>OX451377.1:6095000-7390000 GCA_949629185.1 Apamea crenata
TGTTTATTACTTTTGTCTGACTAAAATAAATGAATTCAATTCAATTAAATCAAAATGCCTTTTTGATTTCTTGACTATATTTATTTCTCCTCCTGTTTTCGGCCTTATTTATTTGAATATACTTTATTGTACACCAGAAAATACATAACAAAAAAATACATTTAACACTACAAAACACAGACGGGCTTTCTTGGTTTAAAACATATTTTATCTCAAAAAATCTTTTTGTTCTCTAATATTTCCCTTCAGCACAGCCCTAAAGCAGTCCCCTACCAGATCGATAGAACATTTTATTTCTCTCTATTATAAATCCGAGGGGAACATTATAAGGAGTGTCGCGTGCGTGCAGTTACCGCCACTGTGCCATTAACGACTGCTGGCAACTTTCTATGCAACTTTTTTTTTGGGCCAGTTCAAATATTGTGTTTGGATAGTTTCGTTTTGGATGGGAACAGTGTCATGGAGACAATTGAAATAGAAAGCGCTATATAAATGTAAACCCGGCGATTCAATTCAAGGATAAAGATTATGTTAATGACTTAATTGAATAAAGGATTGTATAAAATTATAGTCTCTTAGATTATAATTGTTGTTGTTGCGTCTTGAAGAAAATAATTTCATATCTTTTGAATGGCGCCATCTTTGAAATTATTATTAAAAAAAAATATTGTTCCGTATATTTTGACCGCGTAGGTATTGCACTTTTCTATGGAACAGAGGATTTTTTTTTTGATAACCGACGAAAAATTTCTACGCTATGGGGTCTAAACTCATGTGCTGAATCCATGGTTATAAAAAAATAAATCACAATTTCAGAGTGACATCTTATAAACATCTTTTCTTCCTTTTTATATTTTTTATAAAATCAGGCCACATGTCACCATTCAAATAACAAACAAAGAATCAATAATTAAATTGCTCCAAACATAGCATTACTTAAAACGCTCCACTTTCATGATTAAACGGATTAATATCACAACATTAATGACACAGTAGGAGGCAAAGTAAGGGCTTGCGCATCGTAAAAATAATAATATCAAAACGGAGATAATCGGATTTAATGATAATAAGAGTGCAAAAGAAATCTATACAGTGATTTATAATCTTTTGTGATTTATATTTTTATTGTACGGTAAATATGAAAGAATTGGCTTCTATCATTTTCTATTCTTGTATCTAAAATATAGTCTAGCTTTTCTACTTTAAAAGAATTGGCTTCTATGATATTCTACTATCTACAATAAATATATGGTTCTGGCGTGAATTTTATCAAGCTTTATAATTTCGTGTTCTTTGTTTGTACTTTTGTTCTGAATGACCTTGTTTCAGCTATAAAACACATCAAAATAATGTGTGTAACCTGTAATTTTATTTTTATGATGATTCTAGTCTTCATTCCTTTGCTAGTCACGGCAGGTGACAGACTATTTTGATTATTAATTATTAATGATGCCCGATTCTTAATGTCGAACAACCTCATTTGTATGTTTTCCAATATTTAAGCGTAGTTTTTAAAGCTTGGCTTATGCCGAATAGAATTTACCCACGTTGCTGATAAAATTGCCGCAGATTTTTTTTTTTACATTTCTAAACGTCTCAACTTAAGTAAGCAAAAATCAAAATTATACGGTTTTAGGGATTTAGAAAACAAGCATTAATTCCTACCCTAATTTCGGTTTTCTACTCAAATATAGCACACATCGTGTTAACCAGTAACTGTGTTGTGGAGGTCAGAAAGACAGTCGCTCCATGTAAAATACTGGTGTTCAGCTGCATCTGCCAACCAACCTCAACATAGTTGGGAAAAGGCAGGCAGATCAGATTTAAAAAATACAAAAACTTAACATAAATATCCCATAATTCTAGAAAACACACAAGAGGACCGATTCTTCCTACTACCTACAAAAAGAAATAAGTACTAATAATGTTATTCTACATCAGAAAAAGTCTACAACTTCAAAGCTGTGTCCTGTCCGTACTCCGTAGCTAAAGAACATAATAACGGGAAAATAAATGGAGTTGCACTGCGTTGCGAATAAAAGTAACAAAGAAAAAATTACATCTCAACTTGTAGTTGTAAACATGTTACGAGATGTATTTGTTGTCAGTTGTCTAAGTTTTTGTAAACGTAGTTTTGATCTTTGCGATTAAAATAAGAAAATAAAGTTGAAATAGTTCATGGTAACAAAATAAATGTAGTTTTATTCGAAACACCCTGTATAATTTACATATCTACCTTTCTCAAGTTCTTTACATAATCCTTAAATTAAGTCACAGTCTCTGTGTAAGCCCCTAAATAAATAAGATAAGCATGCCCGTTTTTGCCCTTAAATAGTATACTAAAAACAACTTACAAACGCACAGCAAAAATCTGGTTCAATTGAAATAACAAATACATAGTAACTCAATTTAATAAAGCATTTACCCATCCCTACCACATCAAGTTCAAAAAACCAGTAAAATATGAAAATCCTGTAAGCACTCCATTTTCGCGAAACACCTCATACAATCCAATTAACCTAAAAAAAAGTGGGGCGGGCAAAAACAGTTTGCAGCAATCGTGAATAAAAACAAAGTTGTACCTTCTCATGGTGCCGAGTAGCTCTGGCTCCTGACCCAGTTTCCTTCCACCCATTGTGGCACTGGAGTCATATTTTCTGGAGTGGCTGTGTCATTGCATACGCTTTTCACACAATGCCCCCCTTTTTAAAGTGGTGTTCTTCTCTAAACATCTCATTTTGGAATTCGAAGGGTGTCAAGCGGCCATGATTTATATTTGAAAACAAATGAGTTTGCATTCGAATTGTGTACAACTAAAAAAGACTGAGTGTGAAAAGCTCGATCGAAACTTTGAGAATATTACTAGGAGATGTTTTACTCAACAGTGGGATAAAAATAAGATTCTAGAAGATACGTTTTAAAAACTACGAAAACACAAAGTTTGTTAAGTCATATACATTTTCACCCAATGACCTTTTAATCCTGCTATAGTTGTAGTCTCTAACCATCACTTCGAAGTTCGAACACGAGTCGAGATCAGCGGGGTAATTGGGTAACACACTAACAGAAGCAATGGGTTTAATTTTGACAGTTCAACAACATTCATTGCGTTATTTGCTTTGTTAAGTAGACCAAATTTTCGAACATACGAAGCAATGGATTAGGAATATCCTTCAAAATGATTCAGATTGTGATTGATTGTGTGTTACGCAATTAGGGTGCAAAACACAATCTTCAAAAACAAATGATTTCGCTTTCGAATTTCGTATGGTCGCCTTTGTGGGGTTCGAAGTGAACTTTATTTTATAGAATAAGATTGCTGTGGTTCAGGACAAGGTTCCCATTTTATAAAACGTATTTTTATAAAGTAGGTCAATGGAGATGGAGACATGTCAAGGGTGAGCGTTAGTCCTTACTGTAGGTCGTACTTTTGAGCTAGATTGAATGGAAAAGAAATTAGGTCAAGTGGCACATGCATTTATTACTAAGCATAGTGACATAATGCATCGTAATAAAGAATAACAGTAGGTACGACTGGAGCAAACTAAATGTTTGGCACCACCGTTTTAGGGAACTGAACTATAAGACGCTTACGATTACGATGTTGGTCCCATGGAGAAAATTGAGCAGTCTGATGGTCTGTACCACACCCTTCAACTTGGCTGGTCTTTGAAAATTAACCCTGTATAACAATAAAAAAATAAAAAAATGGAATTAACTGGGTGTACTACCGACACACCTTAGCCTAACTGATTTTGTTTACGTTATGTTAAAATTAACCAAGACTTGAACCACTTTTGAAGTAGGTATTTAGATTTTAAACGCATAACACAGGACAAAAATTATTGAAAAGCTTTAAAAGTCTATAAAAACATGTCTGAAAAATACACTTTTGGCCCCGACAAAGCTCGTTTAGTCAGTACTATCCCATATCCTTTCTACTCCCAAAAACTAGTTCAAAATACTAAACTAGAGCATTATAATGTAATTTATATAATGGTTAACTAAACTAAAGTCAATTACCAACATTAATTTCGTACAAGCGTATTCCGAGCTGCATCCATGTACTATGCGCCAACTATGACCTAATTCTGAACCGTCATGCGAGACTGAACCAAACAATACAAAGCCATTACTAAAAAGGTTTTTATTACTGGTCTTGTTTGTAGAAATTAAGTTTTATTTCATGGAGTTTTCTGGGTACTAGTCTTTGCCCTTTTTTGTTAAAGTTTAATTTATAAACTAGCGACGCACGGTGTTTGCGACTTGACAAAACATAGCGATTTCTTTATATTATGTAAGTTTAATAATACGAATGCACTAGCTGACTCGTCAAACGTTGTCCTGTCCAATACAAAAATCTCGAAGAAAAAGGGAGGTTCAGTTTTTCCCAAATTCGATTTTTCCTGGAAGCTTTTTAATATTATCTTTCCATAGAAAACCTTATTCGTACATTTTGCGCTGTTTGTGATGAGCTTACCAACGAACAACGTTTCATTTTTATTTATATACACACAAAAACCTTCCGGAATAAATTCTCTAAATGATGGTGAAAATCGCATCAAAACCCATTGTATATTTTAGAAGAACAATGCGGTCACACAGACAGACACGAAAACCGACTTAAATATTATATATGTATTGATATAGACGTAGAAGACGGCTTTGTTAAAATAAATATAGGAAAGGATTGCAGAAACAAATGACTGTTCAGTGTTGGATGGTTGATGAGTTAATTTGCATAACTATCTTGTTCACCGAAATGAACAGTAGCAACGTTTTAAGTTGTAAAATACCTCTCTTACAACTACAAAGAACTCTTTCACAGGCTGTATACATGTCTCTGTCTATTGCCCTATCGTAGGTATGTTGGAAGAGATTTCTTAGAAAATAAACATCACCTTTGTACCAATTTTTCTGTTTTTTTTTTGTCTGTTTATATAATTATGTGTGTACATAAATAGTAAAATAAAAAATAAATAAAGAAAGAAAGAAAATAGATTAAGAGAGATTATTTCTGACTAGCTGTGCCGGCGACTCCGTTCGCGTGGATATCGGGACTATTTAATACGGAATAATCTGTCTCTTTACCTACTACCACGAAAACAATTTTACAGTACAGATTTTTCTGTATGGGAATAGAGATTTCTCATACACATTCCTTTACTTACTCGGCAAATGCACAAAACCAAAAGAAGCACAAGAACTGTCAACTTGATAGCGCCATTAACCTATATTTCTAGTTTAAAAAGCTAATGAGTATACTTTAGTGTCATTATAGTCCCCCATATTCTAGTATTTCGTAGGATTAAGGATATGACGTCAACTGAACCAGTATTAGCATAATGGACACAGCGGTATGTTTAGAGGTATGATATATAAACTGCGGTATATAATTGTGTATCATTACCCACCTCTTCTTACTAACTTTGTGAAATAATGGAGGATTTAATACTTGTGCCATTAATGTAGTAAGCGTTGCGTGGAATTCTGCGGTTTTATTTGCGAAGCTTTATTTCACAAGTGAGGATTAAACAGGTTGGCATACACCAACGCCAAGCTGAAACCATGAATTCAGCCAATGATTCTAGATTCCCCCTAGCGTAGTTTTTTTTTTAAATAACCAACGAAAAAGTCAACTCAGGGGCGTTCAGAATCATATACTGATGAATCCTTGGTAACTGTATCTACTTTATCCTATTCCTATTCGAATCAAAATCGTCATCGTCATTCAGCCGAAAAACGTTCACTGCGGACATAGGCTTTTCCATTCTTATTAAGATGTTAAAGAAAATAATGCCTTTCATCTTTGTGCATCATAAACGCCATTTTTTTAAAAGACCTTTTATCGTGTAGACACCAATCGCGCGAAATTTAAATTTTCCTACGTTTTTTGCAATTTGCTGAACGCCAATCCTCGTAATTTACAACGTTCAAAATCTAGTCGCAGTCTTATCTCGGCGACAAACAAATGTCAATATCTTGTCAATAAATGTTTGGAAATTAGAGGTATTTTTGTCAGATTGAGACTGAGATCAGACTGTGAACATTCATAGGTCAGTGTCATGTTGAATGTTGATAAAAATATGATTCGCGAGCGTAACTAATATGACTTTACAGAATTATTATCATTAAAATCATCAATACAACCCATATAATTCTATTATATGAATCAATAGGATTATATGAGCCGTGCTGCTTCCCCCTTAAAGATTTTCGCGTATCATAAACTCCCATATTTCGTAACAAAACTTTAACTTGTCAAAAAAATCTCTACCAATTCTTTAGAAATTAGCCATGTGAAGGATTTACTTTAAACATAATCACCGGTACAAAAAAAAAAGAGTATTAACAAAACTTGCACGATCTTTCATTCCACCATTCAAAGCAAAGATTGTTTACCTCTACCTTTAACTAATACATTGGTCACGTTCGGATTTCTGTATATATTCTCGTCGCTAACTCCGTAACGTATATACCTCCATGTTTATAAAACAATGCCAATGTTCCACCAAGTACTTCCATTGATTTATGACTGAATATGCCTTTGACAGCCCGGTGTTGCCATTCAAAAAATATGTATTTATTTTTGTTACGTTTTATAGGGCAATAATTTTGAGGGAATAGTCGTAAAATTTGCTTTAGACTTTATGGTATTGTTTGTGTATGAAAATAGGGTTTAATTTTTTTTTTTTTTTGATAGCTTTATTTGAAATTTTCATTGGCAATATTTTTCTTTGAATGACCATTGAGATGTTTATTGTTTCTATAATAATTCCTTCTATGTGACAGCACCTTTATCTGACGTTGTAAAGCTTTACAGATGTCTTAAGATAGATTACAGAAACAACGATTCAAGACACATTCAAACTGCACACAAAAGTAATTTGACGACACCGAAATCGCAGGATACAACCACGATAGATTGGAATCTGTATTTCGGTTCCAAAGACCAAAATCACTTCTAATAAGTAAACGGATTAGAAGTTGTTATAACAATCACTTTTAAATTCAAGGTCGCTCAGCGAACTATGGATCAGACTATGCTTGGAGTTTCTCTGAGGGAACGAATCCGCAACGAGGTGATCCGGCAGACAACCAAAGTTGTCAACATAGCTGACAGAATAAGCAAGCTGAAGTGGCAATGGGCCGGCCATATTAGCCGTAGAACCGATGACCGTTGGGTAGACGTGTTCTTGAGTGGAGACCGCGAATCGGTACACGTAAGGTGGGACGCCCTCAGGCTAGGTGGGGCGACGATCTTCGCAGGATGGCTGGTAGCCGCTGCATGGGAGTTGCCGAAAATCGAGTTGAATGGCGTGCAATAGGAGAGGCCTATGTACAGCAGTGGACTGCTATAGGGTGATGATGATGATGACAATCACTTTCATTGTAACAAGTCAACAATGGCCATAGCTCATAGCATTGACTTTTGTTAATTCGTCTATGAAAGCGATTTTCGTGTGGACTGCGTTACGCGTGGTGTAATTCCTAAGTCACCTTCTATCTTTTACGATATCATATAGCTTAACGGTGAATCAAAACATCGTGAGGAAACCGGCATGTCCTATATAGCGGGGAAACGTTGGACTACTCTGAACCACAAGCCACATATAACAAGTTTCATAATCATCAATTTGAAGTACACCTAAACGTTTCTTTAAACTTTCTTCACAGACTTCTGCAATCCACAATTCGTGGTACCAACTTGTAAACTTACAGAATACACCGCTAGATGGCGCCTGCGAACTTCTTTTGTTGCCAGTGTTGCCACTGTTAAATTTACTGCAGTTGAGTGGAGAACTTTGTTGATTACCGCACTTGAGGAGGGAGAGTACGTACCTGAAAAAAAAAGTTGCAGTTAGTTACGTGCACAACAAGTAAAGTTATTTTAAAGCTAGATGTAGCTCACGGGAACAGCGTGAAGTTTTAAAGTTTTTCGGGATTAATAGTGCCCTGCTTTACTACTGCTACTGTCAGCCTGCATCAGCCCAATGCTGGACAAAGGCCCCATGACTTTCAGCTCTTTCGATCCAAGGCTAAAATGGACCACTGGTCGTTTGGTTTTCTCCAGCTCGTCCCGCCATCTTCTACTAGCTTTGTCAGGGCTCCACGTAGTCATTTTGGCCCACAGCTCAATGGACATACGGCAGACAGGCGTGGCCAGCCCAGTTCCACTTCAGCTTAGCGGCTTTATAAGAAACGTCGGTGACTGGGTAATACGATAGCCTTTGGTAAGACTTGCTGTTAAAGTTTCGGGCTTCTGACAAAAATCCAAGAATGACAGCCGGGAACAAAGGCGTGTATTCTGTATATCTATTCGTTGGAAATTTTCCGCTAGTAGTTGAAATGCGTTTTGGTGTAGTTTCGGCCGGATTCTGAGACATAAAAAACTCAATTTTAAATGTTAAAATGACACTGGTGTATATTTTAGTGTCAAAACATCGTCGTCTTAAATCTTAAAGTCTCGTTTGCGAATTCGGTACTAAATATGAAATAAAAAATATGCATTGATGTTGCTTGATACTTTGAATTGAATCAATAATCCTTACTGACAATCAAGCAAAGCCGCAGGGCACAGCTTGTAATAACATACTTTGATACTACTCAGACATCCAATTTTCAGAATAAGCTGGGAAAAACAGCTGTTTTAATGACAGCACAGAATTACAGTGACATGATTTTTTTATGCGTCATGTTTGCCGCAAATAAATGTATTTTCTTTCTTTCTCTCTTTCATGAGGGTTTTTTTTTCACAAATATTTTCCTTACTTATATTAGCAATATACAATAAATGCTGTAAATTATATAAGGTAACATTTAAAATAATAATATGTAGGTACTTTTGACATAATAAACCAAAGAATCACAAGGGCATCAAAACATTCGTCCGCATAGCTGTCAACAGGAAATTAATTAGGAATTAGTAACGCGAGATGGGTATCAATTAGGGTTTTCGCACTAATTTGATCAGACTACCAAGATAATCGTAGCCTAATAATAACAATACCCGACTTAGCCTTTCTAGGAGGTAATGTGCTTTACAAACGTGACATGTTTGTGATTAACTAAGTTTGCCACGTGGTTACGGTCACGGTTTAAGAGTAGTAGGATAGAATCCAGACAAGCGCTTTGTGTAAATTGTCCCATCACCACCTGCTTTTAAAACGGTGAAGGAAAAAATCTCGAGGAAACTGGTGTGTTCTACAACCAAAAAATTCGAAGACATAATATGACATCTACTGATATTTCAAGTGACTACTACAACGCTGTCGATGACCCCACAAAAGAAAAAAAAAACATTTTTTTCATTTTTGTTACGTTATTCCTTTTGATATCGTTACCGATCACGTCTGTGGAGTTTCGCTAGATAATTTAATTTAACCCTGTCTATTTCAAGAGCAACAAAAAAACTTAGCATTTAAAATTGGTATTACGTTGTTATTGCAAAAGAATTAAAAAATTTCGCTGAAAATAAGTACAGTCAAGCACAACAAAATAAAGACACTACCATCATCAATCATTCCTTTCATCTAATCCAAAAAAAAAGTTGAAAAGGACAAAATCCATACATTCCCCACCACTGTACTAGTTATTAGGAACCACTTGAATTATTCATTGGATGAGGGCAAACGAAAATCTTAACTTTTAACAGCAACTTTCAACTTTAACGGGTAGAAAATTAAGTCCAATTTGGAATGGTAACTTCGTCTGAGTGTTCAATCTTCGGATTTCAATCAGAACATTTAAATAGAGACGAGGTCTTAACTGTAGACTATTGGTTTTTGCGGGACAAAGTTCGGTCAAGTAGTTTCTTCGTCCTTTGATCTTTTTAGTCTGTAAACTCAATGTTTTGAGGGTTTTGGGCAGCTAGATCCCAGTGATATGTTGGCATTTAAATGATTTGATCACATTTTGGTGTTTTTCTATCTATAATATGTATGTATTTACAAAAAAAAAAAAAAATGTATATAAGTAGTTTATCAGCCATCTTGTTACCATAACACAAGCATTAGGTTGCTTAGCTTGGGACAAATGGTGCTGTGTGAAATGTCCAGGGATATTATTATTATTTGAATGCTCATATTTTAAATTATTGCATTTAAATGATTCACATATCTTTTGGATACTAACCTAGCGTCAAAAACATTTGGTAAACTTTCGTCTTGTGTTTGATATTATGCTTGCTTCATTTACTTTGGCAACATTTTTTTGTCTGAGATTAGGTACGATTTTGAGGACCACTTACAGAGGTTTTTAGAACAGTGTTTGCTGCTAAAAGGTATTGTGAAATAATCATGATTAAGGTTCGACATGAGGGTTGTACTAAAAAAAAATGAAATTAAATGTATTTTCTTTCTTTCTTTTCTCTGCTTATCCCTTTGAGTATTACAGGCGTGATATTATGTTTTTTTGGTGTTAATACCTACTGTGAGTAAGTAAGTGTGTATGTACTTCAAACTAGATGATGAATGTAATAACCGGCGTGTGTAAGCTTCTTAGATATTGAAACATCTTAAATATTCTATTATTTTCTTTAAATTACTTTTTTATTAATGCCTAAAACGTTATAAGAACAAAAAGTTTTTAAGAATTACTTAAGCGCTTGGCTATTATTTTCAGTCTTCGAAACTAAAATATTATTTCTAGAAAATCCACTTAGCAATGAAAATTTTGCGTTCGTCTTAAAATAATGTTTCAATTGAACAGAAGAAATTTGATGAAAGATTTAATTTTTATGAGAAATGACCATACTGTTATGACTATTCATTCACTTACTCAGTCTATGATTTGTGAAGAAATAAGATTGAAAAATGACCGAAGGATAAATGTAATTGAAATAGGGAACGTTTTATTTCGTTTAAATCTTGATAGCCATTGAAAAAACCATCCATCTTAAGAATAAATTGTATCTTTTGCTTCTTTTTTTACAGTTATAAGATTCTAATTAGGTTTTAAAGATTTACATTAATGATATAAAACTCGAAAACATTTTCAAGACTTCCCCAGAAGGGTAAAAGTAAAACTCGTCTTACACCGGGAGTTAATTCGAATTAAGTTTTTATGCGGTCATAAAAAACCCAGAGTCCACGTTAACGTTTAGCATAAATCTGCAATATTTAAGGAAGTTGCCCATCGGGAGGACAGTTTAAAGTGTTCGAATAATATATTTATGCCCGGTGTGTTTCTCCCCTTATCTGGGAACTTTGCCTCTGTCATAATGTTTCATTATTATACTAATAATTGTGTAGGGGGCGACTTTATTGACGGTTGAAATTTTGACAAGACTTTTATTGAGTTTGTGAAAAATGCTTGAGATTTTTGCTTTTTATATTTCTATTTCCATTCGCAATGGTACCAAATGATTTTGTAACTGTCCGTCTGTCTCTCCAATTTAATTTCTAAAATTCAGAAAGAAATGTTATTCTAATGAGTTAGGTTTAGCTTTTCAAGCATTTGTTTTGTAGAGAACAATTAAGTTGTAACAACCAAAATTCATGAGAACAAGACCATAAATTTTATTTTCAAAGCCGAATATGTAATTTGAATAAATTTGTGTATACACAAAGCTACAACACATACAAATACATGTTTTGTTTCAATCTTCATTACGAATTACTATATTTTATGTCTTTGCTCAAAAATAAAGCGAAACACGCATATTTTACGAACAAAACAAGCTCAAGATAATGTATGCAGACTTAAAATAAAGACAAGAAAATTTATTCAAACATGAACATTACAATAATATAAGGCGTTCTAACAACTAACATTAGCATTCTACCAAGTGTTAAATACAAATTAGTTATAAATGGTTATTATTAAATGATCAAAAATCGATTTGATCCAAATTATTTTGCCGATTCAGAACCTTAATAGACTAATTACATTACCATAAATGTTCAATTTAATTTATTTACAAGACATTTAAATACTTCCTAAGTATTAAATAAAAATCGGAAGACGATATTAAAAATTGAATTGAACATTTCGTCGCTAACTGTACTTTAAAGGACAATAGCATTAAAATGGCGCTTTGAATAGAAATTTGGAAAGGGTGATTCTGATTTTCTTATTGAAATATTATTAAGTGATGGGGGATCGATTCTGTTCTGACAAAGGACCAATTGGGGGAAAAGGGAGAGAATAAAATTCCCTTTTAACTTGTTTGAGGATTTGGTTTGTTGACACATTATGCTGTTGTTTAGAAGGCCGATTATTAAATTCTTAATATTGGGAGTTTAAATCATCAAAGAGTTGCTTAATGGGGAGTGGGTACCGATTTGGGGGAGTTGTTTTGAAGTGACACTTAGTGGTATTTATTGAATTGACGGGGTTTTTTGACTGAATAAATTTGCTGTCTATAGAATTAAACTCCGTTTTGATTCTGTTGTGCCAGCTATGTTGGGGTCGGCTTCCAGTTTAACCGGATGCAGCTGAGTACCAGTATTTTACATGGAGCGACTGCCTATCTGACGCCCACAACCCAGATACCTTGGTAAGACTGGTTGTCTGACTTTCGGGCTTCTAACGACATAACGACTGTCAAAGATCTACGAATGACAGCCAGCATGCTTTCCGAGGTACAGAGGGTCTTGGTATGTAAAGATGGTCACCCATCCACGGATCGGCAAGCGTAGCTTAACCAGATCGGTCGACCCGTCCGGCTGTTATTTTTTAGCCACAAATGCATCTAGATAAAAAGTATTAAAGTGTCCGATAACTCCCTTCGGTAACAAAACTGAGCATCATTTACAAACATAACACAATAAGCGCCTGAAGTACCGAAGGGGTACCAACGCAGTACTAATTAAAAATTAACATTTTGAAAGGATGTTTTAATTCATTATTAAAATTTTGCGGTTGGAGTTGCTTTAACGCGAATATTTCACATAATTCATGTCAAATAACGCATTATTATTCGGTATACATGGCAGGGTTGCCAGCATTGTACTTAGCTACAATTACAATTGAAATAAATTGCAGTTTTAGAAGTGTTGTCTAGTTAAATAAAATATTAACTTTCAGAGGGTGTTAAAATTAAATATGACTTAAATTAGGACAAGAAGACAATATTATTATCCAGTTGAAAACCAGCGTCAGGCATTCGTTGTCTGACATTTATGCTGAACTGGGCCTATTTGGCGCAGCTGTGAGGCACCATTCTAGTTCAAGTTTTTTTTTTTAAATATTGTATGCCTTACTTAACCTGAGTCAAATATACTTATTTCATTCTTTCTTTATCAACACAAAAATCGCCGGATTTAAATCAGCAAATTCAATAAAAACTGGTCGTAAAATAAATTTATTGTTTCTCTCATTTTCATAGTGACTCAGAGTCACAAACCTTAATTTAATCTGTGACAATAATTATGTATGCTGGCCACATTTGGCTGAGATCATCTTCCGATGCAAATTATGCGTATCCGCGGTCGTAAATATGTGCTACCTGAGTTCCAATGGCTCGAAGGACCAAATTAATAAGTTCTTGTATTCGTTGTCTTTGCTTAAAAAAAAAAAACTAATGTATACCGGTTGTTTTCTTGTTTTAGAATACGCGCGCACTGTGATGCGATTTTACTATCGCATATTCAACTATACTAATCTTATAAAGAGGTTAAATTTGTTTGTTTGTAGAGGGTAATCTCCGGAACTACCAACCGGATTTGAAAAAATATTTTTGTATTTGATAGCCCTATTCTTGAGGAAGGCTATAGACTAGATAACATCACGCTAAAACTCTAGGAGACGAGCAAAAAGACGCAGACGAATTTGCTGGCAGAAGTTAGTGCAAAATAAAATCTCAAACGCAAATAATTTTTTAAGCGATTTTTTACCTCAGTGCGGGTCTCTAGAATATTGGTAGGTATTATTCACAGATTAGCGATTATTATCCGCAACGATTAAAATCCGTAGTGCGCGCTTAGCCTTAATTCAAATTTTAAACCATTTTTTCAAAACTTGGTCCTGCCAGCCCTAGCTTCGAACGGGGGGTTCCGTCGGTGGCCATTGTTTTATTATGTAAACCGCCCGAAAAAGGTCTTTTGTCCTTAACTCTTTGGATGGAATCTTTTCTAACTTTCATCCTAAATTATGGTGTTCAGCCGTAATCACTTTTGACCCCCGACACTTAGTGAAAAGGCAAATTATTTTGTGTTATTTTTTTTTCATTGTATGTCGTTGGATAATGTTTTAAAAACGCTAATTACTTTTTTTTAAAAAAGGTTATCAGTGCGTTGACCTCTGACAGGGCTGCCCTGTTAAGTGTAAATGATTGTGACATTGAAGTGAAAATAAAATTTAACACAAAATATTTCTTTTTTACAAACTACTAAATGCTGTTGCCTTCGTTAAGACATCTAGACGTTATTGTATAGCGATATTTTTAATACCAAATGTCATTTTAATGCCTGTACAATTACAGGGTGGCAGGGACATCGCGCGTAACCTATTACCATGGATTCAGTATATGTTTCTGAGCCCCCCTTGCGTTCAAATAATATTTAGGTCGGTGATTAAAAAAATTGGCTGTTTCATACATTTTGAGTGCGTAGGGGGTAGGCTTCTACGAATCGTTAGTTTTGTTTTTTTTTTTATAACCGACGAAAAATGTAGGTATTCGCTAGAATCGTGTGTCGATGTCCGATCGTCGCGCAAATTGAAAGCGAATGTCACCCTGCACCCTAATTGCGTAACACACTACAATCTCAATCCGAATCATTTTGAAAGATATTGCTAATCCATTGCGTCATATGTTCAAAAATGTGTCTCCTCAACAACGTAAATAACGCAATGAATGTTGTTTAACTATCAAAATGAAACCCATTGCTACTGATAGTGTGTTACACACCCTGCTGTATAGTTTGAAATGTTAACTTAACTTTTGAGTAGGCATGTGTGTCTAATTTTACTGAAATACTAGCTTTGTTTAGTCTTGAGCAGTGATCCATAAAAGTATCATTTTAACTACTTTAAGCTCACTAATTACCAGTCACAATAGATTAACATTACACTAGCAATGTCCTAAGAAAAGCGAAACTTAATTGCCCATTGTTTTCAAGTCTAAAAATAAGTCTTCCCCCTCCCTGTTTCGTCCTTATAGATTTTTGCTGGAAGCTCAAGTTCTGATTCTGAGACCCTTCATAATTATTCCAGACAAAGATTTTATGAGGTTGAAAGTTATAATTTCCGATTTTATATTCACATTCTGTACTGTTAATAAAGCTGTTAATGAATGTAGATTGGAGTCTGAACAAGAAATCGATAGTCTTTCGATTTATTTCTACCCTACTGACAAAGTTAATGGACTAAACGCCCACAGGTGTAATAATAATAACCGACCGATGAACTAAAACTTTGATCATGTTACAAAATATTATTTCCAGTTTTTTCGTTTCGTATTTCATCACCACTGCTTTCAGAACGGCCAAGGAAAACATCGTAAGAAAACCGGCATGTCCTAGAACCAAAAGTTCGAACACATGTGTCATAAACCAACCCGCACTGGGCCCGCGTGGTGGATTAGAGCCCACTCCCTCTCACCGAGAGGAGGTTTGTGTCCCAGCACATCATTACAGGCTGATTATGCCACATAATTTCTCCCTAACAGTAGGCATATTGCCTATTCTATGCCTACACCCGGTAAAACAACAGACTACACATTTTAATTTCCCCGTAACATTGTATTCGGGGTTCACTGACCAGACACACCATTGACGCCAGGAAAAGTTTTCAATAAAAAAAAAGTGATGGCTACATTGGCTACCCATCGGCGAGCTGAAACCCGGCAATATTAATATCGGAATGAAAGCTTATGCGGCCTATTGTCAAAATGGCGGAATCTTATCGCGCGCGAAATATAGCGAGCGGTTTCGAAATCATAGTCGGTCCCAGATGGTTCGATTTTTTGTTGTACTCGTTTTAGAGGTAAATATTTGATGTTGGTATTTGTAGTTTGAACACGGAAATAGGTAGGTTTGCTGTAGTGATTAACGATTGGATGTGATTATATGAGGTGGCTGAGAATTTTGGTCTTTTGGTCCTAAATTCCGAACGGAATGTTTTGGGAAAGTGGTGCTTAACTCATTTATGTTTTAACACAAATATTTAGGGACTACTTTGGACTCTTTATTACCAGTAACATAAATATATCTATATTATTATGAAAGCTGAAGAGTTTATTTCTTTAAACGCGCAAATTTCTGGAACAACCAGTTGGATTTCAGAAATTCTTTTTACGTTTGATAGCCCAATTCTCGAGGAATATAATAGGCTATTTTAGGTTCGCGTTACAATGTTTAAATCCATAACAGGAAATTATACTGAAAACATTGAAGTCATTTTGCATAGCATAATCAGCCTATAATGTTCCCACTGCTGGGACACAGGCCTCCTCTCTTTGAGAAGGAGTGGGCTGTAATCTACCACGCGGGCGCAGTGCGGGTTGTAGATGTGTTTATAGTATAGTCTAGGCGTTTGCGGTTTCCCTCGATGTTTTCCTTCAACTTGTTTAGAGCAGTCATTAGCATACCTCAGCAATATTGCAGCCGAAAGACGTCCACTACTGGACTTAGGCAGCCCCCAAGCACCTCCACTTCGACCGGTTCTGTGCTTCCCGTATCCAGCGGGTTCATTATCATACCTCAGCAATATGCAGCCGAAAATGAAAGCTCTGCATTAAAATTTCGAACTTACCTTTCTACAAAACCAATCCTCTATTTCATATAGCCATAATTTCAATTTTCCAAGAGCGAGCGGTTATGAAAATCGGGGTATAAAGGCTTACCCCCACTTGTTAGGGATTAAGGTATCCTTTGTGAAAAATATTGCTGAATGTACGTTTAATCTGGAGTGGGGGCCATGCTTCGGTAGGTTTTTTGTAAAGCCTTTTTTTTATTCTTTCTCATGATTATCTAGGAGCAATTTTACTGGAGATCTCAGTATAAGCGTCTCTTTCTCCTACTACGTTGCAATTTACCCCCTTTGTGTATAGCTAAATGATAGTTTAATAGCAGTGAAGTGTGTCTGTGTTTACGTGAGATTTTTATGTTTTTGCGCCAGATTACTTTTTTTATATATAGGTCCTTTTATACGGGGTTTGTTGATGAGATTTGTTTTTCTAGATTAAAAAAATACATGCTATATCGTAAACGTAATGTGATACTGGTTTGTCCTAATTTTTTATACACAAGACGATGGTTTCGTATTGACAAAAATGGCGATCTTCCATGCAAACTTTCGCCCTCCATTTAACCACGTTAGGTGGTGAATTTTCAAAAATCCTTCCTTGGTGCTCACTTTCGCTATAACAGGAACTCTTGTGCAAAATTTCATGCTTCTAAACCCTGTGGGGCTGTGCGTTGTCTCTCAGTGAATGTTTTTTTAGATGATTTAAAAGTTACTTGTAACTGCCTTAAAGTATGCTGTAAGATACGATTTGTATCAATATATTGATTTCTCATCAATTATATTATTTCCAACTTCAAATTCTGCTCACCCCACAAACGATGTAACATCAAGCATAACACTCGACTGATTAGGATTTGTCATTTATCTCAACGTTGGCAGAACGGAACTTAATCACCTGAGCTTGTCATCCGGCGATGTACAATACAATATACATTATATATATACATATACATCCTGAGACGGATGTGTATGTATTTATGTAAATTGATTGTGGTATGTTATGTGGGTGTTAGGGAATTAATAAATCGCTTAAATGTATTGTTTCTTTACGATAAAGTATTGATTACGTAGTCGCTTGCCCCTCTGAAAGGCTTTAGAAATTGATAACATTATCATTACTAAACTATGTACAAATAACTTTAGCGTAAAAAAGATAATTGTCTAACTCCCAGTCTGCACGACATAATTGCTACAATCTGAAGTACTGTTACTTAAAAAAACTGACAGTCTGAAATTGAGACTGAGATCAGACTGTGAACGTTCTTAAAATTACGAGAATTGCCCCTCTGATGTATGAAAGTAAACGAGGCAAAAGGAGTTCGTAAGGATCGAAGCAAGTGGCGTTCTGTAGTTTCTACGTCCATGAGAAGGTGTGAGCTTATGTATTTTTGTATGAATTATTGAAATTTGACAAAACAACATCTATTGGGTCAGCTAGTAATTTAATGAAGACCTTATTGTCTGAAAATGTTGGTCTAGCAACTCCACAAATTTTCAACGAACCGAATCATATTTCCGACAAGCCTATGAAAAGTATAGTAGCACAAAAGTCGGGTCTTCACTGTCGGTCACCGGCTACGAAAATCTTGTCTGAATAATGTATTATACCACGAACAGGGATCGATTTTACTTGAAGAAATAAATTCGCTATCATAAAGGGTATGAAATTCTGTGGAACGTTAAGGCTTTCCCTGCTAAAGGGTGTATTTTTCAATATATCATGTGTTCAGGGGTTTTCTTATGGTATATTTTGTCAAATATGTTTGGTGGAAGAATTGATGATGTGAGGTAAATGGTTGTGTATCGGAATGGCTGTGGGAAACTGATAGCGGGCTTAGTTTGTTTGATAAAATGTTTTTGTTAGATGGTGATCTTGCCCTAAGCGGTGAAATGGATTGAGGTTTATTTAGAAAATTTGTGCTTCTGTAGTAATAGCGATCATTAGATATACATAGAGTCCGTGCATTTGAATTCAAGGCTTACGCAAGCTTTTCACAGCTTTAAAGGCTCCCGCAGAAACGCCGACGGTGCGGCGCGATGCTGGTAGAAAAATTTCCATGATTTTTTAAGCGACTTCAAAAAAGAGGAGGTATTTTTCACTTTGTAGTGTTTTTCGAAAGTCGGTTGTTTTTTCCATAGAAATTGTTCTACTAGAGTCGCGTCGCGCCTATCTGCGGGAGCCTCAACGCCTTTCGGCTTTCGTTCTCCTTTATATTCTAAAACATTTTGTACTTAACCTGTCGTGGTGGTCCAAAACGAAATATTACCATCCAGTACAATTATCCATCACCATCCTCCAAAGCCCGACTTCACCCACTGCTGCTCCATAGGCCTCTCTTTTCAAGTGCCATTCCCCACGCCCCTATGCCAGCCTCGTCCAGGTTCTACCAGCGATTATTACAGACTAGCTGCGCCCCACGGTTTCACCCGCATAAGTTTCGATCCCGTGAGAATATCGGGATAAAAAGTATCCTATGTGGTATAAACTATGTGTGCCAAATTTCATCCAAATCTGTTCAGTAGTTTTTGCGTGAAAGAGTAACAAACATCCATCCAACCATACAAACTTTTGCGTTTATAATATTAGTAGGATAGGATACGATATGTAATTAATGATATTCGCTATCGACGAAAAACTAGGATTAGGGAAATCAATTACGATTTAATAATAAACCTTTTAATACATTACTCCAATAGGTACCTTTACAGCCTATGCACTATCACACAGACGGATTGACACACACACAGACCAGGCTATAGATGGCTATAGATGACTATACATAGGCCCCGTCTATTGACGCAGTCCCGTCAAGCGTACCTGTCGACGAGATAAGACGGTAGTTAGGGCTGGCCCAAAACAAAAAAAAAACCATTTTGTAATTGTTTTTTTTTTTTTTCGTTGAAACCTTTTTGCAGTTTTGTGTTGATTTAAACGTGGTATTTGATATTGTTTGTAGTTGTTTTTATCAATATTAGGTTCTGGCTAGCGTGGTGATTTGTGTTTACAGTTATTCCAATATTTAAAAGCTTTATGGTAAAATAATGGCAAAACCCGGACGCATGATTAAATTCTAGTATGAAAACTTTCAAATCCGAATTGCAATTTCAAAAAACTATTTGACAAAAAAAAAACAGTTAACATATTTCTGGTAATCCAGCTACAAAATATATCTAAAAAAACTGCTGAAAATTGAATCATTCAAATGCAATGGCAAACGTTCACAAAAAAATGGATGTAGTAAATCCACGCACAAAAATAAATATTGGATCCGTCACGGCCACAGGAATAACAAATGTGTTCGGTGTAAGAGTGATGAAACGTGTTACGGGTTTTTGTTGCTTTATAAATTCAGTTACAGATAATATAATGGCAACAAATAAATATAAAAACCTTTCAGTATAATAATTTTTTGATTCGCAATCATCCTTTAGTTGAAACTTTTTTCATTTGCTCTTCTACAAATTATTAGCGCTAGTAGGTAATAATTTCGTCCGTTTGCAGGCGAAGCTTTTCAAATGCAGGGAAAAAATGAGCTTTGCACCAGAGTTCGTCACCTTCATTGATGGTGTACCATTTAGCTCCGCACCAAAATTACGTAACATACTTATTTACAATCACAATCTGAATGATTTTGAAGGATATTGCTAAAACATTGCTTCATAAGTTAGAAAAAAATGTCTGCTCAACAAAGTAAATAACACAATGAATGTTGTTAAAATTTAACCAGTGGGGTCCAGAATCATGTACTGATCTCATGGTAACAGGTTATGCGTCGATTTCCCCCTGCCATGCAAAGAGTACCTATATCGAGAAATAGACCAATTTAAATCGTATGAATCGATACTGCCAACCCTAAGTAGCAATCTAGGCGACCGTCTCGAATCCTGAGACGTGCTCACGTGCTCAGGCAGCGCACGACATGTGCTCAAATTTCGTATTTACTACTATCTCCTTAGGCTCAAATTTTGAGGAATAACATCTTATTGGAAATATGTTCGGGTAGACACAGTATCCTAAATAGGATACAATGATATTATTTCTTGAATTTTTTAAACACGAAATCTGGCCGCCGATTACAAAAACTCGTCTTTTAAAAAGACTATTTATGAAATACCCTGCCCTATCAATTCAAAGTCAGATTATTTTATACGTGAAATAAAATTGACGGCTGATCTGACGTGTTTGTAAGGAAAATTGACAAAACTTCAAAATTTTATCGCAGGATAAGTAAGGTTGGTCGATTTTGCCCTAAAATATTTAAGACATGACACTTTCATGACATGAATTCAGTAGTAGAATAACTCCATACCATTTTCTTCTTATTACGTTAATTAATTAGTAGTGCATTTCTTTGGCATCTATAAACACTGTCTGTCATAACATAGGTACATTTTTGCAACCAATCTTCTTCAAAACGCGAAAGCAATCTGAACACGAGACAGATCACAGAAAAGCAAAAAAAAAAAACTCTTGATCCACCCCTGCATTAAAATCTAGGACGAGTCACATCTCCGAGACGCTGAGTAAGCTCAACGTATGTTCAAGCCCATGTTTTACTATGTATTCGAGTCGAATTTTGAGGGATGATTTTGCTCAATGAACATTTACAGTAAAAACCTTGTATTTTTTACGTAAGTGTGATAAGGGAGAAAAAAGAATATGCAAGGAATGATTGATTATAATAATTCGAAGGGCTTAGCCACTGAAGAGTTTCCCTATTCACCTCCTGGCTCCATCATCAGATCGACTCCAAGATACCAAATTATAGTGTTGTCATCCGAAGTATATGAACATACAAAGTTTTATTTCAATACAACAATTATAAGTAGGTTAAAATTTACTTCTAAGATTTTATTACATTGTTTGTTAGTTAGTTAGTGAAGCTAATTAGACCGTGCTAAAAATACCAGCCGATGTTGTTCCACTGAAGGGCAAAGACCTCTCCTCATACAGAGATGGCACAAGCAATGATCACCACGCTTGCTCAAGATGGGTTGGCGATTTCAAGTACAAGTTCAGCACCCAAATAGGCTATTTTCCTAAAAAAATCTAATTAGTCCATCAGTTAGATTATCAAAAAATATTAAACCCGTATTTTTTCTTTTGTCAATTATATAAAAATGATGAAGATATCGCCCGTTAAAGTTCCGTGTGACGTCACTTGCCTGCGACACTTTTGCAAGCAAGTGACGTCACGATCCCCACTCCCATATTTTGGCGTGCTTTATCTTTGTCATTTTTGGTTTGATTGGCAAAAGAAAAAATACGTGTCCATTATTTTTCGATAATCTAACTGACGGACTAAATAAAATTATTTTTTTTTTATCCAGGAAACTACCCCTGTCAATCTCAATCTTAATAATTTTGAAGGATATTACTAATCTGTTGCTTTATATGTTCAAGAAATGTGTCTGCTCAACAACGTAAATAACGCAATGAATGTTGTTGAACTGTCAAAATGAAACCCATTAGTACTGATAGTGTGTTACGTAATTACCCTGCAGGTTCCAAATATTGTTGAAGATTTTCGAATAAAATTACAGCATCTACCTTAGTGAAAAAAGTTCAAGAAAACATACAAAATACGCATACGTGTCTGCAAAATATAACAAAAATAATGAAAGTTTCCTAACTTAATCCAAGTTTCTTAAAAAGAAAATGAACTTTGCCAAAAACTACTCTCACGCGAGACAAAAATATAACTAAACTAAGAATGCCCTAAATAAATAATAACACATTTTCACAAACATCAAAAGCATATTTTCTCAATACATAGTTATAAACAAAAAGAAAATAAATGCTTACATGAAAAACCTATCATTCTTTTACTGCACAGATAATACAAGTAAATGTATATGTTGCCATAATAATATATATAATTTTTATGATACATGCGAATACTTTTTGTTCGTCAAATTTTTTCGATTAACTTTTGGGTTCGTTCTCGAATTCCATTAGAAAAGTTTTCGAGGTACTGCGAAGCTACCTGGACTCTAGTTCGGAATTGATGTTATGTTTCTTTTCGAAAAAGTAGAAATTATACCGGTCTTACTGCCTAAAATAATCTTATTGAGAGGTAAGAGCGATGTAATATTATATACCTTTACAAATAATAAAGCTCGTCGGATTTGAAAAATTCTTCTTCCAATTGATAGTCCAATTCTTAAAGAAGGCTACGTCACGCTGCGACCCTTAGGAGCCGAGCAAAACGAAGAAAAAGTCAGCAGGAACCCTAAGCGAAAACGAAGTAACAACGCGGGCGGGCGATGGAATGCGATGCAGGAGGGTCGACTGCCGAAACACGCGGACGAAGTCGCGGGCTGAAGCTAATATCATCATATAATATTAGGTCTTAGTAGCTACTTCATTCAACTTCAATGAATATCTTCAGCCTTACTTAAATATTAATAGACTCATCGTTGTAATAATTTTCCTTTTTCCACGAAAACCACAATTCAATTATCCTCTGAAAGAAAAGATCTTTCAGAGGATCTGTGTGCTAGTACTTTCCAACTAACAAAATAATATATAATAAAATATAAAGCATAATCAGCCTATGATGTTCCCAGAGGTCAGTGGCAGTGTCGGTGAGAGGGAGTGGGCCGTAATCCACCACGCGGGCCCAGTGGGAGTTGGTAGATGTCACATCATGTCATCGATTTTTGGGTTCTAGGACATGCTGGTTTCCTCACGATGTTTTCCTTCACGGTTTTGAAAGCGGTGGTGATGAACTAATTTACACAAAGTAAAGCGCCAATCTGGGTTCGAACCTACGATCTATAACACGTAAATCACGGCTGTTACCACTACTCTCTAAACAAAGTATAAGTTTTTTTTTTCGATAACCGACTCAATAATTCTGCTCCGAGGGGTCTAGAATCATGTGCTGAATTCATGATTATAGTTTGCGAGTCGATGCCAACCTGTATAATTCAATTACAAAATCACCATTTTCTAATCACCACCAACAGAACCAGTTCCAAAATATCCAATTTTTAGTCAATTACGTTCGTGTACATTTGGTCCTTTTGCCCTTAAACGAGTGCCCAATAAAAACGAGTCAATATGAGAGCTGCGCCCCAATTTGCATCGGCCCTCGGAAACAATGTCTTTGGGTGACATTTCGTTGTCTCTATTCGAGCGGAAACCCTGGATCCATTGTGATTCGGATAGGTTAAAGTCGTTTAGAAGAAAATACCCTGGAGACTGAAGACTGGTAGATTTTGACAGACATTTGATTCTGATTTGATTATTCATGTGATAATTACAAAATTGAATTAAATACTGCAATCTGTCATTCGTTTGATAAATGAATTTATTTCTTTAAGTAGATTTGTACAAACACTTTTACACGTCAACCATATTTAAAAACTCGATGAGTTCGGCGTTTCCTATCTGACTACTCTTGAGACGAAATGCCGAAACAAACTCAGACGTATCTTTTAAAGTCCAGACATAATCTTAGTCAGATCATGTGAAAACCACGTACATTGACGTCTGAAATGGTCTTTTGAGGAAAGAAACACACAGACTGGGTGGACAAGTACAGTCAGTGCACGCGTTTTGCTAGTAATCGTGCAGCTCAACTCAGAACTTAAAAACTAGTTCTTATAAACCGTTAAGTAAGAGGACCAAATTTTCTGGTCCTTCGATCCGAAGGCAGCAAAAATTTACAAAGCCTGCTTGCTACCCATTATCAATACATTTCCTCATCATCTGCCTAGCCTTTTCCCAACTATGTTGGGGTCGGCTTCCAGTCTAACCGGATGCAGCTGAATACCAGTATCAATACATGTCATGACAACTAAATTTCATAATGTCAAAACACTATCCCATACCAACAGATGTTATTAGTATCACCGATAAATTAATGCGTACTTACAACATCGGCATCCACAGGAGAACGGCCGCAGCGACAGGTGCGCGCACGTCACGTCTGGCAAGCCCGTTTAGATACGTTCACTAAGATCATAAGATATTTAAACACCCGGCATTACCTGTGCTAAGAGCTAGTTCATGTGTGTCAGTGTATGAGTTAAGACGTGTACTTTACATCTTAGAAGGTGTATAATTTTTATGCAGTGTGGCAGGGATATTGACGCACACCCTGTTACCATGGATTCAGTACACGATTCTGAACTCCACTGCGTTGTCATTTTTTGTCAGTTATAAAAAAAATGCTGTTCCATACATTTTGACACAGCAGACAACAGCTGTTGTTGTTTTATAACTGACGAAATATTTCTACTCTAGGAGGTCTAGAATCATGTGCTGAATTCATGGTTTCAGTTAGCGCGACGTTGTCCCTGCCACACTTATTAAGCTTTATACCTGGAATTTTGTCCTTGTAGTATTACTTCTTAGTTCGCAGACTAAAATTTGGTCTCGCGAGGTTCTGAATTGCTAAGAGCAAATGTTCTAGCAGTTTTTATGTCTAGGTATAAACGATATTGGATACTTAAATTAATGCCTTCATACCCAGTCATTAAATGGCCTGAAACACACACGTTTTATTTAGACGAAAACGTATTAAAATCTCAGAGCCATTGACACTATCGCAATCTCTAAAACAAATTGAGTTCTGCCTGCCCTTCAAGTTACCAAAGTTACGAGGGGTGAAAGTCCCAATAACCGTCCGAGTCATTTCCGTGCAAAATTGTACGTCTTTGTAACAGAAGTAATGAGAGCTAGCCCACTCGTTACATCGCCGCTTTGTGCGTCTATTTCCGTTGTCATCCCTTTGAGAAGTTTTTTTTTTATCTTGGAAAATATCCTCAAGTGTAAATGTCCGACATGATTTTTTTTTTTTAATAATTGTTTGGCCTTTTTTCTCGTTAAGTACGCAAACGTTGATAACTGTGTCTATTTATTTAACATTGGCTTCTCATTTGCTACGACACGCAATTGTTTGTGTTTATTATAATATCACACTTCTCACAAAACATAACAGTAAAAACCGTTTTAAAAAATCCACCAGAAAATGTCCTCATCCACAATTTCAATTTTATATAGGCATTTAAACGCCTCATCTTAACTCAACTTTTATGCCTCAATAACAATTTCATAACGACGACAAAAAACGGGAATAAACGACGTAAATATTTACCTAAGAAAATCGATATTTACTGAAGTACTTCTCCCCTCTTTAAATCACCCAATATCGGAGGGGGCGAGAGGCGTTATTGGCGTAAGTGATTTCCGTCTTACCGGCGAGGATTGAGACGTGTCTGCGGAATAGTGCCATCGAATATATTCACGCCACTTTACACAGGCAACGTCGAATGTATAGGTATTATTTTAGGGTTAGGGAACCCTATTAGCGAAGGCCTTTTTGTGAATCGGTATCAAGGACAGATAAATCGATTGAGATGAAAAGACTAGGTTATGTAAAATAGTGTCCCTTTTCTTTGATGATAGAGTCTATTTTCTAGGGACACAAACGTAGCTAAATTAACTTGTATCATTTGAGTACCAAAGGACCAGAATACTTGGTCCTTTAATTACTTTACTTAAGCGCTAAAACCAACTAACAAATCACCCTACAAATCATTCTAGAAAGACAACTCGAACAAACCCTTTTTAACAATTTAATAATAGCTAGTTTCCCTCTATACAGGGAGAGTGCTAGTTGTTTAACAAAATGAAAAAAAACTATGGCCGCCGTCAGTCAATCACCGGCCAGAAAAGTGACGCGACGTAAATCCAGCGGCCAATAATTGGCGTCCACGTTCCACGCTCCATTGCATACTGAACTGCACAGAGGAGCAGATGATTTTGTTTTTGTTTTATCTTGCAGAGGATGCGTTTCTTTCATACCGATATGTATTTGTTTTCTGTTTGGTCTTTCGATACGGATTGTGAGCTTGCGTTTTTGGTTTATCGGATGTACTTTGACTTTGACGGTGGATTTGTTGTTTCTTTTTCTATTTTTTGTGAAAGATAAAACTGCTGTTTGTGACTGAAATGGAACTACAAACAAATAGTCACAAATATGAAACTAGATATTCCACCTGAACAAAGACTATAGTCGAAATTTATAAAGGAATTATTGATTCTACACATGTGGATAGAATCAGTGGCTTTATTACTGACGACAATCAACAGTAAATTAATCAACTAGGATTACCCTCACACGCGCCAACTACAGTAGAGGTGTGAGTCGAATCAACACCTGAGTGGGTAAACAAAAAACCCTGCGAACAAAGGGTAGTGAAATGCAATTTCCACATCAGACACGCCCATGGGCCTCTGTAGCCGACTCAACTGGTAGGCTTTTGCAGTTTTCGGGTCAAAGCTTTGACTGTTTTTTAAGACGAAAATAGAGTAGTTGTGAAAAGCCGAAATGGCATTTTTGAATTTGGAGCTTACGCGAAGGTATAACCCCAAATTGAAAAAAAAAACGTGGTTAGTCGAATTTATTCTTTTTTTTTTTAGTTTGCTAGGGCCCCAATTCTGTATGATAATTAGTATTCCCCGCGTAATCTAACCACGTGCAAATGCAAACCGTGTACGGTTGTCAAGCGTGGTATTTTGATACGCCAACTTCGCGTTCATTTCGCGCGGTTTCGTTAATTGTGTCATAGAGAATACGTTATTAGCAGATGTCGTGAGTAGCTAAGGGATTGACGTGGTTTCGAAGTAAGGAATGATGAAGTGGTCATGGTGAATTAGAGCCCTGCAATATAGTCCTGGATGCCTATTGTTACGGGTTTTGTGAGAATATAGAATGAGTCGTTTTTTTACGAGAGCTAAATCCCTTTGTAAAAACTTCGTATCTTTCTAGGCCATCGAACAAATCTTTCCTGTTTACGTAACAAAGACCTCTTTATTTTGTTGTTGAGTGTTTTTTACCAATGTTTTGAGAATGATGTATAGAATAATGTGTTAGAAAAAACCTGATACGCACCCGGTATGAACGCACGATATCACGATTACTCGTTACTGTCTGATTTCCCTCATTTCATGGTTAGTTATGGCTATACCCGAATCGCTTTAGCGTGGCAATAGCGGTCATTGATCCCCTATATTATTTATTTCAAAAACTGAACTATAGTCCGTTAACGTCCTGAGTCGATATCTATCGTGATCTTCAACATGTTCCAATAACGAAAAACCATACATAGTTTATAGTTTGGGTTCCTAGGGAGAGGTATTAGGGAAAAGGCAATGACCGCTATTGCCATGCTAAAACGATTCGAGTATATCAAGTTTTTTTTTCCTTTATCCAATTATTTTGTAGTTTCCATAGAGATAAAACCCTATTGCAAAAACCTTCGGTTAATCCCTTGGTTGTAGGAACTCATTAGGATCATAACATAACACATTGTTCCTAACAATACCGCGGTGCAAAAGTGTGACATTGGCACATGACACCTAAAAGCATAGGGTACCGAAGGACCAATTTAGCTGGTCCTCTCATCCCCGATTTCGTTCAATTAACAAAAGAAAAAAACATTATGCTATGAAAGCTCAGGGGTCTTTATAATTTGGTCAGCGCTTGTGGCTAATAATGTAAACACGTGCTGGCCACGTGTGTGACACTGATTGCAGATAATGTTGGAAAGGGAAGCAGTTGTCGGAATTATCCGAATTCAGCGTTCACTGCGACATGTGGCTTTAAGATCGCTGACCAAGTATCAGACTGATATGGTTTTACCGAGAGCTGTTTTATAATTACAGGGACATAAATTGGTAATTACTTGCTAAAATCCGAAGTCTCCAGTGAATACTTTCTATTTCTTGGGTACATTACCAGTCGACAGCGATGGAGATGAATTTAATGACGCTATATTTTAGTTTGTGAATAGTTTTAGTTAAGTTAGGATATAATTTTGTTATTTTTATTAATGAATTAGGTAAGTTAAAATTCTTTGTGAGATGAATCAAATTATGTTGAAAGTATTATTTATGAAAAAACGACGACATTTTTCATATTTTTATGTATGATTATTATATTTTATTTCTTGTTTTGATTGTTGTTTTTATTTACATAAGTATAAATTGCATGCTGCACTGGTTGCCGTCATCACGTCAACGCCGGCTGCCGCTGAAAACCAGCGCTGGGGCTCTGTCTCGTATAGGATTGATATATAAATAAATAAATAAATAAATAGGGTCTTAGCATTACGCTGAGGGATGGCCGTTTTGCGTGAATGTGACGCATGTTTACCCCCCACTTTTTTTTGTGTGTTTGTTCTGTTTTTTTATGCGTCATGTTTGCCGCAAATAAATGTATTCCTTCTTTCTTTTATCTAGATAGATGTTGACCTAAACGTTTAACTAAGGCCTACGGAGTAATTGCGTTCAACAACATTCATTGCGTTATTTACGTTGTTGAGCAGATTGTATTTTAGAATATATGAATCAATGGATTAGTCCCTTTAAAATGACGAGGGTGCAGGTTGATGAAGATCTTCACTAAAACAAGCAATGAGATGACAATAAAAATTCTTAATCATGTCATGAAAGTCTTTTCTCCTGCATTATTTCGAGTATTACTCAAGGTTCTACCCACCCCGTAAAACGTAAAGATATTTCCGGAATTGTGTGTCTGTGTCTCCAACCTGGATATTTTTGGCATATTATTTCTGTTACCCTTGTTTTTTGCGGTTGGGTAACGAAACAATTTAACTTTTCATGGCATCCCATCTCGGAATCATTGGTTGGCCTGTACCCTTGTTACAGTTGTCCTTGTTTTAAATAGATATTATTTATATAAACACGTGGAATATTAAAGTAAAAGGACCAAAAATTCGGACCAGAAAGTCTCACAACAAAATACCGACTATTTTCGTCCATTTTTAAAACCTATGTTTGTAACACACTATCAATTTCAATCTGAATCATTTCGAAGGATATTGCTAATCCATTGCTTCATGTGTTCGAAAAACTTGTCTGCTCAACAACGTAAATAACGCAATGAATGTTGTTGAACTGTCAAAATGGAAGCCTTGCTACTTCTAGTGTGTTACGCTTTTACCCCGCAGTTCCCAAAGTTCTCACAACAAAAGACCAACTATTTTTCGTCCATTTTCAAAAGCCGATCGAATAAACTGTTGAAATATGTATTGTTAAAGCTCCTTTAAAACCCGCAAAGTATAAGATACCAATCCCGGTTTCTCCCCTCAGAAGTCAAATAAAAATCCTTCCAAAGGGGGCTTACAAAACGAAGATAATATCTAAATCACTCATGCAGATTCCCAATAAACCATTCCCTTGTATCTCTGCTCTCCTGACAGTACCTGACTGTAAATCTGACTTATTTTGCTTTACGGTCCCCAAACCCATCCTATTTGGGGGACGACATCTAAAATTGTCGAGAGATATAAAGCATTTGCTAGATATTGTTCCGGTTTGATTAAAGTTGGGGTTTCAAAGTATGTATAGCTAGGTAAGACTGTTTGTGAGAGTAAGATTTTTTTTTTTTTCGTTGAGTTATGGGTCCAACTTTTGATGTAACTGACGCAGGAGTAAGGACAGATCCTTCTAAGCCTAGGGGCGTTGTCTAGAACTTTAATCCTGAGATTACTTGAATGCACAGTAGGTACGACCGTAACAAATTGCTTTACAGAATTATAATCATTAGAGTCAGCAATGCAATTCCTTTAGTTACAATTTACCTCAAATGTCATGATTTCATGAAATAGTCAAAGAATTATTTATTAAATTCTTTATCATCTCTCTAAGTAACCATAACCATAATATTAATAAAGCGAATATTAAGTTAATAAATAATTGTTACGGCCGCGAATCATATTTAGATCAACATACAACCTGATAATTTAAAAAAAAAAACTTTTTTTTTTTTGGGAGGAAATCATCAAAAAACTTCTCCTTTTACTGATTAAAACCCGCCCGTGTTCCTTCGCCTATGAAACGGGCCACGGTAACTCTTTCGAACAACCCGCGACCCTGGCAGGATACAACCTGATACTGACGTGCAAAATGCAAGAAAGTTACCCACGGTAATCTTTATGACTATGGTTAACACCCGATATTTGTTGTTCTAATACAAAATATACCTGCTAAAGACTCGGTAAATGTCAGGCTTTTAGTTAAAACAGAAATAACAAAACAGACAACCCAATATGAAAACTAACAAGCCCGCGCCAGGCCAGGCGATGATAAAATTATTACAAAAGACCCCTGGAAATTGAATGTTCGCAAAAATTCCATTATTATTAATAATAAAGACAACAATAAAACCAATTGTTTTGATTAAATTTTAGAACTTGGATGGAATCACAATACGCAAATTCATTTCCAAAACGAAATGCAGAGGAATATTAAATATCTCCCGAGTTGGGAGGACTTCCCGGGATTCTTAGTAATATTTCAACTAGAAGAAAGGAGAGTTATTACGAAAATATATTTCGATTACTATTATCCTTGGATTAAATTAGAATTGGATTCTGAATCCTGGAACTTAGAGAGTATTAAGTCCCTTAGGTTTTGGGCTCGAGTAGGTCGGAATGGCATCGCTAAATCTAAATTATAATCCTAATTCTAATACATTGATTTAATTTCGTATATTAATTGTAAATGGTTCTATGTACCGGGTCAAATTAAATTAGCTAAACACGATAATTTAAACATGAAATAGGATTGATGTTGTTGGGGCAAAGACCGCTTTTATTTGTAGTGTAAGTTGAGAAAATCTGTTTTGTTTTGTTTTATCGTTTTAAAATATCTGTACCTTTCACGCCTGTCAAGATTACAAAAAAAAAAACTGATAAGTAGGTACTCCAGTGACTAAACTAGGTACCTGTGAGCTCTGGTCGATGACCCAATTTATTTAAATCAAATTGATTATTTTTTTGTTTTTTATTTTTTGAGTTCATTTGACCATGTATAGAAATCTAGAAACTAATCCTAACACGGACTTATCAGCAAATATCAATAAAGAAACATTAAACAAAGTCAGCAGAATGTAGGTTATTTCAACATTAGTTAAACCGTGCAATGTTGGTCCCAGAAGCATCATTACTCATATCTACAATTTCCATAAAGCTCCAACATTTACAGAGACGTCATTTAAAACTGCATTCAACGTTTTTGCAAATATAATTAAGATAATATCTTCACAAGCGATGGTCGTCTATCCATCTGATAAAACCCCTCAGTCTTCTTTCACGATACCCGAGGGATGTTCGAGGGAAATATTAGAATAATTTCCGTCAGAAACTTGAGCAGTATAATTATTAAAACCAACATCTAAGTTAGGTTGGAACTGAGCAAATACGTGGGATAAACTAGACACTCCATCCCACAAGGGTAAAATAGACTAAAGGGTAGATAGGTACAGCTAACTAAAACAACGACACCGCAATACAAAAATACAGAGTATTTAACCAAAAGACCCCTAGTTCTTTGGCCAAACAATAGAGCATCCGCAGGGACGCGCAAAAAGGGCACCATATTTGCACACACATGGCTAGTGTTTGCTTTACTACGATTCCCCGTTCGTCCTGTGGTTAATCCGAGGGTAGAATGAAAATAAACTCGACGAGACTTTCGTTTTCATTAAGAGGCGTTGTCGTAAAGTGGTAACTTGGCAACACTTAGGTACTTTGTTGTACAATGTTTTTTAGAAATAATTTTGTTAAAATTTTATGTAGGCGACTGCATAATATGTTTGGACTCTTAGGAGCAAAATGTATATTTAAAAAAAAAAAATGGAAGGTAGTTGTTTTTTTTTAGATTTTATTTCGCACTTTTTAGTTGTACGAATTTGTGTACTACCACACTACTACTACTTACCATGTCAATATCAGTGACAGGAAGTTATTATTATATACACAACGTGGAAAAAATACGTATTATTGAAGATAACTCGAAAACTATTTAAGCAAAGTTAATAAAACTTATATGGGACCACCCCTGAGACATACTCTATCCATTAAAAAATAATTATCGAAATAAATCCACAATTGACGGAGATATCGCGAAACATACATACAAAAAAAATACAGTCGAATTTAGAACCTCCCTCTTTTTGAAGTAGGTTAAAAGTAGCTTATGTTAATTTTGGAGTGTGTTTGTGGAATCATATTTGAGGGTAGGTACAGTTGAATCGATAAATATGTATTTTATCGTTGTGAAAATAGGTCGTATTTGCACATGAATGCTGTAATAAGTTATGCACATTTAAACAGCTTTAATGCTGAGCTTTTGGCGGAGTGAGAGTTGAATGTCCCGAAGTTTTGATATCAACAAGAATTATAATTATGCAACCCATTTTCGATAATAAAATTCTGACGAGCCATTTTTTTCACACGTTAAATTGACATGAAAAATGATGTAGTATCATTTTTGAGGCGACGAAACCTGATCAATTTTTTATATGGGCGTGAGTGGCTGGTCACGTCTGGTCGAACTTTAAGCCGACTACTAAATAAAAAAGAAAAGGTAAGTTGATCATGATGATCGTATGTAAAAGTGTTAAGGGGGATTCCCTTCCCTTTCTCGGTAGGTAGCCCGCGAATTTTCTTACGTGTTTAAGAATTTGATATTAATATTTCATAGAAATAGTAATTAAATAGGATTATATAATATGTACTTAGTGAGTAGTATTAATGTACTATGTAGTATAATAGCGAAAAAAAATTCAGCTGTTTCCTACATTTATGTTCGGTTAAATCGTCAAAATGTAGGGAACAGCTGATTTTTTTTTTCGCGATTTCAGGTGTGTTCCCATAGTAAAAGTTGTTCATAATGACGAGTACAATGACCTCTTAAGAGGTTGTTGGTGTTTTTCCAATAACCCTGTATATTTGTTACGGTCGCGAATCATATTTTAATCAACAGTCAACCTGACTTTTCTTACGTTTTTGATCAAAAAACGTAAGAAAATTTGAATTTCGGGGGCTACCCTGGTGCTTCTCCCTTAATAATAGGTATAAAATTCTCCTAAACCTCATTAGCAACTTTCATGAAAACAGGGTATGTAGGAAAAAATTAAATCACGCTTCTTTTTAATCACACAATAGTAATTAGCTAATTACCCATGTAAGTTAATAAAGAAACCGAAATCGGACTGTAATTAACAACAAGTCGCCGAAGAAAGCCTTATCCCAAAGCGATGATTATTTCCTTAATAACTGGTTTCTTGCGTGTGTCAGAAATAAAGATGTAAAAATAAGTAAATGGATGTCGCATTGTCGGGTAAAGAGACTAAAGAGCGTGTATGTTAGACTAGCTTTTGCCCGCGGCTTCGCTCGCGTTAAGAAGTATAGTTTGACAAAGTTTCATACAAACTTTCACCCCCTATTTTATCCCCTTGGGGATAGAATTGTTCAAAATCCTTTCTTAGCGGATGCCTACGTCATAACATCTACCTGCATGCCAAATTTCAGCCCGATCCGTCCAGTGGTTTGGGCTGTGCGTTGATAGATCACTATGTCAGTCAGTCAGTCACCTTCGAGTTATATATATTTAGATTCTAGAGGAGATACTAGGGAGAACTCAAAATGAATATCGCCTTGCAGCTTTTTAGCTATTAAGTCACCTGCATCCGTCAAGGGTATGATTCTACACGTGTCATTCTAAACAACTTTCGCTATGAAACTCACACCCGAATAAAAACAAAAAAAAATTGCAAACATGCTTCGGAATAGTCTGTGTTGTATGTGGAATTTGATTTTTTTTATTTATTTATTTATTTATATAAAAAATTTATATTTTTTTATGGTTTAAATGACTTAAAAATTTAACTTTAAATCACCCCCTTGACGGATGCAGGTGTCTAAATCGCCACCCTGTATAATATAAAGGGTAAATTTAAGTTATTCATGACAATTTTGGACGGGTCTATTGTAGTTTGATTAATACGAATGCCTAGACTAGACCCATTTTAGTTTAGTATGGTGCGCACAACCGGATATTAGACCCTACCAAGTTAAGTCGCTAACGGATTAGATTCGATCTTTACTATCGTTATTCCTTCCAAGCTTGGGGATAGCATTTGATTTATAATAGAAAAAAAAAGCCGGCCAAGTGCGAGTCGGACTCGCGCACCGAAGGTTCCGTACAATTTAAAATTATTAAAAATATTTTTATTATAATGATGGAACTAGAAATTTACGGTTTTCGCAATTTTTCCTTTATCTGTGCTATAAGACGTTGCTTCGTACCAAAGTTCAAGATTCTGAGTTCACGGGAAGTACCCTGTAGGTTTTGATTCCCTTACGAGTGTCGAAAATTTGCGGAAATTTGCGGCATAAACGGCTGTACCTTTTGATTGCGTTAGCTTAGAAGTTTGATTTTTTTGGATCAGTAGACCTGAGTATTTGATATAAATTCCAGCTTGATACCTCCGGCGTTCCTGAGAAAAAGGGTCTTGACAGACAGACAGACGGACAGACGGACGGACAACAAAGTGATCCTATAAGGGTTCAGTTTTTCCTTTCGAGGTACGGAACCCTAAAAACCACTTAAAAATTATTCTAGATATTTAAGAACCAACATTATTTCACACGCTAAACAGTTAAAACAAAAAACATAATCCCAAAAAATTACGTCAAACAACGGTCCAAATTCGCCATAAGCCGCCATTGCCCATTACCTACCCTCCGAAACAAATATAAAAAATAAGTATAAATACCTCTAAATTGGACACGTAATCCAAACAAGTTTAGGTAAAGTCCGGACGGGACCGGACAGGGCCGGACAGACATCGTTACGACACGGAAGGGTGCTCCGGTACTCACAACGAATTTAATATATTTTCCGATACTAACTAGATGATGTTAACATTCACTGGAAGTGTCTGTGCGTAGTTTTATCTGTCAGTATGTTTGGTGCAGTTTAATAGATAATTAATTAATACAAGTAATTGCGTAACACACCACGGGCTTTAATTTTGACAGTTCAACAACATTCATTACGTTATTTACGTTGTTGAGCATCATTTTTTTTGTTCATAATGAAGCAATGGATTAGCAATATGCATCAAAATGATTCAGATTGTGGTTGATTGTGTGTGGGTGCTGGTTTTTTGTAGATTTTTAACCAGAGTTGAATCATAAATGCACAGTTTCTGAAGATTCTTTTTCGGAGTTAATGTATTCGAGCTATTATATTATTATTGTAAAAAGAATACAATTAATATCATACCATATTTGTATATAAGTACCTTTTGTCTATTTTCAGCGGTTTTACACGCGTCTAGGGTAAGAAAGCCTTTCAGTTAATCAAGACAATATAAACGCATAAATGAACTACATATTCAAAAATTATGAGAACTATGAGAATGACAATACAATCACGAACATAATCTCGAACAAAACTCGCAATTTGCCGTAACCTTATTTATATAGACTTTAAAAACGTCTTCCAAAGCTCAGTCTTATACTTAAAAGGTGTAATTAAGTTTCATAATATCATATTATTTTGGTGTGGTAAATAATACATCATAGATGATAGTCATCTTAGATTAAGTTAACAGAGCATGTTTCCTGTATGAAACATTGCCTTTCACAAAGCTTTTACATGGTTTTGATTTGGTATCTTTTACTTTTCATTAACATGCGAAAATAAAACCATTAAATGAACGCTTGGCTTTGTAACTTAGCTGTTATTATAATCTTACATCGGTATGAACACCAAGACAAAACGCCAGATTTCTAAGTTCCTTACTTAAACAATAGCTATTGATTCTATGAAGTTATCCATTTACCTCATGTTTTGAGAGCAGTGGTGAAGAAATAATGATTATTTCTTCACCACTGCTCTCAAAACATGACATGTGACATCTACCAACCCGCACTGGGCCCGCGTGGTGGATAACAGCCTACTCCCTCTCACAGAGAGGAGGCTTGTGTCCCATCAGTGGGAATAGTATAGGCTGATTATGTATCCTTTTAACAACAAGCCCTAATTAATTTTAAGAAATATAACAATACTATGTACCTACAAATAATGGTATTTTAACTGTCGTATCCAGTCTTATAATATCAACGATCATAAGAGATTATAGGGCTGGGACAGGCGACAAAATTTTCAAAATAAATTCCGTACGCAAACGGCGTGTACACACTTATTGACAACCCCTCGTCATTTTAATTCGTTTTATTTGTACTATAGGCCGTTTATTCATATTTTATTTTACAAACGCTATCGAAAGTATGTAATTTTGAGCCCTTTTTTAACGGTGATAATGTTATTTTTTATGGTAAATTTGTATTGTTGTGTATAAATCAATACGATTGGTGGTTTTTTAGGGAATTTATCGTATTGTCTGGTTTGGAAGCTGCCAAAAATGACGTATGTCAAAATGGCGAAGGACTGTGTGTTGTGGCGCAGCCTGGGAGAGGCCTATGTCCAGCGGTGGACTGCGATAGGCTGAGTTAATTGGTTGATGTCACAATGGCGTGGAAACAGTGCGAGCCACCACTTTAGGTATATTTCCTGTTGGCTTTGTTACAAAACACAACACCATGTCTATACGGGAAAGGCAGACATATACGGGTTATGGTAGGCTCACATTTTGTCAGCAGCGTTCTATGTCAGTCTCTTGTCGTTAAAACATCACGCCTTATTTCCCCGAAAGGTTAGGCAGAGGTATACTCTACTACACCCACATTTCGCAAGTTATGTTTAAGTTCATGTTGTAGGTCAACTGGGCACAGTTTCAGACTCCGAGCTGCTCCTGAGAAATTCCAGATAGGACAATTCAATAACACTTTGCTCGACCTGGGAATGGAACCCAGGACCTCATGCTCAGCAGTAGCGCGTAGCAGAAATTCATGTCGGAAAATCTAATAAAATTACACCCGAACTGGGAATCTAACCAATGATCCCTCGCTTTAGCAGCTACGCTTGCAACCACTTGAGCAACGAAACAGTTTTGTGTTTTTTATACAACTTTTGCCTGATTTTACCGAATGCTTCATACAAATACCCTTTGTATTATACAATCTAGGACCAACCACTGATCAATCTACACAGTATGCTAATATCCCTTTGACAAAGAACATCTAAACCAAAATCAAAGTATTTTATGCAAAGTTCACGCATAATCTGACGTCTTACTATAGACGGCGTATTGAAATTACACCTTTACGTCTCGTGGTACGCCGGAGTACGCCAGTACGCCTTTCAACTCAGCTCCGCCCTACATGCCTTGCCGAGGTGATTTGGCCTTTGACAAATATTGGTAGAACGGTATATATTGGTGATATTGGCTGTAAGACGGATTTAGCGTTTTATTGGAATTCGGATAGAACGCGGGTTTTGATGTTTCTGTTATGTGCTGAGTTGTGATTATGAAAAGGATATTTTTACCATGATAATCACCTATACAGGTTATATTTTTAATCCCTTTGAGCGCATTTAGTGCGCAAACTGTGGCCATGAATTCAATACATGATTCTAAAATTTCATCGGTATTTTTTTTTTATTTGCTCTTCCATACATTTTGCTATGAAAGAGCTGTTTTTTTTTAATTATCTTCGAAAAATGTGTACGCTATTCTAGAATCATATGCCGATTCATTGTTACAGTTTGCGCACTGGTTAAAATGTTATCCTGTATAAATAAAAATGAAATGCTGTTCGTTAGTAAGCGCATCACTTGAGAACGTCTGGAATGATTTTAATTTTGTTTTAAAATGTTCATAATAGTTCCTAGTTAGTTTTTTATGCAAAGATAAATTGGAAAATTCTCAAATTCGGGTTAAAGTGATCGTCCTTTTTGCTATAATTCGGATGGGGCTGTATTAAGAAGTATTAATACAATCATTCTTCCATTGCAAAAAAAAACAGATGGTTCTATGGGAATTCTATAGCTTCGTCTCTCTCTCACACTGGAAAAATGGTGGCATTAATACGGCCTCAGGACAACGGCAGTCGGGTCAGTTAGTAAGTAAAAAATACATATACGTATTTGACAGTTCCCTGCAATATTAGAAGGTAGGCATTCTTTTATCGAGTGCCAAATGTATTGATTTCATCAGTGTTTTTTTTTTCTAAAAAAAAATTACTAGTATCATTTTGGCAAATAGTTGTTTCATTTACTGACTCGTACTTTACACTAGAGGTCTAAATGAATGATGTACTAATATCAATTTATATGATCGTATCACAGGTGTGTCTGCCCATCAATATTTCACAATGTAATAGTCTGCGTTCAAGAGATGGATCATTGACGTCGTGTATGAATGAAAAATAACATGTTTCTGACGAGAAAGCATCGTTCCAACATTTTTCCAGTATGATTGGAAATGTAGTTTTTTAAGGGTTAAGACGTTCAATCATCAGGAGCATTCGCGTGTAATGCAGCAATCCAAGATTCGATTTCGAGCATTATTAACTATCTATAATAATAATAATAAATTTGTTTGTTTGAACGCGCTAATCTCTGGAACTAGCTGTCAGATTTGAAAAAATACTTTTTGTATTGATAGCCTAATTCTTGAGGAAGGCTATAGGCTAAAGATATCTTTAACATCACGCTAGGACCATAAGTAGCCGATCAAAAAGAAAAAGTCAGAAACAACCGGTTGAACTGTTTTCAGAGGAATCAATTCCCAGAACAATTCGCGTTCTTCAGGGCACTTTTAGTCACTCACACTTACTCGTATGACATAAAAAAACGTACATATTATGAAAACAAGACAAGTAAACTTTCATTTTATTGTCAAAGAGTAGGCTGGGCTGATTCCGTACCGAAGGGGAGAATGGGGCATATTATCACGTAACAAATTGGTTTCTGCTACCTTTGTCAGTAGCGAGCCCTTGCCTTGGCGAGACGAATGGGAGTACAGCTAGCAGCATAAACTGGGTACGTTGATATTGAAGTGTGTATGAAGGTTCAGCATCTGTATCCACTGGTTTAAAATGTGGGTACTTGTTTGTACTAATATATTAATTAACCCGACAAATGTCAAATGTCGTGTGAACCAGCGATTGTTCATAAGAAAAATACAATCGAAACGACGATTAATATAATCGTGAAAATTGGTGAGCGCTTATTATGCAAACAGCTTCTAATATACGATCGTTTGTCGGAGTGCAGCACCCTAATTGCGTAACACACTATCAATTTCAATCTGAATCATTTTGAAGGATATTGCTAATCCATTGCTTCATATTATGTTCGAAAAATGTGTCTGCTCAACAACGTAAATAACGCAATGAATGTTGTTGAACTGTCAAAATTAAAAACATTGCTACTGTTGAGCTAGATGAGTCAGTACAGCAGTGCTATACCTATTATGTAAAAAATATCACCGTGAAAACACATACATACTCGTATTATCAGTTCACTTCATGTAACTTTTCACGGTAAGATTTTTACAGAATAGCTCATCAGGAGCTAACAGGAGTAAAAGTTTTAGGTAATGCAGAAGATTGTGAATTCCATTCCCGCTTCGGCAGAGAAATGCATGGCCTAAAGATATTTTTGAGTCTAAAAATGATGCAAGATTTATATCTATAACCAGATGGTAAAGTAATTAACCTACTTTAGCACGACATTAATTACCAGTAACTGGATAATGTAATGCAGTTAGCCTCATAAACAATTCACTAACAACTTACAATACAATACCGTTGACCCGAAATAAATCCCTCCAGTTCAATATAACGGAGATTCCGTACCTGTAACAAAAAAGAAAAACATCATTAGCAGAACAAAAGTAAGAAACATTCCATAAAACAAACATAAAACAACGCAATCTAAACTTTGCCTGCTGACGGTACATATCTAAAAACCTCTCTACTTAACATGGGAGAAGAAAAAGATTCTTTTGTAAGGAGCATTTCGAGTGTAATACCTATTGAGACGGGAGTTCCCGGGGTAAATATACCCTTTTTTGTGCACCGTAGGTACGTACAACAGTCACAGCAAAAATAGGTTTGTCACCTTAAGATCTATTTTTGTTTACTCTGTGCATGATAGAATATGAGGGACTACTCTCTAAGTCCGTCAACGACGATACGGGCCCGTCCGAAAGAAGTTGATCCGTCAAAACAAGTGACATATCCAATTTTTTGGACGGACAAATACGCATCGGGATTTGTAACAACTCGTATTGTCGTTCATTCTTAGATTGGGCTCCGAACTAATCATGTCTATGTAAGTGATACGGAATAGAACGCCCGTTACTCTTAGTTAATTATTGAAGATTTAGGGTAACTAACTAATTTTTCAATAGTTTTTTTTTTTAGTTTGACATATTTTCTATAGAAAAGCTATCAAACCGAAATATTTACTCTTCAGTTAAGAGATATCTGAGTCTGACTATTCAAAAGACAACCTTAAATAAAACAGACTTGATGTATATTAAAAAAAAAGCCAATCTTTAGAAATGCTTTAAATCGATGTTGACATCGATTTAAAGCATTTATATAGAAAATAGCATAAACCTTTGACGAATATGTAGTTGACTACATATTCGTCAAAGGTTTATTATGCTATTTTGACCTTTGTTATCATGTAGAGCAGTGGTGGCCCAGTGGTAACGGCCGCGACTTATGAGCTGTAGGTCGTAGGTTCGAACCCAGACAGACACTTTGTGTAAATTACTTCATCACCACTGCTCTCAAATCGATGAAGAAAAACATCGTGAGGAAACTGGCATGTCCTAGAACTAAATATTCGAAGACATGTGACATCTACCAACCCGCACTGGGCCCGCGTGGTGGGTTACGGCCCACTCCCTCTCACAGAGAGGAGGCCTGTGTCCCAGCAGTGGGAACATTATAGGCTGATTATGTATCATATAGATAGATTCGTAATTTTCTATGCAGCAGTCACCCGAAGTTTCAAATTTCAAAATGTAAGTATGTACTTGATAAATTAATAGCGAGCAACCAAACAAACAAAACGCCGCAAGAGAAGGCTTCGAAAAAGGCACACACACAGCACTGCAATGTATTCGTGACGTCGTCGTCTGGATAAGGTGTTCATGTAGAACAACCTGACAGCCTGGAAACTAGAATGAAAGATTTTATTAACTCGGCTGTACTATGTTACCATGTTCATGCGAGCGTTCGACTTTTTTCTAACGAGTGAATTAAAGATTGACACCGTTATGTTTATCAGAGGTTGTAAACTTTTTTTTAGAGTTATATTAGGTGGTAGATAATTGGTCAATGGACGAAGGTTTTTTTTTTTTTTTAAATAGACAATGATAGTTGTTAATGGCAATTATGTCGTTATGTTATGTGTGGTCCTTTTCCCGTTGTTTGCGTGAGAGTTCATAAATACATATGTATCATGTTTCGTTGCAGAGTAAGTTGTTTCTATAATTTCTTTAGTACACACGGCTACACATCAAGCTATACATTTCCAGTTTTAGCTGACCTCTCATTGTATAGGTTTTTCGTGCAATCAGAACTCAGCTTAAACTAGTTGTGTATGGCTTGATGTGTAGCTGTGCGAACAAAGAATATGTTAGTTTGTTATAAACTACATCACTTTGTAAACGATGACACTACAATTTTTTCCTGCCTTTTTGCCTTACTTACAAGTCATTAAAAAGACTTGCGTCTAGGTTGCCCTGTAACGATTAATCAGTCATGCGTACCTACACACCTAAAAAGTTAATATCAGCACACTGAGCGCCTCCCACTCCCCCACCCCTGAAAACCAAACGCTAAAAAATCAACTCCAAAAAACTCGTTCAACAAAAAAAAATTAACACTATCCACTGCTCCCCTTTACGTCTATTTAAGCATTCCAAATAAGTAGTCATTCAAAGCTTTGTTCTACCCTCAATTGGCTACCATTCCGCCGGGATCGGCTCGAGCAAATAAATCAGCCGTTCACTCGTTCACTCACTCACTCATTCGTTCACGGATTACTTGGCCCGTAGACGCTGACCTGTTACATGGTTTATTTTAAAAATGAGCATTAGATAGAATTTTAATTTGTGATTTTTTGGGTTGGGTTTTAAGATTTTACAGGTATTGTGTGCTGACATTATGCTGAACTGAGGCACTTTTGGCATTATAATCTTTGTTTTCTGTTTCATAGTTTTAAGATTTATTTATTTTGCTGTACCTAATGCCAATAAACGCATTTTACTTTCTTTTACAGGTTACAGGGTAAAGGGTGTTTTCGTAAGTAAGTTTGTCATCATCCCATTCTATACTCGTGAATCGACTAGAACTTGACTTATAAAACTGGCAGGATTGATTGTCAATGATTTAATGTATGTACAACCAAAACTGCATTTGTGAACACTGCTTCGTAAAGCGTCAAGTTCCTTATATCGTCTTTTATGTAGAGTGGTTGGCAATCATTCAATAGTAAAACCTCTGAGGTAAACGTTAATAAATCAAGTCGTCAACACCAATGACGGGCACTTACCACAGCCAATTACATTAGCCATTTAAATAACCTAAAGAGAAAATTTAATTTTGAGTTTTATTCTTCAGGAAACATAAATCTGATCATATACAAGGATATCCTGTCATAATTCATATCTTAGCTCGTCCAGGATAAACTCAGGAACGACTAATCGAATGTTTAAACATCGTAAGTTCGAATGACCGCACTTATCCCGGTCACTTTCAACGGAGCGTGCGGAATCATTCACCCGGTCACTCGTTCACAGCTCGTCCATTCGTTCACTTTGATGTCGTTCATCGTTGCACGCACTTTACGCTGAATGCACATTGTTATAAGCGTATTATGAAATTACTTTCGCGTTACAGGGTTAGTTTTAAAAATCAGTCTAGTGTATTTTTATTTTGCATAAAATGTAGGTTAAAAAGAAAATTGTGGAAAATTAAGTCACTTTAAAAAGTTATTTGAGTTGGCTGAGCATAAGTTAGCCTTGTCCGCTATTTAAGTAAAAGTCTGCATAAATATTTACCCTTTCCTTGCTCAGCATAAAATCATAAAATGTCTCTCAATATAGTCGTCCAAACGTGATAAGCATTAAAAAAATCTGTCTTTGAAATCTTAGTGTTATTATTAAACACACGGACTGGCAAATTCAAGCTCAATACATTAATTTCAATTAAATCATTTACAGGCATTTTTGAATCGTCAAATAGTCGGTCAGTTAGTCAGAAAGTTGAAGCTAGTTGCCCATTCCAAACCGTAGATATCCATGGAGAAGAACGGGTAAGAAACTCCAAGGACACTCCTTTAAATCAAGATATTACAAAATCCTGGGTACATCATTCTTGTTGCTTTTATGTGAGAACAATGTAAAAAAAATTAAATGAAGAAAAAGATCAAAAATAAACCGTTAAGAGACGACCAGTCTTAACCGACGGCGCCCATTCACGAACATGACACGTGGATCAGCACCATCCAGCTCAGCCATTTTGTAGGGAACCAAATGATCCAACACACGCGCCTACATCAGTGAGGCATTTTTTTTTGTGTTTGTGTTTTTTTTCTAAGTCATGCAAATATTATAAATAGTTTTAATTTCCTTCTTACTTTCTTTTATTTAAGTGAGCATGACTGCATGACAGAATATCTCAATGCCATGCGCTTTCAAGTCAACATACACCATATTAACATAACGTGTGAGGAAACAGACTATTTATAATCCTATTATGTCAATAGATAAAAATATTCCTGCTTCTGTAATTCATAATGCAACCACTATTATTAGCGTATTACCCAATGTCATTATATTTATGTTGATGATTCCTTGTTCATGGCTCAATTCAAGTATGGTACAAGTTACAAGTTTTCTGAGTTCATCATGAATGAATGAATTAATAAAATGTACCGACCCCAGAGTGGTTAAACCAGACTCAATTAATCGAATGAACCCCAAGATTCGCTCTAGCCCTTGTAGCCTCATGTTCATGGTGCAGCGACCATTGCATATCAAGGAGTAGACCGGGGGCGCGGTAATAGCAGGGAAGACGTGCCCGTAGGAAAGGGAAAGATTTAAGTAGCCGTACCAAATATGCATCCAAGCGTAAGCATTGGACTAGTGGAGAGATGGGTGATTATTATCTATGGATGGGCATCACAGCTATGATATCTATTATATCATTACAACAATGGACACGTTTTCTGTGTTCATCATCATTATCATTTCAGTGTGCGATTTCTGTGTGTAGTTAGTTTAGTTTATGATCCTGTACGAGTCGCAATAAATACTTTTTTTTCTGTCTTTCTTTCAGCCGAAAGACGTCCACTGCTGGACATAGACATAGTGTACTCGCGTCCAGTGGATTCCTGCGGCCTTCACAGAGTCCTCGGTCCACCTTGTGGGAGGTCTTCCAACGCTACGTCTTGTCATCGTCGCCACTCTAGAACCTTTCGTCCCCATCGGCCATCTGGTCTGCGAGCAATGTGCCCTGTCCAATGTCTGCTTTCTATATTATTGGAAGGTGGTACACCTGATGGTAAGTCTTCAGATGACCATCTGCAATACGAGAGCCATCGCAAGAGCCATCCCAGAGACAAGAATGTTTCATAGTTTAAAGCGCTCTAGGAAATAAATAAAATTATATACAAGGTTACTTTAAATTGGCTAGCTAAACTCCTCAGACGCGATGGGTATCGATATTTAAACACGATAAAACAAAAAAATAATTAATTTGAAGAAAAAAACCAACCGAATTGAGAACCTCCTCCTTTTCTTTAAGTCGGTTAAAATGTCATTGTCATCGAAGCAGAAACATGAACATCTTTTGACGTGAACGCGAATCTAATGATTTAAATCTTTGGGCCAAAACAATTGACATTCCCGCTCTCTCTTCAAACTTGTACCATCACTCATAATACCAATTTAGATACGGGTGAAATCACAGGTTGACGTATGACTTGCTCCTGTAAATAATGTATTTTTAGTTGCTTTTCACACGATATCATGTAAACATGCTTTTAGGAATGAAGAGATCCGTAGAAGAATCAAGGTAACCGTCATAGCCCGAAGAATTGCCAAACTTAAGTGGCAGTGGGCAGGGCTCATTGCTCGCAGAATAGATGGCGGATGGGGCCGAAATGTTCTGGAGTGGCGACCGCGTACCGGAAAACGAAGCGTTGGAAGGCCTCCCACAAGGTGGACCGACGACCTTGTGAAGGTCGCAGGAACCCGTTGGATACGAGAAGCACAGAACCGGTCGAAGTGGAGGTGCTTGGGGGAGGCCTATTTCCAGCAGTGGACGTCTTTCGGCTGAAATTATGATGATGCTTTTAGGCGTACTCGCCGGGTGGATTACAGCACACTCCCTCTTATTGATAGAGGAGGCCTGCGCCCCAGCAGCGGGAATATTATAGGCTGATCAAAATAATGGTAGACATGCCTTTGGGTCATAAGCTCTTACATCAAAATATCCAACTACATATTTTCAAAATATTTAGTATGCAGAATTCTGAGCACCAGTACATTTATTTGAATTGCAAAGTTATGTTAGGTTATATTATGAATTATACAAATCCCGTATTAAATTAAATATTCAAAAGTATCAATATGATTATTCATGAATATCTAACCCTGCATTTGGAATTAAAGATTAAGATTATAAATTGCAGTCTCCATTCTCGACAAGAAAATATATTTTGTAAAATCTTTTTTCTACGGAAGTAAGGGTTATTTATATGATATTATATAATCATCATCAGCCGTGGTCATCAGTCTCCTGCCCTTATCCCAATTTATTTGGAGACACGTATGTTTAAAAAAAAATGTACATTATCAGCCTATAATGTTCCCACTGCTGGGACACAGGCCTCTGGGGTGAGAGCGAGTGGCCTGTAATCCACCACGCGGGCCCAGTGCAGGTTGGTATCGTTAGACATGTCTTCGAATTTTTGGTTCTAGGAAATGACATCACAATTTTTTTGTAAGTAACAAAAAAAATCATATTGCAATTATGTAAGTAATAGCTACACTTTATTAATATTTAACAAACTAAGAACTGGTTTTGCCACAGTCAGATATCTTTTATCGATTTCATTTTCAATTTCATTGATAAATTTTTTGGAAAAAAAAAACTTCTTGACAGTTCTAGTATGGAAAAGCTGTCAAAAACTCAAAATTTATTCTCAGGACAAGACTTATTCTACTAATATTATAAACGCGGAAATTTTTGTGAGGATGGATGGATGGATGTTTGTTACTCTTCCACGCATAAACTACTGAACGGATTTTGATGAAACTTTACAGTAACATAGCTTATACATTAGAATAACACATAGGATAGTTTTTATCCTAATATTCCCACGGGATCGATACTTATGCGGGTAAAACCGCGGGGCGCTGCTAGTTCTACCTATAAAAGTTTGGTGAGATTCGCCCTTAAGCTATAAATACAGTAAAATCTAAATAAAAATGTAGACCTTATCAACCGGCGCCGCCCGTATAAACTAACCTTCTTTAAAATAATAGTAAGCAGTACATAGTCGTAGGTACAACAGAGTACAACTTCCGGTGGGGTGGTTAATTAGCTAACTAGAAGAAAAATTTGTCGTGTATAGCAGAGTTTATAGTTGATAACGGTATATTTTATAAAATAATGTTGTGAATAATGTAGAAGTGCATTAAAAATGAGTAACTTATCAGTAAGTACCTGGGTATGTTATAAATACCTAAATAAAAAATATAAAATGGTAGTAAGGGAAATCTTGTCATAAATCAATGTGTTGATGACTTCATCCGTCATGAAAGGTATTTTATTCGAGTATACGATTATTGTTACGTAACCAATTTGATAGTTAATCTAAGGCGCTACATACATTTTCATTAGTAAGCAAATTCCTGCAGACCTGCTAACTAATGCCTCAGTGAGTGTACCTACCGTAAAAATCACTGCTACTGTGGTTAAAAATATAGCCAATTACTGACCGAACACCAATTTATTATTAACTGACACTTCCATGGTAGTTAACAACAAAACAATAACTGTAATTATGTGAGCGGTTCCATTTACAATTGATATTTACCGTGCCGTTACAAAATTATCATTCATTCGAGGTATTCAGGGGCAAAACATTTTCTGAGTCCTCGTAAAAGCAACGAAGACTATCATAACATCACGCCTTATTTTCCCAGAGGTGTAAGTACATATAGTACACCCATATTTTGCCAGTTATGTTTTTGTCTATTAGTCATTAATCGGACAATTCAGACTCCGGGCTGCTGCTAAGAAATTCAAGATGGTAAAACCCAATATCACTTTGCCCGACCCGGGAATCGAACCCAGAACATCATGCATAGCTTCTGCCTGTGACTTCATCCACGTAGAAGTCAATAGAACATAATTATGCTATGGCTCTCAGCAATAGTGCAGCTTGCTATCAGTGAACATGTTTTTGTTAGAGGATCAGTTCTACCAGGGATTATAAATAAACAATCATTTTGACTTCTTTATAATTTTAGGAGGTATAGAAAAAAATAATAATAAAACGTGAACCAATCCGCAGCAAACAGCTTAGTTTATAAAGGACGTTTGACATTTCGCCTTTTCAGTTCAAACGTTATTTCAATCTTGATAATAAATAATAATTTAACAGATTGGAAGTAAGAATACAATTAATAATATTTGCGTGTTCGAGTCGCGTGGTTTGTTACAAATGTACAGGAAATTCCTTTATTTATTACTGCTAATAGGTAATCTTTGACGTTTATTAAACAAATGAGCTTACACCCTGTATGTGCACGACCGCGTTTGTATGAAAAAAAAAGCAAAAATATAAATGACGGGACACGCGATTTTGTGTTTTTTCTAATTACTACTAGTATTATTTATTTAAAGGTTCTGTCCCTAAATTGTGCTCAAATATTTTGCTTATCCAAAGATATCTGCAGGCCAATTCTCGTAATTAAAAACGTTCAAAATCTAGTCGCAATCTTATCTCAGCGACAATCAATGTCAAAAATGTAGGGAAATTAGAGGTATTTTTGACAGATTGAGACTGAAATCAGACAGTGAAGTTTCTTAGAATTACGAGAATTGCCCTTCTGATTGTTAGTTTGCAATTTATGTGTCACTTTCAAACTCAAACTCAAAGCAACTATTTCAAATAAACCAATTACAGGCACTTTTGAATAATTGTCAAGAAGTCGGTCAGTCAGAAAGATGAACCTAGTTACCCATTCCAAGGCGTAGTAGGTTCCTATGGATAACATATTATCGGGTCAGAAACTCTTAAGTCTTTCGAGCTTTTAACTTCAGTACTGGATTGGTCAAAGATGGACAACATTTCCGTTGATAGTGTGCAATTAATTGAAGACACCGAAAACCTTGTTCTACATGCCCTGATATCTGCAGGTTTCGAGAACTAATGGCCGATATAGACAATGCTAAATTCGTAGCTACGTTCAAGCCTTCCCCAATTTAGAATAACATCGACAATGGCTTGTTCAACTTCGCCTTAAAGTTAAGAAAAACGTACACGATTCAAATTATTTTCCGCGATGACATCAGAGCGCTAGTGTCTTTTTTTCTACACCTTATTGCATAAAATTCAAAATTTTCCAATTGCCTAATACATATTTCTGAAGTTGGCGATTGGCCCACAAATAAATTAATTTCGTGCGAGTCGCTTACAGGAAGAAAATATTATTCAAAAGTATCGATTCACCCGTTTCGGACAAGTAAATTCTTCCGAATCCACTAATAAGCCTCGACAATTCGACATCCTAAGTAAATAACAGATTATACCGTAGTAATAAAAGGGACAATCTGATTAAGGTCAGTAAAACCTAGCGGTACAAATTCAAAGCTGAACGAATCTGCCCACGGAGCGTGATAAAAGCATTATTAATATTGACAATCACGCAACAAAAACTAGCCCCACGTGGAATCGAAAGTATGCGAAACCACCGACCATGACTAGAATTGATAAAGGAAGCAATAAATTTATAATAAAAAGTATAGCGTTTAGAAGAATTTTATTTTTACTGTCTTTCTGAATAAATCTATACTAATTTTACAAAGAGGTAAAATTTGTTTGTTTGTATGTACAGGGTAAATGTTGGGCCACAAAAGGGTTGAATGAACAATTGCATGCAGCTGAGATGAGAATGCTGAGAGGGATGTGTGTTACACGAATGGATAGAATAAGAAATGAGTATATAAGAGGAAGTCTGAAAGTGGCACCGGTCACTGAAAAGTTGTGTGGAAACCGGTTGTCATGGTATGGGCATGTGTTACGGAGAAATGAGGAAAATGTCGTGAGGAAAGTTTTGAGTATGAATGTCGATGGCTATAAGAGTAGGGGAAGACCAAAGAAACGATGGATGGACTGTGTGAGTGATGATATGGTTAGAAAGGGGGTGACTGTCGAGATGGCGGCTAATAGAGGAGTATGGAAGAAAAAGACATGTTTCGCTGACCCTAAATAAATTGGGATAAGGGCAGGAGATTGATGTATGCACGGGGTTATCTCTGGAACTAACCAGTCGGATTTAAAAACTCTTTTTGCATGTGATAGCCCAATTTTTAAGGAAGGCTAGGCTATGTAACATTGCGCTATGACCCTTAAAAGCCCAGCAAAACGAAAAAAAGTGAGAAAAAACACAGTAATAGCTCGGGCAGGTGATGCGACGGGGTCGGTCGAGGGAACAAAAAAATCACGTGGACGAAATTGCAGGTAGAAGCTAGTGGTTACAAATTTCGAAGGGATATCTATGAACGGAACATAACACCATTACTGTAGGTATTGGTAGGAGGTTTTTTTTTTGGAGGGCGTGTCGCACTTTTACTGACTAAAACCTACCCGTGTTCCTTCAGTTGCCTGTGCCAGGGGCCACGGTATCTTTCGAACAACCCGCGGCCCTGGCAGGCCTTCCTCAGGCAGTCCTTGCCGGGCGGCGAGCTGCCCATTGCTCGCCGCCCGCAAGCCCGCGCCTACGGTGGCCGGGAGTCTGCTGGTGACTCCCGACGTCCAGGGCGTCTCCTGCGGCGACTAGGGGCGTGAGGGCGCAGAGATTGCCTCTCCCTCCATTCCGCCTCCTCCTTTGAGAGCATTACCGCTTCGCAAAGTGCACCCTCCATTCAGGAATTCCATTCATAATAGATTATGAATGGAATTCCTAATGGAGAACTCTAATAACACCTTGCTCGACCAGGGAATTGCACTCAAAGCCCACATAGCCACCCAGCAGTGGCGCTTGCGAACCAGACCAGCATAGCTATTCATAATCAGTCGATACCCTTCCGTACCGTATCGAACATCAATTAATGTTATCGTAGGGGTCCTCTAAACGCTGTTCAAGTCCAAATCCCGAAAATGTTGTCAGTTTAAATCAAATCGACGACCGCTATTCCTCTGTCAGCTGTTTGCTGTCCCCCTAAGGCGCCTTATCAGGTTATCGAAATGTGTCATTTTCGATACGATAGCCTGTGGGATGGTTGTGAATAGCTATGCTGAACCAGTCTAACATAGTCACAAAAACTATAGCCATTGAATTCAATACCTTTCTAAGTAAACGGTGAAATATTTCGAAATAAAATCTATTAGTATGAAACAAACACACTAAATCACTTAAACAACACAACACCACGATTCCGTCAAACGCTCAAGTTAAATAGCCTTCAAGCACACTGTTACAAATCATACGTTCACTGCACAGAGGTATAAATCTCAAAGTGCTCTGGACAAAATTACAACACATAAATTATACAATTATTTCTTCAAACCATTGCCTTGCCTCGGGAGGCATAAAAACTGTTCACAATGCCCCATAAATATTTTACAAGTAATTATAATGAAAAATTGCTTTAACAAAAACACTAAACGTTTCCGGATGAAGTTTTGAATATACATTAAATTGTTATTTTGTGATGGTAAAGTTTCGAATCAATTGGTCTATTGTTGGGCGAGTGATTTAAGTTGTAACGATGTTTGAACCCCGATATTAGGAAACCCAAAGTATTTAGAGGGAAGAAATATAAATTAAAGTTGTTTCAAAGTCATAATCTAGGAAATATCATTTAAGTTTCTTAACGAACAATCGATTTCTGCCAGTTACTGTGAGTACTCTTTACAAAGGAGCCTAAAATCAATTTTACTATTTTGCTGGCTAATCAAGCCTTTACCTAACCACTTCTGAAAATCAATTTGACATTTATCTGACACCAAGACATTTTCACTTTAAAATACGAAAACAAGTCTATCAAGCGAAACTTTTCCAACAATTTCATTCCGACCCCGCCAATCTAATTCAACTCCAACTTGCTCTAAATCTAAATCACATTTTTTGTCCACTGTTCATCGCACAGTGCGGTTGGACAATAATAAATAGCGGCATTGTTCTACCTGTACTATAAACTAGTGTCACAGGACGACCCCGTCCGAACATGTTAGCAGGTTGTCATCGTAACTTCACTTGCAGAGTAGCACAGAATAGATAGGCTACAGAAGGTTGGCTCTATACAGCGAGCACAAACGCACGCACACATAGACACGCGTCACATACAGCGAGTGCACTTGCGACCGCGACTGTCATTGGTTTGAGGTGCGCAAAATGCACCGGTGACTGAAAATTTGTGTGGTACCAGTGAAAACGGTTGTCATGGTATGGACATGTGAAGAAATAAGGAATGGCTATAAGAGTAGGGGGAATGAACGGGAATGGACTGTGTGAAAGATGGTATGGCTAGAAAGGGAGTGAACTACTGAGATGATGACGAGAAGTATGGAAGAAGAAGACATGTTGCGCTGATCCCAAATAAATTGGGGTAAGGGCAAGAAAATGATGAGTTTGAGATGCGCCACAAGAACGCGTCTACGTGTGCGTGCGTTTTCGTTCTCGGTGTATGGAGCCAGCCTTCTGTATACATCTATTTTCTGGTAGCTATCTGTTATAAATCTCGTGGGATTCTCGTACAGGCCTTTGAATTCAATTGTTGGGTGTATAAACTATGGTCGGTATTGTGGCGTTTTTGTTCAGACCACATGATTGGTTTTTGACCACGTTTTGGGCAGCTGTTTTGCTGATTTTAAATGAATTAAAGTATGGTCGTGATAATTATTAAATTTAATTGTTGGCTAGCTCTTGATTTATTGGCCACTAGCTGCGCCCGGCGGTTTTACCCGGATAAGTTTCGATCCCGTGGGAAAATCGGGATAAAAAGTACTCTGTTATAAACTATATGTATGCCAAATTTCATCCAAATCCGTGTTTTTGCGTGAAAGAGTAACAAACATCCATCCATCCATACAAACTTTCGCGTTTATAATATTAGTAGGATAAACAGCTTTATCCGTGGGCTTAATGGGATTTCACATTGGCCAAAATATTGAACTTCTATACTCTATACTTCACTTTCATTCCTATTTATATCCCCTTTGGGTTAATGAGTGTTCAAAAATCCTTTCTTAGTGCTCAAAAGGACAACGCCAGATACTCTACAGAACTTTGCCCCATTCAATAAAATTCATGGACAACCATGCAATATGCAGCATCTTATTGCTTTTGTATTACTGATAACTAAACATTTCTGCTAATACCTGTAGAACTTGCTTCTAAACCTAGCGGTGTAGGCTGTGCGCTGTCTGTCAAGTGTCAATGTATGAATGAAATTAAGTGGAAGTATTTTTTATTAAGTAAAAGATTGGTGTGTCTCTTTTATCAACTTAACAGAAATTGTCACACACTACACATTCTACGAAACTGATAGGTCATGCGCCTGCGTTCCTGCAAGATACTTTAAATAAACTGCTCTATTTAGCAAAGCCACTACCAATCTGAGCGAATTAAAATACCCCACAATTCAAGCCGACTAAGACTGACGCACCATCACTATCAAGCGCTGCAATCGCTCCAAATATGAACTCGCATTCGCCACTCGATCAATTTAATCTCAACACCTCGAAATTAAGTCCTCAGATCCATAACCCGGCGAAATCGAGAAGCTCCTTCATCCATCCGTAATCCTGCCAACTCCTGTACTCCTTAACTGGTGGTCGTTCTACGTCTAATTGGCTCCAATTGGCTGTACATGGCTGGGAGATAGGAGTAATTAATACGATGGCCAAAGGCCTACGTCGATGCGACGCATACAATAGTAGGCTGTTATCTCAAGATGCTCCCAATTTTGGAGCTTGGTGCTAAAGCTGGCCCAAATGGTTGGTGTCGTCTTGTTGGTATTAATATGTTCGTGATAATCTAGCAAGTTGTTATGCAATGTCGATGGCTATAAGAGTAGGGGACGACCAAAGAAACGATGGATGGAATCTGTGAATGATGATATGGTTAGAAAGGGGGTGACTGCCGAGATGACGACTAATATAGAAGTATGTAAGTAGTAAGAAGAAAACGACATGTTGCGCCGACCCCAACTAAATTGGGATGAGGACAGGAGAATGACGATGATGAATCTGGCAAGTTGTGACATTAATTTAGTAAATTGAGAAGATAAAAACAAAATGTTAGACAGGGAAAGTGTCGTTTAAGTCCTTTTTCCACGATGACGGTTGGTTTGCAGCAGTGTGCATTAAGACGCTGTAGGAGATCTCAGTTTTTTTTATATATAAGAAAGTACAAAACAAAATCACTAATTTATGCACTGTTTTATCAACAGTAGAATCTAATAATTATAATGTAATTGAATATGCAAAACTGTCCGACTCTAACCTTATAGGATTACGGTTGTCAGACCCGAAAACATTTTGTACCAAGTACTGTTTACAGCGAATTGGTCTAACAATGCGATGTAAGAAGTTAATTAAAACTTAAATTAAAATCTACTTCGAGATTGTATCTTAATGATAACTTAGAACTTGGTTCTTAATGTTCACATCCGTGTAATTCAATAAAAAGTATTACGAACGTTTATCTAACATAAATTAAAAGTTTCTTTCGTGACTGTCCGACCGCATTCTTCCTCTAAACTAGGACATGGATTTTGATGCGTTTTTCACTATCATCATCTGCCTAGCCTTTTCCCAACTATTTTGAGGTCGGCTTCCAGTCTAACCGGATGCACCTGATTACCAGTATATTACATGGAGTGACCGCCTATCTGATCCGCACAACCCAGTTACTGGGTAATTCGATACCCCTTGGTAAGACTGGTTGTCAGACTTTCGGGCCACTGACGACCCGTAACGACTGTCAAAGATCCACGATTGACAACCGGGACCAACGACTTAACCTGCTTTCCGAGGCACGGAGAGGTCTTGGCATGTGAAGATGGTCACCCATCCACGAACCAACCGCGGTAAGCGTAGCTTAACCTCATCGATCGACGCGTGCGGCTGTTACTTCTTTACCCCTCCTTTCATTTAGAGAATTTATTCATAATGTTTTCGTGTTAATACATGAGGATTAAACTAACATATAATAAAGAAAACTACATTTTGTTAAGTCGTAAAACCGTGCGAAGCAGGGGCGGGCGCTAGTTTAGAAATAACATAAGCCAAAAACGACTACGCCAAATAAATCTTTACTATCTTTTTTGTTGCTATAGCGGCTATAGGAATACGCACACTGTGAAAATTTCAACTTTCTACCTATTACGGTTCATGAATAAGAATAAGAATAAGAATAAGAATATTTATTTGCCAGAAACATGGTATAAAATACAAAGATGGTCATAGTGTTTGAAAGTGCTACAGACATGTCTCACCGCCTAAACGGTATGCAAAATTAATTTAAATAATCTAAGTTAAAATGTCAAAATACATTAATTATTAATTAAAAATATTATTAAAATGTCAAAATACATTAATTATCAATTAAAAATATTATTTCAATTATTATTACACACGATTATTTCATACACAATTCCACTATTACATACATTTTATTACACACATTATACACATTATTACATATTATTAAATATATTATAAATTATATTTAATAAATTGAGAATAAATTCAATTTGGTAATTTATCTGCTATAAAATCGGTTAATGAATAATAACATTTATCTACAAGTAATTTTGTAAGGTGCTTTTTAAATTTATGCAACGGTTGTTCTCTTATACTATGGGGTATTTTATTATAAATAGTGGGTGCCATACAAATCACACCCTTTTTTAACAGTGCTGTATTATATGCACCTGTGTACAATAGACTTTTATACTGGGATCTCATAATGTTATTTCTTTTCCTGACGTCATTTAAAGATGGAAATAAATGTTTATTGGTTTTGACAAATATAGCTAATTCTAAAATATACAGACATGGAAACGTTAACAATTTATTTGTTTTAAAGACAGGGACACAGCTATCCGTAACCTTAAGACCAAACATGGCTCTAAGACAACGTTTTTGACATTTAAAAATGCTTTCCCTTTCGCTGCAATTGCCCCAAAATATTATTCCAAATCTTAAGACCGAAACAACCAGACCATGATAAGCCACTAGTAGTGAATTAGAATTAATTTTTTTTGACATATTGTGTAAAGCATAAACAGAAGAGCTTATTTTCTTGCAAATTTTTTCAGCGTGAGCTTTCCATGTTAGTTGGCTGTCAATTAAAATTCCCAAAAATTTCGCTACATTTACTGTGTCTACCATCTGTCCATTGTAATTTATGTTCATGTCATCAGAATATGTCATGAGATAGTTGATAGTTACTAACAATCAATACTAACAGTTGTTCGAAATATTTTTTTTTTAAGTATTTATTTATCGCTGAAAGCTAAAGCGAAGATGGCGGGACGAGCCTAGCTCCTACCGAAATGACTAGCCGGCACTCGTAATAAATGAAGTGCACCAGCGTGGTTTGACCAGACTCGATTAATCGAATGAACTCCGATTCGCACTAGCTCCTGTAGCCTCATGTTTCATGGTGCTACAGAGGCCATTGCATATCAAGGAATAGACCGGGGTGGCCGTAAGATAGTGAAGGATTTAGGAGCCATACTGGATATGCATCGTAGAGTAAGTATTGGACTTGTGGAGCGATGGGTGATGGATGGATCATGGATCTATCTTTTAACGACGTCAACGCCCGGTTGGTTCAGGTCGAGCTTCACCGGTGAATCTTTAGGCGGGGTTCTACTGCTCTCTCGGGTCTTTTGTATGTAATTGTTCTGCTGTTCAGATGTTGCTGTTTTCAATGTCATCGTCGACGAAAGGACTAGCCGGCTTTCATAAAACTCAAAATTTTATGATAAAGGGAGAGGAAAGACTTTGCCCTACAGTGGGACAATGCACACACTGCAGCACCACACCACTGCACCACCACCACCTGCCCCTGCACCTGTCTTGCTCCACTGGCGCTGGTGTGTGTTTTGCTGCAGACTGGTTACATAGATGTTCAATTGTTTTTCCATCGAATCTTATTGCTTTCAAGACACTGCCAAGCGGTTCGTCGACTCTTCACTTGACCAGAGGGCTGGCCTATTTTTTGGCCCAAGAATTAGCAATGCCATACAAGGCGGCAATGCTACCAGCCTTTTAGGCACTTTTCTAGTTGACAACGTTGCGGACGAATTTTTTAATGACCGATTATTCTATCCCCTTCCTTTTTTATGTACTTGTACATTATTATTATTTAATAAGACTACCCTATTACTTCATTCATAATTATTAAAGTACAATATGTAGGACAAAACCAAGTTTCTTGCAATATGTATAATCGTCATTTAAGCCTAGTGCCCCACAGCGTTGCTAAAGCGAAGCGAATCGATTGCAGCAAATTGCGCTAAGTTTTATCGTCGAGTCGAATCGATGTGCGCCCTGTGCGTTCGCGAGTTTGTTTTAGAGCTAGTGTTTTTTTTAACAGACTTAAAAAAGGAGGAAGTTCTCAATTTGACTTAATGTTTTTTTTTTTCAGAAAAACTGATTTTGTTGGGAGCAGGACTATAAAATAAATGTTGCTTTTATTTTTTTAAATTTCCACAAAAAAATCAACACTAATTTATACCTATATTTATTTAAAAAGGGTACTTTGTAACATATTCGTGTCTACACCGTATCCTGAGTATATTAAAGTAGCTCCACGAGAGGCGATACTTTAATGTATAGATAGGTACAGCCAAGACCATAAATACCTTTGACTTACGTCATATTCAAAAGCGATTTTCTTCTAAAGTATTGATAGATATTCTATGGTGTTGCGAAACGTATTTTTGAAACAATAAAAATATTCTTATTCCGTAGGAATTTGTTTTTTTTTTTTTGATAAAAATATTTGAAACGAAATCTCCAAACATCACTGTACCTAATAAAACCGGTTTTCGATTGGACTGTCAAAACATACATGACATCAAAAGCAATTCGTCTTCACTTTTCTCTTTATTTTCCATTAAATTCACGGAAATTAGGTTACTTTGTTACAGTCACAAACTTAATAGGAAATGATAATAATATGTTACTAAGTTAACGCGTACCGCGCGGGCTGGTTCGGGGAGGCGCGGGAAAAGAATTCCTGGAAGGATTTGGGAGACACCTTTGCCCAGCTGTGGCATAGTATAGGCTAGCAAAAAAAAGTAAAAAGTATAATGATAAGAGCCTGTATATTATACCTTGTAGTCTGCGTCACGAGCAAAAGTATGTATATACTCGGCTTTATTCAAAAGCGATTTACTCCTTTATTTTTTAATGAAATTTTATGTTGTTACGAACATAGCATTTTCGAACCCATAGGTTTATGTAATGTGTTGTATTTCAACATTGCATTCGTTATTCCACGAAAAAATCGCAATTGAAAGTTGCCAAGTGTTGACATATTGGTGCTCGTGACTGTACCGTACGATGCATTGTAAAAGTACATATACATTATTAATTAGGTTTTGTAACTACAAAGATAGATAATAATTATTATTATCATGCTACTATTCTATACTTTGTGGTTGAACATAAAGGAACGCAAAAGCAACTCACGGAAAGTTTCGTTACTTACATAAGTATTTATCACATATAAAAAAAATTTTCGTAACTTAGTACTTAAATCTAAATAAAGCTTTACTTGTATTTAATTACGAAAATAAAACAAAATTATCAGCGATAAAAATAAAACACATGAAAAAGAATGAAGTCCTCAAAAACACATAAATATCACACTCCGTACAGTGCAACAAATCACGTCTCACAAAAATATTTCCTTAAGTTGCGTCAACTTAACTCGAGGTAACACGTTTAAAACTCCATTTTAACGAGTGTAACAAGAAAAAGGGCGATTTCTAGTCCTTCACATGAGTCCACGTTCCTCTCATAACGAAAGAAAATGACTCCTCGCATCCTCCCTCCAGCTACTTAAGTTAATTAAAAAGTCTTAGGAACTCCGGTTTTACAGAAATTATTGAACGTGGTGGCAAAAACACTATATTTTGTGTAATTTCGAGAAATAATGCCCGAAGTTTAGTTGTATAATTAAATATGATTGAAGTTTAAGTTAGCGCGTGTGCTAAGTTAACTTTAAGTTAAGTTTGACAGTGCTTAATGATTACTTTAAATGTTGTGTTGTTAACTTTGTCAATTAAAGCCATTCTGTCTGCTTTATATGGTAATTGGAGCTCAAGAAAATCAAGACTAAATTAAGAAATGATTTTGAAAGTTACTGAAGTTACAGCAATCGTCCTAGCCTTTGAATACTTAAGTTTATTGTTTTAATCCCAATTCACAGCTAAGTTAAGATCAACAACAAAACATCACGCCTGTTTTCCCCGAAGGGTTCAGCAGAGGTACACCAGGTACACCCACATTTCGCCAGTTTTGTTTTTAAGTCCCAAGCACAAATCCAGACGCAAAACGGCTGCTACTGAGGAATAGGCTAGTTTCCTAAAAAAATCGAATTAGTCCGTCAGTGTGATTATATTATCAAAAAATATTGAACTCATATTTTTTCTTTTCTCAATTATATAAAAAATGATGAAGATATCGCCCGTTAAAGTTCCGAGTGATGTCACCTGCTTGCGACACTTTTCCATGCAAGTGACGTCACGACCGACTCCCAAATTTTGACGCGCTTTATCTTTGTCATTTTTTGTTTGATTGACCAAAGAAAAAATACGTGTCCATTATTTTTCGATAATCTAACTGACATGACGGACTAAATATAATTATTACTTTTTTACCCAGGAAACTACCCCATTTCAAGTGGAAAAACCAATAACTCTTTGCCCGACCCCAGACTCGAACCCAGGATCTCATGCTCAGCAGTAGTGTTTTCGACCACTAGACCAACGAGGCAGTCAATCGGAATTTTTAGTACCTATTTAATTATCATCAGCCTATAGCAGTCCACTGCTGGACATAAGCCTCTCTTATTGCACGCCATTCAACTCGATTGTAAGTATCGCCATACAGTACCTATATGTATATACACACGCAGATATTTATGTGAATAAATATTAAAATATAGGTTGGTTTTCTTACTGTGTCTTTGTGTAAAAATGTAGATGATGTATCGAAAAATTACCTGAAAAAAATAAAACAAATCATTAGTTTACTAGTAAAGTAAGTTAGTCAGAAAACCCAGTTTACATGACATGTCCTCATAAACATACACCCAAAATCAAATACAAATCTCTATTGCCCTCAAACAGTTTATTTCTATTTCCTGGAAAAATATCTACCTTATCCTTTCGTAATACTTAAGTTAATTGTTTATATCCGAATTCTGACAGCTAAGTTAAGATTAAGTTATTCAAAAGAACAAGTCTACATGGAATTCCTCAAAAACACTTTTATTAAGACAGGCACCCAAAAATAAAATACCAAACTCCATTGCCCTCAAACAGCTGTTTATCTCTATTTTATATCCGATTTTCCCGGAAAAATATCTACGTAATTCCTTCGTAATTAATTCCGTGCCCTCGCCCCAAAAATAAATACACCACGTGACCAACTTGTTCTGACATGCCGTCCATCGAATTCAGTCACGTATACCGTAAACTCTGACTGACAAACGCCTCAAGCTTCGCTAATTAACCCTGTAATTGCACCATTACGGCTTTATGCTCAAGTTTTATGACTGACCAAGTTGCCGCCTTAGTTGCCATCGAATTGTAAGGATGTTAAAGCGTTTGTGGGAAATTTTGAATAGAGAGACTAGGGTTTAATGGGCTCTAAATTGTTGTGGCGGTTAATCGGAATGTTCCTATGTTTCTGACAGTACAATCTAGGAGATATACTCCCAATTATGAAGCGCGATGCAAGAGATTTCATCTTACCACTGCATGAGCGCAGACGCATTGCTGATACATATTTATTTAAAATCGCAAATGGTATTATAAATTACTAAATAGATTGGCCTGAGCTGTTAGGCAGTTTAGGATTGGTAACACACTGCAAAATGTTTCGCAAACCTAGCTTGTTGCAAGTCCCTCATTCCAAGTCCGCGTACAGGCAGAAATCGTACGGAGGGGTATCATCCACGGAGCAACCGCGGCAAACGTAGCTTAACCTGATATATCGACCCGTGCGGCTGATATTACTTAAATGTAGGTCAGTATTTTTAAATCATGCTGGCTTTTGTGCTACAATTACTCAAACTATTATGTTCAACTAACGCAGAAGTACATTTGAGTTTAACCCTCTTACAACCGTTTTATATTCCCGCCGCCATTATTATTAAAGAGAACTATTATAATATCAGTTTATTATAGTTTCTCATTAAATTGTTCGCGTTAACAGCCAAGGAAGGGGTAAAATGGCGAAAAAACGACGTTCACGACCGGCTGCCGCGACTATTTTTACGTTTTACGTACAAAAATTAAAGATCCTCAATTAATACCTCGTAATTTATTTAACGATCCTTTTACATTAAATGTTTACACATAAAAAAGTATAACGATTGAATAAATCTGTGGTTAGCGGAGAAAAAATATGTTAGGGCCATGTAACATCACTATTCGGCCCACTGTGCGGTCGGACACGCATTTTGGTTGTCTTGAACACATTCATTTGTACCCTGGTGTCACGTTACACGGGTTTATAAAAATTGATGGCGTGTAATAAATGTTTTTTGGCTGCAACGATCTTGTCTCGCGATCACCGGGCTATAAAGTATTGCAATCTCTTTTTTATTGCGTACGAGTGAAAGAGACGGGTGTAAAAGACTGTGATTGTTTCTTACATTTTTAATACCCGTGTCGATTTGTATTACGGCGTGTTCAATAAGGAGTAATAAAATACAGTTGTTGAAAACAATGTGTGTATGTTTGTTTGGTTCATAGCAATGTCAGTAGCGTTAGATGCTTGTCTGATTGAGTTAGAATACGTGGGAACAAACAACTTTTGTTTTTTTTTTCTCGCGGTTTTTTATTACCTAACAATTCAGGTTATAGCTAGTATGTATTACAGACAGGGAGTTAGACAATTATCTTTTTGTACTTAAGTTATTTTTACATAGTTGATCAATGACCAATGTTATCAATTTATAAAGCCTTCCGACCTGCAACTGACTTTTAAGTACTTAAATAATATAACCCTACCTAAGGTTTTTCATTCTGACTGCACAAAATTTGCTTAAAAAAAAGTATAAGTAGTCCGAAACACCACTCAAAAATATTAATAATAATGAAATTCCTGTCTCGGCCGGATCGGGCGAGACTCAGCGGCCGAGTCGCCTACTAAGGCCAACAGTGGTGGCCCAGTGGTAACGACCCCGACCAATGAGATTGTAAGTCGACGTTTCGAACCCAGGCAGGCGCCTTACTTTGTGTAAATCATTTCATCACCACTGCTCTCAAAACGGTGAAGGAAAACATCGTAAGGAAACCGGCATGTCCTAGAACCGAAAAAAATCAAAGACATCTGACATCTACCAACCCGCACTGGGCCGCGTGGTGAATTGCGGGCTACTCCCTCTCACAGAGAGGAACCAGGGGGTCTACTCCGAAGTAGTATCGGCCGAATGGTGGCCGACCATTCGGCTGCTGTTTCCTGCTACGAAGTTACTATTTGATTCGGTCGGTCCCGATCCTACACTCCTACACTCTTTCGAATATTGACCATGGTCCCGTTTTCAATAATATTCGGTTCGGCCATGTGTCGGTCCGATCCGAAAATTCGCACTTTGCACTTCGGAGTAGACCCCCTGTGTCCCAGCAGTGGGAACATTATAGGCTGATTATTCGTATGCTAACGCCTTTCTGCACGTGTTTCCTCAGTAAATTTTGAGAAGGTTAGCACTCGAATCACAATCAGTAAAAAGATACACAAATAATAAATTCCAACCCACTCGAAAGCAATGAAAGGCAAATTATCGGAACACTAAATTGTACCCTAATCGGCCATTACAAGATAAACAGCAAATATATTGTGTCTTCAATTTCCAAATAAAATAAAAACGTATAAAAACAACAGGTTGCTCGTTTTCCTTACAACTTGAGGTATTCTAAGTAATATTCTACGGGGTCAAATTAAATTAGCTAGCAAAATTCCGTAGATGTGGGTATCGAAAGTGAGTTTGTTTGGTTTTTTTACGCTTTCACGCTAAAACGCATGAAACTACCTTTTGAATAACCGCTACTAAAACTACCTTTTGGAAGGGGCGACTAGAATCAATGCTATTTTTGACGTTAAAAAGTGCCTTTTATGTGCCTATTTGAAATAAATGATTTGACTTTAACTTTGAACGGATTTGGATGAAATTTGTCACATAGGACCATGACCTGGAGTAGGACGTAGGCTACTTTTCATCGTGGATCAGACGAAGTCGCTAAATACGCGATTCGTAGTCAACCGACTGGAGCCGAGTTATCCGCGTCACCGACCCGAGCGTTCGAGGTTCAGTTTCGTTCACTGTTCATAAAGAGTGAAAAGTGCTCCTAAAGAAATCTTCACTTACAAAATATAAAGGGTCAGATTAAATTAGCTAGCGAAACTTTTCGTGATGGGTATCGATCGATATCTAATGATGATCCGAAGTAACTACGCTACCAGCGGCCGTTATAATACCGTAGTCAGATGTAGTTGCTTGAAATGTAGAGTTTAGAATTATACTTTTTCTGATTTATCGTCACTAATTACCCATTGTGTCTGCGGAGTTTTGCTAGCTAATTTAAATTGACCCTGTACATTCACGATTTCAGAAACATCAAGCCAAGCTACTTGGGAATTAAAGTCACGTAAAACATCTCATTTATAGCCTTTCGTGAATCTTTCTCTACACATTTATTATTTTACACCTCTCGAGATCTCGATGCAAAATCGTCAAATTCCATACAAAGCTGGTTTAAAACTCTTTCCTTGTACCGTCCTACGATCGGAAACAACAATGGACAATAAACATTGCAATATTAGCTAGCAAGACGCCGAACAATAAAACCCTGCGCGAATCGGTAACGATAAAAATAAAATATAATGCACAGTGTGCCTTAATCGCGACACTGGGGAAAAAACAATTCTATTCATGTTCTAGTGTTGTATATTGTTTTTGACTACAATGCTACATAAACTAGAAATGATAGATAATTTGGGTTTTAGAGGTTATTCTTGTTAGATAGTTACTACCTGGCTTCCAATCTAACTGGATGCAGCTAAATAGCAGTATTTGACATGAAAGGACTGCCTATCTGACTTCCACGACTCATTGGGTTATACGATACCTCTTTCTAAGTTTGGTTGTCAGAGTTTTGGGTTTCTGACGACTGTCAAAGATCCACGAATGACAGCCGGGACCAACGGTTTAACGTGCTGTCCGAGTCACGCTCCTCCGTGCCTCTCGGTATGTAAAGATGGTCATCCACGGACAAACCGCGGCAAACGTAGCTTAACCAATTCGATCGATCCTTCTTTGAACGACTGTTTTAAATTGTTTTTTTTTTTTTGTTAGCCTAATACCGTCCCACTGCTTAGCTAAACTCCCCAAAATCCTTCCAGGACCTGCCAGCAGCACTAGGCCACCTCGAACTACCCCTAGCAGTACGCGTCCAGGTCGTCTCTCCATCTCTTTCTGGGCGGGCCTCAGCGACGCCGTCATCTTCAGGCACTCATTGAGTTGCGCCGGGACTGTCTCGTATAGGGTCTTAGCATTATGCTGAGCGATGGCCGTTTTGCGTGGATGTGACGCATGTTTGCTTGTTATATTTTTGTGTTTGTGTTCTTTTTATGCGTCATGTTTACCACAAATAAATGTATTATCTTTTTTCTAAATTAAATATATTAATTTCCTAAGAACGGTTCTTGACTTAACGATAACTGACAACCATCTCAGACAACATAGGAACACAATATTACAATTTATACTCACATTAAAACTAATATGCAGTTGTCACAGACCATTATTTGGCATTAGCTGTTAACTTGTTTATTTATAGTTCATGCAGCTCATAATTTTAATGGCACTGTGTTAAAACAAAATATATCCCGACGATAATAGTGCTGTTAACTGAACTTCTCGTTTTATTTATGTGCCCCTCGTTCCTATTTGGGTGAACAGTTATAGCTAGTTTAAATCGTAATAGGCGAATTGGTGTCAGCAGGACTAGCAGTCGAAATGAGCTGTTTTAGGAGTAATAAATAAAATGGCTGACGAATGTGGCACGTCCTTGTCGGAATAACTTTCTTTTTTGACATAATTTCACGCCTGTAATCCCCGAAAGGTTAGGCAGTGGTGTAGCTATGTACACCCACATTTCGCAAGTAATGTTTAAGTCCCATGTAAATAGGAGGCGAGGCTATTGGCATCATCATCCTACAGCAGTCCACTGCTGGGCATACGCCTTTCCTATTGCACGCCATTCAGCTGGATTCTGTGCTACTCTCATCGAGCAGCTCTCAGCCACTGCGAAGTTTGCGATGAACCGGGCACAAAACTAGAAAGTTTCTTTTTTTGGCAAAAATCTGTGTTTGTATATCAATCACGTCGCGAAAACTAAATTAAATGATATACTCAGACTATCCTAATCTTATGAAGGTCAACTCGGAATCTCTTCTATATAAGATAATATCTAATACGAAGCTTCAGTAGGCCCCACGCCCCACCAATAACCCAAATCGACCATACACAGTGGGCCATTCCACCAAAAATATAATTTTATGGACAAAATTATATTGCGTCTCATGAATTTTAAATAAAATCACAATTGTTTTGCGTGGCAACGTGTACCGGGTTTAAACACCATGCTATATGATGGCACGGCTAAAGAGTGGGTGAAAAAAAATTGCTGTTACGCGCCGAGTATGTTAAGGAGGTCATTGACCCATGTTTTGGAAGATTTGGCCTGCTTTTTCGAGATAAATGGCAGTATTTAGATGCAAGATAAGTTTTTTGGAAGGATATTTTCATAGATTTACGATAAAGCTGACGTTAAGTTGCATATCAAATTCCTTTTCTAAGATTTTGTGCGCGATATGTTTCGTTTAAAATTGCCCGGTTACAGAGAAACAGCTAGAGGCATTGTAGGAGCAATAATCAAGATTTTTCGAGGAAATTTTAGCAAAATACAATTTCTAAAATTAACTCGAACGTCGAGAAACTTCCTTAGGAGTTCCAGTTTAGGGCTTCAATTCCTGGAGTCTAGATTCTGGAAACTTTTCGCGGCAACATCTATAAGCCACAGCCAAATTGTTCCACTGAAATAGGAAGCAATTTCTGCAACAAACATTCCCAACAAATATAACAAATATTATAGTACTAAGCTGCAACCCGCGGTTTCACCCGCATAAGTCTCGATCCGGTCGGAATATCGGGATCAAAGGTAACCTATATCTAATCCAGGCCATGTGCCAAATTTCATCCAAATCCGTTGAGCCATTTTAGCGTATTAGCGTAACGAATATACAAAAAAATCAAATATTTTCTCTTTAAAATAGGTATGTATAGTTTAAATAAAAACTGAGTTTCAAATAGGTACCAAAATATGGAGCTCAGAAACAGGTGACAATGTTAAAAAAAAAAATATCTTTCCCTACAAATCTTTCGACCAGAATATAAGGGTACAAAACAAAAGTATGGCTAAATGGATCAGTGTGTTGATGTCATTACTGGCTAATGTGATTACAGTAAATTGTATTACGACATAGAAGGAAGTCGGAATAACAGGATATGAGATATTATGTGTTATGTGGCCACTGAGTTGTGGACGTGTCGAATGCTTTGCTTGTTCGGTGAGAAAAATATAGATAGTATATTGTTGAATAGTGAGTGATTTGATGGGATGTTAAGCCTTGGAATCAAAGTAGTTCCAATCTAGTTAAAAAAGAGATGAGTTTATTATTACTGTTTCGTAGTATTTTTTTTTTTTTTTGGGGCTTGTGGCCGGGTCGATCGATCAGGTTAAGCTATGCTTGCGTGGTAACCATCTTTACATATCAAGACTATTCTAGACCCCTCTGTGTCTCGGAAAGCACGTTAAGCCCTTTCCCGGCTGTCATTCGTGAATACTTGAAAGTTGTTACGGGTTGTCAGAAGCCCGAAAGTCTGACCACCAGTCTTACCAAGGGGTATCTTATTACCCAGTTGGGTGAATTTCGCTTCATGTAAAATACTGGTACTCAGATGCATCCGGTTAGACTGGAAACCGAGGCCAACATAGTTGGGAAAAGGCTAGACAGATGATGATTCTTTCCCTTTCCTCCATAAAAGTGAGTTCGTTCGGCTTTTGTTTATATCTTTAAGTGATTATATCCCTTTGGCATTAAAACAAGATTCTCTTAACATCGGTACACCACAATGTTGTTATATTAAACCATTAAAGAACTTAAGAGAGAAGTAAAAAACAAAATCCAAGGCATATATCTTTTAAAACATCCGAAATATACAGGTAAGACAAGCATTAATGGATTTAACGACACAACGTTAACGATAACGTTATTAAATAAAACTCCCGGTATAAATAACCCTATCTGGGGGCCGTAAAACTGCCGAATTTGGCCGTAACCTCGCGTGTTCGGGGCTTTTTAAATCCGGAATAACTTGAGATTCATGCCACAACACCATCTCAAAAAGGCACCAAAAAACATCCACCGCGATTTACTTTCGCAATGTTTTCCTGCAACTTGTAACGTTTTTTACGAAACAAACTGCAATTTAAAGGCTTCAAAGCAATATTTATTCGCATCAGCGATGCTAAAGACGTGTATGAGAGCATAAATCTACCGATCTCATGATACTAAACAGGACCAACTGCATATCTAGTTCCCAACTCGGATGCCACACAAATCACAATAAGCGCTCTTCATTATCCGCATTTCAGTCTGGCGGGGCCCGTATCTATCGGAATGCGCCCACAAAGGAGTATCCATACACCGAGTTACTAAGTCGCTACACTTTGTCCAACCGGCTTCGGTTCAAACCAGTCCGACTCGGGCCGGTCGCACATCTCCAAAGGCAAAACGGCCTAAACACCAGTTGACTGACACCTAAATGCCACTTAGGAGTTCGCGCTCAAAATTTTATTGGTAATAAGTAACCTCGACGTTTTTTGTCCGTGGCCAGTAGGCCCGACACAATGTCTGTTGACCTCTCTCATTCATAGAAACAAAAGGTCGCTCGGAACTCTCAAAGGTTTCGTCTCAATGCTTCGTATTTAATTATCTCTTCAAACTAGTTAGTGTAACTATGAAACTATGAAAAGTTTCTTAACAGCGGCGCAGTGTGCACGGCCGCGGTTCATTAAGGCGAATACAGTTGATAATCGCTCGCCGCCCAGTGGCACTTACGCTCGAGTTGCGCGGACAAAATTCCAAGTAAGCGACGGGATATTTTAACTCTCGTATACGCTATACAGTAATTACAGATGTGCCATCGAGGTAAATAGCCTGAGTTCCCTCTCACTCGCTCCTTACATCGACTCATTCCTGTCATTTGGCCTGTGAAGAACACTTTACTCCAGTAAATATTGAGGGGCTCGCCGGGTACATTTGTGGTAGATCATTTTATGAGATTACGCCAACCAATGACCATTATGTTCGATGCTAATAGCTTATACCTAGCAATTTCTGTAATAATACGGCCATCGCGAAGATTTCGATAGATCTTGCGAAGTGGGGTTACATAATTTAATGTCTTTATCATACCAATCTAGTTTTATCCGATAATATATAACGATTAACATATCTTGAAATCAAGAATTATTTGTTTAACAAAACGTTATGAGTTGGCTACATATTAAAGTTATTTGTCAGGCAGCTCGTTATGTTTACTTAATTAGGCAGTTAATGTCACATCTATATTCTGTATTTCCGCTTTAAATTGTAGCCATTTCAGCGTTAAATATTTTAGGGATTTGAACAAACAGATATTTGGGTCACAAATGAATGTAACAAGTGGAAAACAAGTAAGAGACCAGAATAGAGTACTGTCTATTATGTACACCAGAGCAGTGGTGGGTGGCCCAGTGGTAACGACGACTTACGAGTTCTAGGTTGTGGGTTCAAACCCAGCCAGGCGCTTTAGATTAGAAGGGCGAAAGTTTGTGAGGATGGATGGATGGGTGGATGTTTGTTACTCTTTCACGCAAAAACTACTGAACGGATTTGGATGAAATTTGGCACACAGATAGTTAATAACCGGCATTAACACATAGGATACTTTTTATCCCGATAACTTTTGCGGGTGAAAATGCGGGGCGCTGCTAGTATAATAATAAACATGAAACAGGAGCAGATATTTAAGGAGAGGAACTGTTAGCCTTGTGAGTTATTAGCCTTTAGTTGTATCTCTCTCTCACATTCGTGCTTGGCCGTGATGTATGCCGAATATATGAGACGGCCCAACAAAGAAGTGGCGTGTCTCACGTATATTCCATTTTTCTGAAATATAAACCCCCTGAAAAGGCGCCCGTAGGAAAATAGTAATTACAAGTTCTCCTTTCTCGCGGCGTGCCATTGTGTCCCGGCCACAATGCGGTGGAATCTTTTTGTCCGCGCTATCGGCTGTTTGCACCCACAGTGCGCCCGGAGACATATTATATATAGACGATTACAGTTCCACTTGTCGTCATTGACTTGAATTTTTGGGTAAATATTTCCGTTACTAAAAAGAAATCACCTTCGACTTAACCCAACTTTCAAAACAAGAGTCCATCATAGTCCACCAAAAGTCCATTATAGACCTCACCCATAGCTTTTAGACAATACTTTTTTTTTTTTGTAACCTGGGTCATATAAACACTATTTTCTTTCTTTTCATCAGGCATAATCGAGGTCATGATGGACTCTTGATGGAGTATGATGGACTCTTGTTTTGAATGAAACAAGAGTCCGTTATACTCCTGTCCATCATAGACCTTTTCCGTCGCTTTTAGACAATACTACTTTAAGTTTTTTTTTTTTTGTTTTGTGTGAGTTACTTAACCTGGGTCAAATAATCATTATTTTCTTTTTAATTGACTTCAAAAAAGGAGAAAGTTCTCAATTCGGATGTTTTTTTTTCTTTTCATTAGGCGTGATCAAGACCAGGGCCATTCAGCATTTTTTTTTAATACCTTATTTTTGCTGTAAATACTAAACAGTTATTCTAGAGTCCATTCACCTTCCGTTCATTAAAATCGCGCCTTGAATACAGTTCATTCTTAGCCCCTTTGTTAAAATAATCAGGTATCCCGAACCACTGCAGCTTCGCTTTTGTTACTTTATCGGGCGCTTGCAATTTGTTCTTAAAGTGATATTTTTTAAGTAGGGGTTGTTTTAAGTTTGCTAGCTAAATTCCGCAGACGGGATTAATATCGACATCTAAATACGATAAAACAAAATAAAACAGTTTTTCTTAATTCATACTTAGGGTAACAACACTAACAGAGGTCGATGATCTCTCAAAAAAAAAACATCATATCATTTTATTTTACTAGTCATGTACTATCGCCAAAATCTATATCTGACCACCGTAAGGACTATTCCTGCTTGCAGCGCATATTATTAGTCGACCTAAAAAGGATCCTCTTTTTAACGGACACAGCAGGCTGTAGTCATCATGTGCACGGGATTTTGTTTTCAAAATGGTCAGATGTAGGTTTTGGCGATAGTACACACATATAAACATCTCATCGCTTATCTGGATCCTTTTGATGGATTCTTCTATATTTTGTAAATGTGATTACTTTGTAGGCCTTGTAGACTTTAGATCTGTAGACCCTTTTTCATCTTATCAAGTACCTGGTACTTGTTGACAGGCCTACGCTGTCCTCCCATACCTACTGTAATTTGAAAACATTGTAAAAGCCAATTTTTAAAAGAGTAACCGTGGAGTTTCTTGCCGGCTCTTCTACATAGGAAACGACCAATTGGAACCGTGCACCTAGCTTCTGGCGTTCCATAAGTGCCCATGTTGGTTCATTTGAAATAATAATATCCCAGGACATTTCACACAGCACCATTTGTCCCAAGCTAAGCAACCTAATGCTTGTGTTATGGTAACAAGATGGCTGATAAACTACTTACATACATTTTTTTTTTGTAAATACATACATATTATAGATAGAAAAACACCCAGACTCGGAACAAATACATGTAGGTCATACAAATATTTGTTCCGTGCGGGAATCGAACCCGCGACACGCAGCGCAGCAGTCAATCGCTTAACCACTGCGCCAACCGTGCCGTCAAATAAAAATTTGATTTTGAAACAGACAAAGAAAGGAACAGAAAAATACGTACAAAAGATCCTCAAAAAATGTGATGAATGGTGCTTCATCGTGTTTTGAACATCGATCATCGCGTTTGCGCAGTTAAATTAAATGACACTTTTCGGTGTAAATTAACGGTAAACGTTTACGTGTAACGTGTATTTTATCTACTAAGCTAAAATTCTTAAGAAACTTTCTTCAGCGAAACTCCAAACAATTCAGAAACAAGCAGTTTTATTAACGCAACTTGTTCTCTTGTTTAATCATTCACCGTGTAACGTGGAGAAGTTTCCAAATAAATTTCGCACTGAGTAGCCAAAGTAATTTAGTTAGAGTGCCTTAGATAACCAACCTGTGTCTGCCGTGGGCCGTGGGGCAAGTTCGACCCCCAAATTAACTTCAACACAGACGCAAAATTATTTTGTCTACACATAGCTAATGGTTGAGACCACTGTGCAATTGAATTATAGAAACCTGAGTCAATAATGATACCAGAGACATTCGAGCCAAATTAGAGAGACTGGAAATTATATAAATTAGTAGGTACATAGAGGCCGGTATTCGATATGTTATTAGCTATTTCAGTGCATAATGACTTCATAATTCGATTTAATAGTTGTGTAAATGTATCAATGAAGATTGATAGGTAATCATTACATCGTGTTTTTGGATAGACTCAAAGTTTTTGGCTTTACTTTGTGTATTTAATTTCATCACCACTGCTCTCAAAACTGTGAAGGAAAACATCGTGAGGAAACCGGGCATGTCCTAGAACAAAATATTCGAAAACATATGACATCTACCAACCATGTACTGGGCTCGAGTGGTGGATTCTAGCCCACTCCCTCTCACAGAGAGGAGGCCTGTGTCCCAGCAGTGGGAACATTATAGGCTGATTATGCTGAAGCTGTTCTAATACTAAATAAAATTTTGTTTGCAAAAAGTTATTAACAATTTTTTGTATTTAGATTAGATGTCAAAATGCATTGGATATTGATAACGAGTCGATGTTTTTATTGAAACTTGTGGACACCCATTTGTGAAAGTGAAAGAACCATTAAAAACAGTTTAATAGTTTTTGTGTAAAACGCTCGACAACACAGAAAATGATTTTTGCCCCTAATGGTTTCTAAAACTATATTTTTTCCTTACAGTAGACGTAATATACACGTTGTAGTTATAATTACAAAAAAACATAGAATAAAATAGTAAAATTTACAGAAATGTTCACCTAAATTATTTTTTGTAATTACTTAAATGGTCATGGATCTTTGACAGTAGTTACGGGTAGTCAGAAGCCCGAAAGTCTGACAACCAGTCTTACCAAGTTGTATCGTAATACCCAGTAACTGGGATTTGGAGGTCAGATAGGCTCGCTCGCTCCATGTAAGATACTGGTATTTAGCTGCATCCGGTTAGACTGGAAGCCGACCCCAACATAGTTGGGAAAAGGCAAGCAGATGGCTTAAATGGTCATGGCCTCGTTGGTCTAGTGGTCGCAAGCGCTACAGCTGAACACGAGGTCCGGGGACCGATTCACGGCTTGGGCAAAGTGTAATTGGGTTTTATCATCTGGAATTTCTCAGTAGAGTCTGAATAAGCTCCTCCTCTCTATTACATGAGACTTAAGCATACATTGCGAAATGTATACAAAAAAAAAATTGCGAAATGTGTGTGTGTAGGTACTGTAGGTGCACCTCTGTCTAAAGCGCAGGCCACATATAAATGGCGTCGGGCGCGGACATGGCACGGGCGGCTTCCTATTCCATTCAAATTTCATACAAAATGCATGGAAATAAAGCACAATTTTAGGACACACGGTATGTCGTTGTTCGGACGTGGTTATGACGCGCTATTTCGGCGCCCGCGCCTGAATTTGAATGGAATAGGAAGGCGCCCGTGGCATGTCCGCGTTCGACGCCAATTTATATGTGGCCTGCGCTTTACCCTTCGGGGAATATAAGCGTGATGTTATGTACTTAAATAAGAAAGAAAGAAAATACATTTATTTGGCACAAACTAAAAGACACACAGTACACCAGATACATACTTACATCAGATAAAACAAAAAATAAAATATTAAATGAAAAGTGTGAAGTCCGATGTAAGAACTTAGCAGGAAAGTGTGCCTCACGGCTGCGCCAATAAGGCCCAGTTCAGCAAAAATGCCAGACAACTAGTGCCTGACGCTGGTTTTCAACTGGACCTGAATGCAAATGGTGTCTACAGTCACGGGCACCTATATGTCAACACTTGGCAACTTTCAATAGCGATTTTTTCGTGAAATAACGAATGCAACGTTGAAATACGCTTCGAAAATGCTATGTTCGTAACAACATAAAATTTCATTAAAACATAAAGGAGTAAATCGCTTTTGAATAAAGCCGAGTGTATACATACTTTTGGTCGTGACTGTACATACCTAGTGTTGCTACAAAGTTTCGTTACTTCACATTTCCTACTGAAAACGTCAAAAATCTAATCGAAATACTTCCTACCGTACCCTCATTGTCACCGAATCAAAGCCCATAAAACCCTCCATGACTACAACCAACTATATATAGAATAATCCCATCCTTCACAAACGGCAATTTTGTCCACCCCAGCGCAATGTGTCCCACTGTGTTGAATCGATAAACGAACAAAGCGCCCATTGTTGATATATCGAAGTGTGGGGCTTGTATATCTGCAATATCTACCTTGGTTCACGCCACGGAATAGATAGGTGCAGAGGGTCAGCTGGGACAAATTGAATTAGCTAGCGGAACTACGCAGACCTCCTGGGTATGGATGGTATCTAAACATGATCAAACAAAAAATTAATTAATTTGATGAGTTTTTTGTTTGGGTCATCAACCACAGTGTACTGTGTCACTTGAAATATCAGTATAATAATCAGTTTCATTTATGTAAACTTCACAGACGGTTAAAACAAAAAAAAACTCACACAGCAGCAACACACACAAAGGTCGTTGACCCCAAAAATCCTCAATTTTTTATTTTTGTTTATTTTGTCATGTTCAGGTATCGATAACCATTACGTCTGCAGAGTTTCGGTAACTTGTTTAATTAGTCATTTTTTCAAGGAAATTCAGGCGCCATCGAGTTTTTATAATATTGATTAAAAAAATATCGACGTGTAAAAGTGTCTTAAAAGGTCTACTTACATATTTATAGAAACATTTAGTTTAATTTCGTACAACGAGCGAAAACGCACGCACAGAGACACGCTTCATATACTGCAACTACTGCAAGTGCACTCACGGCCGGCATTTGTTTGAGGTCGCCGCGCGCCGTACGCACGTGTCTATGTGTGCGTGCGGCAGTGTTCACTCGTTCTATGGGTCTATGGAGCCAACCCTCTGTGGGCACATATTCTGTGTTCACACTAATGCTTGGTCAGGGTTGTAGATCAGATGTTTGTGTAGTGAAGTGATTCGGTATCATGTATTTTCTAGTTTGATTACCAGTGTAATAAAGTGGTGATACTATATCTCAATTGAAACCGTCTGTGGTCGGGTTAGGGACCTGTTTGTTTACATTTTTGGTCAATACCATTGAGATAGTATTGACCAAAAATATCTTTTATAGGTACCTAAGATATCTTTTAGAGAATTCTGTTTTTTTTTTTAAGTAATTTCATGTCAACCAAATCAAAAATTGGTCGCGGCTATTGGTTTTGCTCACAATCACAACAGCTTTGAATGAAGATTAACTGATCAGCTTTCAGAATTTGCGGTCTGGTCTAAGTCATTCGTTTCTGTACGCACGGCGACATATCAAGCTATACATTTCCAGTTTAAGCTGACTTCTCACTGTACAAAAAACCTATACAATGCGAGGTCAAATAAAGCTGGAAATATATAGTTTGATGTGTCGCCGTGTGTACCATTGTTAATGGGAATAAAAGAATCAGGCTCATACATTTCACAAGCTTTAGATCGTTTGTTGTATCTAGCTATGCCATACTTTTTGAGTACCTACTTACACAAGCAAAAAAAATTAAGCAATTTCGTCGCGTTTATAGGGTTCTTGTTGGACTAAACGTTGATAGGTAAACCGTCTGTGCGCACCTGAGTGGCCTGATCTTCGATCATGCCTCTAAAACATCAATTTTGTTCAAGAGGAACGCTTCAGCAAATTCGTTTTAACACCCTCCAGGAGTAATTTACATCTTCTTATCTGTAATAGCGCAGGAGGGTTTTTTTTTTGGGTTCCGTCTAAGGAAGGACCTTTAATTCCCTTCATGGTACTGTGTAGCATTTTTCCTGGTTTAAACTTTATGCTTTTTTATTGGTGGTTTAAAGAGGGGAGCATTTTGCCCTGCGGTGGTCGTCATAATTCATGGGCTACTAAATTTGAAATGGGGGAAAATGAAAATGTGGAAAATTTTTGAGCAAGTAAAATTTTTGAATACCTATATTTATTCGGTTGACGCATCATTGCTATTTGAGTATTTGCATTGAAATAAAAAATGTAGATGAGACTTATTGTCTCAAAAAACTTAAAACATCTGTAAATACTTACATTGTAGCATTGTTTACTGTTAGACTATTTAAGTATTCATTTCGCAAAATAATATTAGCATACAATACATAAAGAACATTTTTGTATTCAAATTGAAATACACAATTGAACTCTAAAAATATGACCACAATATAACACGTTGCCAATTTTTAACACTTCCAAAGAAAAAATCAAACAAAAACTTTAAAACCACTATTAACTAAATTAATAAAAATGACAAAAATATATCGTAACTTAACTAAAACTATTCACAAACTAAAATATAGCGTCGAAAAATTGATCCGCATCTGTGTCGACTGGTAATGTACCCAAGGGACTAAATACGTATGAAATATACTTTTAAATTAATACGGAACCACGTCGTTACTAGAGGAGCACATACTTAATTTTTTACACAACCAATGGAAGCACTTTGATAGCGCTATGATAGATTCAGCGAGGGTGGCGGTGACACCTGGCGGACCATTGTGCATAGATAGACGAGTTCTGTGTTTAATGATGCTATATTTTATCGCTCCTCCACGTCGTAGCTTGCAGTGGTTGAAAAACTTTAAAGTGTTTTACTTAGTATGATTTATGTAACGTATTTTAGCTGTTTTTTTGGTTCTTTTGTAACGTTGATTTTTAGTAGGATACTAGCTTTTGCCCGCGACTGCGTCCGCGTGAAATTTCTTGTTCCTCCGACCCACCCCCTCGCATCGCATCGTCTGCCCGCGCTACTACCTCCTTGCCTTTTTATTTTTGCTCGGCTTCTAAGGGTCTTAGAGTGATGTTAAGTCGCCTGTAGCCTACCTGAAGAATTGGGCTATCAAATGCAAAAAGCATTTTTCAAATCCGGCGTAGTTCCACAGATCAGCGAAGTCCAAACAAACCAACTCTTCAGCTTATTTTTTTTTTTTTTGTCACTGATCTGTCAACATAGCCTTCCTCAAGGAATGGGCTATCAATTGCAAAAATAATTGTTCGAATCCGACTAGTACCTACTTACAGAGATCAGCGAAGTCCATACAAACAAACTCTTCTTATAATTAGTAGAAAATATTCTTAAAAACAAAAGTTGTTTAGTCTGTTCTACCTAAAAAGGTCACTGAACCCAGCAATTTTTACTAGATTAAGATACAACAGATATTGGTAAGTAACTGAGGGTTACTGCCATGTTATCATTCAGCAGATGGTGCCGACGAGTGGCCAACCACCCCACACATCGGTAGATAACAAGATAAGCCACGTTACGGTACAGTAGACTGATTGTTGATAACACAAGTAGGTACAAATTCACAGGATAAATTCGATTTACGATATATAGGATGATAACTCGAATTTGTCCTGTTATATTTCTGACTTACGAGTTTGTAGGTTGTGAGTTCAAACCCGGGTAGGCAATTTACTTTGTGTATTTAATTCCATCACTATTGCTCTCAAAACGGTGAAGGAAAACATCGTAGGGAACATGTCTTAGAACCAAAAATTCGAAGACATGTGACTTCCACCAACCCGCACTGGGCCCGCGTGGTGGATTTGGGCCCACTCCCTCTGATGGAGAGGAGGTCTGTGTCCCAGCAGTGGGAACATTTATAGGCTGATATTGCTTATGCATGTTGTTCGTGTCCTAAGTACTCGAATCTATCGTCAAAGTATAACTATTCAAAAGCCCGAAAATCTGACAACCAGTCTTACCAGGGGACATCGTGTTATCCCCTAACTGGGTTGTGGAAGTCAGATAGGTAGTTGCCCCATGTAAAATACTGGTATTCAGCTGCACCCGGTTAAACCGATAGCTGACCCAAATATTGGTTGTATATTTTTTTTTTTTGCCTGCATACCTAACTCTTTTATCGTCTGTTATATTATACTTTATACTATTACACGCTGGACGCCAGCAGGTCAAGCTACCCGAAACTGTCAAATTTTCCCAATCAACCTTGAACCTAATGCTTTAGCGATAAAGTTGAAAATCTATTAAAGAAATTTGACAGATTGTAGTAGCATGATGTGCTGGCGTCTGTACCTAGGCACTAGATTCATGAATTGGCTAGACAATAAAAGACACGGTATATATTCAAGACCTTTCTCAAGGGAATGCAGATGACGATTTGTTTTAAATTCCAAGCCACGTCCGTTCGTGTGCTTGCTTACTTGTCTGTCAATTTGCATGTGCTCATCTCAAAAACGATTTTCAGATGTTTTAATTATTGTTTTGTTTATAGTTTATTGTTTAACTATTGTCTTGTCCAATGCGATACGTGATAATGGGTTTTCTATTGTTTTGTTATTTTTGTGTTTTTTTTTTTTTGTAGACCTCCCTTGATTTTATGTCGCCTTGGTATGTTATCATGACTGTATTAAAAGAATCACATGAACTATCACCTGTGTCTGCGCCGCACACACTTGCGCACTATAACATCTCCAGCGTAGAAGGCTGGTCTTCGCTGAGATTGGCTGCCATGGCCGAAATTCAGATTGGAGGACTATTTTCTATTAATAGAATTTTTAATTCTATAGTCTCCGCTTAGTTTACCTACACAGCAACAATACAAATTGTATACATCACAGGTTGTGATGTATACAATCTCAAGTTTTTTAAGATGAGAAACCCTGTATTTTTGGTGTAGAAAAGCGAGAAAGTCATTCTTTGACAGACCTGAGAATTGAACCTGGAACAGCTAGCAATACTACTAGACTAATATCTTCATGGGGTCATGGTAACACAGTAAGTCTTCATTACCAAAAATAAACTAAGTTGCCAATATTAAAATTAATATATTCATGCCTCAGTTAGACCTATAAACTTAATTGATACAGAGGTAGATTACAAAGCGTCTATCTTTAGTTATTAAAGGGAATATTCATAAAAGTTTAGACCATTTTTCAATATAAGAACCTCTTTTGCATCGATAATATATTACCATAACACTTGTAATCCACGATGCGTTATGCAGAGGTGTACCTATAGAACAACCACATTTCTCCGGTTAGAAGTCCCATGAAATAGGGGGAGAGCCTTAGCCTTCAACTGGGGAGAGATCCAGACTTCGGACTGCTACTGAGAAATCCCTAATGGAAAAACGCAATAACATTTTGCTTGACCGGGGAATCGAACGCAGGACCTCATGCTCAGTAGTAGCGCTTGTGACCACTAGACCAACGAGGACTCTTAGATAAATCTGAATATTAGTTAGGCTCCGTTGCTACATAAATAGGTACACAAGAATGGACGCGCGGCTGCTGATTACACTGAAAGCATCCTGTGAATTGGGTAGATTAAGGAAGTGCGAAGTGACGATTTAAAATAACCACTTCGGCGTATAGCAAGGGGGGGTCCCTCGATTATTGTAAGAACATTCAGTACCGCAACTCAAAACAATGTATTCTCCAACGCAAGCCAAAAAATTATTTGTGAACTTTACTTCTAACTAGATTTTTAGGACTGTATTGTGTCCTAGCGCAAGATAGTTTCAGCTAGAAACCATTGTACATCCACATGGTCACCATCATAGAGGCGTGAGGAACAGGAACAGGGTGTAAAGTTCACTCAACCTCCATAGAAAAGGGAGGATCCTCCGACCAGACGGGTGTTGTGTCTGGCAGGCAATAGCCCAACGATTGAGGTCGGGAAGTTGTATGTATACTAACTGCACGGTAAACTCTGCTTGCGAGATGCAGGATTTGCGTGACGTCAGTATGACGCGTTGTTCGCATGTGGCGTTGTAGATACCGCTACAATGGGCATGTGATCATACCATAACAACAGATTTCCATCATACTTGTCAAAGAGATATAGAGCTTTAAATTCTAAAACATGAGCAATGTAATTCTATTTATTGATAAAGATCATAAGAACAAGTTTTCTCATTCCCGACCTACACATGACTACTAAATATAATGGTTGTGTAGGCAATGTTTAGTAGAAACGACATCTAAATAAAATGGCCTGCAACTGGTTACACCGCCGTAGGGGTAGTAATTAAAGCAATGAAGTCTTTATAACGTGGGTACGTGGGTTTGGCGCCGTGTCGGGCTCATAACAGTCCTATCTCTCTTTAAGATCTTCTAAGCCCACTCTTACAACCGGATTTGAACATGGTTACCTGAGTTGCATAGATGGGTTTGCGCATTTTTTTAAAGCGAATATTGTTGTTGTTTTTGTTTCATAAGTAATAATCATGAAACACTCAAAGTCAGAGGAAACTAGAGCGGATAAAGCAGTCGAGTAGCCAAGCATGGTGATTCTGTCGAAGATTAATGACAATTTTTTTTTTTTTGGGAATGCCTTTTCGCATTTCAACCTATGAGGTTGTCGTGTACTTAACCGGGCTTGCCTGTGGATACCTCAATAAATTAAGGGCTCTAGCTATGGCTTAAAAAAACTTAGCGACTACACGCTAAGGGCACCCCCTGTGGGGTACGGACCTCGGCTCAGGGCGTCGCTGGGAGAGGGCAGCAAGAGACAGAGGCTGGATCGGAATTAGATTGCTAACAATAAAAAAATCATAAAACATAAATAAATAAACAAAACAAAGGATACGAAATGGCCAGACAAAAAGGTTTTATCAGAGTAGGAGAAGACCAAAGAAATGATGGATGGACTGTTTGAAAGATAATATGGCTAGAAAGGGAGTGGCTAATGAGATGACGACTAATTGAGAAGTATGGAAGAAAAAGACGTGTATCGCCGACCACAAATAAATTGGAATAAAGCTTCCGCCAAATTTGCGCGACCAAAGCGACTGCGAAGCGGGAGCGTCAGTCGCGAGGCGGACGCTGTGCGTATATCTATGGTGCCTTGACCACCTACGCGACCGCTGTAGTCGCGCACGTGTTCACGTTTAGTTTCGCGTTGTTGTCGTTTGGTCGCGCAGTTTTGGCCGAAGCTTAAAGGCCAGAGAATGATGAAGATGATTCAGAATCTTAGATTAGAATTCACATCGACATCAATTGCAAAATAATAGATAGCTACTCATATATGTAGTAGGCTAGTTAAAGTTAAAAAATGTAGGTCCACGCAACACTTTAAAAACGATTTGTAAATTACTTACTCATCTCTTAGAAAAGAAAATCCAACCATACATGCGAACATACCTGCAACAAAAACAATACAAATAAGTAGTTATTCAAAACAATTATAAACTAGAAACATCCATTATAAACAGGAACACAAAACATTGTCATAATTCCGAAATCCCCTCAAAAGCTCAGAAACAAACCTTCCCAAAAAGACAATGCACAGTGTGCCGAAATCGAAACGTCACTAGACAAAACGAAATACGAAAGTCCCCTGAGAGCGACGACAGTAAAGTCCGTTTTGACATGTATTAATGGTGGCTACAGAGACGACATGGAGAGATAAATAGCCCTCAGCCATTAATGAGATAAAAAAACGTGACGAACATTATTTTCCGTTATTCTCTTGGTATTTAGTTCGGAGATAATGAAGCATTTAGCTCGAGTTTCGAATTGATTGTGGCTCGATTTGGATCACTGTGTGTCGGAGTTCTGGTTGATAGTTTTGTTAATTATTTCTTTTTATGGTACTGTTATTTAAGTAGAAAACGATTGCGGGGCTTATGAACCGATTCACTGTTATTTTTCTTTTTCCCTATGTGACTCGCACGTAGTTTAATTATTTGTGAATTTAATGCAATGAAGTTAAGAAAAAGTACAGCCAATAGGTCAAGCTAACCGAAACTGTCAAATTTTCCCAATCAACCTTGAACCTTAAAGCTTTATCGATAAAGTTGAAAATCTATAAAATAAATTTGACAGATTTTAGTAGCTTGATGTGCTGGCGTCTGTCCACGCTGTTGACGTTTCGCCTACAAATAAATTAAGTCGCCTATAGAAATAAATTATATTATTTAAAACTGACGATTCGCACTTTCCGGGCAAGTAAATTCGTGCCAATCGACTAATAAGCCGAACACGGTTACCTCGATACAGTAGCACCATAATGGACAAAAACAAACACCGCTTTATTCTTACATTAAATTCCAAAACAAAACAATTCTCCTCCAACTTCAGCAATACATCTCAAAAAGAAAAATCTCGCTGAAAAGAAAAGTTAAAATGGACGCCGTGAAAAAAAGTTTCTAATTTTAATTACAAATCCAAATAGCTCCAAGTTACGAAACAGACACTTAATAGTTGAAAGGGAAAGTAATCTACTTAGTCTTAAGCATTTTTTAATGTCACAAGGTCGTGAAAACCCTCAATTTAGCAACAGAGAACATCTATTGAGGCGAAATGGAATGGCTACACGATTTCTGCCATTAGAGGCTTTCATTAAAACTGTGGTTAGTTTTTGTCCACGATGACCGTCGTTCTGCCCATTGGGGATTAGTTTTCGCAGTCTTTGTTAGGTTTTCACATCATCTGTGGCGAATTCAAATGTTTTATGAAATTGTGATGACAGTTTTTATTTCGCTCTTAACGAAAGAAGTGGCAGATTTGTAACAAAAAAAGTTTGAAACTTTTTGGGAGTAATGACTTACGTTTAATTAATAAGTATGTAAAAAAGCTAAGGCGGGCTTATATTCATCACGGACTGTTTATGCGCCCAAAAAATGGTGATGGTTTTTTCAAAACCATATTTGCTAAAACTCTCACAGTCAAATTGACCATCATTACGACCGTTTACGCAAGCGCATGGCCAAAAATGTGACAGCAGAATTATCCTCAAATAACGAAATTGGTGTAAAAAAAGCTGGTGGCTGTGAAAACACATTCGCCCAATATTTGAGTTGCACTTAAACGGGGACAAAAAACCCTTGCATCCGGCGATACTGCATGCTGGCAAAAAGCGGTGAAAAGACCAAACCAAATTTGGACGCAAACATGTAAACAAATTGGACCACTGGCAACGTTTCCCCTTATAAAAAGTGCAAACAAGTTATTGAAGAACACGGTCTTTTTAATAACGCTGGCGCGATGAGTTATAATTTAGTATACCTTTGAAGTTACTGCTTTTAAGGCGTAATACACTTCGCCGTTTCTATTTGTATCAGTGACTGTACTGGTAATCTCAAATCTGTGTGGCACTTTCCACAAAAGACCATTTCAGACACCAATCTGTCTGTCTGGACTTTAAAAGAGACTGTGACCTCTGAGTTTGTTTCGGCCTTTCTTCTTTGAGTACTCAGATAGGAGACGCCGACCTAATTTAGCTTATTTTTTTAACATAAATAACATGTAAAAGTGATTACGATATTCTATTTACAGACTAAACAATTTCATTTCATTTATAAAACAACAATAATTTAGAAAAAGTTATATTACAAAGCATAGACCCAAAATGACAACTAACATTTTAAAAACAGAATCATAATATGACTGGCCATTAACAAACTCTATGTCCAAACTCAACCTTTTTTTTTTCATCTGTTTTCGTTGCGACCCAAGCATATAATTTGGTTGTAACAGGTGGACGCCATTCTTTTAAAAAACACGCGCGCCATGTTTTTATTGAAATTAAAACGGAATTAGAGAAAATCGTTTCGGTTAACCGCAAAAGCTTTGAAATAGCTCCGGACGATGTTATTGGATGTATTAGCTCTTGTGATTGCTTCATTCAATGCACTGTTCGGTAGGTATAAATAGTTTTCATTGATAGTTTTGATTGTCAGCTGATTTTGATGGGCAATAAAGTTTGGTATCAGTGATTTTAAATTGACATAGACGTCAAATCGCAGTTGGCAAAAGGAATTTATGGTGGACCTAGGTTTTATGAAGGAGTTAGCATAAGTTAAACTGTGTTGTTTTGTATTTTAAACACGTTAAAGTATGCTGGTGATTTAGAAACGACGTCGTGTTACTTTTAGAATGCGAATAAATGAGAATCCTACTATCCTACTAATATTATAAACGCGAAAGTTTGTATGGATGGATGTATGTTTGTTACTCTTTCAAGCAAAAACTACTGAACGGATTTGGATGAACACATAGGATACTTTTTATCCCGATATTCCCACGGTATCAAAATTTATGTGGGTGAAATCGCGGGGCGCAGCTAGTAACTGATAAATTCAACTAACACGCTACCATATCTCATCTAAAGGGGGAAGCGTAATTCAAATTTTCTTACACTTTGCAAGTCAGTGTCAAGTTGTATGTTGAACAAATTATGATTCGTGAACGTAAGAAATAATTATGTATTTACAGAATTATAATCATTAAAATCATCAATACAACCCCCCAAGTTCATATAATCCTATTAAGTGACTATTTCATGCAATATCAATCAATAGGATTATTGTATGTGTGTTGTTATTATATTATGTATTGTGTGTATAGCCTGAAGCAGAACATTCAAGCTACTATTTCACGACACTTGTTTCCAATGTAAACCCCGTTTTATCATTTACATTTTTTTTTTCAGCCCATAGATTAATTTACCGTGGATGGGTGACCATCTTCACATACCAAGAACCGTGGAACGACGTGTGACCGTGCCTCGGAAAGCACGTTAAGCCGTTGGTCCCGGCTGTCATTCGTGGATCTTTAACAGTCGTTACGGGTCGTCAGAAGCCTGAAAATCTTACAACCATTCTTACCAGGGGGTATCGTATTACCCAGTAGCTGGGTTGTGGAGGTCAGATAGGCAGTCGCTCCATTTAAAATACTAGTATCCAGCTGCATCCGGTTAGACTGGAAGCCGACCCCAGCATAGTTGGGAAAAGGCTAGACAGATGAAGAGACTAATTTAAAAATATAGCAGTCTTTCCATAACAAAAAGCTCAATAATATCACAAAGGTGAAGCACAAAGGGAATCTACAAAGACGAAAGAGTACCATCCACTTTTTCGTCGAAGAACTATTCATTAAAAGTTTGGTGCCAACTTCCATTATGGCCACTCATTAAGTCTAGACCTGTGATGCGATCCTCTTAGCCTTGAAGGAAAGCCTATCAGAAAAGTTGAAGAGTCCATTTTGATTCAGAAGTGGTCTTACCGTTTGATTTTGCATGCTACTGTTGGAGTACTAAAAGCACTTTGTTTCGAGTGTGGATCCATGCAGATTTTTCGCTTTGAAGATTTAAGAAAAATATTACAAATGGACTTTGCGCAATTTAGATTTTTGCTATTTAAATGACAATTATCATTTCAGCCGAAAGACGTCCACTGTTGGACAAAGTCCTCCACTAACACCGCCACTTCCAACGGTTCTGTGCTGCCCGCATTCAGCGGATTCCTGCGGTCATCGGTCCACCTTGTGGGAGGCCTTCCAACGCTACGTCTACCGGTACACGGTCACCACTACTGAACCTTTCGGCCCCATCAGTCATCTGTTCTGCGAGCAATGTGGTCTTAAGTTTGGCAATTCTTCGGGCTATGTCGGCTACCTTGGTTCTCCTGAGGATCTTATGATTCAATCACGTAGGGCTAAACTCCAAGCATAGCCCTCTCTATTGCTCTTTGGGTGAATTTGGCCGTCTAATAAGGCCCATTATGAGCGACCACAATTCTCATTTTTTGTAATGATAAACTAGTGCTTGACTGCGATCCCGCCTGATGGAAAGCAGTGATGCAATCGTTGATGGTAAAGCGCACTAATTTATTATGAGCCTATTCACTCTAGCCTTGAAGACACTTGAATTATAATCAAGAAGGACGGGAAGACCGCTGCAGGCAAATTGTTCCAGTCCTTCGATGTACATGACAATATTACATAAATAATTTTGTTTAAGTTGTACAGTCAACAGCAAAAGTAGATGATCAAAATCAGAAATTTAATACTAATGAATGGAGTTTGCGTCAGAACGTCGAAGTGATTCAAAAGTATGTCAGACTCAGTGTCATACTTTTGAATCACTTCGACGCCACACAGTTCTGACGCGAACTCCGTTAATTAGTATTGAATTTCTGATTTTGATCTACATGTCAACTAATCTGATAGTCCAACCTGTCATTATTTTCTATTACGTCACTAGTCCTTAGCTCATGGCGGACCTAACTTACGTTCCTTTAAACGAAAAAAAAAAAACTACCTCGAAAAGAAATGTAATCATGGTAACCTTCCTCCCTTAAATCTTACTTATCCCAATTTGCGTGGGTGATAAACAGCTGATTTATTTAGATCGTGTAATCCTGGCTAGGATTAGACCGCCCCATATTTCCTTAGGCGGTATAGGAGCAAAATTATAAGTAAAAGAAGAAACCAATTTTGAAATAAATATTAAGCACGGGTCGATCGATCAGGCTACACGTGCCGCTGTTGGTCTGTGGATGGGTCACCATCTTTACATACCAGGACCCCTCCGTGCCTCGGAAAACACGTTCAGCCGTTGGTCTCGACTGTCATTCGTGGATCTTTGGCAGTCGTTACGCGTCGTCAGAAGCCCAAAAGTCTGACAACCAGTCTTACCAAAGGGTATTTGTGAAGAAAAGGGTGGTTATGAAGTTCAGATAGGCAGTCGCTCCATTTAAAATACTGGTACTCAGCTGTATTCGGTTAGACTGGAAGTCGACCCCAACATAGTTGGGAAAAGGCTAGTTAGATGATGATGTTTTTGAATCTTAGAAAGGTGATTGGCAAGGGCTTTGTTCAGCAGTAGGATGCTTTAAGCTGATGATGATATGGCAACAGCACCCTGCTACGAATAAAGGTACTTTAGGTAGGTAATCTAAATAATATCCTCATGGCAATCATGAGGATATTATTTACAATAATCCGTCGAAAATACCTTTTAACTTTACCACTGCAGGGCTTGGGGTCTCATCTCGTTTAGAGAAGAAACAAGTATTAATCACCATTTTCTCAGTAGCTTAACGATTTCAGACCAGAACATAAGTTCAGATTTTCCGAACTTTTTTTGAAGTGAAAACTTCTTTAGCGGCGTTGTACACTTTTGTTGTGATGGGTAAACAATGTTGAACTCGCGTCAGGACACGTGACCTGATTGAAAATTCGTAAGACGGCGCTCGCGTCAGGACACGTGACCTGATCGAAAATTCGTAAGACGAAGGGAGAGTAGACCGCATTCCAAAATATCAAAATTGCACAACGTTAATATTCAAGTTTTCACTTCTGCCGGCACTCCCGGAGTGCAACCCGTTTTTTTTTTTTTGAATGGCCTCTCGCAGGTCAACCTAGGAGTTTGTCGGTTAATTAACTGGACTTTCCTTTATAAATGAAGGCCTTCAGCCTGGCAATATTTTCCTTAATGATATCTAAGATTATCCAGAAAGTAATTCTAGCCTCATATTCCAGGTCAAAAACTAGATTAAGACCTACCCACTCCCACCGTGGGAGTCTTAATCTAGTTTTTGACCTGGTATGGATAGGTGGGAGTCCCACCTATCCATACCTTGTTCATACCGGGCATGTGTAGCTTAAAAATAACCCAGACAAAATACCCCAGATATACCTCCTCATATATCCATTTAGCATATTTATTATGCAGTAACGTACAGCCCTGAGGAAATATACCTAAATATGAAGGACGAAGGTTTTAACTTATTCACAATGGTTTATTATAGTGATCATATTGTTACCTGTAGAAAGAGGGTATTTTTTATTTAGGTGTGTCGGCACTTGTTTTGGCTTGAGGCCAGAGAGAATAGATTTTCTCTTGTTTTCGGGGAATTTTAAAGATGTCTGGGTTCAATTGAGACGTCAAATTATGTGTAGGTTGATTTTGAACTGCTAATAAAGTGATATGGGTTATAAACTAGGGTATTAACTAAGTTAGAAATAGTAATAATATGTTAAATACCATATAACATCACACCTTTTTTTTTGCGGATGGGAAATCATCAAATAACCCCTCCCGCTCTGGGTGGAGCGGAAGGGAGTGTCAGACTCTTACTAACTAAAACCCACCCGTGTTCCTTCCTTAGCCCTTTCTGTTCCAGGGCAGCGGTAACCCTTTCGGACGATCCCGCTACCCTGCCAGGCTTCGGCCCTATCGGGCCCCTTCATCTGCTGACATCTCTTTGAGGCGCGCGTGGAACACATACGCGCCGTCCGGCACGGGTAACATCACACCTGTATCGAAGGATTAGGTAGAGGTGCACCTATTATTTTTTGTTTCTCGTAAATAAAAACCATGTTTGCCACCAACCATAATCTTACCACGTGCAAACCACGTGCGGTTGACAGGCGTGGTATTTTGACAGTTCAAACCAACTTCGCGTTTTTTCGCGCTACGTTACGCTACGTCACTATCAGATGTCGTGATTAGCTGAGGAATTGACGTGATTGCGAAGTAAGGAATCATTAAGTTGTTATAGTGAATTAGGGCTCAGATTGGGGGGAGAATCTTGCGCTTGTAACACAGGTGTTTTCATCTAGCGCAGGAGTCAGGGCTTCACTTTGTTTGTACATATTTTTTATGCCAATAAAGAATTTATTAATGCTGTGCCACGCGGTTTCATCCGCATAAGTTTCGATCCCGTGGGAATATCGGGATAAAAAGTATCCTATATGTTAATCCTGGTTATAAATCATCTGTGTGCCAAATTTCATCCAAATCTGTTCAGGAGTTTTTTGCGTGAAACAGTAACAGACATCCATCCATCCATCCAAACTTTCACGTTTATAATATTAAGTAGAATTATTGTACACCCACAATTCGCCAGTTACCAGAACTTTGTAATAAAACACTGGCTTACCCAGAGGTACCTCTTTCCAGGCCGAATCGAGTTGCTCGAACTAATACAGAGCCCAACTTTATCTTACTAGTTTTCCTTGATAATGGTGTCAACTGTCACGCAAACAACCATTAAATAAACAAAACAAGGTCACTTCTTTGATAACTTTAGCATTCTGATTAGCGTTAAAAACGTCAATTTCACGATAAACTCTCAAATCAAGCATTTTAAAGAAAAAAAAAACGTTACGATTTCATATTTCGATCGAACTCGTAAATTAAACTTGACATTTTAATCAAAATCAAATCTTAAAAAAAAAGTCATTTACGATAGAAAAAAAAAACTACTACAAATTCCTTTTTTTTAATATCCAAGACAGCCGACAGACCATAAATAATTTAGTCGTCGGTTCCATAAAGCATTAAGATTTGAATAGAACTTGATTTGCATTGAAAGAAACAAATTGACATCACGTATACCAAACAGATAGTTTATCTTTGCAGTCTTATACCTTATATAGGGTGAGCAGAGGTCTAAGTGTCAGTGAAGCGGGACTGCAGGTTATAAATAGAGCGCGAATTGTAAGATTGATAGTTTAACGGTTAAGTGTATCGAAATAATCAATTTTAACCGACTTTGGTACCTATAGTAATAATAAAGCTGAAGACTTTGTTTGTTTCAACGCGCTAACTGGAACTAACAGCCGGATTTGATAAAATCTTTCTGCATTTGATAGCCACATTCTTGACGAAGGCTATAGACTATTTAACATCTTGATATAATTCTTAGGAGCCGAGCAAAACGAAAAAAAGTAAGAAAGAACGAACTTATTCGAAACGAAAACGAAGTAATGGCGCGGGCCGCACTGGGCCCGCGTGGTGGTTTACGGGCCAGACGCTGACAGAGAGGAGGTCTGTGTCTCAGCAGTGGAAACATTATAGGCTGATTATGGTTCTTGCTAAGTAAAATAAAGACAGTTTCCACAAAAGAACCATTAACACCATAAGAAGTCAGAAGACAAACAAAAAACAACCTAAATCAAACATCTTTAGTAAAAGCATTTCATATTGCGAAATCAGTCGCATAATTACATAGAAAACGGAGAGAATAATTAAATTACGATACTTGAAAATTTGAGGGACTTGAAGTGGACTTCAAAATTCCGACCTCCGTATATTAACATTAATGGTTATCCAACTGATGGAGAATTCAGGAATTGTAATTTTCCTCGAGTATTTTCCGAAGTGCTTTCTGTAATGATTTGACGGAGTACCACCAGGGTTGAGTCGAAAATTGACTTGAAGTAATTAGGGTAGCGAATATTTTTGGAATGATTGTCCATTGTTGTTCATACAAGGTGGGGCAAATGTGAATGTGCCATAATTTTTGCTATACCCTGTCCATTAGGTAAACCTTTTATTAGGATTGATACACGTAATGTCTGTAAGAAGCCATAAATATATTAAAATAATTCAATAAGATAAGGCAGTTAATAGGTATATTTATTTTATTGCGCATTTTTAAGTTCACTTTTACGTAATCTGGAATATGTACGTTCTATGACAGCTGTCAAAAAGCGGTTAACTTAATGGACAGGATATAGTGCCATTGTAATGTCATTATGATTTGATAAATATGTATGTTGTAGACAGATAGAAAATTTGTTGACAATGCAATGGAGCGATACACACAGTCACACAGCACATGCAACGATCGAGGTTTTGAAACACCAATTTCGGGGCCGTGTGATCTCCCGTTTTGGCGGTTTGAACTGGTCGGCAGATCACCAGATCTGACGGTGCCAGACTTCTTTCTTTGGGGATTTAAAAAAATCTCAAAATCAAAATCAAACCACAAGACTTGCCAGTCTTGAAAGCCTTTGAAGATTAAATCACCAATTTAGAGGATGTTTTGCGAGCAATAAATAATTCAGATTGCCGTAAAACGAGCACAAATGTACTCAGGTGGTCGTTTGACCGATATCATTTTTTCGACTTAATGTTATAAATTATACACCTTTAAATAAACTTTCCGTGAAAACAGAGCCCATTTTTTTCATTTTTGCCACCAAATGGCAGGCAATTTACATTATGACATTACTTTTGCCCCATCTTGTACTTACATATTAAAACTTAGGTAAGACTGGAGTCTATTATATTACCTTCAGATTCCTTCAGTTGCCCGTCAGGAGTCAGGACCTACCTACCCCTCGCCAGATTGGGGATAGGTAATGATAAGGTCTTATAAGCCGAAAATGTAGGCATTGAATCAAGAAAATTTATAAGACTCAGGCGTTTTTTCGGAGAAATATTTTTTAGGGTATCCAAAATTCGTTTCGCGTCCTGTTTTTAACGTTATTTCTATACCAGTAATTACCATCGAATGCTCTTCAAACAAGTACATTCCTCTGTGAAATAATGGGCTTAAACAAATCCTATTACGAGGTACTAAGGCTCGGTTAACATCAGGATTCTTTCGCAGAAACGCAAATACGGATTGCTTTGTGCAAGCCCATGTTAACGGGCTTACATACTATTTAAAGGAGAATGTATTTTCTAATATTATGTTATTATCTATACAAATAAATAAAACGGAAGTGTCCGTTTGTAATGTCAAAATAGCAGCTTTTTACTAAGTACATAATTATGAAAGTATAATTTTTATTTTATTTTTTGTCTGTCTGTTTGTTCCGACTAATCTCCAAAACTACTGGACCAATTTTGATGAAATTTGTTATGGCCTATGGGTGATACTTTGAGCCCTGGGGAAGGACATAGGCTACATTTTATCGATATACCACGCGGGCGAAACCGCGGGTGGAAGCTAGTAACAAAAATAATCGGAAAAGAAACTCAAGATTTTTAATATCTGCCTTTCCCGCCTTAAATTCAAACACAAACGCAAAATATCAAAAGAAAATTCAAGGTTAAATCTCTGACAACACGAGACACGAGACCCTCAATTCATCTCGACCCCAGCTTTGTCACAAGATCAGATAACAGCGTCATTCTTATTAACAGTCGGCCTACAGACATATTTCATTTTTACGACATCCTTTTTATTCCAACTAGGAGTTATTAAAGTTCTACACAAGTATATTAATGTGTTCACTTGTCTTCTTATGGAAGACATCAATAAACGTTCATATGGGCGTAAATCTCTTCTACATCTGTTTTTTTTTCTAGTGTTTTTGGTGTTTTTATCTGCAGTTTTAAGCAACTCTATGAGCTATGTGAACTTCGACTAAACATATGCTATCCCCTGAAAGTTCCGTAAAAGGAAAGAAGATGGATTAAGTGGAAGATGTTGCAGCATCTTCTAGTAATCAAGTGCTCTAGTTGGTCTATTGTCAGCCACAGGCTTCTAGTATTATAACCAGCCTATAATGTGTCCACTGCTGGGACACAGGCCTCCTCTCGGTGAGAGGGAGTGGGCCGTAATCCATCACGCAGGCCCAGTGCGGTTATTAGATGTCGGATGTCTTCGAATTTTGGGCTACTGGACCCTCAAGAGATAATTGAGTTTTGTCCATCGCATCCTTACCAGTAGCCTTAACTAACTCGCATCCTTTTTGTTTTTACTCCAGATATCTTCGAACCCAGTGGAAAAATATATGGTGGTGTGTCAATGATGAGATTTTTTTTTTTTTTATAAAACGTTGCCCCACACTAGGAATTTCTCCTGTATCGTGGGTGCGTTTACACACATTTAAACTCACATACACAAACAGCCAGACCCGGAACAACTACTTGTAGGCCATACAAATATTTGTTCCGTGCGGGAATCGAACCCGCGACATGCAACGCAGCAGTCAATCGCTTAACCACTGCGCCAACCGTGCCGTCTAATGATAGATAGAATGAGATACTAAAGGACCAGCAGGGTAATTACGTAACAAACTATCAGTATCCATGAGTTTAATTTTGACAGTTCTGCAACATTCAATGCGTTATTTACGTTGTTGAGCAGGCACATTTTTCGAACATAGGAAGCAATGGATTGGCCATATCTTTCAAAATGAATCAGATTGAGATTGATAGTGTGCAGGCAAATCATTTTAAAGCGTAAGTAATCAGTTTAACATTGATTATGTTAAACTTAATAAAGTAGAAACTTTAACAGTGCATCATTAAAATCCCGAAACATTACACTTATTATAAAACCGACAATTCGTATACAAAGAGCAACAACACATTGTCTCCCTCTCCCTTTTTCAGAACGAGTTTAGATCTCATAAAAGGTCTAATCTATTCCGCTTCACAAACCTCAACTTCGCAGTACAACATTAAAGAGTCGTTAAACTCAGTTTAAACATTCGTTCTCTTTTGCTGTTTCACTGTGCCCTAGCTAAACTGGGAAACATTTCGCGTTAAGTTTTTGACTTAATCTTTCGTTTGACGTGAGCTAAAGTCGGTATTGATTGGTTAACTGTAGTATGGTGCGATCGGCAAAAAAGTGCAACGGGGTAATTGATGGCAATACCATTTATTTTGACAGTTCAACCACGTCCATTGCGTTATTTACGTTGTTGAGCAGTCGAATGTTTCTAACATAAGAAGCAATGGATTAGGAATTAACTTAAAAACCCTCAAATTGTGATTGAAAGTGAGTCGCAATTAAAGTGCTGTTCTATGAATTTTACTAAGGGTTTTAAAGAAATTGAATAATAAATAACCCCTTCGCGTTTACAGTCTAACGGTTAAATTCCTTGTATTAGCGGCCGGTATTTTTTAAAACTGTTTTAGTTTCATGGAAAATGTATATAAATATTTTGAAACATCGTTCAAACAAATGAAAATTGTTGTTTTGGCATCTACTGTTTTACTAACTACGAAATAATTAAACAATAATAAATAATGATTATTACTTCGTAAATATTTAGACAGGAGTTTCTCAATAACTAAAACTTATCTTAGTTTATTTTATTTTCGTTTGACTCCCGTTTTATTTTAGAGAACGAAGATCGACAATAAGATTATGAAATTGGGGACATTAGAACATCCCGTGCTTGTAACTATTAAGGCTCCCGCAGACTGGCGCGACGCGACCCTAGTAGAACAATTTTTATATAGCCTTCACCGAAATTGTTCTACCAGAATCGCGGCGTACAGTCGCGTCGCATCTGTCTGCGGGGGCCTTTACTGACACTGTTCACAGACTCCCAAGGGTCAAGATTGGTCACGAAATAGTGGGCCAGTATGATCGTTACCCCAAATCGTATGTTGACTGTGACAATATCAACGTTGTGTTTTGTTTTTTCTTCTATTTATAGTTGGCGCTTCGGAAATTATCGCCTATTTTCGGCAATACGAACGCGTGATGATGAGATCTAATATAGAGCTGTGGAAGTATTTGTCAACATTGTATTGTCACGGTTACAAGATGACATATCAACAACTTAATTCCAAAAAAACTTTTGAGTGACAGATGACGATCTGCCAGAGTAACTAGGTATTCCAACAGAGAGAAAACTAAAATAAACGCGCAGTGACAGCCGTGACAGGTTCTCTACTACAAAGTGCGGCAGTAGTAGCCGTGAGGCACACTTTCCTGCTAATGTCTTACATAGAACTTTTCATTTTTTATTTAAAAAAAATTTATTATCTTTGCTTCTGGGAGGAAACCACCTGGTCTGCGAACCAATCTATGGCGTGATGTTCGTGCTAATTTAGAAATACGAATATTAACGAAGCGCAAATCTTTTCTGGTGTAACTGTACGTGTAGTGTACTAACATACCCCCCTGTACCCCCTCGTTTCGTTCGTTTAGTAGTTGAAAGCACTACTGTTGACTAAAGTGCTTCTTTCCATCTCTTTCTAAGTTTTTAGGTTTAGGCTATTAAATTAATTTGTAAGAAAGGCCACGTAGCCTAGTTTCTAGAGAAGGATTTATAGTCCTTTTAATCTGGGGAAGATTTATGGTCTTTTCGTCCCCAAAATGAAATACTTTTCACAATGTTTGTCAATTCTTGTCAAAACATATAGGTATAGCTTGATATTCCTGTCTCAAACGAATCACGCAACGGATTTTTATATTTTACCAGTTAAAAATATTAAATTTTGATTTTTCTAAGGAACAATGGTGTTGCTAGATTTCTTCGTGGAACTCCAAAACTGACTTACTAATCAGCTTTTAATATTTCCACTGTTGGGACACAGGCCTCCTTTCTTCGAGGGGAGTGGGCTGTAATCCACCACGCGGGCCCAGTGCGGGTTGATAGATGTCACACGTCTTCGAATTTTTTGTTCTAGGACATGCCGGTTTCCTCACGATGTTTTCCTTCACCGTTTTGAGAGCAGTGGTGATAAAATAATTTTCACAAAGTTACCACTGGGCCACCACTGCTCGCCCAAACTGACTTGGAAGCCGCATATACGACAGTTAGCAATTCACGTAATAACAGTACGAATTCACAATACCCACATTACCGCACAACAACCAAACTACAGAACTCCGAAATCAATACTAAATAGTGATTTTAGTTAAATAGGAGCGCCTCGTTACACACGGGGGAGCATTTGGAAAGTTGCGCGGGGATTAGTTCGTGGGTTCCTGCCGAGTTGGATGGTAGCCGGCGGTAAACAGCTTTTCAACTAGTGTGGTCTACACCGCTGAGTGTACGGTTTTTGAGCAAATGTTTAGCGTACGAGTACTTGATATCTAGTAATTATGTGTGTGGAAAATGTAAATTGCATCTTTTTGTAACTCAAAATTGTTTACACGAATTTTAATTAGCGACTCTGGGTTCTGTTAAGCTAAACATGCGGGGTAATTGCGTAACAAGCTGTCAATTCCAATGGATTTCATTTTGACAGTTCGACATTATTCATTGCGTTGTTTACGCTGTCGAGCAGACGAGTTTTTAGACATGGAGCAATGGATTAGGAATACCTTCCGGATTGTGTAAGAAAGTATTACGCAATTGGGGGAGCTGTTTTATGTGATGTCCTAAGGCTTAAACACAGCTGGATCTACTGTAAAAAAACTTTGGTGATGTGTGCTTGCAGTGAGCTGTCAATAGTGTCAATGTCCATGTCATCAGGTGGAATGACCGCTCGCTTAAAACTCACTTCACTTCAGTTTTCACGGTGAGATTTTTACAATATAGACGACGCCAACAGCTGGTTGGCGTCCTAATTATCCTTCAAAACTACATCCAGATAATTCATGGACTTTGACAGTAACGTGATACTTCTAATAAAGAACAGTAAATAATAGATAAGCTCTTTAAAAAACAAAACGTGCCTTGGTTTATAAACTATTGACTCCTATTAAAGATAACCTTATTTTAATTTGAGCCAACAAACTAATTTCTGCACATAACTCCAGTCGCAGCGGTCGATCTTCAAGGTTAAGCAACGCTTGTCTAGGTCGGTCCGTGGATGGGTGAACATCCATAACATACCGAAACCCCTCCGTGTCTCCGAAAGCACGTTAAGCAGTTGGTCCCGGCTGTCACTTGTTGATCTTTGACAGTCGTTACGGGTAGTCAGAAACCCGAAAGCCTGACAACCAGTCTTGCCACGGGTATCGTGTTACCTAGTAACTGTTGGACTACGACCTGGGTTGTGGAGGTCAGATAGGCAGTCGCTTCATGTAAAATACTGGTATCCAGCTGCATCTGGTTAGACAGGAAGCTGTAGTTGCAAAAAGGCTAGGCAGATTGGTTGAGTGTGGTAAGCAAAACAAATGGTCACTGTTTTAATCATTCGACAAACTTTTTAACTTGTATCGATCAATAAATCAACTCAGCCTATCGCAGTCCACTGCCGGACATAGGCCTCTCCCAAGCTGCGCCACAACACCCTGTCCTCCGCCTTCCGCATCCAGTCTGTCCCAGCCACCTTCTTTAGGCCGTCCGTCCATCTAGCTAAATACACTACACACCGATTCGCGATTTAACTTGTATAATAAAAGCAAAATCAACCACAAAATACAAATTCCGATCATCACTTCCACAACAAAAACGAATTCCTACCAAAGCCTATAATATATCACAAAAAAGATTCCGTTGACAATAAACGATTAGCCAAATGTCCGGAAACGGATATGGGGTGTAGGTCGAAGACGACTACTGGGGATGGTCGCCGTAAAAGTTGCCCGACGATGTTACCTCGCTTGAATGTTTTCTCACTAGCCGTGGGGCTAGGAAAACAGCGAGTCATTAGAGGTAGCGGAGCGGGTAAGAAAGAAAATGTAGGTCATGGCATGGACACACATGAAAGAAAATACGTTTATTTGTTGTAAACATGGCGCAAAATAGGACATAAAACACACAAAAAAAAAATGCTTGGTGAAAACATGCGTCACATCCACGCAAAAAGGCAGACAGAGCCCCAGCGCTGGTTTTCAGTGACATAGAATATGTCTTATCTCGAAAGACGGAGGGCAACGCTTGCACGTTGGTCCTCCAACATTGATCCTGGGAGTCATTCGCAAATAGCTCCTGTCATGGTTAAATGATTAGTCAGACAGCAATATTGCTAGCGTATTGAAATGCCAAGAGTCCGCCAACAAGAGTAAGTCATTCATGAGTTCGAAAGCCAGAAACAAGACACTGGAATCTGAGTTTCGCAGTCATTACCCCGACCGACCGACCCCTTGACAATTCAAAAGTGCCTGTAATTGGTTTATTTGAAATAAATGCTTTGAGTTTGGGTTTATTAATGACTTTTACAGAACTTTTGTCAATATTATCTAAAGAGTGCCAGGGACATCGACGCGACGCCTGCCTGCCGCCATCAACCTGTTAATATATTTTGACCGCGTAGTAGGCACTTTTTTAGGAAACAAATCTTTATTTTTTTTAAATCATCGACAAAAAATTTCAGAATCATGTACTGAATCCATGGTAACAGGTTGTACGTCGATCCCTGCCACCCTTTTACCGTGCAACAAAGCTATTTGTTTGCATTATGTTTTATTGGCTAAGAAACTACACCAATAAATAGGTTAACAGGCCAACTGTAATATAATCTAAACTTGAGGGAAACAATGAATAATCTGTGAAGTCTAATGCAATAATCAACTCGCTTGGCTGCTTGTCAATCGAATCGCTGACCGCTTATTGGTTTTCGCTTGTGTGCTCTTATGAACATGGCGGAGTTAGTACCTACATAGGTACCTATAAATTTCCCTTGGACACCGTAACTTGATAATAGACTCATCTAGCAAGTTGGATTGCGCAAGTTAGTTGGTAAAACCTGCAACATAACTGCGTAACACACTTTCAATCACAATCCGGGAGTATTGAAGGAAATTCCAAATCCATTAGAATAGAATAGAAAACTTTTATTTCAGACAGGAGTCCATAGGGTTAGTAACAATTTTACTTAACTTCTAGTGTTAGTAGGTTACAGACACAAATCTACATGCAATTAAAACTCAGCGTGGAGCTGCATCCACCTCCGCAACATCGGGGAATCCCATCGATCCGCGAACACCATTGCTTCATGAGTTAGAAAAATTCGTCTGCTTAGCAATGTAAATAATGCAATGAACTTCGCTGAACTGTCAAAATGATAAGACATTGAGACCAATTGTCATTTCTATGTATGTGTTGCAATTACCGCGTTGCTTCAAGTTTACTTGCTGTAAATATCACACTTGGACAGTGCAAGTCGATTTTAAAAGCTAACTTGCGTGGTAAAACTTGCAAGAAGAATGGAATATTTTTAAGAAGAAGATCTTATGCCGAGTACAGTCCATTTCAGTAACAACCCAACAGCAACCTTATTATATCGAGAATAAAGCTCACTGTGATTTTGACAGCCCTGTCAGGCGGCGACCCAATAGCAAACTTATTGTAACGAGAATAAACATCAATGTGAGTTCGCCAGCGATGCAGTCATAGGTAAAATAATGACTGTAGGTAACAGATTCTTTTAATTTTTCAGAAATAAAGCAGGTTTGGTTTCCCGCTGGTTTCATAGCCCAACATAGCGCTGGCAACTATTATTCCTTACTAAAAAGTTTTCCAATAAACGACTTTTTTGTGTGGAAATCCAAATCCTTCCACCAATAGCTTAGTTTTCTTGTGTTTATTCACAGAAGTGTGTTTGAACCATGATTCTTATGCAAAGAGTTTCCATTTGGAAAGACATATCCACTCGTAACTTCAAGTAATTTGAGTAAATATTTTTGCTCTTCGTCGGAAAGTTCACCTTTTATTTGTAAAACCTTTTTACTATTTCGTATGTTTTGTCATCTACTGTAGAACCAAGCGCTACAGTTAAATCCAGAGTAATATTATAAATACGAAAGTAATTCAAAATCATTTTCAGCCTATATTGTTCCCACTGCTGGGACACAGGCCTCCTCTATTCGAGAGGGAGTGGGCTATAATCTACCACGCGGTCTTCGAATTTTTGGTTCTAGGAACTCTGTACATGTATGTTACTTAATCACGCCTAAACTACTGAACGGATATCGATAAAATTTGGCAAGGAAATATATGGCCTCTTAGGGAAGGACATAAGCTACTTTTTGTCCCGTGAGATAATTGCAGACAGCCACGAAAGCGAAGCCACGGCCAAAATATAATAGCTAGTCCTAATAATATTATAAACGTGAAAGTTTGTATGGATGGATGGATGGTCTCTTTCACGTAAAAACTACTGAACGGATTTGGATGTGGCACACATGTGGTTTATAACCAGGATTAACATAAAGGATACTTTTTATCCCGATATTCCCACGGGATCGAAACTTATGCGGGTGAAACTGCGGGGCGCAGCTAGTATTGAATAATTATGAGAATAATAAATAGAATTTTCACAATCAAATGTAAATATGGAAATAACGTTAAAATTGTAATAAAACAGAAAGCAATTAGACATCAAAAGTACAATCACGAACAAAACCGTCTATAATAAAATATTTTTCCGGTAATATATTCCATTTAATATGATAACGAATGATTTCCCATGAGGTCGTATCGATATTAAATAGCAATTTAATCGATACACGACAAATCCGATTCATAATTCATATTGAATTTGATAAATTAAACTCATAAAAATGTAAATATATATCGTTTTGAATGTGGGTCGTTTGGGAGCAATATTTTTTTTATATGACGTAATTTTACACGTGGCATAACATCACGCTTTCTTTACCCGAAGGGTTAGGCAGAGGTACCGATAGTACATCCATTTCGCCAGTTATGTTTAGGCTCAATTTACACCGCCGCGGAACGGAGTGGAATCGTGTTTTCGTACATACCAAAATGAACTTTATGTCAATGGTCCAACGTACAAACTAGATACGAGCTTATTACTGTGGGAATTCCCGAGAATGCGCGAGAATTCTCCAGAAGATGCGCGACCTGTGCTTATGTGTGTATCTAACTCGTGCGTTACACTTTTCACATAAAGTTCATCACGATTTGTGCAAAAAAAAAACGCTTTCATTCCGTTCCACGGCAGTGTAAATTGAGCCTTAATGTCCCATGTAATAGAGGGCACGCCTATTGCCATCAAACGGGTACAGACTCCGGGCTACTGCTGAGAAATTCCAGATAGAAAAACCCAAAAACACTTTGCCCGACCTGGAAATCGAACCCAGGACCTCAAGCTAAGTAGTAGTGACGTAATTTTGTCGTAAACATTGCAATCATTCTGATTTTCTCCTAGATTTTTGTAGAATAAACATACTCTTTTAGCAAAGAGAAGAAAATAAAGGAAGATTGAGTGGCAAGCTAGACTGGCCACATCTGGCAATAGTCACGCTATCGCCACGAGGAACAAGTTTTATTAAAGTACTAGCTGTGCTCCGCGATTTCGCTCGTGTAAAGTTTTAAATTTTTTGGGTCATAAGTGTCATTTTCTGAAAGCAAGCTACATTTTGCTACATTTTATCAAACTCGTTTAGTAGCTAAGCCATGTAAAAAATAGTAATATAACTAATCATATCGCGTTTACATAGTACCAATGTAACATAATAATGTACTTTCTAAGTTAATCTTGGACTTTACTGACATCGGCGAAGGAAAATATCGTGGGAAAGGACTTATAGTTGATATACAAAGTCTGAAATAGCCAACCCGTCTTGAACAAGCGTGGTGATCAATGCTAGTGCCTGCACTGTATGAGAAGAGGCCGAGACAATAACAAACTGGTATTATTTATATCGCATCTTATATTATTATAACCTACAACTGTATTATTCTGTTTAAGTTTTAAACAAGCACCCAAGATATTTGGTCTTTAGTTAGACATCAAGGATATCCAAATAAGGTTAGGTTTAATATGTAAATGTCAATATTTCAATCAAAATCTTACAATTATTACAGCGGCCATTTTACAAAGCCTAACTTATTGATTCGAATAATATCTTAGTAAGTTAGATATCTAAGTAATTACCTAGATTCGATAGTAAACTAAAAGCGTGATATTAGGGTAATAATTCTGTATTTACGACTCAGATATTAAAGATTTATTGACTACTAACGCCATTTATACAGATTTACAGAATTCCGAAACTAAATGGCAGTATTTAAAGACATAAGAAATTTCAATTAAAATGGCGGTATAAACGGCTTTGAAGATCCGTGGCATAACTTCTGTTGCGCCATTTTGAAAATGGCCATGCATGAGACCTATAGTATAATCTGTGACGCAATCATCAACTTTGAACATTAATATCTCGGAAACCTGCCGCTTTACGGAGTTAGGTCTTACTATGTTTTTTGTGTGCATTAATGTCAGCTATTGAGTTTATATAGGGCTCCTGCGTAGCCGCCATTTTCAAAATAGCGCAAAATTAGGTACCTATACCAGGCTCCATTCAAAAATCTTCCAACTCCTTTAATCCAACTTTTTAAATTGTCATCTTTTTAAACTTAAAAATAATTTGCAGATTTCCTGACGCATTGTGAGGTGTCAAAAAAATTAAGATAAATACTCGATTTAATACAGCTGCATCCGGTTAGACTGGAAGCCGACCCCAACATAGTTGGGAAAAGGCTTGGCAGATGATGATGACTCGATTTAGTACAGCATTATTTCAAAAGTGCGGATAAGTCGTAAATTGAAATTCAATTACGTTAAGGGTCCGAAATGACCTTAATATCATTCTTATTGACTACTAAAGTTACGAGGAGTTTTATGTACGGATTTTTATAGTGTGGGACCGTTTAATAGCGATGAGCGGACCATCAATTTTAATATATCAATTATATATTAAGTATAAACTTTATGTGCGTAGCTGTACTTCTTTGGGAAGTCGATGATCTTAATGAAAATGAGATTTTGCAAAATATTTCGGTGTCTATCCATCATTTAAGTTACTACAACTGAATTTTCTGAAGGGAAACTTTTAGCACACTGAACAATAATTGTTTTAAAAATAAAATGGGCGTTAGAAATCTTTCTTTATTTTTTGTTATAAATTATCAACTAAATATTAATATTATTAAAATCCTGTGATATCCCACTGCAGGGCAAAGGCCTAGCGGCGATATGTCCCTTCTTTGAGGAGTGGCTGGAGAGGCGCCACGGCGCCCTCACCTTCTGCCTGACGCAGGTCCTCGCCGGACACGGTTCTTTCGGGAGGTTCCTGTTCAGAATAAGGCGGGAGGAAACGCCAAGGTGTCACCACTGTGTGGATTGCCCGGAAGACACGGTGGAGAATACGGTGGAGGTATTGCTCTGTTTTACTTTTTGAACCAGCTCATAACTCTCAACGTCATCATCAGTCATCTGTCCTTACCCGAGTTATTTATGGACGGTACAACATGTAAGTAAGTAACTTTCCTTCCATACTTCTTCACTATTCGTCTTAATTCTCTTCATCACAAAATTAAAAACATAATCACCGTAGCTTACAGCACATAATTCAAAAAATTACCCATATCCGTAAGAACAACAAACAAACGCCAAACGGCTACCAAAACGAGCCAAGGAAACTAAAATTAAACCAACCAACGGTAGCCATAGCCAACGATGTTTTCCTACTTTTACAATTTATAGCCTCACTTACTGCTTACCCGAGTTTCTTGCACACACTTAAAAATCTTTCCCTTACATGTAGCTAGCTATGGTGTAAACAAAAAGTTGTTTTTAACACATCCAAGGAAAGCTTTTTTTGAAAGCACTGTGTTTTGTTTTAAACTTTTGAGAAAGTATTGCTCCGTTTCTTAACCAAAAATCATTCGTTACTTGCTTAAAACTATTTCGTTGTTGTAACTTTAGTTTTATTTTTCTAATTTTACCCGTAAAAGCTTGTAATTTAGAGTAGGAATGGTTCTGCTTTGCTAATATTGTGAAAATTGTACGTTGATATATATTTGCGATAGGAACACTAACACATAAGGAAAAATCGGTAGATAATAACAGGAATAGGACATGTACAGTCACGAGCAAAAGTATGTATACACTCGGCTTTATTCAAAAGCGATTTACTCCTTTATTTTTTAATGAAATTTTATGTTGAACGAACATAGCATTTGCGAACTCAGGTGTTTGTAATTAGTCCTATTTCAACGCTGCATTCGTTATTTCACAAAAAAATCGCAATTGAAAGTTGCTAAGTGTTGACATATTGGTGGTCGTGACTGCACTTGGACAATATTTGCACTGTACCTGCTTATAATTTCTAAAAACGCATGTTCGCTCCATGAACGTCATTCATCTCTGTTACGGTATCGCAAGAGAACGCAATAAAAACGTAACAAAAGTGAACATATAATACTACTTTTACGTCCACTTTGCTGCGAACTTTAAAACGTTACAAAGTTGCCACGACACCTTTGGAAAATGCAGCTAGAGCATTCGGATGTACAGTATACACTGTATACTGTTCACCCTGTACACTATACAGGATGGATGAAATAAACGCTACTTGGGCAGAAAGTACCTCCAATATTTAAGATAGTGTAAATACAAAACTGGCTCCTGCAACACAGTTATAAACTAGCGCAGGAGTCTAGTCAACTAGGAGGAGGAGGAGGAGAGAATTCTATAATTTTCTGTACATCTTGTTTTAATATCTCAATAAATAATATTTGTATTTTGTATACAACATGAGATTTTTGCTTTAGACGGTGAAAATCGCATTTTCACAATCTGCTCGTATTTGTATCGAAGTTTAAAGCTATTGCGAAAGCGAAGCGGGTTTTTAACGTAAGATTAAGCCTCTTTAGTTAAATAAATGTGTTGTTGTGATTAAGTAACAGAAAAAACTAAAACAAACATTACATCGAGGCAAGATAGTGACCACAGATCAAATTGTTGAAGTTGTCGGAGATCTGGAGACACCTACACAAATAAAAATATTTTTGTCTTAGTAGTAGTTTTACGTCGATCGTGAATGTAGGAAGTCGTCTTAGCAGTCACGAAACTGCATTCTATCATAAAATGTGTATTTGAAAGTTAAATTCAACCGTAAGCCTTTAAAACCTTTTAGAATAACGAAAGTAGAACTCGGCTAAAGAAATAACAGCCAGATTTTTACCGCCATTCCATCCTACATTGTAGCATTTAAATCGTTGCAATGTAACACGGAACTTCTCACTACCTACTTTGGTATACACAGGTTGTTTCGAAAGAATGTGAGCTGAAATCCAAGCTCGCAAAAAGCTTTGGTGTTTAATTAATTTAAATCGCGAAAAGGGAGGTGACTTTGTTTGCTTTGTTTTGTTCCGCCATCTTAGATTACCTTTTGTTTCATCTTTTGTTTTTTTTTTAGTTCAGTAGTTTTGCTGTAGTACCTAGTTACTCGACAGCTTGTAAAGGTTCACATTTTTAAGTTATTTTGTGGCATTTAAACTCCTCCTGATAGGCATCTCCTCACCGTTCTAAATCAAAAGTAATTTATTCAAATTAGGCTGAGAATCAGCGCGTTTTGCGCGTCAAAATTACATAAGACAGTCTCCCGGCACGTCCGCCTTCACCACGTCCTAGTGTTTTAACTGAGAAGAAGTGGCGCAGCAAACTCCCCAGCAGCTGTATGTTCAGTTAGAATATGGTCACCTGTAAAAGTAGAGACTTTCACTGAGAATTACACCTATTGATTAAGATATCCTTTGTATACTTGTTGCCTCCTCTCTTCGAGAGGGAGTGGGCTCTCTACGCGGGCCTCAGTTGGTAGATGTCAAAAGTCTTCGAATTTTTAGTTCTAGGACATCCAGGTTTCTTCACGATGTTTTCCTTCACCGTTTTAAGAGCAGTGGTGATAAATTATTTATTTACACAAAGTAAAGCGCCTGTCTGGGTTCGAACGGCACCGACTCAAGAGTTGTAGATCGAGGCAGTTATAACTGGGCCACCATTCATAGACATAATAATAATAAACGTTTATTTGGAACAAGTTTCAGGCCACAAATTTACAAAAGAAAACGAAGATAGCTACAAAAGTTAAAACTGTGGCGCAGCTATCAAAGCCCAGGTCAAAAATATGGTACATTTGTTCCAGCCTAGTAATTAAAATTGGTATCTCAAATTATTTAAAAACAATAGGTACCTACTGTTGACTCATTTTTTTGTTTTACTAAGTAGCCTTGAACCTAAGTCAATAAATCAATCATTAAGCTTATCAAGCACTTAGCTTACATAGTTGCAAAACTACTTAAAAACTGTACAAGAAAGCTCTTGTTCGACAAAAAGTTACTTTGCATCGTAAATGTGATTCAAAACCTGTTTATCTTGGAGATAAGGAAGAAGGTCACATGTCAATATATGCCCAAATGCGATCGAATTCTATAACCATTTATCTTAAGCACTGTTCTATTTAAAAGAGTGTTTGTGACTGTGATACGTTATTTTGTTGCAAATAATTTTAATGGTAAGTTCGATTATTTTATTAATTTACTGATTTATTTTCTTAATTTCGAATCAAATTTACGAAAAGCGTTCTACAAATATTTTACACAACATACATACTTATATAAACTCATGCCTTCTTCACATGGGGCTAGACAGAAAACAGAACGCCACTTATAATTGTAACCCACGATCTTGTCACGCTAACGATCCTGGGGTGCTGCTGGGGAGTTTGTTGCGCCACCTCTTCTTCCCAGTGAAAGCACCAGGAAGTGTCCGTCTTATGTAATTTTGACGTTTGAAAAGTACTGTTGTTCGTTATTCAGCTGCATCTGGTTAGACAGGAAGCCGACCCCAATATAGTTGGGAAAGGGCTTGGCAGATGCTGATGATGACGTTTGAAAAGTGCTGATACTCAGCCTAATTTGAATAAATGGCTTTTGATTTTGGTAAACATTACTTCACCTTATAGTTTATAAATAGACGTGCTCTAACACACTTTTTAAATCAAATAAAAATAAAAAGTTTAATTATTAGCTTGAGAGAGCATGAAATATACATGTCTTGACAACACAAAAAAATGGCGCCCAAATTAAAACACAAAACGCACTTCCCTCTTAACATTAAAAACACAATTAGCCCCTCCATATCTCCTAATAACATACATTTGGGTATATGCTAATGTGTCCACGTTTTAAGTGGGATTCCTTTATTTCTTTACATAATATGTTAATATGTAAGATAAAGTCATATAAATAATGTGCTTAGTATAATGGATTTCATTTCGTCAGGGTCGATAAGAAGTGTGCGTAAATATTGATTTATTTTGTTCTGCATATTTTCATGTGTGAATACCTTGAATTAATGGCTGATCAAGGTAAAAGTGTAAATAGAGGTGTGCCTATAACTCGGCTTAATATATTTAGCGGAGCAGGATAGCCTTTACCAGAACTGGTCATCGTATTAGTGGTGCAGCACCTTCATCTCATCAGGATTGTCGGAATATAGTAGTTCGTCGTAAACGTGGTAAGACAGCGGCTCCTTTGACATCATCTGAGAGCGGCCACGTAACCATCGATGCTACGCTCTGCTAAAGTGACTGTCACCAGCCAGCGTCACTCTTATCCAACCTTTTCGGTGATTTCTAGTCTTCGTAACAAAACTAGATGGCGCCACTTGCTGCGCCGTCATATTTTTTACACAACGTATTTATTTTTCCCGTCATTGTAACTACTAAACAAAAGGAGTAAAAGAAGTAGCCTTGTTTACTGTCAGCCTGTATCATTCCACAGCTGGGCAAAAGCCCCTCCCCATGACTTCCAGTGCTTACGGTCCAGTGCTAATGTGGTCCAGCACTGGTCGTTTGTTTTGTCTACCTCGTCCCGCCAAGCCGACGTAACGTAACCACCATGTGGAGCCCCGAAACAACTAGAAGGCATAGCGGCAGACTCTGTAGAAGACGAGTCACTACGAGCGCTAACGTTAAAGTAGACTGACATCAAACAAAACGGTTTCAAGTTTTCAACAATTTGTCGTATCACAGCCCTACATAAAAAGTCGCAAACGCAGAGAACGCGCCTAAATCTAGTGCGTATCTTGCCTAAAATCTGTTTACAAACGCTACAAAATAAGACATTGTTAAAATATACAAGAGAGAACGCACACAGAATTAGTTCCTCTAGATTTTGCATAAAAAACCGTTTTATAGGCCGAGTTGCTGTCTTATTTTATAGGCAAGTGGAAGTCGCATCAATGGCGTCGAATAAAGAATGACGGAAATATGTTAATACTTTACGTTTCTGTTCGCTAATTTGTGTATAAATGTAATATATATGTGTTTGAGGCTCATTTACATTGGTTTATGCACTTAAGTTTATGTTTAGAATTTTGAATAAGTTATTTGTGTTTAATCGTTTATAGTATGGCCGCCAAACCTTTGTTCAAAAGTGTTCCGCGATCATCATCTGCCTTTTCCCAACTATGTTGAAGTCGGCTTCCAGTCTAACCTGCCAGTATTTTACATGAACCTACTGCCTACCTGACCTCTACAATCTAGTCACTGGGTAATACCATATCCCTTCAAAAGTCTTCCACGATAATTTACCTAAATGACAACTCTGCAAGCACGTTAAGCCGTTGCTTTCAGCTGTCAACCGTGGATCTCTGACAGTCGTTACGGGTCGTCAGAGGCCCAAAAAGTCTGACAACCAGTCTTACCAAGAGTTATCGTACTACCCAGTAACTGGCTTGCAGATAGGCAGTCGATCTATGTAAAATTCTGGTATTCAGCTGCATTCTGTTAGACTGGAAGCCGACCCTCTGTACATAAAACTATAGTGTGTAGTAATTAAAAACACAGACACAGCCTTATTTATGATATTCACTGCACGTGCTCGAATTTTGCCCGGAATATTTATTTAGTTTCCCGATTTGAAATTCATAAGGATCCTTTTTCGTTTGTGACTTATAAAAAGACTGGACTCCTTGGTCGAACTCCTTTGTTGATATAATGAATTAATGATTTTGATTTTTAAGATTTCGGTCGTGGTTTTGTTGTCCATCGACTAATAATTTAAAGTCAAACTATTGCTGTCCTATACTTACAGAGAATATAAGAGTGGGATAGAAGAAATCAGACCTTTTTTATTTCCGAATGTAGAGGTATCTATGTTTAGATGCTAGGGAGCATCTGACCATCAGACATTAGTATAACTTTTTCACTTGTTAATGAAATTAATTACTAATTGTAGGTAGTAAATTATACTTTTAACAAGTTTACCATTGACCTACAGAACTTCTACGTGCCTGCCAACTTAGTGGTCATAATTAACAGGTATGTAGAGGTATCTATGTTTAGATGCTAGGGAGCATCTGACCATCAGACATTAGTATAACTTTTTCACTTGTTAATGAAATTAATTACTAATTGTAGGTAGTAAATTATACTTTTAACAAGTTTACCATTGACCTACAGAACTTCTACGTGCCTGCCAACTTAGTGGTCATAATTAACAGGTATGAGTTTTTTTTTTAAGAATCTGTTCATAATTCCAAGGCATTAATACACAATCAGCCTATAATGTTCCCAATACTGGCATGAACATTATAGGCTTCCTCTCTGTGAGAAGGATATGGTCATAATCCACCACTCAGGCACAGTGCGGATTGGTAGAAGTCACATATCTTCGATTTTTTGGTTCTAGGACATGCCGGTTTCCTCACTATGTTTTGCTTCACCATTTTGAGAGTAGTGTTGATGAAATTATTTACACAAAGTAAAGCGCCTGCCTGGGTTCGAACCTACGACCTACAATTCGTAAGTCGCGGCCATTACCACTGGGCTACCACAGCTCTCAAGGCAAACACAATACCCCTTGGTAAGACTGGTTGGCAGAGTTTCGGGCTTCTGACGACTGCCTGTCTGCCCTGCACAACCCAGTTACTGGGTAACAAGATACCCCTTGGTTGTCAGACTTTTGGGCTTCTTACTAGCCGTAACTTGACTGTCAAAGAACCACGAATGACAGCCGGGACCAACAGCTGAACATGCTTTCCGAGGCACGGAGGGGTCTTGGTATGTAAAGATTGTCACCCATCCACGGACCAACCGCAGCAAGCGCGACAACTATAATAATTAACCATTGAAAGAGAAACAATAAATATCTAATAGCAATCATAAACGTCCAGACATAAATCCCATTTCAGACCAACACCAACGCCTAGTGCGAAATCACTAACACATTCAACCGGCGTCCCAGATTCATCTATCGCTAGTGGCCACTAAATCTAAAACAACAATGTTTCACACGACTCGACAATCTATAACAGACTGGTACATAAAACACGAAATAATGACGAGCGTAACTCCGTGGAATTTGAAAGACATCGGCGTCTGTACAGAGTTCTATAAGGTCGTATAAATTCGTCGTGTCTCTTCTTGCACGTACGCCTGGATATGTAGGGTGACTGTCGGTTTTGTAGTTACAACACTTAAAGGATTTTAAGAACAACGTCGCGCACGGGTTGATTGAAGGTTACGTTTGCCGCGGTCGGTTCGTGGGTGGGTGATCATCCATTAAATATCTCCTTGCCTCGGAAAGCACGTTAAGCCGTTGGTCCCCGCCGTCATTCACAGATCTTTGACAGTCGTTACAGGTAGTCAGAAGCCTACATCCGACAACTAGTCTTACCAAGGAGTTTCGTGTTACCCAGTAACTGGGTTGTGCAGGGCAGACAGGCAGTCGCTCCTAGTAAAACACTGATATTCAGTTGCATCCAGTTATAGTGGAAGCTGACTCTAATATAGTTGGGAAAAGCCAAAGTAAATTGTTTTTTTTTTTACCGTTATTTTTATGCAAGCCATGTAAACTATATTTCTTGGTTTTCTAGATTTCTAGTTTTAAGTAGTACTCAAGTTAGCTATTCCAAGAAAATATGAACAAAGCTGTATCTGTTTTGTCGTATAGTCGAATGTATGACACGGCACATCTGTCCATACTTCAGCCCCACATGCAATAAATTATAGGAAATTTCATGCAGGGATTTGCATTACTTATCTTTACGACAATGTTTAGATACCATGAAAAGGTTTTATAGTTACAACAAAACTTCATAACAAGTGAACAAACGTTTTATCTTTTTAGTTTTATCTCCATATAAAGGTATGTCGTGTCAACCGCACCTGTCATTTTTTTTATTATTATGGGTGACCCCTTATAAAAGGATAAATTTAAAATATTAACAAAGACACGCGTACAAGGCTAGCGGCCATCAAATATATTTAGATTTCTAGTTGTAACACTAAATTCACATCGAGGCTAAAAGTATTGTATTACAATAACATTCCAATAAAAATGCGCCTTTATGCTTTTAAGTATAAGTGGTTTTTAGAGTAAACCGGAATCTTTTGAATCGAGACTAACGCTTTTCTTACATATACTAACGACAGTGCGACCCGCCCCTGTTTTAACAACATATTATACACATAAACCTTTCGAAATAAATTATCTAAATAATGATGAAAACCGCATCAAATTTCGTTATGTTGTTTAGAAGAACATCGCGATCACACAGACAGACACGAAAAACTAATTTTATTTATAATATGTATTAATTATAATTAAAAATGTTTCCATTTGTTGTACATTGTTTACATCTGAATAAAAGCAAGGTTTGAAATTACGAAATTTATCGTAAACGGTTAACCGAATTCAGTTCAACGAGCCTAAAACTAATATGCACTAGGTCAGTGACCTCTGAAAGCGTACACGAAAATTCTAATAAATCTGGACAACTTTTGAGCCAAAACTTTTCAGTACGAGTATGTTCCCCAAAAAATATTTGGTTTGGCTTTGAAAACTTCTTCTTTCAGTCGTTTTTTTATACGAAACTAAAATAAATGGCATTTGCTTTTGAGAACCACCTACATGTGAATTAGCAATGGCGCCCCAGTGCTTGCGGAGCTCTTCGTACCTCTCGTTGAAGTTCGTCTTGATAGCTTCCGTGACCTTGGAGAAAGAGGCACGGTCGCCGGACTCAACATGTGTGATCGCAAAATCGATGTTTTCGATGGAAAAAATCTGAACAGAGCTGAATAATTGTGAGTAGACCCTAAGTCCCTGTAATAGGGAGCATGTAATAGGGGGCGAGCCTTGCCTTCAACCGGGAACAGAACCAGACTTCAGACTGCTACTGAGAAAAACAGGATAGAAAACCTGAGAATCAAACCCAGGACCTCGCCTTGCGACACTTAATCAAACTTCTTATTCAAGAATGTAAATCATAGTCCAAACATTCTTTCAAATCCCGATGGTCTCCAAAACTACTCAAATTATGGCCACTACAATCTAAGGAAGTGCAGGGGGGGCCTTCATACGCAAACTCGCCGGTGTGTCGACGTCCCAACAAAGATGGTGGTGTGCTAAAACAAATATTTGCCGGCACTTCATCTTTCACAAGTTGTATGCCAATTTACAACGGATTACCCGTGTCAGGCGGCCTTTAGATTGATTGAGGTTTGTGCTCGGTTCTTATAAACAAAAACGAATCGTTTTGCTTACCAAGGACGGCGGGACGAGCTTGACTCCTACCGTAGGGACTGGCCGGCCACTCGCAAAAGACAGAATTGGGTGGAAAAGGGAGAGGGAGGCCTTTGCCCTTTTGCCTTGCAGTAGGATAATACTGGCTAGTTAGGTTAAAATAGATTTGCTTACCAATGGTAGAATTTTTCATTGCCAAACTGGGCATATAAATAGATTTGTAAGCTAATAGCTACTTCCATATGGGAGGGTCTACTATGCAAAGCATGAGGTATTCGCTTCATAATAGGCTAGTTTCCTAAAAAAATCTAATTAGTCCGTCAGTTAGATTATCAAAAAATATTGAACCCGTATTTTTTCTTTTGTCAATTATATAAAAAATGATGAAGATATCGCCCGTTAAAGTTCCGTGTAACGTCACTTGCCTGCGACACTTTAGTCAATTTTGTCAATTATATAAAAAATGATGAAGATATCGCCCGTTAAAGTTCCGCTTGACGTCACGTGCTTGCGACACTTTTGCAAGCAAGTGACGTCACGACCCCCCAGTCCCAAATTTTGACGCGCTTTATCTTTGACATTTTTTGTTTGATTGACAAAAGAAAAAATACGTGTCCATTATTTTTCGATAATCTAACTGACGGACTAAATATAATTATTTTTTTTTTACCCAGGAAACTAAACTATTGGTAATACGAGTCTTAATTTTAACCAATAACGGTTTGGAGTCGGCAATCGGCAATTGCGTAACACACTATCAGTATCAGGTTTCATTTTGACAGTTGAACAACATTCATCGCTTTATTTACGTTGTTGAGCAGACACATTTTTCGAACATATGAAGCAATGGATTAGCAATATCCTTCAAAATGATTCAGATTGAGATTGATAGTGTGTTACGCGATTAGGGTGCTGTTCTAAGCGGGAAATTTTTTTCGACTGATTTCTGATAGTTTTTGGTCTTTTAGCTACGAGATTTTGGCTTGGGTCCAGGGTCATTTGGTGATATCAAATCAAGAAGTTAAAAAAACAGTCTTGGATCTCGAGGCTATCTCTGGCCGAATCCCGACAAGATGGGTTCAAAAACTAACAAACTGTCAAGTTTTTGGTCACCCTTCCATAAATCACCAATCCGACACAGCTCTTTACCATCACTCAACCAATTAGGAGCCTCCTAAGCTCAGTAACATTCACCGATTGGTTAAATCACTTGTCACTTAGGTAACATAGTTAGTTGCTGCATCAAGTGCTTACCGAGCGAGCAGCACTTAGTGATTGTACCTACCTATTGGGCTAGGAAATAGATGTTAGGGCTTATACTGCATTCGCGATTTATTTGCCAAAAATGTAAACAAATATGAATTCATGGAAACTTCAGTTTACGCTACAACTTCAAACATTTTTATATTTTTTTCAATAGTGCTAGTCACTCTGAAATCAACTTAGTTTCCATTAAAATAAAGTTTATACCTATTTGTTTATCTTGAAATAACATCAATTTGAAATATAAATTTGAATAGACTTCAAGTTGTACGTACGTCCAACAGTAGGTTCTACAGGCTGAAATTAGATTAGCTAGCGATATGATGGGTACCCCTCAAGTTAAATTATCAAATTAATGTCTTCTTTTTTGTTGTATCATGTTTAGATTTAGATATCGATGCCCATCACGTCTGCGGATTTTCGCTAGATAATTTATTTTAATCCTGTACCCAATTTGCGTAACACACTATGAATCTGAATCTGTTTCCATTGCTTCATATGGTCGAAACATTTGTCTGCTCAACAACGTAAATAACGCAATGAATGTTGCTGAAGTGAAGTGAATAAAAGCCATTGTTACTCATAGTTTATTACTCAATTACCGCTGTATTGAGCGTTGGTCGTTGACATTTTCAAGAACTGTTTTTTTCTTTCTTTGTGATTAAAACTGAGGATACAGATTTTTGACATTTTTTTTTTTCCAATTTCCAATTAAAAGTTAGATGTTCCTTTGAGAACAGAAATAAGCTACATATTTTATTTTTAAGATCGCAATCAAACTTTTTAAAAACCTTATCATCATGCCACAAAAATACAAACGAACTTTTATCATACAAACACGAGTTTTAGAAACCTTCCTGGAATCGCTCCGTCGCTTACAACCTTAATTCCACTTTTGAACTCTCCAGAAAAAAAAACAACCGCCATACCGGTTTCGATGCCTTCTCATCCCTACGTTTCCGGGAGCACTTGCCATTTGAATTTGTACTTAATCCTCTGAAGTTTAAAGTCCAAATTTGGTTGTCTGGTGATTTACTCCTAGAGATGCTTAGTGCGTATTATTAGGCACATTGAGTCTAATATGGCACAGCTTAAGATACAAAGGAATACCGCGCGGGTGGTAAAGAGTTAGTGTAATACGTTTCTGATGTGTTTTTAATTCGGTATTCGTGTGAACTCCTGCGCACTAATAGACACATTACAGTGATTGTTCGTTGAATAGCTCTTTTTAGTTGTTGTCACCTGTTAATTATGATCTTGTTGCTGTTGTTAACGTTTAATTGTGCGCAAGAGTTCAGTAGTAGTTCGTCAGTAAAATAAAAAAAATGTTTCCATCTTAATTTTATGTGTTGTTACCTTAATCTCCTAAAGGAAGGTTGTTGACTTCGCAAAGCATTTTGAAATGTTCGTAGCCTTTACCTGAAACAAAAAAAAACAACAAATAAGTACGGTTCATCATAAAAACAGCTTTCAATCGACTTAACCCAGTTTCTTCGCTTAAAATGCAAATAAAACACTTTTAAAACTTCCGAAAACAAATGGGCTTTTATCTCATAAATAACTGAACATTGGACAAGCCGATTTACGGGGAACAGGCCCTAAGTCCGGGCATAGGGACGGCTAAAATCAAGGATAACTCCCTTCAAAGTGTCTCTAAACGTAGCCACACTTGTCTTACATACGGGTGCCAATACTGGTTAACAAATTGATATGCGAAATACAATTTAAGTATTTCTATTCTTTTACACAGACCTGATAACCTAAAAGCTGTATCTTTTTGCATTCGATAGGCTAATTCTCGAGAAAGGCTACAGGCTATTTAACATCACGCTTTGACCTCTAGGAGCCGATATAAGTGTCAGAAAGATCGCTAAGCGAAAACAAAGTGATAGAGCGGGCAGGTGATGCGATGCGACGAGGTGGGTCGGGGGACAAGAAAATTCATGCGTACAAAGTCACACGAAGTCACAGGCTGCTTCAAGAAATGGGCTATCAAATATAAAAAAACAAATCTGATTATTCCTCACGACACGTTTTATCCACAATCAGTACACTGACACAGCCCCAACTTTAACATAAGACTACGACGAGTTAATGACATCCGAGGGTTGGGAATTTCGCCCACATTGATTGATATAATTTTTTCCTATAAACACTATATTTATAACACAATTTAACTATAGAATTTACTGTATTTTATTAATATTTATTTTATGATGACAGTTTTTACAACGCTGTCGCCATGACCACTTTTCTTTCAAATAGTTAACGGCCTGTAACTTTTTAGCCGATTAAACATTCATACTTCTGCAAAATTAATCATGGCCACTAACAAATCTCAAATTCATATTTACTACATGATATTATTCTACGAGTTGACTTGATAAATCCAATCTTTGTAGTTCGCTGACTAGTAGCGCATTCAAACAAACATAGTATTCAGCTCTTTTATTAGGATATATAGATATAAATTAGTATAGATTTATATTTCTGTCTTCACAAGTATTTAAAAACAAAATGTCAACCTCCTAACAAATAACATTTGATCGCAGCTTAACAGAAAAAAAAAATCACCACACAGCTAGAGATTACTAACTTCAATATCTAACTCAACAAAGGCAACATTTTCTAAACGGCTGATTAATAAAACTCCTACTACCCTCCGTATCGCCTCGCTTCGGAACTCATCCCATACAAATCCACTTTCCGTAGAGGATTAAAAATTCTTTCAACGTCTCCTCAAACACTATGATTAGCAGTTGACCTAGTTTTGAAGATATAAAACCTTTTCGTTTTAAATTAAAAAGGGGTTCTTTTAAGTAGATTTAATCAATCTGTGATTGAGTATTGGCGTTTTTGACGGGATTTGAGTTCTTAATTAGTGTAATTATAATGATAATACATAGGTACAGACGACAGCTGCAGGTCAAGCTACCCGAAACTGTCAAATTTTCCCAATCAACCTTGAACCTAATGCTTTAGCGATAAAGTTGAAAATCTATTAAAGAAATTTGACAGATTGTAGTAGCTTGATGTGCTGGCGTCTGTACCAGAGTTATCCAAAAATAGATAACGTTTTGGGAAAGCGCGTTTTTTTTTCCTTTGCGAAAGGCATTGCCATGAATAACATTCCAGCCTATTAATTTGCCGTTTTCATAGATTTTTTTAAATGAATGAAAGAAATGAAGAAAAAGTATTATGAACTATCATCTCGTCATAATAATTTACCAAAGTGACGCTATAATCAATCCAATTTTCTAGTCTTAGCAAGGAAGTCGATAGACACGCTAAAGCGAAGAAACAAGGAAGTAAAACCTTAATCAAGAAACGAATAACACTAGGTACTAAATTAAATGAATTAGGGCTGATTTTTCAACGACAAATAATTTTATCGGAGGAATAATTTCGAATTTTTGACAGTTCTTCCATAAAAAACCCGTCAGACGTCAATTTTATTCCACGATTAAAAATTATCCGTCGATTGAAAAATCAGCCTTAAGTCACTAATTACACAAATAAATACAAAAACAAAAGAACAATTAGGCGCCGAAGTACTCATCCGCATCGCTGTCATCCGGAAACGTGCCCAAAAGACTGGCAGCATTGCCACATTGAATGGCAATGCTAATTCTTTGGCCAAAGAACCCAGCCACCACGACCCAGCCCTAATTAAACCAAGCATGCTCCCCGAACTTCCCAGCAGTATGTCACCCATCACACGTCTCAATCCAACCAATCAATTGATAGCGAACTCAGCGTCACGATGCAGTGACAATCAGCTGAATAGTCTCAGACTAAACGGGTTAGTTTCACACGACTGGCAACTTGATATTAAATCGATACTTGCTACTCGATTCAACGCAGGTATCGAGTGAGAAAGGTTTTGTTTAAGATAAATAGAATACTATTTAATATGTGCACCATAAATATTAAAGTGTCTAATTAATCTATGTGTTTTAATTGTATAATCATATATAATATTACTTATAGTATAATTAATGTACATATATATATGCAAAATATTGTAAAACATTTTAAAAGAGTAATGGTGGACACTTACCCATTCTGCTCCATACGAAAACTACCTTTTGGAAGAGAGCTAGACTAAGACTAGAATCTATTCTATTTTATTGTACCTAATTATTTTATTTAAAAAAAATATTGAAGATAATTTTTGATAATGCTTAGGTAAGCAAAAAATATATTAGAAACTTAACCGTAATGATAGACAAAAAAAAGCGAAATAAAAAGAACCTTATTCTGATAATAAAAGCATGCAAAATTACTATGATATCTTCTCAACGCCCAACTGAAACTTTTCAATAATCTTCAACTTTTAAGACTTTTAAAGGTTTCTCACTCAATTCTTGGAAGCTTCGAAAGAGGAAAACCATTTCATTTTAAAATATGAAATCAAACTTCAAAAAATAATCTACGCAAATAAATAAAATTGAAGCGTCTGTTTGTAATGTGTGTTAGTGAAAATAACAGCTTTTTACTAAATGGTTAGAAATATTTGTAACAAAAAAGCTATTTTTAAATTTTTGTCTGTCTGTCTGTATGTTCTGGCTAATCACCGAAACGGCTGGACCGATTTTGACGAGACTTTCACTTACAGATAGCCGATGTTATAAAGAGAAACTTAGGCTACTTTTATTCCTGAAAAGAATTAGGATTTCGCGCAAAAAAATTAAAACCCATGAAATCTAACTTTAAATATTCCGACATGCACGATACGAAGTCCCGGGCACAACTAGTTCAATATACACATATCCATAACTCACATCCAATATCACAATCTCCACTACTTAACACACATTCGGGACCTCTGACCACACCCTAAGACCTCAGGAAGTCCTCTGAGCAGAGATAAGATACCACAACACTACAGGATTAAATGCGCCCACACACGTTGCATATCAAATGGTCTCTATAGGGGTCTTACGACAGACGTTGACAAGCTTTCTATGGGATGCTGATTCATTGGTCTTGGAGTAGAGGACCAATTTTTGACTTTAGGTTCTTTCTTGGGAAACTTCGAATACTGTGGAGGCTGGGCAGGTATTCGAAAGTCTTATTTGGTTTTTTGGGGGAGGCCTATTTGCGGGATAGAGCTGTGGTGGCCGCGACTTACACTCGTAAGTAGGTCGTGAGTTCGAACCTATGTAGGCGCTTTACTTTACTACTACTGCTACTTTTCACCACAGCTGTCAAAACGGTGTGAAGGAAACTGCATAGGTATCTTATAACCAAAAAATTTAAAGACATGTGACATCTACCAACCCGCACTGGGCACCCCTGTCTAGCCTAGAAGGTTCGAATCTACGACCTACAACTCGAAGTCGCGGTCTTTTTCACTGAGCCAACACTGCCCAATACTAACGTCGAAAGGAATTACGTTATATTATTTCCCTTCAAAAAATTCGCTACCCCGAAAAATTAAATTAATTTTGTTGTACATGTCTTGTGACGTACTCAATACCAATACCAGACATTGTCGAAATGTGGGTGTAAAAATACCTCCACCTGACCCTTTTAAAGGATCACTGGACCTGTCACCGTGAAGACTCATGTTTAATTTTATAGTAGCCACTTAAGGGGGATACGCTAGGTAGCCCGCGGAATTCAATTGTTTTTACGTTTTTTGCAATTTAGGTCAGTGTCATGTTGAATGTTGATTAAATTAAGATTTGCGGGCGTAACAAATACGACTTTACAGAATTATACATAATCATTTGTATGGTTCACCCCTACTACATAGAAAAACATTCAAATCAATACAACCCTCTAGGTTCATATAGGTCTATTGAAAGGCTATTTCATGAAACAGTCAATCAAAACCACCGCGCCACTTATTCCCAGCGAAAGCACTAGGAATTGGTGAAGGGCGGGAGTTTTGGGTGACTGACTTTTGTAATTTTGACGTTCGAAAATTGCTGATTCTCAGCCTAATTAGAATAAATGACTTTTGATTTTGAAAAAAAAAAGAATTTCGCAGGCTACTGTTTTTAAACCTGGCGTTTCCCCTTTAAAGCGAAAACAAGATGGCGTTATCAACAGACAAATAGGTGCAATGTAAGTCCCGGTTATCAACCGATATATTGCCATTCCAAGAAGTAATGTCATTTATATTTCCAATGATTGAGTGCCATATTGTATTACAGAGTATAAAATGGATCGTAACTCGATATAATATTCTAGGTATCGATTTTAAAGTTCTTGGTAAAGATACAGGAAGGATTAGTTTGAGAATTTAATATGGCTCAACTGGTTTGGATTTAGAGTTCCAATGAAAGAGTGGTATCCCAGAAAATGAAGGAGGAAGACCATTTCAAAGATGGGAAGATGACTGGAAACGTACAGCGGGATAGACATGGAGGAGAAAAACTCACGATTGTGAGCTATGGAAAAGCGTGGGACAGGCTATGGCAGGTATGCTAAAGAGCAACGGAATCTGGAGATTTATGATGTCTAAACCTTTAATTGAAATAAATTGTTAAACACGTTTTAAGATTGTTATTAAAGGGTATTTGAAATTGAAATAGAGTTCCAATGGACCGAGGCCCTCTGTACACTCTCGTTTTTCTTGCAGTAAAAAACTGCGGTTTATTCGCCATGTGTAGGCGCGGTCGTCAGTGTTGTATGGATCAGTTTTGAAGGTTGTTGACAAACACGTTTTTTCTACTGCGCGGTTTATACGCCGCACCGTAAAGAAACCGTGCCGTGTACAAAGGACCTTATGGATCTTATTGTAGAATCAAATGAAATTAGAAATAATTATAACATCACTCATTATTCCACTGAATGGCAAAGGCCTTTTGGAGGTATGAGGAACAGGGTGTAAAGTTCACTCATCCTCCATTGAAAAGGGAGGATCCTCCGACCAGACGGGTGTTGTGTCTGGCGGACAATTGCCCAACGATTGATATTGGGAAATTGTATCTATGCTAATTGCAAGGTAAACTCTGCTTGCGAGATGCTCGTTGTTTCGATTTAGATCGTTGTTCGCATGTGGCGTTGTAGATACCGCCACAGCCTCTTCTCATACAGAAAAGGCAGGAGTATTAATCACCACGCTTGCTCAAGACGGGTTCGCGATTTCGAACATAAATTACGTAACTATACGTCCAGGTTTCTTCACGACGTTTTCCTACACCGATATCAGTAATTAATCTTGATACCATTTTATTGTTGTTAATTATATCTAGTCTAGACTCTAGACTCAATAAAATATGTGGAATTGCAATAAGCTGAAATTGAGCTATTTGAACTAAAACACTTTTACAGCGTATTTAACCGAAGAGTTTTGAAACTAAGTTCCCACATTTAAATCGGTTTTGTAAACCGGTTTCTTTTCCATATGCCGCCTAATTACTACAGCTAAACATTAAATCAACATTCCCTACCCACGCCCAACGCGTGATAGCGCCACTTTACCCTCTGCCCCACGAGTCCACGTGGCAGGAGCGCCATAATCCCCCAATCGCGAGGGTAAACACCATTGTTTACCCACCACTCAGCGTTTACCTGTTACAGTGTTACCCGACCTTATCGCACGTAAACCCACCTTTATTTTTTTAAGGATAACTTCATAATATATACGGGGTACCCGTTTTGAGTTCTTTTTATTTAATTAATTTTTATTGGCTATTGGTTGGCAAGTGGTTTCAAAATATTGTTACAGTACCTCTGTAAAGGCAAAATTAAAATATTTTATTTCACATAAACCTACATGGGCACTTATGAAACGTCAGAAGCTAGGTGCACGGTTCCAATTTGTGGTTTCCTATGGAGAAGAGCCGCAAGAAACTACACGGTTAAATTCTTTTAAAAATGTTAAGTGAACCTGCTTAACCCGACCCCTAACATTCTTCTTCTTTGTAGGGGGGTCAGGTAATGCAGAGTTCTGACCGTACCAGATTCTATATTAGATGCTTGTGGTCCTGGTTTCGGTCGGGTAATGTGTTTTCCATTTGGAATTTCTCTTGTGCCTAGCTGATGGCTATAGGCTCCCCCTATTACATGTAATAATTAAACATAACTTGTAATACTTGATGTTATGTTCTTAAAAAACCTTTTTTTCCCTTCAAAACAATCGATTTGTGATAGAAATTCAATCATTGAGGATTTCAGGTGGAATATTATCATTGATACTGCACAATAAACTAAACATTGACTTTAACAAATCCCACTTAATCATTGACTCACACCCCGATCGAAACTCAACCCAGCACTCGAGTATCGATATAGCCGACGATTTAAACGTAATTATGAGGGTATTACGAAATTTTCATAATTATTCGCCATTCCATCGGCTAACGAAGCACTCAGATGAAGAATTCGTTCCGGAATTTGGGAAGGAAGCTTTAACCCAATTTCGGGAGGCTCCTCCCAAGTTGGAGGTACTGTGTTGACCTGTACGCAATAAAATAATAAAAAAAAAGAAAATCCTACGAATATTTTTCTGTAATAAAAATATTCTTATTAAGGGGGAAGCGTCTGTAAGCCCGTGAAGTTTAAAATTTCTTACGATTTTTCCAATTTGCAGGTCAGAGGGGCAATTCTCGTAATTTTAAGACCGTTCACAGTCTGATCTCAGTCTCAATATGATTGTCAAAAAATACTTCTAATTTCCCTACATTTTGACAAGTTTTTGACATTTGTGTGTCGCTGAGATGAGACTGCGACTAGATTTTGAACGTTTTAAATGACGAGAATTGGCCTTCAGGTTGTATGTTTAACAAAATATGATTCGCGACCGTAACAAGTATTTTACCGACTTATAATAATTAAAATCATCAATGCAACCCTCTAATTTCATATAACCTTATTGATTGATATTTCATGAAATAGTCATTATTACAGGTAAATATTGAAAAAGTGGTTGATATTCCTAAATCTGTGGAAGCTGCTGTCAACCTTTTTTATATAGGTACTTACCTTGAAGAGGAAAGAGTTTTAGTGGCTAGATTAAAACCTTATTCTACCTTATTCTCCTTCTGTGATTAGTTTATTTTGTGATCTTCCTGTACGAGTCGCAATATATACTTTTTCTTTCTTTCTTTATTTATCTAGCACATTATTTGGAATAACATGAGAAAATGTTCTCATACCGCAACAACCTAGATAATAATTATTTACCCAATAAACAGTGAATTACGCATCATTAATCATATAAAACAAATAATAAATGTCATTTCGACTGTCAACTCCCCAGTTAACCGAAAACAGCCAGTAATTATAAATAATTGCGGTAAAATAAACAATTTTGATGAATGAAATTATGACTCGACGAAAAACGGCGTAACTTCCAAATAGACAAATCGGTCACGGCCGCACAGATACGGTTATTTTCACGATTACAAAAAAATAGTACAAACGGTTTTGTTTGTTTACTTAAACGCAGGTGCTAAACTTTACTCTGGTTTAGTTGGATTTCGTAAAACCATGAAGGTTGATAAAGTAAAGCGTAATTTTAGTTGTTTTCTTTTCATATAAACAGCCATTATATCTGGATATACAGTCTAATAATAAAAAAAGCATTTTATCTAAAAACCCGAAAATGCGCTGCTTGACATTAGGGTACATACATTAAAATAGACTTCACTATTGGAAACACCTAAATGACACTTGGATTGGTATCTATCTAAGATAGGCAACAAAGTATTAATGCCAAAAGAGATAGGGAAAAAAAATATTAAGCTCTTTTCTGCAACACCCATGAACATTGAAAGGTGGTCGAATTTCGGTTAAAACCATAAGGACCTAACTATAGAAAACACAAATCTTTGTTAAATGTAAGCCTGCCGCAATTCGCGCACTGATTAAGACATTATTCTCCCCAAGATCATTTTCCAACGCAGCTATCGATCGCGAACTAAAGTTTAGCGGAATAAACTCCTATGTGTGTGTGTTTGTGTTACGGCTACACATCAGGGGTTACATGTCAGGTTGTGTACACAACCTGACATGTAATAGCCGTAACATAAAACATACTTACATCAGGTACCAGCTTATTTTCGAATTTCGAACACCACTGTCGTCTACTAAAAGCTAAGAGATGAATTACGACGCTTTTCGACGTTAATATGTGATAGAATTTTAAAGGAATTTTCACGTGCGACGGTCTGCGAATGGCTTGTCAAAAATATTTTTAAATTTAGAATTTTGTGTTATGACGTTGTTAACTTAACGGATGTATATGTTATAGTACAAAATAGGATTGCAATTTGCTAATAATACTATTACTTAATTAATTTAATTAAAATCATATGTTCATATTAACAAAGACAATATTTATCCCAGAAAACAAGAAGAAAAGATAGAAAGAATAATCACTAAGCGTCTAAGCCTTAGTAGATAGACGACATACTCCTATTGGGGGTGTCAGGGGTGGAAAAGGGGAGGCATTACCACTTTAGCAAATTACTTTGTCCCTACAGAATACCCAGCTTTGTCGCGGATTCGATTTTATCAAACAATAACGGCACCGACAAAAATTTCATCTTTGTCTGAAAAGTACAAAAAAGGCAGATACCTCTTTACTTTCGGATCGAATAAACAAAAAACAAAAAAAAAAACTCATACTTTAATACTGTCGTTAAAAACACCATTCGAAATTCAAAAAATTACAATAAACATTCCGCAAAAGGCTGTGAATTCTGCCAGTGAATTGAGCAATCCAAACGTCTGTGCGCCGCCAAAAACATAGCATACAGGATGCCAAATAAAAACCGACGCGCGACAGTACAACCCATAATTTTTGCCTTAAAACAAGGGACCCGTGTTGGCAGTGGTTCTCAACGTTCGAAAGAGGGGGCGAGGGGCGTAAGCGATTTGTAAGAACCGATGAAAGCTCTTCAGATATTGAAGTACAGGGTTGTCAACGTGCCTAATGGATATAACGGTATTTTATTTTTAGTTCCAATAAGAACGTAATTAAAGTGAACGTTTTCTCTGGACGGAGTTATGAGGTTCTTAAAAAGGTGATACAAAAGTTACTTAGCGAGGAGAGCAAATAGAAGAGTTTTTAGCTGTTTAGAAACAGCTTGGAGTAAATATCTGTCGTTTTTAGAAGGAAGGTGGCACAACATTCACATAAATGATTTATTTTTAGAAATTTTCTTCCAAAAGACATACAAAACGATAACTAGGAGTGATTTTATCAACCATAAATGTTGAGTTACGTCGTTATTACAGTGCTGGTACCACTTTTTGGGATGTTGAAAGGTCAAGCTAAAGCGGAAGGAAACCGGCATGTCCTAGAACCAAAACAATCGAAAACATGTGACATCTACCAATCCACTCTTGGTCCGCTTCTCGAAGACAGGAGGCCAGTGTCCCAGGAATGAGAACACCATAGGGTGATTATGTTTATGCAAGCTAAAGCACAAAGCTACGTTTCTCCATCAACAAAAAAACCAGTTCTCTCCACAATTCATTCCCACCAGCTTAGATCCTAAGTGGTGGCGGATTAGAAGATTTTTTCCTATCTAACGTGCGTGTGCGCCTGTGTTTGCTTAGGATCAAAACGGATGATTGAATCTATTCGTGTTGATTGACACTTGATCCGTCCTGATGGGTTTATACGTTTGTTTTGTTCGGTAACTAAACATGGGATTATTTTAGAAAATTGCAAGGTGGGTGGGTCGTGGGTTGCGAAATTTTAGTCTTAATTTTTTCTTGCAGATGTGCGTCATGATTTTAGATTTTAGATCGTGTTTTTAAGAAAGGAAGGTCTATACTTAACTATGAAGCTGGATTCAGTCATTCTGATGTTTAGGACGATAAAAAAACACGGAATACTGAATTTGATACCATATAGAAATAATTGCATTTTTAGAAGGGCTTGTTTGTGGCGACTTTTCTTACCGCGTTTTGGTCGTGATTTTAAGATGGTAAGGTCTAAATCTATAAAGCTGGATTCAGTGATTCTAACAAGGTTGAAGTTTACAACAAAAAAAAAAACACGCAATACTGAATTTGACACCATATAGAAATAATATAATAACGCGTACTGCGAGGGCTGGTTTGGGGTGGCGCGGGAAAACAGTTCCTGGAAGGCCTTTGCCCAGCTGTGGTGGCACAGTATAGGCTAACAAAAAAAAAAAAAAAAAACAATTGCTCTTCAGTGGAATGAGAAAAGTATGGTTCCAAAAATTATATTGTTTGAGGTAACTGTCTAGCCACAGCCAGCGATCTCTGAAGGGTGTGCGAAGGTGTATGACCCCCTTCAATTCTCTGAGAGGTATTAGGTCCCATGTGGTAGGTCCCACGGGTAAACTGGGTGATAGGGGACGAGAGGAAAGACAATGGTGTAAAGATTATTAGATTTGTGTTACAATTGTTTGGTATGTGAAGTTGTTATTTATGCTTTTAAGCGTAACGCTTCTTCTACGTTTGGCCTATGCCCGTTTTTGCTAGTACTGGGAAAACCTTTAACTGTCGGCGCTGCAAATCGTTGAAAAATTAACAGTGCGCTTTTATTAGGGCATTAATTTAGGTGTCACTAGTAATTCGTTAAAACTGTTATAAGTCTTGCATGGCAAAATCAAACTTCCTTCAGCTCTCTCTCTCTCGCTCTCTCTGCCTACTTAGCCTTATCCCGTTTCATTTTGGGTCGGCTCTCCTCGTCATCCTTCGCTAAACTTCATTCGACTAATGAGAATATATGGATTGATCCTTCTATTTTCATCATTTGATCCGACAATATTGTAATGTCATCAAAACTACACGTGTATGCGAAATTCTAACGAAATAGGATTACGGAATGTGGGTGTAAAATCGATCACCAGATTTGATCCGTAGAACAGATATGAAATAGAATTAATCCGTTTAAAATTAGATCAAAACTGGAATTCAAACCTAAAAACACACGTTTTATGTGTATGTACTTAAGTATTTATATATTTTCTTAATATATATATATATATAATGGTTTACATACAACCTTCCTTAGCCTTGTTCCCGTGGGGGTAGACAGAAACTACAGAACGCCTTTCTGATCTGATCTTTACATACACTTCTTTTAAAATTGTTCAATCTCTCGCGGACAATTCATTACAATCCTTAGAGTTGTTCCACGACAAAATGATACCATAGAAGCAAAATCTAAGCGCATTTCCAAAGATTAATACACGAAATGCTTCAGAAATGTTATTCGAACAGACAGAGCTGTCATGGGGTCGCCAGAATCAGGTCAAGGCTGCTAACTAATCAATCCTTACTGCTGTTGGATATTCATTTAGGTTTGCCGTTTGTGGCTCAGTGTTGAGAGATAGGAATGTTATAATCTATTCTAATAGTATTGCTAACAATAATAAAGTTAAGGAGTTTGTTTGTTTGAAAGCGCTAATCTCTGGAACTACCGATGGGATTTGAAAAAATCTTTTTATTTTTTATATATATACTGTTCTGTATGTATACTAGGCTATAGGCTATTTAACATAACGATAGGAACCTTAGGATCTAGGTTATAGGGCGGGTGATACAATGACGAACGTAAATAATACAATGAATATTGTTGAACTGTCATAATGAAAGGCGTTGCATTTGTAAGTGTGATGTGATTACTTTTGTATTGTTGTTTTAATCTCTTTAATAGTTAGTAGCTCTATATCATTCTAATCTTTTGTTGCAATCTCTGTGACGAGGGCAGAAAGTGCACTGAATAGCCAAGTAAGGTAGATTATACGTGAAGACTAATCTAAATTACTGATGATCTCACCGGCCAGTTAAAGTTCGTTAAAATATTGCAAGAATTACGTGAGTCACAAATTCTTGGTAAGATAACATCGCATTATTTTTAAAAAAATCAGCGGCATTATAAAAATATGCACCTCATTAAACTATGTCCAAAAACGCAAGATACAGAGCCGACATTATTTTGAGTAGCTAACTTGCCACTACAAAAAAATAACAATATTATTCCCCAGGGTTAGGTACTACACAAATTCCGCTTAGCAAAAAAACAAATAGGTTGGCAACCCTCAATACAAGAGGACTTGGAACTCGCTGCGGTTGCAAAATTCCCGCTTCAAAGGTCACTCACCCCCACTCATTAGGCGTTAGCCGTGACGTCATAGATGTCACGTTTTTTTCTATTTATATTGTCTTTTAAAGTGTTTTAGTGTTAGTTTGATAGTCTGAGGACATGAATGGGTTTAATTTATTTCTAGAAATATTTCTTCTGAGTTTTGGGAGACTGTGTACCTATCTGAGATTTGTGTTAGGTACACATAGCTAAGGAAATGGAGCATAGAGGTTGTCTTAGCTTCAGCCACTAGCAACTTTAGCAATCCATAGACAACTGTGTTTTTGATGTTTTGGGAAACCTTTCCTACAATCTTTAAGATTGCCTGTTCTTAAGAGGGCAGCAGAGCAAATGGGGGAGTGCAATCATCCAGCAAGAGTTCACATAAATTATGTTTCAATCTATCTGTTCCGCCCCTTATCCACAAACCGAAAACGTAAATACTTATACTAGTATATTTTGTTTATGTTTGTAATTCTAAGAAATAAAAATCAAGTCAACATTTTTGTTTCTAATGTTTTACAAGCAATAACTTATTTAAACATTTATAATCCCTACGAATTATAAATTAACCCAACGTTTTCGGCAGACACTAAAACATTATTACAGTTTAAAACTCACTAAATCATAAACAACATCAGCAGTCAAACGGTTGAAACATGTCATCTATAAAAAAAGATCCAAACGCTTACGACATCCATCTTGACCAAAAAATCTTGACAGACGGCGAAATATGGAACTAAATAATAATGTACTGAATCTGACAGATGTTTGACGTTTTCCTTAGCAAGCAGCGCCGCTGTGAACTGCAAAGTTATACTGGGCGTTCGGAATATAAAAAAAACATTTGATTGTTTATGTTCATCGTTCTACATACGGTTTATTTGGAGATATTATGTTGGATGTCTTGTCGTTGAGCAGTATATTGACTTCATATCCTTCTCAAATCTACGATTTAGTTGATAATAAATTGCCATTTGAATAGAATATTATTCGATTGATATGATAGGTATTATTAAATAGCCGACGGCTGTATCTAAAGCTCTATATTCTACATTAATGATGTAACTAATATTTTGCAACAATATAATTTAGAAGAGTGTCCATGGATTTGTTCTCCGTTCTTGTCCATAGGTACTACGGTTTGGTCTGGGTAACTAGTTTCATATTTCTAAATGACCCGACTCCTTGATAATTCAAAAGTGCCTGTAAATGGTTTAATTGAAATAAATGCTTTGAGTTTGAGTTCAATCGCACGTTTTCTTGAGCTAACACTTCTTCTACAAAACCCCAAGGGAAATAAAGGATCGGCCAAATCACGTTCCAGGAACCAATATTTTAAAGCCCGGAAAACAGTGTAGTAAATTTTATTTCCCAAATAATGTTTTCTGGAACGTCAATTCAACAACTAAACGAACTCCATATCCTAGTTGGGATATTAATTACAAAGCTTAGCGCACACGCGAGGGCCACCAACTGTAAAACTATTAGCAGGGCTGTCCGAATAGTTGGAAATAGTTTCCTTGGCTTGCCGCCAGGCGCGCTAGTGATAGATCGCGTCGCCTTGCATTTGACATGTTGTAAACAAAAATAATAAATAAAAAGCGTACAGTACAACATGTTTTGATATATGTGTGTTTCGTTTTGGGTTATAGCTTGAGTTTTATTGTTTTCACGGTAAGATTAGAAATGACGTGACGTTTTTATGGGAACGGGCCGACGTTTATGTTGATTGCCAATTTCTGGTGTGATTTTTTTAGGTTATCCCTGGAGATTGACAGCGTAATTATTGGATATGATGATACGCTGGAGCGAGTTACAACTGGTTTTTTAGTTGATCTGTTTTAAGTAAAGTAACCTAACAAACTTACGAGAAGAACGCTCCAAATAAAAATTAAGAAATTTTGCTCCAGATTAATAAAAATAAAGCAAAAATTCCTCTTAAAACTCAAGCCAAAACGTAACCAAACTCCTAAAACAGCAGCTAAACGTGAAAAACACCAAGAAATTACTTTTTAAAATGAAACACCACCATCAAAACATTATGAGCGCGAACTCAACGCGCATCGAGCGTCCCGACGCAAAGTTTGCAATTTACAACTTTAGTTCTCTGACAAGTACTTACAAGACTTAATATCTCGCCGCTATGTACTCAGCTTTATTTGGACGAGTATTTAGAAGTATTCCTTGAGGACTCGTTTGAGTTAAAGCGAGAGGGCGGTAGCGGAGCAAGAGAGACACAAGTTTTTTTTTTCTAGTATTTAAAACTTGCCATCTTTATAGCTCCTCAAAGCATCTTATTTAAAAAAGTTCCATGAAGAATTTAAAGGCTTCGACAGACAGTCGCGACGCGACTCTAGTAGAACAATTTCAATTATATTTTTATAGAAATTTTTCTACTAAAATCCCGTAGCGATTGTCTGCGGGAGCCTTTTAAAACGTCCAAAAATACCGACTCCGCTTTTGCAAAAGTAGCCGCGCCGCTTTTTTTGTGCCGCGTACCTTACCAAGTCCTAAGGGAAAAAAGTTCTTTAATGTTGGTAGTTCAGTTTGTCGGGTCAGTACTAGAAGCGGCTGAGTGGTAATTATGTAAGGTCAAAGAAAGGGAGAAAGCGTTTAACGTAAATAAGTTTCTCTCATATTTATGTCTGGGCTAGTCGAGTACTGTAGGCAAAGTTGACGCTTGTTCTTTTCTGTTTACGAATTAAGACATTTTTAAAAATACTAACTGTATTTTTTTATTTTTGTGAACATGTTGTTCGTCCATCACGTAGTAACGGCTGGACGGATTTGGATGATATTTGGCACGAAGATAGACTGGTAATGAGTTAAAATATAGGATAGTTTTTATCTAGGTAAGTCAAGAAGTTTTCCTAGAAAGCCAGTAAAACTGCGGGATTTGCGTTATCCACCAAACATCCAGCTCTTCTGTATGTTTGGTGGATAACGTGACAAATATAATGATTATACAAGGTGCTCAGTTAACTAATAACAGTAGCACAGTAACTTGAGGTCTTTAACTCGCCAAAATAGCTTTGGCGGTGTTAAAAATTTCAACAGAAAAAGACCATCTTTTTCCCGTTAAAACCATTACCAAAAACGGGTCATAAATAAATAAAAAATTAGGCCCACGTTACACACCGACATTAAGTATCGACCAGCTAAATGAAGGGTAAGCTCTTAAATTTTTAATAATTTCATGTCCACGCGGTACGTGCCGATTTTCAGCCTCTGAGGTTGCAATATACTGTGATTAAATACAATTTGGGCCGCTCCCGAGTGCCCTCTAGCACTTCCGGGAAGCCTAGCGACTTCCGCCGCCCGACTTCCGGTAGGATACCGCGCGTTATTTCGTACTTTTTTTTTCAAGTGGCTCTTGTGGGCGAGTGCCTTTTTGTCATGAAATAAAGTTTTTTCGCCGAAAAAATGTAAAAATGTAGGTGTACATTATGTATTTTTATGGGGTGTCGTATTTATAAAAAGGAATGGTGGCTGTAAATGATGGCGTCGGAGTTTGTGGACCGGTGCTTTAATAATGGTCTTTAGGAACATTCTCTCACGCTTTTGCGCTCGCGCTACAGGATAAACAGGTTTCCAGGTAAGCTTATTAAAGTTCGTTTTTTAATTAATATTTAAATACGTACTTTATCCTACAACCAGCATTCCCGATCTCATGTTAAATTCAGTCCCTCGTTTCAAGTTATTTTGAAATGATCACGTAGAATAACAGACATGAAGCTTGTTACCAAAAACCGCTGATAGATTAATAACAAACGAAAAATAATATTAAAAAAATCTTACACCCCAACTATTTTGTACGGGTGTTTCTTGTCAGTCAGTATGCAAACAACAGGGCTATTACAACATTAAAATAACACCCCCAAAAATGCCTTAACAACTTTAAAACGACGCAATAAAGACCAAATTCAAACTTTAGAACACCAGACAAGCAGCAAATTCAAACTTGCCAAACAACACAATTCAATTTGACAAGTACGAACAAACAATTCTAAACTTTATTGGAACGTCGTAAACGTCAATTTTGATCGTAAACATCTAAGATGGCGACCACATGGTAGTCTAGTTAACAAAATATATGAAGAGGATTGTTTATGGTGCATCCTGTTGATAGACATTAAGAGGTTTTGTCTCAAAACGGGATGCACGGTAACTAACTGTAACAAATTGAGGACAAAAGGGTATCTCAGACTGAATGGTATCAGGGTGAGAGAACATGGTGAGAGATGGCTCTTGAGATGCTTGACGACTGTTAAATGGTGATATTTTCGGATTTCAAAGCTAATGGGCCAAGTGCAAGTAGAACTCGCACAAGGGTGCCGTACCATCGTTCAATATTTAACATTACATTTTTTTAAACATGTTTCTAGTATGGGGACTCCCTTTTTTTTATTATTATTTGCTGTTATAGCGACAATAGAAATACACACGCTGTGAAAATTCCAACTATCATACAGATACAGCCCGCTGACAGACGGACGAACAGCAGAGCTTTAATAGGGTTTCGTTCGCACCCTTTGGGTACGAAACCTTAAAAAATAAGTACTCATTCAGTTAAGTATTTCGGCAATATTCGAATATAATTAGGTATATGGGTTAGGTGTATGAAAAGCTCAATTACCGAGGCAATAACTAATTAGAAATTATTATTCATTTTAAGACACCTCTCAAAATTCCAAGAAATCCTAATCAAGTTTAGTGCGAATCTAACCTGTGTTTATTAGCAAATAAATTAGTCAGGTACTCAAGTAGATATTAAAACCACTTAATTGGAACTTAATACAAGTGTTGACACTCCCATTGAACAAGTAATAATTTAGCTGCTGTCAGTAATTCGTGACAAAGCACTAAATAGATATGCAGTAATTTAGTTTATTATTGGAAAATGTCAGGGAATGAATAAGGCATAGAGCGCTTTGAGAAATGTATTGCATCGTGCAAGAAATCGTAGGTTAGGTTGGTAAAAACAAAACGGATAAAAATTTGACCAGTGGGGTACTTGCGTAACACACTATCAATAGCAATGGCTTCCACTTTGACAGTTCAACAACTTTCATTGCGTTTATATCGTTGTTGAGTAGACAATTTTTTCGAACATATGAGGCAATGGATTAGCAATATCCTTCAAATGATTCAAATTGATGATGTGATACGCAATTAGGGTTCAGAATGACAAATGTAGAAGGAATTCTAGAAAGTACGAAGTCTTAGGTTCGATTTAGTTTGAACAAATTATTATTACGAGTAACTTGTCATGGGAAAATTAGTATTCGAATGATACTGATGGATGACGGAATGGATCGTCATGAGTACCAAAACTATATTTCAAGTAACGACTTTTCCCGAAATATAGTTTACTGCAAACAACAATTTTAATTCCACAAATCATAAATTCTTCCAACATGATCATGCGATGAACATTTAAAAAAAATCTGCTTCTCGTCACATGAAGTCTGCAGTTTATAAAAGACACTGACAAGTCTAACAACTACACATAAACACCAGCCTGCATACTTGTGGATGCGCTGCGTTAGCTCGCGAGATTGCAATTTTCTTACGTTTTTTGCAGGTAGCAGGTTAGCAGTATCAGGTTGTGTGTTGATTAAGATATGGTTCGCGGCCATAATGAATATGTATTTACAGAATTATAATCATAAGAATCAACTCTCAAATTGAATTTCGCAGGCCACCCTAGCGCTTTCATCTCAAACCTTGTCCTTGTCTTATTCATACTCAAAAAGCACACTAACTAATTGGTATAATACGAAAACCTATATAAGCCTAATCAAGATATCCACCAGGCCATAAATTCACCTAATTTTATTTCTCATTTCCTAAACACTGAAGTTCCAAATTAGGACCGAATTCAAATTGTTTTTTCCTGTTCAAAAAAAAAAAGTTTTATGCTACAGCAAATATTTTTAATTAAGAATGGCGTGATACAATTTGATAATGAAGACTTCTCGACAACGATATGCTTTAACGATTTTGGTTTTAAAAGTTTCAAGGTGTCGTTGTAATGAGGACATAATTAGTCGTGAAACAAGTATCGAGAAAAAATAAACTTTCGATTAATTAATTGGTACTTAAAATACTTTTTCGGAGGTGTGATTTCGGTTAGAGAACAAGTCACCAGTATTCTGCTGTCTGAAGGTGGACTGACAATCTAATCATATTTGCTGGGCCAATATGCCCAGAGATCGTACAAAAAAGAGTATAGATAGAAGATGCCTTTACTCAGCAGGCGACACAACAAAGGCCAACAAAGAAAAGTCTGCCGTCTGCCTCTGGTAAGAGGGCACCAGTGTAACCAGCCAATCGTGGCGACTTCTGAGTACTTAACATAAAATCACGCCTGTATTCTCCTAAGGGTTAGGTAGAGAGAGATGTCAGCAGAGGACGGGGCCCGATAGGGCCGAAGAAAGGGCTAAGGAAGGAACACGGGTGGGTTTTAGTCAGTAAGAGTCTGACACTCCCTTCCGCTCCACCCAGAGCGGGAGGGGTCATTTGATGATTTCCCATCCACAAAAAAAAAAAAAAAAAAAGAGTTAGGTAGAGGGTCATCTATATAGTGCACTTACATTTCGCCATTTATATTTAAGTCCGATGTAATAGGTGTATCTGTTCTGCGAGCAATGTGCCCTGCCCACTGCCACATAAGTTTGATAATTCTTCGGGCTATGTCGATACATTGGTTCTCCTACGGATCTCTTCATTTCTGATTCGATCACGTAGGGAAACTCTAAGCATAACCCTTACACAAACTGTTAAATTAAAATTTAGGTCGATTTACAGTCGGTCCAACTCAAATACAAGAAAACAGCTGAGTTCAGCTTGCAAAAAAAGCAGTTGCCTCTATAATATTACCTGGGATATTTCCATTAAATTGCTACGGTGGGTAGCCATTTTAATATACTATACAACAGCATACTTTGGACCGGGGATTATTGGTGCTAGCGCTGAAACTTTCAAGACCGGACTACCGAAATTGAAGCCCTAAAACTGGGGCACCTGAAAGCAATTTCGAGTCGCTTGGAGCTGATTTTACGAAATGTGTTTTGTTGCAATATAACGCTGCGATGACGTAAGTTTGGATTGTGAGTATACGAATTTGAAACCGATGGTGTTTTGTTTCATGTAAATTCAAATTCCGAAATATCATCATAAAAAAAACAGTCAACATAATCGGCGTTCGCTATTTAATTGCTAAAATGTAAACAAATATGATGGAATGGAAAAATAACTTTAATTACTACACAATAAAGATCAGTTTATGCTACAACTTCAAACATTTTTATAACTTTTCAATACTGCTAGTACTGCTGCACTCTGAAATCAACTTAATGAACATTGAAATAAAGTGCATATTTGTTTAACTCGAAATAACATCAATTGCCAGCATACTTTACGTAAATTGAAGACCTTTTCTTCAATTAATAACTGAGGGTGAATACTTTCATCTATTATAATTGCCATTTCCCAACCATGTTTGGGGTCGGCTTCCAGTCCAACCGGATGCAGCTGAATTACATGGAACGACTGCCTATCTGACCTCCATAACCCAACCAACACTATAACCCTTGGTAAGACTGGTTGTCAGACTTTCGGGCTTCTGACTACCCGTAACGACTGAAAAAATGGAAAGATCTACAAATGAGGACCAACTACTTAAAACATGCGTTCCGAGCACAGACTTATATTCTGAGTCACGGAGGAGTCTCGGTATGTAAAGATGGTCATCCATCCACGAACCGACCTCAGCAAGCATTGCTTAACCTTCGATCGATCCGTGCGGCCGTTATTTAGCCACGAGCCCCCTCTAAATGTGAAAACATACATATAAACATCTTATCTAAATGCCATAGACCAAACAAGAGGACTAAGCAGTTTCGTGAACTACCTTCCAGTACTAGACATAATACTTATGCAAATAAGGCAGACGCTAGCTAAATACTAAAGCTGAGTACACATTAGTCTGAGCAGCACTAAAATACAGAAGCACTCTGGAAAAGTTTAAATTTTTCCAAGTCTTTTTCGCCATATCTATATCAATTGCAACAGCCACGAGAACAGTGGTGGCCGCGACCAACGGATTTTTAAAGTCGTGGGTTTGGACCCAGGTAAAGCCTTACTTTGTGTAAATCATTTCATCACCATTGCTCTCAAAATGGTGAAGGAAAACATCGTTAGGAAACATAGTCCTAGAAGCAAACATGGGCCCGCGTGGTAGATAACAGCCAGGCTGATTACACTGAAAAAAAGAAATAGCTGAACCAGTTTTGCTAGTTGGAAAATTCTCTAATAGGTACCAAAGTTTTGTTCCAATTAGCAGAACTAATGTAGCTGCAAGTCCCAAACTAGGTATGCTGATGGTTGTCTATTTAACAGTAGTCAAAATGTTAGCTAATAGTTATCAAAACGAACTACTCAAACTGAGTTAGTTGCAAGAACAAACTATTTGATAACCTGTAACCAGACACTTTGACTTGTATTCAATAGAATGTTTATTTAAAAAGTGTCAATCACTTATCTATATATACCGAAATAGAATACATTAATTTATAACTAAATCTATTTATTTGTTTGTTGCAATTTTTTTTATCAAATATTAAATCTTAGTTTATTTATTACTAGCTAAGTCAAATGTATAAAATATCAGTCAAACTTTGAGACTTATTACAAAACTGTTTAGCAATTTGTAGTCCAAATGTTGTTAATTATAACAATACAAATTTGTTTATTGATAATAAAGCGCATTGTCTTTTCCCGCGCTTCTCGTCCGAGTGTTGGCGTCGGTTTGGGTTCGTGTTCAAGCTTGTACGTTTCTTGCGGGCGGCGCGCGGCGGTCCCATTAAAAAAGTAAAACAAAAATAGTTTCGAACTCGTCTCGAACTGTACCTACGTGTTGACATTATCACCATTATCATCTATTGTGTGCATGGATTACGTATATGTAAAAAAACTTTGTAAAAGTGTTATGGAAAACGAGGAAATTCCAGTGGACCCCATGGCCGACTACCTGCGCTCGTGGGGCCTGGAAATGTACCTACATAAACATGTTTAAAGGTATGTGATTGTTTGATTTTAATTTAGATAACCAGCTTTCTGTTAGTCTCATGAGTGGTCGAACACTCATCAAACGTTTGATGAGATCGGAGTAGGTACCCTATCGCAGAGGGCAGCTGGTTCAGATGTCGCGAAGGCAAAGGGGAGCGGCAGCCCCCTGCCTCCGCCCGGACTGCCTGTTTACAAGAATCCAAATGTTTTCCAATTAAAATATAATCCACTTACCCTTTCTGTCAGGACCTAACCTCCCTTATTACGAAATTAGCCCAGATTATGCCATTGCTTTAATTAATTTATTATATTATATTTATTTTTATTGGCATGACTTAATGTATGTATGTATGTAGGTATAGAAGGCAATAGTAAATTTTGTATTTATTAATTAAATTGTTTCTTTTTATATCTATATTTTTGGAGGGTTTTTTCTTTAAAGAAATTGTCACCCTCATAGTTATAGTCACTTAATATCACCTACAATTTAAATTGGTTTACATTTCAGCATAGCATGCAAGAGTCAACTACGCATGATGTGCTATTGATTAACAGCTTGCCAATCCTCACAGATACTAGCATAAAATATATTACCGAAGATCTACCAGAATCAAACAACGAGGAACAAGAAAATTCTAAAAATGAACCACCCAACTTGAACATAAATGTAAGCAATTTTGCTGTTTATTTCATATTTACATTTATGGTTTCCAGAACATGCATTGTATTTTTATTACGCAGAGTGTCAAAACCCCTTGCTATCTTACACCTTTTAATCTATACATATAATAATATTAGGTATATGAAATATGATGACTCTCAACATCCATCAAATTTTAATCATATTATAATATTCATTCAATATTTATTTATTTTCCTTTTTTAGAGTTCCGTACCCAAAGGGTAAAAACGGAAACTTCGGTCGCCAGGCTGTATCTCATGAACTGTGATAGTTCGATAGGTGAAATTTTCACAGATGATGTACCTATTTCTATTGTCACTATAACAGCAAATATTTAAGGTGGCTCCCATACAACAAACATTTGTCGTTTTTATAGATAATGATACGGAACCCCTCGTGCGCGAGTCCGACTCGCACTTGACCGGTTTTTTATAATTTGTCTAATCATTGGTTAACTCAGATGTTGTTTATTTTTCAGGAAGTGTACAACATTTTGAGCTCATGTAATGAAGGAAAAGGTCTGCTACTCCGCTATCAATCAAGTGGGTTGCTGAATAACGCGGCAAGAAGAAAATTATGCAACATAATCATATCCGATGAACTAAAAGACAACCCCAATAAAAAAGTCTCCAGTGCAAGATTTTATACGCTGCCAGCGTATAAAATCTTGCACTGGAGACTTTTTTTTTGAAATAAACCAAGTCTTTAAAAAATAAAAATATGTGTTTTATTAATTTTTGCATGTTCCTTGCCATCTTTGTTTTAGGGCAGCTGTTAAACCTGTAACCACGTGTCAGGGCGCCATTTTACAAAAATATTATTGTGTTGTAATGGATTTATACGATTCAATACAAAACAATAATATTTTTGAAAGGTGGCGATTCCGACCTGTGGTTCCGGGTCCTACAGCCGAACTAGGACCAGCTACTTGGTAGCTAAACTATATTAGCAATAAATGAATAAACAATGCAGTTACTTCCACGTAAAGCGATTATCTACTAGTAATCAAACAGTTTAGCAAGAGATAACAACACAATAACGTTATATATAAACGAACTATTCAATAATTTATTAATAAACCATAAGACGTACAGTTAGTTAAACACTTCAGTTTTAATTAGCCAAACTAGTTTAGTAACAACGACACTAACTGTCAAACAGTTTTGTATGAATAACAAAACTAAGTTGTCTGCAGTTAGCTTTGAGGGGTTGGTAAATAATAACTCTACTTTTTTTACAAAACTCATTTTAGTTACCAATAGCCCTTAGTTTAGTCGTCACTCGATTTTGGTGGCATGCAGCAAAAATTTTAGCTATTAGCAACAATTCTTTTTTTTCAGTGTATGCTTATGCCTATCATCAGTTTATAATGACCGACGTTGGGCAGTGATTTCCACCAATGGCATGGGGATATTTGCATGCTTACACTATGCTTGGCAAAAGAATAACTGACAGACAGACATCTTGACTGAATCCCTACCCCTAGTTGTTTTTACGACGCCCGCGCCCGTGAGTAATGAGGGATGACAAGACAACATACGACTTTTCTCATTACTCATTAATTTAGTGCTAAACTTTATATTTAATGCACTAAACTCTAGGTGATGTGTACGCCGCTTTATTCCGTCTTGTAGACCCATCGACGTGAAAGATTAGGGTTGCAACTCAAGGATTTAACTTCTAAGATGAGGTGTATTAAGTTGACAGGGTTGCCAGAGCATTGTGTTGTTTTAAGTTGATACTACTGTTTATAATTGTAAGTTCGTTCGGTTGGTACGGATTGAAGTCTTAAGTGGGAGTGTTGCTTGTTAATTTTGCTAATCGTACGGGACGGGAATATTGAGACACGACTATCGTCGATCTTTTTCGCAATTTAGTGACATAATAAACATACTAGCTTTTGCCTGCTAATTCACCCGATGTTGCAAAATATCCCACGGGAACGTATTACCGGGATTAAAAGTACCCTACGTGTTAATCCAGGTAAACGATGTATTATTTCCGTAGGTATTAGATTGTTTTCATAAAACTCAAGAAGGAGGGGTGGGGGGGAGGGTTTAGAAGGAAAGAAAAAACATTTATTAAGCACAGACTAAAAGACACACAGTACACCAGAGACACATCAGATAAAACCAAATAAAAAAGTGTAAAGTTCGATTTAAGAACTTAGCAGGAAAGTGTGACCCACACTGCTGCGCCAAAAAGGCCCAGTTCAGCAAAAATGCCAGACCACTAGTGCCTGACGCTGGTTTTCAATTGGACCTGATGTGTGAGGTGAGGTTTTACGCGGCAACGTCAGTATCATCTTCAACAATCATCATCATATTTATGCCTTATGTCAGCCAATTCACACAAAACCTTAATGAATTATACACCTAAACCTTCCTCATGAATCACACCGTCCTTAGGTGAAACCCGTATGAAAATCCGAAAATCTAATCCCGTAAGTAACGCAGATATATTTTTAATTAATTCCTCAAACAATATCCAATACAAACCTTCAAATCTCACCTGACAATCTGAATAAACAAAAAAAAAATTTCAATTTGCGAACCAACCCTTCGCCTGCCGAGTTCTGTACGGATCTCGGCGCAAATCCCACTTTGATCGACTTCCCAAGTCCTTCAAGCGATACCCTTAGTTTTGCGTGGGGTTAGGCGTTTGAGGTCCATTTCGGGACGGATTCATTATTGTATAAGTAATGGTCGGCCATGATGGGCATGTCAACTTCGATGGCTGGCTTTCGTTTTTATTTTTATTAGTGGCCAGTTTTGTCGTGGTGTTCTAAATTTGAAAGGATGTGTGGCCTCGTTGGTGACAATTTGTTCTTCGATTTGAAAAGATCCTAGATACGTTTAAGTACCCATAACTTCATAAGATCTTCGCAGGTTGGCTGGTAGCAGATGGATGAGAGTTGCCGAAAATCCAGTTGAATGGCGTGCAATAGCAGTCCACCGCTGGCTTGTGTCCAGCAGTGGACTGCTATAGGCTGATGATGATGATGATGAACTTCATACAATGTTTGATTTGTTAGATTTTAAAACTTCAAAGTAATATTTACATTATAATTTTCCTAAAATTGGCAAGCATGAAACAGACAAATACTCTTCTTCCTCCAAGTGCTACCAAATAAGATTCCAAGTTACTACTTACAATCTTAAGCCACAGTTATACAATAGCACAATCTTTACAACAATATGAACAACTAGCAGCACCCCGCGGCTTCACCCGCGTAAGTTTCGATCCCGTGGAAATATCGGGATAAAAACTATCCTTTATGTTAATCCTAGTCATAAACCATATGTGTGCCAAATTTCATACAAATCCGTTGAGTAGATTTTGCGTGAAAGAGTAACAAACATCCATCCTCACTAACTTTCGCGTTTATAACATTAGTAGGAAAAACTAGCCGCGCAAATAGTGAATTTTCGGTGATTTCTAGAAACCTTAATCTACACTAGCGCCTCTAAGGGCGAATGCAGGCGTGATAGCCCTGATTATGCCAAAAGAGCCTGTACAAGATACCAACGTCTACGTCAGGATAACCCCGTGCATCCAGCCCCGACTCCGGTTACACCCATAATTTCATTACTGCCACTTAATGTTACGATTTGAGGAAAGAAAGAAAAAGGCAAGAAAATAAATTATACTTAACAAAACATAACATCACGCTTGTATTTCTCGAAGGGTCAGGCAGAAATACACCTAGAGTAAACCCACAATTTCGCAATAATAATTACTTGTTAATTTTGAGGGGCTTGTGGCTAAGTAATAACAGCCACAGGGTTCGATCGATCCGGTTAAGCTACGCTTGCCGCGGTTGGTCCGTGGATGGGTGACCATCTTCATATACCAAGACCCCTCCGTGCCTCGGAAAGCACGTTGGTCCCGGCTGTCATTCGCGGATATTTGACAGTCGTTACGGGTAGTCAGAGGCCCGAAAGTCTGACAACCAATCTTACCAAGGGGTGTCGTATTACCCAATAACTGGGTTGTGGAGGTCAGATAGGCAGTCGCTCCATGTAAAATACTGGTATTCAGCTGCATCCGGTTAGACTGGAAGCCGACCCCAACATAGTTGGGACATGGCAGATCATGAATTATGTACTTGTAAATTTTATTTAGGAATTTAGGTTAAGCAGTCTGATTCAGAATGTGGTCATTACCATTCATGTATTATTGAACAGTTTTCTGTTAAAGTGGACAGTTTTAAATCACACAATGGAAACCTCACTAGAAGGTTTTGTGAGATAATGAACTATCACTGACTCACAGAATCTTTTACAAGTGAGTGATTCGCCTTCCTTGCTTTTTGGATGCTAAGTTATTATAATAAGTGGATTAAGCAGAATAATATTGTAAAACAGTAGTTACTTTGTAAAAGGGTATGATGGGGTTGTCATATCTCTGATAAAAACCCCAAAATAAAATAAGATTAAAAAAAACAATGGAAACCTCATTTCTTTGCATCACTCTTTTGTTACTAATAGCGGGTAAAACCTTACTGGTAAAGTGTTTACTACTTACTCACATGATACCTAATCATGTACCTTAGTAGGTACCTATAGTATAATAAGTGACTTACAAAGAATTTTGTAAAAAAAGAGTATGTACTTATGACACGATTGACGTGAAAACTTACGAATGGAGCCGAGTTTACGCGATTCAGCGCAGAGTATACGCCATTCAGCCACTCCGACCTACTGGAACCGAGTATACCCGATTATAATGGACGGTCACCCATCCACGAACCGACCGCGGTAAGCTTAGCTTAACATTCGATCCACCATTGCGGCTGTTATTAAGCAGAAACACGATTTAAACAAAAAAATATCTCAAAAACACAGAAATCAGGACATAACCTGTTAAAACTTAACACACGATCCTACGTCCTACGATAACTGCACCATATAGGCTGGAACGACCCATAAACCACAAAAGTACTATAAACCCAGTATTGGGTATCGGTGTAAAATAACGCCATAAGATATAAGACGTTACAAGAGTTTAATATAGTGGGTTATCGTGTTTCACGATGTGGAGCAGAATTATAATGAGGTCTGACGAATAAGGAATAATTCATATGTCATAGACAAGATGTCGCAATCTTGTGCCATAGACAAGACTGAATGCAATGAATAAATTCTTGATTATACAAGATGGGACAGACAGAAATGATCAAAACAGTTTTAAAAAACAAATTTCAATCTAAATAAAAAACAACAGCGTATTGGGCGGTCAAATATATAACTATTTCCCTGAACATCTAATTTATTGTGACATAAGCATAAACAATACGTAAAATCCACAGACAATCTAATAATCTCATTCAAACCACTATCCCGTTCTATTTTTAAATCTCCACTCGTATGTCTAAAGTTTTATCTCCGCGTTCCATTTTTCCAACTTCGAATTTTAAATTTTCTAACCCGGAACCGCGCTGCACGATCCAACACACCAATTATGGTTGCCGGGGCCCATTCGACCAACCTGCACTCTTACTCATTACATTTCCATTAACAAAAGCAGGGTTGCCCAACCATTCCGAGCCACATTTAAAAAGATCGCCAACCTTTAACCTGTAAACGTTTTGTGGGCGGGTCCGTACCGCCATTGTAACACTTCTGAGCTATTTCAAGTGTCAAATTAATGATTCGAAACAGTGAGGAGCTAGAGACCGCGCTGTGTTGCCAGCTCAACGTTTTTTTGTTTGGTGCAAGCCACGATAAGATTAATTTGATTAAAAGTTGCGCGGGTTAATAAATGATAGCGCATGCACCAGTTGAACATGATTTTTAATGTATCTATAATTTTAAATGAAATTATCTTAACTAATGTTATATAGAGAAAAGATTTGATTGTTTGTTTGTAACGCTTTTACGGTAAAACGGCTGAACAGATTTAGATGAAATTTGTTACATGGATAGACCATGACCTGGATTAGGACATAGGATACTTTTATTCCGATATTCCCAGGGGATCGAGACTTATGCGGGTGAAACCGCGGGATAAAATCCACCATGTCGAAAAAGCAGATTAGAAAAACATTTTACGTACGATTACGAAACGCTTGACATTTCTATTTAGTAATTGATACCTAACCTTAATGGATAATGCTTCCAACTAGCTGACCACCTCATAAATCCGTTTCCCAGCGCTCATAACTTACACCACACTACGCCACACACACTCACTATTCAAAATTTCGCAACGCAACTCGAATCTTATCGTAACATCTGAACTTTTGCACATCCCCATGATTACGAGATCAGTACAATACACATCTTTACAGTTTCTCTAGCTTTCTACACTCAAATAGTTTCTATACACTTGCATAATTAACTTCATAGTCATTAATCTTTGTCTGGGTAGTGGAATTTGTGTGCAATGCAATTTTAAGACGTCAGTCTCGTGATGTTCCGTTTGACCTAGTTCGGAACTAAGCGCTTCGGAACAAGGATTCTGGATGGGCCATTCGACGGCGAAATAGAAGCCTAAGTAAACTGAAACTACCGTGTGTAGTTTACATTAAATGGGAGGCTTTTCAAAGAGCTTAACTTGCTTAAAAAGTTTAGTGAAATAATTGAACTGAGTTAAGTAACCTATTAACCGTCACCATGTGAATGTCGACTACTAAATACGATACTATCAAAGGGTTTCCTAACTGTAATAGACTTTATTGAACAGTAAAATAATCAGCACGAATGGCAAACGGATTACTGATCGCATGATTAATAAATGCGTCAAAATCGTGAGTATCTTTCACAAACCCCACAGCACGAAAAGGGTTACCCTGTTAAGAAAACACAAGCGTCTAGGCACACCGCAATGCAATAAATCAATAAAATTATTCAAATGCAAATGCTTTAGAAATCGCACTAAATAACGTTCCAATAACTTGTTTCAAGTTTCCAAGTAAAATACTTAGTACAAGTTATTGTTATCAGATTTATTCTCGTGTTTGGCAGATCCGTAGACTCGAGATAGGCTGGGCGAAATAGCACGCTCGACCTAATTTCTAAATCTGCCCACGGTAGGTTGGATTACAACACCTTTCAATTTGATACTGTACATATTTGTAATAGCGTGGTTTCAGGAAAAATGGGGGGAACTCTTCCGTGGGGTGACGGGGGACTGGGTATTAAGGGATTATGTGGAGAGAGTGGGTGGGACCTCCTGGGTGTTTGTTTAATATGCTGTGGTCAGCAGGTTAGTCAGGCGGTCACAATGGCGTACTAATTTCAGAATGCAGACGACTATTTAAAAACGTAGGTTACTTACATAAGCATTACTTATAGGCTACCTACCTAATATTTTATCATTTTTTTAATTTAGTTATACATGTACCAATATTAATCATCTTTATTTCTTAGGATAAAATAACTAACAAACTATTAAAAATTATGTCATATCCAAACCTAACTAAAACTATTAACAAACGAAAATGTGCTAATTTTATTTATATAAAATTAGCATATTTTCATAAAAGGGTAAGCCATTTTTGGGTTTTAAAAAAAAAATGACTACCTACCCTATTTTCAATAACTTTTGTTTTGCTTGCTCGGCTTTTCAATGAGTAAAACAAGCTCATTTAATTTAACGTTTTATTCATACAAAACCCAACGTTTAGAACGTAAAATCTTTGACAGAATGATTAACTAGTCTCCGTCGATTTCAACAACTTCGTGTGTATCTTATCTAAAGGACACCGGCCTATCTTTTTGCGTCGGCGCAAACGATCAATGCGAATTGACTACAAAGATTTATGTCTCCTCCACTAAAAGCTGTGTGAATTATGCCCATACACCCGTCTCTTTCACACGTAGCGGTTCAATAAAGAGGGAGCGAGACAGACGCTATTTAGTAGTACTTTGGTTTGAACTTTGTGAAAGTTCCAGGAATTTCACGGGGTGTGGAATGGAATCCACACTAGAGTAGCAATAAATAGCTAAAGTCGTTTATAATTGTTGTGGCTCGTAGATAAGGAAGTTTTGGTATGCGAATTGCGAATACGAATTTATGCGTGTTAGAAGGTATTTTATTTTGTGTTAGATACAAACTCTTTTGTAACCTATTACTGTTTCGTGTTTTGATTTTGATGGTGGCCGTCAATTAATTTATTTATTTTTAGCCTATTTTGTCCCACTGCAGGGTAGGCTTCACCTTCTCCTTTCCACTCCTCTGTCTCGAGCAAGAGTGGACAAATCCTGCCTGTAGAAAATTGTCTTTAAAAAAAAAACATAGATAATATTATTTTAAATGTTCCTCGCTCCCTTTTTTAATCATAAAACTTTTTAAAGACATTCACTTTCCAAGCGTCTTACTCGAAGATATATTTTTTATAGGGTTAGCCTTATTAAAATCGTACATTAACCTACATTCGGAACATCTGCATTTGAACGAGATTTTATTTCAATCTAAATCCATCCGCTTTCATTGAGTAAGATTCACCGATATTAAAAATTTAATGGACACGTTTAAATGTAAGGTTATTTAAACTATCGTTATTTTTGCAATAACGTTACTCATAAAAAACACCTGTTTATTTGAGTTTTATGTTTCGTCCTATATACGCCAAGGAAGGGTTTACCAGCTTAAAATTCCACCAGCAATTAAATCAATTTGTACGGTATTTCGTTTTATTTTTTTGCCTTTTTGCTCGGTTCCAGTGTGATGTTAAATAGCCTATAACATTCCTCAAGAATTGGACTATAAAATGCAAGAAGGATTTTTCAAATCGGACTGGTAGTTCCCGAGATTAGCGCGATCAAACAAAATCTTCAGTTTTATTATATTAATATAGAAGATATATTAGTAGATTTATGCCTTACTAGTCAGTACATTTTTGCCAAAAACACTTCCTTTTTTAACTACAAATCTGTACTAGTGTTCAATTATTAACTTCGATATTTTCCTGAAGCAACCACCAGGAAAGTGGAAGTTGCTAGGAATGATCTCATCTTCACGTGACTCATCTTAGAGTATCCGATCGTCACAAATTACTAGCACGTACAGTCCAGCAATTGGATTAATTGTATTTTAGTAAGCAATAAGAAATAATATATATTATAAATCGTTATTATTTCTACTTTCTTACTAAAATACAATTTTTACTTATTAAATAACCTAATCTAGAGTGCCATCATTGCCATTCAACCTGGCAATGCTGCCAGCCTTTGGTCACTTTTCCTAATGACAGCGATGTGGATACATTTTTTGATGCCCGATGAACCAATACAGCTACACGGCAGGACACGGCAATTTTTTTTGTATGACAAAGATAACGCAACCGGATTAAAAATGTAACTTTGCAAAAATCATAACAGAACATGGTTGCAAAAAAGTCTCGATAGTGAAAAAAAGTACCTAACTTACTATTTTGCTTAATTTGAATATAACCATAATTAAAGTAGATAAATTATTTGCTAATTGTAGGAATTTTAGATAATACTTATGTATAGGCACTTGAGTGAGATACCTGAGATACAGGTTTATTCCTAGTTCAGGTAGAATCCAATTATTTCTTACCTACACCTAGTATTAAGGCCCTATTTTGTAAATATTTATGTAAATCAATTATTTCAGTAAACAATTTCAATTTCAGCTTAGTTCAATACCAATTTTAATTTAAACTTACCTACTTCTTGAAGGTGACTTAGTACCCATAACTTTAACAAAGAGTGACACAATTGAAGGACATAAATGTGTACATATATCTAAGTGTCATCTCTTATTATGAGTCATCATATTATCGACAATCGCACATTGTACTTTAGAATTATAAATGCAGTGCTGCATGTAAATAATCGGTTAAAATAAAAGCGGCCAAGTTCGAGTCTGAGTCGCACATGAAGGGTTCCGTATAACCAGCAAGAGTTAACTTGAGACTTTGATAGGATGACGTAAGCGCGTGGTGGTACTACTACTGAGGCGTCGATGGCGAGAGCGGTTACAGCGCGGGGGTTGGGAGGGGCCGCTCGGGTCTCAAGTTAACCCTCGCGGGTTGTACCATATTTATCACGACATATTTTAATTATTTGTAGGTATAGCGGCTATAGTAGTACGCACTGTAAAAATGTTTAGTGTCTACCCATTACGGTTCAAAAGATACAGGCGGACAGCGAAGCTTAGTAAAAAGTGTCCCGTTGGCACATGAGTAAGGAATATTCCCATTGGGTACCGTGCGGAGTTTTCTTGCACATTCTTTTCCATACGAAAACTACCTTTGGCGACTAGAATCAATTCTATTTTATTTATTGTAATTTTTGACGTTCAAGAGTGCCTTTTATGTGCCTATTTGAAATAAATGATTTGACTTTGACTACGGAACCCTAACTATAGGTGAGCATTTAATATGGCCGCCTCGATTGGTAAGACGATAGAGTTATAAATAAATGTTTATAGGTGAAATAATTACATAGGTATAGATTTCAAGGTCGTTCGGATACGTCATTTCTTAAGGATAATATTTTTGCCATGGTGAGTAAGTCGTATATAATTATATTTTGATAACGGTTTTATTATTCGTTTTATGGTTAAGTAGTTAAATTATTATACCAATTTATTCTCCAATGAAGTTGTAAGCAAAATGAGGCCCGTTTAGTACTAGTTTTAAAGCTTTGCAAATAATACCTAATGGCCTTGCTGTGGAGCAAGGCTGCAAATCCTTGTAACTTAAAGTTATTTCCCTAGTAAAATTACAAACTTTGGAACATAGGACTACTATTTCTATAAAATCGCAGTTTCTAGGCTTTTTTGCTAAGATGGGAAACCCTTTCTGTCTTAAAATAAACCCGGAATGAATGTATTTCTAAAACCTCAAAAAATATAAGGTTAATCCCAAGTGGATACTGGTGTAACTTTATTCCGGTTTTATTAATAAGGGGGTATACACCGTATACATAACATCACTCCTGTTTTCCCCGACGGGTTAGGCAGAGGAGCACTGATAGTAATCCTACATAAACTTTAGGATTCTACCAAAAATATTGACACATTACTCGTTCCACCACCTTCCACGTTCAGTCTACCTAGGCTGACTCTTCCAGGTCATAATGTCATCTCACTAGGGGGCCTCACACGCTACGTTTTCCTATTTGAGGGTATTCACAATAAGGAACCAGTAGTTTTTGACATTTGTCTGACCATAAACACTGACACGTATGCTCTGAAATAACAGGTACAATGTAACAGATAGTTTTACTACAGCAATTTTTTGGCGCATAAATGACATTGACGGGCTGTTACTAACCATTTTTTTTTTGTTTTTGTGAAAAACAAGATGGCGACGTTCGTTCTAATTTTGGCGACCGACGACGCGCCAAAATATCCTTGTACATTTTTAAGACCTCTCCATGATAGGTAGATTTTTTTCCTTTCATTAAATTATAATTAGCAAGTAAACTATGTATTAAATAGGCATTTACAAACCAAGTGTCAGTTACCCCGTATTTTAATGTGTTTTATTTCCAATTATTGACATAATAGCGTATTTAGCGTGACATTTGAGAGTTTGACATTTAATAATATCGTCATCTTAACAGGAGTCAAGTATCAATGTCAAAGTTCAATGTAATCAAGAATATTGTGAGCAATTTATGAGATATTAAACGACATGTGATATGAATATGATTTCAAAGACTGAGAGCTAATGATAAAGTGATACTGTGGAATATTTTGTTTTTTTTTGTAAAGTGTAGTGGTTTATAGCTTTATTATATAAAACTCATTTATGGGGTCGCTAATTACTTAATTAAATTACCCGTTTAATTGCCACTTTGACGGTAATTTCTTTCATGATATTATTTAGCACAATATAAAAATCAAGCCTTTTATTTTTGATACCCCACACTCCGTCATGTAATATTTTTTTTGTCAAGACTACTTACTGTCGTATTAAATCCGCCATTTTGTTCTTTTATAAAAATAAAACCGAGAGGTGTCCCTCATGTATTAAAACTCATCCAGCCGTTAGTATGCTTCAAAGTTTATGGAATCCCACATACAAAGATTTGCATGAAAAACATAACCCTGTCTTTGCTGTCGCGTATTCCAGTGATAAAAAGACCCTTCAACTACTTACTCTTTACTGTTGAACCATAACCTTCAACAGTACATGTAAATTATTCCAATGAAGATGTTCAAACCGAGGATTACTCAACTCTAAACTAAACGTCTATTACAAAACAGAATAATAATAGAACAGAAAATGTCTTATCTGAGAATCGAAGCCGGGCCTTTTGTGTAGATAGAAGAATACTTTCGGTTGTGCAATTGTTCCGAGTGCATAGATCGAAACTAATTGTCTATGGTAACAGCTTGGCGCTCTCTATATTCCGTGCAGTTTTTTTTCCGGCACATTTTGATATCTTTACTTTGACGTTACGAAATGATACGGTACGTGGCCATTACGTAGTTAAAATATAGAACTAATGTTGGTTATATGTATATACTATCACCTGCTGCTTAATTTTAAAATCAGACTTATATTCTAAGAACTATTTAAAAATACTTACTACTGATGGTGATGGATGATGCCGGCGTCGATACTTGGATGGGTGACCATTATCGAGACCCCTCCGTGCCCCGGAAAGCACGTGCCGTTGGTCCCGGCTGTCATTTGTAGATCTTTGACAGTCGTGACGGATAGTCAGAAGCCCGAAATTCTGAATACCAGTGGGGTACCATGGGGTATCTTGTTACCCAGTAACTGAGTTGTGAAGTTCAGACAGGCAGTCGCTCCATGTAAAATACTGGTATTCAGCTGCATGCGGTTAGACTGGAAGCCGACCCCAATATCGTTGAGAAAAGGCTAGGCGGATACTGCTGATGCTACTCAAAAATTGTACCAGAACAAATCACGGGCGTTATTACCTTTCATTCGGCAAAAGGATTTTTATTTCAAATTCTGTTCCAATACGTCGTCTCGCTCGACGCCAATGCTTCCCAAAAGATAAAACTGCAGTAACAATCGTAACGCTTAGCAAAAGGCAGCGGGACAAAGCGTCGTCGGACGCCATCGTAAGGTGCGCTGAGTCAGCTGTGAGTGCTAGCACCCGCCATGTTGGATTTTTATTTTTTAAACTGCGCGCATAGACAAACGATTCGATTGAGTTCGGATACAATTTGTTTTTATTGCATTAGCTATTGGGATATTTGGAAGTTGTTTAGAATTTTCTTCGAGTTGATGGCTTGTTTGTTGCTTATTTAATTTGTTTAATGTATTCGGTTGTTTGTTGTTATTGTACGATGATTATTGTCGGGTATTCCCGATGAAATGGGACTTATATTATTATTACGGTAGGTACCAACTGATGAGATTACTCATAGTCTGTCATAGTCATCAAACTTTTAAACTGGTAAACTGTTATTATTTTCTGTCATCATACAAAAATGGTGGTCTATTAAAAGGAATAGGTAGGAATATTCCATCCGAAAAACTTCCACTGCTGGATATGCTGCCTCCCACAAGCACTGCTACCTCGACAGGTTCTGTGCTTCTCGCATCCAGCTGATTTCTACCTAAGCTAAATTCTAGCAAAAATAACACGAGGCGACCCGCTGTTTCATGATAAGCAGCCAATTCTATTACGTAGGTACATAGTTTATTATCTGTTCATTTACACTGGAAATAATAACAACCCAATGAAAGGCAAACTTATACTTACCAGGAATCCCTAAAATAATAATTAAATAACAAAGCTTCACAATAGTAATGTAGGTATTATTAATTAATATTGAATCTTGGTTCCTACAAATTAAATCGCTCTTTACGTCAAAACTATTTTATTCGTGAAGACATTCAAGCAGCCTAGTTTGACTCGACTAACGTTACATTTGATATTCATAACATTATGAATTCACGTTAACAAATACAATGCCGAAACCCTTTTCTTTCACAGTAGTAGGTAATTTATATTTAATTATAATACTAATCACATTTGGAATTCAGGTCCACGTACAAAACATGCTTAGGTCATAAATCAACGTCACACCGGGTTCTGGATAAGCTTTAAAACAAAATAAAAATTCGCCAAAAAATCCGCAGCACAGTGTAAAAATCACCGCGAGAATTACGCCACGAACTTTTTTAATAACGCTCCGGATTCAATCTCAATCGAAAAATACGTAACAAAAAAATCCTCTACACAACAGTAAGAAAAATGTATAAACATGTCAGGGGACCGGTTCAGGTACGCCATTTTTTATTGAATTGAACACCTATGCCCGAAAGGGACGCTCGTTTCCCTACCTTTTCATGCGCAGCAAAAACCACAAGACGCAAGCGGGACACACACATCGTCCCATCTCTCTCCCGCGGCCGCTGCATTCATGAGGACAAAGAATAAGTAGTAATAAAGACGTGACATTCGTGCAGATGGTTGATAAAACTTAATACTTGGCAGTTTGTTCGCTCTTGGGCTATTAAAAGGCAACGGACAGATACGTTGTTACACGCTCTTTAGTTCTCGAGAGTCATGAAAACATTAAAGGAAACGGTTCTCTCCGGCGAGGTCGTATATCGCTTCCATGTTGGTGGTATCGGAGAGCCTTTTTACTTTAGCTATTGGCGCGAAATTGGAGGGAAAAGAAAATGGCAAACATTCAATGTCTCAATTTAACTCCGAAGCAGTGAAGGCGAACTTGATTGCGTTCAAAGTATCTCAAATGTTCGAAGTTACGAGCCAAATAAAAGAGTTCAATTATTTTAGGCGCGCCTAATTTTTATCGTTGGGCCGAGCGTTTGGATTCCACTCGAACGTTTTTAAATGACAAATGCTTCGTGATCCATCTGTTTCAGCTTTCTCGGGCTCGAGTTATTCTGTCCTACCGAACCAATTAATGAAAGAGAGAACCGATATCCCCTTTCCGATCTGAAGGGACAAGTTCGGCCTTCAATTTTTACCTGATGTTACTAGCGTTGACAGTGGTATTACAAGGGTCGCCAATGTGTGCAACACTTTTCAAGTATCCTTAATGTTATTATGCTCTGATGACTCTTTATAGGATTTTATGAATGACATCCACTCAAAATACGTTCTCACGGGCGATAATTCTATAAAATAAAAGGTTGCGTCAATGTTTTGACTGTATATGTGATCGGATTACATCTCGAAGTAGCAATTTCAGCTTTGATGAATAATGAATAGATACCCTGTAACTTGAGTTTTTATAGCTTTAATACGACTAAGCAAAGGAATACGTCTTATGACGCACGGATTTCCACTTTTGATGACGCCAAACTTCTCGAATGAGTTCTGGAAAACTGCCTCGGAGCCGATCGGGACTCATACGAAACTCGTAAAACCCCAGCGAGAGACTTGACTCACCGCCATTCAGTAATCTAACATAAATGAACGATCCTGTCGCTGTTATCGTTACATTTCTCCTCCAACACGCAAATCCCGCCGAATTTATAAAGGAAAAACTCAGTACGTAGCAGGTTTCTGGGTGTGCAGAATCGACGGCTTGTTACTATAGTGTTGGTGGGGAGGAACTCGTAACGTGGCGTAACATAAATCGATCGTTTGTTCAGCTGATTGCTAGATTGAAAACCTCGCTTTTTGCTCTGTAATCTCATCAGCTTAGAGTCTACACAACCGAATTCTAGCAATTTCCGCATACTTTTTATGACTCCGTTCTATCATGCAATGCTGTAAGGTTATTTGTTTGTCAATCGACTCGAACGACGTCAATAATTCTGAAACAATTTCGGTCAACAATAAACTTTCAACTTGAGAACCTAACGGAAACCGAAATTATTTCCAAGGCGAGCCTTCGAGACAGTAAAATAGCTTTCTTATAACCATACCGCCTTGGGGCTATTCCGTAATGTGCGTAACTTCCTTACGCGCTCCGCCAAAGCCAGAGAGCAGAATAAAACAATAAAATGTTGCAAAACTCCTTGGATTACTGTTCTTAACATCGCAAGGTGTAGAAAAAAAATAAACGTCATCTGCTTGGACAGCTATAATTTAAGTCCAAAGGCTAGGTAAATGCAGTTGAGTATAGTTGACGAGGCTTAGAGCAAGTTTGCGCGCCGCTTCGAGGGACACACAAGTGATTTAATGAGCCTACTCTTATTATATTGATTGTTACAGTAATCAAGGGTAATATCCGAAGCGATTTACTAATGCTAGACCAGAAAACTTGCAGACTGTATTTGCAAATGAGGGTCTGATATTAAATTCTAGCTGCGCCACGCGGTTTTACCTGCATAAGGCTCGATCCCGTGAGAATATCGGGATAAAAAGTATCCTATGTCCTGTATGTATGTGTAATTCAGGTCATGGTCTACCTATGCGCCAAATTTCATCCAAATCCGTTCAGCCGTTTTAGCGTAACAAACAAACATACAAAAAATCAAATAATTTTTCTTTAAAGTTTAATTTACCTATTTGAAATAGTCTCTCTGGCAGCCATTTTAACCTGACTCGCTATTGAACGCCATTAGTGTTTAAATAGGTACTATTATTAACCGACTATAAAGAGGACATTTTAACGGCTTAGTTAAAATAGAGTCTCTTTAATTTCTTAAAGCCACATGAAAAAGGAATTTATGCACTAAATTAAGTTTTATGTTGTGGTTTTTAAACTCGCTTCTGAAGAGGACATTTTCAAAATCGTTGAAATAAAAAGGGTGACTGAAGTGAACATCAAAAAGTAGATTATAGTAAAAACTAAAAGCTTTCAGTTGATTTAGTTTACTTAATTACGAACGTTTGATTTCTTAATGGATGTTTAGAACACACACACTTTTTGAACACGTATAAAATAAATAAAAAAAACATCGTGAGGAAACCGGCATGTCCTAGAATTAAAAAATTCGAAGACAGTGACATCCACCAACCCGCACTGGGCCCGCGTGGTGAATTACGACCCACTCCCTCTCACCGAGAGGAGGCCTGGGTCCCTGTGTCAGACGATCAAACAAGGTAATTTTGATTAGGTACTTCGTGATTATGTCGTAAAAATGAAAAGTTAATGTAGGTGGTTTAATCTTAAGAGCTTAAAAGTTATAAATATAATATTATGAGAAACATAAAGTTCTCACGAGGGATTAAAATGCGATAAGTTTTAAAACGCAATTACCTTACCTTCGTCATCTATGTTTTACAAGTCATAGAAAATCTTAATCAATCAACTAGAAAAAATAAAGAAAATACGTTTATTTGCGGCAAACATGGCGCATAAAAAGACCACAAACAGAAAAAAAAATAACAAGTTGGGGGGATAACATGCGTGTCATCCACGCGAACCGGCCATCGCTCAGCATAATGCTGAGAGTGAGACCCTATACGAGACAGAGCGCCAGCGCTGGTTTTCAGCAACAGCCGACTTTCGCAGTCCGCTGCTAAAAATAGAAGTCTCCTAGGAAAATATTAGTATTGACCTATTATTACCACCTATTAACATAATCTAAGTACAGTCACGAGCAAAAGTATGTATACACTCGGCTTTATTCAAAAGCGATTTACTCCTTTATTTTTTTATGAAATTTTATTTTGTTACGAACACAGTATTTTTGAACACATAGGTTTATGTAATGTGTCGTATTTCAACGTTGCATTCGTTATTTCACGAAAAAATCGCAATTGAAAGTTGCCAAGTGTTGACATATTGGTGCTCGTGACTGTACGAGTAATCAAACCCTATTAATATAGGTAATCTAAGTAAGTACCTCAATCATCAAAAACTTTAAGTATTAAGCTTGGCATCTCTGGACAGAGAGAGGTGGAAAGAGAGTGGGCAGGCCTTTGCCCAACATTGGGACATTAACGGCTACTAAAAAAAAATAAGCCAAGTACATAGTGAAGAAGCAAAACTCAAAAACGAAGCTAAAATCTATGAAATTGTTCGAAATCTCAAGAATTATTTATGACTAAATACAGACCAAAAGCCACTTTACTACGTTTGAATGACGTACAAGCCAGGATTTTAAAGAAAGCTATATTTTCAGGCAAAACACTTACAAAATATTACGTAAAATGCTGTCCATAAGGCTGAAAATCGTATGAAATTCCATTTACAGGCACTTCAATGCATCGCTGTTACTTCTAACAGAATGGATTCTCAGTAAAGACTTTTCAATATTGTACACTCAAAAGCACATCAGTCGTAACTCAACTTGCACTACGAAAATCACCCTAACGGTTTCGACATACATAAAACGTTGCTGTCAATGTCACATTGTAACCACTTATGCGAGTATACTATACCTGTCTAAAACAAAATTGGTTTTTACTTCGATAAAAGAAGTCGATTAGTATAACATACATACAACAATTCAACACTTAACGATACTTTTGACCTACCCATTAAGACCGTTTCAACTTCAGTCTCTCTTTTAGGTTTAAAAGCTTTCTTAAAACGTGTCCATTAAAAACAGGATAAACTAATAGCAGGAAACACAGATAGCCGACCGTGTAGCTATTAACTAATAAAATCATTGACAGATGTGTCGTAACTGACATGACACGTTAATCTGGATGACTTAATCTACATCAATCAACAGTGGATGTAATCATCTAATTTCACGTGTTATTATTAGGTAGGCTAATAAATTGGGCGTAACATTAGATTGAATTTGTATGACTATTACACTGTTTTGCTATTAAACTGTACGGTTTGTTTACAAAATGTGACATGGAAGAAAAAGCACACTGTATTTTGAACACTGTCAATTTGACAGCTCATTCTTTAACAATTATGGCTACAGAAGGGACATTCCACGATTCCAATTCAAAATTAAGCCATAAATATCAACAAACCCATAAAACAATGTGCTCTCAAAACTATCAATCCATTCCGATCACGCGAAATTGACAGCCGACTTGACTCCAAACACGTCTGATTGATCTATGGTCATAAAACAAGGCGTATGCGCTAAACGACGCGAGATTACGACTCATTGGCCCCGCACTAACAGACTAACAGTATTTCATGTCATGATGCCATGTCACAATGACCTGTCAAATTTAATTAATCCGTTGAGATCAAACATGGCGACGGACCTCTTATTATCTATGGTCGCACTTACTGACCGTATAACGGTAAGCGTTGGTCCAGAATTTTTTTACTGTTAAATGTCGATGATAACTTGATGGTTTATTTAGATTTGTAAGTGCCCACGCGCATTATGGTGGGTTGTTTTGGACAGTGGTTATTGGAAGAAATTATGATAGATGTCATGGTTTTTACTGTTCTAAGCAATGACGTCATTTTAAACAAAAGGCGTTTTGAATAAAACAAGATTATTCTCTTAGCCGACTTAAAAATAAGCAGGTGATGTAATCGACGAGTTTTTTTTTTAAACTCACACAAGAAATTTAGTAGATTTTTGTAAGAAGAAAAATTTACACTCAGGATAAGCGACATTTAGATACCAACAAAACATAGGGACATGGCAGTGGTGGAGTATAAGTACATTATATCGTCAAAAAATATTTGGACTAGTATCATTCATTAACCACGGAGGAAAGGATTATTCAGGTATGGAATTAACGCGAAAACTTCGTTACCGCGTTTCCTATAACTAAACAATTCATTATCCTAAAAAAAAAACACACAAAAATGAATAGTTATCTACTAGACTAAGTAAGTAATAAAACAACCATAATGAAATACTATCGATAAAACCCCTCCATTGACCATTACCTATCAATCAACATTGAACTTCACCGATAGCAGTAAACCAATATTCGATAAAATTCGACAATTGACTTACTTTCTACGTATAACAAATAATTACGACATTGACGTAGGTTCGTTCGTTATCAAACAATAGACGAGCAATGTCAATGATAATGCCAATCGATTTACAATTAAAAGAAAAGTAGGTAGTTACCGACCTAGTTAATTTAATAGACAAGTTCGAAAAAAGTGCTTAGTTTTTTTTTTTTTAAATACCCTTAAAATACCCCCCACCCGGTGGAAGTGACGCATTCATCTGTATTTAAAAGGTTTCAACTTTATTTCTGGCCACCTTTTTCAATAATTACTAAATTGTAATTGAAAAATCATCGACGAAAATTAAGGTTATAAAATTAACCTCAAATGTCGAATGAAAAACATATAAAGGTGATTTTCAGTATTTCGGGTTTAAGTATTAATTTAATTTTTAAGTTTAAGGTTTAAATAATAAACTCTCAGTTTCTTTTAAATTAAGTGGCACAACAACTTGGCATTCACGGGAGTGTTTTCTGATCTAAGTACCTAATTGTTTACATTTTCATCAATTCGTTTTGGAACTGACTATAGGAACGTGCATGACTAATGTGGGGATGAGTTGTAAAAATACGTTAGTTTTTTTTTTCTAATAAGAATGTTTTGTCGCTTAGCGATACCGTAGAAGACGTATCAATCACTTATAAAAGTCTTCTAAAGCAAAATAAGTACTTACCTACTAAAAAATAAAATCGAGAATCGAAGCAACCATCTGCAAATTACATGAAGCATCTCCATTGAGACTTATTTTCCTTTTCTCGTTGGCACAGAATCAAAACGGGCAATAAGCAATACAATTACAGAAAATGAGTAATTTAAAATGTACAATCGATAACTTTATTTGTTAGCAATAAAAATCCTACTAAGCACATGATTCTTCTGAGTCATGTATTTACATAATGACAGCTGAAGCATATTATCGTCACTACAAAACATACATTTTGTCCTCATTCGACCGCTAGACGCCAAACTAATTTTTACATAAAGCCAATTTCAAAAAAGAAAATTCTTATAAATCAAAAACGCACCCAATTGAACAGTCGTAAATTTTAACACCATCGCGATATTAGATTAAAAAGTAAAAGATTAAGTTCTGAATATAGAAAAATATTTTCAGTGAACTCTCAATGAAAATGAAAGCGCGCGAATTTTCTTGGTAAATTGATGTTTTCTAATAAAATGGGAGTAAATTAGGGTAATGAAAAGAAAATTCAATTTCAGTAAATACATTGAAGTGTTTTGTCCCACATAATAACTTTAACGTTTTGATTTTTAACCTCTTAAAAATAATGATAACACAAAAATACCAGACATTTTTGCATTTTATTTTTGTCGCTGCCAGTCCTGCACATTTATGTCCGTCCAAAAATAGTACCATTGCCGAATATAGAAACATTCCAGTATGATTTACATCCAAAAATAAAAGCTGATAAATCAAAAAGGACATGAAAAAAACAGTCAAGTCCCATAACGCATCAATCGTATTCCCGCGCAAACGTAGGATGGAACCACAGAGTATGGAACGCAGCTCACGTTTTTTCCCTAGTCAATTAGCTTACGGCAGCGCACCATACAGCCAGGCGACACATGTCAACATCTGTTCTACAACTACCGATGTGACACGCACGTTTCCGGACTAAGATTTTTTATGCGGTAAATTAACGCTTCAAGGCATAAACTCGAAAAAACCACGTGACACGTGCGCTCTAACACCCTAAATGAACAGTAATAAATCCATCTGCTTTGTTTTTGATTACGAGTGCATTGTGTGACTAGAAACAATGTTGAGTCGGGTTTCGTAACATGATAATAGAAACATAGGAATGGGAAATTCCTTATTGACTTTTTGACAGCTTTCTTTTTCATTTAGTGTCATTAATCAAATCGTTCAGGTACCTTCTTAACTTGCATCTTTTCGCGAGATTTGCCAAAACACGTCGTCAACGCGTTGTAAAATTTTATTCCAGCTCACAATTAAATAACATTTCACACATTCCAATTTCCATACTTTTATTGTTTTCCCGAGCTATATTTATTAGTATTCAAAATCCACAACTTTTATCTTGCATACGACCGCCATCAATACTGCCTTTACGACTCGTTTTACGACTAAATCAACGGTTTCATCTTGTAAATTGTAACCCTTAAATTGTCTATAAAATTATGTTATCCGATGTAAGTATTCAAAGTTGGATAATAAAACTGAATCTGAGACCACTGTTGCTTGTAAAAACCTACGAAGCGATGAAGTTTTTGAGATTCCCACTACCAGCCTGCTCGATTTAGTAAGTTCATAAGCACTTCACTGAATTAACGCTACATCTCTATGGGATGACAAATGGCATAAAATTCCCGCGGATTTAAATGTCAAAATCCATTTTTTCTCTCCAATCTGTGTGTAATGCGGAGCCCGAAGCGATTAAAATAATCGAAATGATTAAAATCGGTGCTTAATCAATAACTTATTTTGCATAATTTGTTTAAACAATCATTTATTATCCACGGAAAGTTTAATGGCTTGTTTGTGATGTAAATTACGTGCTGTTTTAATGTCGAAACGTGAAATTAGTGTTCAAAATGTTTGTGATTGCTGTTTCAGTGAAATCGGGTTAACAAAGCTATCTATTATGTTGTTTCGTATAATTAGCAGTTAAGATTCGCCCCAAAAACGTTAAAGCGTGCTTATAGTAGTTAGAGCTCATGTTTTATTTGTTTTGCCACAAGGGACGCCATCTATCGGGCGGGTGAATGGAAACTACCTTACAACATTCAAAATTCTGCGAATTCGAAGAAGCGGGGTGTTCTATTTTTTTATTGTTGTTTTTGTCTCACCGTCTTCATAGAAAAGCTGTCACAAGTTACTAGAAAACGTTGTAAAAAGCTTTCTGTGGCCTACGAGGATTTAACCTAATGCTAAGTACATAATGTATTTTGTTTCTAAGTTTTTTTTTTAATATTCTGATACTGAACTACCTATAATACCGCCTGCTTACTTTTGAATGTAAATTACAACACTTCAATACCATTAATGTGATCATTTCGACATTAAGCTTTCATGTTCCTTCGACTAAAAAGCTCGGTCACCGTAACTAATCTTATCTATCAGTAATCTGTCGGTGTAACTATTCATAATGTTCATTCGACCATAAAAAATTCGTTATTAACACAATTATAATCGAATCGACGAAAATCCAACAACAAAAGTTATCAAATGATCGTTAAGTGGTGCCGGGTGGCGGTACCATCAAGTTGTACCGTTACACCAAGTCGCCTAATTAATACTCGCCCACTCGAGCCTCGGCCGGACTCGAACCCGTTCGCAGGGCCGCAATGTTTACTGCACATTGCACGCCGCGCGCATCTACAATGCAAATCCACAAACACCATCCACAATCTGCGATTCAATATCGACGCATTACAAACTGAGTTTCCTCACTCGCATACGAAACCGAATCAAGACTATCGATTTAACTCTACACGAGGGTCGTAGAAAGAATTCCTTACAACAATGAGCCGGTGTAACAATAAATACCTTAATGATATCCCGAGATCGGAGAGAAAAGGCGTCCGGCGGCGGCAGGCGGAACCCGTTCCACAGTTTTCAAGAGAAATCCTCCACTATAACACTCCAACAGGCAACATCACAATATGAAATGGCACAATCTCACACGAGCACTATTATAATAGGAATCCACAGCACTGGTTTGGTTTTGGTACAAAAGATGTTTTTTCGTAACACAGCGCGGCGAATACACTCTCCGCGAGATAACCGACGCGCACGGCAGCCGGGCACGAACTGAACTGGTTTTACTGGGGACGCGGGGTCGCGGGGAGAGGTGGACGGGTGCGTTTGGTTCGGTTTTATGAAAATATTTCGTGAGTAATGCACGTGTTATGTCGGCGAGTGCGTCGGCCTAGAGCGGCCTCGGATCTTTGATTGAAGTGCAGCGTACGCTGAGATAGATAAAGATAGTAAAAATCTCAACGTGTCGCAGTGGACTAGCTTCCCAGCGACACGAGATGTGAGGTCTTTGTCTCCTACGCTTTCCATTCGATAAAGGCTGAACAGAACTCACCCGGGCTTAGAGCACGCTGCATTTCTATCTACAATCAAATTTACAACGGATTGCTACTCGTTCGATATTACATTTCGTATCGTACCTTCATTATTGTATCTTTGAAAGCATATTGCATCTATAATTCAGTTGATCAGAGCATTGCCCTAGCTAGCCAGGTCGCGGGTTAGGTTTTGTTCGTGGCGACTATTTACAATTCTGTTTTATTGGAATAACGTCGACGGCCTTTCAGAATTGTCTATTTGTCTTCGTAATTGTCCTATAATAGGCAGTGGGTTCTACCGGACCTATGGATACATTTTTGTTTACGTTCGTAACAGGATTTAGAATGCCAATCGTGTTACAACTGTACTGAGTACTCACTATGACAAGGACTCTTAGGTTGGAAATTAGAATTGAAGGAAAATAAATCGTAACAACTTTGCAAAGTGCAACATAATTCTTCTGTTTTAACAGTAGATTTGTCCGTTGTGCAATAAAGTTGGATTACAATCTCTAATCAAGATCCACTATACTCATTCGCGAAGATTTCTGCTGACGCCGCATGCAAGCCAGGAGTAAACCCTATACGCGATGAACGTTAATTTAAAAGCAAAATGCCCCCGCTTAAGGCCAGCTAGGAGTTTTACGATATTAATAAACCCCTATTAGTAGACAAGATGGCGCTTGGCGGTAATTCTGAATTATGGTCCAGCGTTTACTCGACATTTTAAATTGCTACCAATAGGTCGGCGTCGAAAATAGAAAAAAATAGGGTCGAGCCACCGGACCAAATCCTTCAAATGTATGCAACAGCAGAGCGGTTAGCATACAATAAAAACATAAGTTTATACATGTCCAAGTCTAATGGAATTGGAAATAAAGCTGCCATTATTGACACTGGTGAAAAATAAGTAATTTATGGACAAAATATTAACAATAGCACAGCGTTGGAGCATGATTGAAACGTGAAACATTTACCGACGTTATATTCGATGTATTCAGGATATAAGCCTTATTTCATGTTCCACCTTTGTGGTGTTCGCTGTGTCGACGTAGTATTTAAATACTGCACATGTACGCTATTTATTACAAGCCTCCCCGACAGGTGCTCTGTACACGTTGTTAAATTAAAATATTGGTTTTGAATTCTGATTACTGCGAAATGCGAATGCTTTTCGGTTCGGCCTGTCGTTGCTTCTCACAATATCTTGTTTTATATGAGTTATTTGTTGGAAATTGTAGTTTCATTATGACTTCACAAAGGGTTCTCAACTTGTTACGAGTCGGTTAACACTTCTCGAAATTGTCTCCGCTTGATGGAGTTATCCATTTCAAGTCGTTCGGCAATTTGCAAACGAAAGAATTCGCCAACAATAAAATGATTGGAGACACACGCCCACCTGCTTACGAAATCTTGTAAGCGCTTTACGATAATGACTTTCTTTCAAGTGTCTTTACGACTTTTATCCCATGAAATGACCTACCTCCTGAAACTGGATCGGCTGATCTGCTGAAATTCAGCTCCCCACAATCCGCTGACAAAATCTTTGTAGTCAAAGCCGGTATTTCTATAAAAACGCATTTTCTGAATCGCCGTGTGGCCCTTTGAAGTTAATCCCTGGATTTGGGTTCACCGTTACAGGAGATACCTCCTCGCGTTCACTGAGTGTGTTTGTATGTAAATGTTTACCGTGAACAATTTGAGCGTACTTTCTCGGCTGGATTACTTGGAGCTCCGTGCGTCGGTGGAGCTGCGAGTGTGTGGGTAAGGGTCGGAGGGGTCAGGTAGCGTTGGTTGCGTGATGGTGTTGCTGTGTTGTCGCGCAACTAGCGCCGCCTCTCGGACTGGCGTGTAATTACAACTGGCGTGGTGAAGTGACGTCGGCGCGTCGAGACGACGTCGAGTGGGTCGTCAAAAACTCGAAAATCGAATTGGTTCGTTCGTTATTAGTTTTGTTCGTTATTGCATACGCAAGTTCTACGGTTTATGTTTCTATATTCACGCTCTATGGTCTGTTACAATGTGCTACTTGGTTGTTTTTAAAGTATGGTCGATGCTGGAACTAATTTAAGAGGTGGAGCATAACTTAACATTTAAAATGCTGATTTAATCTCTCGTATTGAATTCTCTTATTGCGTTACCGCAGTTTATGTTTGTGCTTCACCATCATTTCTGTCTTCAGCATTAACTAGTACAGCAACATTGTTATCCGCATGAAGATGTTACTTTATTAAGATTTTCATTATAACGAAGTTAGCTTTAATTTAAAATTAACCCCAATGCTCGATTACATCCAGTTCACTTAAACTGTTTTTTATGAAATCATTACTTAAGTTTTATTCTATTTTATTTTATTCATCCCCAAATTAGGGACACGAACAAAGCTCATCCAGTAATAATAAAATAGGGACTTAATATAATTTCACTTGGTAAAGTCAATTTCATTTTAGTGTTCCAAGTCTTTATTCAGAATTAAAAGTTCGGGCGTTTGCTTTGTCATAAAGTTTCAGTGTGGACCGAAAAATGTCGTAAAAAATACCATACAATGTTCTGTAACAACAAAGGGAACACGCAATGTCGATATGTTGGCATACTTTTCCGGATAAAAAGGATGAACGGGTTCCTAGAGAGAGGGATGTAAATATTATCTTGATATATTTTATGTCTTAGGAATTCTATCGTTTGATGGCTCCTGTGAAGAATGGCTCTTGTAGACATCGACGTATATAAGTTTACAGGTACTTATTTTTATTTACTTCTCCATAAATCTATGCAGATCCTAGCGCTGATTCCCTTGTTCACAAACTAAGCTAAATTTAAGGTCAGTGCATCTTTTTTTTCTATTTCAATAAGAAAAGGACAGAAGATAAAAATTAGTTTAGTCCTGTCAAATTAGTCAGCGCCTGACGTAAATCGATGTAGTTTAGTAGCCATGTTTTTAACCACACCTGCTATGAAGTATCTAAATTTGACAGGACTAAACTAATATTTATCTTCTGTTCTTTTCTTAATGAAATAGAAAGAAACAGATGCACTGAACTTAAACTTCGTTTAGTTTGTGAACAAAGGAATCGGCGCCAATGACTTGCTATGTTTGTTTGTAATATATCGAGGTTTTGTAACACGTTACAGTACCTAGTCAGTGCAGCGAGCCAAAATTCAGTACAGGTCATCAAATATCGTTATGTTTTATTCTTCTTCCAATAACAATAACTAAATAAAATTAATGAAGCACACACAACCTCGTTTCACGTTCGCCATTCTGAATAAAAATAGAGCACGCTTGTGTCAAGTGCTCGAAGCGAACGTTCGCCACGTTTAGTGAATTGCTGTGTTGTAACAAGACATGTAGCGCGCTTGAACTTGTGCTCGAAGCGAGCGTTCGCTGCGTCTTGTGTACCACAGTTTTGTAACTAAGCTCGCCTTGAATGATACATTACAAACAAACTTTACAAGTCAGTCTCCGTCTTCTCGATCTAGGTAGGTACTAAATCAGTACCCTTCTTAGATCTGCCACTGTTCTTCCCTTGACATTTAAATTATAACATTATCTTCGTCTTAGTTTTTGTGGGGGTCAGTCAATTTAGTCTTCAGTAGTCTACTGCGGCACCTAAGCTATTTTCAAGTTGCGTCAAAATGTTCAACCCTCTATTACCAGTAGGTATATGTTACTCTAGTATTCTGGTCTATAAGTCTATACAAATTGTTGGTCGTAAAAAGTTCATTGCTAAGCCTAGAATTACTCCAGATTGCTTGACAGATGTAGCCATATTGGCCACGTCTCAGATTATAATCAAAACTATAAATAACGTGAGTATTATATTAAAAGTAGCAGCTACTTTATAACTTTTATGCCTTTGCTAGAGGCCTTTTTTATTTTTTCTCTCTGCCAGCGTCTGTGTTCCCCTTCCACATTTAACTCATCAGCCTTCAAATCGTGAGCGAACGAAACTTCAAAAGAGTGAACAGGCATCTGGGCACGTTCGTTCTATCATAGACTTTATCCTTCAATTTCCATCAGGCGAGATCGAGTTCAAGAGCAGGGTCATTCAGCAATGAATAAGGCATCAGCAGGATAGCCGACAACGTACTAGGTTGACCTACGAGATGATGATGATGAGATGATGATGTGTAGACCACATTCGTGGTACCCATTTCAATTCCTCCTTACTTCAGTACATCTCCTTTAACATCCCACTAGCTATTAGACACACACTTCGCCCTCGCCGACGTCCTCTATTCGAAATACCTCAAACCGGTACCATAACCCTTAAGACCAGTCCATTGTACCTAGCCCTCACCCATATCAACAACATTCTGTTGAGTCCTCAGATATATTAAACTGGAATTCCTGCACACTGCTACTCGATACCTGGAGTCCATTGCCACTCCCAGTACAATCTCCTAGGAGTAGATAAATTAAATAAAACAGTTTCTTGTTATTAATAATTATATTTCAATTTATCCTAATTCTATCTAATTTTGTCTAATTTTTTTCTTATTTTATCTAATTTTTACAAATTTTTGTTTCATTTTATTTAATTTCATCAAAATTTGTCCATTTTTATGATAACTTAATTTTTATGATTGTATGACATGTCTAATTATAATTACTAATATTGACTAATAACTTGTACGTGTGGTAAGTTGGTTAATAATAAATTAAAAAAAAAAAAATATATAATATATTAGAAACTTCTTCGATATTCTGTAATCCAAGAAGACAAAATAAAGGAAGATATTTTAAGAAAAGGAGCAAAAACAAACCTCACAGAAAAGTTTTACCAAAAAACGTTTTCCGGACCGCTAAAATGAAATTCAATACCAGCCAATAAGAGTAAATCGTAAAGCGTCGATATTACTTTAATATCGTGAATTTGGACCTAAACCCGTTGACACGGAAAACTGATAAACTTGTGAGCTATGGGTTTACACCTACTTCACTTAGATTTATCCAACTTCCTGCTTTAGGCTTCGATAAACATTTATTTTTCCATTTGAGGAAGGATATTATCTGGATTCTGGAGTTACTTTTAAGTGTTGCTGAAGGTGTAATATTTTCTTAACTTCTTTTTAGGGTTCCGTAGCCAAATTGCTAAAACGGAACCCTTATGGATTCGTCATGTCTGTCTGTCTGTCTGTGCGTCCGTATGTCACAGCCACTTTTTTCCGAAACTATTAGAACTATACTGTTGAAACTTGGTAAGTAGATGTATTCTGTGAACCGCATTAAGATTTTCACACAAAAATAGAAAAAAAACAATACATTTTGGTGGTTCCCCATACTTAGAACTGAAACTCAAAAAAATTTTTTTCATCAAACTCATACATGTGGGGATCCATGGATAGGTCTTCAAAAATGATATTGAGGTTTCTAGGTATCTGTTTTTTCTAAACTAAATAGTTTGCGCGAGAGACACTTTCAAAGTGGTAAAATGTGTCCCCCCCACCCCTGTAACTTCTAAAATAAGGGAATGATAAAACAAAAAAAAATATATGATGTACATTACCATGTAAACTTCCATCGAAAATTGCATTGAACAAGATCTAGTAGGTAGTTTTTATTTTAGTACGTCATAAATCGAAATTGTAATTGTACGGAACCCCTGGGTGCGCGAGTCCGACTCACACTTGGCCGGTTTTTTTTCTTCTTAATCTGACACTCGTCTATCTATCTTTAATAATAATATCTATAGGTACTAATTTAAAACTAATTTTAATAACTATACTGATAATAAAGCTGAAGAGTTCGTTTGTTTGAACGCGCTAATCTCTGGAACTACCGTTTGAATTTTTTTTTTGCATTTGATAGGCCAATTCTTTATGAAGGCTATAAGGCTACAGCGTTTTACTACAAAGACACTCTTTTAAATCAAGATAAATATGTGTTTACTTATCTTGATTTAACCCGATGAATGTCGTAATTACAGACACAATTAAAAAGCCATTGTGTCTCGCGTGGATCTACGTTCCGACATACGAAAGGTTAAAAGAGTGTCTTTGGAGTTTATTGCCCGTTCTTCTCCATAGGTACCTACTACATTTTTGAAATGGGCAACTAACTTCAACTTTCTGACTGACCGACCCCTTGACAATTCAAAAGTGCCTTTACCTAGTCGGTTTAATTGAAAAATTGAAATAAATACTTTGAGTTTTGATATTGACATGTGACCGCCATTTTGAATTGTAAAAGTAGCATGCCCTGTTTTTCGAATATCCCAGAAATCCCGGTGAAATAAAACGTCGGGTGGGCTTAGGCGGCCTCAAGCAAATCATAGAAATGAAAATATGGATTAGTACTAACTAGAAGAAACTACCTACTCAATTGAGATGGTTGGTACGGTCAGCGACACAAACAATATATTTTTTTTTTCTTTATTAATAAAGAAGAAAAAAAAAGTATAGATTTAAGGAACTAAAGTTCTTAGTAATTGATTATAATCTAGCCTAATAGAGTAATAAGCAATTTAACTATATAGCTTATCGCTTAGCGAGATAAATTATGTTAATAACTAAGAATAGTGTCAATTTGCACTTTTACACAGTTTCGTAACACACAAATTGACACAAAATTATTCAATACAATAAAGATACCTACATATTTCAGTATTCTATATAATATTAATAGCTAAGAGATCATATCCTTTTAATTATATTTAGGTTTCGATTTTAATTAAATATTTGTCGACTTTTGTCGCGGACTGTACAGTCAACAGCAAAAGTAGGTAGATGATCAAAATAAGAAATTTAATACTAATGAACGGAGTTTGCGTCAGAACTGTGTGGCGTCGAAGTGATTCAAAAGTATGTCAGACTCAGTGTCATACTTTTGAATGACTTCGACGCCACACAGTTCTGACGCGAACTCCGTTAATTAGTATTGAATTTCTGATTTTGATCATCTACTTTTGCTGTTGACTGTACAAGCAGAGGTCAATCAACTTCTTAGACTGAAAAAAATATGTCAAAGCGTAAAAGAACTAAAAGGAGACAAAAATACTAAATAAAATCCAGCTGTGAACTACATAAAGGCCGAATTAATTAAATAAATTGTTGTTTTCGACCCTAATCAAAATAAAAGATCACGCAATTTATACTAAGCTAGGCCGACGAAATAAATAAAAGATTTCAACGAGAATCTTCACAAAGGTACGTTTGTAATCAAATAACATTATATTGTTGGAGTCATCCCCATTATTACAATTTAATTTAACGGCTAAGCAGGAGACAGTTTTATAATTTTCAGCTATTATAGTGAATCCTCTGGGGAATTTACACTAGTTCGATTTTCGTCGTACGGACCAACCGTAGTTTTATAATTTTCAGCTATTATGGTGAATCCTCTGGGGAATTTACACTAGTTCGATTTTCGTCGTACGGTTGGTCGCTTACCAAATCGCCACCCCATTTACACAGGTTGATAAAAAACGCAGGTGACTAGTTCACCTTCATGTGGTGGGCCATCGCCTGCGACTGAGCATTTTCACGATTGATTTTATTCACTCGCTGTATGCGACCTGTCGCCGCACGACAAAAGTCCAAGCCTACTTAGGAACTTGCGATCTTAGCAACCTTTGGCCTAGCCGAATTGCGGCTATGGGCAATTGTGTAAAGCCTGCATAATGTAGTACTAGCTGTTCCCCGCGGTTTCACCCGCACAAGTTTCGATCCCGTGAGAATATTGGGATAAAAAGTATCCTATTTATTAATCCTGGCTATTAACCATCTGTGTGCCAAATTTCATCCAAATCCGTTCAGTACATTTTGCGTGAAAGAGTAACAAATATCCATCCATCCATACAAACTTTCACATTTATATTATTAGTAGGATGCCTAAGCATAATCGGCCTATAATGTTCCCAATGTTGGGACACATGCCTCCTCTCGGAGCGAGGAAGTGGGCTGTAATCCACTACGGGGGCCCAGTGCGGGTTGATGGATGTCAAATGTCTTCGAAAGTTTGGTTCTAGGACTTGCCTGTTTCATCGCGATCTTTTAGTGTTATGAAAGTATAGCGTGACCGTGATACAATTTATTAACATCATCTCCACCAGCCTCGAACAGTCCACTTCTGGGGGTCTACACCGAAGTGCAAAGTGCGAATGTTCAGATCGGACCGACACATGGCCGAACCGAATATTATTGAAAAATGCGAAAAAAGTTCGGATCGGCTCAGTTGGGTCGGGACCATAGTCAATATTCGAAAGAGTGTAGGATCGGGACCGACCGAACCAAATAGTAACTTCGTAGCAGAAAACGGCCCAACATTCGGCCGATACTACTTCGGAGTAGACTGGTCATAGGCCTCTTCAACTGCACGCGACTCAGCTTGATTCTCGGCAACTCTCATCCAGCGGCTACCACCCTGTGAAGATCCTTTCTCCACCTAGTTTGCGGGCGTCCTAGCTTACCTTTGTCGATTCGCGGTCTCCACTCAAGAACACGTCTACCCCAACGACCATGGGTTCGGCTAACTGGAATCGCCGGCCCATTGCAACATCAGCTTGCATATTCTGTGAGCTATGGCGACAACTTATTTTAGTTTTTCATTAATCACAATACAACACACACACACACACATAGTATGTCACATTTTATTTGATTTTGTATGACCTTTTTTATAAATCAAATCAATCAAAAGTCATCATCATTCTCCTGCCCTTATCCCAAATTATTTGGGGTCGGCGCAACATGTCTTTTTCTTCCATACTCCTCTATTAGCCGCCATCTCGACAGTCAACCCCTTTCTAACCATATCATCATTCACACAGTCCATCCATCGTTTCTTTGGTCGTCCCCAAATCAATCAAAAGTAATTTATTCAAATTAGGCTGTGAATCAGCACTTTTTTGAACGTCAAAATTACAAACAACAGTCCCCCAAAATCGCCCGCCCTTCACCACTTCCTAGTGCTATCGCTGGGAAGAAGTGGCGCAACAAATTCCCCAGCAGCATATTATCACATTTAATTAATTCTCTTAATTTATTATAACGGACACAATTCCCTATGTGTGTTATTCCAGCGTATGGCACTCGTGGGTTGCAGTTGAAATTCATCGTCAGGTCACCTTGTGTTGTCACCTGACATTATGTTGAGCTGAGCCAGGGCGGCGGGATCGTCCGAAAGGGTTACCTTTCCTTCCTTCCTTTTGGTTCCTTGGTTCCTGGCTAAGGAAGGAACACGGGTGGGTTTTAGTCAGTAAGAGTCTGACACTCCCTTCCGCTCCACCCAGAGCGGGAGGGGCCATTTGATGATTTCCCATCCTCAAAAAAAAAAAAAAGGACCTTTTGGCATTATAACCTTTGTTTCCTGTTGTGTATTTATTTTGGTGTAATTCCAATAAACGCATTTTTCTTTCTTTATACCTTTGGTTCTCGATAACGATAAAATACGAACGAACGATACAATGTATGTGTGTCGTTTTCTAGAATAGTTAAAGATCAAAAGGTCATGCGGGGTAATTGCGTAGTAGCAATTGGTTTCATTTTGACAGTTCAACAACATTCATTGCGTTATTTAGGTAGTTGAGCAGACACATTTTTCAAACAAATGAAGCAATGGATTATCCTTCAAAATGATTCAGATTGAGATTGATAGTGCGTTACGCTATTAGGGTGAAGGTTTCATTATATTTTCTACCCTGGCCTAGTACCTAGTTTATTTCCATGGCCAAAATACACAAGCGTTCGGATTGTTCATTCAATAACAATCTGTGTATTTAGCTTTATACATTTATATTAATAATTATTAATTTATGAGGTTTCCTTATTCGCCGATAGAATTCTATCAATCAGGTGCCTATTCAGTAGATTCAATATAATTTAATCGTATTGCGGTTACTATGCGTTATTAGCATAGTTGGTTGATAAATAATTAATATTGCTGTTGTGTAATTGTCAAGGTTAATTTAATAGATATTGTATTAATATGAGGGGCTCGTGGCAAAATAATAACAGCCCCACAGGTCGATCGATAAGTTTAAGCTACGCTTGTCGCGGTTGGTCTGTGGATGTGTGACCATCTTTACATACTGAGACACCTCCTTGTCTCGGAAACCGTTGGTCCCGCTGTCATTCGTGGATCTTTGACAGTCGTTACGGGTACTCAGAAGCCCGAAAGTCTGACAACCAGTCTTACCAAGGGGCATCGTATTACCCAGTAACTGGGTTGTGGAGGTCATATAGGCAGTCGCTTCATGTAAATAAAATACATCATCATCTGCCTAGCCTTTTCCCAACTATCTTGGGGTTGGCTTCCAGTCTAGCCAAATGCAGCTGAATAGCACTATTTTGCATTCTGTCTACCCGTAACTACTGTCAAAGATCTACGAATGACAGCCGGGACCAACGACATAACGTGCTTTCCGAGTGACGGAGGGGTTTCGACATGCAATGGATGGTCACCCATCCACGTACTAACCGCGGCAAGCGTAGCTTAACTTCCGATCGACCCGTGCGGCTGTTGTTATTTAGCCAGTAGCCCATGGAACATCGTTCGAATACCATATAAAAGTTTTCACGAGAACTTGCAAAAGCAACATTGATCACAACTAATCAAGCTAAGTTCTATTTGTGTAACTACTACCCTCAAATAGCCATTATTCTCCAGAATTCCGATTATAAATCTTGACACCTACTTTCGAAGTTAATTAATATTGAATACACGTTTATCAAACTCTGAAACTTTTGAAGGTAGAGAATTATGATTTGTTAATAAAATTTTGATATTCATGTTTTGGTTTCATTAAATTTGTACTGTCATAATTATCACATTTTTTGTTAGATTAAAAATCTATAATTAGTTTCGAATAACTCAGTCCATCATTAACCTGTTGTCCTCATTCTTCATTTCTATCAACAATCCATTCAGCCTATCGCAGTCAACTGCTGGACATAGGCCTCTCCCAGGCTGCGCCACAACACCCTGTGTTATGAGGTCGTCCATCTAGCTGGGAGGCGGCCTACACTACGCTTGCCGATACGCGGTCTCCATTTCAGGACTCGTCTGCTCCACCGGCCATCGGTCCTTCGACAGACATGGCCAGCCGCTGCCTCTTCAGCTTGCTTACTCTGCAAGCTATGTCGGTAACTCCGGTTTTTTACCGGATAAATTCTTTTCTGATCTTATCCTTCAAATAAACTCCGAGCGTAGCGCGATTCTACAGTGGCGACATTCATTTAACACATGGGTAGGGCTAGTGGCTAGTAATCATAAAAAGTATAACAACATAAAAAAAATCGTAACTTGAAAACTTCCACCTGCGCCCCTCGCAGACATAGGGCTCTCTCTATTTCCTTCAATTCGCATAGACTTTGCACGGTATTTGTTTTAATTACATTATGCCATTATGATCCGTGACAAATGACCCCTGCGCTTCAGTTCTTTAAGTCAGGTTGCACTAAGATGCTATTTTAGAAAATTGTTAGTAAATAATTAAATATGAATGTTTAATTAAATTAAAATATATTTATAAAACTAAAACGCGAAACAGTATACGTGTGTTAAATTAATGTCGCCACTAAAGCGCCACGCTGTATACAAAATACTAGAAAATAATAAACTAGAATAGAATCCTCTTTATTATACCACCATGTAAATTAAAGATATAAATGTAGAATTTTGTATAGTGTGACACAATGGGCGGTCTTATAGCCCTTTGGATGGATTAAAAACGGAAAGTAGAGAATACGAGTACTGTAGGTAGTCTGTTGTGTACCATTTACATAATATACAAAAAATACATACATAAGCCATATATTAATCACGCATTAGCTTTAGACAGGGTCAAATTAAATTAGCTAGCAAAACTGCAGACGTGGTGGGTATCCATATCTAAACAAATATATAAAATAAAAAAATAAAATGTTTTTTTTGGCGGTCAACGACCTTTGGTAATTTTTTTACTTGAAGTTCGAGTCGAGGAAAACTGTTTTCTTTAGTATTATCGTGTTTTAGCTATCGTAACCTATTACATATGCGGAGTCTCACTAGCTAATTCAATTTGAGCCTGTATAAAGCTAGTGTCCTTTAGACAACCTTAGTGTAACTAACTAATATAATATGAAACCGCATGTCAATGCCTGTGAAGTTTATCGGCGACACATTAAAGGGCACCCAGGTCGCCTAGATAAAGTTAGTTAGTATCATCTTGTAATATTGTTTATACGATGACTGGCTGGACCCATTTTCATAAAATATAGGAATTGTGAAGATGTGTTTCGCATACAATGAGAGGATTATTTATAAAATACTAACTTCTGCCCGCGGCTTTGCCCGCGTGGACGTCGGAAATTATCACTCACAATGACAAAAAGCTCACCTATTCTTTCCTAGGATGCCATCTATCTCCTTGCCAAATTTAATCGAAATCCGTTCAGTGGTTTAGACGTGAAAAGGCACATACACGGAGGGTGACACTGAAAGTTCTTAGAAAATCAAAAATTGAAAAAATGTTTCAGTTTGAGATTTATAATGTGTTACGCAAAAAAGGTTCTAGTTAAAAATGTATCCTGTATTGACGTAGCAAAGAGACTAATACATCTACAGCTGATAGTTATTACCTATAAGTATGATTTAATTCCACTTGGCATTCATATACTAACTTATAATATAATGAATAAATAAATGTCAGACAATCTCTTAAAAGTCGACAGGTGCACATATACGACTTTAATTAAACAGTCATTAAGAAATATCATAATAATCTCATCACACTTGGCAAACTCTTTGTTAACGCAAAGACGGAAGCTTCATTTCCACGTCATATCTAGTCATCTTTTACAAGGATCACATAATTTTATTCTCCCGACAGATTTCGGTCACGGTGGCCAATCTCAACGCAGATTGGCCAGATACGCAGGCGATATTATAGTGTAAAAGTGTATGCGTAAACACAGGTGCACTCTCAAAAAATGTATATAAGTAGTTTATCAGCCATCTTGTTACCATAACACAAGCATTAGGTTGCTTAGCTTGGGACAAATGGTGCTGTGTGAAATGTCCAGGGATATTATTATTATTATTATTATTATTATTATTATTACTCTCTGTTCCTTTACTCTCATAGTCCGATGGAACGGCAATCCGACACGACCGGGGGGAGATCAGGCGCAGGACCAACAAACAAAGACATACAACTATGCACTAAAATAATAGATGCTGTGGAATTAGCTTGCAAGTTGAAATGGCGATGGGCAGGACACGTAGCCAGAGCCACAGATGGACGATGGAATGAGAGGGTCCTCCATTGGTACCCTCGCGATGCGCCACACACCCGAGGCAGACCCAGGCGCCGGTGGTGCGATGATATTATGGGCACCCAATACTAATTGAACAAGAATTATTTATGTTATAAGTATTATTCAATTTATTAAAAACAAAACACTATTTTATTTATACTATTGCCATTTATTAATAAATGTCAATAATAATAACTATATGTTAATTATAAAGTCAATTATTATTTATTTACGAGTGTTCGTTAAAATGCATGATTCAATAAAATTATTATTCAGGTTTTAATTAGGAATGAGATTTGATTATTGGAATTAATTTTAAAAGATTTGGGAAATAAAAGGCTTAAATAATAATAATAATAATAAATAATAATAATGTGTATAAAAAAATAAGCCCGCGATAACGCCGCCCATTGTGTTGTTTTTAGTGATAGATCAATAATTTTTTTGTTATGTGTTTTACAATAACGTATGTATGTAGAAAAAAGTGACTACTGGACAACTGACAATACAAACTTGAAATTAAAACATTCAACAGCCTCAAAGCTTCAAACCATCTCGTTACTCTCAAAACGCTATCGTATTTCATTTTCCCAGTTACTAAAGCTGTTGCTTGCAGACACAGATAGATAAATAAAATGAAGTGTCTGTCAATATTTGCAGTCATTAGCGGCTAAACGTCAATCCGCTCCGCCCACGCTCTCAAATCCGGCTGGGACCCGGCACTTCCAGTACCTGTGAGTGAAATATATCTTTGTACAGGCCTGTTGGTATAATTAATTGAAATGTTACTTAGATATTGGATGTTTTATGTGGCGGTATAAGATTTTTAAATGAATTAAGGAAATATTGTTTGTGGGGCTTGTGGCTAAGTGATATCAGAAGCACGAGTCGATTTACCAGGTTAAGTTACGCTTGCCGCGGTTGTTCCGTAGATGGGAACGAGGCTGCAGGGGCTGCGGCGCGGCGTGCCCGCGGTGGCGTAGTCTTTACATACGCCTCCGTGCCTCGGAAAGTATGTTAAGCCGTTGGTCCCGGTTGTCATTCGTGGATCTTTGACAGTCGTTACGGGTCGCCTAGCCTTTTCCCAACTATGTTGTGGTGGGCTTCCTGTCTAACCGGCACCCTAATTGCGTAACACACGATCAATCGGAAACGGTTTCATTTGGACAGTTTATAGAAACTCACTCACTCCCTGCTTTTTTTTTTCTCTTGTTGTTGTAGTTCAACAACATTCATTGCGTTATTTACGTTGTTGAGCAGACACATGTCATGACACATTTTGTGAAAATATGAAGCAATGGATTAGCAATATCCTTCAAAATGATTCAGGCTATGATTGATTGTGCGTTACGCAATTAGGGTGCAGATGCAACTGAATACCGGTATTTTATATAGAGCGACTGTTTACGTATCTCACCTCTACACCCCACACGATACCCCGCCACGACTTAATACTATGTTGAGTGCATTTCAGTCCGTGCTAAATAAATATATTTTCTTTCATTCTTTCTTACTCCGAACGAGCTTTTTCCCCAACATTATACTGCGGTGTATTGCGAGCAGACTGGACTTCTTGTGTGTGAATCGCTGCTGCATACTTTCCACATCGGTGTTGAGCTTGTAGCAGGGATGCTCATTATCTATATCATAATCAGCCTATAATGTTCTCACTGCTGGGACACAGGCCTCCTCTCAGTGAGAGGTAGTGGCCCATAATCCACCACGCGGGCCCAGTGCGGGTTGGTAGAATGTCACATGTCTTCGAATTTTTGGTTCTAGGACATGCCGGTTTCCTCACGATGTTTTCCTTCACCGTTTTGAGAGCAGTGGTAATGAAATAATTTACACAAAATAAAGCGCCTGGCTGGGTTCAAATCTATGACCTACAACTCGTAGGTCGTGTCCATTGTCACTGGGCCACGACTGCTCATTATCTATAAGGCAGTGTTAAATTAAGTTTACTAACACAGTTGTTAAGAAACATTGTTACTAACATATTTGAGTCCACTGTTGGTTGTTGTTGATCTTGTTGTTGTTGTTTGGTTGTTGTTGTTGGTTGTTGTTGTTGTTGTTGTTGTTGATTTATATTGAATATAAATCAATAAAGAACTCTAAGGGCTTATTTTTCCAACGCCAGATAATTTTATCCGAGGAATAATTTTGAATTTTTGGCAGATCTTCCATACAAAATCTGTCAGTCATCAATTTTATTCCACGAATCAAAATTATCTGTCGATTGAAAAATAAGTCCTAAAACTACTAAACTTATTTTTTGCCCAGCATCAGTCCTACATAAACTCCCATCAATTGCAACTTGCAAAAGCCTTCAACCACTTAAGAAACAATTACCCACCAAGCTTCTATAACAATAACTTCGTGATCATTCAACAAATAATTAAAAGCTGAAGCTTACCTATCTGTTCTAGACGAGTTGGTCTCCCACGTCGGTCGTGACCGGTCCATCGCATTGATCGTCGCGTGCGCCGATAAATCATCGCTGTTCGAAGTTTGAACTGACCGGAACTTCACTTGGATGTCGGTTAAATTGATGTGGCTTGTGACGTTGTGTTTGTAACTGTGCTCCTGAAATGATTGTGAGGTTTCTATTTAATCTATAAATTAAATTCTTATTGGTTTTTATACTTTTGTTTGAGGTCTCGAGATTTTTGCAAAATTAAAACTGGAATGACATGCGAATGGAGCTACGAGAGCTAAGTTTTCTATAACTCATTTTGTGTCCTCAAATAACAAAAAAAGAATTACCGATATCTACCGGTTTATTCAGTAAAAATAACACGGTGAAAACTTAGGTGTGGACTGTCATTCCACCTGATGCTAAGGATTGACACTATTGACAGCTCACTTCACCTAAGTTTTCACGGTGACATTCTTACAGAATACGCTGGCTGGCTGGCTGGTCGTCTATCGCCGTCAATTTTCGCTGACGAACAATTTTGTTTGGTAGGTCAACAAGGATAGATCGTGGTGACGTAAAGCTAAAACGCAGTATATTACCGGGTTGCTACGGAGAAATTCGTAATGGAAAATACAAAAACACTGTCCAAACGGTAATCGAACCCAGGATCTCATTCTCAGCAGTAGCGCTGGCGACCACTAGACCAACGAGGCCATTAGAGTAGGTAAAGAAAGAAAAAGTATTTATTGCGACTCGTACTGGTTAATCACAAACTAAAAACAAAGTCAAAAATAAAAGAAACCTAATTATATTTAAAAAAGGAACAAAAAGAAAAATGAAACAGAAAGTCCTATACGACGCCAAAAGACTCCTATCGTTGTTTTAATCCTTTCCAGTTTATTTACATCCACGGTACTACAGAATGACATCACTATCACAAAGGTGGTACATAATAAATGTCCTGCACAAATTAGCCGCGTTCGGACTGAATGTTATTTATCGGTTCTGTTTGCTAAGTTACGAAGAAGTGTATATCAATACACGATTTGGAATGAATTTCAGATTTGTAGTGAGCATAAGCTTAAGCAGCATGTTCTCACTGCTGGGAAACCAAGGATATATTTTTGTCCTCTCTGTGACAGGGTCATCATCTGCCTAGCCTCTTTCCAACTATGTTGGGATCGGCTTCCAGTCTAACCGGATGCAGCTTTTTACCAGTATTTTACATGGAGCGACTGCCTATCTGACCTCCACAACCCAGTTAGTGGGTAATACGATACTTGGTAAGACTGGTGCTCAAATTTTCGGGCTTCTGACGCCCCGTAACGACTGTTAAAAATCCACGAATGACAATGGCTTAGCGTGCTTTCCGAGGCACGGAGGGGTCTTGCACGGACCAACCGCAGGAAGCGTAGCTTAACCTGATCGATCGACCCGTGCGGCTGTTATTACTTAGCCATAATCTACCACCACGCAGACCCAGTGCAGGTTGGTGGATGTCACATGTCTTCGAATTTTTGGTTCACACACGATGTTTTCCTTCACCGTCCCAAGAGAAGTGGTGATGGAATTAAACAATTAAGTTAGTGTAGTCACTTAAAAATCAGGGGCTTGTGGCTAAGTAATAACAGCCGCACGGGTCGATCGATCAGGTTAAGCTACGCTTGCCGAGGTTGGTCCGTGGATGGGTGACCATTTTCACATACCAAGACCCCTCCGTGCCTCGGAAAGCACGTTAAGCCGTTGGTCCCGGCTGTCATTCGTGGATCTTTGACAGTCGTTACGGGTCGTCAGTAGCCCGAAAGTCTGACAACCAGTCTTACCAAGGGGTATCGTATTACCCATCAGTAACTGGGTTGTGGAGGTCAGATAGGCAGTCGCTTCATGTAAAATACTGGTATTCAGCTGCATCCGGTTAGACTGGAAGCCGACCCCAACATAGTTGGGAAAAGGCTAGGCAGATGATGAGTCACTTAAAAATCAGTTTAAAAATCTGTGTACACTTCACAGAAGTATCGGTACACGACAAAACTAAAAAAAAAAAAAAAACTCAACTCATACTTCTTCTTCTGTAGGTACCCTAATTGCGTAACACCACACTATATCAATCTCAATCTGAATCATTTTGAAGGATATTGATAATCCATTGCTTCATATGTTCGAAAAAATTGTCTGCTCAACTACGTAAATAACGCAATGAATGTTGTTGAACTGTCAAAATGAAGCCTTTTGCTACTGATAGTGGGTTACGCAATTACCCCGCTGTTCTGCCTTCCTCTTCGTGGAAATGGTGTGATGTTATGTTGCAAGCTCTTTTAGAGTTGTTAGATACCTAGGAGTGCCGGTTTTATTTTGGTTGTCATGTAAATGAGTCCTAGATTTCTAAAGTTACCTTTGTTGTATGACAGTGTATGTAATTATGTACGAGTATGTAGGTTGTGGTTTAGTTTGAACTTAATTGTAGTGTTGTACAAATATGAATGACGAGTTTCTAATAGATTGTTACTGTAACTACCTTTACATAAAAGAAGTTGGTACTTTATAATATTTTACACATTTCTATTTCAGACGAAAAATACTGAATAGCTTTCAGGATTTCATTATAAACTTGCAGCGCCCCGTGGTTACACCCGCATAAGTTTCGATCCCGTGGGAATATCGCGATAAATAGTCCTATTATCCTATAATTATGTTAATCCTGTTTGTAAAGTATCTGTGTACCAAATTCCATTCAAATCCGTTCAGTAGTTTTTGCGTGAAAGAGTAACAAACATCCATCCATCCATACAAACTTTCACATTTATAATATTACTAGCTTTTGCCCGTGACTTCGTCCGCCTGAAGCAACTTTCTTACATTTTTTTTACTCCTACACAATTCTACCCTACTCCTACCCTACTCCTACCCTACTCCTTTTTTTTTTTTTTTTTTTTGTCGCTGAGAAATGCTTTATGCATGCCCGCCTCGCGGGGGACGAGACGGGGTATGTGGGACTCCCTGTCGGAATGACAGTATACCCACTAAAACTCAGCGGTGTTCCCTCATTCGCCGTGATGGGAGGGCCATGGGAATAGGCATAGCCTTTACCTCCATAGCCCTCCCGGCGCATGCCCGCCTAGATGGTATGGCGGGCCCCGCATGCCCCCCACACAGGGGGGCTACGGGAATGGCCGGGAGCACCTAGCCATTCCCGTCCAACACTGGTGGAGGCCTGTGCAATGCAGGCAACGGTGCCCCCGCACCCGTTGCCTGCTGGCCCCCACGCCCGCCTGAATGGCGGGCCCCGCATGCCCCCCCTGGTCGGGGGGGCTACGGCCGCATAGGATAGGGAGAACGGCAACGTCACACCGACACTCCTCTTCCCCTGCGGCCCCACCGCGTCCGCCATCGAACGGTGGCGGCCCCGTCAAGGCCGCGGAAGGTAGGGAGAGCGGCAACGTAACACCGACACTCCTCTCCCGCCGCGGCCTCCAATCCTCAGCCGCAACGTCTCCCTCACGGGGGACATTGCGGCCCGCCTCGGGTAGATTGCGATGTCGCACAAGCGGCACCGCCACCTACCCGCCGGCCGCTACGTCGTCGGCTTTTCCGCACAGCCTAGACGAGCGGCCCCTCAGGGTTCCTCTTCGCTTCACCGTGGGCCTTCAAACCACGGCTACTGAGCCCCCCCGCCTCGACAATGCGGGAACCCACCGGGGGGGACTCCTACCCTACTCCTACCCTAACTGTACTGTGTAACTGGGTTGTGGAGGTCTGATAGGCAGTCGCTCCGTGTAAAATACTGGTACTAAGCCGCATCCGGTTAGACTGGATGCTGACCCCATAGTTGGGAAAAGGCTAGGCAGATGACATACGTAATGTCTTATTACACCAAAAACATTTATGAGTTTTTACACTACATACGTTATGCATGCACAATATAACCACAAAAATAAGATAATTTCCATAAAAAAAGTGCTAAACAATTATCTTTTCGTCCCGAAAGGCTAACCTAAGCTAATAATTTAAAACTTGGCTACGGACGATTAAAATAACACCAACACATACGATGTCCAAAAAAAAGGGGTCAAGTGCGAGCCGCACTCGCACACGAAGGGTTCCTTATCGCCGTACTATATTTCACGCTACATTTTTTATTCAAACATGTGTCTTATATGGGGACAGCTTACATTTTTATCTTTATATTATTTTTATTATGTTTTGTTATAGCGACCATAGTAGTAATCTTCTCTCTCTCTCTCATCTCTTTGAAAATTTATTGTGTTTACTTTTTACGGTTCAAAGTGGCCTGTGATAGACGGACGGCAGAACAGCAGAGCTTTAGAAATAGGCATTGGCATCCTTTGGGTATGACTGTCCAAACTTAGTGTGTGATCCGTAGCTGAGGAGCGTCTCGTAAAGTCGCGAATAAAGATGGTCACCCATCCTCGGACCAAACGCGGCAAGCGTAGCTTCACCTGATCCATTGATCCGTGCGGCTGTTATTACTTGGCTCAAGCCCTTCACGAACAGACATGCCGTAACGAAAAGGGTTCATTATTTTGATACGGAACCCCAAAAAAAAGCAATAAAAATTATAAAATCGTGTCTTTAGATTAAAATGCTGTTGAGAATCGTAGTAACAATGTAAGAAATAAGAATGATATAAATCATAGACGCGCAATAATTAAGGGGGCCACAATGACTAATGAAGTCGGCAAAAAATTGCTGAATAGTATTTTAGATACGACAAAAACTTGGTGATTTGGTGTAGAGTAGATGAAGTTGAGAATGGTTTATGTTTATTATGCCTAAGAGCTGTTCTCGAATTTTGTAATATTTTTAAGGAAGAAATGTTTTTAAAAAGCCGGTCAAGTGCGAGTCGGACTCGTGCACCGAGGGTTGCGTACAAAGTTGTAGGTATGAAACTAAAAATTTCTGGTTTTTGGATTTTTTCCTTTACTTGTGCTACATGACATTGCTTCTTGCCAAATTTCATGATTTTAGGTCAACAGGAAGTATCCTATAGGTTTTGATTCCCTAGCGAGTGTCAAAATATGTGGCATAAACGGAACATAAACGCCCGCATCTTTTGATTGCGTTGACTTAGAAGTTTCAGTTTTTTTCTCTGCTTCAAGGGATTGCAGCCCTGAGTATTTGATATTAATTTCAAACTTGATAACTCCACGCTTTCCTGAGAAAAAGGGTCATGACAGACGGACAGACAGACTCACAACGAAGTGATGTTATAAGGGTTCCGTTTTTCCATTTGAGGTACGGAACCCTAAAAAAGTTTAATTGAATTTCTCAAAAGTATTTATTTTACTGTGTATAATGCTTAGATCTAAGTAAATGTAGCGGTAATCTATAACGCTACATGCGCACAACGCGTCATACTGACGTCATACAAATCCTGCATCTCGCAAGCAGAGTTTACCGCGCAATTAGCATAATGTATACAAATTTTCAAACACCAATCGTTGGGCAGTTGCTCGCCAGACACAACACCCGTCTGGTCGGACCCCTTTTCTATAGAGTATGAGTGAACTTTACACCCTGTTCCTTATGCCTCTATATACATAAAACAACAAAACATTCCTTTTAAGCCGAAATATTGAATATTAATTATTGCTACAAGGGAAAAGTTTTTCCGTAATTAGATCAATTTTCAAAAATATATAAGTAGTTAATTTTTGCTAAGAAAATAAAGATTGTTCCACATAGATCCAAGCTTCGGTATAAATATAGGTACGGCTAACTGCATAATATCAACTCAGCCTATCGCAGTCCACTGCTGGACATAGGCCTCTCCCACGCGGCGCCACAACACCCTGTCCTCCGCCTTCCGCATCCAGTCCGTCCCAGCCACCTCTTAAACTCGTCCGTCCATCTAGCTGGGGGGCGTCCCACACTACGCTTGCCGATACGCGGTCTCCACTCCAGGACTCGTCTGCTCCACCGGCCATCGGTCCTTCGACAGACATGGCCAGCCCACTGCCACTTCAGTTTGCTTACTCTGCAAACTATGTCGGTAACTCCGTTTGCTGCATAATAAGACACCTGTAGATAACTAATATTATTATTTCGGTCTGAATATCACCAACCCGCACTGAGCCAGCTTGGTGATCAAGCTCATTCCTTCACAGTGTAAGAAGACGCCTTAGTTATGTGTAAAGACCAAAAAAATATTATTGTTGTACGCCATAAAGGGCAAATCATGTAGATCCTGTTCCCGAATGTTATTTTAAGACCATGCAAATCTATTGTAGTACTCATGTTTTACAAAAAATAAATATCTTATCTTAGCCCGATACCCGGGACATTACAAGCAAACAAAAAAAAAATATTACACTCATAAAGTTACATCTCATAAGCTGTCTGTCTATCAGTCTGACTGTCTTTGCTCTACTAAAAAAATAAATAAATAATAGACCCTCTATAGAACTATAACCTTCTTAATCTTTGACAAAGCTTACTTATAAAAACTCTATTATTAAGTAGAGGTAATGTGCTACAAAGGATGACTATGCAGTTTCTTATAAGCGTATAGTTAAACTTATCTACGAACGGATAAATCTTTCGTATATCTATTAACCTAACGCCTTCTTTTCCCGATGGGTTGAGCAGAGGTGTACCTATAGCACACCCACGTCTCGCCTGTTATGTTTAAGACCCATGTAATAGGGGACAAGCTTATCGCCACCAACCAGGAACAACTCCAGACTCTGGAGCTGAGAAATTCTAGAAAAAAAAACCCAAAAAAAAAAAATTACCCGACCTGGGAATCGAACCCTGGTACTCGACGTCATGCTCAGCAAAAGCGCTAGCGACCACTAGACCAACGATGTAGTCAAATTTATCTAATAGAATATCTATCCATAATAATATAAAGAGACATGTCCTCTGATTCATCAGCATACAAGCCATAGCCACTGAAACTGAAAACATGGAGGGCAGATTCCTCTTGTGACGTAGGCAACCCGTGGCTAAATAATAACAGCCGCACAGTTCGATCGATCAGGTTAAGCTACGCTTGCCGCGGTTGGTCTGTGGATGGGTGACCATCTTTACATACCAAGACCCCTCCGTGCCTCGGAAAGCACGTTAAGCGGTTGTTCCCGGCTGTCATTCGTGGATCTTTGACAGTCGTGACGGGTAGTCAGAAGCCCGAAAGTCTGACAACCAGTCTTACCAAGGGGTATCGTATTACCAGCAACTGGGCTGTGGAGGTCAATCGCTCCATGTAAAATACTGGTATTCAGCTGTATCCGGTTAGACTGGAAGCCGACCCCAACATAGTTGGGAAAAGGCTAGGCAGATGATGACGTAGGCAACCATAACAAAGGTTTTTCAGAAATTCTTGCTAGTTGAACAGGGTATGAAACTTTGTATGAAAACTCGTAAAATTCTTTATGCCAAATCAATGAAAATTGGGATTTGGGATATGAAACACCTATTTCAGGATTTTCGTAAAATTCTACATAAAAGGTGGAAAATAGATTATGAAACTTTATCTGGGAAAGTTAAGACTGGTAGCATCTGGATGAGAGTTGCCGAAAATCGAGTTGAATGGCGTGCAATACGAGAGGCATATGTCCTGCAGTGGACTGCTATAGGCTGGTGATGATGTATGGGAAAGTACAAAATCCACTCGGACAAAGTCGCTGGCAAAGTGCTAATCTTAGTAGATATATAACTTCATATGTTGTTCTAATTGGCATCTATTAACATATCGGATTGCTAAATACCCCATTTGTTAATCCTACTAATATTATAAATGCGAAAGTTTGTATGGATGTATGGATGTTTGTTACTCTTTCACGCAAAAACTACTGAACGGATGTGGATGAAATTTGGCACACAGGTAGTTTATAACCAGGAATAACACATAGGATACTTTTTATCCCGAAATTCCCACGGGATCGAATCTTACGCGGGTGAAACCGCGGGGCGCAGCTAGTACGTTATATGCTTCTTATCTTTTAAAGACGTGTATAAATTAATTTTAATTTCTTTATCACGGAGGAGGACATATTGAGTACCATCAAATGGATATCTTTTCTCGTTAAATTAAAAGTGTCAACTAGGGAATGGGTCGGTAAGATAGTAAGATACTACTACGAGTATCCTACTAATATTATAAACGTGAAAGTTTGTATGTATGTTTGTTACTCTTTCACGCCAAAACTTCTGAACGGATTTGGATGAAATTTGGCACACAGATAGTTTATAACCAGGATTAACACATAGGATACTTTTTATCTCAATATTCTCCAGGGATCGAAACTTATGCGGGTGAAACCGCGGGGCGCAGCTAGTAAAATATAAAATTATCATTAAAGTTAAAATATGGTTGATAAAATTTTGACAGATACAATAGTACCACATAACGTTTGCGCTCCGGCAATCTTCGGGTTTCCGAATTAGTACGGCGATTCCGAATTAGAAAGTCCGACTGCATCTAGCACCCTGATTGCGTAACAAACTATCAATCACAATCTGAATAATTTTGAAGGATATTGATAATCCATTGCTTCATATGTTCGAAAAATTTGTCTGCTCAACAACGTAAATAACGCAATGAATGTTGTTGAACTGTCAAAATGAAAGCCATTAATACTGTTTGTGTGTCACGTAATTACTCCGCCGGCTCGTCGTTGGTCACTAGAAAGTTTTTAGAAATACATAGAGATGTTAATCCTACAGTCCTACAGCAAGTGTACGAATTTAAGTACTTGGGTCACTGAGACTCTAAATGATGATATGGATATGGATAGGGAGCGCAGGGCATTGTCGGTAAGGGGTAATAGGTATGCTTTCTCGCAGGTTTGCGCGATGCTCACGTGACGTTAAAGTCACACTTTTTAAAAGCTATTGCCAAACGTTATACACGTGCAACATGTGGAGCAATTACACTAAAAAAGCCTGCAATGCTCTGCGCGTCCAGTATAACAACGCGTTCAGAGGTTTGTTGGGGCTCCCGTGGCGGTGCAGTGCCTCCGGCATGTTCACCGACCTCAGCACGGACAGCTTTCAGGCGGTTCTTCGCAAAAGAACGGCCCCCCTATGGTCTCGGGTAAAGGGTAGCACGAACACGCTTCTGAGCGTGGTGTCGGACAGAGTGGACAGCCAAATCATGAGGCATTGGTCGCACATGCATGTCCGAAATAATTTTACTAACATAGCTATAAGTATCTACTTACTAACATAATATGGACTTGTATCAATTACTGTGTGCTTAGCCTGAAGTAAATATTTTCAATTTCAATAATCATTCCAAATCATCATCAACAAATCGTCATTAAATAACACATTACAAAATCGAGACACATTGTGTCAGTCGTCAGGTGTTCACCAGTTTTTAGCCTTTTTACATAATCATACTAATTAGCTACGTGCAACCCATGTTGCTAGTAAGAAAAATAAATAAATAAATAGAATCTAAAAAAACTTTGAAGACTAATCCGCTTTAAATATAATCCTATTATACTGTCAGCGGACTAAAATGATTTACTGCAGTAAAAACTAAGCCTTTGTTTAAAATATTTTATAATATTTATGACTTAATAATATCATTCACACGTTAAGTCATAAATTTAGTCAAAGAAACAGGTTTCGTTTTGATGTTGACATTACATTACAACTAGACTAAACATAAATAAAGCAGTTATTTATGTTTAGTCTAGTTTAGGCAGATTTTAGGATTGTTTGATGAAGTTTTTTTTTGTGTAGTGTCATCGATAATTGATACAGTTTTTTAACTCTTACAAATTAGGTACCAGGATGCACCCTTACGTATTATATTTTGCTTTTCCACAAAATGTGTCCAAAGAATGCATGTTGTGATAATCCTCAGAGCTGAAAGGAAAGTCACACAAAATGATAAAAAATAACATCATCATTTTCATATGTAGGTACAGGTAGTAAGTAGTTAGATTACATATAGCTATTTATTTAGTTTTTCACTTAAACACTTCCCTCCGTAATCCAATTAACAAACATTGGAAGATTAAACTGAAATAAAAAACAAATAGCAATAAGCATTCAAATACCAACTTACGAAAAATTCCACAATTTTTAATTAAATCCAAAAAGCTTTACCAAAAAATCTCCTTATCAACAACGGATAACATTTTCAATAACAATGTGTGTTTCACTTATCAGTTATTCCCACGGCTCGTCCAAATGTGACGGGATTGTCAACAAACGATAAGATTCGGGCCATGTTTGTTATGATGGCGGCTTTAAACTTTATGTTTATCTTCCAATTGGCTGTTCATTCTGATGACAGAAGAGCTTGACGATGATTGATTTTCATATTATCTGTTAGAATGATGATTCGATGATTGAATGACGGTACTAATTGTCTATTTATTTACTCTAGAACATTTATAATACGGTATTCATCACTTAAAATATACAGTAGGGTCATGAGTGTACCTAGGGTCTGCAATGCTTACCCTAGAAAAATCGACAATATTGAAGAGTTATTTACTATTTTATTAGAGCCGTACATTTTGACCAAGATGTCAGGTTTGTAGAGTTAGGGGCTTGGCTCTACATACATTAGATCTGATAACTTTTTAACAGTGAAAGCGTTATTTAAGTCTTGGCAACAAACTTTACATGATATATTTTTGGTGGGATTACTTATTACGAGGCGTCATTTATGATCTCTCATTAAATGACTGTGGTTAGTTGGATGACTGCCCCCCCTTAGATAAAATTCCTAGCTACGCCAACGAGTGACAATTAGTAGGGTTCATTAACTATACAGCGTGGCGCTTTAGTGGCGACATTAATTTAACGCGTATACGGTTTTGCGTTTTCGTTTGAAAAATTTCATAAACGCTATTATTTATTTATTTATAATTTCCTAAAATAGCACCATGGAGCAACCTGACTAAAAGAATTGTAGCACAGGGTTTATTTGCCGAAGTCACAGATCATAACATCGCATCAATGAAATTAAAACGAATAACGTGCAAAGAGTAGGCAAATTGAATGAAAGAGAGAGCCATATATTATGTCGGCAAGCGGCGCAGGCGGTGGTTATCCAATTACGAATTATTTTATGTTGTTATATTTTTTATGATTAATGGCAAGTAGCCCTACCCGTGTGTTAAATTAATGTCGCCATTATAGCGACACGTTGTATAAGGCCGGTTGCACCACTAAAGCTACGGTTTCCTTGAAGACTGGTGGTTGCGTGCGTGAAGATGAATAGCGTCAGCACATAGGAGCTCCTGCGCTTACACACACATTCATAGCGTATTTGTAAACTTGTTAACCACAAGTAAACATAGGTACCTAGTATTGTGTACAATCAAGTTTTTTTTTTTAATTGAACTGACAGCTGTGCTGCTGGGGAGTTTGTTGCGCCACTTCTTCTTCCCAGCGATAGCACTAGGAAGTGGTGAACGGCGGGCGTTTTTGGGGGACTGTCTTTTGTAATTTTGACGTTCAAAAAGTGCTGATTCTCAGCCTAATTTGAATAAATGACTTTTGTTTTTTTTTTTAAAGCGCACTTCATGAGATAATAAAACAATTAAGCTACTGTAGATACTCAACATTGGTAGAGACCGAAGTACCTACCTAAATGTTATAACCCGGAGTCAGTTATGACTTATCAGTAATCAGTGTAATCACAGAAAATAATCAAAACCATTGTTTAATTTCAATACAAGATACTAAATAGCAAGATAAATTAATTCATGGAATTCGTTATGGAAATCAAATTCTAGCCTAAGAAAATTTATACAACTGGCTTATTTAATCTCTAACTCAACGTGTAGGTTTAGATTATCTACGTCCTAAGATTTAATTAGGAATGCCTGCAGCTCACTTATTTACATACTTTAAATGGTGTTGTACCTATAAAGTAATTAATGAATACTTCATTCTATGCAGTTGAATGCAGTAAAGTAAGTAACTTATAAAGTAAAGTTCACGACACTCCTATTCAGTGTTGCGAGAAAATTACGACATTATTTACTACGAAATCTACCACAATGGGGTCCCTGAAAACGTCCGAAGACGTCGAGGCAGACCCAGGAGAAGATGGCGGGACGAGCTTGACGCCTACAGACAAGATTGGTCCACACTAGCTGAAGACAGAGAAGAGTGGAAAGGAGAAAGAGAAGACAGGCTTCATTTTGCGGACACTAGACAATACGTTCCACCACCATTTCAGTATTAGCACGAAAGTGGTTCGTGCTTCTTCTCCAATTCGCTATTTAGACAGTTATTTAAATTTTGTTGGCCAAAACTTTGCCAATTCTTTGGCGTTATCATACGACAGACAGAAAGGGCAGGATAGGAGGTGGAGCATAGTTCACACACAGCACAGCTTCACATCCACACCCTGCTGCCGTTCCGTCAAGGTAGCTCCACTTTACTCTCTCATAATTCGTGCAAATATTACTGAAAAATAATAAAGTCTAGGATGTCATGCGAAAAGAGTTTAAGGCTTAAACAAGTGACGATCGCTTTCAAAGCGTTTCGAATTTGTACAACGACTTTGAACAGAATGAAGTTGTCACCCGGGTGACGCCGGGACACCTAATGTATACTAAAAATCATTGGTAATCTCATATTTATTCCCCATATTCTCACTATAATACCTACCACGCGTCTCGTTTTGTTTATCGATAACCAATCTGAACATTACAAAGTACATACACAGTGAATAAAACTGCAATTTTATCGGCGCCCCTTACTTGCGAACTTACGCCTATACTATGTTTTGATATCACCATGCAATTGTCTTCGTTACAGAGGGTGAGCAGAACCACCTACCAACAATGGATCACTCACAAAGTCACTTGAAATTATAACTGGTGACAATTTTATGTGGCTTTTCGTAAGGTAAGTAGTTATTAACTCTGACTATGAATCATGCCGTGTATTAAAAAACGGCCTTTGCAAACGGTTGATACTTATACGTAAATACATAGGTACGTTCAATTACTGGGTAATTTGTAATAATTGTAATTTGCATTTCTGGTACTCGCCGGCCGCTGTGGCGGAACCGCTCGCTTCGCTCGCTCGGCTCGTGTGTTGTTTGGTCACAGTTCTAACCTAACCTAACCTAGCTGTTTCGATTTAAAAAAGATATATGCGTGTTACGCATACGGGTACAGAAACATATTTTTGAATGTAAAACCAAACATTTTTAAACATTCGATATTTTAATCACTCGGTATTTCAATCATAGACATTATAAGCTTAGGTATAACCATTTTTGATATTTCGATACAATCGATATTTAAATTTTCGATGTTTTGATCATTGATATTTTATTCGTAGATATCTTAATTTTCGACGTTCCAATTGTAAAGGACATCCTTCGGGTGAATGACGATGGTGATTGATGAACTATTCATACAGTTAAAAGAAGAAGAATGACTGTTTGATTTAAACTAAATATAGACGAGGACATCGGTATCGTGAGTACCTGCAGTAGCAGCCTGGACTCCGAGTCCTGGGTGAGCCTATTGGCCGAATTTCATTTTTGCATAACCCTTCGGGAAAAATTGGCGCTGTTATGTTTAATACAGTTTTATTATCGTAAAATTCTCGTTCCCAAGATACTCCCACGCATATGCATCTCCATTGGTATTCCGCATCCACACAACACATTGCAAAATGGAGGTGTGTTATCAAATGCTTTTAATTCAGCAGAAATTATTATGAGACGTGTTACTCGAATCCTAAGATCTATCCTGAGATACGTCTCAAGATATAAACTTCAGTAACATGTTCAAATAATTTATGTAGATATGGCTGATGTCATTCTTATGATAAAGTCTTAAGATAGTTTTATTTCTAGCATCAAAACTTTGACTTGTGTATGGATGGTATGGATAAAACTGAGTTGGTTCCAGATCTTGAGTCACGTCTGAAGATTATTTGTGCGATTGTATGTCCATCAATTTAAATGGAGACTTCTAGTATTGGAGATCTATTTTGATATTAATAAATATAGGATTAGTGAACTATTTCATGACGGGTATATTATTTTTATTTCACGAAGCGACGTGCGCTTTACTTGTAGTTACTAAGTGTACAAACACGCTGTAAATGTGTGTGTAAGCTCAGGAGCTCTCGGTACCGTCCGAGACATTGGCGAAGTCGGAAGTGTGTGTGTTCGTGTGTGTAATATGTGCTGATGATTATTAATTATTTTTTAATAAGTATCTTAATATTATTATTAATCATTAATCTGCATAAGCATAATCAGCCTATAAGAAAAAGTAAAAATCAGGTCTCCTTTCTTCGAGAGGTATAGGGCTGTAATCTTCCACGCGAGCCCAGTGCGGGTTGGTAGATGTCACATGTCTTCGAATTTTTGGTTCTAGAACATGCCGGTTTCCTCACGATGTTTTCGTTCGTCGTTTTGAGAGCAGTGGTGATGAAATTATCTACACAAAGTAAAGCGCCTGCCTGGGCGGGCGACCACTGCTCATTAATCTGCATTGACCCATATCAACCCATAAACGTCCTTCCCCCCTGCTGGCTGCTTTTTATCATCGTTTTATCAATGGAATCCGTTAAGAATTAAGATCCATTAGTTAGCTTTCGTAACCTTAAACATCCAGGCGCGAGAGTGGGTCATGCGCTCCAAAGAGGGATCAAGCATTAATCACCACATTGGCCCATTGCGTGCGATTTTAAACCTCTAGATTTTAGTTAGAGTGAGAAAACAGATATAGGAAGTAAAAGGGATAGTTAGACAAATAACTTCAAGGTTGCCGACCGTACGAGGTCGTACAAATAAGATATTTGTGGTACACACCGGGTACCTGCGGTACTGCGGTAGGTACCTGCGGAGTGATTGCGTCACACACTATCAGTAGCAATTTGTTTAATTTTGACAGTTCAACAACTTTCATTGCGTTATTTACGTTGTTGAGCGGACAAATTTTTAGAATATATGAAGCAAATTATTAGCAATATTCTTCAAAATTATTCAGATCGAGATTGATAGTGTGTTACGCAATAAGGTTGCTGAATTTGGTGCCGGCACTTGTTAGATGGAGTACCGGTACCCGTCTGGATCCCGAAATGGCAAGAACCGCTTAGTACTGGTACAGAGCCTGAGGGTCTACTCCGAAGTAGTATCGGCCGAATGATCGGCCGTTTCCTGCGACGAAGTTACTATTTGGTTCGGTCGGTCGCGATCCCACACTCCTACAGAGTGTAGGAGTGTGGGATCGGGACCGACCGAACCGAATAGTAACTTTTTTATATAAATTTCGAATATTGACTATGGTCCCGACCCAACTGAGCCGATCCGAACTTTTTTCGCATTTTTCAATAATATTCGGCTCGGCCATGTGTCGGTTCGATCCGAACATTCGCACTTTGCACTTCGGAGTAGACCCCCTGTACTTTGAGAATCGGTTCCAAGCCCTGGTTGTAGACTCTAACCTGATTCGAAGCGGAACCCAACACGACCAACACGACTGCTGACCTAATTCCTTCGTTTTCTCGTAAATTCCCGGCTAAGAACCACACGTCTACAAACGACTAATTTAATTCAATTAATTAACACTTACGTCTTACTAAAGAACAGCGATCCATAATTAAATCAGACTAACGCGAAAACAGCTAAAATAAAACATATAGGTACCGCCATTTTAAACTATAGTCATCCCAAGTACGCACGTGCGCGTTTTTCTCGCGGCGATTTCTTTTTATCGCATTGGATTTTCGAAGTACTGCTTAGCGCGCGAGAGTTGAAAATCTAATAGTGTTTTTTTGAAGCGCTGCGATGCGCGTTGTTGGAATCTTAACGGTTGCTCAACACAGAGAGTTGAAAATCCAGTGCGCGATATTTTTACGTCCGTGCGAACGTGGGCTAAAACTGTACCCAATGAATTGAGTACCTAATCTGCGTTCGCGATTTTGTTCCCAAATATGATTTGTTTGTGAAAATAACTTTAATACTTACACAATAAAGTTCAGTTTACGCTACAACTTAAAAAAAACTACTACTTTTCAATGGTACTAGTCATTCTGAAATCAACTTAATTAGTAAGTACCTACTACTATAAAGTTGATAGTTCTTAAAGTGGAATTAATATCAATTGGGAACGTTAATTTGAATAGACCTTACGTACTTAAGTACCTACTTAAGGTTTAGTCGATTCGCACGAATTTACTCGCACGAAACGGGCGAAACGTCATTTTTAAATAATATTATTTTTTCTATAGGCAATTCGCACGAATTGGCACTACTTGGAACTTAGGAAAAAAAATACACGTTTTATAATATTTAAATTTTATCACTTATACGTAAGGTAGGACGCCCTTAGGCTAGGAGCGATGATCTTTGCAGGATGGCTGGTAGCAGCTGGATGAGAGTTGCCGAAAATCGAATCAATAGATAGAGAAGCTTATGTCCAGCAGTAGACTGCTGTAGGCTGATGATGATGATGACTTCTTTGCGCCAGTGTCCTTTTTTCTACACTTTATTGCATAAAATTCAAAATATGCCAATTCGTGGGCTACCACGCGGGCCCAGTGCGGGTTACTAGATGTCACGTGTTCGAATTTTTGGTTCTAGGACATGCCGGTTTCCTCACGATGTTTTCCTTTACCGTTTTGAGAGCAGTGGTGATGAAATTAAAGACACAAAATAAAGTAAAGTGACGAGTCGAGGCGAGTCGTCTATAGAAAACATATTAATATTATTTAAAAGTGACGATAAGCACATTTCGGGCGAGTAAATTCGTGCGAATCGATTAAAAAGCCGTACTTAAAAGTGGTTTATTCAAGTAACATTTAGAGTTTAGAGTACGAGTAACAATGGCTACCCCTTCCAATTCCTTGCGGAGGAATGTGTGAGATCAAAGAACAGTTAAATAAAATGTTGTTGTTTTGGAACGAACTAACGAGGCATTTAGAATGCAATTTATGTCAAATAAACTAACACGTGGTTGGACAATAAATAGATCTTTGTCGGCAGAAACGGTGGGGTTGTAGTGCTAGAAGAAGCGAGAGCGAATTTTGTTACTACAATAAGTTTATTTTATGATTGAAGAAGAAGGGGATCAGAACGGAATGACAAGTTTATAGTGGGTCAGAATTAAAACGTAATAACAATCAGCAAGGGATCAGTTCAGGGGATCCGACTGGAATAACTCGAATCTAGGTGATTGAAAACTATGGAAAATGTTCTGACAGTGGTATTCTGTGTTTTTAAACAGGGTCAAATCAAATTAGCTATCGAAACTGCAGCTGTGATGGGTACCTATCGATATCTAAACATGATAAAAAAATAAATGAATTTGATGATTTTTTTATTAAATGTAGGGAAATTAGAGGAATTTTTGACAGATTGAGACTGAGATCAGACTGTGAACGTTCTTAAAATTACGAGAATTACCACTCTGTTCATTATTTACATAATGGTCTCATCTGCCTAGCCTGTATATATCAACTATATTGGGACCTTTCAGTCTAACCGAATGCAGCTGGATACTAGTATTTAACATAGAGCGACTGCTTATCTGACACCCAGCACCCAGTTACTGGGTAACACTATACGGTATACCCCTTAGTAACACTCGTTGTCAGACATACAACGTATTTACCTATTGGTATATTGTAATTTTTTCTGAAATTCCTGTTCCCAAAAATAGAATGTGTCGATAAGGTGCCTACAAAAATCAAAGCAGGTAAATTTCCATGGAGCTCCTTTTTACCAGGTCAAAAGAGTCAAGGTCACAGCCATATTTTGTGTAACATAATCTGCTATGTCTAGACAAGTCTGTAAACTAGGAAAACACGGCCTTGTTATGATTATGTTACGGGCAGACCTCGGCACGTTCATGCCATATGTGGTACTAAGTGGATAAGATACAAGTGGCTTAATTATGGCAAAGATGGAAAGGATACATAAGGTAAAGTCTATTCCAAATGTTTCAAATTGATGTTATTTCAAGGTAGTGCTGATTTTCGTATCGCCAGATAACTTTTATTAGGAATTAGGTAAATTGACGTTTGACAGTTTTTGTATGAAATAACTGCTTTTACCAATTTTAGTGTAGTCAAATATTTCAGTTGGTATAACATATTTTACGCAAAATAAAAAAGCCAAATATTTAGTATCGTCAGTTTTCAATTTACCATTTCTATTCAGTCAATTGCTAAGTTAATGACAAAAGATTTGCACATTTATGTTAGTTTCACAAAATATACAAATGAAATTATAATGTGTATTGTTGTTTTGGTTTTCATTCATAAATATATTTCTGCGTTGTGTGTGGTCACAGTTCTAACATGTAAAGTGGGGATGCTAATTTTTTTTTCGTCCTTCCCCTAGTGTGGGATATCGTTGGATAGGTCTTTCGAAAATATAAGGGGTTTGAGAATACCGTTTTTTGATTAAGTAAACCGTTCGTGACTTATCAAGCTTTAAAGTACCAATTTGAGTTAGAGTCAAGTGTCCCCGCCCTCTACCAACCGGTTGTAGTTAGGAATTCAAATGCCACGGTAGTAGTACCTATGTATAACGAAGTTTAAAGGAAAACTATCACACTTAAGTGGGCTTTACAAGTTTACGAGTAATAGTCGACCAATTGTATTTGACTCGAAAATTTCGAACAACTCCATAGAATTCCTCAATTTTATTTTTTTTGTGACGAGTGAGTAGCGTAGTGAGTGAGTCAAAACACCGCTTATGACAAGTCTTATCCAAATCTAAAAAAAAAAATTAAAACTTTCCGTGCACAAATGGTCGGATGAGGAGAGGATTTGTATAGGAAGTCAAATTAGGGGGTAGTCTCCGGAACTACCTGTCTACCTAAGACAGGTAGTTCCGGAGACTACCCCCTACATACATACAAACAAACAAACAAATTTTGTCTCTTTATATATTAGTACAGATAAATGACACGCTACACGCTCCGCTTATCACCATACCCTCACCATACAAGTTAGCGCGCGGTCAACAGCTGTCTTCACGAGTGGATTAAAACAATTGATTAATTCAAGTGCAACTAACTGAATGAGTTTCTGGATGCTTTCCAGATGTCTACGGCCATGCAAGCTTAGAGCGAAAACACAATCTCTCGGTGCGGGCCCGCAACGGCCCGCAACGCAGGAATAACAGCGCAATTTCGTGTTTGCAAAGCTGTACAACTGGATACTGGCATTTATCATTCGTCATGCGTGGCATTGTTGCCGCGACGTTACTCTGTTTCTGCTTTGCATGGTGCAACAAAGCAACGACGTCGAAGTAACAGATTGTGGCATTATGTTGGCACTAGGTGCGTGCAGTGCTTGGAGATAATCTGGATATCGTACAACTGTTTGTCTATCGACTTAATAAAAATCTTAAATTCATTCATTCAATAATTCTATCCCTCACTGACAGACAACGCACTGCCTAAACAGCTGGGTCTAGAAGCATGAAATGCACAAAAGTCTCCTATACAACGTGGAGACGACAATACGACTATAGCGGTATCTACAACGCCACATGCGAACAACGCGTCATACTGACGTCACGCAAATCCTGCATCTCGCAAGCAGAGTTTACCGCGCAATTAGCATAGATACAATTTCCCAACATCAATCGTTGGGCAATTGCCCGCCAGACACAACACCCGTCTGGTTGGAGGATCCTCCCGTTTCAATGGAGGATGAGTGAACTTTACACCCTGTTCCTCATACCTCCAAACGACAATAAATAAAAACACTGGCAATGCATATGCATAAGAGTATTTTGGAACTATCAAATAAAATCTAACAACAAAATTGAAAATGTCATTTACATAAATAAACTAAACCGTAGTGATGGGCCGACTACGTATGGGGTGGCAAAACCCTTGACTACATTGGATATATTTTTGGTTAAATTTTTGTATGCAGACTGGGAACGTCATTAGATATACGAAATTTAATTTACTGTCGTCCCCACCTTGTATAACGAAAGTGAGTAAGGAAGGATTTTTGGAATTTCAAATTCAAATCATTTGTTTCAAATAGGCACATAAAAGGCACTTTTGAACGTCAAAAATTACATGATTCTAGTCGCCTCTTCCAAAAGGTAGCTTTCGTATGGCGAAGAATGGGCAAGAAACTCCAGTGTTACTCTTTTAAAAATTTTACAAGGTTTTGTATACATTCATTACATAATTATATGTGAAGACGATGCATATAGAATAAAATTACTCTACCACAAAAGGTAAAAAGGTAAAGAATAGAAAATTAAGCAATGACAGGTAACTCAATTATGTGATAGATACATGGTGCTCACATATTTGCAAATATTGTAATATTAGATGATTTTCCTTGAATTTTAACAAGTGTGTGAGTTATCGTAGTCACAGAATGTAAAAAGCAATGCATCAATTTCATCCCCTAAAGGAGTTAAATAGAGGAAGAAAGTTTGTATGGAAGTTCGACATTTTGCTGATGGGAAATCACGATACATGCTTGTAAGTTATAGGTTTCAAGTGTCTTGGAAGACAAGTAAAAATCTGGGGATAAATATATCCCCTTTTGTTGCTATTATAATTGGCAACACTATGAACTCAAACCTCAGATTTAAGCCATATATTCACTAGGGCACATATTATGTCCCAAGACACGTCGTGTCTTCAGAGATATCGCTCAAAGTTGACTGCTCGGCAAACAGTCTTGCAGGATTTGCGGTTCCGCTCCAAACTCTAGTGTGTTGTGTATTCATCCTTAATGAATACTTATTCCTGACACCAATGTGTTCTCTCCTTGTTCCATATATCGCGATAATAGCTCGTTTGTCACAGTCAATAGATGGTCTATCAGAAATAGTAAATTTCCACTTAGCATGAGTCAAAGCATTGATAAATTATTATCAGTTGGTTCTTAAACTAGACTATATTGGAGGATAATGGTGTCCTTTGTGCTCGCAGTGAAGAATTGGCTTAGCACAATATTTCTGCAGCAGCTGACCAGAATGGATTCTAATGATGAAATTGACATTAAGGCCCAGTTGCACACAAATCACTATACTGGTCTACGTTCTGACGAGGGAAGGTTCTGGATACCTGTCTTGATTTCATACAAACGAAGACGTGTTTTGCGAATTTGATCTATATTAACTACTAGAATCTTCGCAAAACCGTCGTGACAGGTGTCAGGAACGCATTCTCTTGGCTGGACTGTAAGACCAAATGATGTCAAACATCATTCGGTCTCTGTCAACTTCAAACGATTGACAGCAATAGAACGATGTTTAAAGTTCGTTTGAAATTCGAAAATCTTAACATACATATCAATCTGCCTAGCCTTTTCCCAACTATGGTTGTACATAGTTGGGAAAAGGCTAGGCAGATGGTCGGCTTCCAGTCTAACTGGATGCAGCTGAATAACAGTATTTTAAATGGAGCGACTGCCTATCTGACCTCTTCAACCCAGTTTCTGGATAACAGGATACCGCTTAGTTAGACCGGTTGTCAGACTTTTGGGCTTCAACTACCCGAAAATGTTAAGACTATTATAGCATAATATTTTCACTTCTAATCCATAGGATTCTTATTCCTATATTCCTATGAGTAATATGACTGAAAATTACCTTAGTATGCGAACAAACGTAAAGGCTACTTCATCATCATTCACCTACCCTTATCCTAATTTATTTGAGGTCAGCGCAACATGTCTATACTTCCATACATATCTATTAGTCGTCATCTCGATAGTTACCTTTCTAACCTTAATATCCATCATTCAGTCCATCCATCGTTTCTTTTGTCTTCCCCTACTATTATAGCCATCGACATTCATACTCAAAACTTTCTTCTCGACATTTTCCTTATTCCTCCGCACCACACGCCCATACCATTACAACTGTCTTCCACACCACTTTCCAGATACCGGTGGCACTTTCAGACTTCCTCTTATATACTAACTACTAATATTATTATAGCATAATATCTACACTCCGAAAACATGGAATTTGTATCAAATATGAGTAATATGACCCTAGTATGCGCACAAACGTAGAGGGCACCTTTATCACTAAAATAAATAATTTCACACAAGTCCACACCAATTTATCAGACTTGCTGGTTATTATATTTATCCTCCACACGATCGTTCATTGTTTTACAGTCACCAATATTCAATGGTGCAACATTGACAGCTTAGTGTAATATAAAATGGCATAAGTCAGCCAACCAATCGCGTGGTGGTTGCCGATTGTTTATACCCAATCAGACGGGCTTACTGCCTATCGACGGAACTTGGATTGACTGCAACACCGAACGTTATCTGATTAATTAAGTCAATTAATGCGACGGTCGTTACTATGGTGTTCGTAATCCCGTAGGGCAGTGACGTGGAGCTTTTAATGGGAGCAATGCATGAAATAATATTGTACTTATAGGATTTTATGGGATTTATGCCGTAGAAAGTCAAAATCAGAATTCAAATTAGGCTGAGAATCAGTACACAATTTGACAATTGAATCGTCACAATTTTAATAATTTTGAAGGATACCTATTGCTAATCCATTGCTTCATATTTTCGAAAAAATTTAACGCAATGAATGTTGTTGAATTGTCAAAATGAAAGCTATTTCTACTGTTAATGCGTGTCAATTACCCAGCAGCACTTTTTAAACATAACATGTTGTAGCATTTGAAGGCTGCCTTTTACAAAAGGTAGCCCCTAAATCTTCACCAATTCCTAGTATTTAGGCTGGATAGAAGAGCTGGACAATGAGATAAAGTAAAAGTAAAAATTCATTTATTTTCCACACTAATCAAAACACAGTACTGACATTATTAGAATAAATGGAGTGGACTGGAGCCTAAACTAGGGCAGCCCTGTATTTCAGTTCTCCAGGTCTTCCTCCCGCGGCGAGTGAGTTGGTACAATTTATTAATGAATGACCACTAGAGGTGTAATTAATATATATTATGTGTGTTGGGGTGCGTGCGTGTGTGTGTTCTGTGTGTGATGAGTGAGAGTATGGTTGCGCACATCTGTGTTTGTGGGAGTATGTATATTATATATGTATGCGTGATTATAGATGATAGAACTTCGACTGCTCTTGATTTACTACAGACAGAACTGAGAAGTTATTGAGAAATCATAAGTAAGGATTCCGTGTCATTGTTATTTAAATTTAGAAGATATTGTTGGGTAATAGATTTACATTCATGCGAGATTTTTGGGAATATTTTTAATAGAGAGTTAAGTTTTTTATATAAATTAGGAGCAAGGAAACATGAGTGTCTCCTAAAGAAAGCAGTGTTGTATATAGTTGCCTTGCTTATTCTGTTATTTCTTCGTACAGGAACTTAGCATCGTATCGTTTATGCTTGCGAAGTGTAGTGTGAAGGATGAATAGTTGCCTCACTGTCAAGACATTGCAGTCCTTATATAGGCTCAAAGACGATTTATAATCATCTTGTTGCGTTGTATAGTCAACCTTGCAATTGCTTTGTCATCGTAAAGTTGACTGTAACTTGCACGTCATAAAACGACAAGGTATGTTTATCTATATGACGGTTACATAGTTTCAACCTAAGGGCCGGCTGTTTCAAACGTTGGTTAGCGTAACATACGTACGTTAAATAATCGTAATCGTTATTATTTGACGTAAGTGAAGGCCATAAATTCGTAATAAACTTGTGATTTGAAACAACACGTTTTTAATGGTTATAGGGGTATAGGTTTGATGACAGTTATCGCCATTTTTGACACAACCCGCCCTTAGTGAGGTTCTAATTTATTGGGAATTGTTGTCAAAAGTGCTAACGCAATTACTGGTCGACTGTACAACTATTGATGGTCGAGGTGGAGTGTGGTGGAGACTATTGTCTATTAAAAAAACGTAAATAAAACAATGGATACGCAATTTCCCCGCTGGTTTAAATAAATGCAATAAAAAGGTTTTAAAGAAACGGCATATTTTCCCACGTTCGTTCGTATTTTTTTTTAACCTACACCTGCTCGGCCCGTCTAGGATTATAGGTTGATGATACTCGTTTAAAAAATAACACGCATAAATACAGAGCGAATTCTTTCGTAGAAAATATTTAACAATTATAAGTCATTTCGTATTCAAAATGAGCTCTACATTTTGATGAAAAATTTGGGAAAATAAAAAAGCAATTTGATGCGTTAGACATCGTAGACTGATATTATTAAGGTGAACTTGATGTATGAAAATGAATAAATATAGACGGTAGTTTGTCTAGACTAGGTAGTCACACCAACGGACAGACACGAACCCACAGAAGGTCCAGTCACTATTAAAAAAACAAAGCAGGGGACTATGGATGATATGGTGGGATACAAATCAAATGTAAGGTAATAAAAGATGTTGATTCTATCAAAAACATTGCTCAGAAGATTCCCTTCAGCGAAACTGAACGTGCCACACTGAGATACAGAAAATAAGTCTTAACAATCATTTCAAAATTTTTATAGTTTATTTTATTTTATTTTATTTTATTGTGCATGCTGTGGTCTCCTGTAATTCAAGTACACGTAACTGTAATTCAAGTAATTTATTTATTTATTTATTTATATATCAATTGCTTGCTGCACTTACAGTACACACCAAAGCGCGCAACAAGCCAACAACATACATTTAACTAAAAAACTTCATGCAAACATTAAACATAGATTTACTGCTATACATAAATAAGCACACACACACACACACACACACACGCGCGTGCACGCGCTGCTATACATTAATAATGTTTAGTGTATATCTTTTGTTGGAGATCCTAAAATAAATAAAATAAAAAATATAAATAAAATGGCGCTTTCACTTTGAGAATACAGAAGATAACCTGGACATGAGTTACCTTGGGTAACCTGGAAGTCTTTAAACATACTCCGGACCCAGGTTTGCCGAACCAAGGAAAACCAGTTCAGATGGAGATTTATAGACGACTCCGCCTTGGAGTAAATGTGGTACTTTTCCACAAACGATGAGAGACATAATATCGTGTCCTGCGTGTCCTGTCAGCTGCACGTTACAGGAACTGATGGACGCTGGTGATGGTGCCAAACAAGTAGCCCAATTATCGGCCGAGTCCATTTGGATTGCTATCAACACGCTAATACGAAGAAGACACAACTTTACTTTACAGACATATACTTTTATTTGACATCTTGTTTAACAAAGTTTGAGGTAAATAGGTTGGCTTTACTCTAGAATTCTAGATGCTGGAGATAGTGTCAACCACTAAACATAGCCACAACTTTAAAATATACCTACCCGAAAAAACAAACCTTTATTCAACGCAATGAATCCAAGAGGTGAGATGGCAAAATGCACCTTCTGTTCCCCTTCATTCTATTATGACCAGCGAGGGTGGCCTGTCTAAAACCCTTAACAGGATTAGGAAAGACAGCTGATATTAAGACCTTCTTAGTCCGTTAGCTAGCTAGACTATCCAAAGGCTACCTGCCTACGAGTTTATGCGACCTAGAGCATCCATTTATTGGCGAGTCTTCTTTTAGCGGGGTACTTAATTCCGTAACACACTAACAGTCGGCATGGCTTTCATTTTGTGAGTTCAACAACATTCATTTCGTTGTTGAGCAGACACTTTTTAGAAAAAATTAAGCAATAGATTAGCAATAACCTACAAAATGATTGAGATTGTGATTGATAGTGCGGTAGGTACGTAATTAGGGTGCTGTTGAGAACGATTTTTTGTACAGACGATTAAAATTATGGAAATGACTCAGACTACTCGCAGTACTATTTATTTATTGGTCTACCAACGATTGTTTATACCAATTATGGGCATAGAAAACAAGCAAAAACAGATAAACAATAGTGTACAATCACTTAAAGGTAAACTCAGCATGCAAAACGAAAGTTGTACGTACGATACAGAAAAAAACTTAAAGAAAACTACCCTAATTTATATCAACCACAAGTATCCAAATGTGATGTAGATCCTGAGACAGAGAACAAAGAAGAAAAAAAAACAGAACTACGTTGTTTTAGGTTGTCTTGACAATATGTATTTGTTATCATATTGATCTAATATCACCCTAATTGTGTAACACACTATCAATCACAATGTGAATCATTATGAAGGATATTGCTAATCCATTGCTTCATATGTGTGAAAAATTTTATCAACATTTTAAAACTTGCTGTCATTTGGCAGTAACCGTCGATCAACTGTGTTAAGGGCTAACACTGATGAATTGTCGAAACTAACTACTTTCCCTAACTAACTGGATTACTCTCCATAATCAAAGGTATTAGAACCATTAATAAAATGATTTATACAAACCACTTATATATACCAAGCAGTAAAAGTGTGTGATTAATCCATATTTATAACGCTGAAACGTGCCAAAACCATGTCAAAACTATTATTCACGATAATTTTAGGAGTTACATGGCGCCCAGCGTACTTTGACACTTCACAGTGGCGCCACTTGCTTCGGCAAACGTCAATAATAATGTCAAATGCGGGACATTTGAAGTTTAGTTCGTTATTTTTCCGTATGCCAACTTATATTCGATATAAGTATCCAAGGTCGTTGAATGACAAAAATACGGGGTTTGGTGCCAAATCCCATAGACGAGTCACTTGTATTTTATGAAAGGATTGTATTGTCTAGTTAATTTTCATATGTGAGAACTGGGTAGGTATTATGATATAGGTAACCCGTCTTCTTCGACTGTTAAAGACCCAAGAATGACAGCCTGGCCCGACGGCTTAACGTGCTTTCCGAGACACGGAGGGATCTCGGTATGAAAAGACGGTCACCCATCCCCAGACCAACCGTGGCAAGCGTAGCTTAACCAGGTCGATCGACCCGTGCGGACAAACATAAACTATAATTAACAATTATCACGTTGTAATAGAATGTACTTTTAATTTCAAAGTATTAAAGGGTTTCATCATGGAAGACAACTCTACATTTTCCTAGAATGTAAATTAGATTTATTGAGAAAACAGCAAACTAGCAAGACCCTTCTTAAGTTTTATTAGTACCGAGAAAAACAGCTTTTCTTGACTGATGTTTACAAATTAAAGAATTTTATTTAATTATTAAATTATACTTACCATCAAAGTATGACGGAGATGGTACGTCTGTCTTGTTATCGTCATCATAATCATATCATAATCAGCCGATAATGTTCCCACTGCTGGGACACAGGCCTCCTCTCTTCGAGAGGGAGTGGGCTATAATCTACCAAGCGGGCCCAGTACGGGTTGGTAGATGCCACATCTTCGAAGTTTTGGTTCTAGGACATGCCGGTTTCCTCACAATGTTTTCCTTCACCGTTTTGAGAACAGTGGAGCTGAAATAATTTACACAAAGTAAAGTGCTTGTCTGGATTCGAACCTACGACCTACAATTCGTAAGTCGCGGCCTTTACCACTACCCACACACGTTACCTTCACCGGATGACAGGTCTATCTCGAGGGACCAGCGGGAACATAGTCTTGGTTAATTCCATGTTGACTGTTTTGACGGCACGGTTGGCGCAGTGGTTAAGCGATTGACTGCTGCGCTGCGTGTCGCGGGTTCGATTCCCGCTCGGAACAAATATTTGTATGACCTACATGTATTTGTTCCGAGTCTGGGTGTTTTTCTATCTATAATATGTATGTATTTACAAAAAAAAAAATTGTATATAAGTAGTTTATCAGCCATCTTGTTACCATAACACAAGCATTAGGTTGCTTAGCTTGGGACAAATGGTGCTGTGTGAAATGTCCAGGGATATTATTATTATTATTATATATACTGTTTGTTACTAGGCACGGTTCTTGATGACAAATTATCGATATTTAAGTATAATAAGTGCCAAGTAAAGATAATAAGTGCCTCGGAAAGCACCATACGCCGTTGGACCCGGCTGTCATTCGTAGGTCTTTCACAGTCGTCACGGGTCGTCAGTAGCCCGAAAATCTGACAACCAGTCTTACCAAGGGGTATCGTATTACCCAGTAACTGGGTCGTGGAGGTCAGATAGGCATGTCGCTCAATGTAAAATTCTGGTATTCAGCTGCATCCGGTTAGACTGGAAGCCGACCCCAACATAGTGGGGAAAAGGCTAGGCAGATGATGATATAGATAAATGAAACAGTCAACAGGGTTCTGTTCTTTGACAGTAAACGTCAGCGGTAAACATGATATTTTCGGTGGCAAAATGAACATCTTATGTCTTAATAATTCAGGAATATTATGTTTGTCAAGCGGCTATTGACCCCTGAGTAGTCATTACTGTATTACATAGTGACGGTAGGCCATAAAACAAGCTAGTAGAAACAGGTGACCATTTTCTGTTACAGAGAAACGTAAATTGATGGCAAGCTTTGTAGAATTGATTTTGGTGTCTGTCACTTTACGCTAGTCAGAGATATGAACCCTTACTTCATAGCCACGTATTGTATTGCATAATTATCTCTAAGGAAGTTCAATTCCATCGAAGTTTCAGTACTTGCTACCGTGACTTCTCTGACGACAGTGACAATTCCTGCCTCGCAAGAATTTACTGTCAAGGAATGTTTCAGGCATAGTTCATGAGTTTATTCTTTATACAGCCCTCCAGACCATATTTCGGCGATGGCGGCCAATCTCTACAGAGACTAGCCTTCGGCGCAGGGGATATTATAGAGCACAAGTGTGTACGCAGACACAGGTGCACTCTGTTCCCTCACTCTCATCGTCCGGACGGCAATCCGACACGACCGGAGAGAGATCAGGCGCAGAACAACGCCCTTATAGGAGTATCGTCATCCTTGCAATGTCTGGACTCTTGACTAATTGAATTGACAAGGTTGTTTTCACCCTGAAGCCATGGTGTATGTGTATAAAGTCATTATTGAACATGAGATGTCGAAAATCCACCTTCCAGGCCATTCAAAAGCACTTCCAAACTCACTTGTTTTTTCAATCAATAATCAACGCAGTACACTACTGGACATGGGCTTTCCCATGCTGCACCACAACAGCCTGTCCTCCTTCCGCATCCAGCCTGGCATCACTTATTTTTTACCCCACAATATTCCAACAAGTCATCCCCGCTTTTTTAATAGCCTCATCGCGTCAGACGGTCTCAGTTTACACAGGGGGCTTGTATTGTTATTGTATTGAGTTACCTAGCCTATCATTATTATTAACATTATTGAGCTTATCGGGATTGCCCCGGGCAGTTACGGTAGGGAGAGGGAAATTTTGTGGAACTAGTGACGGAACAAAAAAGTTAACTCAATGTTAACAAATAGCTGTTGTTGCTACGTTTATTCTCGACATCTATGCATACCTACTACTACTAGAGGGGTCCGTGGCTAATTAATAACTGCCGTACAGGACGATCGATCAGGTAAAGCAACGCTTGCCGCGGTTGATCTGTGGATGGGTGACCATCTTTACATTCCGGGACCCCTCCGTCTCTCGGAAAGCACGATAAACCGTTGGTCCCGGCTGTCATTCGTAGATCTTTGACAGTCGTTACGGGTCGTCACTAGCCTGAAAGTTTGACAACCAGTCTTACCAAGGGGTTTCGTATTACCCAGTAAATGGGTTGTGGAGGTCAGACAGGGAGTCGCTCCATGTAAAATACTGGTATTCAGCTGCTGCAGTCTAACTGGATGTTAGACTGGAAGCCGACCTCAGCAGATGATGATCTACGCATACCTACGGGATAATTGCGTAACACACTCGGAAATTCCTTTCAATTTCACCACAAATTTCACTAAGCAGTTCAGTTAAAATGAAAGTGGCTGTCACTTTCATTTTAACTGAACTGCTTAGTGAAATTTACAAAAAACAATGTTTGTCCGTTGGTCTCAGGGGCAAACTTAGAAACCGATTTCGGTGCTTGGTAAATAATTAAGCCTCTAGAGGAAGACTGAATTTCAGGAAATTATCCGGGTCTTTTATATCCTGCAAGCTGTGCCCGATGGGATTTCCCATCGGATTAAAATGACGAAACTCTATACAAACTTTCATCCCCCATTAAACCCCTTCAGGGCGACGCATAATCAGCATATAATGTTCCCACTGCTGGGACACAGACTATGACTCACACTCTATGAGTAGGAGTGGGCCATAATCGCGAACCCATAGACAGACACTTTATATTGCGTAAATTACCTCAGCACCACTGTAATTAGCAACGGTGAAGGATAACATCGTGAGGAAACCGGCATGTCCTAGAACCAAAAATTCGAAAACATGTCACACCCACCAACCCGAACTAGGCCCATGTGAGAGGAGGCCTGTGTCCCAGCAGTGGGAACATTATAGGCAGATTAAGCTAGATAAAGTTCCTCCCTTTTGTCATCAGTATAGTAAAATATATTTTATTTTTTCTAATCTTTTTCCACAGTAAGCCACAGCTAACAGAACGTTGCTACAGGAGACTCTAATCCAAATCTAATCGGCTTGTAAGATACAGATTAACCATATTACACTTGTATGTATTCAATATCATTACAATGTAGCTAGAGAGGTAGAAAATAATGGAAATTACTTTCTAGTTAATCCCTCACGGAAAGCAGAAAATGTTATTAGTAGTAGGAGAGCTCCTTGCGAAATGGTTACTTATGTCTTTTTCAAGCATGAAGAATAGAACAGAATACTTTTTATTATGTACAGAATCCATAAATCATCATCTGCCTAGCATTTTCGTAACTATGTTGGGGTTGGCTTCAAGCCTAACCGGATGCAGCTGAATACCGGTATTTTACATAGAGCGACTGCCTATCTGACCTGCACAACCCAGTTACTGGGTAATACAATACCCCTTGGTAAGACTGGTTGTCAGACTTTCCGGCTTCTTTTTCATATTCGCAACTCATTCGCAAACACTTTGAGGTAGGTATTTGTACCCTGTGACCACCGTATATGCGCGTGTCACAATCAGTAATGTGGATTTTCATTGTATTACGAACATTTTTTTCCGTTAAACAGTACGTGGCTAAATAATAACAGACGCAAGAGTCGATTGAAGGTTTAGCTAAGCTGGCCGAAGTATCCGTGGATGGGTGACCATTCATTACATATCATGACCACTCCGCGCCTCGGAAAGCACGTTTGTATTTGCTAATATTTTACATAATTACATCTATTTTATTATTTATTTATTACTGTGATTGCCCGTGACATCACAGCGGGCCCTATCAGAATACCAGCGCTGCGACATTTATTTTTTAAATGTCGAAGCATCAGGCTGAGATAGGAGCCTTTTGGCCTCGTATAGGACTTTCTGTTTCATTTTTCCTTTTGTTACTTTTTTATATAATTTGTTTTATTTTTATTTTTAACTGTGTTTAGTTTAGTTTATGATCCTGTACGAGTCGCAATAAATACTTTTTCTTTTTTTCACGCTAAGCCGCTGGTTCTGGCAGTCATTTGCAGATCTGTGGCAGTCCTAACTGTTAACTAGTAAGACGCTCGAAAGTCTGACAGTTAGTCTTACCAAGGGGTATTTATTATATTACCCAATAACTGGTTTGTATAGATCAGATAAGCAGAAGCTCAACAGCTCTGTTACTATTTGCCAGGAGTAGGTATCTGACAATGGTTCGTGACCAAATATTGCGAAAGTGGACCCATCTTTAGAGATGCTGGTATAGGTTCCTACTTGGCAATAATACGTCAGGTGGATTATAGGACAGTTTAGCCAGCTTATTACATAACATTCAAACCACTGCTAACCCAAAACAATCACTCACCACCATCATCATTCACAAACATCTTTACAATTCAAGCAATATCCCGAAAAAGGTAAAAGAAAACAGCTTTAAAATCGCTATAAAATCCTACATCAATCACAAGCTGTCTCCCACCGAAAGCTGTATAATAAGCGACATAATAAGGAGCCAAATATGCAGAGTGCGTTCCTGAAGTAAATATTGTGACCACGTGTGCTTACGTGCCCGGCCGGGAAGGATTGTGGCACACTGGAAGCGATGGTACTGTAAAGGTCGTCCGCTGAAGGCAACCTTATGTAGTGCAGGCTGGCTATAATTGAGCGCGGGTTCCCTTCGAACATTCAAGCAACTTAGAATAAGGTGTCATATATATTTAATTAGGATTTTTGTTTAGAAGAGTCAGTGCTAGTATAGTCGGAAATATGTAAAGACGTTCTGTCAATATAAACTTAAAGGAATCGTATCGTTGTTTGATTCCTCCGGGTACCTCGAAGGGCACGTCTAGCCCTTCACGGTACTGATATAAAGCGTAGCGGTATAAACAAAGCGTGTCAATTTTCTTGTGAGCCTCAGCTTCAAAAATCTATTTGCTGTTTTTTGCGATACCATCATGCATCGTAGCTTGTTGTGCTACTTAGATATAGATATAAGCAACACAGCTTCAGAATATGCGAATTAATATGTTTAAAAAACACTAGAAAAACACGCTTTAATAAATGCACGATGCCAGTGCCTATCTTCCGGCTACATCATCAGACCTTGAAACCTAATCGTGGTGAAAGTTTTCAAGTTTTCACAAGACTTTTCTAAGAAATCCAAAATAGCTATGATACGATTTTCCATCATGAAGTTCCAGTTCATATCTTCCGGCTTCATCATCAGATCAGTTCGACAGTACCATATTATTGTATTGTCATCAGAACTAGATACTGCTGCCCATTTTCATTACGCTACGACCCTTGGAAGATGGTTAAATTAATTACCTTAGATCCCATTACATAGTTAGTTACATACAGGTCGACCTAATAAAAGCGTGTTAAAAATCTGCAGTATCGGTGATTTAGCGATACTTGGGGGAAATCTATGTCCAGCAGTCGACATCTTCGGCTGAAATTTCGATGATCCGAAAAGTTGAAATCCTCTTCTGGGTGTCTCTCATACTTTCTTGACTTGACATATGTAGTTCAGCCAGCTGTTAGAACGTAATGTAGGAAGTTAAGTAGGCGTTCTTAGTTATCATGAACCCAGGAAATAGATTGTTTGTGAAACTATAGAGTTTTTTTTTAGCCAAACAAATTTTGAAAGAAATAAAGAAAATACATTTATTTGCGGCAAATATGACGCATAAAAAAGAACACAAAAACAATAACAAGTTCGGGGTAAAGATGCGTCACATTCACGCAAAACGGCCATAGCTTAGCAAAATGCTAAGATCGTATACGAGACAGAGCCCCAGCGCTGGTTTTCAGCGGCAGCCGGCGTTGACGTAATGACGTCAACCAGTACAGCATACGTTTTCATTTTCCCTCGACTCTGTGAAACAAAACCAATGACCCAAAAATCTAAATGATCGCCACACAAATCCTATCTTCAACTGTGCCACAACCCTAAAGATATAATAAAGTGGGCACGTCACGCACACTCGGTCCCATCTCATTAAGTTAAACTGTTTCTGTTAGCTTTAAATAGCACTTCATTGGGTAGTGTGCGCACTTTACGAGTTGAAGGACTGGACCCATTCGTTCTGGGCCAGGACTTGAATTACTAGAACTTGCGAATTTTTTGAAATTTGGTGCATAGAAAAGTTTCGTGATATAATATGTAGTAGGAAAATTCAAGGGTCCATTGTAAACATGGACCATCTTATTAGAAAACAAGGTACAGTCACCAAAATAGATAAGTAACCAGGGTCGTCCTATATAGTTGAAGTTTAGTAAGAAATCGATGGATGTTTTGGAATGAAATCTAATTTGATAAATTAACTGTTTGTTTTCTATTCATTAAATTAAATTTTATTCGAAAACATCCATCGGTTTCTTACTAAACTTCAACCATATCCGACGATCCTGGTTACTTATCTCCTTTGGTGACCGTACATCTTCACATCCAGTGGGGTAATTGCGTAACAGACCTAAAATGACAATTGATCGCAAATCCTTTAACTTTGACAGTTCCACCCCATTCATTGCGTTAATTACGTTGTTTAGCAGACGAGTGTTTCAACCCTATGAAGCAATGGATTAGGAATGTCCTTCAAAACCATTTTGAAGGACATTGGATTTTGATTGATTACGCAAGTTGGGTGCAGGTTAGAAACATGAAGTTATTTTTGAATTTTGAGCTCTATTCCGACATAGGTAAAGTTCTTAATACAAAACTGACATCTTAGTATCGGACGAAGTTGTCGGTTCTGTACACAAAGTGACGTTTTTTAAAGAAAGAAAGAAAATACATTTATTTAGCACATACTAAAATACACAGCACCTACACCAGAGACATACATCAGAGGGGCCATTCTATCGTAACTTTAAGAACGTTCACAGTCTGATCTCAGTCTCCATCTGTCAAAAAAACTTAAAATTTCCCTACATTTTGACAAGTTTTTGACATTTGTTTGTCGCTGAGACGAGACTGCGACGAGATTTTGAACGTTTTAAATTACGAGAATTGGCCTTCTGATAAGAACACATAAAAAAGTGTAAAGTCCGATGTAAGAACTTAGCAGGAAAGTGTGCCTCACGGCTGCGCCAAAAAGGCCCAGTTCAGCAAAAATGCCAGACAACTAGTGCCTGACGCTGGTTTTCAACTGGACCTGATGTGTGAGGTGACGGATGTAAATCAGTTTTAAACAGCAACGGGACGTGTATGCATACTTAAATAATTTTGTGTCAGATAAAAACAGTTACCTACGTATAAATAGTGTGATATTGAATAACATTGCAAAAATAAAGAACAAATACTGATAAATAAATAAAAGATGGCCGGATTATTAAGTAAAAAACTTGTCTCGATGCAAACCACGTCAAAGAAAAACCTTGTGTTGTAATAAGACAGTTTTTCAGTTTTATCATGTAGGTATCCATATGCATGGTGGATGGAAATTAAATACCTTATCGAGACAATTGTAATACGTACCTGGGCCCCAATTCTGTGTTATATCCCTTGAAATATTACCACATGCAAACCACGTCAATATCATGTTTTGTTAACGGCAAGGAAGTGAAAATGTCAACCGTACGGACAGCATGTATTTTGACAGTTCAAACCACGCCATTGTGTCCAGTGTCATAGAGAATGCGTTAATAGCAGATGTGATTAACTAAGGAGTCGCAATAAATACTTTTTCTTTCTTTTCTTTGAATTGACGTGGTTTCAAAGTAAGGAATCAGTACTTAAAGGCCGATTTTTTTATCCGTAGTTAACTCAACCAATTGTTAAAAATAGTAACCAATGGTTATTTTTTTGCAAAATGTTTTTTTTAATCAATTTTTAGTTTATCTAATGATATAATATCATTGCTAATTGTCAAATAATTAACTATTAGTTAAAGTAATAACCATTAGTGACCATTAGATAAACTAACAATAGATAAACTAAAAACATAAGAGTAACAAACATCCATCCATCCATCCATACAAGCATTCACGTTTATATTTGTAGGAGTCAATCCTTTCAAACCAGAACACAGGAAAATAGTGGTTAGCAACAGAGAAATGAGTAAAAACTTCGTAATGGCTGTGGCATTTCTACCTAGGTAGAGCTTAACTATTTCTTTCTCTTTTTAGGGGTCCTGAACATTTTATATTGCTGAGATTATTTTACATAAAGAGTATTTCTTTTAATTACTAATTACCAAGCTAAATTAGGACCTTTGTTCATAGCACCGTTTCTTCACGCTACGACGTATAAACCGCGTCGTAGAAAAAACGTGCCCGTGTACAAGCTTCCATAGTGATCCATACAACACCAACGACCGTGTCTACACACACGGCGAATAAACTGTAGCTTCTCACGGCAAGACAAACGTGTGTGTACAGACGCCAGCGCATCAAGCTACCCGAAACTATCAGTCAAATTTTCCCAATCAACCTTGAACCTAATGCTTTAGCGATAAAGTTGAAAATCTATTAAAGAAATTTGTCAGATTGTAGTAGCTTGATGTGCTGGCGTCTGTACAAGGAGCCCTACGGTCAAATTCCTTGCTTGATAGTGGTCTTACTTCTCGTATACCAAATTACAAATAAATACACCGACGAATTAATCTCTACAACCAACATTTATTTTAAGTTCAGTTAAATAAATACGTTAATGAACTAATTACGAAATAATTAATTTAATTTTACTTCAACCCCACAATAATAACAATTAACTCATTAAATAAAACTCATGCACGAGTATTATAAAAATGCAATCTTAATAACGTTTAATGAATCGTATGCATTGCCTCATAAAATTATATTGAGCTATAAAATCGGTAATTCAATTCGCCCGGTCCAATTAACTACGACCGTAATGCGTTACCCCTGTTCTGTTATTTTATTCTTATTCTTATTACTGTCACAATTGTTCGGAATTATTTATAAATTGACTTTAATTTTAGTGGATATTATTTATCGAGGGCTAAAGTGAAACTTCTAAGTGCTCATACACACGAGCAAAACGCTTCGATGCAGCCGTCGTCTCCTGTCGGCGGCAGCTACCGATGCCCGCCGTAAATTCGCATAATAATAAAATGATATTGTCCATGTCCAGTACCTTTCAGTGATAAGGTCTTTGTAGCCAAAATTCAGGCACTGTGTTCAGGGATGTTGGGATGCAGTTCAGATGACAGTACGTGGATGCGTGGATGTTTTGCACGGATGTGACGCATATTCTACCAAACTTGTATTTTTTTTGTGTTTGTGTTCTTTCTCTGCTTCATGTTTACCGCAAATAAACGTTCTTTCTTTATTTCTAGTACAACTAGAACATGCGCCGACAGAAAACTAAAACAGATGATAGCTAAATCCCACTAATCCCTGCCTTACATCTCCAACATTTAAAACATGGGGACACCCTCACAGAACACTAACAAATTAAGCCGATATAAGAGACACACTGATCCCCTATTATTCGTAATTAATCGTCTCCAAAGCAAGTTGATCCTTTATTTTACGATCATCACGTGTTTGTCACGTCAAAATGTTGAACTCTCGAGTTTCTTAACTGTCATTTGTTTTGACTAGGGGTCAATGTACTTGACACCCTTGAACAATAAAAGTGATCAAGTTTTATGTGTTGTTTACACTAATTTATGACGCCCGGCCCTGCTTATATTAGTTCTATTTTACTTGTAGTTAAATAAAAATAAAGATTAATTAATGAATAGTAAGTAACGTTTGATAAGTGAGCCCTACGAATTTGTCGTTGATGATTCGATTTTTTTAATGAGTTTGTACAGTAAGCGTCATAGTAAACGACCCATCCCAACACTTAAAGATTATCGCCCGAGCGACGGCAGGCGCGTCACGTGACTCTGGCCCCGAGCAGCTCCCTCTCCTGCCGCCGCACCCATATCTGCCCGAGCATCCACCGATCCACCGATCCACCGATCACATATTATTATTTGCATGTTTTTAATAATATGGTCTTTTTTCGGCTTCTGGCCGAACCATATACCAAGAATAACTTTCAAAAAGACACTTTACGTACGGTTGAGGATACGAACCCGCATCATCAGACGCCAGCCGATCATTTAGACCGCGCCTTATACCACTAGGCTATTGGCTCAGTTGTCAATCTCAACGAAAATTCTAACAGCATTACTCCTTTTATCGAACAAGGTTGATAACGGCCTAATCTTCGAGGTATTAAGGTTTAAATTTCAACATCCACGTAACTCCTCAATTAACTAAAAGATAAGGTTGAAATTAGCATAGATTTCTTGTTTGGTTGAATAGAATGTGCTTGATTCCGATTATTGCACTACCGTCATTTTACTTCAGAAACTTAACTGCTGTATGAACTGCGAGTTAAGGTTGAATTTAGAATACTTCTTCGCCTTATTTACTAAACTGTGATTGAGGGTATAATTACATTACAAATCGTTTCGTTTTCGTGCCGATCCGCTTGTGTGTAATATCTTCGTCGTAATATTATCCGATTTATTAAGTTTTTGAACAGTCGATTTTATTAACCGATAGTATGGTGCGATTAACTACTTTTTTCAAGGCTAAAATTGTTGTTCTCTGAGAACAGGAACAAAGCATAAAGAAAATAGCACGAGATATGGGCATAACGGTAAGATTTATTGCACTATTACTTACAAGTTGTTTTTTTTTTATGTATTTCTAATATTATCATTTTCATTACAGAGAAAAACAGTTCGTAGATGGATACAAAGGTATCAAGCGACGGGTGATGTGAAATGTGATCGCCAAAGCCCTCGTCCAATTGCTTACACTAATGAATCGGAGCGACACCGTAACATTGTGGAAGTTCACTCGGTGGAACCCTTCAAAACTACGCGTTCAAGTGCTGAAACTTTTGGAGTGTCGCTTAGCACTGATGTAGCGTGTGTGCTGCATGCTTTAATATGGTTTTGGGCACGAAGTCCTCTTCAAGAAGTGATAGACAGTGACGGTCATCCTCTTCGTTATTATTAGGGTTTTACTCAGCAGATTCATTGTGTAACTTATCTGATAAAATTTCATTGGAACTCATATCAAGTGTTAATAATTCCCAATATTTGTGGGATCATTAGTAGTTAATCAAAAATAAACAACCTTTATTAATATTAATCCAGTTACTCCTGTTTACAAGTAGTCTTTTAATGTGTTAACGATGCACCATCTGACCTCACATATTTTTCTATAATATTGTGTTAAATGGGTTATAAGAAAATGTGATAAAAGAGAAAGATGTATATTGCTATACTGTATAGTTTAGCATGTTGGTTCTTCCTCTGTAATTCACAGGCACGAATGACAACATTTCATTTTTTTAACAAGGGTTTTTGTCCCATAAGATCATACAGAGTATAAAAAATTATGTTTTCACAACTTTAAAAATACATAGCACGTTATTTTTCTCTATATACTTTTATTTACATTTTATCGAACTAACACTAATATATACTAGTATATACAAGTATATAATACGAAAAAATATAGAAAAAACTGAAACAACTTTAAATAAATAAATATTGTAGTTATGTTTCTAGAAATATCTATAAACGAACCGTTATACCTCACCCAGGGTATTTATTTTGTGTTTAGTTAATATTCTAAGTAAATAACCCCAATTTAACACAGATAGAAAACTGTATACTCAACCAGGAAGTGGATTCCATGAAGTCCTAGAAATGTAAATAAAGAAATAAATGAATATTGTTTATGCAACATGCCTAGCTTTTCTTACAAACCTCATTCCTAATTTAACATTTGATTTCTTAAATAATAATTAACGAAAATCACATAATAACCTAAAAAATAATAATAAATAAATAAATAAAGAACTTAAATTTGGAAAAAATCAAACATCTCATTCGCGGATTTGAACTCGTGACCATCGTATTGCTAAGCCGCAGTCTTAACGACTAGACCAACGCGCCATTCACGTAAAACTACAAAAAACTTAAGCGGTTTGATGTCATTAACCAAGGGGGGTTCCGTTTCTCTGGAGCTTAGTGTACTACATAACATAACATTACGCCTGTTTTCAGGGTGGCAGGAACATCGACGCGCAAACTGTAACCGTGAATTCAGCACAGGATTCTAGACGCTGACGTAGAAATTTAGCGGTGGTTAAAAAAATCTGCAGTGTCACACAAAAGTGCCTACGCGGTCAATATTAATCTTCATTTTTAACTTTTGCATTTCATAGCCCAATTCTTCTGTCGCTAGGACGTGATAGCACAGGCAGGCGATTCAATACCCCGGTGGGTCGGACGACCAAGAAATTTCACGCGGACGAAGTCGCGGGCAGAGGCTAGTATTGTATATACGATGTATCTTTACATAGAACATTACACGTGTGCGGTTCATAGATCTATTTTTAGAAGCTTATGTAGATATATTAGTTACCCAGATTATGAGCATTAGTAACCTACGCAGATTATGAGCATAACTTTAGCCACACCCTATAAACCTGCTAATATTTTGCTTTCAATATAGAGTGCAACCTTAATATAACGTACCTCAATATAACGACTTCCTCGATTTAACAAACTCCTCCTTTACATTGCGAAGATTTTTTGCGAACAACCTCTTTATAACGAATTTTCAACTATCAAAAAAAAAAGTGTAAACCTCATTAACGAATTTTGTCAACCCAAAACCTTTATATAACGTTCCCAATAGTATGTGATTCAGTCGCGACAGTTTTCGACACGTGTTTACCTCTTTATAACAAATTTTAGACCAACCTAACCTCAATATAACAAACCTCAGTTTAACGAAGTCCTTATATATCGAATATTTACTTGTTCCCTTTTTTTTTTTTCCTCGCTCTGGGTGGAGCGGAAGGGAGTGTCAGACTCTTACTAACTAAAACCCACCCGTGTTCCTTCCTTAGCCCTTTCTGTTCCAGGGCAGCGGTAACCCTTTCGGACGATCCCGCCGGACGACCCTAGCGGGCCCCGTCCTCTGCTGACATCTCTTTGAGGCGCGCGTGGAACACAACGCGCCGTCCGGCACGGGCCTGGTCCTGATCGGGCGGTGAGCTACCCATTACTCTCCGCCCGCAGGCCCGTTACTTGTTTCCTTCCGATTGGTTATATCGAGGTTGCACTGTAGTATCAATATATTTTTGTTATTATTTTTTGTATGCACGTGTTTCTTTGTCAAATAAACCTACTTTTCTTTCTTTTATATATGCTGTGTTCGACGTTGGAGTCTTTCTAACTGAATAGACAACTGTGCTGCTGGGGAAATTGTTGCGCCACTTATTCCCAGCGATAGCACTAGGGAGTGGTGAAGGGCGGGCGTTTTGGGGACTGTCTTTTGTAATTTCGACGTTCGAAAAGAAAGTGCTGATTCTTAGCCTAATTTCAATAAATGATTTTTGATGAATGATTTGACTTTTGTATGTAGATAAAAATTACAGGCTACTCAATCTGCAACCAATCTGCCTAGCCTTTTCCCAACTATGTCAAGGTCAGCTTCCAGTCTAACCAGGCGCAGCTGAATACCAGTATTTTACATGAGTGACTGCGTGCCTACTGACCTTCACAACCCAGTTATTGGGTAATACGATACCCCTTGGTAAGACTCATTGACAGACTTTCCGGCCTCTGATGACCCGTAACGACTGTCAATGATCCGGGAATGATAGCCGGGACCAACGGTTTAACGTGCTCGCCGAGGCATGGAGGGGTCTTGGTTTGTAAAGATTGTCACCCATCCCTGGCCCGACCACGGCAAGCGCAGCTTAATCAGATCCCGACCCGTGCGGCTGTTTATGCATTAAGTTTAGCCACAAGCCCCTACTGTTGGATTAAAATCCAATTAATTCTGTATTTCAGACAATGTTACACATTATCATATTACAAAATTATTTCAGACTAGCTGTTGCTCTCGACTTTGTCTGCGATCCAGGATGAAAAGTAGCCTATGTCCTTCTCCAGGTGATGGTCTACAGGGGTGCCAAATTTCATTCAAATCCGTTCAGCCGTATTAGCGTGAAAGTGTAACAAACAAACAAACAAAAAAAAATGTTTTTCTCTTTATAATGTTAAGTTTAGATTAAACTATTGCATTTAAACCGTCTCATATCTTTTGGTTTTTACCACACCCTTCTTTCCTAGAAAACCAACTCAAAATCACATTAAAATAACAAGAAAAATCATTTAAAATTAATAAAACCTCCCACCATAATCCCTACAAAATTACCTGTATAATCAAAATCAGATCAAGAGGTATACTTGATGTAAATGTAGGTAATTAAATAACGGGCCACTCTGCGCACTGAAACTTGAATGTTGTATCTTTTCCAACCCTTAGGTACATGTAAATTTAAAATTAATTAAACGTGTATACGGGGACGCCAGCCCTGTGCGATGATTAGCAGGGCCGGACTTGGGATGCGGAATTAATTTAATATAAGTAGTAAATTGTGTAGTGTGTTTTTTTTGGGTTGTACCTATTTCATTTTTTGTGTGTGTTTTGGTTGTTAGAGTTAAGTTTAATTTCTCAGTTTTAATCAATGATTTTATTTTGTTAGTAGGTTTGTACAAACACTTTTACTCGTCAATCATATTTTTAAAAACTAGATATAGGTCGACGTTGACGGAATACGTTCATATATTCAAATATGTTTTTTTTTTTTTTTTTTTTTTATGTTAGCCTACGCTGTCCCACTCCTGGGCAAAGGCCTCCCTCCACTCCTTCCATCTTCCGCGAGCCCGCGCGTCCTCCTTTCAGTTTTGACGGAAACTATCCAGCTCGTCCCGCCATCTCCTACGTGGTCTGCCGCGACCTCGCCTCGCTGTCTCAGGGCACATTAAGAATTAATTAACCGCGATGGTGGTTCGAGGTGGCGCGGGAAATGAGTCCCTGGATGGATTTGGGGAGGCCTTTTCCCAGCAGTAGGCCAGAAAAAACTAAAAAAATTAAGGCGCTAATAAAGGTTCCATTATCGTCGATAGTATTAAGGATTTTATTTATATCAAACCTTAATGATAAATTACTTTTTATTAAGTAAGTATTTTATTTATTTCAATTTTATTTTATTTATTAGGGACAACAAACAGCAGTATATTAAATATTACACATGATTGGAGTACTAAAATAATAGAATTAACATATACACTACCCACGACGTTGCCGTAGGTATAAAAAATACTTAGCGTAGGTATTGATAATAATAACAGTAAGGGCAAATTTACTGGTACTCAATACAAAGTTAAAATGATTACTCGGTTTGTTATTAAAATGTATCTCGGAGAACATAAAACAAGGTGAAAAAATCTAATAATATCTGCATCATAATACTAGGGACAATTTTAAGGGTTAATAATAAATAAATATTGTCGGCACGGTTGGCGCAGTGGTTAAGCGATTGACTGCTGCGCTGCGTGTCGCGGGTTCGATTCCCGCACGGAACAAATATTTGTATGACCTACAATTAGTTGTTCCGGGTCTGGCTGTTTGTGTATGTGAGTTTATATGTCTGTAAACGAACCCACGACACAGGAGAAATTCCTAGTGTGGGGCAACGTTTTTTTTTAAAAAAAAAAGTAGATCAATGACAGACAGACAAATCATCAATCAATCATCAAACAACATCAATCAATCAATCAATCATCATCATCAATCTGTCATCTGTCAGTGATGACAGATTTGTTCTAAGACATTCACTAAATTAATTAAATCCAAAGCCTATAAAATTTGTCAGTGTTGATAAGTATAATTTATTGGAACATTTAAACACCTACAAAAGCCTTCACTTAGTCAGACAAGACAATTTTTCTCCTATTATTTTTATTCAATAAATTTAAGTCGAATCATCACTAGGATTCTTTAAGCGCTTACTCATCTTTTTGACGTAAACAATGTACTTTTTATCTACCAAAACTGTTGAGAATCTATATAGTTATTATATGTACAAATAATAAAGCTGAAGAGTTTGTTTGTTTGAAAGCGCTTATTTCAAGAACTACCAGTCGAATTAGAAAATATATTTCTGCATTTAATAGCCCAACTCTTAAGGAAGGCTATCAGCTACGTCACATTACGCTAAGACCCTTAGGAGCCGAGCAGAAACAAAAATAAATCAGAAATAACGCTAAGCGAAAACGAAGTAATAGCGTGAGCAGGCGATGCGATGCGATGGGTTAGGTCGGGGAACAATAAATTTATTATTTATTTAAACTTTCCGCACATAAAGGTACAAAGGCGGACTCAAAAGAAAAAAAAAATGCGCGAAAATGATGATGATGCAGAAATTTCACGCAGGCGAGGTCTCGGGCAGAAGCTAGTCGTGAGATAAACCTAGTTTTTCTCAAAGACATAAGTCAAACATCATTTATCACTTCGTCGTGACACGTTTCATCCTTTTTAATAGATAGATTGATGATTTTTCTTTAAAAATAGACTGAAAACTATTGATATTGTTAAAACCGATGAGTTTTGCAGAAAGCTTGCTTTAAAGTACGAAGATATCAGTCAAAATGTGAAATATTACTTTCAGTTTATCAGACAAAAGATGAATTACACAAATGTTTTTCATATTGCAACAAAGATCGCAGGAATTTGAACTCCACCCTAAGAAAAATCAGATTTATCAGGGAGATAGGTAATATTGTTTGTATGCGTGATATTGGCTTCAATTCCACCATAACCACTGAACACACCGCAGTTCCTAAACTTCGACCTCTCCTAAGTCACCTGCTAATCACCAACCACCAATCACTACCTGTTTGTTTTTTCTTTTTTATGTCTTATCGTATACAGCAAGTAATGTTGTAGCCAAGATGACTTCTGCGCTGCTACCGACGACGCCGTGGCACTAGCAAAGTTTTGGGACAACAAGTTCAACAAGTTCTACAGTCTTGCTAGCGACACATGGAAGAAGATACCGGTACCGGTCCTGCACCGGTTGACGTCATCACGTCAATGCAGACTGTCGCTGAATACCAGCGCTGGGGCGCTGTCTTGCATTGTCTAGGGTCGTAGCATTATGCTGAGTGATGACCGTTTTGCGTGGATGTGACGCAGATTTTGCCCCAACTTGTTCTTTTAGTGCTTGTGTTCTTTCTCTGCGTCATGTTTACCGCAAATAAACGTATTTTCTTTCTTTATCTCTGCTTTCTGCATCAATTCTACCGCCATTTCATTCTTCAGATCGCCACATCTGTCTATCTTGTTAGGACAAAGACATCCTACTTCTATTTACAGATCACAGATTTTCCAAACAGTCATTCTAACCTCAATCAATTCAGCCTACCGCAGTCCACTGATGGACATAATATGTCTCCCATGGTGCGCCACAACAACTGCGTCCATCTAGCTGGAGTGGCGTCCCACACTACGCTTGCCGATACGCGGTCTCCACTCCAGGACTCGTCTACTCCACCGGCCATCGGTCCATCGACAAACATGGCCAGCTGGCTGTCTCTTCAGATTGATAATTCTGCAAGTTATGTCGGTAACTTCGGTACGGTTTCCGGATATCTTTTTTATTTTATCTTTTTAAAAAACTCCGAGCATAGCCCGCTCCATAGCTGGCTGAATGCCCTTAAATTTGTGGACCAGCCCTAATGTCCGTATACACGTTTCGGCACCGTATGCGATAATGAACCGCGAATCGGCAAACTAGGCTAGGCTGGTTGGTAGCAGCTGGATGAGAGTTGCCAAAAATCGAGTTGAATGGTGTGCACTAGGAGAAGCCTATGTCCAATAGTGGACTGCTGTAGGCTGATGGTGATGATATAACGGGCAGTACGCCCTCTAACTTAGAATAAGGGTAAACCACAAGATCTTAAACACAAAATTACAGTCAAAAACAATGTTCAGAAATCTCAGGCACACCACAAACTTCAACATAACTTACATCCACGCTCGATTACACTCACAGCGCATGCATTCAATCAATGACTACAGCAAACATGTAAATAGGTCAATGATTTTGGCCCCTAATGTGTTGATACGGTTGAGCAAAACAGCGGAATCATAGCGCCCGTATGCGATAGCAAACGTGGCTGGGGAAGTGTAATTGAGTCCTTATGTTAATTCTATTGGGTTAATCTTGCAGTAGATATGGATGTGTGATGGATTTAGGCATACAAGTATTAATTAGGTTGTTAATATTGGTCAAAGAAGAATTTAATACTGACTGTCCTAGGGGCGGATGCTAAGGTAGCCCGTTAAATTTAAATTTTCTTACGTTTTTCGCGATTTGGAGGTGTCAGGTTGTATATTGATCATAATATGATTCCCGATCATAACAAGTAGGTATGTATTTATAGAATTATAATCATTAGAATCATCAACTCTCTAAGCTAGAATTGGTCAGAAATGTCATGATTTGGTGAAATAGTCATTCAATTGGGTAATTTGGTAAATCAAATCCAAATCTTTTACCACAGGACAATAAGAAAGACAGAATCATGATTTAAAAGAGTGTCTAGAGTTTATTGCCCGTTCTTTTCAATAGGAACCTGTTACGCTTTGAAATGGAGAACTAGCTTCATTGATTCTGACTGACCGACCCCTGGACAATTCAAAAGAGCTTGTAATTGAAATAAATGCTTTGAGTTTGAGTTGAAACAATGAAAGAGATATCTCATTTTATTTATTTTTATAGTCTTTAGTTCTGGTATTGACGACAGTTTTTCTTATGTTGAAATAAATGAAAGAACATGATAAAAACACTTCCCAATACAAACAGCAACTTGCTACCAACTATTTGCAGCAATAACACGACGTCTACACCCTAAGTTGCCAACTATAACTTCAAGTAACCGATGTTATAACTAATAGTCATGCTCAGGTAATTTATACCGCTACATTGCATGCAACAAGCATCAAGTTGCTTATGATCCTAACGGTAAGTAGAGTTACAATTAATGGCGAATTGCTATTTGAAACCTTGGTTAACATTATCGAAGGTTGTAGTTAAATAGGTTATTGCTTTGTAAGGTTAGTTTATTTAGGGCCCCGTGGCTAAATAAAAACAGCCGCACAGGTCGATCGATCAGGTTAAGCTTCGCTTGCCGCGGTTGGTCTGTGGATGTGTGGCCATCTTTACATACCGAGACCCCTCCGTGCCTCGGAAAGCACGTTAAGCGGTTGGGCCCGTCTGTCATTCGTGGATCTTTGACAGTCGTTACGGGTAGTCAGAAGCCTGAAAGTATGACAACCAGTCTTACCAAGGGTTGTATTACCCAATAACTGGGTTGTGGAGGTCATATAGGCAATCGCTCCATGTAAAATACTGGTATTCAGCTGCATCCGGTTAGACAGGGAGCCGACTCCAACATAGTTGGGGAAAAGTTAGGCAGATGATGATGTTATGTTTGTTAATTATCATTGGTTCGAATTTTCTGCTACCAGCCTCAGAAATCAATGGGAGAAGTGAAGAATAGTGATAAACTTACACAATCAATTTCTTTTAATAGTAGCAAGAGCGGCTGCTGAGCATGGAGATCTGGGTTTGATTACTGGTTCGGCCAGTTTCACTAATAATTCATTTATTTTTCAGACGTAAAATTGATGGCAAAAGGTTGTCCTCGGGGCGTTGCACGGCTCTTGCAACATTACTGGTGAAATGTGGATGCACATAACACACTTCTGCCTATAAAATTTTATGTTTGATTTCAATCCATTACCTACGAGTATTACAACAAACACAAGAAACAGAACAGAACAGATGGCTGATGGGGCCGAAAGGTTCTGGAGTGGCGACCGCGTATGTACCGTAAGACGTAGCGTTGGAAGGCCTCCCAAATGGTGGACCGACGACCTTGTGAAGGCTGCAGGAGCCCGTTGGATGCATGAAGCACAGAACCGGTCGAAGTGGAGGTGCTTGGGGGAGGCCTATGTTCAGCAGTGGACGTCTTTCGGCTGAAATGATGATGATGATGTTGACCTTTCAAAAAAACATGATAAATTACCAACCCTTGCCAAAGCTTGCAAACCCAAGTAAAACTTTCAATTTCGGTTTTCGTGGAAAAATAAACTCACTCAAACACTCCATTTTTTCTGTCATTCGTAGAATCAGGGGCACGTATTTTCCAATACTGTCCCATATAGACACTAGAATAAATGAAAAATATAACAAATATACATGAATTCATTCAAATGAAACGAAAATAAAAGGAATGTTTAATTATTTCGTATTTTTCCTGAAAAAATCTATCAATTTTGTCGAGAGTGCTACAATCCTTAATATTGGAAATTACCACACCTAAGTACTATTTTCTGTAGGTATTATTGGTGAAAAATGATCCTAGGTTTGGGTAACGATCCTAGAGTTTTATCCCCTTAAAGTCGACCTAATAACTATTTTACCACCCCAATGTTCAATAAGTCGGCTAGGCTGAGAAATTGAGCGGGCCAGGGGGTCTACTCCGAAGTAGTATCGGCCGAATGTTCGGGCGTTTCCTGCTACGAAGTTACTATTTGGTTCGGTCGGTTCCGATCCTACACTCCTGCACTCTTTCGAATATTGACTGTGGTCCCGACCCAAATGAGCCGATCCGAACATTTTTCGCATTTTTCAATAATATTCGGTTCGGCTATGTGTCGTTTCGATCCGAAAATTCGCACTTTGCACTTCGGAGTAGACCCCCAGGTTTATAGGATGCTTCGGGACAGGTAATCGAACAGAATCGTCACGCAGTGAGTGCCAAAAGACGGGCGTCATCGCCGAGGGTGGTCTTGGAAACGGTAACGGAACAACGCACAAAGAACAACGGAAAGCTATGCAAATAAACATATTTTAGAACCTACACTGTCCCACTTCTGGGTGAAGTGAGTGTAGGTTGAATGAAAAAAAAATAAAAAAATGTTGAATGTTCTTTGCACGACATAAAACGATGATGAGCACCAACTATTGAAGTGATAACTTCTTATGGGAGGGTAAACTGCTTCGTAACGTAACGCGTTACGGCGCCAGTCTATCTGGCTTCCCTTTCTCTCACGCATACGGCAGCGGTAGGCAGGCTTTTCCTCTCTCACTTTAACCCACAGCGCTAGTCGTATTTCGGATGGACGCTTACCCCTCTCTCTACTCAGTGTTTAGTGTGCGATAGACATATACCATAGATTAGTTTAAGTTATCACTTCTGTCGAGTGTCCCGAGACGCACACTGTTTTTTTTCATTATTTGTTGTCCACGCATAACCTCCTAAATCAATGCTTCTCCATCACTATTTTTAACTAAAACATTATATTTAAGAAAAAACATCGCTTTTTTTATTTTCTAACACCAACAAAAACTCTTGTCCCCAAATCCGTCCCTACCACCCTGACTCCGGTATGTCGGTCATTAGACCGCGAAATTAGCGCACAACCCTACACTGCTAATTGTTATTATTGTCGCTACCCGCTACCTGCCCCTCAGGAATGCCACCTATGTGCCATCATTGCCACTCCACACCATACGTCTAGCATTCACCAGCATTCACAAATGTGATTACTAATTGGGGTTTTGTACAGCCCTAAATATTTTAGTGGGGGATCTCTCGCGTTCTTGTTGTTCGCGTGAGGTGGAAAGGGTTGTTTTCTGTCTGGTGTTATGGTAAGGCACTTATGAAGCAGGTTTTTCATCATTCATATTTCTAAGGGAGACTTGTTTGTTTAAGTATTCGATAGGCAAAGATCGTCACTCACTAGAAACCTGAAGGTCCTCCTTCAGGTTCATGAAGGAGTTCGGGGAGACGTCTACTGCTGGATGCCCTCCCTAACATCGGCACAGCGATTTCTGTGCTTCTCGCATCTAGTGGATGCGGACTAATCCTAAATAACTTGTTCATTAATCTAGCATAGACTTGCAGTATTGGTTCATCATCCAAATGGTCTTATAATAAGCAGTCGAAGATGAAAATGGCAAAATAATAATTGTTTCTGACATCTTCAATCCATCTTTAAACCTGTTGAATATACAATATGTAACAAAAACCCTGTTGTTCCTTTTAGGGACGTATACATTTACCTACAAGCAAAACATTGATGAAATTATAATTAAAAATATACATGCATACAAAATTTCAGCTCAATTGGAAACCGGGAAGTAGATCTTTAACTTGCAAGATATGATTACAGACCGACAGACAGACAACGGGACAGGTGAAACTAAATAAAAGCTTGTAAAAAATAAGCATTGGCTAGAGTTAACTCATCGTAACACGCGTTTACGCTGAGCTTGCAGCCACCGCCAGCATGCGTCGTATTGCAACTATGCATTTACCGGAAATTCAATATAATTATTTTTCTTTGCATTGTATTCAGTCTTGCATCAGCCATCAGCTTAATATCCTGTATTTTTATAATTAAATTAATATTGTAATAAATAAATATTTTTTTAATTAAAATCCCGACCGCCGAAACATAACTGGCGCAGTCGGTAGGATCGCGACGTTCTAAGATCGAATCTAACTCTTCATCTTAAGAGCGACGGTTCTCAAATCGTTCTTTCGCGGTCTACAAAGAACCTATCGCGCGGTCGGACACCTCTACGGTCATCGGGATACATCTCCGGAGAATTGGAGGAAGCTGCGCTGGCCGAGACTCGACTCGACAGGAGATGCAGTGGCTGCTTTGGTAAGTGCTCTTATTTACCAAGTGTCCTTGCTCGATTTCCTGCCTTATTTTAATTTGTGTATTTTATGTTAATCTATGTGTGTCTGTCTATAAGCTAAAATCGCAGTAGGCAACCGCAAAATTATAATAAGTAGCGTTAAGTATCCCACGAGTAAATTCCAAGTGTTTAATTTGACACCTCTATTGTTCTACGTCAAGCGCCACTAGGCAGGCAAGCTACAGAAAAACAATGTCGCTCAGGGATTACGATGCCAACTATAGACCGTACAAACTAATCGCAGATTTAATGCCAAGATACGATGGCAATCCTAAATTACTCAATTATTATATTAGGGAAGTAGAAAACTTATTACAGTTAACTTCTGAGACAGATCGCTCGCACCCAGCATTCATCTGCTTAATTAAAAGTAGGCTCAGTGGTCCAGCCATAGACGCAATAGCGTACGAAGGTCACTTAGATTCATGGTCATCAATTAAGAACGCATTAACTAGGCGCCTTGGCGAACCACGAAACGAAATACAAGTAATGCAGGAGCTAACGCGAGTGCGTAAGTCTAAGGCAGAAGATGCCGAAAGCTTCGGCAAACGCCTCCGTGAGCTGTTGGATACTCTGTATTCTGTAGGGGAGCATGGTAATAAATCGTATTACGAAAAGATGGTTATTGAACAGTATATAAACCAGTTAGACTTCCACGTCTCGTTGGGCGTTCGAATCGCTAAACCAGACACCTTCGAAGCAGCCATCATAGCGGCTAGACAAGAAGAAGCTAGACTTTCATATAATAGAGCTAATTACATTAATCCTTCAACGTCACAAGCAAAGCCAAAGGAGTTATCTAAACAACCAGGCAATAATAACTCCATCCGTAATACAGTAAACCCATTTGCACCTGGCTTTATTATCCCCTCGCAAAACTTTCTACCTCAACAAAATAATATGACCCCCGAGCAACGCCAACAATGGGTACAGTCCGTATTGCCCTGGAAGTCCAGACCAGCATCAGGTAACTCTAGACCAAATGGTTCTAATAACTTTAGGAATCAACCTAACATTCCAAAACCACCGGTTCCCACACCAGTATCATCGGACGTCACAATGCGTACGGCAGGTAAGCCAGAAAAACCACAGTTCGCTCAGCAGTTGTTCTACATTCCAATTCAGATGGCCACTCAAGATCAACCAGGACCCAGTGATATAGGTCTCTTTAACGATGTCACAGACGCTAATGGCATATCGGTCGAGCCGAATGCAACCATGGACGAACAAGAGGTAGGTGGTAACCAGGATTTTACCTTGGACACCAACCGAGACAGCCAGACCTAGTTTCAATAAATTTCCAAACTAAGAAATATTTACCGTACATAATACTTCCAGAGTTTGACGGTAAGTTTCTATTAGATACAGGGGCCAGTCATTCAACTATAGCAACTGACGTAATTGCAGGCACTATATTTGAGTACTGCGTAGAAACAGAACCTTTTCAAATTAATACGGCACACAGTTCATCAGTTCACGACAAGGTAGTTTACCTTCCCTTACCTCCTGCGTTTAATACCGAGATAACACATAAGTTCCTAATATTCGACTTCGATCCTAAATATAAAGGTCTTATCGGAATTGACCTTCTGCAAAAACTAAAAAGTAACATTGATTTAAATAATAATGTTTTACGTACATCTACAGCGGAAATACCAATACACTTTAGTTCTCCACCTCAAAAGATAAGTATCGAACCCAGATGCGAAAAGATAGTCAAAGTAAAAACAAATTACTTAGATGGACAATACCTTCACGACGATTTAATCTGGTCAGATGGTTTAATGTCCCCAGCAGCTATAGTTAACGTTACAAAAGGTTCTTTTAAAACATCAGTAATTAATCATAGCGATCACAAAAAGTGTATCCCACTTAACCCCTCAATTGAATTAGAGACATTAGTCAAGGCCAACATAAATGATAATCATGATATTAATACAATACAGGTTCAAACTAACATTGACAAAATATTAAATGAAAACCTTCAGAAAATCCGTACAGATCATATGAACGAAGAAGAAAGGCGCGAAATTACCCGGTTATGTTATCAGTATAGGGACTTGTTCTATGCAGAGGATATACCACTCACTTTTACACACGCTGTTAAACACGAGCTCAGATTAAGCGATAATACACCAGTTTTCGTACGTAGTTACAGACAAGCTCCTCAACAACGCGAAGAAATTCGTAAACAAGTAGATAAGCTCCTTCAGCAAGGTATCGTGCGAGAGAGCATATCTCCTTGGTCATGTCCCGTGCATATCGTACCCAAAAAGCCCGACTCCTCAGGCAACGTCAAATGGAGACTTGTAATCGATTACAGACGACTCAACGATCGTATCATTGAAGATAAATACCCCTTACCAAACATACATGACATACTAGATAGATTAGGACGAGCACAATACTTCACAACCTTAGACCTTGCTAGTGGTTATCACCAAGTGGAAATGCACCCTAATGATATTGAAAAAACCGCATTTACTACTGAACGAGGACATTATGAGTTTCTTAGAATGCCCTTCGGTCTTAAAAATGCACCAAGTACGTTTCAAAGACTAATGGATCATATATTGAGAGGCATAGATAATGTTTACACCTATCTAGATGACGTAATAATAATATCTACGTCATTGCAGCAACATATAGAAAAATTAAAGCAAGTATTCGATCGATTCAAAACACACAACCTAAAGATTCAGTTAGACAAATCACAGTTTCTACAAAAACAGGTTAACTTCTTAGGACATGAGCTAACAGATGAAGGTTTAAAACCAAACAAAGACAAGATAAAAGCCGTACTTAACTTCCCCCTTTCAATGAAAGATGAAATCATACAAGCAATTAACAGTTTAAAAAATACCAATACTATCGGGTATGACGGTGTGTCCACTAAAGTTATAAAATTTGTCTGTGATAAAATAGCAGATCCACTAACGCATATTTTAAATCAGTCTATCTCTGACGGCGTGTACCCAGATAGCCTAAAACAAGTAATAATAAAGCCCTTACACAAGAAAGGAGACAAAACTGACATAAAAAATTATAGGCCAATAGCTAAAATTCCAATAATTTCAAAAATTTTTGAGAAAATAATTTATAAATATATTTATTCTTACTTCGATAAGTATGACTTATTCTCTAAAGAACAAAGAGGCTTTCGTAAAAACACTACGATTAATATGACTATTTTTGACTTAATTTATAATACTATGACATGTGTAGACAAGAACATCCCTATTTGCGCAATGTACACCGATATGACCAAGGCTTTCGATTATGTAGAACACAGTGCCCTATTGGCGAAACTTTACGGATACGGAATTAGAGGCAATGTACTGGAACTTCTAAAATCTTATTTAGAGAATCGATATCAATGTACAGAAGTCGCTAGATTATGTCCCAAAACAAAAGAATTAATAACCTACATATCTAAATCAAGAGCTATCAAATACGGCGTACCACAGGGAAGTGTGTTGGGACCACTGTTATTCTTGATTTATATAAATGATTTGCCCAGAGTCACAAGACATATGATGGTTCTTTTCGCAGATGACAGTACAGCCCTAATCAAATGCACCAATATAAATGAATATGAAAATGACATAAATAATTGTTTAATTCACATTGTAAATTGGCTTAATAATAATAATTTAATAATAAACTTAAATAAAACAAAAATAATGCACTTTCATCAAAAATGTGACATTCCTAAAGTTTGCTGTGCCTATAATAATATTGAAATAGAAGATGTAAAAATAACTAAATTCTTAGGAATAATGATAGACAATAAACTGACCTGGAAACCCCACATAGAAGAAGTATGCAATCGACTTAGTAAAACTGCTTATGCGCTTTACCAACTCGCAAAAAAAGTAAATATTGACACACTCCTAACGGCATATCACGGACTTGTAGTTTCGGTTTTGAGGTTTGGCATCATTTTCTGGGGGTATTCTACTGGTAGGGAACAAGCATTTAAAATACAAAAAAGATGCTTAAGGTCAATGTGTGGTTTGAAAGCAACAGACAGCTGTGTACCAGTTTTCAAGGAGCTTAAACTGTTAACATTGCCATCACTGTACATTTTGGAAGTGGCAATGTTTATAAAACAAAATATTACGTTATTTGACAAAGTCTCTACAGTACGAGAAGTTCCCCTTCGTACCCAATATAAAAATAAATTATGCACTGTGAAATGCAAAACAGCATTAATGGAAAAAAGTATTCTTGGTATGGCACCTCGTATCTTTAATAAAATTCCAGATAGTTTTAAGGAAATGACACACGCAAAATTTAAAAAAAACCTGACGAATTTACTTATAGAAAGATGTTATTATACTGTTGACGAATTTCTAAATGACTTGACAATTTGATGTGACTTTTTTTTTTTTATTGTGAATTTTTATGTACCCACCTATTTTACTTTTTATGACATTTTGTATTATTATTATTTTTATTATATTTTTTTTTATTTTTATTATAATTTCTCAAAACCTAATTTTAATTTTATATTACTAATTGTGTTGTAATTAAATTGAGTACGATTGTTATTTTGAACAATCGTTATGTTAAAATATTTGTATGCTGTAATGGCAAAACATAGCGACCTTATGTAATGCAAGAACCCAATGTACCTATGTTTGACAAATAAAATTCTGATTCTGATTCTGATTCTGATTCCTACCTAAGTCTCAGAAGGAAATAAAAGCCTTCCTAGGTTTAGTCGGATATTACAGAAAATTCATAAAAGATTTCGCAAGACTTACGAAACCAATGACCCTTTGCCTTAAGAAAAATAGTAGAGTCATACACTCCCCGGATTTCTTAGAAGCTTTCAATAAATGCAAACAAATTCTAACTAACGCCCCAATACTACAATACCCGAATTTTGATGAGCCCTTCATCCTCACCACCGATGCTTCAGATGTAGCACTAGGTGCGGTGTTATCCCAAGGAATAGTAGGATCTGATAAACCAGTAGCATTTGCATCCCGAACACTATCAGATACTGAATCTCGTTACTCTACAATAGAAAAGGAGCTACTCGCCATAGTATGGGCAATAAAATACTTCAGACCCTATCTTTACGGCAGAAGGTTTATCATCTACACAGACCACAGACCTCTCACCTGGCTAATGTCATTAAAAGATCCTAATTCTAAACTAACCAGATGGCGTTTAAAACTCTCGGAATACGACTATAAGGTTGTATACAAGAAGGGTCGTCAAAATACTAACGCAGACGCTCTATCACGTGTTAAAATCTTCCATGGTAGTGTCGACTCTCTAGCTGTTAATTTAGATGATAACGAAGATGATGAGATAATTAATAGAATATTCGAAAATGCACGTAGGGAAGCCGAAAATCAAATAGACACAGTAGCACCCAATGAAAATATACAATCACAAAACCCAAGCATTCCCGAATCTCACATAGGTACAGATAGTATGAGTATAGTGTCAGCCGAATCTGAATTAGTGTCTACAAGACATACACAGCCTGACAACGAAGCCAAAGGCATACCCATAATTTCAGACGCTATTGATAGGCAGTTGAAACAGTTCCATGTTAGGTCAACGCCCGGATCTACGTATAGAGTAGATAACAGATCCACTAACTCAAAAGTAGTTATAAAAGATGTCTTTATCCCAATAAACAATACAGAGTCTGAGATAATTAGATTCCTTAAAGAACACACCATCGCTGACCGTGTATTCCATTGTTACTTTTATAGTGAAGAATTATACCATGCCTTTTCTAGAGTCTACACAACAATATTTAACGACAGAGGCCCTAAGCTACTTAAATGTACAACACGCGTAACTCTAGTAGAAAACAAACCTGAACAACAAGAGTTGATTAAGAAATATCACGAAGGTAAAACTGTTCACCGTGGTATCCAGGAGACATACAAGCAGTTGCATAGAAATTATCATTGGCCAAATATGCTCCTTACCATTCAAAGCTTCGTTAATCAATGCGACACTTGTTTGAAATCTAAATACGAACGCAATCCTCTTAAACCACCTTTAGCTATAACCGATACACCTCGCAAACCGATGGAACACATATTTATGGACCTATATTCAACCGGAGGCGGAACGTTCCTTACAGTTATTGATAACTTCTCTAAATACGCCCAGGCAGTCCAACTAACAGCATGCAGCAGTGTACATATAGCTGAAGCATTACTAAACATTTTCTCAGTGTTAGGCCTACCGAATAAAATAACCACCGATTCAGATACTAAATTTGACAACGATGTTATTAAAGAAATATGCGCACTACATAATATCCATATACATTTTACAACGCCCTATAATCCTAATTCCAACTCCCCTATTGAACGTTTGCACTCTACCCTAGCTGAAATAATTAGGATACAAAGAATGACCAACAAAGATGACCCTATACACCTAATCATGAAGTACTCTATTATAGCATACAATAACGCTATCCATTCGGCAACCGATTATACACCTCATGAGTTACTATTCGGACACACAGCATCCAGAAACCCATTGGAGTTATACTACCCAAAAGAATTTTACCAGGACTATGTTATTAAGCATCGTGCCAATGCAGAGGCAGTTCAAGAGTGCATCGCTGCACACTTATCCAAAAACAAGGAGCAGGTGATTGCTAAACGTAACCAAGAAGCAGAAGAAATGAAATTCAAGGTAGGTGAAACTGTCTATAAACAGGTAGCAAAGTCAGCACGCAGTGACAAAACGAAGCCAGTCTTCAAAGGGCCATACAAAATTGTACACCTTCACCCAAATAACGTGGCTGAAATAATAGGTAACCATCCAAATTCTAAGTCCATTAGGGTTCACTTCAAGCTACTACGGAGGCCTCATCTTGTTGCAGGACCTTCATCGCAGGGGCCGTCGTGCTCAACGCAACAGCAACCGTAACCATTACCCATGTAGATAATGACAATGGGATCCTCCTTCTAAAACAAGGTCAACTCCTTAAACAAGACAACTACTTTAGCCTTGCTTGCGTTTACAACATCACCAATCTGCACTTTACATCAACCCAATTGATGGCTCTATATGCAAGCACGAAAAATGCTGAGAATACAGCATCTGGAGATTTACATAAAACGTATAGAAATCAAATAGAATATAGCCTTAGTATTATAGCGAAGAAGATAATGTTTCTAACGCCGCGAGTTAGAAAGCGACGCGGTCTTTTAGATGGATTAGGTACTGTCGTTAAGTCTATCACAGGAAACCTCGACCACGAGGATGCAGTTAAATTCGAAGAAGAAATCTTAAACATTAAAAACAGAGTTAAAAACGTCCAGGATTCACAAAGGAAATCCTTAGTATTAGCACATAATACAATAGACGAGTTCAGTAAACAGTTAACAAAGTTAAACAATAATCAGAAACATTTGGTTAGTTTATTACAAAATATTACTAATAATTCCAACGACTTATCTAACCATTTACATTTCTTAGATATTTACATACAGATAGATTTTAGTTTACAGATAATTTTAGATAGGTTAATGTTATTAGAAGATGCGATGACTTTTGCTCAGATGGGCACCATGCATCCTAGTATTATAAGCCCTCAGAATCTAATAGAAGAGCTAAGAAACTTAGAAAATATGTTTTTGTTTAAACCAGTAGCTAGTATTAGTATTAGTAACATATACAGGATAGAGAAGTCAATTAAAGTTAAAGCTTACAGCACAGAACACTCGGTTAATTTTATCCTCGAAATCCCCTCAATTAACCCAAAAACATTTGACCTTATCCACCTTTATTCAATCCCGAATAAAAATAACCTTACTATCATCCCTAAATCCAAATACCTAGCACTTGGTAACGATGAGTACGCTTACCTGGAAGAAGACTGTCGGCCACTGACCGATAACACCCAGCTCTGCAAGCTCCTCGACACCAGAAGAATTGAAGATACAGATGACTGCATACTATCACTCATCCAGCATCGCCCAGCTAATTGCACTCACGCTAAGATGAACTTAAGAAGAGGGAAAGTTCAGAAGATCGGAGACAACAACTGGCTACTAGTCCTCAGAGAAGACGAAGTCACCAAAACGCAATGTAACACCAAGACAGACTACAAGAAGCTATCTGGAATTCATCTCGTTGCACTCACAGAAGATTGCCAGATGAACATCATGAACAAGACACTGCGATCTCACACTGACACGGTCGTCATCAACGAAGTCATACCGTTACCAGAGCAGTTTCAAGTCGCAGAACAATCAATACAATACGAACTCCAACTAGAAGACATCTCACTAGACAGCATCCATGAACTGATCAACAAGGCAGGCGACATATCCGTACCAGAAGAAGATAATTGGCACATCATAGCAGCTACACCTAGCTGGAACACAATCATCCTATATATCCTACTGGTCGCTGCAGCATCCTGGAAGCTGTATCAATGGAAAACTAAGAACCCCCCGGAGGACACAAAGGGCAGCGCGGACGCCGCCAGAAGCAAGAGTTGCTTCTATCTTATGGAGGGAGGAGTTAACTCATCGTAACACGCGTTTACGCTGAGCTTGCAGCCACCGCCAGCATGCGTCGTATTGCAACTATGCATTTACCGGAAATTCAATATAATTATTTTTCTTTGCATTGTATTCAGTCTTGCATCAGCCATCAGCTTAATATCCTGTATTTTTATAATTAAATTAATATTGTAATAAATAAATATTTTTTTAATTAAAATCCCGACCGCCGAAACATAACTCTAGTCGAGAGGTCTAAATCAAATAGTTAGGATAACTATTAAAATCGACACATTCAAAAACAGTGGCACCGATCAAAGAGTGTGGCGGGAACGTTCTATCTCTTTCTGGTTTCGCGTCATCGCTTCATGCAGAATTGCAGAGGTAAGAAATCAGTTAAACATTACAAATATTAATAATGAATGATTTATTTTAATTATTTTTGTTACACAGTTTTTTATAAATGACTTGCTTTAATTAAGTATGTATACCGATTCTTAAAACGCAGGTAGAAGTAACAACAGGGTATTTGTTAACTAATGTACATAAGCATTAAAAAATAGTGAGACTTCTAAAAACTGATAATCACCACCTGGTTACTCCACACAAAACGACTAGTATTCGCCGGTATTAACGAATGTGATTATTAATTGGGGTTTTGTACAGCCCTAAATATTTAAGTGGTGATTTGGCGTGAGATATGAGAGTCCACGAGAGTTATTTTCTGGCTGCTTTAGCTGTTAGGCACTTATAAAGTGTGTACGATGTTCCAGTGCTAGATAACTCGGAGATAAATCTGGGATACTTTTGAAGTAGCCCTGCGTAGAATTATCTCGTTGCTTTGTAATAAGGCTTTCGAGGGTAAGACTAGTAGAATCGTAGAATATGTCAATGCCAAGAAACATGTTGAATTCTCACAACAACTTGAGAATTTTTAAAACGAAACAGTTGATTGAAAGACAGACTGTGTAAATTGGGTTTATTGAGAAAATCGATGCAGAAGAAAACAATACTCTTGATCATGCAATATTGTAGCCTAAGAGGGGCCAGTGGCTAAATAATAACAGCCGCACAGGTCGATCGATCAGGTTAAGCTACGCTTGCCAGGGTTGGCCTGTGGATGGGTGACCATTTTTACACACCTAGACCCCTCCGTGTCTCGGAAAGCACGCATCTTTGACAGTCGTTACGGGTAGTCAGAAGCCCGAAAGTCTGACAACCAGTCTTTCCAAGGTGTACTTATCTTATTACCCAGTAACTGGGTTCTGGAGGTCAGATAGGCAGTCGCTCTATGTAAAATACTGGTATTCAACTGCATCTGGTTAGACTGGAAGCCGACCCCAACATAGATGGGAAAATGCTAGGCAGATGACACATATAAGTTCTATTTAATACCAAAGCAATCAGTGAAAACACAACAAAACACACTACAATCACCATCCAAAACTGGGTCGCCATTACAGTACGTAAAGGAAGAAAGAAAAAAAAAACAAAACACGGTGCCAAATTACGATCCCAAAGCACCAATACTTCACTACATACACATCTCCATTTCAAATGGAGTGTACTTGTCGAAAATATAAGAGAAAAACAAAAAAGTTTATTATCGATAGAGGTTCAATCTCGGCGAAAACAATAGATGTATACAGCCTACAGGGAAGGGATAATAAAGTATTGAAAACAGCGGGAAAAGTCCAATCAATATCTCATATTCTCGGGGGAAGCAGGCCTATCTTGGAGTATGGAGGTATGTACTGTATTTGTTAGGAGATTTTTTTGTGGTTTCGGATTAGAATCGGTGGTAAAGTTATTGTTAAGACAGAAAAAATATTGTTGTGTCATGAACATTCATTGTTAGGATTGTGGTAATATAGTGTTCTCTTGATTATCAATCCTGGGCTTAATCTTAGGGGATGCGGTTCTTTCCTTTAGTCCAAAATCCTGTTTTAGCAAAATGTAGCTACACATCATAATTTTCGATAGCAACGTTCATATAACTTCTCTGGTGAATTCTCAACTGTTCTTTTGAGATAATATTGACGTAAGCTACTTAAAATAATAAATAATGATACGTAACTGTATATAAAAAAAGGGGGCATCAAAAAATTCGTCCCCATCGCTGTCAACAGGAAAACTGGCCAAAAGTCTAACAGCATTCCCCCGTTATATGGCGCTGCTGATTCTTTGGCCAAAAAGTAGGTCAGCTCTTTGATCACGTAAAGAGTCGACCAACCGCTTGGCGATATCTTGAAAAACCAACTGGGCACTCGGACCCCATGGACCTAGTTTTTCAACCACAAACGGCTCGGACTTCCACAAAATTCTCTGGTTAGAACAGACTGTTATAAATCCATTTTGCAGCCTGTGTCTTCACTAAACCTATGAGGGACGATGCGATTCAAGTCAAATTATCATCACTGCTCTGCCGCTGGACATACCGCGAGACCTCACCCGTCGCACTTACCGCACTTTATTTAAATAATTAAATAAAATCTTTAACAATTTGAATTCCAATCAATCCTGATTGATATCCTTGAAGGTGGCATCACTAATCTTATTTTATTGTTCATTAAAAAGGGAATGGAGTGCTGTGGACTGCGAGCTACAGCAGTGCATAGCGAAATGGTCATAAAGTGGGCTGATTCAAATTCAACCGCTTTTTTAATGTGTACGCCGTAATGTCTTGGAAGAGTCGTGAAGATACTCGGCAATCTCTTTCTTTGTAATGGTGGAAACAGCACCCTAATTGCGTTACCTACGATTAATCGGAATCGGTTTCATTTTGACAGTTCAACAACATTCATTGCGTTATTTACGTTGTTGAGCAGACACATGACACATTTTTCGAACATAATTATGAAGCAATGGATTGGCAATATCCTTCAAAATGATTCAGATTGAGATTGATTGTGTGTTACGCAATTAGGGTGCTGAGGTTCAATGGCACAATACCCAAAAAATAAGCACCATTAGTATCTACCTCAAAAACTCAAACGATTTGTTTTAATTTAACGATTTACAGGCACTTTTGAATTGTCAAAGAGCCGGTCAGTTAGTCAGAAAGTTGAAGCTAGTTGCCCATTCCAAAACGTAGATCTCTATGAAGAAGAACGGGCAAGAATTGTATTTATATTTTAATTATTTTATTTTTCAATTGTTATTTTGTTTGTTTATGTGCAGAGTTTTTACATCATTCTCGCATACAGAGTGACAGAGACATCGACGCGCAAACTGAAACCATGAATTCAGCAAATGATTCTAGACCCTAGCGTAGAATTATTTCGTAGTTTAAAAAAAAAATGTTGTTCTATACATTTTGACCAATTTTTTTATTTTATTATGTCATTTTTATGAATAGAAAATTAAGAAAAATAATAGAATGTTAACAATGTCCATGGAATTTCTAGCGCGTTCTTCTCCATATGTACTTACCTACTGCGCTTTGAGATGGGCAACTAACTTCATATAAAGAAACTAGCTGACCCGGAAAACGTTGTTTTGCCATATACATTATTTCTAGGAAATATAATTTTTTTTTGTATGCAAACTCAAACTCAAATCATTTATTTCAATTAAACCATTTACAGGCACTTTTGAATTGTCAAAATTAAATAGTCGGTCAGTTAGTCAGAAAGTTGAAGCTAGCTAGTGTTGAAGTAGCCCATTCCAAAAACGTAGATCTCTATGGAGAAAACTCCACAGAAAAATATATGTTGCCCGATTCTCAGACCTACCCGATATCCACACCAAATTTCAAATCAAAAATACAAATCGGTCCAGCCGTTTCGGAAGAGTTTGGTTACAAACATTGTGACACGAGAATTTTATATATTAGATAAATAAAAATAAATAAAAAATATTTTTGACTGACCGACTCCTTGTCAATCCAAAATAAATGGTTTAATTGAAATAAAATAAATGCTGTTTAAGTTTGTGAAGCCTTGACGCAAGGTGAGATATATAAAAACTTTGATTTGCAAGCCAGTATGACGCACGATGAGGTGTGGTGGCCCAGTGGTAACGGCTCCGCCTTACGAGTAGGTCGTGGGTTCGTACCCAGGCAGGCGCTTTACTTTGTGTAAATCATTTTATCACCACTGCTCTCAAAACGGTGAAGGAAAACATCGTGAGGAAACCGGCATGTCCAAGAACCAAAAATTCAAAGACATGCCATCTTCCATCCCGCACTGGGCCCGCGTGGTGGATTACAGCCCACTCCCTTTCGAAGAGAGGAGGCCTGTGTCCCAGCAGTGGGAACATTAAAGGTTGATTATTCTTATGACGCACGGAAGTAAGCTAGATTATGAAGATGATATCAATTACCTACGTCGTTAGTGTGGCCACAGACCACCATCTCTTTAATTAACCAGCCGCAGAAGTGTAAAATTGGCCTTTAATTATATCACACCCCCTATCGTACTTAGATGGTATATTTATGAGCTAATCTTGATGAGTCTCGTAAGAACCCACTGTTTTATTTTCAAACTTTGTTGCAAACCATATCTTCGATAATAATACCTAGATTATAAAGATTACAGTAGTTGGACCTGCTATTATTGTTTGGTTTTGGAACTAGAAGACTTTTTAACCGACTTTAAAAAAAGGAGGCGTCTCAGTTTGTCAGAATCTGTTTTTTATTGTATGTTAAAGTGGTTTGAACATTTTCCTATTGAAGTTGGAAAGTGAAAAATGGATGCAAGACGTGCCCGTAGGAAAGTAAGAAAATTCAAATAAACAACTTTAATTACAACATGAAGAGAAAAAATATTACATATAGTTTTCAACCAGCGATGACAGAGATAAAAAAAAACATCAAATTGACGGCTAAAAAAGAAAAGTATTAAACATAAATTAAAAAAAAGTAAGTAGCAAAAAGTTCTTGAAGTTGCGTCGCTTACGTTAGACTCTTAAATCCTACCCTTTCCTACTACACGTCTTTCTTACAAAAACCGCGCCCCCCGGTCTACTTCTTGATATGCAATGGTCACTGTAGCACCATGAACATGAGGCTACAGGAGCTAGTGTGAATCTTGGGGTTCATTTGATTAATCGAGTCTGGTCAAACCACGCTGGGATCGGTGCAATTCATTCATTCATTCATGTAGTTGGAAAGTGAAATTAGACTCCGCTTCACCAGATTTTTCTTCAAAGTTCCAATGAAACTGACATATATGGGTAGAGACTACTTTTTTTTTGTTATCCTACATTGTGTCCCTTTGCTGGGCAAATGCCTCCCCTTGTTTGTTGTTAAAAACAAAACTAATTATTCAAATAAGGCTGAGAATCAGCACTTTTTGAACGTCAAAATTACAAAAGACGCCCGCCCTTCACCAAACTTCTCTTCGTTTCTTCACCAAACTTTGTTTCTTCACCAAACTTCCCTGTCTTGTGCGATCTCTGGCCATGTTGGCCCTGCAAATGTTACCACATCGCCGCACCACCTTTGCCGTGGTCTACCTCGACGGCGATGAGGACATCGCCGTCGTGCGAGCTCCTTCATAAACCTGAAGGAGGACCTTCAGGTTTCTAGTGAGTGACGATCTTTGCCTATCGAATACTTAAACAAACAAAACCGTGGCCAAGTGCGAGTCGGACTCGCACACGAAGGCTTCCGTACCGGTAAGACAAGGCAAAAAAATTCGAAAAAAAACACGTTCCTTGTATGTTCCCTTTAATTTTTAACTTTATTTTATTTTTATTATTTGTTAATATAGCAGCATTAGAAATACACACTCTGGAAAAAATTTCAACTGTCTACCTATTGCGGTTCTGACTGACAGACGGACGGACGGATAGCGGAGGCTTGGTAATAGAATACTGTTGGCACCCTTTGCATACGGAACCATAATATCTAGGGATATGGTGTCTTAAAGTGTCACATCAGTCGCCGTGATATTTGAAAAACTATATCCGGTAGTACAGACATAAAAAAAAAAACTTAAAATGGACTTCTTACTATGACCATCACAGACATTTTTTCCATTCTAAAGAATCATTGAACTCATAAAATAACTATAAAACATCGAAATCATTTATCATCAATTAGTTTCAAGCTTTTAGCATCCTAATTTAACATTTTTATACGTTTTTAACTAGTCTATAAACTTCCTTAAACGAATTGGAGGATGCCGACATCTTCAAAACCGGTACAGGCCGTTACAAAAAAAAAAAATGATTTAAAGTTTTGCAGTCACAATAGAAAAGCTATAAAAATTGCTTATACGGAAACTACTACCATAGAATAATCAGCCTATAATTTTCCCACTGCTGGGACACAGGCCTCCTCTCTGTGAGAGGGAGTGGGCTGTAATCTACCACGCGGGCCCAGTGCGGGTTGGTAGATGTCACAATGTCTTCGAATTTTTGGTTCTAGGACATGTGGATTTCCTGACGTTGTTTTCCTTTACCGTATTGAGAGCAGTGCTGATGAAATAATTGACACAAAGTAACGCGCCTGTAAGGGTTCGAACTCACGACCTACAACTTGTGTGTCGATACCGACACGCCGATACCACTGGGTCCTGCTATATAGAAACTACTACAATAAATCAAAACTAATCAATTGTTTTTGAATCTTTTATTGTTTTCCTTGTGTGGTGTTTTTGGAGGAGGGAAACTTTGTCTCATCCCAAGGGTGTCGTGATGACAGACGAATAAGGAAAAGTGAATGGGGTGCAGAACCCAACGAATGTATACCTCTATCCATCATATTCCGGAAACCTTAGTGATAACTTGATAAGGTACTCCCTCAGCACGGCTACCAGTGGTTGAGACAATGAAAGTCTAAATTTGGTTGACAAACACACCTACTTCAGACACCAATATACATGGTTTTCACATGATCTAATCAAGATTATGTCAGGACTTTAAAACCTCTGAGTTTGTTTCGACCTTTCTTCTCAGAGTAGTCAGATGGAAAACGCCAACCTCATCCAGTTTAAAAAAAATATGATTGACGCGTAAAAGAGTTTTGTACAAACCTACTTACATAAATAGAACTATTTATAATTTACTATACATAACTAGCCCAGGACGTTGTGTGTATTTTTAATTTTATAATGTTTAATACAAATTGGTATCCATTATGAAAATTAGGCTATGTCTTCCAGGTGTCAGGCTACCTAATAAAAAAAAACCTAATACCATATGGATCGGTTCAATGGTTTTGGGCGTGAAAACAGACAGAGTTACTTTCGCATTTTATAATATTAGTAAATTATGGATGTAAGCAAGGATTTGACCTATGGCAGGGAGGCGCGACGTGACTCTTGTAGAACAATTTCTATGTTTTTTTTTTTAAATCAACCTCCTTCTCGTCGCACAAGTCTGGGGAGCCTTTAAGCTGTTACCTATGACTTCTGCTTACACCCATGAGAAACAAGCATGATGTTACATACATCTGTAATCTTGAAAGTCCCCATCTAATAAAACTAAAAGATAAAACGAAAACTAAGCAATTAGGTACAGATTGGTCTTTTACAGAAACTTCTCTGGCAAAGGGGTTGTGCTTAGCACTAGAAGCTTTTAAATAATATAGATAATATACAAGGAGCTTTATGCAGTTAATCAGCTGCTGCAGACACAGTTCCAGGAAACAGGGAGACGTTACACAGAAATAACATGATACAGGGAAGTCGGAGAAGGTTCTCTCAACTCAGCTTTTCGTAGTCCATTGCTGGACATATGCATCTGCACGACACAATACCCTGTTAGAGGGTAAGCTGCAATTAAAAGTTGAAAGATTCGAACGATTCCTAATACAAACTTTATTTTATTTGGATCGGTCGGTTCGGTCCGACCGAACCTAATTTTGAAGTTTGTGGTATCGTAAACCCTAGTCTGAACGAAAATTCGAGTTTGACAAGATTTTACATCATGAAATTAATATCAAAATGTACGACAAGAAAATAGCTATCTTTTGAGTATCGTAAGTATCGAATTACTATTATGTACAGTTTATAGAAAAGAAAATAATCGTTTCTCTTGTAACCCAAATAAAGCAGGCGAACCTTTGAAAGACAGTTGGGCAATCCGGTACTTTAAGAAAAAAAAAACCGGCCAAGTGTGAGTCGGACCCGCGCACCGAGGGTTCCGTACAATTTAAAATTATTACAAATATTTTTATTATATGATGTAACAAAAATTTACGGTTTTCGCAATTTTTCCTTTATCTGTGCTATAAGACGTAGCTTCGTACCAAATTTCAAGATTCTGAGTTCACGGGAAGTAGGTTAGTAGGGAAGTAGGTTTTGATTCCCTTGTGAGTGTCGAAAATTTGCGAAAATTTGCGGCATTAACGGCTGTATCTTTTGATTGCCTTGGCTTAGAAGTTTGATTTTTTCACAGCTCCAAGGGTCTGTAGACCTGAGTATTTGATATAAATTCCGGGTCTTGATAGACAGACAGACGGACGGACAACAAAGTGATCCTATAAAAGGGTTCCGTTTTTTCCTTTCGAGGTATGGAACCCTAAAAATATCTCGAATTTTACTGCATCTTTGACAGTGATTGTCGCCGAAATGTGATTGAGACCGGATTTTCAACGTTTTAAAATATGGGAATAGCTTCTGAAGGTGTAGGCGTGTGCGATGGGTTTTGTTTTGTTTACTATTGCATTGTAATGTTAATGCATTATTGTATTGGTTGTTGTGTGTGTAATGTAAAGCCATTCTCTCGATAAATATAAGAAATGTCTTAAACATTTATTGTAATCTAATGTAAATGTTTTTTTTTATGTTAATGTTAGGTATTTTATTATTCTTTGCTCTAATATTTTATAGAATTTATTGTGTTTTTATGTTGCACTGTCAAAATTTTTCATTTATTATGGTATTAGGTATTTAATTTGTTCGCGTAGTTGTCCATTTCATTGTGCATGCTGTGGCTCCTGTAATTGAAGGAGTACAAATCAAATCAAAATATCTTATTTCACATAAACCAACATGGGCACTTATGAAACGTCAGAAGCTATGTGAACGGTTCCAATTGGTCGTTTCCTGTGGAGAAGAGCCGGCAAGAAACTCCATGGTTACTCTTTTGAAAATAATTGGCTTTTACAATGTTTTCAAATTACAGTAGGTATAGGAGGACAGCGTAGGCCTGTCAACAAGTACCAGGTACTTGATAAAATAAAAAAAATGGTCTACAGATCTAAAGTCTACAAGGCCTACAAAGTCGTCACATTTACAAAATATAGAAGAATCCATCAAAAGATAGATAAAATTCAAAAACCTATTAAAACCAAGTTGACATGACTGCCATTACAACCACTACTAACGAGTTGAAACTAGAATTGTCTGTATATAATGTCAAATAATAAAAAGATTATGTCAAAGAAGTGTGTAAAAAATAAATAAATATCGTAATTTGAGAGCAGTTAATAGACATTTACGTAGTTATGCCGTTAATAAGGTGCCAGGGAAGCCACATGTGCAGAAGAAATCATTGCCAAACTACCTTGTCTTCAACGTAGTCTTTAATCTTAAATATGCTTTTTTGATAAGGACACGTTTGATGAGGGTTTTGAACTTTCCATCGCTTAGTTCTGTAACCGGCATTGGCAACTTGTTATAAAAGCGGATGCTGTTTATAAGAAATGACTTATTTAGGTATCACAATTTAATTTTTACTACGTTATTTATACTATGGAAATCGCTTCTTATTTTTATAAGTCCTAAGTTTTTGCGAACATACAAAATATTTTCTAAAATGTAAAGAGAAGACAGAGTTAGTATATCAATTTCTTTGAATTTGTTTCTACGAGACTCACGAGGACTCATTTTATAGATGGCGCGGATTGCCCTCTTTTGTGAAATAAAAATTGAATCTACGTCAGCTGCCGATCCCCGCAGCAGAACACCATAAGACATAATACTGTGGAAATAAGCAAAGTATACTAACCTAGCCGTGGCTATATCTGTCCACTGCCTTATTTTCTTACTGCATATGCAGCTGAACTTAATCTACCTGAAAGAGCCTATTACACCTACCAAATACTTTGTCATCCATTAACCATATGTAATGTTCAGTGTATATCTTTTGTTGGAGATCCTTGAAAAAATAAAATAAAATAAATAATGCATTAAATATTGTGTAATGAGTCATTGATGCCACCGCGGGCAAAGCCTGGATGAGGTTGGCACAGGAGCGCGGGGATTGGCACAAGAAGACAGAGGCCTATAATACTAATAACTTATTTCAAATTCAAGTAAGATAGTACATCATAAATAAAAACATATCATAATTGAGCTTATACTAACAGAAATTCGAGAAGACATCTGTGTCTGAACTAGATAAATAAATATCTGTATTTCAGACAACAGCGCTCTTCCCTATAAACAGCTTACAAGTTCAAATTTGCTTTAATTATGTACATAGGTATTTCGTTATTTTTAGATCAACTAGTAGATAGCAAAAAATACAAATAAAGTAAAATGGAATAAGTCGGAGGGGTTATGCGGCTAACGTGACCAGACGTCCCGTTTTGAACGGGACTGTCCCTTTTTATAATTACGAGTCCCGGTGTCCCCGAAATGAACTCTGGGACACAAAATTGTCCCGTTTTCGGAAACCGCGAGAAAATTTGAGTAGTCGAGCCGGCCGGACGGCCGCGGCCGCCGCGCCGGCCGTGTCGCGGCGTCGGATTTTATGTTTGCTTGCTACAAATGCTCCAGTAGAAAGAGTTTTTTTCTATGATGAACAAAATAAATTATCTATTCTATTTCATTAAGAAAAGGACAGTCAGTTAGTCAGCGCCTGACGTAAATAAATTGATGTATTTTTAGTAGCCATGTTTTTAATCACGTCTAAACTGTCTATGGCGTATCTTAATTTAACAGGACTAAACTAATATTTATCTTCTGTCCTGTTCTTAATGAAATAAATAATAATTTGTGAACAAGGGAATCGGCGCCGATGGCAATGTCCCGTTTTGAGTCAAAGAATAAATGGTCACGTTACTTATGCCCCAGCTATGGGTGATGACGATGATGAATGACTCATGTAACTTGAATGAATTATATTTACACCTTCTGTTTCATAACGTTACCATGGCGGCACTAAACAAAAAGGAGATAAAAACGCAGACAACTATTATCACGTGATAAATTGCGCGAGTGAGTCAGGATACTGTTTGCTTCAGCTCTTTAAAACGTCCGCAATGAGTGCGACTTTACTCGTACCTACTTAAGTTTTTAAACAGAAATTAAAATATACGAGGGTCATTTAGTAATTAGATTTAGTTTATTGGAGAGTCTGGTTGTAAAATAACAACGTGTCAGTGATGTAGGTAAATATCTCCGTGCACGGTGCATAGTAAAATTCTCGGAGCAGGCGCGGTGGCAAGCTCAGTGTTAAGTGCCTGTAATTTCACTGGAGCTGTGTATACCTATTCTTAAAACCGAAACAATGTACCTAACTAAGGGAAAAAATAATACTGTGACTAGACGATCGTCGTAGGTTCGAACCCAGACAGGGGTTTTATTTTGTGACCTCTCAAAACAGTGAAGGAAAACATCGTGAGGAAAGCGGCGTGTCCTAGAACCAAATATTCGAAGACATGTGACATCTACCAACCCGCACTGAGTCGCAGGCAGTACCGTAGCTAGTTTTGTATAAATCGACCTTTACAAAGTTTTGAACTGACGGCCCCTTTATCGCGTTATTATGAAAATTCAGGAGTCCAATTCCCGTAATTAAAAACGTTCAAAATCTAGTCGCAATCTAATCTTAGCGACAATCAATGTCAAAAACTTGTCAAAAATGTAGGGAAATTAGAGGTATTTTTTGACAGATTGAGACTGAGATCAGACTGTGAACATTTTTAGAATTACGAGAATTGCCCCACCGATGTTTGTTTACATTACTTTGAAATTCATAATCCATATGCTATAAAGATTTTCTGATATTAAAATATCGAAGTACCTATCCGTCTGTATCTATATAAGTACTAATAATAAAGCTGAAGAGTTTGTTTGTTTGAACGCGCTTATCTCTGAAACTACTAGTCGGATTAGAAAAATTCTTTTTGAATTTGGTAGCCCATCAAATGCAATAATTCAATTAATATTTTCTGGAGGAAGGCTATTTTATATCATGCTAGAACCCTAAGGAGCCGAGCGAAAAGAAGAGAAAACAAAGTAATATCGCGGGCAGACGATGCGATGCGACGGGTTGGGTCGGGGATGAAGAAATTTCACGCGGGCGAAGTAGCTTACTAGCTTTTGCCCGCGGCAAAAGCTAGTAAAGTTATAAAATGGTATTTATGAGTTTTAAAACTAAACTGAATACTTTTGTACAAGAGTAAATAGTTTTTCAATATATTCATTGAATAATGTTAAACTTTTTTGGGTTATAAATTTTTATTAAACACAAAACATTCATGAAACTCGCTTAAAATGGTAAAATACTTTGATGGGTTGGAATTATATTATATATATTTTTTTATGTCAGCCTACGCAGTCCCACTCCTGGGCAGAAGGCTCCCTCCACTCCTTCCATCTCTCGAGAGCCCGCGCATCCTCCTTTCAGTTCTGACGGAACCTATCCAGCTCGTCCCGCCATCTCCTACGTGGTCTGCCGCGACCTCGCCTCGCTGTCTCAGGGCACCAAAACTGTGCTATTTGGGCCCACAGTTTGTCCGGCATGCGGCAGACATGTCCTGCCAGTCCCATTTAACTTGGGCAGCCTTTTGAGCCACGTCTGCTATCTTTGTTTTGGAGCGCAGTATTGTGTTTCGAACACGATCCGTTAACGTTAATCCGTAAACGGAATTATATATAGATTTTTTTTTAATGTTATTAGGGCCCAGACAGATTGTTGAACCATCTACAGCTACAAGGGCCAGGCACCTACACCTAGCAGGCGCGGAAGGGGGGCAAATGATTTTTCAGGCTGTGAAAGTCCTTTTAAAAAAACCTTCGCCATCTATTTTGCGTAACCTGAACACTAAAATATAGATAAGTCATCGTCATGACGACGACTTATCTATATTTTAGTAATATATTGTGTACGCGAGCGACTGCCTATCTGACCTCCACAACCCAGTTACTGGGTAATACGAAACCCCTTGGTAAGACTGGTTGTCAGACTTTCGGGCTTCTGACTACCCGTAACGACTGTCAAAGATCTACGAATGACAGCCAGGACCAACGGTTTAACGTGCTTTCCGAGGCACGGAGAGGTCTCGGTATGTAAAGATGGTCACCCATCCACAGACCAACCGCGGCAAGCGTAGCTTAACCTGATCGGTCGACCTGTGCGGCTGTTATTATTAGTTTAGCCGCGGCCCCCTTTAAAATTGTAAGTCACTCAACATTATAACAGCGCTCTCAGTAAAAATAATTAAGTATCAACAGCATAATGATTTCCTAATGATTACTGCTCCTCGAAGTATTACTTATACGTACAGCAGCCGTGTATTATGGCAGATAATTTGTTTTTAATCAGACATTGTATGTTTCAGGTTCAATGAAAACACATTACCTTTTACTTTACGAGTTTCTGTTTTATTTCATTTGGTGTTTCTTGTAAAATTAAGCCGTATTTCTGTTTTTACACGTTCATTCTGTACCTGCATAGTCTTTTCAGGGATATCTTTATAATTTTCACATGATTGAGGTGATAAGGAATAGTGATGACCCAGTTGTAACGGCTCCGATTTACGAGTTGTAGGACGTGAGCTCGAAACCAGGCTGATGGCGCTTAACTTTGTAAATTATCTCATCAGGCATTAATAACGGTGAAGGAAAACATCGTGAGGAAACCGGCATGTCCTGGAACCAAAAATTCGAAGACATGTGACATCTTACCCGTACTGGACTCGCGTGGTAGATGCCAGCCCACTCCCTCTCGAAGAGGAGGCCTGTGTCCCAGCAGTAGAACCATTATAGGCTGATTGTGCTAAGATGATGTGGCTACAATATCATAAGTTTGGTAGAGGTGAATGAGATCACAGTATAGCGGCGGCATTGGGCAGGGCACATTGCTCGCAGAACAGATGGCCAATGGGGCTGAAAAATTCTGAAGTGGCGACCGCGTACTGGAAGACGTAGCGTTGGAAGGTCTCCCACAAGGTGGACCGACGACCTTGTGAAGGCTGCAGGAACACTGGATGCGAGAAGCACGGAACCGGTCGAAATGGAGGTGTTTGGGGGAGGCCTATTTCCAGCAGTGGACGTCTTTCGGCTTAAATGATGATGATGAATCATGAGAACAATAGGTCTTTGATGCCCAGACATGCCACCTCCACACTCCTCATTCCTCCACGGTAAGCAGGATCAAGTTAGCAAGTTGAGGGTCATCAGTTATTCAATGGGGTCCAGGCTCGCGACGCGACGTACTTGTTTAATACTTAGTTTCACTTAATACTTCGCTTAATTAAATATTTGTTTCTACTGTCTAGTGTCTGGGTGTCTTGGACTGTGAAATTTTGGACCTGTATGGAAGTTGTTGGGGAGATGACTGCTTCACGCTTTAGTTGTGGTAACCAAGTATACAAACACGCTGTAAATGTATGCGTGAAGACGAGTAGTGTCAGCATATAACTCACACACACACACACAAACTTCCGACTTCGCTATTGTCTCGGACGGTACCGAGAGCTCCTTACACACACATTCACAGCATGTTTGTACACTTGGTAACAACAAGTAAAGTGCGCGTCGCTTCGTGAGATAAACATACTGTAGTACATCAACCTGATGAGTGGCAATTAACAACCTTGTTGCTACGTACCTAACAGGTGTTCTAAGGCGACCTTTATTACTTTCCATCAAGTGAACAGTAAGCCTGATTACCAAACTATACATTCACATATTTCCATTTTTCGTTTACTATAGAATATCACACACCACCATTCATCCAATACAGGGTGGCAAGGATTTCGACGCACAAACCGTGACCATGGATTCAGTTCATAATTCTGAACCCCCCTGAATTGAAATTATTCGCCAGTTATTAAAAAAAAAATAGCTGTTCCATTCATTTGGCCGCGTAAATACTGCACTTATGTATGAAACAGCACTCATGTGCTGAATTCGTGGTTGTTAGTTTATGCGTCGATGTCCCTGCCAACCTGTACAGTGTACACGTTAGCACTATAATAACATGTCACATATCTGACATAGTTGGGATTCCGTCAGCATTGCGGTCGCGCTATGGCGACCAGTTGTGGTCGCATACCGGTCGCGGTCGCTACTCGACGTCACTGAATGTACTGATTGATATTGCTGCTTATTTCAGTTATGTTGCGTTGTTTGTAATAAGTTATGTGTGGAAAATGTGATAAGTAATTTGAATGTTATGGTTCTCGGTCTCAAAGTAAACCACAGACACTGTAAACTTCAACTTCTTGAGTGGAGACAGCGAATTTATTTTTATTATTCACATACATTTTATACATTGACTCGTGGTCTCCACCACGTTCTCACACTGATTCTGATCTCAGTCTCAATCTGTCAAAAATACCTCTAATTTCCCTACATTTTTGACAAGTTTTTACATTGATTGTCGCTGAGATGAGACTGTGATTAGAATTTTATCGTTTTTATTTACGGAAAAACTTGAAAAAGCTCTCCTCAGGGATGGATTAGAGAAATAAGAATTACGTACCTACCTGAATAAGATTCAAGATTCTTTATTTGTGGAAACATGAGTAGGTATACATACGGTATATCTAACCTTTTCTTGACCAACGGGAAAAATGGCCAACCAAACTGCAAGATCAACCGATTTCACATCCGTGAACTAATCTGGAGGAACAGTATATGCAGAGAACATCATCTTCCTATAACCTTTCGTTCATAAGCAAAACAGGCACCAACTCCGCCATAATTTCCCTCACATTTCTCCTATAGAACAAACCACAATAACTTACTGCCCTCGCATTAAAAACAGGCGGTAAACCCAATGCAGATTATCCGGTACAACGCGTACACCTAACGATCACTCCGGCGCCTAATTACCGACACTAATCGGTAAGATATGGATTTTTATGAAAATATTGTCGAATTGTACACCTCATTAAGAATGGAGCGGGAGGCGATTGTTTTTAGTGGCTTTATGTGTTAGGTTTTATTTCTGAGTCATATCGAAACACATTCTACATTACGCAATATTTAAGGATAACATTATTTGCCTAGCCTTTTCCCAACTATGTTAGGGTCGGCTTCCAGTCAAACCGGATGCAGCTGAATACCAGTATTTTACATGGAGCGACTGCCTTTTTGACTGCCCTAAAAACTTTTTAGCATAACTTTCCTGTAGTTATTTAATTTATGAAGCAAATACGAGCTTATATCGGCACCCTAATTGCGTAACAAACGATCTATCACAATCTGAATGATCTTGAAGGATTGCTTCTTATGTTCCAAAAATATGTCTGCTCAACAACTTAAATAACGCAATGAATGTTGATGAACTGTCAAAATAACAATCATTGCTACTGTTAGCGTGTTGTGCAATTACTCCACAGGACTGCACACACGTCGATAAGATATGCGATAGATAAGCACGGATATTATACATATAATTTTCCTCCTAAAATTGCTCTCTGGGAAGGCTAAACCCAGCCTAGTCTGTAAACACGGTGTGTGTGGTTAAAATACTTTACTTTTAGCTTTTGGCTCAGCTAAATACCAACTCGCCACTTTAGACTCAGTCGAGCGCAGAGCTAAGAGACTCATTGGCGATAAAAAGCTAGCGGAGGCAAAGGTTCACAGTTTGGCTCACCGGCGAAGTGTTGCCTGTCTGTCCGTCTTCTACAGACTGTACCTCGGGGAGTGTGCTCAAGAGCTACATGAGCTCATCCCGCCTTCACCTTTTTAACAACGAGAGTCCAGACGCACTGCGGGATACCACCCCTATTTGGTTAATATACCATATATACGCACTAAGCACTCATCATCTTTTCTGATGCGCACAGCAAAGGAGTGGAATTGCCTGCCTGCGTCTGCATTCCTGAGTTCATACAACCCTAATCTCTTCAGGGCGAGAGTGAATAGGCTTCTTCTGGGCAAGCTCGTTCCACCGTAGATCTCATCCCTGCCTCTGGGCTGGATTGAGGTCAAGAGTGAGCCCATTGTCAATAAAAAAAAAATCTTTGATTTATTTACTAGCTGCGCCCCGGTTTCACCCGCATAAGTCTCGATCTCGTGGGAATATCGTGATAAAAGTATCATATGTGTTAATCCTGGTTATAAACTATATGTGTGCCGAATTTCGTTCAAACTCGAAACCGTTAACAAAACAAAACCAGCGCTAGTACCTATTATTATAAATAAAAATACCTCTCTAGTCATATAAAAATGATTGCTGTTGGAGTTGGTGCCAGGTTCCATACATTTTTCCTATCATCTTTTGTCTTCTCTGAAATAAAACACTTCCACCATAAACCACTTCTACCAGTAATATTAATGTCAATATCAATACAGCCATCAAACTACGTCGTCCTAGTAACCCATAACCCATTATTTATACGACGATATAACGTGTGAAAATTGAGCATTTTCTTTGAAACTTAACTGCCTTACAAAAAGGATCCCGGGGAAACGTGAATTCGTCTTTTCTAATGTCCTATAAATAAACATACGGTGCCGAATTTAGGGAGCGCACACAATGTACGGTGATTTGGGAGAAACTTTTTCTGTTTTATTCTGGTTGGTGGGTTTAACGATGTGTCTGCACACTTTTTTCTTCTGACATAATTTGTTTGCACATGATTGCAAGAGTTGAATCTTAACAACATACTGAGTAGTTTGAAGTGAAAACTTCTTTAGCGGCGTTGTGCACTTTTTTGTGATGGATAAAAAATGTTAAACTCGCGTCAAGACACGTGACCTGCATTGCGATCCTGTAACCATCTCACCGGGAAAACTTAGGTGAAGTGAGCGTGGAGTGAGCTATCATTCCAACTAATGCTAGGGATTGACGCTATTGACAGCTCACTCTAAGCTCACTTCACCTAACTTTTCACGGTGAGATTTTTACAGAATCGATCGGTGATCGAAAATTCGTAAGACGGAGGGAGAGTAGACCGCATTTCAAAATATCAAAAATGCACAACGTTAATATTTAAGTTTTCACTTCCCCTGTTTTTTTTTTCGCATTTAGAGTAATGAGCGTAGTTTCAATAAGAGTTTTCTGGCAGGGAATCAACTATGGTGCTATGGTGCTGTGGCATGAGGGACAGCTGGAAGATATATACCGTTTGATGAGAAATTCACAATCAGCACTCTATTTGCGTAACACACTATCAATCTCAATCTGAATCATTTTGAAGGATATAGCTAATCATTGCTTCATATGTTCAAAAAATTTGTCTGCTCAACAACGTAAATAACGCAATGAATGTTGTTGAACTGTCAAAATAAAAACCATTGCTTCTTAGAGTGTGTGACGCAATTACCCCTGCTTTCACCTTCACAAGATTACCCCAAGTGTAACCGTTCCCTTACGGCCGTCTCCCAGAATGGCTTATTGATGTAGTGAGCCCTTTACAATGGCGCAGCTGCCTTACCTAACACCAGAGATAGAAAAAAATCGACCTACCCTCACGTTCATACCGCTCTCCGTAGGAAAACGTCGAAAATGATTACTTATGTTTTATGGCAAGAAAAGTGTGTAAAACTGGGTTTATCTGTGGCATGGTTTTGTTAGTGCCATAAACTGATACATTTCGGTTCTCATTGCGTGATGGACACTGTGTATCCTCTTCAAGTCACTTGGTACTGGTGTTTTGATTAAGGGTTTTGTTTTCACTTTGCGAAAGTTTTAGTACAGCTACTGCAAGAACTGCAGATCACGAATGATTTTTTTGAGATAATCTCAGGTCACCGTAGGATACACGTCGCTAGCACGTACATTGACTAAGGGCCGGTTGTTTCAAACGGTTGGTTAACGTAACATACGTAGTTACATACGCCAAATATTAATGAGTACGTAATCGTAATTATTTGACGTAAGTCAAGGCCATAATTATTCTGTAATTGTAATTTGAAACAACGCTTTTTTTTATTTGACGATGGTTAACGCCATTTTTGACGTACCTATACGCTTGCGTCAAGTGGACGAGTATCAACCCGCCCTTAGAAAGATCTCCGTCTTTATATGCACTTGTAGTTTGACAGTTGTGTGACAGTGACAGGAATAAAGCATAGCCAAAGTAAGTGCACTAGGCACGCGTGGTGGATTACGGCCCAATCACTCTCGCTGAGAGGAGGCCTGCGTTGCAGCAGTGGAAATATTATAGGCTGATTATGTGTTATGTAAAGTAAGTGCTAAGTAACGTTTATAGATCTCGGCCTAAGGCTCTGATGTAAAGTAAGTGCTAAGTAACGTTTATAGATCTCGGCCTAAGGCTCTGAAGGTGGAGGAAAATGTCGTGAGGAAAACTTAACTTTAGCGGTCTGAAATTGGGGAGAAAAACAAGGGAGCGAATGTGTTAATCAATGGATCCCCTCTGTATGTACTTATTTAAAAAACAATCCCTTCCTACGTTAAGTAATGGGATCTGCACCCTAATTGCATAACACATAATCAATCTAAATCTGAATCATTTTTAAAGATATAGCTAATCCATTACTTCATATGTTCGAAAAATGTGTCTGCTAAACAACGTAAATAACGCAATGAATGTTGTTGAACTGTCAGAACGAAACCCAATACTACTGAGTGTGTTACGCAATTGCCCCAATTAACAGTCTGAAAGATATTACTTAATTAAAGTTCTACTTTTAATTTCCAGCCTTTCCTGAAACACTGAAATCCTGAATCTGATTACCGTGCATAACAAGCGAGGGACAGCGACGGATCGATGAATTTTTCAAAGGAGCCTGCTATACGGAAACATGTCAATTATTTCAATGACACTTCGCCGCTTCGTCATTAATTCGAGCCGTTCGGGATGAAGCGAAGCGCAGCGATGTGAACCGAAGTATTACGAAGCTTTCCGAAGATAGACTGAAGTAAGACCAATCGTCCACGAGGCTAGTATATAGTAAAGTGTTTCAAACTTGAATCACCAATGTGTAGTCAGATGTCACATCACTAGTACCTACACACACCTAAAGTGTCTAAGGATCAAGACAAAAGAATATATTTTATTGTCCTATTTAAATTAAACCCTTATCATCTGCCCAGCCTTTTTCCCAACTATCTTGGGGACGGCTTCCAATCTAACCGGATGCAGCTGAATACCAGTATTTCACGTGGAGCGACTGCCTATCTATCTCTGTCTATCTTCCTCTGTTTATGCATTAATAAAGACTTTTCGCTATTTTTGCTTATGCTGGATTTTTCACTTTACTTAATCCTGACATTAAAATGTGATAACAAGATAAAAATGAAAGGTTTTTATTACGTCAAAAAAACACTTAGTTGTCTGTATTTCCGACGTTAGCGCCTATGATACAATCGCAGGGATTGACTCAATATGAGTTCATCCGAATCATGTTGCGGAATGCCCGCCCATAAACAGTTTGTAACAGGCGAAAAAGATTTTTTGATGTGTGTACGGCATCCATATTTAGCAGAGCTCTTCTTTGAAGCATATCCCATGCGTGCTATGGGATTCAAATCTGCCGATTGAGCAGGCCATGGTAGGACGTTGATATCTAACTGTGGCAAGTGTGTTTGCAACGACTCTGGCAGTGTGTGGACGTGTATTACCATGTATAAGCAGAAATTAAGCGCCAAATTGAGTCGCAAAGGAATGACAACATCTGAAACAATCGATTCAGCGTAAATCTGTGCATTGAGATTGCTTCTGATCCAAATCAATTCAGTTCTTCCGACGATCCAAATACCCGCCCATATCATAATTGTTTCACCATTGTATTTATGGAATTCCGGGCACGATTTTAAGCATTTTTGGAGTCCGGGAGTCTCCAAAACCGTGTACGCCTATGTCTCATAATAAAGCGAAATTTATCAGAAAAACACACAAATCGCCGTTCTTCTTCAGCCCAATTACTGTGTTCACGAGCCCTTGTAAACAGGCTCTGCGATTGCGGGGCTCAATAGGTCGTACCTACATGTAGCGGCCTTCAGGAAGGGAGATTGACTTCATGCAAGCGATTTCTTATGGTTTGATCGCTTATTAGCATCCCTGAAGAGCTATGAAACCTCGTTTCACGCCAACATCATCATCGCTATCATTGTACGATTTCGTCGAGTACTAATTTATATGTAACGATCTTGTCTGCGTGTAGTGATGTGAGCTCGTACTCCATGTCCCTCTGTCACGCTGCCAGTGATGCGGTAACGTGTCCAAAGTTGAGTTATAATACTTTGCGTAGTGCCCAGAGCGATTGCCATAGCACGTTGCAGAGAACCAGCTTTCAACATTCCCACAGCTCTGATCATTTTTTCTCGTCTCAAATGACGTCTTCTCTCCATAGTAAAGTTCTTTTAATTTCACTGATTTGCCCTCAAACCCGTTGCAGGAATACGACTTGAAAAAAGATTTTCATCTTTTGACCGCAATTCGAAACCCTTTTCAAATGAAGAAACTAAAAAGTATCCATAGGTGTCACAAAAAATATAATTAAAAAACCTTATTTTTAGTAACTAGCAAACACGTGCTTGATCCCAAGGCACTTTTGATGTGTGTATTTCAAAGGCGGTTCCTACGCGACGCAAGTTACTAACGCGTTGTTAACGGGAAATATTTTATTTATCCTATAAAAACCTATTGAACTCCTAATGATGTACGATTTTATAAATAAATGTACCTTGATATATCCAAAGTTGGTCGCAGTTACTTGGCAATTGAATATAATATTTTTAGAACACCAGAATAGGAATTATTTGAGGTTCAAAAATAGAGGCGTGCTCATTAATATTATGAGGAAAGCAAAATGGTGTTATCAATATTAAACACATGCAGCAACCGGTTCCGACTCGCTGGAATCTCAGCTGGCCTGGCAATCATCGCAAGATACTGACTCAGCCCACTATCGACCTCCGGTCTCCGGAGTGGAGTGATGTAGCTGTATTTACGACGCCACATACGAACTACGCGTCATACTGACGTCACGCTAAATCCGGCTCTCGCAAGCAGAGTTTACCACGCAACTAGTGTATATCCAACGGCCCGACATGAATCATCGGGCAGTTGCCCGCCAGACACAATACCCGTCTGCTCGGAGGATCTTCCTTTTCTCTATACCTTTATTGACTTGTGTTTGATTACTGATTAGTTGCATAGTGTACGGATCAGGACCCCAATTCTGTATTGTTCCTCGCGAAATTTTACCACGTGCAAACCACGTTAATATCGTGGATTGTTTACGCCAAGGAATCGATCTGTCAACCGTACGGCTAACCTGTATGTTGACAGTTCAAACCACGCCATTGTGTCATTGAGAATACGTTAGTAACAAATGTCGTGATTACCTAAGGAATTGACGTGGTTTCGAAGTAAGGAATCTTTAAGTGGTCATAGTGAATTAGGGCCCAGAATTCATATCCTGACCACAATCGCAGTCCACTGCTGAACATAGGCCTCTGCCAGGCTGCGCCTAGGACACACAACACCCTGTCCGCCACTTTCCGCATTCGGTCTGTCCCAGCCACCATCCTGTCCACAAAAGCCACTAATAAATAGAGTAGCGTCGTGGACTATGGTCCTAAGTCCGCTCAGCTTTTTACAGTTTTCTTGAGATTTTTTGCACTTAATATTGTTAGCTTTAAGTAATGGCCGTCTTTTGTGCAGTATTGGAAAATAATCAGTATTTCTGTTCCATTCGAGTGGTGGGAAAGAGGTCATTACTGCAATTATCGCAGTGTTTTGCAGCAGCTTTCTGTCTAGCTATACCCTGTCCATTAGGTAAACCATTTTTTGACAGATGAAACTAGTGATTGCAGCAACACACAATACATTGATTGATACACGTACGGTATTATAATGTCTGTAAGAAACCATAAATAAGATAATTCAATAAGATAGGGCAGTTTATATTATATTTATTTTATTACGCATTTTAAAGTTAACTTTTACGTAAGCTGGAATAGCTACGTTCTAAGACAGCTGTCAAAAAACGGTTAACCTAATGGACAGGGTATAGATGTTATTCCAAGAAGGAAGTTAAAAATAACTGAAGTTTAAAGAAAGAAAGAAAGAAAAAGTATTTATTGCGACTCGTTTCGTGTTGTATCTGAAAAGGATGTTGTTATTTTGGTTAACTAGCATAATCAGCCTATAATGTTCCCACTGCTGGGAGACATGCCTCCTCTCTTCGAAAAGGAGTGGGCTATAATCCACCACGCGGGCCCAGTGCGGGTTGGTAGATGTCACATGACTTGGAATTTTTGGTTCAAGGGCGTGCCTGTTTCTTCACGATGTTTTCCTTCACTGTTTTGAGCGCAGTGTTGATGAAATAATTTACACAAAGTAAAGTGCCTGTCAGGGTTCAAACCTGCGACCTACAAATCGTAAGTTGCGGCCGTTGCCACTGAGCTTCGACTGCTCCAATAGATTGAAGCTGAAAATTCCATGAACAATACGAAATAATCATACATTTCTTTTAGTTTCGTTTTTTTACTTCATTGATACTCTTTGTAGTGTCTATATATGAAAAACAAGGGCAATATAAGAAAATACGTGCCTATGCTTCTGCGAATGACAGATAAAAGACTGTGCGATTGAGTTTATTTTTCCACGTAAACAGAATTTGACAGTTTTGAATATGTGGGTTATTGAAATATAATAATGGATAATGAAATTGTGGGTTTGCGAGCTTTAGATGATTTAGATTGGTGGAGAGTTTTAGATGGTAGTTTATCATGTTTTGTAAAAGGTGATGAATGGATTTAAATCTTAAATAAACATAAATAATGCAGAGGAGTAGCAGAGCAGTGGTGGTGAAATAAGTTATACAACGTCAAGCACCTGCCTGGGCTCGAACCCACGACCTAACCCGCCCACGGCCCGCTCCCTCTCACAGAGAGGAGGCCTGTGTCCCAGCAGTGGGAACTTTTATCTTATGCTTATATTATATTGCTCGATCCTCACAAAATAACCTAAAAACATTAAGACCAACACACCAAACATCTGCTACGCATTTAAGAACAACGTATGGCATCAATAAGCTACTCAAAAAGGTTATACCCTTTGTTCCAGAAAACAAAACTCACAAAAACATACCCATCTTTTTCTTACTAGGGCATAATGCTATTGTTCTCTCCCTCTAAGGTCTGGTAAAAGATTTTCCGCGCCGTTACCCGATCCCTGTGAAAATGAGTGGAATATATTAAGTAGTAAATGAAATCATTTGTTTTGATCTACTTATTATAAGGTCTGTTTTAGCTGTTCTGGTTCTCTTTCGTGTATTTTCTTCGCTTCTCTTCGGCACGACGGAATATTGTGCGTGTGTGTTTTATTCGCGAATAGAAACGGTTGGTTGCGTAAATCTTTCTTGTTTTTACTTTCCGGTGGTGTAGAGTAACTGTGTTTGTTACATTGTGTGGGATTCTGTGACGTTATTTTGAGCTCTGGTTTTGTATTTCAATGTTTTTTTTTTGTTACTTTTTTAGGTTATTTGATAGCTAGGCTTATGACTAAGTAGTAACAGCTGCACAGTCGGTCGATTGATCAGGTTAAGCTACGCTTGCCGCGGTTGGTCCGTGGATGGGTGACCATCTTTACATATATCCGTGCTTCGGAAAGCACGTTAAGTCGTTGGTTCCAGTTGTCATTCGTATATCTTTGACAGTCGTTACGGGTCGTCAGAAGCCCGAAAGTCTTATCATGGTGTATCGTACTATTACCCAGTTCGACGACACGGTTGGCACAGTGGTTAAGCGATTGACTGCTGCGCTGCGTGTCGCGGGTTCGATTCCCGCACGGAAAAAATATTTGTATGACCTACATGTATATTTTTTCCGAGTCTGGGTGTTTTTCTATCTATAATATGTATGTATTTACAAAAAAAAAATTGTATATAAGTAGTTTATCAGCCATCTTGTTACCATAACACAAGCATTCGGTTGCATAGCTTGGGACAAATGGTGCTGTGTGAAATGTCCAGGGATATTATTATTATTATTACTGGGTTGTGGATCGGCTGCATCCGTTTAGACTAGAAGCCAACCCGAACATAGTTGGGAAAAGGCTAGGCAGATTGCCTATCTGACCTGCACAACCCAGTTACTGGGTAATACGATACCTCTTGGTAACACTGGTTGTCAGACTTTCGGGCTTCTGACGACGTTAGGCTGCAAACTGAAATCATGTCAAAATGTCAAGGGATTTTCTAAACCCGACTTAGAGGCTTTTATTCGGTAATTATAACTGGCTTCCGTCATCATTTAGTGATCACAACAAAACCGTCCTCCCAAGCATGGTGATTAAGGCACTTAAATACTATTTATTTATTTGGGAACGAGATCCCAAATAATAACAAAGGATTAACGGTTGTTTTACGTGTGCTCCTTCAATCATATTTTATTATTTATTTTTCTATAAAGGGCTATTATTATTATTTTGACATATCTCGGGACCTGGTCCTTTGGAAGAACTAGGTGTAAACACGATAGAAATAAAAATAGTATAAAAATAAAATAAATGATGAAATTTGAGAACAAAAAAATTACATCATGTCAAAATTAAGTCTCTTAATTCTTATCTTCATTGTGTAGACCGTTTAAATAGAAGTTGTATGGGTTAATATTATGACGTACAGACGCCCGCACATCAAGCTAACCGAAACTGTAAAATTTTCCCAGTCAACCTTGAATCTTAATGCTTTAGCGATAAAGTTGAAAATCTATTAAAGAAATTTGACAGATTGTAGTAGCTTGATGTGCGTCTGTACAGTCAAGTAAAAAAGTAGCCAAGTGCGAGTCCCACTCGCCCACGAAGAGTTCCGTACCACTGTACAATATTTAACACGACATATTTCTTTAATACGTTTCTTGTTACGCCCCTTTTAATTTTTAACTTTATTTAATTGTTTATTTTATTTTTTGTTATAACCGCCATATTCATTCTGTGAAAATTACAATTGTCTTTTTATTACGGTTCAAAAGATACAGCCTTGTGACATACGGACGAATGGACGGATAGCAGAGCCTTAGTAACAGGGTCCCATTGGCACCCTTTGGGTACGAAGAATAGGATTGAAATCTCAGACTCTATCTCTCTCTCATCTGAAGCAGATTATCAAAATCATCCGTATTTAGCCTTTTCTTAATAACAATGTCTTGTCCAACTGGGCTTCCAGCTTAAGAAAAGGCTAGGCCAGTTCTCTAGATAGGTAACTAATGCAGCTGGCTATCAGTATGTTTATACCAGGAGTGACTTCCGTAATTTTTAAGCAAAAGTGACCTAAAAAGACACGAACTAAAGTACAGAATCGTGTGAATCGACTTCAAAACTCGTAGACAGTAGCACAAAGTAACACTTCTCATTCAGCAACCGCCCCTGATGAATCATGCTATCAATTTTACTCCTACCTACCAGGGCTGTAAGCTTCATGTAATTAAAATTAATTGAATGTTCATCCCTTGTTGGAAATACTGCGCTTATTGCCTTTAAAGTTGCTTTATAAAAACTAAATTAAAAGAGAATTTTAAGTAGGAGTTGGATGAACTTTAGAACACCAGATATCGGAAATTAATTAAGAAATAAATATTTAAAACAGACGAAATACAGCAGTTTTTAATTATTGGAGTCTATGGAACTAAATAATTATAGGGCATCAAAAAAATCGTCAACAACCATTTCATCACTGCTCTCATAGCCGTGAAGGACGACATCGTGAGGATACCGGTATGTCCTACAACCGAAAAATCGAAGACTTGTGACATCAACGAAACCACACTGGGATCCGCGTGGTGGATTATGGCCCACTCCCTCTCACAGAGAGGAGAGTACCTGTGTTGTGGTGCCATTTACGCTGCCGATCATGCCGGATTGCTGAGGTTTCAAAGGTTTATGTGTTATTTTATGGATGCGAGAAGTACAGAACCGGTCGAAGTGGAGGTGCTTGGGGGAGGCCTATGTACAGCAGTGGACGTCTTTCGGCTGAAATGATGATGATGATGATAAAGTGTTATTTATCTACAGGTGGCGCCTTACCTCTTTCTATCACATTGCCAGCCAGTCAACCAACTTCTAAGATGAAGAAACGTACCTTATAATCATTAATAAACAATTTCTCCGTATCCATGTAACTAGTAGATGTTACCTATGTAAATCTAAGACCGTGCAGCCCTGTCTGCAGTCACGGCGACGGATTCATGGCGACGTTGCCAGCTCGAGTTAATTAGACGCGTCCATTTGCCGTGATTTCTACTTACATTTAGATTACTGCAACCTAGTACCTTGATGTATGTGGAAGAGAGAAGTGTAGTAGAAGTCTTGACATGTGGTAGTGCGGTTTTGTTTAGAATCAAGTTCATAATGTTTTAAATCAGCGATAGCACTAGGAAGTGATGAAGGGCGGGCGTTTTTGGGGGACTGTCTTTTGCAATTTTGACGTTCGAAAAGGGCTGATTGTCAGCCTAATTTGAATAAATGACTTTTGATTTTTTTTTATTTTGTATCGTCGATCTGGTAATAAGAACGCAATTAAAAACAAACCTTTCGATGTATCCATCATTTGTCTAGCCTTTTTCCAAATATGTTGTGGTTGACTTCCAGTCTAACCAAATGCAGCTGAATACCAGTATTTTATATACAGCGACTGCCTAGCTGACCTCCACAACCCAGTTGCTGGGTAACACGATACCCATTGGTAAGACTGGTTGACAGACTTTCGGGCGTCTGAGGACCCGCAAAGACTGTCAAATGATCCACGAATGACAGCCGGGACCAACGGCTTAACTTGCTTTCAGAGGCACGAGGGGTCTTGGTATGTGAAGATGGTCACCCATCCACGGACCAAACGCGGCAAACGTAGCTTAACCTGATCGATCAACCCGTGCGCCTTTCGATGTAACCCTAAACATCAAACCGAAGTTAAAGGTTATTAACCATATTCCAAAATCATCTACATACATAAACTTTATCACCAGTTATATCAAAATTTTACTATAGTAATAAGCGTACAAATTGCTTACGGAGAAGACATCTTCATGTAATCACCCATCTAACAAGGTACAAAACTTAAAAAAAACTATCGATAATGCTGGATAAGGTAGAATTTGCAAAATTATGAAATATTCAAAACTGGATAAAATCAAGGCCGTAAGATAATGAGTCTTTTTCTTCCTATGTTAGCTATAAAAAGCTAAAGAAAGAAGAGTCAAGGTTCACGGATTGTTGCCATGATTAAGTATTCAATTTAACATAATCGAGGACATAACAATCCACCTGTTCTGAGGCGTCTAGACAAGCCAAGGTCGCCTCATATCCTTGAATGAATGTATCTATATTAGTAACGAGTAGATCTTAAGGCGAATGCGTCAGGGTAGGACGCAAAATTCAAATTTTCTTAAGTTTTTTTGTAATTTGCAGGTCAGGTTGTACATAAATGTCGATCTAAATATGATTCGCGGCCGTAACAAATATTTATTTATAGAATTAAGTATAATGAGGAGCTTGTGGCCAAGTAATAACAGCCGCACGGGTCAATCGATCAGGTTAAGCTACGCTTGCCGCGGTTGGTCCGTGGATGGGTGACCATTTTCACATACCAAGACCCCTCCGTGCCTCGGAAAGCACGTGAAGCCGTTGGTCCACGCTGTCATTCGTGGATCTTTGACAGTCGTTACGGGTCGTCAGAATACCGAAATTCTGACAAACAGTCTTACCAAGGGGTATCGTATTACCCAGTAACTGGGTTGTAGAGGTCAGATAGGCAGTCGCTCCATGTAAAATACTGGTATTCAGCTGCATCCGGTTAGACTGGAAGCTGACCCTAACATAGTTGGGAAAAGGCTAGGAAGATGAGAATTATAATCATAAATATTACCCTATTGAATAACTATTTCATGAAATCAAGACATTTGAGGCCAATTCTAACATCTGAAGTTGTAATGCTGATTCTAATTATTATAATTCTGTAAAGCCATAAGTATTTGTTACGGCTGCGAATCATCTTTAGATCAACATACAACCTGATACAGAAAATTTTTCTTAAAACTTAAGAAAATTTGAATGTCAGGCTATCCTGACGCATGTCATGTCTGAAAAGGAGGCAGTCGAGCGGGAGAGAGAAGCCGCACCCTCTCTCCCCTCCCGCAGGAGATGCACCGGGCGCCCGAGAAGGGTGCCAAACGATCTGCGACCTCCATGAGAGGTGGCCTGCGGGCGGCGGACTGGGGCGTCCATCGTCCGACCAGACAGGCCCGAGTTGGCGCCGCAGTGTTCCACGCTCGCCACTCGAGAGTGGATGCGTCCATTGTGGGAATAGCCTCACGGGGAGGTGGAAGCGGTGAATGCTTATGCGAATCCCGCACCTCCGGCCATAGGCAGAGGTAGAACACGGCGCGCGGGGGTTTTCGCCGGTACGAGTCCGTCATACCCCTCCGTCACCCCAACGATGGGGGAAGGATGAGGATTTCCACCGCGAAACCAAAAAAAACAGGCTACCGACGCGTTCGCCTTAATATTGGAAAGATGCTACACGTGTAGGTTTTTTGTATAGTCGAGGAGGTCTTTCATACACAGTGAATAACCAAGAACGATTCTGATACTCAAAGCTTACTAATTAAGTGGATATCAATACTTAAACATATATGGTTTCCAACCACTTTCTAAGAAAGGCGACAAACACGTGTTCGCGTGTGGTAACCTTTGATTGGGATTCGGTGTAAATGATTCAAGAAGGGGATGCAGTTGGCATCTTTCATTCGTGAAAAGTTCTAAATACTCAGAGGGACCATTAAATATGCTGGCTTCAAATTGATAGGTACAGTGAGGTTCGTCTTAATCTATTAAAAGTAGTTAAATTACTTTTATTAACATAAATGTTTTTTTTTAATTAATCTGATTTTATTATTTTTGTAGTACATTAATACATAATTTGTAATCAATTACAACTTAATACTTAAAATAATAAAACTAAACCATGTGCCGTTTTTGCCAATAGAAAAAGACAACAAATCTTCGAAAAAATATATTATTTATAACCAAAGGGGCAATTCTCGTAATTTTAAGAACGTTCACAGTCTGATCTCAGTCTCAATCTGTCAAGAATACCCCTAATTTTCCTACATTTTGACGAGTTTTTGACATTTGTTTGTCGCCGAGATGAGACTGCGACTAGATTTTGAACGTTTTAAATTACGAGAATTGGCCTTCAGATCAAAGCTAAAGATTCAATATGTTATGAAAAATTGCTTTCCTTTGTCAGCGCCAGGGTATAAGTTATACCTAAATAAAAAAATATTTTCTATACTTACAAGTAAATAATATTATATCCATCCACTACACGTACGGTCGTATAGTAGGTACGCACGTACGTGGTACGTATAGTAGGTCAATATTTATGTAGCATAAAATTGAAGAGTCTATTTGTAATATCAAAATAACAGCTTTACTAAATACATGTCGGTACCTAAAACAAAAAAATAATTTTAATTTTTTTGTCTGCCTGTCTGTCTGTTTGTTCCGGCTTCTCACCGAAACGGCTGGACTGATTTTGAAGGGACTTCCACTGGCAGATAGCCGATGTTATAAGAAGTAAATTAGGTTACTTGTATTTTAGAAAAATAATTAGGGTTCCGCACAAAAAACTTAAAACCCATGAAATCCAATTTGTTTTCCGACATGCACGCGAAAGAAGTCACAGTCAGTCACACATTTGACAGAGAGAAGCACAGCTAGTACAAAATAAAAACCGTTCTTGACACCCAACCACTGACATTATATTTTCTTTCTGTCAAATATGATTTATCTTTGAATTTATTTTGCAATATAACAATGGAAAACTGAATGATTTACCTTTTTATTTCTGCTATATACATAGTTGAAGTCACACAACACACACCAACACAAACACATACACACACAACACTAACACATACACACACTACACACAACACTAACAGTTATGATTTATGAGGGATAGGTTAAGATAAGTTAAAAAGACGTGATTCCTTATTTGAATATCAAAATCTAGGCATTTTTTTGACATTTTTATTCGTTTTTTGTTCATAAATGTTCTTTTTAATATCGGTTTTCAGGCCAGACTCATCTCTTCGATAAATTCTATGCAAATCATTGGTTTTATTAGTTTTATTGCAATGGATAAGTAATATAAACCTTTTTTTAAAGAGTAACAGTGGAGTTTCATGCCCATTCTTCTCCATACGAAACTACTTTATGGAAAATTCATCTGGAATCAATTCTATTTTCTTGTATATTTTGACGTTCAAAAAAACTTTTTATGTGCCCATTTGGAATAAATGATTTGAATTTGATGTAAACATATTATCAAAACATTACTTATCAAGCCTGACTGTGGAAATATTAACAGCGACAGTAACACAATGGGAACAATAATTCAACCTTTTACACCAAAAAAAACACATACTTTTCCGGCTGACTGTACTATCCACCAGTCTATAGAAATCTGTAGGGTGTTTAAAACAGGAAGCAATAATGCTCTATGCTAAGTAGTGTACCAAACAGGTTTGTTCATTTCAGGCCTCCAAATTATTGCCAAATTACTCATGATAGTTGCCAGGCTCAATAGCCACTGCGGCGGGCTGCGGTTGGTCGAGCGACGGGTATTGATGACGTCATCATTCAACGCGCCAATCCACGCTCGCGCCCGCTAAACTGATTTCAGTTTTAGATTAGTTCCAAATTCGAATTTGTAATGTGTCCGTTACGGTTCGAAGCTGAGGGTAGTTGTAGGGATGTGACCGTTAATAGTGAACTGGATTGGTTTTGCATAACATTGGAGGGTAGGTACTTAAATGTGGAGGTCTGTTGTTAACTTTTGTTTGCGAAGCTAAAATTGCGTGGTGCTCTAGTTTAGTTTGGGAAGTAGTTATGAGTTTTGGTGGTGATTGAGGCAGGTTTTTATACAGATTGTAGTTGACTCCGTTTTATAGAAGTATGTGTTGCGTCGCCTTTTTCAGGTGTTTTAATTAGAAAAAAGGTTCGCATGGTCAACGCTAGAGCACGAGTAAAAGTAAAGTAAAAATCGTTTATTTCAACATTCAAAGTTACAATATGGAGGTATCGTTGATCTCAAATTTGAAGCGGTAAGTAATTAGGAAAATAATTGCATAATAGTGCCTTACAATTTCTGAATTTTATATAAATATATTTATAGTCATCAATTGGACACGCTTGTAGCTTGTAAATGAAAACAGTTCATTAAAAAGAAATAGCTAGTTACAATATCGTATCGAAGCCTAAATGAAACAAATAAAACCGAGTTCAATTTACGTTTAAATTACAAGTTCAAGTGCGGAAAGGGATATATTTTTCAAGAAGATTTGAGTTTTTTACTTTTTTTTTGTATTTGTTACCCATTTTTGAGATTGAAAGAAAAACGAGGAACTTTTGCAATTTGGAAAGACAATAGGATGACTTGAGAACCTTCTGGGCCCTAATTCACTATGATCACTGATTCCTTACTTCGAAACCACGTCAATTCCTTAGCTAATCACGACATTTGCTATTAACGTACTCTCTGACACAATGAACGAAACTGCGCGAAATGAACGCGTTTTTGGCGTGTTTTGAGCTGTCGAAAATTCGAAATACCTCGCTTGACCACTGTACGTGGTTTGCACGTGGTAAGATAACACGGAATGAACGGTAATTACCATACAGAATTGGAAAATGATCAATGCAAAAAAGGTCTTATTTTTTTTTACTTTTGTGACATCACCACTCATCAAAATCACAATTACACATTTAAAGCCTGCCAGGGCGGCGGGATCATCCGAAAGGTTAACCGCTGCCCTGGAACAGAAAGGGCTAAGGAAGGAACACGGGTGGGTTTTAGTCAGTAAAAGTCTGACACTCCCTTCCGCTCCACCCAGAGAGGGAGGAGTCATTTGATGATTTCCCATCCACAAAAAAAAAAACACTTTTATTCGAGGAATAAAATTGACGTTTGACAGTGTTTGTATGAAATAACTGTCAACATTTCAAATTATTCCTCGAATAAAGTTATCTGGCGATGGAGAAATCAGCCCTAAAATAAAACGGACGAATTCGAAAATATTTAAAATTGGAATCGTTTAGCGACTCAATAAACTCTCGCAGCCGGTTGGTTGCATATTGATGACATCATCAGTCTCTCCGCCAATCAGCGCTAATTCTGATGAATCGCCATTGCCCTCTGTTCGGACATGGATGACTGAATTTTGAATATTGTATGAATTATTAAATCCCCGCCATGATAGTATTTGAAGGTAGCCTATTGCGCTGTCAGGGTGTTTTGAACATCCGTTATTAAATATACAAAAGGTTGTTGATTTAAACTTGGTGAATATAGATTGGCTGTAAATTCATAGAATAGTGAGGTTATAGAGTAATGTCAAACTATGAGAACAAGCGGGGTAGTTGTGTAACACACTAACAGTAGTAAGGGTTTCATTTTGACAGTTCAACAACATTCATTGCGTTATTTACGTTGTTGAGCAGACACATTTTTCGAACATTTGAGGCAATGGATTAGCAATATACTTAAAAATGATTCAGATTGTGATTGAGAGTGTTACGAGACTAGAGAGCAGGGCAGGGTTTTATAGCTTTCTCTGCATTAACTACGTCGTTGGTCTAGTAGTCGCAAGCGTTAATGCTGAGCTTGGAGTTTCTTGCCCGTTCTTCTCCATAGAGATCTACGTTTTGGGATGGGCAACTAGCTTCAACTTTCTGACAAACTGACCGACTATGTAATTTTGACAATTCAAAAATGCCTGGAAATGGTTTATTTGAAATAAATGATTAGGGCTATGATTAAGGGCCTGTTTCTTGGCCAAAGAATTAGCATCGCCATGCAACGTGGCAATGCTGCCAGCCTTTTAGGCCCTTTTCCTGTTGACAGCGATGCGGACGAATTTTTTGATGCCCTATGATTATTTTGCTTATTTTTTCACATGTACAATATCATTATTTTAATTTTAGCTTATATAATAAAAAGTGAATTCAAAGAGAACAAAAAAATGATTGGAGTTTGAGTTTGAGCTTGTAGTGCTGGGTTCAATTCCCGGATAGGGCAAAGTGTTATGGGATATTTCCGTCTGGAATTTCTCAATGGCAGCCCGGAGCCTGCACCTGTGCCTGGTTCATGGCCACCATGGGTTCGCCTCCTGTTACATGGACTGAAACATAACTGGCGAATTGTACTATAGGACTCTGCTTACCCTCTCGGAGACTACGGGCGTGATTTTATGATATGTCATGTTCTCTAGATTAAGAGATTATTTCAGTCTCAATCTGAGACGCAAAAGCCTAATTAAGAAAATATGGAATATACAGACATTTAAATTAAATTATCGTTTGATAAAGCTATACCAGTTTTAAGCGGAATTCTGACAAATTAAAACTATTCGTACCAAGTATAGCATTAGATGGGGGTGGAATAAGTTAGAATCTACAAGATTGGTTTTGGTTTCGAGAAGGTTAAGCTACGCTTGTGAAGGTCAGTTTGTGGATGGGTGACCGTTCTTGCCCACCACATCTTTACATAACATTACACACCTGACCTTCACAAGCGCAGCTAAACCTCAACCTCACACCCCGCCTTCAATTGTTTACAAACACATATGGATACATATCCATGTATGCATTTACCTACATAACTTCATCACACTACGAGTAGGTATAACAAATTGGTAGAGAATAAAAACAAAATGGAGTTTGCGAGCGGACGCAGCCAGTAATTTATATAGCACAGGGTTGTATGTTAAACTTCCTGGTTTAGTTTAACAAACATTGTTAATTTAACTGGTGCAGCTAAATAACTGGAGTGGGTGGTGTAGTTTCCAGTTGGTGGGGTGAATTTTTTGGTGATAAATAGGTGAATACTAAGATTAGGGGAAGACTAAAGAAAGAAAGAAAGAAAGAAAATACATTTATTTGGCAAAAACTAAAAGACACACAAAAAAGCAACGAAAGCAAGCAAGCAACGATGGATGGATTGTGTGAATGATGATGTGGTTAAAAAGGGGCTGACTACCGAGATGACGACTAATAGAGAAGTGTGGAAGACAAAGACATGTTGCTGATCCCAAATATATTTGGATAAGGGCTGGAGAATGATGGTGATGAAATAGGTTATGTGGAGAAAGTTAAATGAAAAAAAAAAACGAATATCTACTTTAAACACCAACATATTGCTAAGTTTGAATCGCGACATATTCGTAAAAATATAAACAAATATGAGTTTACGGAAAAATAACTTTAATTCCTACACAATGAAGTTCAGTTTACGCTACAACTTCAAACATTTTTATAACTTTTTCAACAGTGCTAGTCGCTCTGAAATCAACTTAATTACCATTAAAATGAAGTTAATATTTGTTTAACTTGAAATAACGTCAATTTGAAACATAAATAAAATTTGAATTATAGCTACATTGGGCAGGGGCTTGTGGCTAAGTAACAACAGCCGCACGGTTCGATCGGTCAGGTTATGCTACGCTTACCGCGGTTGCTCCATGGGTGGGTGACCATCTTTACGTACCAAGACCCCTCCCTGCCTCGGAAAGCTCGTTAAGCCGTTGGTCCCGGTTGTCATACGTGGATCTTTGAGAGTCGTTACGGTCCGTCAGAAGCCCAAAAATCTGACAATCAATCTTACCAAGAGGTATCGTATTACACAGTTACTGGGTAGTGGAGGTCAGATAGGCAGTCGCTCCATGTAAAGTCCTGGTATTCAGATTAACCCGGTTGGACTGGAACACCCAATATAGTTGGGAAAACGCTAGGCTGATAATGAGATAGCTACATTGGGCCAATTCTTCCAAAGGTGCTTAGGTTCAGATCAAGAATTCATGATACTGCTTCGTTATTGAGTTTTAGTACTGGTGAGTCTAGCCAATCCCATCCATCAAAAACGTGCTGACATTAATTTCTTCAACAATGTCCATCTTACTTTATCTGTTTTTGTAGGTGTCTTTTTATTTATTTACCAACAGCTTCACTGTTATATTATCACAAGTACTATAGGCAACAATGGTCTCGGATTTACACTGTACCAATTACATGTGAACCAGCAATCTCAGAAATAGGTGATAACACTAAATAATTAAGGCTACACTACAAAATGTAATAAATATGGAATCTTTAGCATGTATTATGGTGTATGCTTTGTTGGTTGTCCATAAATAAATAATAATAAAACTAAAGGCTCTAAGGACACCTTGTCTGTAGATTGCAAAACATTCTGTTCAAAAACTACTCTGGCTCTATTCTAGGACCTTTTTATCAAACCAATTCATAAAACAGCCGTACGTAAATCATGCCACAATTCAACAAATTCTATTAAAAAACACTGCGACCGATTACACGTAGTGAAAGTTAAAATTCCCCAAACAAAAAAAAAAAAACTAAAAGCATTAAACAAATTGCGTATTCAATTATGACTCTGGCAACACTTGTATATTATTTGCCGTCTAGACACAATTTGATTTAATCGGCCATTTTACAAAAGTCCATTTTACAGGATGTGAGTAGCGGCACATAAAATAATTTAACAAGCTTCCCCTAACCAAAACATAAAAGAAATCAACCCTTACTATTGGTTTAACTAAGGGTCAATTTCTATTTGAAGAATAGTCAGATTACTTTTATCTCAGGAATAAAAATGCCAGTTCCACAGCTTTTGTATATGAAATTTTGTGGTTCACTGTTGTAATGATTTCTTGAGCACTTGGTTGCAGATCCGACTAAAACCTGTTCAATGACGATGTGACAATATCATTATTAAAATTTATAAATTTACGGTGACGATAAACGTGGTGAACAAACATTAACTACGTGATCTAAAATCACCATAACTCAATGACCGAATGTACTGGTATATTCTCGGTCCTTCTCAATATAAGAAGGCATATACCATCAGAGAGACAGTAACGTACTCATACGATTGTTTTTATCGTCAGTATGTTCATTATAAAGAAGACTGTGGAGTTAGTTCTTCAGATATTTGAAGATAAATGGAAGACTAGACATCAAGACTGGTGAAATGGCTACTTCCAGGCAAGCGTGCGCTATCGTCGTCCACATCATGGCTTAACATCAGGTGAGTTTGTGTGTCAAACGACAGCAAATACTAATTATATATAGGGACTCACCCCTACTTCGTACGGGTGGAATATACTGATGTGACGACATGTAAAAACCTAAAACAGGACAAAGAAGTCTTCCGGAATCAATCCTTTAAAGGATGATAAAAACCGCATCAGAAGTAAAGAAGCACTAGCAGCAGCAGTAGCAGTTTAGAAGAACTAAGTGAACACACGGACAGACACGAAAAGCGACTTTGTTTTATACTATCTAAATATAAAACCTGTACTGTCCCAGTACTGGGCAAAGTTCTCCCCCACAGCTTTCCACTCTTCCCTGTCTGTTGCCTTCTCCGACAATAAACGTAAAAAAAGCTAAGTACTAATACGGAAAGATTTCGATGACAATTTTTAGGCAACTGTCTAAAAGGCTGCCTCGAAGGGAAACTTCCCTTCGAGTAACAAAAGTAGGTGTTAAACCCAAACATCCACTGGCTTCTCGCCAGATACTATTCATCTCCATTAACGTTTCAATGAGTGAGAGGGACACAAAAAACTTTATTTGCGAGCTGTGTATTTAAAACATGGATGAAGCGAATTAAAGGGAGGGAGAGGGGGAGGGGATAACTTAATTTAATGGTACTCAGCAGGATTGCACCCTGATATGTTGCGTGGAAGCTGATTATGCTGGATGGGTGCGTTTGGATGTGATAATTATGGGAACGTTGGATGAAACAACATTCACTAGACAAAAAAAAAATGTGAAGAAGAAAGACATGCTTCAGTGACAGAGAGTTGCTATTCTCCCATTTTGAGGCATTTTGTAGAGAAGATGGCCAGGTGAGAAGCTTGCACCTTACTTGGCTATCTTCCGTGCAAAAACTTGAATATCTAATAATAATAATTTTCACCTATTAACACTAGCTATAAGATATTACTAACATTATGGATCCTTGTTGTCTGTATAAATAGTAATAATAACCATATCATCATTAAATATTCCCACTACTGGGACACGGGTCTCCTCTCGGTGAGAGGGAGTGGGCTGTAATCCACCACGCGGGCCCAGTGCGGGTTAGTAGATGTCACATATCTTCGAATTTTTAGTTTAGTTCTAGGACATGCTGGTTTCCTTACGATGTTTTCCTTCACCGTTGCCATGCTGCTTTGACCCAAAATTAATTGGCATAAGAGCATTCATGTGATGACTTACAGTCTGATTCCTTAGGACACATAACTTAGTCTGACCCCTTACAATGAACAAAACACTAAACTGTTTATCTTGAAAGCCATTGAGTGGCTTTTAGGAAACAATAATCTCCAAACTAATTCACTTAACAAAACAATTTCATATTCAAACAAAAAAAAAACACCGTTGTATATGACTCAGGCACCTTTATCACAACCAGAAACCCGTCAGACCTTTTCCAAACACACATAAAAATACCGCACAAGCGTAGACAGTACCTATAATCGATCTGGCAACACAGCCTACCTAACCGTTCCTATAAATTCTGATCCCTCTCATAAATCTGACGCTAGTTGGCGCCCTAGGTCCTCAATTTAAACCGGGAGCCCCTAATGGGGTTGCCATATTACCCATCTATTTAATTTCCCGAATGGGTAAACGAATTAGGCTGGCAACTTTGAAACGAATTAAATTTTCGACGGTTGACTCATTGTGTTGCTGTGTGGGGTAGTCTGCAATTTGCAACTGCTACCGGTTGTAGATTTCAATTTGAGATACATAAAGACGGAAAGGAATACTATGCTGTTTATCAAAAAAAGCAGCATGGAACTGGATTTTCGTATCTTTTATTAATTGGCCCCGTGGCTAAGTCCTCACCTCTCATGCAGGTGGTTGTGGGTTCAAAGCCGGCCAGTATCAATGTGACTTTTTCAATCCACATGTCATCATCATTAGTTCAGCCGAAAGACGCTGCTGGAAATGGGTCTCCTCCACGCACCGCAACTTCGACCGATTCTGTGCTTCCCGTATCCAGCGAATTCGTGCGGCCTTCACAAGGTCATTGGTCAACCTTGTTAGAGGCCTTCCAACGCTACGTCTTCCGGTACACAGTCAATCATATGCGGGTGGTAATTCATGTGTACTTTCTGAGTTTATATCAGACATTACTGACATCGGTGAAAGAAAACATCGTAAGGAACCCTGGACTTGAGTTAATATAAGTCGGAAATCGCCAGCCCTGTGGTAATTGCTCGTGACTCCTCTGTGTGAGAAGAGGATGGTGAGTGGGTCATCTTAGGCATTGCAGCGGGTGTTGACCCGCGGGTATTGGGTACACATTAACAACATTTAACGATACAATTATTTTTTACACTTTTTTGCTGTGTTTGAATGAATTCTAGAGATATTAACTAACCATTTTATTAACCCCCGACCAAAATAGATAAGTTTAACGTGTGTATCTGTGCGTCTGTCTGCGCTATCGTAGCTCCCAAACGGCTGAACCGTTTTCTTTTTTTTTATTGTTGTCGTGCATGGGTGAAGGCCTCCTCCAAAGATTCCAATTTAATATCATAATTATGTTGGTATTATTATTTCACATCGGTCTCAATCTTCGTATAACAATCTAGATGCAGCAACTGCTTGCAATTTACTCAATAAACTCACAATAACGGGCAGGGAGACTTTTTTATGAGATTACCGGACCATTGTTAGAGCTGATTGTAAGACATTTTCTATTCCCATTCATAAAGGTTGCATTAAAAGACGTCCCTTGATTACTGGGACTAATGAAGACTTAATTCTTAAGTTGATTATGTCTTTGTCTTATTTTAAATAATATGAAAGAGATGCAGGGATCTGTTCGGTAATACCTACTGATTTCACTTCGAGTGTCGTTATATAAAGTGGAAAGAAATGATACGTTGATCAATCAAAATGTTTGAAGGAGTTTGCTGCCCATTATATTGGCATAAATCCGATAGGATATTAATGCATAAATCCATCGCATTATATTGATACTAGCAGCGCTCCGCGGTTTCACCCGCATAAGTTTCGATCCCGTGTGAATATCAGGATGAAAACTGTATCCTATGTGTTAATCCGGTTATAAACTATATATGTGCCAAATTTCATCCAAATCCATTTAGTAGATTTTCGCCATCCATCCATCCTCACAAACTTTCGCGTTTATAATATTAGTATGAAGTAGGATATTATCTTTTTTTTTTTTTGGGTATGGCTTCTCGCAGTTCAACTTAGGAGGTTGTCGTATGCTTAACCGGATTTGAATCGTCGCACGAGTACGCCACGCTCTTTTATATGACTGACATAGTCGCGTGAACAATTAAGTCGCTTTTATACGGTAAAATTAAATTAAATTACAAGAGATCGCGCATTAGTACGCGATTATCTTTTTTGGTTAGGACGCGGGGTACTTCTTCGCCTCATTGGTTCAATGGTTGCAAGCGCAATTGCTAAGCACGAGGCTTAGTCCGCAAGTCGGAAAAGTGTCTTTTTCTTCCACAGGGATTTTTTCAGTAACCCTGGTGCATGGCAATAGAGTAGCCTGTTGTTAGACAGGAGTTTAATGTGACTGGTGAAATGCACTTTACACCTTTGACTGCACTCTACCCCTTAGGGAAATATAGGCGTAATGTTTACGGTCGGTCACCAATCACAGTAACCGAACGACATTTCCTTATTACTGTTCTAATTTTGTAGTTCAATCTTAAGATAAATGTGGCTTCTTATCATCATCATCTCTCTAGCCTTTTTGTTGGGGTCGGCTTCCAGTCTAACCGAATGCAGCTGAATACCAGCATTTTACATGGAGCGACTGCCTATCTGACCTCCACAACCCAGTTACTGGTTAATACGAAACCCCTTGGTAAGACTGGTTGTCAGACTATAGAGGTATGAGGAACAGGGTCTAAATTTCACTCATACTCTATAGAAAAGGGAGGATCCTCCGACCAGACGGGTGTTGTGTCTGGCGGGCAATTGTCCAACGGTTGATGTCGGGAAGTTGTATGTATGCTAGTTGCGCGGTAAACTCTGCTTGCGAGATGCAGGATTTGCGTGACGTCAGTATGACGCGTTGCACGCATGTGGCGTTGTAGATACCGCTACAAGACTTTCGGGTTTCTGACGACACGTAATGACTGTCAAAGATCCACGAATGACAGCCGGGCCGGGGGCTTAACTTGCTTTCCGAGACACGGAGGACCCATCCACAGACCAACCGCGACAAGCGTAGCTTAACCTGATCGATCGACCTGTGCGGCTGTTATTATTTAGCCACAGGCCCCTCAAAAAATAAATGTGACTTCTATAACTAACCAAAACAACAATTTATCATTCGTCCACATTTCTGGCAAAGCAACTTTAATCCATCTCAAACTGATATAAATGATTGTAGCAAGCCCCTGTCTGGATTAAAAATTTAAACAATATCCTACCAAGATATTGGGAGAAAATGATTCGACTGTTTTGGACCCCTGGCTTGGTTACCGAGTAGTAACTACAGAAGGTCAGCTCTATTCAACGAGCGAAAACAGGCGCACACACTCATAGATGGCTGTTTAGTCAATTCGCACGAATTTACTCGCCCGAAACGGGTGAATCGTCACTTCTGTTTTTTTTTAATGGGATACTTGCGTGTAGTTAATTTATTTGTGGGAGATTCGACAACTCCAGAAATATGTATTAGGCAATTGGCACGTTTAGAATTTTATGCAATGAAGTTAAGAAAGAAATACACGTTTTATAATATTTAACTCTTATCACTTCTGTGCGATATTTCCTATATTTGAAAACTTCCCATAAGTCTCCACCGGAATTCTCATATCTTGTTTCAGCTCTACAGTATTCTGTTTATTCCTAAAACCCCCTCTTATCTTAAAGAACGTTTCAAGTTCCTTCATGACACACATAATATATCTGAGGTCATCGGAAATCCTGAGACTAGAGCTGATGCCGATGCATTCCACAAGTTTCTATGACAAATCTTTTACTGTTCAAGCAGTACGGTTATCGAATGCAAAAATAATTTTATGAGCGCGTTCAAACCATCCAGCAAAATAACAAAATCTTCAGCTTTATTATTAGTGTGTCATGAAGGAACTTGAAACGTTTTCTACAATGTAGATTTCTAATTTTATCCATTTTCGTCACTACACACACACACACACACATACACATCTGCGGTGGATGAAGTATGGAGCCGACCTTCTGTGCTATTTAATTTTCTTTTTCTGCCCTGACTAAACCTTGTACAATCCAATTTGGATGCTGACGAACGAAATTTTTCAATAATATTTACCTACCTTAAATATTTTATTTGGAATAGTGTTGGGCGTTAGAGGAAAGATAAAGCGTAATATTGCAAGATTGATTTTTTTAAATCATCCTAATACTGAATACTCTTAAGACTGGACTGAAGAAAGCTTGAAGATTTCTTGGTTAGGAATATAGCATGTTTGAACTGCAAGACCACACCAACATTATACTACGTCTCATCATCTGCCTAGCCTTTTCCCAACTATGTTAGGGTTGGCTTCCAGTCTAACCGGATGCAGCTGAATACCAGCATTTTACATGGAGCGACAGCCTATCTGACCTCCACAACCCAGTTACTGGGTAATACGATACCCCTTGGTAAGACTGGTTGTCAGACGGGTTTTTCGGGGACTACCCGTAAAGACTGTCAAAGATCCATGAATGACAGCTGGGACCAACGGCTTAACGTGCTTTCCGAGGCACGGAGGGGTCTCGGTATGTAAAGATGGTCACCCATCCACAGACCAACCGCGGCAAGCGTAGCTTAACCTGATCGATCGACCCGTGCGGCTGTTATTATTTAGCCACGGACAAATCATCACAATTATACCAAATGAGGCACGATTCAGAAATGTCAAATTAAGCCTAGATAAAATATTGACATTGCCTAGGCTACACACACACGCATACACATACTGGGGAGTATGTTGCACCACTTCTTCCTACCAGCTAACGCACTAGGAAAGGTGAAGGGCGGGCGTGTTGGGGGACTGTCTTACGTAATTTTGACATTTAAAAAGTGCTGACTCTCAGCCAAAATAGTTAATACAATTTTGATGAAAACTGTGTCTAAACTAGAATTCTGGTCCCGTCACTAGTAGGTACATACGACTACGTATTATAGTCTACATCCATGTAGACAAAATATACTACTAAATATACCAAATATAAGTTATATGTAAAAATATATTAAAACTCATTTAGGTATATGTAGTTCAATAACCGAAGACAAAGGGCTGTCATGGTTCATAATGATTTTTATAAATATTTGCTGAAGGATTTAAGATCAAAGGAGATATTTCATTATTAGTTGACATTGCTGTTTTATTTCTGTCCAAACTCATTAGAATTCAAACATTTTTAATCGCGGTATACTTTCTTCAGTTTTCTGAATCTAGTCCAACACCATCTTTTGTTTTTCCAATGATTTTGAGAACTTTTCATCATCATCATAATTTCAGCCGTAAGACGTCCACTGCTCGACAGAGCCCTCCCCCAAGAGGTAGTAGGGGGAGGCATATGTCCAGTGGACGTCCACTTCGACCAGTTGTGCTTCTCGGATCCAACGGGTTCCTGCAGCCTTCACAAGATCCGCTACCGTACCCAAGGGTAGGCGGGCTGCCGGGCACTAGGGGCCACGTATTATTTGTGCTTATCAGTCTTGGGGGGATCTAGAATGAACGTTTACAAGAGCCAAATTATTGGAAAGTTTTAGCCACAGCGAAAATTAATCACGTGACATCCATATTTTTATTTTATTTTTACCTAAATCGAGGAAGACGCGCAACAACAAACATTGGCAATAATTTTACCGTGGCTTATGAGATATTGTAAGTGAAAAATCCAATTACTTACAACTTTTGGCCGATTAGCGAGCCTACCTTCTTGGAAGTGTTTACGATTCAAAGTCAGTATTGATTGCTACTAAGCCGAAGTGACAAAAAAAAACAATGAAAAGATTTTAGACAATATTACGTAGCTTGATTACTTGGACTTACTAGGTAGAGCATAACATAATATAACATCACGCTTGTAATCCCCGAAGAGTTAGGCAGAAGTGTACTAAGTGAGCTCGAAAAATGGATGTGCGAATAACACTTGTGCGACAAAACTGTACTGCGACTCACCATAGTTCGAATGCACGCTTGTTCGACAAGCAATAATATTAAGTCTTCGACGTCAGAGGCATCCCGAGGTTCGGTTTGGTTAGGTTCCTTTAAACCCTGCAGGCAGAAATAGGGCTTCGTCGACTGTCTTAATATTATTGCTTGTCGCACAAATCGTTTTTAAACCAACCAAAAAAATACAACCGACTTCCAAAAAAGACACTAAAGTGAAAAATAACTTTAATTTCGGAAGCCGGGGGCAAACAACGAAAATGCGAACACAACGACAGATGATATTATGTAACTAGGCTAATTAGCTAAGTTTTGACGTGTCTCTTACGGAGCGTGTAACCCATCTACCTCTTTATGCTTATAATATAATTAACTACTAAACGCACTGCAAAAATCCTTAGTCTTCACAAAATAAATATAACTTCTATAAAGCACACTTGTCCTGTCGCCATAAATACCACCTCAGTATTTCTGAAACGACACTTAAACGCGATTTTTATTGTTAGAAAGTACCTACAAGATAATATCTTTTACCTAGCATTATTACGGAGGGTCACTCCAAAATACCCTCCTACCCTCAAGGGCCATTGTAATAAAAAAGATCGGGCAGAAATGAACGCACAAAATGTATAAGACTTTATTAAGATTTCGTATTAGATTTTTTTCTTGTGAAAATTTTAAGTGAGTCTTTTTTTGGCTCCAATTTCAATTATGGCTTTTTCTGTGGTCTGTTCTGTTCTGAATTTAATAATGTTTTGTGATTATGGATATTTATTGGAGGTAGGAAAATTGATAATTGTCACTGAGTGTTTTTTGTGGGAAAATTCTATGACTGATATCGTAGTAAGTACCTACCCAAGTATATGTGCTAAATGCTAAATGCATATGCATTTAGCATTGGCCAAGAAAAAATGGGCGAAACATAGTGTACCTATATACATAACCATTACAACGCCTGTTTTTACACCCACCTATGTTTTACAAATAAAAACTTCGATTTTGTCTTTGAAATCTGATTGGTATAATGTAAATAATGTATTAAATTGGTAATTTTTTTATTTGTATTTAGTACTTACTATAAGTAGGATATTATTATTTAAAAAAATAACTAACTATGAACAAATAATCAGCTGATCGTTTAGTATAGGGAAGGCCTGAAACACAGGTTTTTATTAACCTAGCTCGGACAGGTCGCCACAAGTTATAGTGTCAGTAGTTCAGTACTAACTTTCTATGGTATGTACCAACGCACCTTTCATAGGTAATTAAAAACGTGTAAATTAAACTAGCTTTTATATAAGTATTTAAGCCAATCTGTCAAGAACTTGGTACTACTAAGCATTTATAAGTTTGTAAATGTATTACTTTGTTAAAGGACCTAAATATTTTTTTGTTTATTTATTTATTTATAAGAACCTATGGCATAATAATGCCTAGATTGAATTTGCATGTGAACTTTCTACTTCATTTTTTTACTTCTTGTAGGAAGCGCCTTGAATCATCAGAAAGTGTAAGGAATTCCTGTGATGATACATTAGTTCCTGGATAATTTCACGAATGTCATCTCGTGACAATAAGCCGGCGGTGCTAACCTATAAGAAATGGTTGCACTAACTTTAGATTTAAGTAAAATATGATCTTAAAATTGTAACAGTGTAAACAATTGTTGGTTGGTCATAAAAGAAAAAAAAGATCCTCACAAACATATATGAACCATCAAAACGTAACACTCCTTTTTTGGGCAGTCGTGTAAAAAAACAGAAGTTTACTTTAAAAGAGTAGAGAAATGATCTCTATTTAACTAGTTGACGACTCATTTTCGTCTTGTTAAAGTCAATCATTAGGTAAAACAAATACGTAGGTAATACATCACATACACATACACAAATATAATAATTTCATAAAAAGATAGCGCTAGCAATTTTTTTTTCGACAACGATTAACGCTTTTTCTGCCATGAGGTCATCCATCACGTACCTAATATCATAAAGTCAGTTTTTTCTCCCTACAGATTGTATTATGAGTAATCTGATCGCGAAAACAAAGGGCGCGGTGATTACCTACTCTAGTAAATGAGCTTGATTACTGAGGCAACTAATTAGTCGGATTTTTTGTTGACTGTACTATGGTATTGATTTTTATGTCTTTGTTTGAGTATTCATTTCTTGTTGTAGAAATATTTTCTTTTATACGACTGCGATGAAGGGCCTGTGGCTAAATAATAACACCCGCACGGGTCGATCTTTAAGGTTAAGCAACGCTTGCCGAGGTCAGTCCGTGGATGGGTGACCATTCATAACATATCGAGACCCGTCCGTGTCTCGGTAAGCACGTTAAGCCGTTGGTCCCAGCTGTCATTAGTAAATCGTTGACAGTAATTAGGGGTAGTTTGAAAGTCTGCCAGCCAGTTTAATCAAGGGGTATCATGTTACCCAATAACTGGGTTGTGGTCTTGTGGAGGTCAGATAAGCAGTGGCTTCATGTAAAATACGGGTATCCGCTGCACCCGCGGGGTAATTGTGTAACACCCTATCAGTAGCAACGGTTTACATTATGACAGTTCAACAACGTCCATTGCGTTATTTACGTTGTTGAGCAGACACATTTTTCGATCATATGGGACAATGGATTAGCAATATCCTTCAAAATGATTAAAATTGAGATTGATTGTGTGTTTCGCAATTAGGGTGCTGGTTAGACTGGAAGAAATGGCTAGGCAGATTAATACCTATTGCGGCAGAGCACAAAAGTATGGTTATGTTTTTTATTCATAAAAATAATGAAATGTGTAAAGAAAGAAAAATGATAATTAATGTTTTGATTCTATCAGATGCGACTGAAACGATAGAAGTTTTTATTTTATTTTTATTTTATTTTAAAACCAATACACGATCATCACAGGCTTACCTAATACAATAGTGTCGTTATAATAGCTTACAATTAGACTTAAAATTATTATTATTAACCTAGAGTAATTTTACAAAATGCGGCCCGTGTGAATTCACTCAGAGTACAGTTGAAGCAGTCAATCTGTTGTGACATCGTATTGAGGGTACGCAGCGCGCGCGATAGCGGCGCGTGCTGCAGAAGGTTGGTGCGAGCGGGCGGCACCCACAGCAGCGGCGGCCGCCTCCACCGCCCCACGTGCCCAGTTGAGCTCTGAAAGTGCCATACATTATATGTTTGTGCTCACCTTCAATCGTTTGTCTTGATTCTGTGAGAAAAAGTCTAGTGTATTGAGTTTTCCGCGATATCATGACCTTATATGACCTTTGTGATATAATGTTATCGCAGAAAATTCAATACGCTTACACAAATCCTGCATAGCTTGCAGAGTAAGCAAACTGAAGTGGCAGTGGGCTGGCCACGTTGGTCAGCCCACTGCCACTGGCCAGAAAGTGGCTGGGACAGACAGGATGCGGAAGGCGCGCGGGGGGGGGGGGGGGGGTGGCTATGTCCAGCAGTGGACTGCGATAGGCTGAGTTGATTGATTACACAAATCCTAAGATTTGTGTTTCCAAGCTTACCTAAATGACAAGAGGCTGACGCAATCCCAATTATTAGGCTCATTATAAGTATTTTCATTATAAATGTGAAGTACGCATAAAATTGAGAAAATTCCTAAAGAAAAATACCTTCCGAACAACTATAATGGTCTCTTATTACCTAGCTCTTAAGCCCAGATTTAGTTCAGCTTCTTGAGAACAATCACCCAAAAATGTTAAGCAATCAGTACTTAAAACTAAAAACGTAATCTCAGGACGATTTAAAGGCCCATCCACACAGGCGCGACGCGACTTCGCGACACGACTTTAGTAAAAAAGTCTTGCTTCATCAATCCGCACTTATTTAAAGTTGACTGTAGTTAGGTTTCCTCCATTGCACAAGTTATGAACATAATGCTAGAGTTTGACAGTAGTGCAAGAACAAGGGGTTAGCCCCTTGTTCTTGCACTACTGTCTTTGTGAGTCTTTGTGAGAGACTGGAGCCTGAGATAGGTTTATATAATAACCTGTATTACAGGTCACTGTAGAGAAAATAAACGTTTTATACACCATTATTACACATATTATTACACCATTTCCCGGTCTTAGGATTCCAACAGAAACAAAAAAAAAACAGAAAACAAATAGTTATAACAGCAGTGTGTGCCAAATAGGCCCAGTTCAGCATAAATTACAGACAACTATTGCTTGACGCTGGTTTTCTAGCTACATTGACCAGGTGGACTGTCGTCTCCGAGCGTGACCTGCCCTGGGTATCCACTCAATCACTTTCTTAGACCATCTTCTATACGGTGTTTCAGCCATACGGGACACTGAGACTTCCACTTATTTCGTGCTATTTATTACTATTTTTATAATGAACGGTATCTATCCTTAGTACATTTTCTTTAAAGGTGAGCCATGACTCTTGAAAGATTTGCGATACCGGTGTGTCAAAATCACAATGTCAGACGATGCGCTTCTCCTGTCGCGTCTGTGTGAGGTAGCCTTTTAAAAGGTTCCAGTACATTCCTGAAGCGAATCTTTAGCTTTTTTTACGTCGACATTTTTCGTAATGAAGATTTCTAAAAAGCAATTCCCGTGCAAAAGGGTTTGCAATTTCGGGCAGTTTTTATCATGATCCTGTTAATTTGCGGAGGTCCCGGGTTCGCTGGAATTAGTGGAGAAAGTGTTATTCAAACGATAATTTGGTATTAAATAGATTTTTGTAGGTTTTAATCAAATGACGTTGTCTCTACAAAATAAAGGTTTTTGCAAACACTTTCACACGTCAATAATATTTTTAAAACGATGTCGGGGTTTCCTATCTGGCTGATAAGAAAGGCCGAAACAAACTCAGAGATCACAGACTCTTTTACAGTCCAGACTTGTCTACTAGTTTTGGTCAGATCATCTGAAGACCACGTAGACTGGTGTCTGAAATGTTCTTTTGTGGAACGCAGATTGAGTGGACATGTCTAGTGCATTTGTCAGTAACCATGCAGCTCAACTCAGAACTTAAGGAGTTCAAGGATTCAACAAACAAATGCCAAAGAAAGGACATTTGGGTAGGCCGCGTAAATGATCACGCCTGTCTTCTTCGACTGGTTCGACAGACGTGTTTAGTAATATTCACATTTATTTATTTTATTTATTTTCGATAAGCTAAGTTTAAGTCCCATGAAATAGGACCTAGCCTATTGCCAGTAGCCGGGCACAAAGCCAGATTCTAATCTGCTACTGATTGTTAATTAATTTATTCACATGTATAAAATTTATTGTACACCAGAAAATACATTTTTTTTTAAATATTTAACACTGTAACACATATATTGGGCGGCCATATCGCTTTCTACGGTCTCTGGCAACCTGGCATGGACAATGATGGTGTGGACGTAAAACTAGGGTTGTCATTAGTGCAAATTAATAAGTATACAAATACCCATACAAAAACACAAAACAAATACCTACTGCGCTGATAGGAAAACTCTGCTCGACCTGAGAATTGAATGTCATAATTACCGCTTAAGGAACGAGGTAGCCATTGACCCAAAAAGAAGGAAAAAGTAGGTTTATTTATCTCAGAAACACGTGCCAACAAAAAGATAATTAACTTGAGTAGTAATAAAAAATAAAACTTTAATACTATAATATAATATCTACATACAGAGTGGAAGGGACGACGCGCAACCTTTTACCATGGATTAGGTACATGATTCTGAACCCTGCGGTGAAATTTTCTTTAGGTATTGATAACCAACAAAAAATTTCTAGAATCATGATACAAACACTTTTACACGTCAATCATATTTTAAATGTGCCGAATTCATGGTTGCATTTTGCGCGTCGATGTTCCCTAGGCCACTCTATATAATTCATGGTTGCAGTTTGCGCGTCGATGTCCCTGCCACTCTATATAATCGCGAGCACAAAACAAAAATAGTCGACAGCTGCACGTCATGACTGTGACCTACTAATTAAACTACTGACGTCATCCCTTCTAGTCTTTGGATCGAAGCTATTATAAAAAAGGTTAAAACTACCCACAATTAACATAGTTCCAAGGTACAAGCTAGCGCATAATGATGCAAAGAGAAAAGTTAACTCTACTGAATCTTCTCCGCTTTATCAAATTGTAAAAAAAAAGCGTATTAATGAGGTCGCCCTATTTCTTGGTGAGCTGCACAATTATTGGTTTAATTACACGGTAGATTACCGTAGGGGCTGGCGTTAAACATTGTTATATGGGGGTAGGTAGAGACGTCATGTGGGTGGGTAGGTGGTTGCTAAATAATAGCTGATCGGTCGATAATGTCGTTGGCAAGTGCGTGGATCAGTGACCAATCTTGATATAACAATCTGAATCATTTTGAAGGATATTGCTGATGATCTGATATGATCTCAAAGTCGATAAGTAATATTACTGGCCCTTCAACGAGGTTTTCTGTCTCCGCGTTCATGACAATCTTCTTCTTAATCTTCGTGTTGCTGCCACGACTGTATTTTAAATACTGTGTTCCTAAAACTATGCCACTTCCATGGCGCTGTCGTTGGCAGCTGGCATAGCTCCACCACGAGTCCGACGAGAAGTTGCGTGCGCAGTGGAGAAACTCAAATAGGAACCTGATACCAGACACCCACTATCTGACTGTGGCAGGATACTGTTCCCACTACCACCTACCTACCACCAAAGGAGCATCTCCCTGCAGGGTGTAAACTTCCATGGTTCACTTGGAAGTCTCTGAACCGTCTCCGGACACAAGTATGTAATTTTGGAGCTATGTCACAAACCACGCTCCACCTCCTATCCTGGCGTGCGATTCTGTAACCATCTCACCGTGAAAACTTAGGTGAAGTGAGCGTGGAGTGAGCTGTCATTTCCAATTAATGTTGGGGATTGACACTATTGACAGCTCACTCTAAGCTCCCGTCACCTAACTTTTTACGGTGAGATTTTTACAGAATCGATCGGCTGCCCTTTGTGTCCCAAAACATGCAGTCAAAGTGACCTCTGCGCTGCCACCGACAACGCCGTTCATGACAATGTAAATAACTTATGATCGCACTATTTCGTTTATAGCAGACGAGAAGACACTTCCCCATGAAGCTGTACCTCACCTTACCTTACCTTTATTATGTAAGTACACCATTTATATGGTGTACAAACGCCAGCACATCACGCTACCCGAAACTATAAAATTTTCCCAATCAACCTTGAACCTAATGCTTTAGCGATAAACTTGAAAATCTATTAAAGAAATTTGACAGATTGTAGTAGCTTGATGTGCTGGCGTCTGTACATAATAAAGAATATTCAATTCGTTTCTATTCTACCTCACCTCGACACCAACGTAACACGCTATCAATCACAATCTGAAACATTTTGAAGGATATTGCTGATTCATTGACTCATATGTCCGAAAAAATTGTCTGTTCAACAACTTAAATAACGCAATGAATGTTGTTGAACTGTCAAAATGAAAGTCATTACTACTGATAGTGTGTAACTACCCTGCAGTACTCGATTTATCCATACCTAGATAATATTATAATATTGATTGCGAAAGTAACTCTGGGTGACTGTTTGTTGCCTTTACAAGCTTTAATGGTAGAACGGATTTTGATGAAATAAGGCACAGGACCATGGCATGGGGTAGGACATTCATTTTACTGTAGAACGTTCCCGTGGACGAAGCCATAGGCAGCAAATAGTCATCAATAAGTATTTGGGTACATAATTAACTGTGGGTCAATTCTTGTAATTTTAAGAACGTTTACAGTCTGATCTCAGTCTCAATCTGTCAAAAATACCTCTAATTTCCCAAAATTTTTGACCAGTTTTTGACATTGATTATTTCTGTGATGAGATTGCGACTAGATTTTGAACGTTTTTAATTACGAGAATTGACCTTCTGTATATTGCATTAAGTACTACTTTGAATATCAAACCAATCTTAAAAGTATTCTACATGAAATCATCATCTGCCTAGCCTTTTCCCAACTATTTTGGGGTCGGCTTCCAGCCTAACCTGTTGCAGCTGAATACCAGTATTTTACATGATTCGACTGCCTATAGGACATTCACAACCCAGTTACTCAACCCAGTTACTGGGTAATACGATACCCCTTGATAAAACTGGTAGTCAGACTTTCGGGCTTCTAACGACCCGACGAAACAACTGCCAAAGATCCACGATTGACAGCCGGGACCAACGACTTATCGTGCTTTCCGAGGCACGGAGGGGTCACCCATCCACGGACCAACCGCGGCAAGCGTAGCTTAACCTGATCGATCGGATGTGCGGCTGTTATTATTTAGCCACGGGCCCCTTTAGTTGTTTCATGTAGTGTGTCTATGAAACAGCTATAGAAATAGCCCAGTGGGTAAGGTCGTGGCATCGATATGATCGACGATATAGATTAATTATGCTATCCATGTTTTTAGGTCATTGCGTCGATTGCTGTATCGAAGTGGCCGATTTCTGGCGAGGTTTGTAAATTTTTTTATTACCTTTTTAAAATAACCAATACATAAGTAATGTGCATTGGCACATTAGTTTTTGTTATACAGGATAAAATTGAAAACTTGCGACAAATCGAAATAGGAGGTGCAGTATAACTGCTACATAATCATTATAAATTGTCATTTCAAAAACCGTGTAATTATCGTCTTAGATAGTGCAAATTAATTGTAAGTAATTGTCTTGAAGTATTAGGTACACGAATTATCGTCTTTTTTTTTCAATAGAAATAAGAAAATTAAAGTATAAATTTTAGCGCTCGCCCAAGCAAGCCAACCGTCGCTGACGATGAAGCATGATGGCAACTTGTTAAACTAGCGGTATTTACCTAATCTTTACCGTTCCTACGAAAAAAAGTCCTCGCGACGACATTGCAAATCACTCACCAGCGAGCACGTATGTGCATCCCTTTCCTTATTAACAAGCTCTAAATTTACTTTATAGCACGCTAAATTAGATATGTTAATTTGTCGCACCTATTCCATTTCATCCTGTATGCTGGTAACATAAGCAAACGACATCGCGGCAGACCCCGACGGAGTCGGCGGGATGAGCTGGACTGGACTCTTTTAATATTGCCTCCTAATTTACCTCCTTGACAGCTCCTGAGAGAGAGAGGTAGAAAGAGAGTAGGGAGGCTTTTTCACCGAAACATACTAAATAGAGCAGTTTGTGGCTTAAAAATAACAGCCTAACGGGTCAATTGAATGTAAAGCTACGCTTAGCGCGGTCGTTCCATGGATGTGTGACCATCCATTGGATGTATCTCAGAAAGCACGATAAGCAGTTCCCCGTTGTCATTCGTGGATCTTTGACAGCCGTTGCGGGTATACAGTAGCCCAAGTCTGACAACAACCAGTAACTGGGTTATGGAGGCCGATAGGCAGTCGCTCCATGTATTATATTTATTTATTTTATTTTATATATTCTACCATTTATGTACACACATATATAAACAGATAAGAAAAACAGAACAGAAAAAACAGGTACAGAGGTGATGCTTATTTCACTAGAAATCTCTTCCAGCACACCCGAGACAGGACAATAGATACAGAGATGTGGACCGCGTGTGAAATAGTAAAGGAGACAAAAAATAAAACATACAATCAAAAACAATTCACTTAAAAAACTATCCAAAAATTACGAGAATATACTATCATACATACATACATACTTCTAAAATAAATATCACTAGAATGATAATAATTATATCATACTCAAAATAATAAATACATACACAACTATGATGAAGTGGACAGATAGTTATACTGGTATTCAGCTGCGCCCTGTTAGACTGAAGCCGACACCTACATAGCAGCAACATAGTTGGGAAAAGTTTAGGCAGATTGGCTCGTTATGTTGATTGAAACAAACTAAAGTTTAGGAATATTCCTGGCAGAAAAAGTTTTTACTAGCCCAAATAAAACTGCAATAAGTTCCATTGTACCTAGAATACCTGATTAATTCAACATTATTACTAATTTTAGTACCGAACATAAATTACACGTTTCAAACAAAGATTACGTCTTTAGTTTAATCTAAAGAAAATATCCCCGAGCGATATCTCTGCGAGCTGACATGTAAAGTAGCGGGGTGAGGGGAGCGGAGCGATTTTTTTGGTTGGTTTGGTTTAGTGGTAGCAAGCGCTACTGCTGAACATGAGGTTCGATTCCCGGGTTGGGCAAAGTGTTGGGTTTTCAATCGGGAATTTATCAGTAGCAGCAGGTGGATGGCAATGGGCTCGCTCCCTTGGGATTTAAACACAACTGGTGAATTCTGGTTATACAATAGGGTACACCTCTGCCCAACCCTTCGGGAAAAACAAGGTGTGATGTTTTGCAATCAAATTCTAGGTTAACTACCATATTCAACATTTTCAAATTAAAACCCTTGTAAGACACCATAAGTAACAACGGGAATTTAAATAAGTGCATGGGCCTCACGAGAACATCTGTAAACTCCTTGATATTTATTTGTAAATATCATGTCAAAAATAAATTGTGTTTTAAACTAGATGAGGTCATAAGATATGGATTTTAACCATCTAAAAATAAATATTATTCTATTCTATAAATAATGCTAATGTATTTCAGTTCCTTGTTAAAGGTTCATAGATAATGCATTTTTTTCCGTAACCGATGAACAATGATAATCGGGCACACGGTTTTCCTACATAATAATTCTGGTCTGCCCAGTATCTGTCTTACTAAACGCTTTTCTCACATCACTCTGTCCACAACCTTACTGGAATATCTTTTAGTTCTGAGAGAGCGTCCCAGATAGTGGAGACAAAGAGAGATTGTTAGACAGCGCTTTGAAAAATACGCAAAACCTTCCTTTTACGGGATATTTAAAATAACTAACCTGAATTAGGACCTGCTTTGATTTAAGCGTCATAGAAGAGGAAGCTGCAGTTTCCTTTGTGTTTACTTTCAGCGAAGAATGACGTACCAGGAATTGATGTTATTTATTCTAGGAATAAAAGAAAGTAACGAGATATCGGAAAACATTTTATGAAGCTCAAATGGAGTTGAGCAGGACACCTGGCAAGGTGCGACATATGACAAGGCATTATATCAACTTAAAATAAAAAAAAATAAACTTTACATTTGGACTCTTCTAGAAATTTTACTTTTATTCTCTAGATATATTATGAGGTGCTCAAAATGGTAGCCATTTTGACGTAGTGATAAGTTTACTCTAAATCACAAGCAACCAGGCAACTAACTATCTAACATAATAATCGCGACATATTCGCCAAAAATGTAAACAAATATGAGTTTATGAAAAATTATCTTTAATTCCTACATAATAAAGTTCGGTTTACGCTACAACTTCAAATATTTTTATAACTTTTTCAATAGTGCTAGTCACTCTGAAATCAACTTAATAACAATTAAAATAAAGTTTATATTTGTTTAAATCGAAATAACGTCAAATTTGAAACAATTAAAATTTGAATCGGCAAGTTAAATTGTGACACGAATTCATTCTAAATTCGAAGTTTATTTTTATTTTCAGGCAGTATCATTCTAGCGGTCTATCATGATCATAATTATAAAGTAAGTTGGAGTCTCGTTTCCTATGAAATGTATGGGAAAAGTTTTTTTTTGCGATTTCTGACAGAGTAGTTAAACCTCAGGTTGGTCCAATAGCGGTTTTGATCCTTAGAAGAAACAGGATCGATTGGCATGAAAAAAAGTTTTTTGAAAATTGCCCATTTTCCTGCTGACTGCATATTTGTTTCAAAATCTGTAATTGTAAGTCTAAATTTCTCAAAAAGTTATGGAAAGTCTCCTAAGAACGTTTTCCTGTGGCTACAACGGTTAAGGTAGCTGGCCAACTCAAAAATCTATCCTGTTTACTTTCATATGCATCATCATTATCTCTACCTAGCCTTTTCCCAACTATTTTGGGTTCGGCTTCCAGTCTAACCGGATGCAGCTGAATACCAGTATTTTACATGGAGCGAGTGCCTATCTGACCTCCACAACCCAGTAGCTGGCTAATACGAAACCCCTTGGTAAGACTGGTTGTCAGACTTTCGGGCTTCTGACTACCCGTATCGACTGTCAAAGATCCACGAATGACAGCCAGGACCGACCGCTTAACGTGCTTTCCGAGGCACGGAGGGGTCTCGGTATGTAAAGATGGTCACCCATCCACAGACGAACCGCGGCCAGCGTAGCTTAACCTGATCGATCGACCTGTGCGGCTGTTATTGTTTAGCCACGGGCCCCTCAAAAAAATTAATGTGACTTCTATTTCTAACTAAAACAACAATTTATCATTCGTCGACATTTCTGGCACAGCAACTTTAATCCATCTCAAACTGATATGAATGGTTGTAGATACATATATAAATGTTATTCTTTAACAAAAATCTCAACGCCACATTATATTCAAGGTTGACATGTTGATAGCAACGTCATATTTCTTCTTTGATCAACATAAAGGGATGTTGAAGTAAAAGACACACATGTCGTAGAACAAGTTCTTGTGATCGTATATCAAAGGTACCGTTTGATTTGACAATGTTTTTGTTGTGACTTGTAAATGGTATACTTAGGTTTCAAGTTAAGTTGTCATTAAATACAAATAAAGGGAAAATAAATTAATGTATATATTTGTGTAAATGTGTACTGTACATAGTTTAGCATATTTTTTTTTCTTTTTACGCGGCTCCTAATAGTCGTAGCGTGATGTTAAATAGCTTAAGTATAACCTTCCTCAAGAAGATTTTATGAAATCCGACCACAAATTCATTAATTTCTGTGCTGTTTTTTTTTCTTGTCTCTTAATATGTATACCTATGTGTAATATAAATAATAAGAAAATAACATAATCAACCTTAGACAATGATCCTACTGCTGGTACATTGGCCTCGTCTCTGTGGGATCCACCACGCAAGCGCAGTGCGAGTTGGTAGATGTCACATGTCGTCAAATTTTTGGTTCTTGGACATGCCGGTTTCCTTTAGCGGTTTGACAGCAGCGATGATGATATAATTTACACAAAGTAAAGCGCCTGTCTGGGTTCGAACCTACAACTCGTAAATCGCGGCCGTTACCACTGGGCCACCACTACTCCTACACAGTTTAGAATAAAAATACTTACGTAAATTCAAATTTTATTTGTTTCAAATTGAAGTTATTTCAAGTTGAACAAATATCAACTTTATTTTCATGGTTATTAAGTTGATTTCAGAGTGACTAGCACTATTGAAAAAGTTATAAAAATGTTTGAAGTTGTAGCGTAAACTGAACTTTATTTTGTAGATGTTAAAGTTATTTTTCCATAAACTCATATTTATTTACATTTTTGGCGAATATGTCACGATATTACATTAGAGCATTGGACGATGAGCCGAAAGGAGCACATCCACCCTTTTTTTACGTAAAACCATTAGCGAGTCATGCAATGTAACTTTCATTCTTATATCATTGTTATAAAGTATAAATTAGAATGATTGCCGAGAGTTGTATAAAACTCATGGAATCATTCAAATTTTTACTTTTATAAGTAACTAGCTTGTGTTCGCGACTTCGTCCTCCTGAAATTTCGGCCCCCGACCATCGGGTCGCACCCATTGCCCACCTGCGCTATTACTTCGTATTCACTTAGCGTTCTTTGTTTTTGTTAAACTCCTATAAAAGAGTTTTAGCGTGATGTTACAGCCTTCGTCAAGAATTAGGCTATCAGATGCAAAAATATTTTTTCAAATCCGACTTATCTCTTCGATTGTTAGAACGCGCTAATCTCAGGAACTACCTCCTGAGATTAGTGAGTTCAAACAAAAAATTAATAGTTTAAAAAACACTAGAAAAACACGCTTTTATAAATGCACGTAAAATCAAAAAAACAGCTATGATACGATTTTCCACCATGAAGTTCCAGTTCATATCTTCCGGCTCCATCATCAGATCAGTTCGACAGTACCATATTATTGTATTGTCATCAGAACTACATACAGCTGCCAATTTTCATTACGCTACGACCCTTGGAAGATGGTTAAATTAGTTACCTTAGATTCCATTACATAGTTAGTTACATACAGGTCGACCTAATAAAAGCGTGTTAAAAACAAGTAAACTCTTCAGCTCTATTATTAGTAGGTAATATAGATAAATACAGATATCTGACATTGAATAATATGTTACGAGGGCAGTAACACAAATTTCAATATTTTTTTTAAGGGATCTGAAGGCCAATTCCCGTAATTAAAATAGTTCAAAATCTAACCGTAATGTCAAAAACTTGGATTTTAGAGGTATTTTTGACAGATTGACACAGATCAGCAGGCCAATTCTCGTTACTTAAAACTGCGATGCGAAATGCGACTGCGATGCGAAACGATCAAAATCTAGTGATTTTGATCGTTTCGCATCGCAGTCTCATCTCGGCGACAAACAAAATGTCAACAACTTGTCAAAATGTAGGGAAATTTGACGTATTTTTGACAGATTGAGACTGAGATCAGACTGTGAACGCTCTTAAAATTACGAGAATTACCCCTCAGACTGTGAACGTTCTTATAATTACGGAAATTGTCCCTCTGGCTGAAACTGTTTCAGTAGTTCATTCTACACACAACAGCCCACTTTCTGGACTGACCCTGTTCCCGAGCAAGACATATAATTTTTTTATTGATGTCATAAAAAGCTGAAATTTAACGCCATTTCACTGCCGCGGGCTTTACGGCAATTTTAATGGAATATTTATTATTATGCTAGATTTTTTGTGGCCGTTTGCGTAAATGCACTATTTCAGAGGCTGTCCTGGTATTATGTAAATTGTCCAGTAAATAAATCGTTAAATTGGAATTCTGATGACAGTTTTAAATTGTTAATTTAATAACATAGCAGTGGTGGCCAGTGGTAACGTCTGCGACTTTCGAGTTGTAGGTCGTGGGTTCAAACCCAGACAGGCGCTTTACTTTGTGTAAAAAAAACACAAGCGCTTTCCCCTCTCTGTGAGAGAGCATGGGCCATAATCCATATCGCAGGCCCAGTCCGGGTTGGTAGATGTCACATGTCTTCGAATTTTTGGTTCTAGTACATGTACGGTTTCATCACGAAGTTTTCCTTCACCGTTTTGAAAGCAGTCGTGATGAAATTTTTCACGCAAACTAAAGTGCCCGCTTGGGTTCATACCGACCCCACGACCTACAATTCGTAAGTTGTGGCAGTTAAACTGGGCCACCTTTACTCTACCTACAGTATTCATGATGAAATTACAGTTATGATTTTATTTCCCTTTATTTAACGGAGTTGTATTCAGTTTATGTTATTTTGCTAATTCACCATAATTAGGTAAATGTTTTTGGGGTTCCGTACCTCAAAACGAAAAACGGAAAAGATCACTTCACTGTCCGTCTGTCAAGACCCTTTTTCTCATGAACGCGTGGAGTTATTACGTTGAAATTTATATCAAATACTCAAGGCTGTAAATCCCTTGAAGCAGTGAAAACCAAACTTCTAAGTCAACGCAATCAAAAGATACGGGCGTTTATGTTTCATTTATGGCGCATATTTTGACACTTGCAAGGGAATCAAAACCTATGGGGGACTTCCCGTTAACCTAGAATCATGAAATTTGGCAAGAAGCAATTTCATGTAGCACAAATAAAGGAAAAATTCCGATAATCGTAATTTTTTTGTGACATACCTAAAAATTTGTACGGAATCCTCGGTTCGCGAGTCAGACTCGCACTTGACCGGTTTTTTGATAGTTATAATATTCCGTTTTCACATTTGTGTGTTTGTATTTATTTTGCAGGATACATTCCAGTTAAATAAACATGAAAATAAGCTGAACGGTAGATAAAACGATAAACACTAGAGATTTGTAATTATTTTCATTTAATCAAATGCAACGCTGCTAAATATTTCAATTTAAATCCTCTCCATCGCTTTTAAATATGTAAACAACTATTTAACAGATTCAAAATGAAACTAAAACTCGTAAATCGTAAAATAGTAAGCTATTTAACCAATCAAGCCTTTGTTTTCGCTGATTTAACAGTTAAAATGTTTGCGTTCAGCGTTAAGTTCGTTTCAGAGCTTTGTCCGGACAAAATCAACAAACGCTTTTTCGTTCCACTAATCGGGTCAAAGGCAGCACCGAATTGCTGAAAGGTGATGTAAATCGAAAGAACACAGTGAATTTGTGTGGAATTTAGGGTGAAAAACCAGGGTTTACAATGTCTGCACTTCATCGAATTGATGTGCTTCTAAGAGTGTATTCATGTGGAACGCTGGTAACCTGCGCCAACAACCGCTGGCATATCGGTACCGCGGGGTGATAGCGTAACACAGTATCAGTAGGTTTCATTTGACAGTTCAACAACATTCATTGCGTTATTTATGTTGTTGAGCAGACACATTTGTCTAACATATGAAGCGTTGGATTGTTCAAAATGATTCAGATTGTGATTGATCGTGTGTTACACAATTAGAAGGCTGGTTACCAAAACAGGCGGTGGTGGTCAACGCTGGACGTTACAGGCAGTTTTCATACTTTTTGCTAAGTGCTCATAAACACGAGCGATACGAGTCAACGACAGAGGCCACTGCATCCGGTGACGCAGCGGCGGCTGTCGTCGACCACATGCCACTTGTGTATTTGAGCACAGTACCCAAATACAGGAGCGGCACGTTGTCAACGGCAAACCGGCATGTCCTAGAACCAAAGTTTCGAAGACATGTGACATCCACCAACCAGCACTGGGCCCACGTGGTGTATTACGGCCCGCACCCTCTCACAGAGAGGAGGCCTGTGTCCCAGCAGTGGGAACCTTATAGGCTGATTGTGATTATTAGAGCTGGTAAAAGAGTGTTTCTACTGAAGAACTATTGCAATTCTTTGAAAGGGTTATATATGAAGGAGAAGGTACGTGTGTCTTGTTATCATCAGCCATATTTTAGCAGCTGTGGACGTACTATGGGTAGTGACGGTTATTGTTCAATAAAAAAAACCGTTTGCAGTTCAAATCAGCTTATAATTTACGAAAAATTTAGTCACACTAGCGAATCACACTGTAGGTACACGACACAACGATGCGGAACGCGAGACAGATTCTGAGCGCATTTGGTCCGTACGATGTCTAATGTTCATGAGATCTGCTCCACACCGCTCTTATAGCTGTAACTCTCCTGAACCCTCACGAACTCAGGCTAGACTCTGTCGAACGGCGCCGGGCTGCGCTGGCGTCCTGAATAGTCAAACGGATGGTTCCGACATATATGTATGTATGTAATATCTGCCTCCAAGAAGCATTTATTTCAAGTAGGTATAAACTTCTCATTTAAAAACCTTAATTGGTTTTTACGGTAATTTAGCGAGGTCATAAACAAATCATAACTGACAACAAAATAATGAAAATAGTGTTATTAAATACACTGCTAAACAAAGGCCATCGTAATTAGAATTAAGTGATTTAAATAAAATCACACAAAGTACTAGGTACCTACTAATTCAAACCTATTATTTCGAAATTAAACCTGAATATAAATGTTATTAAAAATGTACCAAACATAATGAACGACGTAGGGGTTGAGAAGGGGTGTAATTACTTTCGGCTCTCCCGTGATAAAAAAAGATTAAAATTGGCCTTTTTTAAATCTAGACAAAAGCTAAATAATTTTTTCATTAGACCTTTATCGCTTATGAAAGGTCCCACAAGTGAATTTTGCTAAAAACGGGATAACACCAGATACAGGGTTATTGGAAAAACACCAACAACCTCTTAAGAGGTCATCGGAGGAGGTCATCGAGGAGGTACTCGTCATTATGAGCAACTTTTACTATGGGCCCAAACCTGAAATCGCGAAAAAAAAATCAGCTGTTCCCTACATTTATAACTCGTCAAAACGTAGGGAACAGCTGATTTTTTTTTTCGCGATTTCATGTGTCATGTCATGAAAGAGAAACAGTGCCGTACGGCACTGTTTCTCTTTACTACAGGCCATGATGTAGCCTATCAAATGTTATTATACAATTGATGAATTTTTGAATGACAAATCAATATGATTATAATACAATGATATTCCTTGCGATTTTAATTTTCAAATTCTATTGCATTTTTGACTAATTATTAACTTATTATTACCACATTATTTATTGACATTGTTTACCACTGAATGAACTTACAAATTGAATGATTTATTTTTTTATTGACTATTTTATAATATGATACTCGTTAAATATTTGATTTTTTAAGATTATTTCATGATTAATTCTACTATAAAAAAAATTGCATGCCTCACGGTAGAATGTACTGGATCCTTCTCATACTTAACACCATACTTTTGTACCTACATTCATAGCAAATAAATTATTTCATTTCATTTCATTTCAACATCATAAACAACAACTTTTGTTCTATGACATAAACACCACAATCCAGTCCTGCAAGGTTGTAAGTGTTTTACCAATAACATAAGATTTTGACGTACAAAAGTGCCATTATGTGCTATTTATTTGAATTAAATGCTTTGACTTTCAATTTAGAATTTAACAACAGTATTTCCGTGTTAGCTATAGATAGTCAGGAACACCTATCTATTCTAACATCCATTATTATAACATCACCCACGTCACTGCCCCATTTTTACCCAAAACACGGCTATTATGCGTGTAAAATAATTAAAATTCAACCACCACGGCTGAATAACAAATGGCTACTAATGGTTCCCTATTCACGGATCCCTAAATCGAGGTATTCATAAAAGCAATTATGACGAAAGCTGATTAGGAGTAAGTGGGTTTGATGAAACTGATGGCACAGTGGATAAATGTTCGCTCTCTGTGTGGGTTTGATTCATTGGGACGAATTATGTAAATGATTTGTTGTTGTTTGTAGTTTACTAGCGACACGCCCCTGTTTCGCGCGGTTTTTACGACGTGTCAAAACATCTTGATTTCTTTTTTATATGTAAGTTTAAAATAGTAATACACATACAAACCTTCCGGAATAAATTCTCTAAAATTTAAATGACGGAGAAAACCGCATCAAATCTTTTGAGTAGTTTAGGAGAACAATGCAGTCACACAGACAGATAGATCAGGATACTCTTCCGCCTCCTACGTTCTACCAACTCAGAAAGGAGCATCTCCTTACAGGGCCTTCCGTGGTCCACTTCAAAGTTTCTGAACCATCTCCGGACACAAGTGGGAAGATGTTAGTCGAACCTGGTAAAGTGGGGCTACCTTGACGGAACGGTAGTGGGGTGTGAATGTGGAGCTATGTCACAAACCATGCTCCACCTCCTATCCCGGCCTCTGTGTGCCAAAACTTGCAGTCAAAGTGACCTCCGCGCTGCCACCGACAACGCCGTGGAAGTGGCAAAGTTTTGGGAAAACAAGATATGGGTTTTGGGAACGCTGTATACATAAGCTGTTGGTTAACCTATAATAAATAAAAAAAAAAAAAAACAACAAGATTTAAAATACAGTCGTGCCAGCTACGCGAAGAAGTAGAAGAAGAAAAGGGAAGGCCTAAATCCAGCAGTTGGTTATTCCAGGTTAAAATTATGATGACAAAAGGTAACAAAAAAAAAAAAACAAAGTACACACCTCCTCCCTTCCTGCCTCCTTCCTCCCTACCTTCATCCTTATTTCGCGTTTTTGCCATGAAAAACTGCGCATTAACTTCTGAAGCCAACTCATTTTCCAGCAACTAATACTGTCCAACCTTGAAAGCTGGAAATAAGAGGAAAACGAAAAACATGAAACGGAAATCCCCCCTAATCCTCACGCCTCTCCTTCTTCTCTTCTCCCTCCTAATTTCGGGTTTTTGCCAAAAACTGCGCTTTGATTTCCAAAACCACCTCACTCCAGCAACTACTGAACCAACCTTGAAAACCGTTATTTATGTTACATAATCACAAACCTCCACGGGTTAGCATTATATTTTCTATTGTTAGTCCGTCTGGTTTCCGCCGTGGTGGTGGTATTTCACCATCATTTGTCAAAGTCAAGTGTGGGATTTATTACTATTTATGGTGGTGCTCGCCCTACTAACCTAGCGCTTAGATATTATGGTTCTCTGGTGGAATTCCACTGTTATGCGATACGCTTAATGGTGTTTAGAATGAAAGTTATTAGCATAGAAAAGGTCAAGCAGCTTTTGGACTTAAAACGATTACTTTTCAAAAAGTATGAAGGAGATTCCTATCAACCAAAACAGTTGAAACTAATAGAAACCTATACAAACCTATCCTGTCCATTAGTTACTCGTTTTTTGACAAATGGGACTAGTGATTGCAACACACAATACATTTATTGATACACGTAAGTACGTATTTGATTGAATTTATGGTATGCTGGCTGGGAACGGCATTAGATATACGCATTTTAATTTATTGTCGTGTTGTCTCTCCACCTAGTATAAATAAGCTCTTTGTTAACACACCCTTTAGAAGACAGGAAATGTTCGTAATACAGCCGGAAAATTTGGAGATCCTTGAGTTGAATAAGTAGGTTCTGAATATTCCACGCAACGTCATTTCTATCGTCATTTTTTTTAGGAAATGTCAATTAACGAACAATGCTATGTAGGAATTTATAGTCTCTCAACCATAGACACAATTCTGCACAAGCCAACGATCCAAAAACAAAACACGTTTCCACTAACCCACTTCCATAATCACACATGGCAACCCTTTGTATTTTTACAGCTGGCAACATTTGTGGCAATTACGGAGCCGTCAGACGCAGGCAGTGACGTCACAGCGTGCTGACAGACATTCTGAAAAGGTTTCAGTAACCAACGGAGCGTGATACGTGAGTTTACAAACATTTTGATTGAGTAACAATCCAATTTCGATGGAGTTTTGGCGCTTTTAACTTGAGTGGTGTAATGTAGGTCAGAGTTTAAGGGAAAAGGTTCTGTCAAGTTGGTTACAAACAATGGAGCCAGCGCGTAGATGAAAGCCTCGTTATCATTGGTATATTTTGTCATGTCGAGGATCGAATAAAATGGAGGTGCATATTATGTCCAGCAATGGACTGCTGTAGGGTACCTACGTCCCTACGATGATGAGAATCAACCCTTAGACTTTCACAACAAATCTGCCAACTTTCAGTCATTAATTTCAATCTGTTACTTAGTTGTAATTTTAGATACTTCATTGATATTTGTATATACGAGTAAATTTTACTAAATAAAACCTGTTTTTACACTTACCCACTTATTTTCTAATTCGTATAATTGGTTATCAATTTTACAAGCTATTATTCAACTTGTGATGTATGTATGTACGTTTGTTCGGTTGGACTCTTGCAACTCAATTTTGAAGCAGATATCTTAAACCGATTATGCTGAAATTTTGCATGCATGTGTAAATCGGATGACAATGCAAAATTATTATGACATGGAGCTGATCTGATGATGGAACCGGAAGGTGGCCATGGGAACTCGGTAGTTAAACAACACAACCCCATCGAATTTTGACTCGCTTGATCCGTCTTGACGAGAACTTTGGTGATAAATACCTTTATATAATAAGTAAACGCATATAACGGAAAAACACTGCTACGCGCTACGAATCAATCTCGCATCAAAAATACTAAAAAGTTAAATAATAATTAAAAGTAAAAATAATTAATAAATAATTATTTTGAATGTTTTAGTTCTTTTTTTTTATAAGTCTTTAACTTCGCACGCAAAAAAGGTACAAGGGCGGCAAATTGTCTACCAGTCAACCAAGACTAACTTAAACCAAGGCCAATTTTAATAGCGTTTATCAATTTTGCACCTGTGTCAGTACCTGCCATGATTACTACACCTTCATGGGCAAAACCTAATCATCCAAAACATGTCACTTACATACCCTGCCCATTTAATGCATTTACTAGATATTTCAGTGTCATAGCCAGATACAATGTTTTAATAGAATTACCGGTGATGCGGCAATTGACGCCCGATCCCAATTTACATATTAATTTCACATTAAGTCTGCCTTTCATTGGTAATTTATTGATGTTAATGTTATTACCTCCATATTGTAATCTGATTTTTTCATTTCAGTATTATTTGTAATAAAAGGAATAATAAACTGAAATTCAGCTGGTTATTTATACATACAGTAGCTTCTGCCTGCGCCTTTGTCTGCGTGAAATTTGTTGTTCCCCCGACCCACTCCGTCGCATCGCATCGCATCGTTGTCGCTTACGCGGTGTCCTGCGTGAGCGACGAACACGACGCGACGCGAAGTAATGATACGCGATGCTACACGCGACAAGTGTCCTACGTGATTTTGGTCATTACTTCTCGAATCATGGAGGAGTACAGTACAATTTTGCTCGAAAGTTGAAGTGACGCGTCTGGTCGCCCTCGAAACAAGTACGCGTTACGTCGCGTCTCGCCGCAGAGTGTCATAATAAGCCGCAAGTAGGGTATGCCGTTGAGTTGATCGCGTTCGTCGCGTTTGCAGCGTCGCGTCGCGTCGTATTCGTCGCTCACGCAGGACACTGCGTAAGCGTTCCTTCTGACCATTTTTTGTTTTTTCTCGGCTCCTAAGGGCTTTAGTGTTATGTTAAGTAGTCTATATATAGCCTTCCTCAAGAATTGGGCTGTCAAATCCAATTTCTTTTTTAAATCTGACTAGTAGTTCCAGATATTAGCGCGTTCGAACAAACAAACTCTTCAGCTTTTTTTATTACCTTTATTTTGGAAGTCGGTAGCAAAAAACGAAAATACAAAACCATGCCAACTTCCGAAATTAAAGTTGTTTTTCACATTGTAGTGTTTTCTTTATAAGTCCGCTGTTTTTTGTTTAAAACATCTTTGTCACAATTAAAGACCTGTCTTCATAGATTAGCAAATGTATACCATTGTGTTGCAGCAGACGAATAATCCACCCGTACCCGTGATTGCATAAAAGGCGAGAAATTACGAAAAAAGATTAAAACAAACGAAAATATCCAATAAATAAATACCTAAATAAAAAACCATGTAAATAAATATCCATGCTCCACCTCCTATCCTGCCCTCTGTGTCTCAAAATTTGCAGTCAAAGTGACCTCTGCGCTGCCACCGACAACGCCGTGGAAGTGGCAAAGTTTTGGGAAAACAGCATTTAAAATACAGTCGTGCCAGCGACAGGAGGAAGAAAAAAATCCAATATAACCATATATAACCACAACCACCAACCACCCAACCACCACTACCAACCAACCACAACCACCAACCACCCAACCACCACCACCAACCAACCACCACCACCATAACCATATATTATGGTAGCCATAATAACAAACAAAAACCCCAAAAATGACTCAGACGTCAAAATCGGTAACCCAAACAAATTGACTGATAGATTTCGTCTGTCTGTCCACATTTAGCGATGACGCGCCACCCCGAGGTCTTGTGTCAAAGTTCCTAAGTTTGAGTCCCCGGAGAGACAGATACTGTCGATTGTGTATAAGAAAATGTTTCTTTCTGACAACCTCTATTGATCGATCGGTGTACGAAATTAGAAAAGATTTTCTAAGTTGAGAAAAAGTTACACGTGTCAAAGCTTATTTTTAGCTAAAAAAAATATGTGCGAAAATATACAACATAAACAATTTATCTCTTTTTCTTTCTAGTTTCTGGTTCAGAGGGTGTTCTTGTGGGATAAAAATAGACCCTTTATCTTCGATTAATAAAGGAACAAAACAAAATATGTACATATACGGAAACATCATGAAAAACCTCAGTAGGTTTGTCGGGGTGTTGAAATACTTTTAGGCTCAATTTACACTGCCACGGAACGGAGTGGAAGCGAGTTTTCGTAGCGATATTATACATAGCAAAATAAAAACTTTTTTACAAAAAAAAAAAAAAAAAACAACCTTCTTCTGTATTTCGTTTTTCGCCACCGACTTCCGAAAATAAAGTTATTTTTCACTTTGTAGTGTTTTTATAGAAGTCTGTTGTTTTTTTTTTTTGTAAAAAAGTTTTTATTTTTCACTTTTTTGTTGCGATCATTTTTTTGATTTTTGTTGATTTTTCAAAAACCGCTTGTGCGATTTCGATAAAATTTTCATGGGACCATTTGGGAAGTATACCCTTTCCAACAAAAAACCGCTTGTGCGATTTCGATAAAATTTTCATGAGACCATTTGGGAAGTACCTATAACCTTTCCAACAAAAAAAAAAATTCAAATCGGTTGGCAAGCGAGGGAGTTATGCGCGAACAAACATAAAAAAAAAATACAAACATCCGAATTGAGAACCTCCTCCATTTTTTAGAAGTCAGTTAATAAACTAGATACGATTACTGCCGGAATTCCCGAGAATGCGCGATAATTCTCCAGAAGATGCGCGACCTGTGCGTATCTGTGTATCGAATTTGTGCATTACACTTTTACACTCCGTTCTGCGGCAGTGTAAATCACGTTCACTTGACGCACGCGTATACGTCAAAAATGGCGCTAACTATCCTCAAAGCAAAATAAGCGTTGTTTCAAATAACAATTACAAAACAATGGCCTTGCCGTACTTCAAATAATAACGAGTACGTAATCGTTATTATTTGACATACGTATGTTACGTTAGCCAACCGTTTGAAACAACCGGGCCTAAGCAATCTTAATACTAATTAAATATCATTATTTATGGTTAACACATCTATACAAATTCTATATTATACTATACTTATAATAAAGCTGAAGGGTTTGTTAGAATGCGCAATTCTCTGAAACTAACAATCGGATTTGAAAAATCTTTTTCATCTATTTGCATTTTATAGCCCAATTCATGAGGAAGGCTATATGCTACTTATCATCACACTAGTACCCTTAGGAGTAGAGGAAAAAAAAACGAACGCTGAGCAAGAACGAAGTAAGAGCGCGGCAGGCAGTCGGGAGAGCAAGAAATCTCACACGGACGAAGTCGCGGGTAGATGTTAGTAGTTTATAGGACAACATTTTGAGGTGTTTAGTAAATAAATAACAACTGAAAGAGTACAAAAATGACGACTGTGGTTTTGATAGTGGTATTTTAATTATATTGTCCATTGCAATACCATGAATAATAATAATAATAATATCCCTGGACATTTCACACAGCACCATTACTCCCAAGCTAAGCAACCTAATGCTTGTGTTATGGTAACAAGATGGCTGATAAATTACTTATATATATATACAATTTTTTTTTATATTCGTTTATATTTTGTAATATTGAATATTACATGTTAGGGGCTGTTCATTTATTACGTAAGAAGATTTGAGGGGGTCCGAATAAGTCTTATTTTTTCTTGCGTGGGGGTGGGAAGGGTCTAGATTGTTCTTACGTAAGATCAAAAAATAAACAAAACTTATAAGTTATTAATTTTTTTGATACTTTTCTTTTGCAATTTTGGTAGATACTGATCTTACATAAGATTGAAAGGGGGGGGTTCATCCATGTCTGATTTTTTTCTTACGTAGAGAGGGGGGGGGGGGGGGTCAGAAAGTAGGCAAAATTGTCTTACGTAATAAATGATCAGCCCTAGTTGTGCTACAAAATAACCATATCCTTTAGGTAAATTGACTGGTGAAAGGATTGGAAGCAATTTTTTTTATATACCTTTATGGCATCTCGCAGGTAAACCTAGGAGGTTAAATTGTCGGCTGTTTTTAACCAGGGTTGCCGGTGGATGCCTCAGTAAATTAAGGCCTCCAACCAGGGCTTGAAAGGAAGCTTTTTATTTAGAGCGTGTCAAAGTTGGCGCAAAAAAATAAAATCATTAAATTATTTACTAATTTTTTTTTGGATTGTTGTATTTGACTGCAATATATTCAAGCTATAGGATATTTCCTCTCTAGCTAAGCTATATACATATTATGTTTCCCAGAAACAGTCGATGACAGACAAGGTACACATTTTTTAACATTACAGAGTGAGAAAACATCAACCTTTTACTTACCTTTCCACCACCTCTGGTCATCCTACCGAAAAATCGTCGGCGAAACTTCACCCACCCCTGACATCAATCGGCGTAGGGTCCAGGTCATTCAAGGGCACGTGCCTCTGACAGTTTTACAGCCCCAAGTAAAGAATGGGACATTTATTATATTTATTTGCTTGCCCCGCCATTGTAGGCATTTTTTCTCGCTCTACTGATACCTTGTATTGAATGTTCGGGTCGAAAACTACAAGAGATCGTAGGTTTGGTTTGATTATGTTCGATTGAGAAAATTTTTGGAAGTCATACTGTGAAGGTATTTCACCTACTTTATTAGAAACTTGTGGAGTGGTGGCCCAGTGGTACCTACTCTATTTTGTGTATTTAATTTCATCATCACTGCTCTGAAAAAGGTGATGGAAAACATCGTGAGGAAACCGGCATGTCTTAGACACAAAAAATCGAAGACATGTGACCTCTAGCATTCCTCATTGGGCCCGCGTGGTAGAGTATTAGCTTACTCCCTCTCGAAGAGAGGTGACCTGTGTCCCAGCAAAGGCAACATTATAGGCTGATTATGTATGTATAGATTTATAATTCATCTTCTGGATATTTTCGAGCGCTTGCGCTTTTGCGTTCTTCTTTAGTGTTGTATTTGTACCTGAGACAAAAGGAAAGAGTCTTTTGGAAATCCGAGAGCTCTTGAGTAAATGATTAGCTGTGAAATATTATTATTAAATATTATTATTAGTAGCACATGAAAGTGATGTTTTGCTCCATTAGTGTAATTGCAGTATGGCGTTCCAGTGTGAGGATAAATAAATAAATAAATACCCAATATTTTCACGGGATCGAGACATATGCGAGTGAAATCGCAGGGCGCAGTCAGTCTTTCATAAAACACAAAGCATTCCATACAAGAGGTAAACTTACTGATTCTTCCAACAACCCTCACAAAATTAAGTTACAAAGTATTTATCGTCTAGCCAAAAGCTTACGAAATTCTAACTCAATCAGTCGCGTGAAACGTATCGTGAACACTTTGTACCCAAATAGTTTCGGTCCCAGTCTTGTATGAAGAATAAAACGGCCATAACTCGTAAATCATTCACAGGCCAAAGCATCGGCCTCAGGCCTCAGGCCTCCGGGCCTCAAGGTCGCCGGGATTTTGTGTAATGGGCCTCGAGAAACCTTTCAGGACTTAGTTATGTCCAGTAAGAATCTCCATTGTCGAAAGTGTTTTTTGTCGGAATAGTTTTGCGTTGCGCTCAAGGATAAATAAAGGGTTGTTTACGTGTTATATTTTATGTATTGGATGTGTGTGTGTGTGTGTGTGTGGGAATTTTGGTGATACGTTTTTGTTGGTGATTTGATTAGTTCTATTCATCGATCACTTATTAGTGATCGATGGTTCTAGTGATCGCAATAGTTACTGCTGAGCGAGCATGAGGTCCTGGGTTCGATTCCCGGGTCGGACAAAGGGTTATTAGGTTTTTCATCAGGAATTTCTCATTCGATATTCTCAGTCGGTGTCGTTAGTTCCACATTTTCGTTTTTTGATACCGATTTCCGAAGTTAAAGTTATTTTTCACTTTGTAGTGTTTTTTTTTTTTGTAAATATAATATTTTATTTTCACTTTTTAGTTGTACCTACCTGACACAAATTCATATAACACTACTTGCTTTGTAAATATCAGTAACACTTAACAGGAAGTTATTAAAACACCATCAATATGAACTTAGTGAATTTTTTTTTTATTATTGAAGCTAACTCAAAAGCTCCCCAAGGAAAGTTAATAAAAATTATTACCGCCCCTGAGGCATACCTTATCCATTAAAAAAGAATTTTACAAATCCGTCTTTATAAGACGGAGTTATGCCTGAACATACATCCTACTAATATTATAAATGCGAAAGTTTGTATGTATGGATGTATGGATGTTTGTTACTCTTTCACGCAAAAACTACTGAACAGATTTTGACGAAATTTAGCACACAGATAGTTTATAACCAGGATTAACATATAGGATACTTTTTATCCCGACATTCCCACGGGATCGAAACTTATGCGGGTGAAACCGCGGGGCGCAGCTAGTACAAATATAATGAATATATAAACAACCAAAGTGAGAACCCCCTCCTTTATTGAAGTCGATTAAAAAGGGGCACATTTGCAAAATCAAAAAAATCAAAATCAAAATCAAAAGTCATTTATTCAAATTAGGCTGAGAATCAGCACTTTTTGAACGTCAAAATTACAAAAGACAGTCCCCCAAAAACGCCCGCCCTTCACCAATGCAATAAATACCTTAACAAAAAAAAAAGTTGCTTATTTGTCTGAACTAGGTTCAAGCTGTACTAGTTACTATGTTAAGCAAGAAGACCCACCCCTCTGAGAAAAAGGCGTGACATTCCAACAACTAAACCTAAATACGTAGTTATTTCTTTAAAACACAACGCTTAGCAGAAAACTTGCAGCAATGCATAAATAAAGAAGTTTACAGTCTAACAACAACGACCACCCATTATGAAAGTATTGTAGACAATAAAATTGTTTCTAGGAAGGAAATATACGACTGGAAGTTAAGGAGGGCCAGGGGCTGGCTAGTGTAAAGGAGTTTTTAATGTACTAATAAATAAATACTGAAACTTATGCCTTTTTGCCCAAGGGGGTCGGCGGAGACTACTAAATGTCACGTGGGTAAAGCTTATATACTTTCTTCGTACTTATACGGTCATAAATGATTATAAAATTATTATTATAAGAGGATCGTGTTCGAAACACAATACTGCGCTCCAAAACAAATATAGCTGACGTGGCTCAAAAGGCTGCCCAACTTAAATGGGACTGGCAGGACATGTCTGCCGCATGCCGGACAAACTGCGGGCCCAAATAGCACAGAATTGCCGGCCTGAGACAGCGAGGCGAGGTCGCGGCAGACCACGTAGGAGATGGTGGGACGAGCTGGATCGGTTCTGTCGGAACTGGAAGGAGGACGCGCGGGCTCGCGGAAGATGGAAGAAGTGGACGGAGGCGGCGGCGGCGGGTGGCGGTCCAGGAGTAGGACAGCGTAGGCTAGGCTAACATGAAAAAAAAAATAAGAAAACACATTATTTTATTTAGGTAATGGACCTGTAATCTATCTTTATAGGTACTTATCTATACTAATAATAAAGTTGAAGAGTTGGTTTGTTTTTGTGTTTGTTTAGGGCTTCCTAAACAAACAAAAAAACAAACAAACTCTTCTCTTCTCTTCTTAAACTGTTTTATTCTGGTGTGCGTAATAACGATTTGTTTTAGTTAAAGACAAAACGGTTGTTGACAAACCGTTTTGTCTTAAATTAAAACGAAAAATTATTTCAGAAGATTAAACCAAGGGGTATCGTATTACCTAGTAACTGGGTTGTGGGGGTCAGATAGGCAGTTGCTCCATGTAAAATACAGGTACTCAGCTGCATCCAGTTAGACTGGAAGCCGACCCTAACATAGTTAGGAAAACACTAGGCAGCTTGATTGAAGAAACTTAGAAATGTATATAATAAGAAAGAAAAAAAACTATTTCTAAAGATACGTTTTTACCTAGGTAAAAACTATCTTTATAAATAGTCAGCCCAGCCTTGTTACAAGGAACTGTGTCGACTGTTTGACATGAATGAATACTCGATATTAATTTCATAGTAAGTCTACATGGCACCGCATTCGATATGCAGTCGAATAAAGAAATAGTTGCCGTATCGATCCGGTAGCCCACTTAACGTGTTTATTTTTAGTTTGCTCTATAAAATACTAGCTGCGCCCCGCGTTTTCACCCGCATATGTCTCTATACCGTCGGAATATCGGGATAAAACGTATTCTTTGTCACAATGCAGGTCATGGCTGCCCATGTGCCTAACGTCCAAATTTATTCAGCCGTTTAAGCGTGAATGCATAACAAACAAACATACAAAAAATCAAATATTTTCTTTTTGTAATATCGAAATTGAAATTGTTTATTGAAATAATTGATTTACATAAATATTTACAATATAGGGCCTTAATACTAGGTGTAGGTAAAAATATTTAGCACTTCCCATTTAAAGTCGTTTTGAAGAGTACTTACCTTTCCTAACTGCAAAAATATTTAGTAAGTACTATTATTTACTTCGATGCCATACACACCGAAATAAAGTACCTACAACCGGCACTTTACTATCTTCGAAACTGCAATACATTCCATCTAGAAATCACTTGCTCTAAAACAAACAACATCCTGTTTGCACGACCTATGATGACAAATGTACCAACTACCCTCCTAAATTACGACGTCTGACGGTAGCAGGTCAAAATGCATTAATTATTAACTCAATTCATTCGTGGAACTGCAACAAAACTACCCCTCTTTATCACCAAGACATAAGGTACAATTTGGCTTGTGCATGTCGCTCCAAAATACCGCTGATGGAGCTCGATGGCCCAGGAACAAAAGTTTAGCGTGACCAGTGTGTGAAGACCTGTGGCTAATGGTTATGTTGCGTTCAAACGGCCGGTTTGTGGTGTGTGGAAGAGGGCAGGGGAGGTCATTTTGTGATGGTGGTCTGCCCACCCGCGGCGACCTCACAGCGTGAAGGTAGACTATGCGTCACCGGCAGATCCTCAATGAGACATTTCGCCAATAAAAATAATCAAGTGCTCATTGTGAACTTTTTTCTGGGAACATTTTGAAGATTCCGTTTTGAAGGCGTATCGGAATCGGAATGAAGAATTAGGTTTTTGTGAAATGAATGACATGGTTTTTCGTTGGTTTTTTACATAATATCGTCCTGTAAATGTCCACTAAACATGACTCATCCAAGGCTAAGTGTGCAGTGACTATTCTCTCACATAATCTCTACTTTTAGGTAAATGTTTAAGGAATTGCATAGGTACCATTTAATATGGTTACTACATTTTGTTTTATCGAAAGTATTGTAGGTATATTTCCCAACATTCTTTCTTTCTTTCTAACAAACATTTTTTTTAAAGTTTTTGTCCATCTGTTTGTTCCAATATCCGATACGACTGCACCAATTTTGACGCTGCTGCTGATGTTATAAGGAGTAACTAAGACTACTTATATCCAATATGCACGCGAAGGAAGTCGCGAGCACATCTGGTTGTACAGTAAATAGGTAAGTATTTCCCATTTTTCCAAGTAGGTACTTCAATATATAGCAGTATACAGACTTTTATATATACTTGGAACTGGGAACCCTACCTAAGAGCTTATCCTTCGAAGGAGCTATCAGATTTAATTAAAAAACCAATTTGTAATGATAACAGTGATGATAATTCTGTTCAGAAATCAGAGATCAGAAATATGTATTTGTAAGTTATACGAGTAGGTACAATAGATGTAAAATAGCTAAATAATAACAGAAGCACAGGTCGATCGATCAGGTTAAGCTACGCTTGCCGCGGTTGGTCTGTGGATACCGAGACGCCTCTGTGCCTCGGAAAGCACGCTGTCATTCTTGGATCTTTAACCGTCGTTACGGGTTGTCAAAAGCCTGAAAGTCTGACAACCGGTCTTACCAAAGGGTATCGTATTACCCACCCAACAAACATTTGACAAGTCGCCACAACGTGATTATTTCTACATTTGGTTCCATAAGCTGGTCGTAAATACGTCGCCATCACGTTGGCTTCACCGAGAATAGGCCCATTTTATACGAATCAGTGTCTTAAAAGAGTAACGTAACCGTCGTATAAACCACTTTTTGGTCAAATAGTGGTTGTGTAGTAGTCATAAAACCCACGTTTTTGTCAAGTAATGGTGTTTATTACCGCTGCTTTGCGGCATTTTGTTGCAAATAGGTGGCGTAGTATTATTTTTAAACAGGATTTTGTGATAAAATGGTGAGATAAATGCCGTAAATTATTATGCCTGCATGATTTCAATATTTTATTTGTGTCAGATCCATTTGAAGGTGAGTACAAAAATTTTAATATATTATCTGATTATGTGTTGAAACTCATTGGGCCCATTCAATCTATTGGGAAATTAATTCTATCGGGTAATATGAGCTAATTATGACATTTTAATTAACGCGCCATGCAAATTCTTAAAATTAAGTGATTTAATCAAGTATATTTTTGGTAAACGTGCTAACAGTCACCTCTATACGACTTAGAGTTAAAGATACAACCATATTACAACATCAAAACGACTAATTATTCTGTGCATATACTTTTTGTTCAATATTGTCAGCCATATTAACTGAAATAGGGTTCCTTTGTAGTGTTTAAAAAACCATTTCACCTACTTTTCCTGGTTTGAAGACTGTTTATTTTTTTTACATTTGTGTCATGTGTCAGTAAAGTACGATCACTCAATCATATTAAAAACTATTGTCAAAAGCTGCTTTTAAAGTTGAAGTGATTGAAGTTTCTTTACGTACCTAATTAAAATTGTGATTTATTTATAGGTGGCCTCGGATCTAATAAAAAAAATGATTGATTGAATAACTCGCTGCTTGCTCGTCGACCGCGCGCTGCCCGCGAATGATTATTTTGTATGATCGTGGACCAACCTTTGACAACGAGTCGTCTAAACCCGTGGGCCACACATCGACAACGAGTTGACGTCGTACGACGAGGCGGTGCTGGTCGGGTGCCGGGTGGGCCTGGTCAGCGTTGACCATAAATCGTATTAGATTGTGATTAATAATTACCTATACTCTTAGGCCCGGTTGCTGAAAAGTTAACGTTCGTTAAGTAATGGTTAAAGTAAAATTTTACAAACAAAATTTTACTTTAACCATAATTTAACGAACGTTAACTTTTAGAGCAACCGGGCATTAGTGGTTTTGATCCAAAGACAATTTATACTAATTAAAATAATTTGTTTGTTAGAGCTAGTCTAATTTGAAATGACGCGCCCCACTACTTAACTAGTATATATATAAATGTGTGATTGCTAATGTCTACCATGACTTTGTCTCTATGTGAGTTATAGATATAATAATAATATTTCCTGTTGATGCTCACACGGAGACAAAGGCATTGTAAACATTAGCAATCACACATTATATCAACTAGTTACGTAGTGGGGCACATCATTTCCAACTAGGCAAGCTCTACTATGTTTATTTTAAATGATAAAATTGTGATTGTAAAGATTATAACGTTTATTCAGAATAAATATGATATAAATATATAATTGAAGTCTAACAGAAAAATAAAAAACCTGGCTATATCGCGAAAATTTAACAATTCTTCAGAAGTTTCTTCTTTGTCTGATTAGAAGAAAAAAACTTGAATAAGAAGTGCCACTGTAGCGTTCTCACTGAAAAAGAATAGGAAAACAAAAAAAAAAATATAAATAAATAACTCCTATCATCAACATGGTGAGATATTTTATTTTTCTGGTCAGGTTTGAAAAATAGTGATTGAATTGTGTAACATTGTCATTAACATATTCTTAATAGCTTTGATCCAAAGACAATGTAAACTAAGTAACATAATTTCTTTGTTACTACTATGTTTATTTTGAATGTTAAAACTTTGATTGTAAAGATACGTTTATCAATTTAACAAATATCTTGGGTTTTTTTAATTTTATTTACACCTTTATTTCAAAGTATGAATAAGTGGTATTATCATTTTTTTCTTCCACTTCGTCTTCTTTTGCATCTACTAGCATAGATCCATTTTGTATTACAGCATTATTGGACACGTTTTGTTTAGATTTACTTTGCATCGAAATCAATTCTTTTGTATTCATAAAATCTTGTACGGAACCAACTCCAGTTTGTACATTATTGTCGTTACGTATAGACATATTCGTTATAACACAACATGACGAGAAAAGCGCAGTATAGTTCATTTTTACTTTCCTTTTAAAAGCACCACTTTTTTTACATTTGCCCAGGTTTTTTTATTCATTTTGATTAAAAGAAGCGAAACTTGATAGTTATTTTTTTGCAGTTTGTAAGCACTATAATAGAACACTCAGTAATTTAACGGTAGTATAAAAGTTATAAAATTGGCTTAAAATTGTCTAGGGGTGCAATTTATCACTCTTATATGATCGTCACTTAAAGATGTTTTTCGCGATTCTAATACGATTAATGGTGGGATAAAAGTCAGATAGACGTCACTAAAGTCACGACACTGGTTTTACCACTAAATGACGCCGTTTCTACATAAAACTGTATAATAGTCATAAAAATAGTCGTATAGAAGTTAATACGATTTCTATATGACTGTAATATACGACTAAAAGTTATATAAGAATAAGATGCTCTAAGTCGTATTACACGCTAAATTACTTCAATGCGATATTTACACACTTTGAGTCGCATATTTTTTATTTATACGACTGAAATGTTTGTTGGGCAGTAACTGGGTTGTGGAGGTCAGATAGGCAGTCGTTCCATGTAAAATACTGGAGGTATTCAGCTGCATCCGGTTAGACTCGAAGCTGACCCCAACATAGTTGGGAAAAGGCTAGGTAGATGATGATGAGGTTTGTACTAACACGTCAATCATATATTTTTTTAACTATGATGAGGTCTGCGTTTCCCTTCTGACTACTCTGAGAAAAAAGGCCGAAACAACATCGGAGGTCACAATCTCTTTTAAAGACCAAACATAATCTTGGTCAGATAAGATTGAGCAGAAAAATAAATCAAGCACAAAACTTATAAAAAAAAATAGATTAGGTTTATTTAATACGAATAGGGTTTCGTAGAACGAACTGAATGAACGACTAAACACGAATAGGAATTCTAGTGAATACTCAATGCTATTATTTATGTATTTGGATTAAGACTTAAGCTGAACTTTCCAGGAAGTTTCAGCTTTTACACTACGTGGAAATCCTACTACTCGTAATATTATAAATTCGAAACTTTGTATGGACGGATGTATAGATGGATGGATGTTTGTTACTCTTTTACGCTAAAACTACTGAACGGATTTAGATGAAATTTGGCACACGGATAGTTTATAACCAGGATTAACATATAGGATACGTTTCATCCCGATATTCCCACGGGATCGAAACTTATGCGGGTGAAACCGTGGGGCGCTGCTATTACTAATCAAATCTGAATAAAGTAACGATATGCAGAAACTAAATAAACTAGACTATTACATACATACATACATAATCAGCCTATAATGTTCCCACTGCTGGGACACAGGCCTCCTCTCTGTTACAGGGAGTGGGCCATAATCCACCACGGGGCCCAGTGCGGGTTGGTGGGTATCACATGTCATCGAATTTTTTGGTTCTACGACATGCCAGTTTCCTCACGATGTTTTCCTTCACCGTTTTGAGAGCAGTGGTGATGAAATTAAATACACAGAGTAAAGTGTCCGTCTGGTTTCGAACTCATGGCCTACAACTGGCTGATCCCATAGGCCACCACATCATATACTAGATTAATACTACAATCATTTGGTGCTCAAAACCGGCCAAGTGCGAGTCGGAAACCTCAATATCATTTTTGAAGACCTATCCATAGTCACCCCCACACGTCTATGGGTTTCATGAAAAAAATTTTTTTGACTTTCGTTCTAAGTATGGGGAACCCCCAAAATTTATTGTTTTTTTTCTATTTTTGTGTGAAAATCTTAATGCGGTTCACAGAATACATCTACTTACCAAGTTTCACCAGTTCTTATGGTTTCGGAAAAAAGTGGCTGTGACATACGGACGGACAGACAGACATGATGAATCCATAAGGGTTCCGTTTTAGCCATTTGGCTACGGAACCCTAAAAAGGGGGTCACCTATACTTAGTTCGTTTTTTAATCTCAGAGACTAATCTGACAAATAAGTCTTTTGTGTTGCGTTTTTTTAGTATAGAATGTTGACATTACACCAATCAGATTAGTCTCTGGGATTAAAAAAAGAACTATAGAAAGTTTTCCGCGAGATTCATTGCCACCTACGCCGCCATATTGAAAAAATGGCGCTCAAAAACGTTTTTTTTTTATTTGACAGCATTTCCTTTGAGACTCATTTGACATAGCGGTGCGAGTGGCAAATAAACGAGGTGGCATAGTGAAAATTCACCATACACGTCGAAGTCAATAAAATCACCAATTTTCAAAACTCTCGGAAAACTAACCAGCGGGATAATCGCATAAGTAACGCACAATGCAAGCAAGCAATGGTTTACATTTTGACAGTTCAACAACATTCATTGCGTTATTTACGTTGTTGAGCAGACACATTTTTCGAACATATGAAGCAATGGATTAGCAATATCCTTCAAAATGATTGTAATTGAGATTGATAGCGTGCTACGCAGTTAGGGTGCTGTTAGAACTACCAAATGACTGGACTATAAAAAATACACGCAGTTTATTGCAAAAATAAACTATTCTATGCATTTTAAATTAATAGACATTAATGCTTTACCCAGTGCTGTATCATAATTTTTTGAGTTTTGCTTGAACACAAATAGACCACAAAATATTACAGTTTTTTTTTAATTTGCACCTTTGTTTGTATTGACAAAATGAAAGAAAGAAAGAAAAAGTATTTATTGCGACTCGTACAGAAATATCATAAAACTAAACTAAACTAAACACAATAAAAAATAAAACAAATTATATATTAAAAAAAAGTAACAAAACCAAATTATATAAAAAAGAAGTAACAAAAGGAAAAATGAAACAAAAAAGTCCTGTACGAGGCCAAAAGGCTCCTATCTCAGCATAATGATACGACATTTAAAAAATAAATGTCGCAGCGCTGGTAGTCTGATAGGGCCCGCTGTCATGTCACGGGCAATTACAGTAAAAAATAAATGAATAATCTATTTTATTATAATATATCACCAATTTTCAAAAAATGGCTAATTTACATTTAACATTACCGAGGAAACCTCTGAAAAAACATAAACTACAAAATCAGCCAGCAACAACCATAAATTATTCAGTCTTCATACCTTGGCTTATTAGCGTATTCAACATTCCTGGCAATTTGACCGACTGTGTTATTTGAAGAGATTCAGATCTTATGTGCAAGTATTAGCAATGTGCATGTTTTGTGAATGCAATCAGAGTTGTAGAAGGCAGCGGTGTCAAACTATTAAGTTGGGTCACGCCATCTAGCGGTAGATGCTAGTCACGCTATGGGGACCACTACTATGAGGGTTCAATCGAGATGGTATTGGTATTGTGACCACCTCATTAAATTAGAGGAAATTAAATTAAAACACACAATTTTTTCCACTTAGTAATTGAAAATTGCATTTGCTCAATGTATCTGCTGTTGAAAGAAAGAAAGAAAGAAAAATATTTTATTCTGCACAAACAAAACTGTGACTGTTATTTGTGACTGTAATTTTCAGGGTGATAGCAGGCTCGAACTCCATGTACATTTTGGTATTCAGCTGCATCACTGAACAGACAGCTGTGCTGCTGGGGAGTTTGTTGCGCCACTTCTTCCCAGCGAAAGCACTAGGAAGTGGTGAAGGGCGGGCGTTTTGGGGCGTATCGGGTTTGACTGGAAACCAACCCCAATATAGTTGGGATAAGGTTAGACAAAAATGAGTTGGCTCGAATTAAGTCCTTCTTCGATGTCGGTAAATGCTTCTAGCAAATGTGGCTCTGGCTGGTGTGGATTGCTGCCTTATATTAGGCTGCTAAAATATTAAAATCACAGGCACATAGGTGATACAGTCCAACCTCAATATAACAAATCGGAAGGGACAAGTAAATATTCGTTATATCAAGTAATCCGTTAAACTGAGGTTTGTTATATTGAGGTTAGGTTGGTCTAAAATTTGTTATAAAGAGGTAAAAACGTGTCGAAACCTGTCGCGACTGAATCACATACTATTGGGAACGTTATTTAAAGGTTTTGGGTTGACAAAATTCGTTAGGTAATTAGAGGTTTACACTTTTTTTTTGATAGTTTAAAATTCGTTATAAAGAGGTTGTTCGCAAATCTTCGCAATGTAAGGGTATATTTCACATTGACTCTTATGGACAATTCAAGGGGATTACGAAGAATTTGTTCAATCGAGGAAGTCGTTATATTGAGGTGCGCTATATTAAGGTTGCACTGTATTCACGTATAGTATTTATTGGGCTTGCAATCTAGCTGGCAGTCAATGGTCTTTAGGAATGGGAGCTCATCACAGTCCGGTGTTTAAAAGGAAAAGCTATCTGCTGAATCATCCAGACAGATTACCTACAAATTCTGCTAAGTATATATTTTTTCATTCACTAGCCTTTGGATACCTGATATAAGAAGTGGTTTGGTGACTCACACCAGCCATTGTACGAATACATCGTGAAAAGCACTTAGGGCTGTTCATTTATTACGTAAGACGATTTGAGGGGGGAGGGGTCCAAACAAGTCTCATTTTTTCATACGTGGGAGTGGGAGGGGTCTAGAGTGTTCTCACATAAGATCACAAAAGTAATCAAAAATTATAACTTTTTAGTTGTTTTGCTACTTTTTCTTTGCAATTTTGGTAGATATTGATTTCACCTAAGATTGAAAGGGGCGAAGGGGGTTCTTCCAAGTATTATTTTTTCTTACGTAGGGAAAGGGGGGACAGAAAGTGGTCAAAATTATCTTACATAATAAATGAACAGAACTTATTACACCTCCTTATTTCTATATTGTCCTTAGTAAGGCACCCCCTTCGAACCAATATACTTGTTTCCTAGAACAACGATTGAAACATTACATTTTTAATGCAGGCCCCTAACTAGGGCTCGATGCACTACAGCGGGTTACAGGTAAGTAACATCTGTACTTATGACACGCGATACGTGGTACAAATAAATTATGAGACGGAATGTGTAGTAACGGGGTAATGAAGGCTCTTTGAAGGTATGCGCTCCTGGTACTTCGAAACGATATTGCGTGGAAGGTTGGGTGAATGCCAATATGAATTACATGGCCATGCATGTATGATTACCTATGTTATAAGGGTTAAAGATTGTAAAACGTTTATGGGCAAAATGTCTATCATGTAACTACAAACTTTTGCATTTTTAACGTTTTTGCATTTTTGCATTTTTAAACTTCGTATTGTTTTTTACTTTTATTCCATGTATTGTCTAGAACAGGGGTTTGTGGCTACATAAAATCAGCCGCACGAGTCGGTTCAAGGTTAAGCTACGCTTGCTGAGGTCGGTCTGCAGATGGGTGACCGTCCATCACATATCCAGAGATCCCCCATGCCTCGGAAGGTACGTTAAGACTTTGGTACTGGCTGTCGTTTGTAGATCTGACAGTTGTTACGGGTAATCAGAAGCTCGAAACTCTGACTACCAGTCTTACCAAGGTGTATCGTTTACCCAGTAACTTGGTTGTGGATGTCAGATAGGCAGTCGCTCGATGTAAGATACTGGTATTCAGGTGCATCCGGTTAGCAACTGAGAGAGTAAAATGAATTGAAAACATCCGAATTTCACAAAATATGGATGTTTAAAGGAAGTGTGTGTATGAGCTAAAGAACTGCTCTTAGAAACACATAATGCATAGATAATGATCATAGAAAGAACAGCTCTCTGTTCCTCGGAAGTCCCTGTACCATTTTGAAAAGAAAATCCCGTGCACATGATGACCACAGCTGCGTCCGAAAGTACAACAAAAAAGGATCCTTTTTAGGTCGACTAATAATGTGCGCTGCAAGCAGGAATAGTCCTTGGGGCTTGTGGCTAAGTAATAACAGCCGCACGGGTCGATCGATCAGGATAAGCTACGCTTGCCGCGGTTGGTCCGTGGATGGGTGACCATTTTCACATACCAAGACCTCTCCGTGCCTCGGAAAGCACAGTCGTTACGGGTCGTCAGTAGCCCGAAAGTCTGACAACCAGTCTTACCAAGGGGTATCGTATTACCCAGTAACTGGGTTGTGGAGGTCAGATAGGCAGTCGCTTCATGTAAAATACTGGTAGTCAGCTGCATCCGGTTAGACTGGAAGCCGACCCCAACATAGTTGGGAAAGGGCTAGGCAGATGATGAAGCAGGAATAGTCCTTAAGGTGGTCAGATATAGATTTTGGCGATAGTACACATTATGCCAAAAAATACAGCTACTACAGACCTTTTCCCAAAAACACTACGCAGCGGAAAAACCGGTTCACTTCGGCTATATCTCAACAACTGGGCACCTTGTTACCTACATTGTTGTACCTCATTAGGCCCAGGCTAAGCTTTCGACGCGTTCGACTCGACGCTTTACGATTGCGAAATAGCCCACCCTAAAACTAACAGCTTTATTTTTACGGGGTAGTGATGTGCGTTGGGTATATCGATAGTTGTAAACACTGTAAAAATGAGGCGCTAAATCTGTAGTATTTTTTTTTGTAGCATGACAAGTTGCTGCTCTCTTTCTTTCTCTACAAATAAACCAAAGGAATATACATATTATTGCTAGCTGTTTTCCGCGACTTTGTCTGTGTGAATTTGTGTTTCATCATTTTTTATACAAATATCCAGGATGAAAAGTAGCATAAGACCTTTTCCAAGTCTCAGGCTACCTACCCGTCAAATTTTATACCTATTGGTTTAGTGGTTTCGGCGTAAAAAGGTAACATACTGATATACAGAGCTACTTTTTTATTTATAATACTGAATTAATTAAGGATGTCTTCGTTTTCGTTTGGCTGATGTGCAAAATTGACAATCAGAATAAAATCAGCGAAAATTTGAATAAAGTTTAAATAAATAAATATTCGTATATTCGAATTTTCATCCCCATTTTAAGAAGAACCGTCTAAGCTAAGATGAGACAAGAACATTACAACAGAGCGCATCAGTCGCTTGCGCCCTCCAAAGTTATTAGACTTAGCTAAAGGATATAGGTCACAACGATGTTCTAAGAGATAAGGCTAGAATAATATGTTCACAGAGCAGTACAGAAGGTCGGCTACATACAGGGTTATTTTAAATTGGCTAGCTAAACTCCGCGTCGCAATGGGTATCAACATCTAAACACGACAAAATAAAAAGATTTGATGTTTGAGTTCGACGACCTCTGTTGATTTTGTATGAGTTGAGAAACTGTTTGCTTATGTTTTATCGCATTTAAATGTCGATTCACGAATGTGAATTTTACACAAAAAGCAGCAGATTTTTAAACTTATGTTTCAAATGAGTACAATAACTGCGGTCCATGACCCCAGTCATCCCAATAATATACAGTATGTTAAATAACAGAGGGCGTTCCCTTAAACTCGGTAATCTATATCATTAATAGATTAAAATAAAAATATCAGCATAGAAAAATAAGCATAAAATAATCCGAAATCAAAAAAATAATTAATTGACAATAATCTCGAAACCTCCTGTTTAACCAATTAGATCGCCGCACACGCGGCCCATCATTCATAAATAAATTGCGACGTTGCCGTCCTTCAAGTACGCGTTCACAGAGTGTTTCTTTTACGTATCAATTTAACATTTTTTTGTGAATATTTTAATATTAAAAAAAAATAAAACATTTTCTTTTCGAATGATAATATTTTTTTTAGCATGTATGGATGCTATACTATTGCGGGTTAACGGGAACGCCCTCTGTTAGTTAACATACTGTATAATATTTAATTTTACTACGAGACTAACCCCAACCCCGAAATCATGAAAAATAAATCAGTTGATCCATAGATATATGTTCGCATAACTCGACATAATGTATGGATCAACTGATTTTTTTTTCACGATTGCAGGGTTGGTCCCGTACTAAAAGTTGTTCATAATGATAAGTAAAATGGCCCCTTTTAAGGATTAAAACGATTGTAGCGGTATTTACAACGCTACATGCGAACAACGCGTCATACTGACGTCACGCAAATCCTGCATCTCACAAGCAGAGTTTACCGCGCAATTAGCATATAATATACAAATTTCCCAAAATCAATCGTTGGGTAATAGCCCGCCAGACACAACACCCGTCTGGTTGGAGGATCCTCCTTTTTCTATGGAGGATGAGTGAACTTTATACGCTGTTCCTAATACCTCCAAACTGGTTAGTACAAAACTACAAATAATTCAGCGTGACGTCATCATCATCACTCCCGTAAGCTTTAGCGGCGAGTCACCCAGCCAGCCAATATCCACGGTTTCAACGGGGACGTGGACCACCAGCAAGCAGCGGCCGCACATACCTGGTCATTACCCTCAGCCTCATCAGCAACCTCGGCCCAGCACAGTGCACTTTCGGCCGGTCAACAAGAAGAGCTTTCCTGGTCGTCGTCAAAATTTAACGGTGTTTAACATATTTTTTTTTTTCATGTAGAGATATCTATACCTCTCGTGTCTGTGAAGTTTAGCTAGCCAACCCGTATTATAACGAGTGAAAACGCACACACACACTTCACGTACAGCGAGTGCAAGTGCACTCGCGACTGTCATTTGTTTGAGACCGCCGCGCGCCGTACGTACGCGTCTGTGTGAATGCGCCCATTTTCGCTTGTTGCATGGATTCAACCTTCTGTTCTCCTGTGACAATATTCTACGAAATAAAGCTAGCATAATATGGTAGCTAGAGTATTCTGTACATAAACGTTTCGTGTGTAATTTATGGCGTTGTCTGTTTATTAAATATGTATTTGACTAGTGCCCATATGGGGACACTATTCATGAGAAGTTTAAGCTGAGAGCTAAATAAATACATGTTTTAGTCGCTTGGCTTATTATTTTTGGAAAGATTCTTTTACACCCTTTTGCTTCTTTATTATCTTCTATATACATACAATATAAATAAATTAAAGTATCTTTGGTAATGTCAAAATAACAGCTTTTTATTAAATATTTTCATAAGCATTTAGTAAAAAGCGAAAGCGAATCAAGTATAATATGAAAGTACTAATAACAAAAAAACAGGTTTTAAAATTTTAGTCTGTCTGTCTATCTGTTTGTTCCGACTAATCTCCGAAACGGCTAGGCCGATTTTGACGGCACTTTCACTGGCAGATAGCTGGTGTTTTATGGAGTAATTTAGGCTATTGTTTTTATTTTAGAAAAACTTAAAAAGAAAAAAAATATTATTTTTTTTAGATGGAGGAGTGGTACCTACACCTGCGACACATTATTATTGATACCACATTATCACATCCACGTGAACGAAGTCGCGGCATAGCTAGTTTAAACTAAAACTCTGACATTATTTGCTGCACTTGACTCGGTGGAACGCAGAGCTGCTTATAAGATTTATAGGCGACGAGACGTTGGTATATAGCTATGCTTCACAGCCTAGCTCAACGGAGTAATGTTGCTTGCCGGTCTGTCTTCTACAGACTGTACATCGGAGAGTGTGCTCAGGAGCTCCACGACCTGATCCCACCATCGCCTTTTTACCAACGGACAACCAGACGTACTGCACTGTACCATCCACACTTGATTGATATCCCGACGAGTCGTACTCAGTGCTTCTCCTCCACGTTTATTATGCGCACTGCCAAAGTGTGGAACTCTCTGCCGGCATCTGCGTTCTCCCTCCCACGTTTAACCCGTCTGCCTTCAAAGAAAGAGTGAACAGGCATGTTCTGGGCACGCTCGTTCCATCATAGACCTCATCCATTGCTTTAAATCAGGCGTGATCGAGGTCAAAAGCACGCCCATTTAGCGGTAAAAAAAATAAAAAAGTATAATACTTTTTTATTTGTAGAACAGAAAACATATAAAAACAACGAATGTTTGCGGTTAAATCTGCCTTATTTTCGACTAAATAACCGTAACGTATCTATAAATACCGTAACATTAAAACGGTTCTAAAATAGCTGAAAGAGGAAAAAGGTTTGAAACTAAATGAGCCGAATCAAGTTACATTGGAAGTCAATCCCAACAATGTTTGCAAAAAGCTGGAGCGAAGGAAAAACAAAACCATTTTTGTGAATAAAACGGATTCAGAAAAAAAGGGTTCGGATATTTTTAAAAACCGTTGTGCAATTTGTTTAATAAAAATTATGTTCTAGATAAGTTACGACAAAAGAAAAGCGCGAATATTATGCCAAATTAATATAATATTTTAGTGTTAGCTTGTAAATTGTAATTAAGGCTTTTTGTTAGTAGTGTTGTCTTTGTGAATAAATAAAAGAGATTCGAAAACATTTTATCGATAAGTTTAAAAAAATGTCCCATCACTAGAATCTGAATTGAGTTATTAGCCCAACACCTTAAGGTTTCTCTTCTTTGTAAAAAGCAATTTCCTTGTAAAATAGTAATAAATAACAACAATTTAGCCGCGGGATTACAGTAACTACGACATTTACATCGCCGTATAAAACTTGTAAAATAAAAAATATACATAATATATTATACATAATACTACCCTTTGCAGCTGGTCGATCGATTGTTAGCAGTGGAACCTTTTGAACTAACTACCTCGTTGGTCTAGTAGTCGCCAGCGCTACTGCAAACATGAGGTCCTGTGCTCGATCCCCAGGTCGAGCAAAGTGTTTTTTATTTATTTATTTTACCATTTATGTACACACATATATAAACAGACAAGAAGAAAACAGCACAGAAAAATAGGTACAGACGCCAGCACATCAAGCTACTACAATCTGTCAATTTTTTAAAATAGATTTTCAACTTTATCCCTAACGTGTTAAGGTTAAGGGTTGATTGGGAAAATATGACAGTTTCGAGTAGCTTGACCTGCAGGCGTCTGTACAAAGGTGATGCTTATTTAGATAAAGAGATGTAGACAGCGTGCGTACTTTCTTTATTACAAGCTTTTATTTATTTTTATAAGCTCTTATTTATTTTCACCTGTCCCGATGTTTGTCTGTAATCAAATCTTACAAGTTAAATTTGATCCACTTCCTGGTTACCGATTGGGCTGAAATTTTGCATGCATGTGTAAATCGGATAAGAATGTCAAATTATTATGACATGGAGCTGATGATGGAACCGGAAGGTGGCCATAAGAATTCTGTAGTTAAACGACACAACCCCATCGAGTTTGGACTCGTTTGATCCGCCTTGACGAGTACTTTGGTGCTAGATGGTAATTAGGACCTAATGATGGAGCTGGAAGGTGACCATAGGAACTCGGTAATTAACGACACAACCCCATCGAGTTTGGGCTCGTATGTTTTGATATAATTTTGTTTTTTATTTTTATTACAGTTTAGTTTGTGATCTTCCTGAACGAGTCGCAATAAATACCTTTTCGTTCTTACTTAATAGCCACCGAATAAGATAAAAAGTACATACATACATAAGAACATAACATAACATCACGCATGTTTGCCCCGAAGGGTTTGGCAGAGGTATACCTAAAGTTAAGAGCAGAGGTGGCCCAGTGGTAATGGATCCAACATACGAGTTGTAGGTCGTGAGTTCGAACCCGGGCAGGCACTTTACTTTGTGCAAATTATTTCATCACCACTGCTCTCAAAACGGTGAAGGAAAACATCGTGAGGAAACCGGCATGTCCTAGAACCATAATTTCGAAGACATGTGACATCCACCAACCCGCACAGGGCCCGCGTGGTGGATTATGGGCTATGGCCCACTCCCTCTCACAGAGAGGAGGCCTGTGTCCCAGCAGTGGGAACATTATAGGTGGATTATGATACGCCTAAAGTTATGTATAAATTCCATGTAAATTAGGGTAGAGCCTGTTGCCATCAATCGGGCCAAATCTGATCTCCAGGCTGCTACTGAGAAATTCCAGATGGACACGCCCTGTGACCACTAATTCAACTAGAGTTTCGTGTAAGAATTTAGACCTTAATTTTGATGAAAACCTCTAACAGTTCAAATAATCTAAAGTATGTACCCATGTCTAGCATACCTACCTATCCTACTGACCCAGGTCATTTATAGCTTGAAGATTGACCACCTAAGAGGGAGTAAGGGGGGGAGGAATGGTAAAACTACCCTCTTCGTTGTCTATTCACGTGGGATATCAAATTAATGACATTCTTGAAATGCCATCGAACAAGTCACGTATTGTCCATCATTATGAGTTTTGGAAAAAAAAAATGGCGGCCACGACGTGTTTTGTGTTGCATATTAAGATGCCTCATGAAGGTTACGTAACGAATTTAATAAAAAAATGGAATCTGGGAGGAATATAAAAATGTGTAAATTAAATAACTTTCTGGAAATCCTAAACTGATAGGTAATTAAATAACTAACATCACACCGGGGGTCTACTCCGAAGTGCGAATGATCGGATCGGACCGACACATGGCCGAACCGAATATTATTGAGAAATGCGAAAAAAGTTCGAATCGGCTCAGTTGGGTCGGGACCCTTTCAATATTCGAAAGAGTGTAGGATCAGGATCGACCGAACCAAATAGTAACTTCGCAGCTTCGTAGCAGGAAACGGCCGAACATTCGGCCGATACGATACATTTACCACTTCGGAGTAGACCCCCTGTATTCCCTAAAAAAAGGCCACTTTAGGCAATACCTCTAAAAGCTATTCATTTCCTGAATTCCCAGCAGATCATTAGCAATTCCTCTAATTTTCGTTAAATGGTTACACATAATAGTTTAATCACCGCCAATTCATTTCATATCAATCATATTTGGTATAAACATATATTGGTGGACCATTTTACGAATTTCCATACAAAACTGTCAAACAGGTAAATTGCGTGATATGAATTGCACACAGATCATATAATGAATTGCCAGTTTGTGAGCATTTTACGATTTTTAATATGATTCATATTGTTATCCTATTATGATTCTGCCAAAGTGACCTTTTTAGGCCCCCTGGTCATCGGTCAACCAACCTACACACAATCATACTCAAAACTTTCCTCACTTGTTCCTCATAAAACTCTACTCTACTAATACTTTACTCCACTTCTAAATAAAAATCTACCCACCAAGGCTACAAAAAGAAGTCTACTTGAAAGTCCATTCTCCTATTTTCCAGCCAGGAGTTTTATTTAAAAACCAATTTAGCTTGTGAATTAGTAGCACGGGCGCAGGAATTAGAAGTGCAGTCCCTGCTCTTATATTTCCATTTGTAAAATATCTATTGTACCTACGTAACGTTTCCTGGGCAGACGATTTCAATTACTAGCGCTCGGGGACGGCTGGTTAGTGTGGAGACGACTTTCATCGGAAAGAGAATTAAACGCAAGAGACAGTTTTCCTTAACTAAGAATAGTTGTTTGTTTGTCAAGTTTGACATTCTTTAGGCTAACAGATGCTGGTTTTCTAAGATTCTTCTTCTTAGCGTGTCGATAGCAATCTAAATGGACTGTGTCCAGAATTCGGCCACTTGTTTGGCGCCATCACCAGCGTCCATCAGTTCCGGTAACGTGCAGCTGACAGGACACGCAGGACACGATATTAAGTGTCCAATCGATCGTGGATTAGGTGTGTTTCTAAGATTAGTAACAATAGAACAACAGTTCTCCAGAGTCCAGACCAAATTTCGGCGCGGGACATATTATAGTGCACAAGTGTGTGCGCAGACACAGGAAGATAACAAAACAACTGCAATAAAAACGGGATTTCTCACTCTTCAAACTAAAGTAAGGTAACACTGTTATAGCAGCCCATGCGTTTAGACCCCATAGCGTAAAAATTTTCCGCTGCCAGCGGAAAATTCCACTGGTTATCAAAAAAAAAAAATCTTCTGTTTCATAGAAAAGTGCAATACGCGGTCAAACCGTATGGAACAGCAATTTTTTTTTTTAAACCGACGAAAAATTTCGACGCTATGGTGTCTAAACTCATGTGCTGAATCCATGGTTACAGTTTGCGCGTCGATGTCCCTGCCACCCTGTATAATCAGTCTATAAAATTCTCACTGTTGGGACATATGCCTCCTCTCTTCGAGAAGGAGTGGGCTGTAATCTAACACGCGGGCTCAGTGCAGCACCCTAATTGCGTAACACACAATCAATCTCAATCTGAATCATTTTGAAGGATATTGCTAATCCATTGCTTCATATGTTCAAAAAATGTGTCATGTTGTGTCTGCTGAACAACGTAAATAACGTAATTAATGTTGTTGAACTGTCAAAGTGAAACCAATTGCTATTGATCGTGTGTTACGCAATTAGGGTGCAGGTTGGTAGATGTCACATGTCTTCAAATTTTTGGTTCTCATTCACTCACTCACTCATGTTACGTGCGGTTGACGGTACTTCGTTTAGCATCACAACACAATTTCATTTAATTAAAAAGGCGATACTCGTAATGGAGAATGGAGCCAAGCTTTAATAAAAAACTATTAATTTATTTCCTCTCTAGTGATGCGTAAATGTAATTGAATTAACATAGATTAATATTGATACTGTTCATTGACAAGAATTTAATCAAGCGGTGAAATTAAATGTACGTACTGTAATCCAAACTTAGCGGTATTTTTTTTTAATAAATATAATCAGCTCATTGCAAGTGACGCATGATTAGTTATTATTTTATTAATCATATTTTGTGTTAATTGTAATTTTCGTTTGGTAATTACCGCAAATAACTTTTCCGTTTTAAATGCCTGCCTGGCAGAGCAGATGATGATTATGCTGACTTTTTCAATAGAACTGCGATTAGTAGATAATAGTAACGTTATTGTGATACTAATACGTTTCAGAACTCGACAGAAGGGATAGAACATTATTTTCTTGCCATTTTGAGCTGATCTTTGACCATCAATATGTTAACCTATCTATCTTTACTAATAATAAAGCTGAAGAGTTTGTTTGTTTGAACGCACTAATCTCTGCTACTACCAGTCGGATTAGAAAAACTCTTTTTGCGTTTGATAGCCTAATTCTCGAGGAAGGCTATAAGCTTCACCATCATGCTGAGACTTTTAGGAGCCGAGCAAAATGAAAAAAAAAATCAGAAAGAACGATAAGCCAAAACGAAGTAATAACGCGGGCAAGCGATGCGATGCGACGGGATGGGTTGGGGAGCCAGAAATTTCACGCGGACGAAGTCAAGGGCAGAAAATTCTAAATTATTTAGAAGCAGTCGGTCTCCTTATTATCGAGCCCGGGAAAGGCAGAGTGTCCGATATCAAAGAAGATTCAGTAGCTATAAGTGTTACAACGTCAAATAATAACGATTTCACTGCAGTTACTGCTGCAAATATATTGTTACCGTCTACAGTTTCATTGCTTTACTTCAAAACGTTTTGTTCTTGCTCAACATCATCTACCTAGCCATTTCCCAACCATGTTAGGGTCGGCTTCCAGTCTAACCGAATGTAACTGAATACCAGTATTTTACATGGAGCGACTAAGACTGGTTGTCAGACTTTAGGGCTTCTGACTCGTAACGACTGTCAAAGACCCACGAATGACAGCCGGGACCAACGGCTTAACGTGCTTTCCGAGACACGGAGGGGTCTTGGTATGTGAAGATGGTCACCCATCCACGGTCCAACCGCGGCAAGCGTAGCTTAACCTGATCGATCGACCCGTGCGGCTGTTTTTACTCCGCCACAACAATAATGATTTATTTAAAGCTTTTCTACAGTCAATTACAATCATACCTTAAAAGTAATGTACAAACACATCATAACATTACTCATATTCTTCCCAAAGGGTAAGGTAAACCTATAGTCCATCTAAATTGCTCCAGTTATGTTCAAGTCCGTTATAAAAGGGAAAATATTTGTGTAAAAAATTTCATCACCGCTGCTCTCAAAACAGTGAAGGAAATCATCGCGAGGAAACGTTAGTGTAGTCACTTGAAATATAGGTTTAAAAAATCCGGATTTCTGAACACGATAAAATGAAAGAAAATGATTTTCTCAACTGATACTTCAAGCACACAACCAGCGGTCGATGACTCCACAAAAAACATCAATTTGAAATATCAATAGAAATCTACGTTCATTACACAATCGTCTACTCCAATGTCCCACTCACCGCACAGTTTTCATTCACTCTCCTATCTTCGTTCAGTCTATTTTTTTGTGGAATGCGCTCTTCCAGGAAATCAGGATGGCTCAAACTCAAACTCAAATCATTTATTTCAATTAAACCAGGCACTTTTGAATTGTCAAAATAAATAGTCGGTCAGTTAGTCAGAAAGTTGAAGCTAGTCGCCCATTCCAAAAACGTAGATCTCTATGGAGAAGAACGGGCAAGAAACTCCACGGACACTCTTTTAAATCAAGATATTATTACAAAATCCTGGGTACATTATTCTTATTGCTTCTATATGTGAGAACAATGTAAAAAAGAAACAATTTAAAATATAACATTAAAAATAAGCCGTGGCAGTTAAGAGATGACCAGTCTCAACCAACGGCGCCCGTTCACGAACATGACGCGTGGATCAGCACCACCTAGCTCAACCATTTTGTAGGGAACCGAATGATCCAACACACGCGCCACCATCAGTGAGAAATTTAAGTGAGCATGACATATTCTCAACTGCCATGCTCTTTCAAGTCAACATTAAAATAACACATTTACAAAATTTAAAAAATGCTTCTAAATTATACAAAACTATAGTTTGCAATTTTCTTAAGAGATACGAAAAAAAATATAATAAATTACTACCAATCAGGAAGAGGTATTTAATATTGAAGTATTAAAAAATAATCTTGATTGAATAAAATAAGTTCGTAATGTCAGAAACACTAAAAAAATAAAATGGGGAAGCATCTCCTCCAAAATATTGAAATTGTGATCAACTAGTGAGCCCAAGTGCCTGTGGAGCAAGACCAGCACTAAGCAACCAGCCTGTTACATTCGCAAGAAGCTGCCAGTATCATCACGACGGTGATATTTTCTCATTGTGTGTCTTATTTGTTTTTAGTATATTCATGTATTTATGTATATTTATTTGTGCTTATATTTATATATAACTAGGTATATATTATACCTATAGGTATTTAAAATATTGATTCCTCAATTTTCATGATTGCACCTCTGTTTGTCTCTGCATCACCGAAAAGTTGACTGGTAGAGAATGCCTATGGCATTAAGGCCGCCCTGTACATGTATGTGCTTGAAGTATTAAATAAATAAATAAATTCGTTTTTCTTTTATCTTCATTTTATCATGTTTAGATATCGGTACTCATCACGTCTGCGAAGTTTCGCTAGCTAATTAAATTTGACCCTGTAGAACTCTCTAAGTGTCATCGAAGTTACGGTCAAACAAACTCTGCTCACAGACAAAAATAACTCTATAAATAACTAACATTACTATATCTCTATGTCCTACATGACATTTCTTGTATCAAGTTTACTCTAATAAGACTATCTTATCACTTCCCTCGTTTATTTTTACGAGGTGGGCAGAATGCAAGCTAAGTACGTGTTGCCATAGAAACCATGTACTACAGGCTAATAATGGATTATTTGTGGGTACTGTACCATATTGTACTGGCCGTGTGGTCTTAGTAAAGTGTGGTACATCGTATGTCAGGCTGTGAATGTGCAAAAGATCGGTCTAGACATAGATGATGTGAAAATTAACCGGCGTTGTAAAACGAAGCCAAGCATGTTGTTATCAGAGGGGCAATTCTCGTAATTTTAAGAACTTTCACAGTCTGATCTCAGCCTCAATTTGTCAAAAATACCTCTAATTTTTTTAATAATAATATCCCTGGACATTTCACACAGCACCATTTGTCCCAAGCTAAGCAACCTAATGCTTGTGTTATGGTAACAAGATGATAAACTACTTATATACAATTTTTTTTTTTTTTTGTAAATACATACATATTATAGATAGAAAAACACCCAGACTCGGAACAAATACATGTAGGTCATACAAATATTTGTTCCGTGCGGGAATCGAACCCGCGACACGCAGCGCAGCAGTCAATCGCTTAACCACTGCGCCAACCGTGCCGTCAAAATTTCCCTACATTTTTTAAATTGATTGTCGCTGAGCTGAGCTTGTGACTAGATTTCTTCTGGGGTCATTAGTCGATTCGCGCGAATCGATAACTCCAGAAATATGTATTGGGCAATTGGCACTTTTTAAATGTTATGCAATAAAGTATAGAAAAAAGCACAGAAGTGAAAAGAGTTAAATATCATAAAACGTGTACTTTTTCTTAACTTCATTGCAGATGATTTTATCACTCATCTATCAGGTTAAACTACACAAGACATAAATATCAAGATAACCGAATGAAAACGACATAACAGTTTGTCGAATAAACCATCAAATGTCTACAAATTGACAAACCGTCAACATACATACAATATAGATAGTTACAGAAGGTCAGCATAATACAGCGAGCACCAGCGAGCGAAAACAGGCGCACGCACATCGCACACATAGACGCGACGTGAGGCGATCTCAAACAAATGCCGGTCGCGAGTGCACTTGCACTCGCTTTACATCAAGCGTGTCTAAGGACCTGCACTCACTAGCGGCACAGCACAGCAGGGGATCTTTCGACGTCACTAATGCAAGTGCAACGACGAAGTGTGTAGGATAACGTGGCATCGTTGCCAACGGTAGTTGGCAACGATGCCACGTTATCCTTAGACATGCTGCGGTGTATTTAAGGATGCCGCTTTCTCCTAATGCACGCTGAAGCGTACCGACGCGTCTCGGGCGTACTTTTCACAATTTTTCGCCCCACCTTGCCTCGGCATCTCGAAGGCTGCCGTAGCATCCTGATTCCTGAGGGATGCCGAGGCTTTCCAAACACTACCGACACGACACGCCTAAGCATACAGCAGTTTTGTTTTTGTACCTACGATGATTATCATTGAAATTTCAATCTTATTCCTATTCGTCGCTTAAAAATCCATTACCGTGCCGTGCCGCCAGAGGGCGCAGGACTTGAGTGTGTTTGTGTTTTCGCTCTTTGTTTGGAGCTTACCTTCTGTACCTATCTAGTTTGTGATGCATATAACTGTCGTGCAGTCAAAACTATCGATACTTCGATAGCGATGCGAAAGGAATGTCGGTCGTAGGCGGATGCCGAGGAAAGCGACAAAAGCGTGGTTATCTGTATTGTTTATTCACATTAGTGGCCATTGAGGAACTGTTGGCGTGTTTTGAAGTGAGATTTTGTTGCATTTATTATTATTTGGGAATTAAATTAGAAGTTAACAAGGTAATGATAATTATATTAATTTTGTGTGTGTGTAGCGCGTACCGGAAGACGTGGCATTGGAAGGCCCTATTATATGTACTTTTATTGTACCTACAGCACAAAAATACATTAAAAATAAACACAATGCCCAAATGCTCAATGGCCTTCCACAATGTGGACTGATGACCTTGTGAAGGCCGCAGGACTCCGCTGGATGCGGGAAGCACAGAACCGGTCGAAGTGGGGTGCTTGGGGGAGGCAGTCCAGCAGTGAAGTCTTTCGGCTGAAATGATGATGATGATGATGTGTGTGTCTTCCATGACAATAGAACAGAATACTTTTTAGTAAGTACACCATCTGAATTACAGCTAATATAAATGTGGGTATATAAATATTGATGTAAGTTTATTTAATTTAATAGATAGCTAGGTTATAAGCGTGGTGAATTATGGCCCACTCTCTCAAAGAGAGGCTGTGTCCCAGCAGTGATAAACTATGCTAGGTACTATTACAGACATAGTGTTTTCGTGTTATATGAGCTTGTTCGTTGGTGAAATAATGGACTGTGGGGGACAAGATGAATTATTATCAAAATCACGCAAATCTGCTTGAAAACAGCTTAGGTACTGAAAACGCCTTGAGAATCTCTACTTTCCGGATAACAATATACAAGGTGTCGTATTCCATCCTCGTCAAATTCAATGAATGAATGAATGAATGAATGGCACCGATCCCAGCATGGTTTGACCAGACTCGATTAATCGAATGAACCGTCATAAATGTATTCCATCCTCGTCAAATTCAAGGAGGTAAACTATGCTACTGATTCTCGACACGAATCAATAATAAAATAAGTAGGCTTTTTTTTCTAATTTTCGGAATCAGCATGTGCGGGACATGCATTTTAAAACGCGGCCTGTGTGAAACCGCACTGTAACTGCCCTTTTACACACACATAAAAACGCGGCCGCTTATGCGATACCAGAACGCGATTCTGTTCTTTGATAGTGGTGTATTCTGAAATGCTGTCAAACTTTAATAACTTAGGGCTGATTTTTCCAACGCCAGATAATTCTATCCGAGGAATAATTTTGAATTTTTGACAGTTCTTCCATACAGAATCTGTCAGACGTCAATTTTATTCCACGAATAAGAATTATCTGTCGATAGAAAAATCAGCCCTAAAAAAACAAGTATGTATTCATTATTTACCAGGGCTCGTAATTTTATTTTATTATTTATGTCTTTCATAACAGCCTCCTGAAGTTTGACGAGGATGCAAAACAACAGCTTGTATACGGCACAGTAGAAACCCCCAGATTAAGACCGTCCCCTTCACTTACCTAGCTTCATCTTTCTGACTTGTGAAATAAATACTTTGAGTTTAAGTTTGAAATATCTGTTAATGTAATATGTCATGAAACAAACTGCAGTGCGATTCTGTAACCATCTCACCGTGAAAACGTAGGTGAAGTGAGCGTGGAGTGAGCTGTCATTCCAACTAATGTTAGGGATTGACACTATTGGTAGCTCTACTCTAAAGGTAGCCATTGACGATACCTCTGTTTGGAATGCTTCTAAATGGAAGACTTCCATAAGGAGGTACTTCAGTTAAAGGCACATTGACTTACTTCCATTTGGACGTACGCGCCACCACTTCGAAGATAGCACGCTATCAAGTCGACGTACGGAAGAATTATCACAATGGATTTTTTAATGGTGGCCACAGCAGTGTGTATTTCGATAAAAAGACAGAAAAGACGAAGGAGAAAATGGATGAAAGGCTAGTTGGATCGTCAATGGCTACCTTTACAAATAAAACATTCCTGGTTTCATAGAGTCAGCTCTTTCTAGCACTGTAGCACATGTACCCACCGTCAACACATAGCAAAATCTGAGACAAAATTTACAAAAAAATGGACGCGGTTTTGCCCATTCACAGACGATTCGAACGGCTTCCAAATTGCGTGTCGCACGTTTTTGTCATTGACAGTCGGCCGCGGATGACGTTCATTTGGATTGGATACATGGATTTCAATCCGTTTGGAAATCCAAAGCTGGAAGGTGTCCATTTGATTGGCATACGTTTATCACATTCACGAAACCATTTTGGAAGACGTCCACTCCATTTGGATTGATGGACGTATCGTCAATGGCTACCTTAAGCTCACTTCACCTAACTTTTCACGGTGAGATTTTTACAGAATCGATCGGCTGCTCCCTACTGCGTAACACACCATCAATGACAATCCGAATGATTTTGAAGGATATTGCTTATCCATTGCTTCATAATTATGTTCGAAAAAATGTCTGCTCAACAATGTAAATAACGCAATGAATGAATGTCAAAATGAAACGCATTTTTTCTGTTAATCTGTTACGCAATTACCCGCTGCTGTTACTATTGATAGGTAAGCAAAACGATTATTCCTCAAAGAAACACAACCTAAATATGACAACAACAACAAATAACCTATAATCATTATTAAAATATTCACCGATGACAGCACCTTTCGCGAAGTGTTGCGTACAATATTGGCGTGCCTATAAACATGTTCCGTCAATAGGAACAGGCACGGTGAACATGTCCAATCAGCCGATGACATGTCGTTAAATGTCACTGTCACTTTTTCGATAATATTTAACATGGCACTAGTTTGTTGTTTGAGTGGAATTGTTCAGCTGTGGTGTTAGTAGATTCAAGAGCACAAAAATGCATGACTGCTTAAAGGCTCAGACGCAGACGGACCGCAGAAGGTGCGACGCGTTTATGGTAGAACAATTTTCTTGAAGAAATTGAAATTCTTTCATTTCTTTCTTTTACCTCGCGCCTGTGTGCGGCCACCTTAACTAAAGTTTATTGTTATATAAGTTCTTGCTGGCTTGTGATGAGAAGACCAATTACTGTAATTAAAAACTTTCAAAATCTAATCGTAATATCATCTCAGCGACAATCAATGTCGAAAACTTGTCAACAATGTAGAGTTATTTTTGACAGTTTGAGACTGAGATCGCATGTAAACGTTGTTGAAATTATGAGAATTGTCCCTCAGATCATCGGCTTCAACGTTGAAATGTCTCATGCCTGGCAATAGGACTAAGCAGCATTGCTTTGTAGCAGAAATTGGCAAATAAATTATATAATAATAATAAATTTTATTTCCCAAAAAACTTAGTTCAGTATTACAAAACCAGTTTAGCAGTAGTTATATACAAATAAGTGGATTTAGCTTCTGTAACCGAACTAGGTAAAGCCTGTATTTCGGTTAACAGTGCCATTCCCCCGAATATTTTTAAAATAATGCTAACAAACGCAAAGGACTGGTCGTACTATTTTTATATGATTATAATACGTGTAGAACTATTTTTATGCTAAATTATTATACAATGCTAAATGAGAAATCTGTAAATGAGCAAGTGTCTATGAGAGGGTGTGTGTATGTGTGTGTACGTGTGTGTGAGGGTGTCAGTACCTGAGTGAAGTGTACTGAGAGCTAGGTATTTGTGAGTTTATCAAATAAGTACGTGCGCAAGACATTGTTCTTACCAGGACGAACAATAGAATTAAAGCTCGACTTCCGCGCGCATGCGTTCTTATAGTATTAGAAAAGTCCCTAGATTACAAAATAATGACACTACTAGCATGTTACTAATCAACTAAACTTCATCCAACTTTCCGCTTTCTACACCACGAACCCACAACCGAATCATTCCTCGCCAACATATATAGGTACTTACTACAACAACAATAGTCAAACAAAAACAATCATATTTAACCGTAATTTTGTTTAAAAGTTAACAATACTTCCACCCGGCTATTTGAGTAACGACCGGCTCGGGTGTTCCGGATAAGTGAAAACAAAGCCTGGGTATCGGTCGCCATTGTTATCCGGGTGAAATCCTCAAACATCGCGCAGTGGCGACCTCTGGTGGGCGTAAGGGGCACTTTTCGCGCGGATTTGCGTGCATATTTGATTTTGTTTTGTTTGTCTGTGTGGGTGCTGGTTTTAATTGGTGGAACGTATTTGTTTTACATAGGATTAGGAATGCAAAGTGATAAAAAACACATCTCTAGAAGAATCATTTTCTGCACTCTAAGCAATCAGCTTGAGCAGTGGTCTTACGAGAATAGGTTTATTGGCTATGTTAATTAGAAGCTCGATGTATTTAGAATGAGATGTTCATTTACAGAAACACAAAGCAAGCAAACCAGATGCTTCGTCGAGTATTCAAATCCAACTTGAATATTTCGTGGCCGTGACCACTCCATCTTATTCCATGACTGAAGAGGGACCAAAGGGTTATATCGAGAGGACGGGCACCAGCCCTCCTGCAAATACTTATAAAATGATCATCTGATCTGTTTGTCACGTGAGGTGCATGGTTTTGCTTAAAATAAAACGATATATTTTGTGACACAGCCAGAAATAGATTTTTTGATGCCACTCTTGGGACACAAGCCTTCTTTTTCTGTGAGAGGATGTGGGCTATAATCCATCCGCCACGCCGGCCCAATGCGGGTTGGTGGATGTATGTATATATGTCAATATATGCTGCTATGTTTAATTTACTATGGTTTGCCGCTATATTGGCTATGTTAATTAGAAGCTCGATGTATTTAGAATGAGATGTTCATTTACAGAAACACAAAGCAAGCAAACCAGATGCTTCGTCGAGTATTCAAATCCAAATTAAATATTTCGTGGCCGTGACCACTCCATCTTATCCCATGACTAAAGAGAGACCAAAGGATTATATCAAGAGGACGGGCACCAGCGCCCTCCTGCAAATACTTATAAAATGATCATCTGATCTGTTTGTCACGTGAGGTGTATTGTTTTGCTTATAATATAACAATACATTTTGTGAAACAGCCAGAAATAGATTTTTTTGATATAATAATAATAATAATTTATTTCTTACCACAAATTACAGAGATAGTAATTAACAGTCTACAGACACAATTTCATAATTAATTTGTGGAAGACTGGTGCCTAAACTAAGTTTTTTACAAAACCTGTATGTCAGGTCACCAGGCCCCCTAATCAAAGTTTTACATTATTTTTGTTGCACTGGAGACGATCTGGTTCGTATATTACGAGTATATTGAAATAAAAATTTTACACATTATAAATATTATAATATTGCAATACTGCTCATTAAACATGATGCAAAATAATAATGTTACCACTCTTGGGACACAAGCCATCTCTTTCTGTGAGAGGATGTGGGCTATAATCCACCACGCCAGCCCATTGCGGGTTGGTGGATGTTACATGTCTACGAAGTTTTGGTCCAGGACATGCCGGTTTCCTCACGATGTTTCCCTTCACCGTTTTGAGAGCTGTGGTGATGAAATAATTTACACAAAGTAGTGTGCCTGCTTGGGTTTGAATCCAAGACCTACCATTCGTAACCGTAAGTCTCGGCCACCAGCGCTCATTTCTGAACGCTTATCATACAAAGAAGAACAATCCACGATGAACATATGAGCCAGGTTTCCTCACGATGCTTTAACCAATACACATGCCATTTAAATTATTAATTTTAATTTAATTTAATTCCCTCGATATTAATTTAACAATAAAATGCCAACAAAGCAAATATGGTTGGTTGTACTACTAATTAATTTTGGATTACTTTATGCTAACTTAAATGTTACATTATTTAAAATTATATGACCTAAAATAATATAATAAGGAAGTGATCCATATGGATGTGAAGTGTTTGCGAGTGTGTAAGGACTAGCAGGTATATAAATAGTCACACGTAGTTAGATTCCTGGTTCGAAGGTCCATAAACCGTTAAGCCACTACAATTAAATACCCTCAATAAAACAACAAACATCTCTCCGGTAAGATTAAGAGCACATAACACATAGTTTATATCTTTTAAGAGAATAACCAACGTAAAATGTATCAGGTGCGTATCAGGCAGTTAGTCGTAAACTGTGAGTAGGGAAGGGTTTGTAATGTAGTCGTTAAGAGGCCGGCAACCTGTGTCTGTGTAGGACTGTTTTATTAAGACACGCACTTACGCATATAGCGGTGTATAAGGAAGTCTTGGAAAAATGATAAACGATATTTATATCTGTAGGTAATTGGTTAAAAAAAACGGTGCGGTTGATTTGATGACGACTTAGGGCGGATTTTTCCAAAGTCAGATAATTTTATCTGAGGAATAATTTTGAGTTTTTGACAGTTCTTCCATTCAAAATCTGTCAGACGAGAAATAAATCCTTAGTCTTCATGGACATTTCAATTTTTCATTAGGAATTTCTAAGTGGCAGCCCGGAATGACATAGCCTGATTCTAGGCTGCGAATGAGAAATTGTCGGTTACAGGAGTCTAATTTATAACTGACGAGATATGAGTACCACACCTTTGTCAACCCCAAGTTTGATGGCATATTATGTAGTTTAGAGTCTCCAACATATCAAAACGATCAACACATCTGAACCGTGTTCAGGAACTACTGTCATTTTTAAGAAATACTGACACTGACAGCTCTCGAATGCCGTTTAGATTTTTTGATCTCGTTCAATTTCACTGGTGAAATGCACCCTTAATCTTCATTGACATTTCAGTTTCCCATTAGGAATTTCTCAGTAGTAGCCTGGAATCTCGATTTCTGCCCGGTTACATGGGAACATAATAATACCACACCTTTGCCGACCCCTTTGGGGAATGCAGGCGTGATGTTATGTTATTTAATTTTAAAAATGTTGTAGGAATTACTCCTGTATCGTGGGTGCGTTTACAAACATTTAAACTCACGTACACAAACAGCCAGACCCGGAACAACTACCTGCAGTGCGATTCTGTAACTATCTGACCGTGAAAACTGAGGTGAAGTGAGCGTGGAGTGAGCTGTAATTTCAAATAATGCTAGGGATTGTCACTACTGACAACTCACATCAAGCTCACTTCACTTGCGTTTCCACGGTGAGATTTTTACAGAATCGACCGGCTGTAGGCAATATAAATACCTATTTGTTCCGTGCGGGAATCGAACCCGTGACACGCAGCGCAGCAGTCGATCGCTCAGCCACTGCGCCAACCGTGTCGTCAAATTTTATTAAGAGGTCAAACAACCTGTCTGTGCAGGACTGTTTTATAGTGACACACGCACTTACGCATTCTATAAGGAAGTGCTTGTCAAGCAATGGACGAAAACATTTATTCTAATTGCCCTGTGTTTTTAATCTGGCAAAATCTGGGTGTATTATAGATGCTCCTCTGCCTAACTCTTCGGGGAATAGAGGCATGATGTTATGTGTGTCGTTTTGGTGATGATTACAGTGTTGATCCATGTAAAATACTGATAGCTGCATCCGTTTAGACTGGTAGCCGACCCCAACATAGTTGGAAAAGGCTGGCAGATTGTGTTTTTTTTGCTGTTGATTACTTTATTTCGTGTGGTTTCCATGAGTAGATAATCTTTTTGTAAAGTCTTCGTCTTAAATATACGGTCACCAAAGGAGATAATTAACGAGGGTCGTTGGATATAGTTGAAGTTTTTTAAGAAACCGATTGATGTTTTCGAATTAAATTTAATTTAATTAATAGAAAACAAACAGTTCATTTATAAGATTAAATTTAATTCAAAAACATCCATCGGTTTCTTACTAAACTTCAACTATATCCGACGACCCTGGTTACGTATCTCCTTTGGCGACTGTACATCATACTCGTACTATGTAAATACTACATTCTCACAAATAAATAAATGCTGATTCGTTTCTTTCTTCTTTAGATACATGAGGACAGTCTCGAATTTTGGGTGGAATATACAAAAGTAAAGTAGAACTAGACAAGAAAATTATGCATATGTAGGTACATTTAGACATCATAATCGATTTTCTAGAAAGTCTTCTCCTAATAAAATATTCACATTGAATTCAAAACGTGTGGTTTCTGAACTTAGTAAATCGTATTAACATGTGTCTGGCATTTACTTTGGATATAAAGTTATTACTAGTCAGTTTTCAGGCACGCTTTGAATTACAAGTCTGAGGCAACTGTCATAGTTATTCGTATAAAATCTCGTGACTTGGAGACTTTTGATACAATTTATATTAATAATGTCTACTTAATCATCATGAAGTGACTATCTAACCTCCACAACCCAGTTACTATATTTATTTATTTATTTGCCAGAAACATAGTATGTTATAAAGGTGTTCATAATTATACCCCACAATAAGGGGTAATACCATACTCCTTGGTAAGACTGGTTGTCAGACTTTCGGGCTTCTGTCTACCCGTAACGACTGTCAAAGATCCGTGAATGACAGCCGGGACCAGCAGCTTAACGTGCTTTCGAGGCGTGCAAGGGGTCTCGGTATGTGTATAAATAACACCTTTTTGTACTTATGTTCACAAATAAAGATTGATTTGATTTGACACCTACATGAATACCTAAATAAAAGCGCGCTGTTGTATTTTCAACGGCCGAAAGTTGAAAATCCAACATGGCCCTTCTAACTTAGGCGGTCATTTAGCGAAAATAGCAATAGTGTTGTATGCAAGAAATGTAAAGATAAACTATATATAGCCCTATCCACAGACCAACCGCGGCAAGTGTAGTATTACCATCTACCTGTTTGGCTGTTATTATTTAGCCACGAGGCCCTCTTTTTTTTTCATTCATCCCCTAAAGGGGTGAAATAGGGGATTGAAGATTTGTGTGGAAGTTCGCCATTTTTGTCGATGGGAAACCCCATCGGGCATACGATTTGTCCATCTATATTAAGCGATAGTTAGACGTGGTCAGGGTGGACCACGAAGGAGATGGTGGGACGAAGGAGGGGTGGAGGGAGGTCTTTGCCAAGGAGTGGAAAATAAAGTGAAAATTACGATGTCGTGGCAATTTCTCTATATATCTAGGTATACTCTTGGAATTTCCGTAAATTGCTTGGTTTTCCCGAGACGTCATATTTAATCACAATTGCCACGCAATATTGCTCAACTTAATTGTCCGTGTAAGCGTATCTTGAGGAATAATTTTACATTCAATCAACCTCAGGTAGTGCCACAACACCCTGTGCTCCGCCTTCCACATCCAGTCTGTCCCAGCTACCTTCTAACGGTCGTCAGTCTATCTAGCTGGGGGGCGTCCCACACTACGCTTGCCGATACGCGGTCAATTTTTACACTATTTTCACATTAGTATGGAAAATAAACTATTATAAAAGCAGTGGTGGCCCAGTGGTAACTGCTGCGATTTACAAGTTGTAGGTCGTAGGTTCGAACTCAGACAGGCGCTTTAATATATGTAAATTATTTCATCACTACTCCTCTCAAAACGGTGAAGGAAAACATCGTGAGGAAATCGGCAAGTCGTAGAACCAAAAATTCTAAGACTTGGGACATCTACCAACCCGCACTGGGCCTGCGTGGTGGATTACGGCCCACTTACTCTCACCGAGAGGAGGTCTGTGTCCCAGCAGCAGTGGGGACATTATAGGCTGATAGTAAATAAATAAATTCGTGTCAATACACATGTATTGCCACGAATCTGATCCTAACCCCCAAACTAGGCCTGGACCAGGGGGTTAGGGATCAGTTATGGATGCGGTTGGGGAGGGGGGGGGGGGATTATGTATGGAAAATAGGAATAATGTTACAACCGCCTATTATTTTCTAGCTTACTTACAAGATAACACAAAAATATCAACATGGTGTACAAGTACATATCGCCCATTACATTCCCTCCCTCTATAATTAAACACAAATGACGTAAACAGTGCAGGCCTGTACACACGGCCGTGCATCGCAATGGCGACACAAAGCTGTCTGCACTCTGCCTTATTGCTGTATACAGGGTGTGCTAACAAGCTCGCGGGGAAAGATGTCCACTTTATTTGTTACGTTTTCGTGGTGCGTGTTTCGTCATGTTTGGTTTTGAGTGGAGGTTTTCAAAAGGGAGGTAGGATTTTTGTACATGCACATTGTACTTTATGGTCGAGTATTAATTTCTTTTTTATTATTCATTATTAAAAGCCCATCCCTCTCAGGGCAAAGGCCTCCCTGCTCTCTTTCCACTTCTCTCTGTTTAAAGCTGCTAAGGATCAGTTCTTGTTGAAAGAGTCCAGCTCAACCCGCCATCTCCGCCTGGCCTGTCGCGATGTCGCTTGCCATTAAGAGGGACCCATTGGGCCGTAAGTTTATTAAAACATATCACTCATAAAGTAGTTTCATTCATAACTCTTCACCTCAGCCGTAGTGAAGAAAACAGTGATCTTCAGTTGGCCAATATTTAGCCAGTTAAGATCCAGAAGTTATAATAAGAAAAATAATGTATTTATAGACATAAAAGGTCGTCTACTTCGAGCTATTTTTATGAAAGGCATCGTACAAAATTGATTACACATCGCTCGGGACTTAAACAGCCTAATTTAGAGACATGATACGGCTAGAATTTGAAACGCTATTTCCTAGGTTTAACGTAGTTTCCTCTAAGGAAAACTGGTAAAATTGTTTGTCTTACCCACATGGGTATAAGTATTCTTTTTTGGGAAAAAACAAAAGGTAATCTGTAAACGTCAAAATATGATGCAATACTTGGTCACGTGAAATTATTGTTAAACTGGTATCATAAGAAGGCTATAAATGACGTCTATAAAAATGGAAATAATTATATACAGTATCACAAAACCACGAACTAGTATCCTGAAACTACAAACTAGTATCTCAAATCTATAAGCTAGTATCCAAAAACTACGAGTAGTATCCCGAAACTATAAACGGTATCCCAAATCTATAAGCTAGTATCCAAAAACTACGAAGTAGTATCCTGAAACTACAAACTATTATCCCAAATCTATAAACTAGTACCAAAAGACTATAAACTAGTATCCGAAAACTATAAACCATAACATTTTCATTTTTGTAGATGTAATTTATAGCCTGTGTATGTAGATGAAAATATTGATTTTCCTGAGGTGCTATGAACTATGGGCAAAAGCTAGTAGAAACGCCTGCGCCTGCTTGAAAAGTATTTAATTTTCCAGAATTTTTTCTACTTCTCTCTTAAATGCACTACTACTACAACATGTTTCTAATATTATAGTTTCTTCTGACATTTTTATTGGAATTGGTGTATTATTGACTTCTCTAATTTATCTAATCTTTATTACTATGTGATTGTTATTGTATGCCTAAGCGGCGGGACATAGCTGATCCAATTGAACGTATTAAGAACATTGTATGTATTGTTAACCTACCTTTGATCCACAATAAAGAATATGAATATGAACAAAAAAAATTGCTCAAACCGTGGTCAAAATATTAACTAGACTAGTATATTTAAGCATCGTTACAGTGCAGGCGACGAGAGAATGTTTTCTTGACCCCTGTTAGTTTCATACAAACGAATACGTGTTTTGCGTATTTGATCATTATTAGCTACTATAATAGTCGCACTGACACCTGTCAGGAACGCATTCTCTGGACAGCCAGACCGTAATTATGGAAGAAATGTAAAGTAAATTAAAAATACCAATTCACCTCACCCTGTATATATCAAAACGCATGTCTATCAGTATAGGCTGATGCATACCTTGTGGCTTTGTTGTGCTTTTAAAAAAGGCATCGCGGTAACAATACGGTGTAGCAGGTACCTACGTCCCGTCTCGGGCTCGTGGTACTGGATTATGAGGGGCTCCAAATGGCAGGATATAGGGGCGGAAATTGTGGGGGGCTGGGCAGTTTTGCTGGAGGACTTGTTGGAAAGATATTTTTAGTAATAGTAGTGAAAAGGCTTGCCCGAGAAGTACGCATTAATCACTCCAACCAAAGATTTTCCCAACGCCAGATAACTTTATCAGAGGAATAATTTTGAATGTTTGACAGTTCTTCCATACAAAAACTGTCAGACGTCAATTTTATTCTACAAATAAAAATTATCTGTCGATTGAAAAATCAGCCCTGAGTTAATCTATTTACTTTTTTTCATTATTTTCCAACCAGCCAATCGTGAAAACTTAGGTGAAGTGAGCTTAGAGTGAGCTGTCAATAGTGTCAATCCCTAGCATTAGTTCGAATGACAGCTCACTCCACGCTCACTTCACCTAAGTTTTCACGGTGAGATGGTTACAGAATAGCACTGCAGGTTGTAAGCCAACAATATAGGTAGGTACTCTGCATTTTTCTAACCTTATCAAAGACCGCATTCTATCCTGCCATAAACATAATATTCTAACTAACAAACGATTTACCTAATTCGGTCAAACAGTGCACATTAAATCGAAAGTAAGCCGCTGCGGTCACACGCCCCGAGCCTAGCACAATATCACTATATCTTGTCTGTAGGTACAGTCAACCTTGTTTACATGGTACCTATTTGTCATTGACAACGCCTTTATTCCCTAGCAGTAAGGTCGACTTTCGTAGTTTAAGGGTTGCTAAATTTTATGTCTGTAGGTACAGGACCCACCCACTTGTCAAGGCAAAGTATCTTAACTACGATATTTAGGGTTATAATTTGTGAAGGTATGGTTTAGGTGGTAACGACTTTATATGGGCGTGGGTTTAATGTTTTAATAGTACCTATGAAAAATCTTATGAATCGGAATTTTATTGTGATGCACGATGATGAATCAATTAAGATATTTAGAAATACAACGTGTTTTTTTTTTTGATATCCCACTATCACCACCGCCGCCGCCGCTGCTACTTTAGTGGGTCATTGTACTCATCATTATGAACAACTTTTACTATGGGACCAAACCCGAAATCGCGAAACAAAAATCTGGTGTTCCCTACATTTTGACGAGTTATACGAACATAAATGTAGGGAACAGCTGATTTTTTTTTCCACGCTTTCAGGTTTGGTGTTGTTCATAACGATGAGTACAATGACCCCCTAGAGTTATGGGATATAAAAAAAACATGTTAGTTTTTTTTAACCTACATTCATTGCAAATAAATGATATGATTTGGAATGTCATTATTCAAACTCAAACTCAGAGTTTATTTAAATTAAACCATGCCTGTAATTGTTTTAATAGAAATAAACTGTTTGAGTTGTCGTTGAAATTGTAAAGGTCAGAAAAATTAAGTTGGTTGCTGGGAGAATAACGGGCAAGAAACTCCATGGACACTTTTTAAAGAAATTATAGCAGCATAATCACCCTGCTGAGACACAGACCTCCTCTCCGAGAGGGAGTGGGCCATAATCCACCACGCGGGCCCAGTGCGGGTGGGTGGCAATCAAAATATTGTTAAGTATATAAATATTGGTTACATACATTCATGTTGAATTATATGTATAAATTATTTGAAATTATTAATTAAATATATTTTATAAACACGTGAGAACGATGTAGAAAGATGTGCACGGTAAAAGCAGCCGTGGAAATAAAAACCAGTCGTGGCAGCTAAGAGATTACCAGTCCCTACTGAATTGCATAAGTGCATACTTATTGTTGTAATACTTGAACTATGAAAACTACCCTCACTGCTACGGAATAAAGTCGCTGTCGACGGCAAATTGTTTCCAAAGATATGCGGCTGACTGTACAGGACCCACCCACTTGTCAAGGTAAAGTGTCTTAACTTACGATATTTAGTAGTTTAGGGTTATAATTTGTAGGTAAACGAATTAGGGTTGGAACGACATTATGTGATCGTTACTTTGATGCTTAAATTTTGTAGTTTGGATAGTAGACCGTACCTAAGCGGTTAACAAGATGGTAAAAGAGCTTTGAAGGTCTGTGGTATACCTACCTGACCGTTATTTTATTTTTCTATTTAGGTTTCATGCGTCGCCCCAAATTAAAAAAAAAAAATCAAATTCAAAATCAAAATCAAAAGTCATTTATTCAAATTAGGCTGAGAGTCAGCACTTTTTTAACGTCAAAATTACAAAAGATAGTCCCCCAAAACGCCCGCCCTTCACCGCTTCCTAGTGCTATCGCTGGAAAGAAGTTGCGCAACAAACTCCCCAGCAGCACAGCTGTCTGTTCAATTAAAAAAAAAAAACTTTAAACTAGGTACCTATGTTCGGTAATTAACATTACAAGACCAGAACATAAAATTAAATTATTTGCCATAATCATGTCAGCTAGCCACGCCAATATACCAACAAATATAATAAAAACTCACACTCACACACACTCCACACACTTGCTTACTCAAGCTAAAACATAATTAATTAAAATGTAAATTAAAAAAAACTTACTACCCAAATACATTGGTGGACAGGTCATGCCAGGCTCCATATAAAAATCTTCAGTCCTCTTTGATAAGGCACCGTATACAATTAATGTCCCTCATGATAGCCCACAAGTCTTTACAGCGGCCAATGTTCTTAAAATCCACTTGATTAAAATCTGAAATTCACTGGCAGACAATGCACAACCTATATAAAATTTTGCAAAAGAGTTCCAATGTAATTCTTCTTCGCGTCGCACGCACGACTGTATTTTAAATGTTGTTTTCCCAAAACTTTGCCACTTCCAAGGTGTTGTCGGTGGCAGCGCAGAGGTCACTTTGACTGCATGTTTTAGGACACAGAGGGCAGGATAGAAGGGGTAAAGTGGCGTTACCTTGACGGAGCGGCAGTAGGTTGTGATAGCTCCACAGCTATGTCACAAACCATGCTCCACCTCCTATCCTGCCCTCTGTGTCCCAAAACATGCAGTCCAATGTAATTAAAATGTGTATTTATGAAGGTTTTTTTGAAAATGAATCCCCTAAGAGGGCTAACTGGGGCATGAAAGTTAGTATGAAAATGACGTTTACCGATGGGAAATCCCATGTGGCGGACGGCTTTAACTTTTTATAAAACAACCCGACATGGGCATTCAACATTTGCAAAAAAAATTTCAAAAAAAAAAACTGCTCGTCGCAACCATCGCCCGTAAGTAAACCGAACTACTCTCATCACGAACGAAACCGTCGATTGTCGGGACTGCTACACGACAATCCACCGCTAAATTGTAGTCGCGACCGGCTGTCTATGTAGATGGACAGCAGATGATCAAAAGAAATTCTTGGGTACGGGAGATGAAAAAATCGCAGACGAAAATGGAAAGGATTTTTTTTTGTGTCATCGGTTTGCTAGCAGATTGCCGCCAACGGCAGATAATGCCATGGGGCATTATAGACTAATGTAGTATGGTTGAAAGTATTTGTAATTTCATCGTATACAGGATAAGTTTTTAGTTTTTAGTACGCAAATTGGAGCCATGAACTCAGCATATATGATTCTAGTGTAGCAACTTTCGTCGGTTATAAAAAAAAATATAGGTATAAGTTGTTTCATGCATTTTATGTATAGCACTTTTCCATGTCATGACATGTTATATGATGTAATGATAATGGTCTGATATTTGTGATTGTAATGAAATGATATTATATTTTCTAATGATACTAATTTATACTTTCCTTTTAATACAAACATATATTTTTAATTAAGTTTATGATTTAAGAATTTTATAATAGTAAAATTTATAAATTAATCTAAATAAGTGTAATAATAATGATATACTTAAATAATTTCAAATGTTTGCATGCCGACTGGTAAAATGTGGCTGAGCTAAATATAACCTTAAGAACTATTATGTATTACCCATATTTGCAAAATAAAATTCTATTCTATTCTATTCTATTCTATTCATGAAACAGCTTTTGAGAACCGACTTACCCTGACCTTTCATAGGGCTCAAAGTATCCCCATACCAAATTTCATCAAAATCTGTTCAGCCGTTTCAGGGATCCGGGTGCCTTAAAATAGTTTTTTAACCGACTTCTAAAAAAGGAGGAGGTTCTCAATTCGGATGTTTGTATTTTTTTTTATTTATGTTTGTTCGCGCATAACTCCTTCGCTTGCCAACCGATTTGAAAAATTATTTATTTTTTTGTTGGATAGGGTATACTCCCCAAATGGTCCCATGAAAATTTTATCGAAATCGGACAAGCGGTTGTTGAAAAATCAACAAAAATCAAAAATATGATCACAACAAAAAAGAGAAAAATAAAAACTTTTTTACAAAAATAACACAACCGACTTCCATAAAAACACTACAAAGTGAAAAATAACTTTAATTTCGGAAGTCGGTGGCGAAAAACGAAATAAAAAAACCAAAGACACCGACTTCCGAAATTAAAGTTATTTTTCACTTTGTAGTGTTTTTATGGAAGTCGGTTGTGTTTTTTTTTGTAAAAAAGTTTTTTTGTTATACCATAAATATACTTCCATATGCATTTAGTAAAAAGCTATTACACAAGTATTAAAACAATTATTATTATTTTTAATGCAAACAGTTATTCGGACGCTGTACAGCGCACTTAAAACAAAATAATACAATTTAATTTAAATGTGATAGAAAAAAACAGGGATATAAAAAATAAAAAAAAATATGTTTAACCCTTCAGTTAATATCTGTTTAACCCTTCAGTTATTACAGGCATGATGTTACGATAAGATATCAAATTTAAAAAGCTGAAACGTCCCGCAAGCAATAACGGCCACCTCTCAAACCCTTTCCAACACAACACAACAGAAATCAAACTAGAAAATATATTTCAACAACTGGGCTTTGATTTTCACGAGAAAATAAAAACACTTGGATCCACGATTGTGACTGGCAGGCTACAGCGGTAAGCACTCCACTAACATACAGTGAAATCCTATGAATTCTCATATTTCTGTACACTGCGAATGAAAATCATACGTTTCTGTTAGACCAAACATATCATCTGTAAGAATAAAGAAAATAGTGTGGAACCGAAATACTGAATTCTGAAATTACCTAAGCAGTTGATGACCACTTTACTATTCTGATGGCTTAAGGGGGATGCGGCAAGGTAGCCCCCGTAATTCAATTTTCACTTTTTTTTTTGCATATGTTGGTCAGTGTCAGGCTGTATGTTGACTACAATTTGATTCACGACCGTAACAAATATAGCTTTACAGAATTATAATAATAAGAATCTGCAATACAACTCCTTGAGTTAGAATTGGCCTCAAATGTCATGATTTCATGAAATACTCATTCAATAGGCTGAAAATATTCCAACCTGATTGGAAGTTATACGAGTATGTTCGGGCCGTTTGGGGTTGAAACCCTAGGGCCATGGGGTCCAAGTGCCCACTTGGTTTTACGAGATATCGCCAAGCGGTTAGTCGGCTCTTCGCGTACTGTTTCTTGGCCAAAGAATTTGCATCGCCATACAACGTGGCAATGCTGCCAGCCTTTTGCGCACTGTTTCTGTTGACAGCGATGTGGACGAATTTTTTGAAGCCCTATCATTCTTTTGCTTATTTTTTCACATGTTACATATAATTATTTTAAATGTTAGCTTATGTAATGTAAATATCGTCAATAATTAAATAAAAACAAGAATTTGTTTGTACAAAATAAAAAAAAGAATAAATCTTATCCTGAGATTCAATAGGGTACCTAATATGAACTTGAGAGTCATGTGTATGGTTTTTTTATTATAATTCTATAAATAAACATTTGTTACGGCCGTGAATCAACATACAACCTTATACTGATCAGCAAATTGTATAAAACGTAAGAAAATCTGAAGTGTGCTACCCTGACGCTGTCGCCTTAATGACTACTCTAGTATTCCGATATTATTAGACTTAACAAAGAACAACCAAACAAAATTTAAATTAAAAAACTGAAATAAAGCTTGAAAAATAATATTTAGTAAACGTAATTGCTCGCAGAAACGATGGCAGGTTGTGGTCGAAAGGTTCTGGAAGACGAAGCGTTGGAAGGCCTCCCACGAGGTCGACCGATGACCTGGTCCGCAGGAATCCGTTGGATGAGAGAACCCCGAAACCGGTCGAAGTGGTGCTTGCCCAGCAGTGGATGTTTTTCGCCTGAAATGATGATGATGTAATGAAAATGGAAACAATAGTACCTACTTATTCTAAAACAATCAATTCCATATTCCTTAATGTAGGATACATTTAGTTCTAGGCTACCAACGAAACAAAGCAACGCGTCAATTCAATTTAAATGAAAAATGGCAACAGAACCTACTCGCAATTTCGCAAACGGTTTAGAGCAAGAATATATCCTGATTAGCAGTAAAATACTACACTAAAACACAGATTTACTTAACAGACCATCCCAAAACGCGTGCCAAAAAAATTCAGCCGAAAATTCAGAATCATTTCAAGTCTGAATTACACAGTTCTTCATAAAAACTCATTATGTATATCAATTCACCAGAAATTTAATTTCCGTAACCATTAGAGAGACTTTTTTCGTCCGTTAAAAAGATGGCGAACGCACAGAAAACTTCTGCCCATTTAGAATTCAAACAACGACTGGGAGAGGAAACAGAATGGCAGTGTTCTCGCTGTTCTCGGGAATAAATTTTAAAACAAATCCAAACTTCGCCTGTCACCGTACAAGTGAGTGAAACAAAACAAAAGATTTACGTACAAACTTAGAGCTTAGAATTAGTTACCTAGTCGTGTTTGAATTAAGTCCGGACTTTACTTATGGTGTAAAATTTTAACAATTATTTATACTAATGCCTTGTAAACAACGGATGGTAGCGTTAAAGTATGAATACTCCTAGCTACCCCTGTGCCTAAACGGTGAAGGAAAACATCGTGAGGAAACCGGCATGTCCTAGAACTAAAAATTCGAAGACATGTGACATCTACCAACCCACACTGGGCCCGCGTAGTGGATCATAGCCACCCAGCCCGTGCCTCGGAAAGCACGAAAAACCGTTGGTCCTGCGCCTGATCTCTCCCCGGTCGTGTCGGATTGCCGTCCCATCGGACATAGGCCGAGCTTTATTATTTCGGTGGTTTTCTGATTGGTCGCTATTCTGCTTTCCGGAATAGCAAGTCCATCGGGGAAGCGCTGTTGAATTCAGTGCTCTAATCGGAATACCTCTCAAAAACGGTATATTGCTCTATAAACTTATTTGTACTGAGGACTAATAAAATAAACAGATACGGCAAAGATATCTTTCGTCTTTTGTTTAGCCTATCCCAAATGAAACAAAGGCTACGGTCATGAATTCACAAACTTTCCCTACTACAGGAATTATGAGGCATATTTTAGTTTTAAACTATGAAAATGTTGAACTAAATAAAATATTAGCCTACTCCCAGAAAATGGCTAAATTAGGAATTCCACAAAACAGATGGTGATAAGTGAAAAAGCTTAGTTTGGTAGAAAGAAAAGAAAGAAAGAAAAATATTTTATTCTGCACAAATGAAACGCACAATTAGGTACAAATAAAAAATAATAAAAATAAAAAAGACATAAGATACGCATAGTCAAAAGATTCGTACCTACTCAAGCATAAAAATGTTGACACTTTTGTCTATTGCTTGATGTCAAGGCCAGGGACCAATGACAGCTCATATTAATTGACATTGACAATACGACAAGGCGATATTGGCAGATGGCCACAAAACAATAACAATCATAACAAAAACAAAAATGCCAATTGCAGAGTGGCGAAATAACTAGTACCTATACGTAACTACTTTTGTAACAAAACAAACAACAAATTATTGCGTCGCATCTGTGCAAGAACAGCCGATCGATTCTGTAAAAATCTCACCGTGAAAAGTTAAGAGAAGTGAGCTTAGAGGGAGCTGTCAATAGTGTCAATCCCTAGCATTAGTTGAAATGACAGCTCACTCCACGCTCACTTCACCTAAATTTTCACGGTGAGATGGTTACAGAATCACACTGCTGGTCGTTGCTCAGCAAAAATGCTGTGACTTCGGACGAACCTATCGTCAACAGCGCTGATTTTCAGCAACTAAGTAAGTAACTAACCTCTCGAATGATGTAATGACGTCCCACCATGTGGAAGTAGTGTCCCTTCTCATCTTATTTATAAAAAAATCAGCGTAGCTAATCACAACTATCCGACACGCTATTGTATCGAAAATAACTCATTTCGATAACCTGCAGTGCGATTCTGTAACCATATCACCGTGAAAACTTAGGTGAAGTGGGCGTGCAGTGAGCTGTCATTCCAACTAATGCTAGAGATTGACACTATTGACAGTTCACTCTAAGCTCACTTCATCTAACTTTTCACGGTGAGATTTTTACAGAATCGATCGGCTGATGCCTTGCCCCCGACAGCAAACAGCTGTCGGAAGCACAGCGGTCATCTATTTGATTTAAACTGAAACAAAAAAATACACCATGGAACAGGCTGGACTTGTGAACAGCGCTTAAAGGACTCCTACGATATCATTGATTGATGTTCGATACGGTACGGAAGCGTATCGAGAGGTTGTGAATAGCAGAATTGTTTTTTTTTTTTTTGTAAAGGTTAGGTATGTTTTGTCATCAAAGATTTTTATTTATTTATTTATCCATTTATTTCAGGCATCAAGGCCCATATAAAACACATACAATACAATATTAATATAACTTAAAAATACTATAAATACATACAACATTACAATTACACTAAAATCTAACTAACGCACACGAAGTGTCTGCGTGTCTGTTTTTGTATTGTTTTAACGTTTCAACAATAATATTTATCCAACTATACACTGGTCCACTTAAATACGTCATTTATCAAATATTTGTTATTTATTGATACTATAAAAATGTCATCATCTGCCTTGTCTTTTTTTTCAACTATATTGGGGTCGGCTTCCAGTCTAACCAGATGCAGCTGTATTATAATGGAGCGACTGTCTATGTGATCATCACAACTCAGTTACTGGGTAATACGATACCCCTTAGTATGACTAGTTATCAGAGTTTCGGGCTTCTAAACCCGTAATGACTCTCAAAGATCTACATATGACAGCCGGGACCAACGGCTTAACGTACTTTCCGAGGCACGGAGGCGTTTCGATATGTAATGGATGGTCACCCATCCACGGATCGTACTCGGCAAGCGTAACTTAACCTTCGATTGACCTGTGCGACTGTTATTATTTAGCCACGAGTCCCTATAATACTATAAAAAGATAAACTTTAAAGTCACAATTAAATTCAGAAATAGAAAATTGTAAAGAGAATTACCATTGTCAATTGTAATTCTTCCCCTTCGAACTATTTCGACCACAAACGACCCAGTTACGTAACATGGCTGTAATAACAAAAAGAGGGACTCCTTATGACTATTATTAATACTAAATAAGGTAATTTACTACAATTACGTGAGGAAATATTGACAATTTACTGTCAAATTACTGACTTCCGACGGACAATCAACATCGTCAGGTTGGTACTATTGTTAACTACTTTTAAAGTATTGTTTTAAACTCTCTCTTTTTGAATTTTTTACTTTGTATACGTTTCATAACTTGCGCGAAGGATTTCCTGGGTTTCAAGAATATATGAAAGGAGAATTTTATCATACACATTGTGCGCAGTAAAAGGCCAAATGGAGAGCAACAAAATTGTAGTTTTCTTGCACTTTATTTTGTAACGTGTGATGCGGTTTTTTTTGGCTGTTAGAAACCTTCCTTCCTTTTGATTTTTTACTACCTGAAGCATTAAGAACGTCAATGCTTATCTTGATAAATCATAATAATATCATGGTCCTCTAAACCATAGGATTACAATCTATAACTTTGGGTAGTTCATTGAGTCCAAAGCCAGGATGGCTGCTAGAAAACTTGACGTTCTTGCAAAGGTCCGGCAGTACTTCACACCGGGACAGCTTCTAATGTCCCGATGTGTGTGTGTTGTGTGTTCTAAAGCGCAGGTCCGATCGTGTGTGGAGTACTGCAGCCGCATATGAGCTGGTGCTGCAAAATGTCATCTAGCAGCTTTGGACTCAGTGGAGAGGCGTGCGAAGAGGCTAATTGGTAATCCAGATTTGGTTAAGACCAATCTACAAAGCCTGGAGCACAGGCGTAAGGTAGCCAGCTTTTTGGTATTCTACAGAATGCATTATGGAGAGTGTGCGCGGGAATTACAGGACTTAATTCCGCCATCACCGTTCTATCATCGGACAACCCGTCGTACGGCGAGTGTCCACCCTTACGTTGTTGACACCGCCGCGATCCGGACGAAGCGTTTCGCCTCGTCGTTTATACCGCGTACATCGAAGGACTGGAACAATTTGGCTGCAGCGATCTTCCCGTCCGATTATAATTTAAGTGTCTTCAAGGCTAGAGTGAATAGGCTCATAATAAATTAGTGCGCTTTACCATCAAAGATTGCATCACTGCTTTCCATCAGGCGGGATCGCAGTCAAGCTCTAGTTTATATCATTAAAAAAAATACGAAAGACGGATTTAATATTTGGATTTTTAGGAAATTAAATGTAGTGTATATGTGGCAGTCACGTAAGAAACCGAGGCCGGCGTGCAACACAAGTCACTAAATACTTAAGTACTTTTAACGCTAAACGAATCTCGTTGATCGTTTGAAGTTTATAAAGGCAGAATGACCGGCCTTCACGACTTCCTAAAAATCCGGATTGGTGGTAAGCGGAAACTACAGGACGCCACCTGCTTTATGCTCCTTTATTTTATACTTCTTTTGCCTCGTTTATGCTCATACATCAGAAGGACCATTCCCGTAATTAAAATCGTTCCAAATCTAGTCGCAATCTCATCTCAGCGACAATCAATGTCAAAAATGTAGGGAAATAAAAGGTATTTCTGACAGATTGAGAAATGGAAATTGTCCTTGATATCTCCGTCTCAACGTTCGCATTCCAATCTCAGTCGAGATCTGTCAAAAATACAATCAATTTACATACATTTTTGTCAAATTTTTGACATTGACTGTCGCCGATATATTATGAGATTGCACCTTGAATTTGAACGTTTTGTAAGTATGAGAATTTGCCTTCACACATCTTCTTCTAAGCGTGTTGATAGTACTTAATCTAAATGGACTCGGCCCAGAATTCGGCCAATTGTTTGGCGCCATCACCAGCGTCCATCAGTTCCTGTAACGTGCAGCTGACAGGACACGCAGGGCACGATATTAAGTGTCCCATCGTCTATGGAACAGCACCACATTTACACTCCACGGTGGAGTCATCTATGAATCTCCACCTGAACAGGTTTGACTTGCTTCGGCATACCTAGGTCTGACTTCCAGGTCCACGATGGCCTTCACACTATGAACGTTCTTCAAATTACGAGAATTGCCCCTCTGGCTATACACACACGCTGGTTGCGAGTAAGTACTACGTACCTGATCTTTCTGTTTTAAACAAGTATGTACCGGTAAATGAATTTAGTGATTTGTGGTGCAAGTTTACCTAGCCTTTACTCAGCTATTCTGGACTGACTGCTGGACTGGAAGCCAACCCGAACGGTTGGCTTCAAGTCTTACCGGCTGCAGTTGAACACCTTGTTGCCTGAACTATCTATATGCTGTATAAAAAAAAAAAACTTAACGACCCTACTGGACTCAGGACACAAACCGCAACAATCTTGAGTTCCTCTACAAGATAAATAAAATAACAGAACAAGCGGGTTCCGTAGCAAATTCAATGTTAAAAGTAACGGAGAAAGGGAAATGAGTGCACTTAGTGGAAACAATTTTATTTTCTGGCTTTTAAACGGTAACGTAGTCAATTTGAGGCCCGGCGAGGACAAACAATGTTAAATAAAACTGATAGAAAAAGTCTTGTCTAGGGGGTTTTATTGTGAACTTTTAAGTTTTGAAAGAAAGAAAATCGCGTTTATTTATTGGCATTACAACAAAATAAATACACCTTCATCATAATCAGCCTATAATGTTCCCACTGCTGGGACACAGTTCTCCTCTCGGTGAGAGGGAGGGCCGTAATCCACCACGCGGGGCCAGTGCGGGTTGGTAGATGTCACATGTCTTAAAATTTTTGGTTCTAGGACATGCCGGTTTCCTCACGATGTTTTCCTTCACCGTTTTGAACTTTTGAGAGCAGTGGTGATGAAATAATTTACACAAAGTAAAGCGCCTCTTGGGGTTCTAACCTACGACCTATAGCTTGTTAGTCGCGGCCGTTACCACCAGTGCTCCTATACACCTTAAAACTATAAAAATAAAAAACAAAGATTATAATGCCTAAAGGGCCTCAGCTCAGCATAATGTCAGATGATAACACAAGGTGTACCACCTGACTTTTTTTTTGTGTGGGATATCATCATATGACTTCTCGGCGAGCGGGAGGGCGTGTCAGACTTTTACTGACTAAAACCCACCCGTGTTAGTTCAGTTGTCTGTGCCAGGGGCCACGCGGTATCTCTTTCGAACAACCCGCGGCCCTGGCAGGCATCGGCCCTAGAGGACCCCGTCAATTTGTGCTGACATCTCTTTTTCGTGCATGCAGCCGGCGTTCATAGATTTATTAGACGTTGTCACGTCAAAACTTTTACGCTAAGGTCAAGAATCATGTGCTGAATTCATGGTTACAGTTAGCGCGTCGATGTCCCTGCCACCCTGTATATGTGCGTGCATCTATCAGGCATCGGCTCTAGCGGACCCCGTCAGTTCGTGCTGACATCTCTTTGAGGCGCGCGTGGACCCGTGACCACCGAGGTAGTTTTAGTGAGGTACACACATCCTGGTTTTATCCCCAAAAACCAGGCACCTATTGAAGGTTTCCCCTCGAAAACAAAACAAAAATGTATTTCTGACTTCGGTATGCATACCGAAGTCAGAAATCAAAATGTCACCGTAGCTACGTTCGTCGCACAGGCGAATAACGTCTATCCTGATTATCTAGTCAGACCTGGACATGGCATCCCTCAACGTGGTGAATGGAAGGTGTCAATCAATCCATTGACGAAAAATCGAGGTGAAATTGGCTATAGGCGAATTTTTTCGCAAGGACCAAGCTGTATTGAATTTTGAGAGCAACTTTTAACAATATTACAAATACAGCTTCAGCTATATTTAGTCCAATTAGCAAAACACTATAACCTAGCTATACATTGCCTATGGCCTCTGGATAAGTTGAAGTTAACTTATGTGGCAGTTAAATTCATACAAATTCTGTTTGATTTTTTTTGTTTATATGGAGACAGTGAAAACCAGTATAAGCTGGTCTCTTAGTCTATTGAAACTCGGTTCTACGGTAGGCCAGTTCAAGGTCAAAGTTTTAAAAGGACATCATTCATTTCGTACCAAAAAATTTAAGCGACGACGGCCAGAAAAAAAAGTACTGCTGTCTTATGGAAAATGACTTCTTGAGCATTTTTTTATATTACAGCGAAAGTCTACCATTAACCCTCCGGCTGCTATTTGAGATTGAAAATGCCAAAAATGATATTTTAATAACAATTTTATAGTTAAAACATGTTCAGGATGTTAAATTCAATTAAAAGTTGGTATTTAAAAAAAAATACTAACTTTATTAGAACTTTGTTATGCTTAAAACACTTGTTATAAAAATATGATTCGTTCGACACTTGAATTATGTCCTTCAGTTTCAATTTAAAACAAGAAAACTTCTCAAATCAAATTCTTCAAACATCAAATTTATTCCTGAATCATTCCACAACAGTACCAGATATCGTGTATCGTATTAATTTGACAGTTCTCGCAGTACGCTCAAACTATTCCATCGGGATGGGGTCTCTTCTCGTTCCAAGAAGATAAACGCGTCACAAGATGTTTGTTTTGGACGACAGACCGTTTTGTCCCTGTGAGGCCTGGGCACAGAGGAGAAAAGGACAGAAGTATCACTTTACCTTTTTAAGGCGACAAGGAAATGAAAACACATCACCACAATAATCGGTGTACAAAATATCCTTAACGAAAAGAATCACTTGTTTTTCCCGTTATTATAATTATTTTTAGTATGGGCACCATACCTAGGAGCCTTCTGAAGGCCAATTCTCGTAATACAAACGTTAAACGTTCAAAATCTAGTCTCAATCTCATCTCAGCGACAATCAATGTCAAAAACATGTCAAAAATGTTGGTAAATTAGTGGTATTTTTGACACATTGTGACTGAGATAGACGAGAGTTGGTCTGGTTATGGAGACAGGGCTTGCTCAAGGTTCCAACTCTTTTTTATTTATTCACACTAACACCTTATAAACTATCTATAAACTATACAAACATAAAATTCAACAATAAAAATAAAGTAATAAAAATTACAATATTATGCCTCCTTCAATGCACCTTTGTGCTCCTAACACAAATTTCGTTTTTTTTTACGAAAAAGTAAAAGCATAAACATTATGATTATGCTTTTACGAAAACAAGTTTTAAATGTTATAACTTAACTTTAAATACTCCCACGATCCCTGTTCCGTTTTATACACCCCCCCATTAGAACAATGTTACCGTAAACAGCGAATTTTCACACCAAAATAAAAGTCGTTTCCCCGCAATTATTTTTGCACACAGTTACTTAGTTTGATGTACAGAATGCATAGATGTCGGCTTCGTGAAGGATGTGGTTACACACCCTGTATATTTACGAAGAAGCAGGCTAGGCTAGAAGCACGCGGCGCGGCGTCAGGCGGCCGCGACTTACGAGTCGTAAGTCACGGGTTCGATCCCAAGCAGGCACTTTACTTTGTGTAATTTTTGTTTTTTTATCACCATTGCTTTCAAAACGGTGAAGGATAACATCGCGAGGAAACAATGAATCATGTCCTAGAACCAAAAATTCAAAGACATGTGATATCCCCCAACCCGCACTAGGCCCGCGTGGTGGATTGTGACCCACTCCCTCTCACAGAGAGGAGGCCTGTGTCCGAGCAGTGGGAACATTATAGGGTGATTATGCTAGGCTAGAAACAGCTCCAAATGTGATTTAGGGCTGATTTTTTCAACGCCAGATAACTTTATCTGAGGAATAATTTTGAATTTTTGACAGTTGTTCCATACAAAATCTGTCAGACATTAATTTTATTCCATGAATGAAAATTATCTGTCGATTAAGAAATCAGCCCTTATGTTAATAGTTAATGGATGCATTAACCATTAAGGTAACTACCCTATTCCGAGGAACTTTGACGGGCGATATCTTCATCATTTTTTATATAATTGACAAAAGAAAAAATATGGGTTCAATATTTTTTGATAATCTAACTGACGGACTAATTAGAATGTTTTAGGAAACTAGCCTATGTATGCGATGTTTCAAGGAATAGGTCCCATGAATTCGTGGTAAAGAAGATGTGAGAACGCGGTCAGACCTTCGAACTCGTGAGTGGCGACCGTGACCACTTAGGACACTGCTTTGTTTTTGAATGATTCTTCTGTATTTCTTACAGTATGGTCTAGACACAGATGTTAGTGTTTGTTAAGCCAATAGTCTGCTGGTTCAATGTTTAGTGTCTTCATCGGATTTGTTACCCGCTATTAGTCAGAGGTTATAGTTGAATGGTACTAATATGGCTGGCGTCTTTGTGGTCATATTTTGACATAAAGATGGAATACATTGTATTGGATAAACCTTGTATTCGGTTTTTTAGGTTCAACTTAAAATGTTCTATAGATCGATAGTCGTAAGCGGCAAGTTTGCGAGGCAGAAGTGAGACTGGGAGGGTCACACTTGTAGGATGCATCCATTGCCCTTCGTTTTTCGTATTCGGTTAAAAACAAATACATAAATACGTATATCAAAGACATTTAAATATCCAACGCACAGGCGATATCAGCACAAAGTATGCAGACGTGTGTGTAACTTTATTTAAACCTTTTAATCTTAAAAAAAAATATTTCGAAATGTTCAATTTTTCCTATTTTCAAATCTCATAATATCTTCCAATTCGGTTGTCTGTTGTTTTGTCGGCCAGCTGTACCACAGAAACCAAGGGGCAAGTCTACTAATATTTAATTTTATAAACGTTACAATGGTAGGTCCATTGTGGATTTTTGACGTATGACGAATCTGTCAAAAACTCACAATGGCGACACCATTGCAACATTTGTAAATTAGAAAGAGACTTACATTACATAATCAGCCTATAATGTTCCCACTTCTGGGACACAGGCCTCCTTTCCGAGAGGGAGTGGGCCGTAATCCACCACGCGGGCCCAGTGCGGGTTGGTAGATGTCACATGTCTTCGAATTTTTGGTTCTAGGACATGCCGGTTTCCTCACGATGTTTTCCTTCACCGTTTTGAGAGCAGTGGTAATGAAGTAATTTACACAAAGTAACGCCTGTCTGGGTTCGAACCTACAACCTTTATTTCGTAAGTCGCGGCCGTGCCACTGCTCTCTCACAAAGAGACTTATGCCAGCAAAAATATTTCGAAAAAGAAAATCCTAAGCAAAAATATTTCGAAAAAGAAAATCCTAAGCAAAAATGTTCAAAGAAATTCCTCGAATAATTTTAATTTCACTACTTACAGCTATAAATTATAGAATCAAATCATAAAAAATCATAGAGTTTATTTGTAAAACATAGGTATGGGTACAATAGGTCATACATATAAAATAGTACGCTATGTTTTGTCTTATGACATACGAATACGGTAAAATGCAAAGTTATTAAGCTAAGCTAAAGATAAAAATGTCATTAATAAAAGGAAACATAGTGGTGTGTTGTGTTGTGTGTGTTGTGTTGTTGTGTGTGTGTTGTCGTACATAATGTTATGTCAAACAGAATCTAGACTAATCTCGTGGAGTTTGCCTTTGTGCCTGTATTCTAGGCAAATATCTAGGGACTATGTTATTGCATATACGATGCTCTTTTTAAATTGGTACATTTTTTCTTTGAAGCTTTTCTAGGACTTAGATTAATGTGTGTAATTTCAGTTGTAAAAGGCTTGCATTGCTATTTTACTGTAATCACAATTTGTTATTCGAATTGGGGGTGCTTAAGCATTTATTTTAACTAGGTCCATGACGTGTAATAGATTTCATTTCAAGGAGCTCGTGGATAAGTAATAACAGACGCACGGGTCGATCGATCAGGTTAAGCTATGCTTGCCGCGGACGGTCCGTGGATGGGTGATCTTTACATACCAAGACCGCTCCGTGTCTCGGAAAGCACACGCAGTTAAACCGTTGGTCCCGGCAGTAATAATATTCACATGATACAATTTTAGTTCTTCTCTTAATTTGGGCGACGTATTGATAGCCCAGTGGTAACGGCCGCGATTTACGAGTTGTAGGTCGTAGGTTCGAACCCAGACAGATTCTTTACTTAGTGTAAATAATTTCATTACCACTGCTCTAAAAACGGTGAAGGAACATCGAGAGGAAACCGGCATGTCCTAGAACCAAAAATTCGAAGACATGTGACATCTACCAACTCGCACTGGGCCGTGTGGTAGATTACGGCCTACTCTCTCGCACTGATAGGAGGCCTGTGTCCCAGCATTGGGAACATTATAGGCTTATTATGTTGAACGCCCAAATTAATTATAAGTATCTTTGATCTACCTGCATAAGTACATATCAAGTTAAAATACTGCATCAGCAAGTGACCATTCAATTCTCTTCGACCAAAAGCATACAGAAGCCAAAACATTCCACTACGTCACCCTTAACAGTACACAGTTGTGTATTTATGTACTCAAAGTACACAAGGCAGGACAGCTCACGTAGCCCAAATGTGGCAGCGAAGGGGACATAGTGACGTCATCAATCCGGCTAAACGGCTAAAGGACGTGTTTCGCCGTTCGATAGTAAGGGTCGGTTCACACATCACCGCGCAAGCTGACTGCTAAAGCGAGGGACTAAGTAGGTACTCAAAGACAGATTTTACTTACAAGAAAGTCACAGACTCATAAGAAATTAAAAAAAAAAAAACAATAAAAACATGTAGGTATAGCGCCACAGGGATCTTTTAAGTTTCCGTTCACACAGACCGGCTCGGAGAGGAGAATACATTTTTTATCGCGTTTAAAAAAGAGTTTTGGGTCATTTAAATAAGGTTGATTTTTTCTTATCACTAGGTACTTCTTTAAATGCGAATGCTTAAGAGCGCGCAGCGACATGAAAATGTCAACTTTATTTCAATGATCGAACACTATCCTTCAGAAATTCTCCTTATTTTATGAGTCGGGGGTAAAAGTAAAAAAAAAAACTTTTTTGCTATAGAAACAGCACAACTTACAGAAAAATGCGAGACCCTGGCTCCAGACCTAGATTAGAGTACTTGTACTTCAGGAGCCAGTGACTTCATTCATTGGTGATGATGATGAAAACTATATTATTTAAAATTAATTTTAATATTATTTAATTTATGTACAACATTGAATTAGAAAAGTGAGTTGAAAAGTCATCAGTGGCATTTTTCCAGTAGGTATGTTCCTCGTGCGGAAATTTGGGGTCACGGGCGATTAGAGTAGGGACTCTGTCGGCCCACTGAGTGACCTTAGGGAAGACGGCGTACAGTGGTCTGTGCTGCCTTGAAAGAAAGAAAGAAAGAAAGAAAAAGTATTTATTGCGACTCGTACAGGACACCCACACACTCCCCCCACCTCCCACACCACCCTTCCTTCCTCCCTTCCTTGCACACTTGCACAGTCAGGTTTCGGGGAAACCCCTTTACAGTCAGTCAGAGATGTGCCCTAACAGGTGTTGCACAGAGGGGGCTCTGGATTGGTCTTTTGAGAGGTAACAGTGCCCCTTCCATGTGCAGATGGTGACCATCGGGGTGGGGTTAGTGAGGTAAAAATCCCACACTCCCTGGTTTTATCCCCAAAGACCAGGCGCCTTTTGAAGGTTTCTTCCGAAAACAAAAAGTAAAAAATGTGTGTTCTTCGTTTAACCAGTCGTACTGTCTACGTCCTTTTCAGTAATGAGCACGATGAATCTTTAAGTGAATTCATTAGGCTGATTGTTTCAGCTGTATTTGGATTTTATTTATTTATCTTCGTTTTCTGTTTCTTGTCGGAAATGGTCAGTTTTATGTTATATTGACACGGGTATTTTGTTTCTACATCATCTACATGACCCTCGGTTGCTGAAAGTCAAATAAAATTTTAACTAATGTCAAATCTCATATACAAAGTATCTTTCTATCAGAGGGGCAATTCTCGTAATTTTAAGAACGTTCACAGTCAGATCTCAGTCTCAATCTGTCTAAAAATACTTCTAATTTCCTTACATTTTGACAAGTTTTTGACATTTGTTTGTCGCCGAGATGAGACTGCGACTAGATTTTGAACGTTTTAAATTACGAGAATTGGCCTTCTGATTAGCTGTTATATTCCGACCACCAGCGGCTAAATTTTGTAACACGATTCAAAAGAAATTGATAATTCATCCTACTAATTTTATAAACGCGAAAGTTTGTGAGGATGGATGGGTGGATGTTTGTTACTTTTTGACGCAAAAACTACTGAATGGATTTTGATGAAACAATACAGTAATATAGAAAGAAAGAAAGAAAAAGTATTTATTGCGACTCGTACAGAAAGATCATAAAACTAAACTAAACACAATCAAAAATAAAAAAAATAAAACAAATTATATATAAAAAAAATAACAAAACCAAATTATATAAAAAAGTAGTAACAAAAAGAAAAATGAAACGACAAGTATAGGGACGCCTGCGCCGAAAGTAAATAAAATAAATACAGTATACCTAACATCATAGAGTATAGTAACTAAAAAGGAATATATATCATTCTATACAGTAGGTATACATTACGGCTGTGTAGTGGAACAGTATTACAGTGAATTTACTATAAAAGTGGAATGTGGTAGTAAATTAACGACATGGATGAATTGAATTAATGAAGGGAGTGATAAGATAAAAACTCTAGAGACAAATGACAGACAACGAAACAAAAAAACAAAACAAAACATTGTGTGGACATATACGAGTAACTATCAAAAGAATACAGGATATTTCAAGTGACTAACTGCAGTCTACGACCCCACAAAAAAAAAAACATCAAATCAATTAATTCTTGTGATACCCATCACGTTTGCAAAATTTCGCTAGCTAATTTAATTTGACCCTGTACACCTACAGCGGCTACAGCAAACAAAAACTGTATGACAGAAACACATTCCATTTACAAATGAACCTGCATTTGAACTGATAAATTGCTTGCATCGTATCAAACGAAGTCCAAAAAACTCGAATTCAATACCCAATCTACATTACACAGTGTGCTATAGCAAGAAAACTTCATAAACGCTACGAAAGGTTGCACACACGCTGATTTACGTCTCCCCATTGAAGCTGTAATTGCACACTGGGTCAAAACGATGTCTCCTGGACAAAATTGCTGGCTTTGACAAAACGAATGAAGAGAAAGTGCCCGATAGGATTCCTTTTAGAAGAAAAAAGAAAGAAAAGCTTCTTTTTTAGGGTTCCGTTGTTAAATCAGAAATCCAATTCTAGTAAAAGAAAAGAAAGATAATACATTTATTTAGCACAGATCTAAAAGACACACAATACATCAGATACATTTAAAATTTAAAATAATAAAAAAATTAAACCGTTAAAAATCTAGTCGCAGTCTCATCTCGGCGACAAACAAATGTCAAAAACTTGTCAAAATGTAGGGAAATTAGAGGTATTTTTGACAGATTGAGACTGAGATCAGACTGTGAGCGTTCTGAAAATTACGAGAATTACCCCTCAGATACAGACTGTGGGCTGCTACTGCGAAATTCCTCATCGAAAAACCCAATAAAAGTTTGCCCGACCTGGGAATAGAACCCAGGAGCTCAGGCTCAGCAATAGCGCTTGCGACCACTAGACCAACGAGCAGCATATTAAAAATTTTATTGGTAGGTATCTAGGTTCATAAATCATTATTAAAATATTCCACAACGCACTGAACTTATGAATTTAGATGGATCAGTTAAAGTATTCCATAAAAAATTACTTTCAAAACTGTAAAAAATAACTTAGTACTTCTGACCGACTTTGAAAATGGCAGAGGTTCGCGAGGACGCGCGGCGCGTTTTTAACTTTTAAAATATGTGTCTATAAATAATCTTTAGAATTAAGTCGGAGGGTGAAAATTGCTTTTTCAAGTGTTAGTATTAAAATATAGATAAGATCTGAGTCTAGACTTACATATCAAGGTATATACCTAAGTGTGACCGACGAGAGAACGCGCCGATGTTTTCTTTTTGGGAAATCATCAAATAACTTCTCCCGCTCTGAGCGGACGGGAGGGCAAACATTTACTGACTAAAACCCACTCGTGTTCCTTCAGTTGCCTGTGCCAGGGGCCACGGTAACTCTTTCGAACAACCCGCAACCCTGGCGGACCCCATCAGTTAGTGCTGACATCTCTTTGAGACGCGCGTGGAACACAACGCGCAGGTGACCCGGGCCTGGTCCTTACCGGACGGCGAGCTACAGAGTATGCGCTCTTAACACCTGTCAGTTTCATACATACGAATACGTGTTTTGCGAATTTGATTTTTATTAGCTACTTAGGATTATCGCACTGTCAGGAGTCAGGAACGCATTCTCTCGAGGGTTGGACTGTAGCCGTACTAACTACGGAACCCACAGAGCACGGAATCCAGCAGCATCTAGAGACATCAGTACTAATAAAATTCGTGCCGAAAGTGCGTTGAGCGCATTACTTCTGTCACGGCCGCCATTCAAAGTCGTCAGTTTCTATACGTTATTATTGTCATAGTGCCAGTAAACGGTGGCACGTTTGGTTTGTAAGGAAAGTGTTGACAATGCTACCTCTGGCAGCGGCCACCGAGACTTCTCCATGCTCTGGAGAACGTCTTAAACTACCCTATGCGTCAATCCAGGTTATAAACTATCTGTATGCCAAATGTCATCCAATTTTTACGCGGTCCCAGTCAGCAAGATTTTTTTCGATATCTTCAACAATTATCGTCATAATTTATATGTCAGCCAATTTAAAGAAAGAAAGAGAGAAAAAGTATTTATTGCGACTCGTACAGGAAGATCACAAACTAAACTAAACACAGTTTAAAATAAAATACCAAATTATATATTTTTTTTAAAGTAACAAAAAGAAAAATTAAACAGATAGTTCTATATGAGGCGAAAAGGTTCCTATCTCAGCATGATGCTGCGATATTAACACCAAACACAAAACTTTTATGAATTGTAGGTACACCCAAAACCTTCCTCATGAATCACTTCATCCATTGATGAAAGCCGTATGAAAATCCGTTCGGTAGTTTTTGAGTTTATCGTGTTCAGACAGACAGACGCGATATTTTGTACTGATATTGAAAAGTAACTATGAAGTTTCTTGCCCATTCTTCTCCATACGAAATAACCTTTTGAAAGGGGGGCATTAGAGTCAATAAAATTTTCTTGTAAATTTTGACAGTCAAAAGTGCTTTTTTGTGCTTAATTGAAATTGCGACGGAACCCTACTGCGCGGGGTCCAACACACACTTGCCGCACTTGGCAGGTTTTTTTTCTTCTCTCGCGATTACAAAAAGCCATTTTGGGGTGAACGCGGTCAGACAATGGGCCTCCCGTCCTTTTAGTTAAGAATATGAAGTTATTACTAATGGATCATATTGGGTTTACGGCTTAAATAGAAAAGTCCACAATAGGTACGTGTTTTTGTTAGGGCTTCCCTCGTATTAATCTGAAGATTAGTTCTGAACTAAGTTTGACGGTGGATTATGTTTTAATTTCGGGGCTTCAGTAGTGTTCTCCATGTGGAGCTTAAAAGGGTTTTTTAGATAACTTTATCATTCATCTATTTAAAATAACAGCCGCACGGGTCGATCGATCAGGTTAAGCTACGCTTGCCGCGGTTGGTCCGTGGATGGGTGACCATCTCCACTTACCAACACCCTCCGTGCCCCAGAAAGCACGTTAATCCGTTAGTCCCGGCTGTCATTCGTGGATCTTTGACAGTCGTTACGGGTCGTCAGAAGCCCGAAAGTCTGACAACCATTCTTACCAAGGGGTATCGTATTACCTAGTAACTGGGTTGTGGAGGTCAGATAGGCAGTCGCTCCATGTAAGGTAAAAGGGAAATTGATAAGACTAAGATTTAAAATCATTTATCAGATCAGTTGTCAGGCATTTAGAACTTTAACGTTGTCGGAATAAAGTCGGAATTCTCACTCGAAAATTTTTGCCTGTCTGTCTGTTCCGGCTAATTTCCGAAACGGCTAGACCGATTTCGACGGGACCTAAGAAACCTAAAAAAAACCTATGAAATTTAATTTGTTTTCCGACATGCATACGAATGTACAAAATAAATACTGTTAGTCAGTCTGGACAGTTTTTTGTCTAAACCAGTGAATCAAGCATACTATGATAACTACAGCTGATATCGAGCTACGCTCACATTACAGCTTGCAATTTGATCGATCCCGGCTTCGTCTGTCTGTGTCTAGGAAGGCGCTTCCAGACTGATGAAGTGGTGCGCTGCGTTTTTATACGGATCAGGTTTTTCCCGGGATTTCTGCGGTTAGTCTGAAAGTGACAAGAGGACTGATTTTGCTGTTTTTAACGTTTGATCTAGGTAACTTTCTTAGATAGAATATGACCAGAGCATAGTATAATAAGCCTGTTCCTAAAGCTGGGAGACAGGCCTCCTCTCTGTGTGATAGTGGGCTGTAATCCACCACGCGGGCCCAGTGCGGGTTGGTTGGATGTCACGACATGTCTTGGAAGGTTTGCTTCTAGGACATGTCAGTTTCCTCACGATGTTTTGAGAGCAGTAGTGATGAAATTATTTACACAAAATAGAGTTACTGTTCCTTATTTATCTCCAATTTTATGGTTTAGGGTCCAAAATCCGTCCCGTATCAACAAAAGGTCAAAAATCAAATGGTCTTAATAGCAAAGCGACACTGTACCATGCATATTTGTAAAGCTGTGTGATATTATCCATGCGATTTCTAACAGCGTCAGGATTAGGTAGAACCTTATTATCAGTCCTTCTACACGTGCAGCCTGTGGGTCAACTTCACTCACCGGGCATACAGCGACCTACGCGTTCAATATCATTCATTCATTCACGCGTTCGTAATGCACTGAGAGCACTGCTGCGGCTGCCGTTATGTTGTAGTGCCTCAGGGATGTTTGCGGATAATAATATTAATGGTTTTGCCGCCATTATTAGGAATAGATGTGTAGGTACATGTATCTCTGATGACGCGTGTTCGCGGCAGCTCCAACAGTATTCTCAGTGTGTTTGCAAATCGGTAGGATTCCTCGATGTTGCGGAGGTGGGTGCAGCTCCAAGCTGAATTGTATTTATTTTATTTAACCTTATTTCATATGAAATCTCTTCCAGCATACCCCCGATAGGACGATAGATAGAGAGATGTAGACAGCGTGTGAAATAGTAAAGGAGACAAAAAAAAACATGATGGATAATAAAACAATACTTTTTAATTGTATAATTATGTTAATCTGTATCTGTAACCTACTAACACTAGAAGTTAAATAAAATTGTAACTAACCCCATAGACTCCTAGAGTCCTCGTAGAGGCGATCGGCAACGGCGGCGACCTCTCGCGTCCGGCCCTGGTGCAAGCCATGGTCCGGGGCGAGAGGGAGTGGGAGGCAGTCACCTCCTTCTGCGAAGCAGTCATGCTAGCGAAGGAGGTGGCGGGGAGGCTGAGGGAAAGAAGCTCACGCCTCAGCCGCCGCGGGAGACGCTCCGGGCGTCGGGAGCCGCGTGACGACTCCCGGCCATCGTAGGCGCGGGCCTGCGGGCGGTGAGTAATGGGTAGCTCACCGTCCGATCAGGACCAGGCCCGTGCCGGACGGCGCGTTGTGTTCCACGCGCGCCTCAAAGAGATGTCAGCAGAGGACGGGGCCCGATAGGGCCGAAGCCTGCCAGGGCGGCGGGATCATCCGAAAGGTTAACCGCTGCCCAGGAACAGAAAGGGCTAAGTAAGGAACACGGGTGGGTTTTAGTCAGTAAAAGTCTGACACTCCCTTCCGCTCCACCCAGAGCGGGAGGTCATTTGATGATTTCCCATCCACAAAAAAAAAAAAACCCCATAGACTCCGGTCTAAAATAAAAGTTTTCTAATCTATGGATCAAAATTATCGAAGCTCAGGACGGACAGAATACGGGTGAAAAGATTTTTGTCACTTTATTTATTTATTTCAGTGTAGTTAAAAAAACGTACCAAACTACAAACACTGTATACACACCTATATTATGTATATGTTAAATAATAAATAAAACAGTGGATAGTAGTTCCATGTTTGACACGAGAGCACATAAAATATATAAACCCGGGCACATAAAGTTGAATGTTCGTCCATTGTGAATTTTTCCGTTGCATCGTTGAGGCTGGCCGCAAAATTTGGGGCAGTTTTTAATGAAATTTGACTGTTCCACTGATTAATTATTGCACGTATGAGCTTTGCTATACAGCCATTATTTTCAGTCCATACCAGGTTTCATTCAAAAGCATTTTTTTTTTTTACTTTTTCGACTGAAAAAAAGATTTTTCTTCTCGATCACGCGGGTTAATACCTATTCCGATATATATTTTATTTCAGTGAAAATGGAGGAAAATATTATTTGGAAAGTATTTTTATTTTATTTTAAAGCGTTTTGTTCGCGTAGCGGTACCTCCATTTTGTATTTTTGTAGGGATTAATTTTTGATACGGCTCAATATTTTAAAGTAGTGTAATGGCTAATTCAGGAGCTTTGCCCGGGATTTTATGCGTAGCTACTTCAATTTTCAGGCATTGTTTTACCAAAAATACTTTATGTTAAAGTATACTTAGTTGTAGAAATACTTTGTTAGATATTAGCCTCTGACTTCGTCCGCGTGAAATTTCCTGCCCCTGATTTCGTCCGCGTGAAATTTCTTGCCCCTGACTTCGTCCGCGTGAAATTTCTTGCCCCTGACTTCGTCCGCGTGAAATTTCCTGCCCCTGACTTCGTCCGTGTGAAATTTCCTGCCCCTGGCTTCGTCCCCGTGAAATTTCTTTCCCCCGACGCACCCCGTCTCATCGCATCACCTGTACGCGCATCTTTGTTTTCGGTTAGCGTTATTCCGGCTTTTTTTTCTTTTTGCTCGGCTCCTAAGGGCCATAGCGTAATGTTAAATAACCTATAGCCTTACTCAAGAATTGGGCTATCAAATCAAATAGAATTTTTCAAATCCGACGGGTAGTTCAAGACATTAGCGCATTCAAACAAACAAGCTCTTCAGCTTTATTTCTAGTATAGATATTGCCACGATTCATCGTCATCATCATCATTTCAGCTGAAAGACGTCCATTGCTGGACATAGGCCTCCCAAGGAGCACCACATCGACCTGTTCTCTGCTTCCCGCACACAGGGGATTCCTGCGACCTTCACAAGGTCATCGGTCCACCTTGTGGCAGGCCTTCCAACACCACGCCTTCCGGGACGCGGTTGCCACTGCAGAACCTCTCGGCCCCATCGGCCATCTGTTCTGCGAGCATGCCCTGCCCACTCTGCTAGGATTGCTGCTACTTAACTTTAAGTTACCTATGCTCCGGTTCTTATAAACAAAAACTTATCGTTTTGCTTACCAATGGTAGCATTTTTATTGCCGATCTGGGCTCATAAATAGATTCGTAAGCTAGTTTTACCTGTGATAACTACTTGCTTATGTGAGCGTCTACTGTGCAAAGCTACGAGGTCTTTGCTTTATTATTTGTAAAGGTACAAGACTCTTAATTTTAACTATTAACGGTCCGTAAATAATAGGCTTCGGCCATTAAAAATTATCAATCAATCAACTCAACCTATTGCAGTCTACTTAGGCGCGTTCCCCCTATCCCCCCCCCCCAAATCATTCAAGCTGTAGCTGCCTTAAGTTACTAACTTACTACTTGGTACAACACAACACCCTGTCCTCCGCCTTCCACATCCAGTCTGCCCCAGCCACCTTCTTTAGGTCGTCCGTATATCTAGCTGGAGGGCGCCCCACAGTACGCTTGCAGATTATTTCATGATTAAAAATTAACGATAAGTTTATCTGAAACGCCTTAACATCAAATTATCCTATACAGACATAGAGCGGAGCGGGGGACCAAATTAGATTCAAATCAGACGAAAGATCGTCGCTGCGTTTATTATACGAGCAACGAACAAAATTACCGCCATGACTTTTTATATATTTCTCATTATTGTTTTATTAGTTAAAATATTCGGTTTGGATAAAAATAAACTTCTGTGCTGAAATATTATTTCGGAAATGTAGGTGAAAAAAAAAAGTTAGTGTTTGAGTATATTTCGTTGTTGAGGAGCTTGTGGCTAAGTAATGCCGCACGGGTTGATCTTCAAGGTTAAGCAACGCTTGCCGTGGTAGGTCCGTGAATTTCCGTGGATCATCATCATCATTACATACCGAAACCCCTCCGTGTCTTGGAAATAACGTGAAGCGTTGAACGTGTTGGGGGTGGTCAGATAGACAGTCACTCCATGTGAAATACTGGTATTCAGCTGCATCCGGTTAGACTGGAAATCAAACCCGACATAGTTGGGAAAACGCAGGCAGATGATAAGGTTATTTAACTATTATAATATAGTTTTTCCGCTTTGTTATCTTAGTCTGTAACTATCCCAAGCGAGGTTTAGTCCTGAATGGACTGGTGAGCAAAAGGTCGCGTGTTTGAACCCTTTTGGTTGTATATATGATGGAAACCGGTTTTTTATCAAAGCATCGGTCAATCATTGCCAATCGGTCGCCTAAATTACTAGGTACAGACGCCAGCACATCATGCTACTACAATCTGTCAAATTTCTTTAATAGATTTTCAACTTTATCGCTAAAGCATTCAGGTTGAAGGTTGATTGAGAAAATTTCACAGTTTCGAGTAGCTTGACTTGCTGGAGTCTGTACTTATCTAGAAATTAATATGCACCATTTAATACAGTGTATTAGAAAAAAAAATAGGAATAGGATTTTTTATTTCATAATCAAGTTTCAACCATTTTTGGTTGTTTTGTTTCCTTGTACTATCACAATGATCATGTATAGATTGCTAAAACAAAACAACCCATATTTAAAACCCATTCATAACAATAACCATCCACGCTAACCCCACAAAAATACCACCGCCTGAACCTGAACAAGACAAAGTTATTCCGGAGTTTGTTTTAGTACTAATTAGGCGCTGACCGCTCCTCCCCCTTCCCTTTTCCCGCTCGACTTTAGCACTAAATAGATAGACCGTACAGAAGGCTTACTCTATACAACATGCCAAAAAAGATAGATGCACGCACATATACCTACAGGGTGGCAGGGACATCGACGCGCTAAGTGTAACCATGAATTCAACACATGATTCTTGACCTTAGCGTAAAAATTTTGACGTGACAACGTCTAATAAATCGATGAACGCCGGCTGCATGCACGAAAAAGAGATGTCAGCACTGACTGATGGGGTCCTTTAGGGCCGATGCCTGCCAGGGCCGCGGGTTGTTCGAAAGAGATGCCGTGGCCCATGGCACAGGCAACTGAAGGAACACGGGTGGGTTTTAGTCAGTAAAAGTCTGACACGCCCTCCCGCTCCGCCCAGAGCGGGAGAAGTCATATGATGATTTCCCACCCAAAAAAAAAGGCCCCAAACTAATCATATATGTCCATAAGTGATACGGAGTAGGAATAGCCCGTAATTTCGGCCGAAACATACGTATTTCTTGCTTAGGGATTAGCACTCGTATTTGCATGCGTTTTTGCTCGTTCTATGGAGTCGATACTCTGCAGCTACCTGTCTTGTGGCTTTTGGTACAGTTATCCGTGAAATGCAGCTGAGTGCAAAAAGTGCCACACACGACAACGATTGACGATCGCGGAATGAAACCGTAAAGTGGCTGGGTTTTCTCATATTTTATGTAGCAAAGAGCAACTGGGTTTGAAATAGACTATGGGCAAATATGGTGTTTGACTTTCAAACTTTCGTTAAAAACTACGAAAACAGGAAAAAAATTATTTATGTTTAAACGATTAAGGGCTGATTTTTCAATCATCTTAACTTTATTCGAGGAATAATTTTGAAATTTTGACAGTTGTTTCATATCTACAGAAACTGTTAAACGTCAATTTTATTCCTCGAATAAAAGTTATCTGACAATAGAAAAGTCAGCCCTAAATATAATGCCATTAAAGATGTACATACGCCAGCACATCAAGCTACTACAATCTGTCAAATTTATTTAATAGATTTTCAACTTTATCGCTAAAGCATTAAGGTTCAAGGTTGATTGGGAAAATTTGACAGTTTCGGGTAGCTTGACCTGCTGGCGTCTGTACACTGCATTTCTTTAACTTTTTCTAAAGATAAACAAAAAATAATAAGTTCGAGGTGGCGCGGGAAAAGAGTTCATGGAAGGATTTGGGGCGCCTTGACCCAGCAGTAGAGCAGGCTAACAAAAAAAAAAATTGTTTTCGTTTTCTTTTTTTCAGCCAATGATAGATACAAATCACGCTGAATTTCATTTAAAACATTTTCAGTCGGACTCTATTTTTCAATGGTGTCCTTGTCATTGTAAGACTCTATGGGGGTTAGAATTCCTTAGGCATTTAGGGAACCAAGATAGAATCCTGTCAAATACAAAAATGTTCTATATATTCTTGACATTCGGTGAAGAAAAATGTCAATCGCCAATACGTAACTTACACCAATAACATCTTATCTATTCACCACCCTTGGTTGACTGGTAGAGAAGGCCTGAGGCACTAGTCCGCCTTTGTACCTTTTTTGTGTGCGAGAAGTTTAAATAAATAAATAAATAACAACCAACACCAACATCGCCAACATTGTTATCAATGCTCGTTCATATTCCGCATGAGAAGTGGCCTTTGCCTAGTTAGACAAAATAAGTACAAGCCGGCACTTAATATTTATGCATGAAATGTCAGGTTATTTAGTACTTAAGCTTTATAAAACGCAGTGATCCATTTTACTAACTGACGTTTGCTGGTTGCGCCTAGTTAATAACTAGTACCTACCTACTTTAGTATACAGAAACTCGATACTTAAGTAAATGTTTTTAAAGTGACGTAAAACGTAGATATAAATACCTAGTTCCTTCGCCATTTTTAAAAAAGTTAAGTAAGCATTCCTACCTATAATATTACCACTGCTGGGACACAGGCCACCTCTCCGTGGGCCGTGTCCCCGTTTAACTAATAGGTGCCGTGTAACTAATTTCATCACCACTGCTCTCAGAACGGTGCAAGAAAACATCGTGAGGAAACCGGCATATCCTAGAACAAAAAATGCGAAGACATGTGTCATCTACCAACCCGCACTGGGCCTGCATGGTGGATTATAGCTCGCTTCCCCTCACAGAGTGGAGTCGTGTGTGAGGAAACATTACAGGCTGATTATAATTCTGGAAGGTTTATGTGTATCCCCTCCTTCTTTTCGTGTCGATGGAACTCTTCTTCGATATTTTAAATTGTTTGTTTGTGGTTTTATATTGTTTTTTGCTTGTTTTTGTTTGTTTTGTTTGCTTATGTGTCATCATCATCATCATTCTCCTGCCCTTATCCCAAATTATTTGGGGTCGGCGCAACATGTCTTTTTCTTCCATACTCCTCTATTAGCCGCCATCTCGACAGTCACCCCCTTTCTAACCATATCATCATTCACACATTCATTCATTTCATTTTGTTTGCTTATGTGTATAATACTTTATTATTAAATAAAGAAATCATGCTTCATCAAGCCATACACCAAAAAAAAAACCGTGCGAAGCAGGGATGGGCCTCAAGTAACTAATAAAAGCAAAATGATTTTCTGACCAAAAACCGAATATCGCATCTCTAATCTCAAACCTAACATACAAAACAATGCAAAATATCTTTAACCCTTCACTCTTCCTTTCACCATCTACATTCTAAACCCGATCTCATTACTATGTATGAGCCAGCATCCGATGAAGACATCCAGTTGTTAGTTTACGTATAACCACTCGGAGATCGTTCCCTATGAGCGATCGATCGGTAAACTATCCATCATTCCCCTGGCAGTACTGGAAACGTGTATTTTACCACCTGTTAATGTCCTTGAAAAGGGTTATTGAGTAGGGATCGAGGTAAAACTATCGATAAAGAGGAATTATAGTATCGATACTTGGGTATCGAGTACAGTTTTGTCATTAGTTATAATACAGTAGTAGTAGAGCTCATCGATTCCTAAATAATTCACGTTTTGATTACCTAAAAATACTGACTGATCGCCTTTTTATACGAACTGATTTCGTCTATTTATTTATGAAACCAAACGGTTGAATAAATAAATAATAGTTAGTAGTGAGTGGACAAGAAAAAAGGAACAGAAAAATAGGTACAAAGGTGATGCTTATTTTTAAAGAAATGCCTTCGAGCATACATGCGATAGGACAGTAGATAACGGTGTGTTCTCGTATGTTAGTAATGAACCAAAAACAATTGACTGTAAAGGTGAAATCTATTTAAGTAAGAAATAACAACTTTATAGAAGTATAAATTATGTTGATTTCAGAATGACTAGTACGTTGAAAAGTTCAAAAAAATCTTAAAGTTGTAGTCCAAACTAAACTTTATGTATGTGTATTAAAGTTATTTTTCCAAAAAAAGATATTTGTTTACATGTTTTGATACTAAACTGCAAACGCAGTCATTGCTGAAGTAACTACCACGTCAGATGTTGAGCTAAATCAAAGCTAACTGAATCCAAACCTTTGTAGAACGTTTGTGATTGTTTCCAATACAGTTGCTTCCACCATTCCAGCTGACTAGGTCCTAACAACGAAGGCTCTCAGTGTTGAGCTGGTTTTGACTGGATACTAGCCGGAATTCCATAGATATATTTGAAGGACGATATTGAAGATCGACTCTATATATTATTATGGCTACATACTTATAACGGGAAACGGTAGAGATACAAGGCGTCCTGCCCCTTTTTTAGCTTTTTTTAAATGGGGGGCGTGCCTATACTATACCCTGGGTATACTATACCCTGGGTATACTATACCCGGTTATACTGTACCCGAACATACTTGGGAAATAACTATGTAGATGATGATGATGACATTTTATAGCGATAGCTTCACCCCCTATTACATTGGACTCAAACATAACTTGCAAAATGTGGGTGTATTATAAGTACACCCCTGTCTAACCCTTCGCGGAAACAAGGCGTGATGTTATGTAAATGAATTTACAGAGATTGAACTTATAAGAGGTATCGAACATACCTAAACGAAATAACCTACAATAGAATATCGGCTGACAGTTGACATGATTTGCAGTTCTGTTTACTAATTTTAAATTTTCTATACAGGATAAATTTTTAACCAGTGCGCAAACTTCAATTCAGTAAGTACAGACGCCAGCACATCAAGCTACTACAATCTGTCAAATTTCTTTAGTAGATTTTCAACTTTATTGCTAAAGCATTAGGTTCAAGGTTGATTGGGAAAATTTGACAGTTTCGGGTAGCTTGACCTGCTGGCGTCTGTACATGATTCTGAACCCACTGCCTTGATTTTTTTTCGGGTATTAAAAAAATAGCTCAGCCATACATTTTGACCGTATAGAAAATGCACTTTTCTATGAAAAAGCTTTTTTTGACCGACGAACAATTCAATGAATTCATGGTTACAGTTTTCGCACTGGTTAAAAATGTATCCTGTATGCTTAGTTTTGTAGATTTCAAAATAATTTATCACCACCCTTGGCCAGTTATTGTCAGACAGGAGGATCCTGCTTATCCCCTTGTTGCAATCCGGTAAGTCTTTTACTTTCCATGGATGGAAAATGACCTATTATTTGCTTAGACCTAAATATTAAAAGGGAGCATACTCCGACCAGACGGGTGTTATGTCTGGTAGGCAACTGCCCGACGATTGACATCGGGACATTAAATATATGCTAGTCGCGCGGTAGCCTCTGCTTGCGCGATGCAGGATTTTGTTTGACGTCTGTGTCATGTCATGCCTAGTACGCATGTAACGATGTAAATTCCGCCACAACATCATCATCTGCCTAGCCTTTTCCCAACTATGTTCGGGTACTAATACCAGTATTTTACATGAAGCGACTGCCTATCTGACCTCCACAACCCAGTTACTGGGTAATAAGATACCCCTTGGTAAGACTGGTTGTCAGACTTTCGGGCTACTGCCGACCCGTAACGACTGTCAAAGATCCACGAATGACAGCCGGGACCAACGGCTTAACGTGCTTTCCGAGGCACGGAGGGGACTTGGTATGTGAAAATGGTCACCTATCCGCGGACCAACCGCGGCAAGCGTAGCTTAACCTGATCGATCGACCCGTGCGGCTGTTATTACTTAGCCACAAGCCCCTCAAATAAAAAAATTAAAGTAAATTAAAAGTAAAAAGTAAATTCCGCCACAACATTGCTAATTATATTCCCATGCTTACGATAAGTAGCTGCAATCTAAAACATTTGCAAAAATATCTCTAGTCCCAAGCCAACCAAAAAACAAAAGGATTTTATTTTTAAAATCGAATCTCATCAACGGAATTATCATGCAGAACGCATCAGCCCGAATTAGTTAGCAAAAACCTTTTCCATTCTAATCAGAATGAGAGCCTTCGACATTCTTCCGTCAACCAGTCGGAAATATTTGTCAAAATATTTCCTTAATACCCTCAGTTTTGTTAGAATCCCCATTACAATACACCCTTCGTGAATTAATGATAGGGCTGACCGTTTTAGAAATACTATGAAAATTAAGAAATAATTAATGTACCTGTGGGTAAAGGATTTTTTTTTGTCGATTAAAGAAAAAGAAGTGCAATCAATACCTGGGCGGTCAAAATGTACTGAACAGCTATTTTCGACTGTCCAGGTAACAGGATGCGCGTCGATGTCCGCGCCACCCTGTGTTTGTCTTTTTTTTTACTTGGACTGGAAGCGATAGGCAGAGAACCAGGTGTTGTGTATGCCCAGCAGAGGACTACGAAAAGTCAATCAGCCTTTTTTAAAATTGGCGAGAAGTTGAATGAGAATTAAGGGACAGAAATGAAAAAGATCTTTATTGACTTGGAGTAGAAGAATATACGTTTTGCTAGGGTTTCCCAAGACTACCAGTCCGGGGCAGCGAAAGTTGCATTCGCACCCGCAGTCCCCGACGTAAGCGTACGAATGAAAACCGGGGTGGTTTTAGTCAGTAAGAGTCTGACAGACCCCCCAGGGCGGAGGATATGAATGAGAATATCCACCCGACAACAAAAAAAGGGTTTCCTGAGACTGCGGTGGCACCACATAGCGTCCGCAATTTATTTATTTAATGTCGAGAGACGTCACTGAAACGTTATTTATGAATGTAAGGTGATGTAATTAGCGGTGAGCCTATTGCCATCAACCGACCACAAATCCGGACTCCGGATTGCTACTGAGAAAATCCTGATGGAAAACCCAATAACACTTTGCCTGACCTGGGATTCCAACCCAGAACCTCATGACCAACCGACTAATAAAAAAAAAACAAAAAACGACAAATGACCCACGTAGTCGACTCATTCGAAAAAAACCGGCCAAGTGCGTGTCGGACTCGCGCACCGAGGGTTCCGTACAATTTAAAATTATTAAAAATATTTTTATTATATGATGTACTTAACTAAAAATTTACGGTTTTCGCAATTTTTCCTTTATCTGTGCTATAAGACGTTGCTTCGTACCAAATTTCAAGATTCTGAGTTCACGGGAAGTACCCTGTAGGTTTTGATTCCCTTGCGAGTGTCGAAAATTTGCGGAAATTTGCGGCATAAACGGCTGTACCTTTTGATTGCGTTGGCTTAGAAGTTTGATTTTTTCACAGCTCCAAGGGTCAGTAGACCTGAGTGTTTATAGACAGATATAATAAAGCATGTTTTAGTTACTTATTTAAATCATGTTTCAGCACCTCAAAAGACATCACATAATTTTAATACCCACAACAAAACTCACATAACATACCTTTAATAACACCTTGACAACTAATTAACACTTGCAAGCAAAAATAATTAAAATACAATTTATAATTTTAATTAGAGATTTCCATTAGAACCGAGGATGGGGCATAAACATAGTGTATTAAATCCTTATGGTGGTGCTATGGTGGCGTGGCGCAGGTTATGGGGCAGGCTCGGTGTGTTCATGGGTTATTGCAAGTATTAAACTACAACTTTATTATCGGTACTAGTTCCTAGGTGCTACGGTCTTAGAACATGGTCGAAGTACTGGCTGTCTTGAGGAGTTAAGGGAATTAATTTATTTAAATGTTCTTTTGTTTTATGTTATGACTATTGGTAACCTTTGACGAAAGATGTTAAAGCGTACGTTAAGTCAAAGTCAAAAATGACAGTAACAAGAATTGATTCTAGTCGCCCCTTCCAAATGTTAGTTTTCGTATGGAGAAGAATGAGCAAGAAACTCTACCGTAACTCTTTTAAAATGTTTTAAAATATTTTGGATACATTAATATTATACAATAATAATATGTGAAGACGATGCACTTAAAATAAAATAATATTACTATAACACAATAAGTAAAATAATTAAAAATAAAACCATGACTTATAAATTAATTATGTGATAGATACACGGTGCTCACATATTTACAAACATTGTAAAATAATAATAATAATCTTTATTTCAAACAACTTTGAGTAGAGGTAACTTAAACACTACAAAACTCAAACTCAAACTCAAAGTATTTATTTCAATTAAACCAATTAAGTACAGGTAGGTACTTTTGAATTGTCAAGGGGTCGGTCAGTCAGAAAAATGAAGCTAGTTGCCCATTCCAAAGCGTAGGTACCTATGGACACACATGAGATATGGATAAATCATGAGCGACAGATAGGAATATTATAATGGATAGTGGAGTAAACCCAGTTCCGTGCTAGAAATTAACCTGTGTTACAAACACTAGGGCCGCACTAAAAGGAGACGATTTAAGAGCAATGTTACTAACGGTTTCATTAAGAGGTTTATTACAGTTCCACTTTTTCAGTTTCGTTTTTTTCCATGCACAAACGCAAATTCGAGTTGAAACTTCAGCACAGCCTGTCTGTGATTGGAAGTCTTATCATTTCTATCCATTGTCGAATCTTTTGGTAAATCTGTTGCGATTTACAGTCCTCCAGACCGAATTTCGGCCATGGTGACCAATCTTAGAGAAGACTGATTGCCATCTGCGCGGGAGATATTATAGATATTTTACTTGTGTCTGCGCAAAAAACAAGTGTGTACGCAGAGCGCAGCCACAGGTGCCCTCACTCCTCCCTCCCGATCGACCTTCTACTTTTCCTTCTTGCGATAGGATAACTAGTTTACCAACCACTTTTCAATTATTTTTAACCGACTTATCATCATCATCTGTCTAGCCTTTGCCCAACCATGTTGGGTCGGCTTCCAGTCTAACCAGATGCAGCTGAATACCAGTATTTTACATGGAGCAACTGCCTATCTGACCTCCGCAACCCCAGTTACTGTGTAATATGCCCCTTGGTAAGACTGATTGTCAGACTTTCGGGCTACTGACGACCCGTAACTACAGTCAAACGTCCACCAACGGGACCAACGGCTTAACGTGCTTTCCGAGGCACGGAGGGGTCTCGATGTGAAGATGGTCACCCATCCACGGATCAACCGCGGCAAGCGTAGCTTAACCTGATCGATGGACACGTGCGGCTGTTATTACTTAGCCACAAGCCTCTCCATTCCATTTTTAACCAAATTATATGAATAACAATAGATTTCAATTGATTCTACACATCACGAGTTAAATATTATTGATTTCCTTGTATCGGTATAACTAATTAAAACCAAACTTTTACATTCGAAACTAAAATCTTCTAAACTTTTTGGTCAACCCATTAGTTTTAAATTTCGCCAACCCTACCGCCTCGTTTCTTTGACTTCCATTGTTCAGTTCCTGCTAGTAATTAATTAGGCATTCCGTCTTGACCCGCGGACACTCCTGTTGCCATTGTGTAAACCACAGAACAGAATGGCACAGAAGGTCGACTCCATACGACGAGCGAGCACGCACGCCCATATAGACACGCTTCTATGATTATCTGGCAGTTTGCGTACTTGTGCCCAAATGACCTTTCATTGGAATTGTTCGTCGAGTTTGTGAGCTCCTTAGGACCCAAGTTGAGCTACACGATTATTGACAAGTATGTGTACTGACTGACTGGACAGGTCCACTAAAATTGTGTGCGTATGTCCTCAAAAGATCGTCTCAGACATTTATCTGCATAGCCCTCTATGGCACGACCACGATTATGTGAGGACTTTTAAAGAGAGACCTCCGAGAGTTCTTTAGGGCTTTTTTCCCAGAGACCTCGTCTAGTTTTAAAACATAATTATTTTTATGTGTAAAAGTGTTTTTTTGGACCAATTTGTACAGGAATATCTTTTATTACTAACATCGTCGTAAAAATCTCACCGTGAAAAGTTAGGTGAAGTGAACTTAGAGTGAGCTGTCAATAGTGACAATCCCTAGCACTAGTTGGAATGACAGCACACTCCACGCTCATTTCACCTAAGTTTTCACGGTGAGATGGTTACAGAATCGCACTACTGGAATTTGTTTGAGATCGCCACACGTACGCGTCAATGTGTGCGTGCGCCTGTTTTCGCCCGTTGCATAGAGTTGGCCTTCTGTACCTATCTATTTTGTGGTCCTGTGTTGCCATTGTGTAAAACCATGAGTTAAATGGTGTACAGCCCATGGTTCCGACACTGATCGGACTAGGAAACTAATCTTCGAAGATAAACGTTTGGTTGACTACTGCAGTTAACAGCTAGCACGAATGTTTAGTAAAATAGTATAGTTACCGTTATCGTGTCGCCTTTGACTTTTGGAATTGTTACAGTTCTTTGTAACGCTATTCGATTATGGTTAGAAAAGGAGAGAGATGTATGAAAGTAACACGAAGTTCGGAACAAGTTTTCCAAAGGCTGGCTGGCTATTGAGGGCAGAAGTCATGAACATTTCAGCTTAGTTTTCTCAGGGTTACCATAGCGGGTGAAACCCTGTGAATGATGGTGATGATGAATTTTATTGAACATCACTGGATACCTATATTCAAATTTTATTTATGTTTCAAATTGGCGTTATTTCAAGTTAAACAAATATCAATTTTATTTTAATGGTAATAAGTGGATTTCAGAGTGACTATTGAAAATGTTATAAAAATGCTTGAAGTTGTAGCGTAAACTGAACTTTATTGTGTAGGAATTAAAGTTATTTTTCCATAAACTCATATTAATGTTTACATTTTTGGCGAATTTGTCGCGATTCAAATTTAGGTCTTAACGGTCTTAAAACTAACACTAGGCAATGTTAACAAGTTTCTCAGTACAAAAAACATTTCGATAACCACTTTGTAGGTGATGAGAAAAGTTACGAAACCACAGATTACCCCCTATTCTGTGTACGAAACCGATTTAGCATAAGCAAAATCAATCTATAATGTTCCCACTGCTGGGACACAGGCCTCCTCTTCGAGAGGGAGCGGGCCCAGTGCGGGTTTGCAGATGTCACATGTCTTCGATTTTTTGGTTCTAGGACATGCCAGATTCCTCACAATGTTTTCCTTCAACGATTTGAGAGCAGTAGTGATGAGATTATTTTACACAAAGTAAAGCGCCTGACTGGGTTGGAACCCACGACCTTACAACTCGTAAGCCGTTACCACTCGGCCACCAATGCTCGCACCCACCACGACACCGATTTGCAGATGCGTAATACACCGAACTTGACTCAAAAAACCACAAACAAGTGTGTTTCGAAGCTTACAAGTTGCCTACTGAGTGTCCGTTACCGTTAACCGAGTAGATGTGTGGGTTTACGTTAGGTTAGGTTACGAACATTACATTACCCCCAATTTAAACCCCCCATTTTGTTGATGTTTAAGTACATTTGTCGCCCGCAGCAAAAAATCGAATAAACACATTGCCTCGAACGTGATTTAATTTTCAGCAATGTTGACTTTAGCACACTAAACAATTTCTGCTGACGCAACGTCTAAACGCATATCATTATGTGTTTAACTAGGTTATAAAGTGTAAGAAACTATTTTACGCAAACTAAATAAATTAAGGATAATATAAGACTTTTTAGGGTTCCGTACCCAAAGGGTAAAAACGGTGCCCTATTACTAAGACTCCACTGTCCGTCTGGCTGTCTGTCTGTCACCAGGCTATATCTCATGAACCGTGATAGCTAGACAGTTGAAATTTTCACAGATGATGTATTTCTGTTGACGCTATAACAACAAATGCTAAAAACAGAATAAAATAAATATTTAAGTGGGGCTCCCATACAACAAACGTGATTTTTTTAGCAGAAGGTACCAATTACTCATAGTACCTAATCACCCGAAATACCTCGGCATTACTCTGGATCGGTCACTTATCTACAAAAATGACTGCCATAATTTAAAAATGAAAGTTCATGCCAGAAATAACTTGCTACGTCGCTTTACATCCACACGATGGGGGGCGTCTCCCCAAGTCCTACGAACAACTGGAATGGCATTCTGATTTTCCGCTGGTGAATATGCCTGTCCAGTATGGAACCGTTCTGCCCACGCTGACCTGGTGGCTGATCTTACGACTGTGTCAGTTAGCGGAGTTTACTCAGCTGAATTTTGGGCCAAAAATATTTATTTATACATATAAGTATTTATTGAATCTTTTCGCACACAAAAAAAGTACAAAGGCGGACTTAATGCCTTAGGCATTCTCTGCCAGTCAACCAAGTGTGTGGTGAAGAGATTAGACGGCAGGTGCTTTGGTCGAACCGAACAATGATTAAAAAAAACTATTAAAATTATCACACTAATATTATGAAGGCGAAAGTTTGTGAGTGAGTGTGTATGTGTGTTTGCATGTTTGTTACTTCTTCACGCTCAAACGGCTGGACCAATTTTGATGACATTTCGTATGGACGTAGCTGACACCCTGGATTGGTATACAGGATACTGTTTATCCCGATATTCCCAGGGGATCGAAACTTATGCAGGTGAAACCACGGGGCGCAGCTAGTTGAATTATAAATAAAAAACGTACACAATATATACACTTCTTGCCATCGACACATTAATAAAAAGAAAAGTATTCTGCATTCCGAGACATGAAAAACTTTCAAGGGTGTAAAGAATAGCCACATAGCTAAGGCCAGAAATCTTAGATCAGTCCCTTGCTACTTATCCAGGATATTATGCAAAAAAGACTAAAAACAAGACACTCGCAGCTTTATATGTATGTAAAATAGTAGTTATGGGAATGATAGATAATGTAGCCAGCAATGATGGAGTGCGTCCGGTATCAGACAGACTGAGAATTGATTGAAAATTCAATCTAAGACAAGTATCTGTGGAAGTATTTACATGTTGGCATGTTGCATTATGTGAAGATAATCCATACTATATTATAAATTAGATGGATCTTTCGCAGTCGTAAGATACAGGTCGTTAGAACTCCAAAAATCTGACAACCAGTCTTACCAAAGGGTATCGTATTACCCAGTAACTGGGTTGTGGAGGTCAGATAAGCAGTCGCCTTAGATACTGAAAGCAGACCCCAGCATTTTTGATAAAAGGCCAGGCAGATGTTGATAATCCTACTAATATTATAAATGTGAAAGTTTGTATGGATGGATGGATGTTTGTTACTCTTTCACGCAAAAACTACTGAACGAATTTGGATGAAATTTGGCACACAGATGGTTTATAACCAGGATTAACATATAGGATACTTTTTATCCCGATATTTCCACAGGATCGAAACTTATGTGGGTGAAACCGCGGGGCGCTGCTAGTAATATTATAAATGCGAAAGTGACCACTAACCACCACCGATGACCACCGATGATGGTGATTAACCACTGAACCGATCGAAGTTATGAAAAAGCTACTCTATGTATGTTCTATAGCAAAAAAATCTGCTGCTACCCATACATTCATGTTCGCTATCTCGACAAAACATATGTATAACAGTTGATAATTTTGCATATTTTTTTTATATTAACCTTGAATACTGCAGGTATATAGATAGGTGTAGATAAGTAGGCAGTCAATAAGGTTGAACTTCGAAAACCATCAAAAACAAAGTCAAAGCATTAATTTTAATTACAACGTTTAATGGTACTTTTGAATGTCAAGGACTTCGCCAGCTGGTTGGAAAATTAGTTAATTAATTAATACTAGGTTATTTTTTAGAGGAAAAAACCTTTACTAATAATAACCCATAACATTTAAAAATGATTGTTGATATCGCTGTCACTCATGACAAGAATCTCGGGAAAGCTGAGAAAGATAAAAAAAAATATCTTGACTTAGCACACGAAGTTGTCGACATGTGTGTAGAACTCTTTGGCAGCGTCTGAGTTCCATTCCACGTATTAACCCGTCAGCCTTCAAAACAAGAGTGAATAAGAGTGGTAACTTCTGGGCATGTTCGTACCATCATAGACCTTATCCATCGCTTTCCATCAGGCGAGACCGAGGCCAAGAGCTGGCCCATTTCGCGATAAAAAAATTAAAAAATCTGGATCGTGGACTCAGCAATCATTGTACCGATAATCGTCACAGTTAAGGCCATAATAGCGGAGATCCTGACCAACGCCTCGGAAGGTTCTCATTGCGCGGTTAAGCCAGGGGTCTGATTCAGAAAGCAGTACTCCTGGACACAGCACCCATAGTGAGGAGATACCTCTCTCTAGAGCCCGGACCACCGGCAGCTTGGACCCTAGCCTTGATGGCCGAGGGGCTACTATTTCTTGTATTTTTTTAATGATTTTTTATAAAAATATTTAAAGTGTTCTCAATATAAAATAAAGAAAATAACCCATAACCACATTAACCTCGTTAAACTTTAAATTAATTATTATTAATAAAGGTCATAGCGCAGGTGTACCACAGGACATCTTATTACGACCCATCTTGTGTCCATAATATACATAAAATATGTACTGCCGACGGCAATATGGCCTATAAAATACATGGCGAATTTATATTCGGTACATAAAAGAGTTGTTCGGGGTATGTAGGCCAGGAATCAAGCGTGGGAAAATTCAAATCATATTATTGTTTCTTCAATTGATGATTCAACTTTTAGATTAATTTTGAAGTGTTTATGTCAAACCCTGCTTACCCTGCTCAGCAGTGGACGATTTAGTCACCGCCTTACAGGTTGAGCCTCGGTATCGGGCCCGACTTACGAGTTGTAGGTCGTGAGTTCGAACCCAGACAGGCACTTTACTTTGTGTATTTAATTTCATTAGCAACTCAATCAAAAGATACAGCCGTTTATGCCGCAAATTTCCGCAAATCGACACTCGCAAGGAAATCAAAACCTACAGGGTACTTCCCGTGAACTCAGAATCTTGAAATTTGGTACGAAGCAACGTCTTATAGCACAGATAAAGGAAAAATTGCGAAGACCGTAAATTTTTAGTTACATCATTATAATAAAAATATTTTTAATAATTTTAAATTGTACGGAACCCTCGGTGAATGAGTCGATTATGTGGGTCTTTTGGTGCTTTTTCCTTTTTTTTCTTTCTTAGCTAGTTTTAATCATGATCTGTCAGTTTGAGCAATTTACGCGGCCAATTCACCTAAAAAGCGCGCGAGTCCGACTCGCACTTGGCCGGTTTTTTAGGTATACAGAAACTCGCATTAGCAAAGTCCTGATGCAACAGGGCCTCTTAGCACGCTAAGGCCCTTAGTACACAGCACGGTTTCATTACGGTACGGCGTACAACCCGCGCCGTAGACAAAACGTGTCCATCAACAAGCTTCCAAAGTGATCCATAGGTACAACACTGACGACTGTGCCTTCACACGGTGAACAAACCATGGCCTTTCACAGCAAGAAAAACGTGTGTATATTGGGCCCCAAGCGGTCCAGACAGATCTCTAATCGCATAAAAATACGTTCACACACTCATGACTCCTAAACAGCGTTAACACCGACAAACATTTTCTAAGAGCCATTCGCCTGAAGGTGTACCTCAGTACCTCGAGGTACTGGAAGTACCTGGAGGGATAAAAGCGCAAACATGCAGGGCATTATCGTAATTAGTGTAATGCTATTATTGGGAGGCTCGGCGCGGCGCGTCGCGCGTAGCAGATCGGTAATATGTGGGCAATGTGCGGACCTGGATCAGGGGAGCGTGGATACGATAAATTGAATTGTGTGAATTTTCAGTTATTGCATCAAGTAGGTTGCATCAGTTATTGCATGCAATTAAGCTCACAGCGCACCAGTCAGCCTCACTACCGATAGCTGGCTAATCTTTATCCTGTAATATGAAAAAATCAAACAGGACAAAACCTCTCCTTTCGCAGGTCTGCTGGAAGAAATTTCTCAAGAAATAAGCAGTACATTTGTACTCAATATTAATATGTCGTATCTGTATCCATTGTACTCAATATTAATATGTCGTATCTGTATCTGTATCCACACCATATACATAAATAATAAAATAAATAAATTAATAAGAAAACCATGGTCAACTTTTCCAGCTACAAAATAATGTTTTTTAATATTATAATAATAATAATAATATCCCTGGACATTTCACACAGCACCATTTGTCCCAAGCTAAGCAACCTAATGCTTGTGTTATGGTAACAAGATGGCTGATAAGCTACTTATATACAATTTTTTTTTTGTAAATACATACATATTATAGATAGAAAAACACCCAGACTCGGAACAAATACATGTAGGTCATACAAATATTTGTTCCGTGCGGGAATCGAACCCGCGACACGCAGCGCAGCAGTCAATCGCTTAACCACTGCGCCAACCGTGCCGTCAATAATAATAATATCCTTCATTATGTCCCCTCATTAAGGCTCCTTTTCCTTCCAAATCCCTCTGTTTTGTGCCATCTCTGGCTATGTTTTGTATCTTGACGGCTCGGTTGGCGCAGTGGTTAAGCGATTTACTGCTGCGCTGCGTGTCGCGGGTTCGATTCCCGCACGGAACAAATATTTGTATTGCCTACAGGTAGTTGTTCCGGGTCTGGCTGTTTGTGTATGTGAGTTTAAATGTTTGTGAACGCACCCACGATACAGGAGTAATTCCTAGGGTGGAGCAAAGTTTAAAAAAAAAAATTGTTACGCCTTCCTTCGCTGTAAGTTACTGACGTCGAATATAAACTTAAAGTAAGATATGAAAATTAAATCTTCTGAAAAGAGAATAAATAACTAGGCGTGCCATAAGTTATCTTTCCCAGGTTTTATACCATCTGCAATTACTTAAAAGATAGATAATATGCAAACGAGTATTGCCTCCTCCATTCCTTTTCCTGAATCCATCCGCCTTCGCAACTGGTGCCCGTTCTGTAGGAAGCCGCTTTTCAACTGCACTCGCCGCTGGCTCCAATTCGTTACATATACATATACAGATATATATATATGTATATATCGAGGGTATCGCTCACAAGGTTCCGAGAACAACGCTAATATAGATCGTGGAGAGATAAATATATCAGAATGCTCACTTATACAATGTGAGCATACTTTTATGCTCGCTTATACTTAGCTTAAAAGTTATGGTGGACCATGGCGATTTTAATCAGGCCTGTCGTCGTCTTTTGATTATGAATCATCACTAAAGTGTCTACAACTCAAACTGAAAGCATTTATTTCAAGTAACCATTTACTGACACTTTTGAATTGTCAAAATTAAATGGTCGGTCAGTTAGTCATATATATGAATGAATCATCATAAAATGAATCAAACAGTGGAGTCGTCATCCATCAAAAGAATTGCTTGTATAAAAACTTCTTGAAATGCTTTATCACTCACTAGCTTTTGCCTGCGACTTCGTCTGCGATCCAGGATGAAGAGTAGCCTACCCACGTGCCAAATTTCATCCAAATCCGTTCAGCCGTTGTAGCGTGAGAGCGTAACAAACAAACAAACTCACTTTCGCATTTATAATATCAGTTAGGGTCATCAAATTATCATAACTTAGACAGCTTTAAAAGTTTATAGCCATAGTGGCCCATTGGTAACGCGGCTTACGAGTTGTAGGTCATAGGTTTGAACCCAGACAGACGCTTTACTTTGTACAAACTATTTCATCACCACAGCTCTCAAAACGGTGAAGGGAAACATCGTCAGGAGATCAGCAAGTCCTAAAACCAAAAATTCGAAGACATTTGACATCCACCAACCCGGACTAGGCCCGCGTGGTGGATACCACGGCCTTGGCCCACTCTCACAGAGAGGAGGCCTGTGTCCCAGCTGTGGGAACATTATAGCCTAATTAGGCTTATGCTACAAGCTTATAAAGAAAGAAAGAAAATAAGTACGTTTATTTGCGGTAAACATGACGCATAAAAAGAACACAAACACAAAAAAACAACAAAACATGCGTCACATCCACGCAAAACGGCCATCGCACAGCATAATGCTAAGACATAGATACGAGACAGAGCCCCAGCGCTGGTTTTCAGCGACAGCCGGCGTTGACGGGATGACGTAAACCAGTGCAGCAAACCATTTGATAAAACCCCTTCTATTAGGAAACGAAGGAAAGAAAGTTTGGAGTTTGACTTTTGTAAGATTTCATTCAAACAATCAATCTATTCATACAAACTATTTCTTTTATCATTCTTTTCTTTAAACAATGACTCAAATTCAGGTAAAAAGTGAAGTGATCACAGTCCAATGCTGGACATAATGCTCTCCCAGTCTGCACCACAACACTCTGTCCTCCACCTTCCACATCCAGTCTGTCCCAGCTACCTTCTTTAGGCCGTCCGTCCATCTAGTTGGGGGGCGTCCCACACTTGTCTCCACACCAGATAAAGTGAAAAGAAAAAAAAAGGAAAATGTGATAGGCTGTTTAAAACAGGATGCATTAGTCAACAAACCGATCTACATTAACATCTACATCTACATGACACATTTAACTTATTTATGTAGGTTCAACGAACTTGAGTCCTTTGCGCATCCTTGAGAAACTGGTTTCTTGTTCCATACAATAATTAATATTAGGGGTATCGTATTACCCAGTAACTGGGTTGTGGAGGTCAGATAATCAGTCGCTCCATGTAAAATACTGGTATTTAGCTGCATCCAATTAGACAGGAAGCCGACCTCAACATAATTGGAAAAAGGCTGGGCAGATGAAAAAATTATATTAGTAAGTACTTACAGGATACATTTTTAACCAGTGCGAAAACTGCAACCATGAATTTATTAAATTGTTTGTCGGTTATTAAAAAAAACATTTTCATAGAAAAGCGCATTTTCTACGCGGTCAAAATGTATGTCAGAATAATCGACAAAAAAATTCAACGCAAGGGTGTTCAGAATCATTTATTTCGTGGTTACAGTTTGCGCACTAGGTAAAAATTAATCCTATATTTAATCAATTAAAGAATGTAACATTGTCATCTATGCACTTTCGCCATTTTATAGTTGCCACTGTGGGACTCGTATTCGTAACGCGATATTTTAAGTTGTCCATATTGTGAACAGAACTATGTCATAGAAAAATCAAATGGCGCGAAAAAAAATGAATCACAAATACACAAGCCTACATTTGAATTAGGAATTCCTAACCGTTCAAAATCTAGTCGCAATCTCATCTCAGCGACAATGTCAGAAACTTGTCAAAAATTTAGGGAAATAACGAGGTATTTTTGACAGATTGAGACTGAGATCAGACTGTGAACGTTCTTAAAATTACGAGAATTGCCCCCCGGACTGTGAACGTTATTAAAATTACTAGAATTGTCCCTCAGATATTTGAGATCAAAGTTCGACAAAACCCCAATTTCATAAACTCTGAACTTTTATGTATAAAAGTCACCGAAGATTTATGTTACTTCAGTAAACACTAGAACAAATTTTCCCAAGAGCAAAATTAATTACTAATCCTAATTATAACTTAGCCATAAAATATTCGCAGACCACAAATTACCACCAATTTATGCATCAAAGGAGCTTTGTTAAACTTCGATTGGCCTATTATTCTATGCAACATAACCTATAAAATAACATGAATTAATACCAAACTATGAAGAATAAACCATGATACAATAATGCGAAAAGCTTACTTATATTTCATACTAAAAATAACTACCATACTTCACTAGAAACACATAAAAACTAAATTTATACACAATAAAAACCTTTGGTAATTAAAACTGAATACATTTCTTAGATAGGTGTATTCATATGGAGGTACAGCCGTGCACACATGTGGTACAACAGCCAATAATGTACATGGAACTTTCGATTTTATGTAACAAGAAAATAAGGTGTAAATTCCCATGTTTTGTGAGGATATGTACAGTATGCATAAATTAAAATTTTTGCCTTTTACGCGTAACAGGTTTGGCGACTCCCGCCGAGCCGGGTTCGATTCTCGCGTGTCGGATCTCTCAATAAATAAAATTAAATAAAAATAATTAGTTTTAAAGGCCTCGCTGCGTGTTATGTTGGCACAACACGACATACTGCTGTGGTGTTAAATTGCACTTTTTAATTTTTATACCACATTGGCATGTGAGCTGGTTCAGAGAAATTTGTTACTAATTAACAATTGAAATTATTCGCTTGATTAAACTTGTGTTAGTTCTTCGAATTCTCGAGTGCTTTATTGGCACTTTCAAGGAGTTAAACGGTAGTGATTCACTTATTTGATTTACTTAATGATTTTTTTAATGAAAGAGAATCCGTTTCTTTTTTTTTATTATGAGATTATGGTTTGAGATTTCAAGATCACTTTTTTTGTGATTTTTAAAGTTTCTGTAAAATACTGGTATTCGATAACATGTGACATATACCAACCCGCACTGGGCCTGCGTTTTGGATTACGGCCCACTCCCTCTCACAGAGAGGACTGTGTAGTAGTGGGATCATTATAGGCTGATTATTCTGCTGGTATTGAGTTGCATGTGATTAGACTGGAAGTAATGTTGGGGTCGGCAACTAAAGGCGATGTAGATTGATTTCTCTGCGATTTGACCTTAACAAAAATAAAAGTTATAGATTAATCGTTTACTTCCTGATATACATAGATATACGAATATATAACTAGCGGGATCAAAAGTATCCTATGTGTATTCTGATGTATAAGCTATATTACTGTTAAGTTTCATTAAAATCCGTTTAGTAGATTTGCATGAAAGAGAAACAAACATCCATCCATCCACCCTCACAAACTTTCGCGTTTATAATATTAGTAGGATAATTTTATTTCTTTACATTTTATAATTGAAGGAGAAATAGAATCAGCAATCAAAATCCTAAAGATACCTAGTGAATATGTGTAAAATAATTTTGTGACGTATCATTAGCCTATTTATGTTCTAAAAGACTACCCTTCACCATCTAATAAATTGTATCACCCCCTTTTACACCTATAAGAAAAAGATACAGCAATTCATTCCCAATTACAATGCAAGTTTTCAACAGCATTCTAGTCACGCGAATACCACCCAGGGTACCACCTAGCCACCCTGCCACCCTGCCACCTAGGGTTTTAAAACCCTATTTGACCTACAAACAACATTAAAAAAATATTTCTTTAATTCGATTCAACATAGAAATACTAGTTAACAAATTACAACACTTTGATCAGGATAAATTTAAATGTAGTATCGCAGGAACACACCGCTCCATCATTTGCGGTCGGCGCGATGTTGCCTTTAAAAAAATATAAAAGAGGCCTGTACTACCGAGGAGACAAGTTCTGGGTTAATTAACCTTTTGAAATAGGAAATTAATTGTTTACAGTGGATTGAGATGTTGTGTTAAGCGTCTTTTATAAGAAGAGATTTTCTCGCTCAAAGCATTTATTTCAAATAGGCACATAGGAGCCACTTTTGAATGTCAAAATTTACAATAAAATATATAATTGATTCTAGTCGGCCCTTCCAATAACCAATTTCATATCGAGGAGAATGAGCAAGAAACTCCTCTTCTCGCTCGTCGAGAGACCAGACTCACCAGGCGATAATCCTGGCATTTGGCATTATAATCTTTGTTTTCTGTTTTTATAGTTTTAAGTTGTATTCATTTTGTGTAATGCCAATAAACGCATTTTTCTTTCTTTCATTCTTTCAAAAGCGAAAAAAAACTTGCTTATGATTCTGTCTTACGAGATTTTTCAGGCGATTTTCTAGGACTGTGAACCGAAAACTCGAAATACAATTTTAGTTTTAACGGACACTTCCAATTTTGAAAATTGAAGCAATGCTCGTAAATAATGTTTACATTATCCAACCTTTTTATCTCTTTCGATAACCGCCTACGCGAGGCGAGAAACCCTCATTGTCTAAATGATCGTTAAATTAAGAGGCTGTGTAAGTTGTTTATTTAATTGTCTTAAATTGCTGAAATAAAATTGTAACTACATATTAGTGTAAAATAAAGTTCGATCTTTCATCTCTGCTTCGTGCCTGAGAAGCCAGTAATGGCCGCTGGGTGAAGGTCGTTTGTGGTATTAATGGTCTCTGAGGATATGGCTGTAATTAGCCGTAGATGTGGCAGTGTCCTGTTTGCTGTTTTAATCCGTGTGTTAAATGATTTAGGGAATGTTCTCGGCTGAAAAAATACTTAGATTGTTATTTTAATAGGAATATTAACGATTTAAAAAATTATCATTGTTTTACGCTTATATACTCCGTTTTTTCAGTATTTATTTATGCAGATTGGTTGATTTCATTTATTATATTATTATTCTGTAATAAAAGTTCAAATCATAAACATGTTTTTAGGTTTTATTTGTTTCTTTATCTTGTTGATTTAATCTGCCTAGCATTTTTCCAACTATGTTGGGGTCGGCTTCCATTCTAACCGGATGCAGCAGGATTTCAGTATGTTAGATGGAGCGTCTGCCTATCTGACCTCCACAGCCCAGTTATTGGGTAACTTGATAACCCTATCTTAGCAGGTTTTTACGATTCTATATTTATCCTGTCCGATTATTCGCGTTTTTTCCGCCATCTGTGGTCAATCATGAGAACTTAATTCCCTTTTATTTTCCTAAATTAAGAATTTAGGTAAAGAACAAGTTACCATAAAGTTTTATAGGCTTACACCCCAACACTAATACAGTAATTGTAGCGCCACTCGAAAACATTTTCATAAATAAGAATTTAACGAAAAAAACACAATAACGGGGTCGCCCAAAAATATAACAACAATTTCGCCATTTAAGCACATAACATTAAATGTAAAGGGAAACATAAAACCCGTAGGTAGTATAGCAAATGGCGCATATTACGAGTTAATAGGAAACTGCCAGAAAAATTACCCAAATCACTTTTTGTTACAAGTGTACGTTCGCGTGTCAAGCGAGCATAAGGCGGGTACACACGCTATACCAATGTTTTACAGACTTCGCTATAAAAAACGACAGGCTGCCGCCCCAATTGATATTTCGTAAGGGTTACTACTGTTTTCTGCTGGGTATATAAATATTGACCTGACAGGGATTAATTTTTACACACAAATATTTTACACGGACCCCTGACGCATTACTGTAATGTTCGACGCGGTTGGTGTTGGTTTTGATTGTAATACATTACCTGTAGGTTGCACGAATGGGTTATGCGTTTAGGGTTATAGATAGGGTACGATTTTGTAGGGTTTTTGGAACGAATTAGAGGCCCAACCCACCTCCATTTTTCAGCGGAAAAAGCGAAGACAGGGTTATTATATTAGGACCTATCGTCGTCCGGGGAGATTTATGTAGAATATGCTTCAAAGAAGTCTTACCAAGTGGTATAAGGTTACCCAGTGTCTGGGTTGTGGGGTTCAGACTTCAGATAGGTAGTCTTTTATCCGAGGCAGGTCGGAAATAACCCAGGGGAATGTACAGTCACCAAAGGAGATAAGTAACCAGGGGGTCTACTCCGAAGTAGTATCGGCCGAACGTTCGGCCGTTTCCTGCTACGAAGTTACTATTTGGTTCGGTCAGTCCCGATCCTACACTCTTTCGAATATTGACTATGTTCCCGACCCAACTGAGTCGATCCGAACTTTTTTCGCATTTTCAATAATATTCGGTTCGGCCAATGTGTCGGTCCGATCCGAACATTCGCACTTTGCACTTCGGAGTAGACCCCCTGGGTCGTCGAATATAGTTGAAGTTTAGTAAGAAACCGATGGATTTTTTCTAATGAAATTTAATTTGATAAATAAACTGTTTATTTTCTATTAATCTAATTAAACATCCATCGGTTTCTTACAAAACTTCAACTATATCCGACGACACTGGTTACATATCTCCTTTGGTGACCGTACATATTACCTGGATAAATAGTATCCTATAGGTATCATGGTCTACCTGTATGTCTTTCATCGAAATCTGTTCAGCCTAAGGCGTGAAAGGTAACAGACCGACGACAGACAGAGTTAGGTGCTTTCGCATTTATAATATTAGTAAAAACTAATACATTAATCAAATCAAATCAAAATTCATTTATTCAAATCAGACTGAGAATCAGCACTTTCAGTACCTCAATATTAAATGAGACAGTCTCCTAAAACGCCCGCCCTTCGCCACTTCCTAGTGCTTTAGCTGGGAAAAAGAAGTGGCGCAACAAACTCTCCAGCATCAATGCTGTCAGTTCAGTTGGAAAAACTTGATATTAGTCTAAAAATTATGAAAGTAAGGATATGGATGTGTTTCAAAGAAGTGAAACTAGTAGATACCTGCGAATCTGCTAATTTCACTTCTTTGAAATTCTTTTCTACTAATTCTAATCCTAATCTAATTTTGACCGCACGGTGGCACAGTTGGCTAACAAAACAACATCATAAAACGGATGGCCCGTTATAAGCGCAAAGAAATTCGGCGATCCGTTGGCCGGTTCTGACTGTACATTTATTACATTCCGATGTAATAAACCTGATTCCTTTCTTCCTTCCTTATATCCACTACTGTTTGTATTTTGACAGAAATTAATTATCGTAATTTTTTTAAAGAACAATATAGCTCATCGGTAAAGATCAAGCTTACTAATGCTCGGTTTGTACAAACAAAAACGAACTGTATTGCTTTTTTATTACTAAACTGGGCATGGGCACATACTTAAATAGATTCGTAAGCTAATTTTACCTGTGATAGCTACTTCCCTAGGAGGGTTTACTAAGCAAAGCTATGAGGTATTTGTTTCCTTATTGGTAAATACAAGTCTTAATTTTAAACAATTACGGTAGGTATATTTTAGGAATCGGCCGTTAATCGCAAAATATAATTATCTTTATTTAATAAAAAAAAATATATAAAAATAGTAGCCCACCGGTATCGGGAACCGGGTCCAAGCTACCGGCGGTCAGGGCTCCGGAGAGAGAAGCCACCTGACAATGCAGGCCGTGTCCAGGTGTACCGCTTTCTGAATCAAGCCCTTGATCCAGCTGCCCAACGAGAGACTCCTCAGGTGTTGGTCGAGGCTCTTGGATATTAACCCATTGGCTGTCACGACTATCGGCACAATGATCGCTGAGTCCAAATGAGTAAAAAAAAGAGAAAAAAAGTAAAAAGAGTGTGAGATATGGAAAAAGAGAAAAGAGTGCGTATGTATGAATGTAAACGAGGCAAAAGGAGTATGATTGTAGCAGGTGGCGCTCCGTACTTTCTGCCTAACCCTATGGGATGAAACCGTGAGCTTATGTATGTATGCATGTTAAAAGAATAAAACACAGCGTTGTTCCATTTTAGTGCCTCTAACGTGTTAGTAATTAGTTGAGGGGCCAGTTTTATGGGATACGAAACGGGTACAACACCGTAAATCTGTTCGTTAGGTCCTTTTACAATGGAGGATGTCGAAGAGACGTAGAAGGTGATAAGTACTTGACAGACTATGGGAAGTACCTAAATGTCAGGAACCAAAGTCAAAATCAAGTCATTTATTTCAAATAGATACATAAAAGGCACTTTTAACGTCAACATTTGCCAAAAAAATAGAATTGATTTTCGTCACCCCTTCCCAAAGGTAGTTTTCGTATGGAGAAGAATGGGCAAGAAACTCTACCGTTACTCTTATAAATTTGTTTTAGAAATTTTGCATACATTCATTATAAAAAAAATAAAAAATGAAACCACCTTCCGAAAGGTAGTTTAGGCAAGAAACACCACCGTTTACATTATGTCACCGTTAACCTTGGAATAGATTATGTTTCTAGAATATTTTAGTGCTTATCTGATGAAATCTTGATTTCTTGGTTCTGTGCTTCCAGAATCCAGCGGATTCCTGCGGCCTTCACAAGGTCATCGGTCCATCTTGTGTTCCTTGTGGTGCCAGACGACTTAAAGAATAGCACCACCCTACTTTCCGTGGGGGTCGTAAAAGGCGACTAAGGGACATACCGGAGAATGGGCAGCGTCCTCTATACATTTTACCACCATACTGCGATCGCCAACCCGCCTGCCAAGTGTGGCGTTTATGGGAACCCCATCCCAAAAATTACAAGCACATGCACTCAATCTATATCATCATCTGCCGAGCCTTTTCCCAACTATGTTGGGGTTGGCTTCCAGTCTAACCGGATGCAGCTGAATACCAATATTTTACATGAAGCGACTGCCTATCTGACCTCCACAACCCAGTTAATGGGTAATACGATACCCCTTGGTAAGACTGGTTGTCAGACTTTCGGGCTACTGACGACCCGACCCGCACTCAATCTATATGGTCTTCATAATATGATCTGACCAAGATTACGTCTGGAATTTAAAAGAGACTGTGAGTGACCTCTGAGTTTGTTTCGGCCTTTCTTCTCAGACTAGTCAGATAGGAAACGCCGACCTTAACTAGTTTTAAAATATGACTGACGTAAAAATGTTTGTAAACCTACTTACAAAATAAAATCATTTATCATTATAACATTGTAGGAATAAAGTAACCCTAATTTTCAATCCATACTAAGTGGTTAAGCACATTGAGCATAAAAGCTATCATGCGCAGCTTCCCAAACAATACCTAATATCAATAAAAACAGTCATAACTCCCCCCCCCCCCACGATTCACAACTGTCTAACCCAATCACAGACTAGACAACGCTTTATCACACAATCGAAAATCGAATCGAACCATTGTTCAGTTACAAAGTAGATAAGGTACAGAAGTTCGGCTCTGTACATTAAACGAAAACAGGCGCACGCACTCATAGACGCGTATAGTCTGGTCCAAAAGTAATTGATGAAAATGTAAACAAATGGATTAGAGTGGCAATTCCCGTATTTTTCAATCGTTCGCATTCTAATCTGTCTCAGTCTGCCAAAAATATCTCTATTTTCCCTACATTTTTTGCAAGTTTCTGACATTAATTTTACTGTCGCTGAGATGAGATTGCCACTAGGCTTTGAACATTTTTATTCATGGGAATTGGCCTTCAGGAATTGCCCCTCTCTTCCTGTTGGAAGGTACGGCGATCTCAAAGAAATGACAGTCGCGAGTACGCTTACACTCGCTGTACGTGAAGCCTGTCTTTGTGTGCATGCGGTTTCGCTCATTGTACGGAGCCGACCTTCTGTATTATTCTGTGGTTCAGTTCTCCATTTCTTCGTTCTTCGCCAGTATTCTCCGTTCTTCACGGTTTATCGCTCCGTGGCCCATAGCTCGACGTAATGGCCTTTAATGAGCGTTTAAGACGTGGCCGAAGAGCCCGCCTGTTTTATAGCCGTAATTAAACCTATGTTATCTGTTGATCTCGTATATTCTAGTGCGAATGTCTGTGTAAATTGATTTTTATATTGTTTCCGCGTTTTTGTCGTGTTTCAGCGCTTTTTTTGGTTAGATTTTGTTGTAAATGAGAAAATGGGCAAGAAAAGGAAATTGCATTTATTAGCACAATAAATAAAGAGTTATGGTAATCAATATAATGAGCTTTTTTTTAAAGTTAGTGCTGAATGCACTACACCCTCGAAGAGCTAGACAACTCGGAAATTCCTACCTAGATTGATCTTATAACTTTGTTAATGATGTCAACCAAAATCATTCCATTAGATAGATAGATAAGTCTTTGTTTGCCTAAGGCTGATTTTTCAATCGACAAATATTATATTTTATCGCGGAATAAAATTGACGTCTGACAGATTTCGTATAGAAGAACTGTCAAACATTCAAAATTATTCCTCGAATAAAATTATCTGGCGTTGGAAAAATCAGGGCTTAAACATGTAATAAAGTGGGAGTGGTTTATTTTGTGGACCTCTATTTGAAGGACGCTCTTTTTATGAAGTTCTAAGCCCTGTATATTTGTTTTAATTTGTTTATTACCAACACGCTTTAGGACCCGCAGGAGATGGCGGGATGAACTGGATAGGTTCCGTCCAAACTAGAAGGAGGACGTGCGGAAGATGGAAGGAGTGGATGGAGGCATTTGCATGGGAGTAGGACAGCGCAGGCTAGTAAAATAACCACTAATAAGCAAAAAAACCACTAATATTAACGTTTGCATCACACATAAGAAAGAAAGAAAGAAAATACATTTATTTGCGGCAAACATGACGCATAAAAAAGAACAAACACACAAAAAAAAAACTAGTTATCGTAAAAGTTATCTGTCACTACAAGACGATACAAATAAAAAACCAATGTCCTCGGTGAGTTAAAAATCTAGAGTAATCTATCACTTAAAGGGACCAGCAGAAAAAGCTTTTTATTTTCATCACATAATAATTGAAAACCAAAAATAAACTTGAACATTGGAACAGCTGTTTTATCCAAAACGATTTTATCCTGTTTCACACTTGTCTAACAATGGATTTTCCACCCACTTCCGCGAATGAGTGGAAAGTTTTACACACGTGTATCTCTGAAAGTACCTATCTACCTAATGTATTGTGGTCACATACCAGCTATATCCCGCAGTTTCACTTGTCTTGTCCTGTAATCCCTGAAGGGTACTCCCACGTTTCGCCAGCTTCGTTTTAAGTCCCATGTAATAGGGGATGAGCTTCCGATCGAATCTGTAAAAATCTCCCCGTGAAAATTTAGGTGAAGTGAGCTTAGAGTGAGCTGTCAATAGTGTCAATCCCTAGCATTAGTTGGAATGACAGCTCACTCCACGCTCACTTCACCTAAGTTTTCACGGCGAGATGGTTATAGAATCACACTGCTGGACTCCTTTCATAAAGATTGCTTTTTGGTAGCTCTGCACCCCCATTGCGTAACACACAATCAATCGGAATCTGAATCAATTTGAAGCAAATTGCTACACCATTGCTTCATAAGTTCGAAAAATTTGTCTGCTCAACACGTAAATAACGCAATGAATGTTGTTGAACTGTCAAAATGAAACCGATTCTGATTAATCGTGTGTTACGCAATTAGGGTGCCGGACAGAGAGAGGCGGAAAGAGAATAGGGTGATCTTTGCCCAACAGTGGGACATTAAAGGCTTGTAAAAATAATAATAGGGGACGAGCCTATTGGCATCAACCGGTTACAAATCCAGACTTCAGGGTGAACTATTATTATTATACAGGGTTATTGGAAAAACACCAACAATCTCTTAAGAGGTCATTGTACAATAATGTGTTCAGAATGTTGTTGGGTCTGCCGTGGCGGTGCAGCGCGTCTGGGATGTTGGCTGAAGCGCGCACTGATGGTTTCCAGGCCATCATGCGCAAAAGAGCAGCTTCCCTGCTGGCCCGTATACGGGGGAGCAACAGTGGCATTCTGAACGCAAAAGGAGTACGTTTTGATTGTCCCTTTCAGAATCGGTGGGTCATGTCGTGTGTATTTTTCACTGTATACCTGTTTATAGTGGTCATCATCTGCCTAGCCTTTACCCAACTATGTTGGGTCGGCTTACAGTCTGACCGGATGCAGCTAAATACCAGTATTTTACATGGAGCGACTGCCTATCTGATCTCTACAACCCAGTTACTGTGTAATACGATAATAATTGGTAAGACTGGTTGTCAGACTTTCGGGCTTCTGACGACCCGTAACGACTCTCAAAGATTCATGAATGACTTAACGTGCTTTCCGAGGCACGGAGGGGTCTTGGTATGTAAAGATGGTCACCCATCCAAGGACCAACCGTGGCAAGTGGCAAGATTTTGTAACAAAAATAGACTAAGTATCTTCTTAGCGTGTCGATAGCAATCTACATGGACTCTGCCCAGAATCCGGCTACTTGTTTGGCGCCATCACCAGCGTCCATCAGTTCCTGCAACGTGCAGCTGACAGGACACGCAGAACACGGTATTAATTTTCCCATCGTTTGAGGAAAAGCACCACATTTACACACCAATCGACTATGATTAATACATTCTTGTTTGCACTACCCTCATACTTTAACTAATTAAACCTACAAGGGTACTCTCACCCCTAAACTTATCTCGTACAACCTTCCACGATCAAAACAAAAATAAAGTTCGAACCTATCTAACCAAAAGCGTATCAAGTCCCTGCCTTAATAAAATTAATCAAGTTTCTCTTCCCAGAATTGCTCCATGCTTGCCCCTGACCTCTATAACGTACTTTGACCTCCAGGCTATTAACTGAACATTGCGAACCTGATTGCCTGAACTGAGCTGAACTGAACATTGAAAGTTAAATGGGTAACTGTCGCGCGAATTGAATGAAAGAATGAAGGAAATCGCTGAAGAAAAATGAGCATCTCATTTACCTACAAAAGAGACTTTGAAGAGACTCTTGCCTCGTTGGTGTAGTGGTCGCAAGCGCTACTGCTGAGCATGAGGTCCGTGGTTCGCTTTCCAGGTCGGGCAACGTGTTGTTGAGTTTTTCGTTATGGAACTTCTCAATAGCAGCTGGAGTTTGGATTTCTGCCCGGTTGAAACTGTAGAGAATCTTAAGAAGGTGGAGTAATATTGCATAGTGAATTTATTTTTTTCTGGCAAATTATTATAAGCTCTAACACGTCAAGCTAATTTCAAATTAAGGACCAAACCCTACTTTCCTACTTATATTAGAAACGCGAAAGTTTCTGAAGATGGATGGATGGATGGATGTTTGTTACTCTTTCACGCAAAAACTACTGAACGGATTTTGATGAAACTTTAGAGTAAAAAGCTATATACATTTATTTATTTATTTATTAAAAACTTACACACACTATCTTTACAGGATGAGCCCAATGCAATAGTGGTTAGGAAATACACACCAAATAAAAGAAAAATCAACTTACACCTAATACATAAAAATCTAAATAAAAAAATAAAAAAAATACAAAGCACTTTCAACAATACATAAAAAAAACAAAAAAAAAAAAACTTTAAAACTACAAAACTTTTTTTTTTAGTACTACAAAAACATAACCTAAAATATAAAATCAGACAACACAGAATATTAATATTTAATTATAACTAACAAAATTCAACAAAACTCTTGCGAATTCACTCAAATTGCACGAAAATATGTCAATTCTCATACATCAGAATAACACATAGGATACTTTTTATCGCGATATTCCCACGGGATCGTCACTTAAGTGGGTGAAACAGCGGGTCGTTGCTAGGATATTATACATAAACCCAAAATATTACCCGCTCACACAACCTGCTAAGGTAAAATTTTCAATTGGCGGCACGGTTGGCGCAGTGGTTAAGCGATTGACTGTTGCGCTGCGTGTCGCAGGTTCGATTCCCACACGGAACAAATATTTGTAGGACCGTAGTAGTTGTTCCGGGTCTGGCTGTGTGTATGTGAGTTTTAAATGTTTGTAAACGCACCCACGATACAGAAAAAAATCCTAGTGGGGGCAACGTTTATTAAAAAAAAAAAAATTATATCACCAACCAATCTGCCTAGCCTTTTCCCAACTATGTTGGGGTCGGCTTCCAGTCTAACCGGATGCAGCTGAATACCAGTATTTTACATGGAGCGACTATCTATCTGACCTCCACGAGACCTTTCTATTTATCTATCACCCAGAACACTAAATACCTCCTTGCCTAACCTGAAGTTCAAAGCCTGGCCCTCACTTGTAACAGCCACCCTCGTACCCACTAAACCATCGTCAGAATCAATATCCCCGTCCCAGTTGACCCTCAGCGACCTCTGGGGGCTATTAAGACAACATTATGAGGCTCATCGCCTGGCCAAGACATTGGAACTCCGTGATTTACTGGACATCTTAGACACTTAACTTTTCGTGATTTTTTTCGTTAAGGAAACAATTGTTGTAGCTACATGTTTTTTTTTAATTTTCTATTTTTTTATATAACATAATCATCACCATGCCAGAAATCATCGAAGGGTTAGGCAGAAGTGTGCTATGTTTAAGTCCCACGTAATATGACCCTATTGCCGCCATCCAGAGACGACTTCAGACCCCAGGCTGACAAATTCCTGAATGAAAAATCAAATCACACTTGGCCCGATCTAATCGAATCCAGGACCTCATTCTCAGCAGTAGCGCTCGCGACCACTAGACCAACGGCCCTGTCGTTTTTTTTTTTTTTGCAGATGTTTATTTACAGTGCAAACACCAAGCTAGGCCTGGAAGAACTGCCTTACTATATACCAATCACCAAGACACTTTGCAAAACGTGTTTGTACTCTTAGGTCCACATACACTCTAAATCAGTAAATTAGGGCTAAGAGGGGGCAATTCACGTAATTTTAAGAACGTTCACAGTCTGATCTCAGTCTCAATCTGTCAAAAATACCTCTGATTTTCCTACATTTTGACAGGTTTTTGAGATTTGTTTGAGATGAGACTGCGACTAGATTTTGAACGATGCACGATGTTTTTAATTACGTGACTCTAGTAGAACAATTTCTATAAAAACTTTAAGGATTTTTTTTTATCAGAATCGCGTAGCACCGTCGCTTCGCCCCCTGTCTGCGAGAGCCTTGAAATATATTTGGTGATTTGTTGTGCAAGCGAGTCTTAATATTTAGTACCTTACTAAACGTAACTTTATCATGTGGGTTGGAAATTGTTAAAGTACGCACGGCTACACATCATGCTATACTTAACCAGTATAAGCTGACTTCTGATTGTACGAAAATCCTATACAATGCGAGGTGAGCTAAAACTGGAAATGTAAATGTGCTGCCGTGTGTACCTATTGTCATTAGAACCCTTAACCTGCACACTAATTGCGTAACACACTACCGATTTCAATCTGAATCAGTTCGAAGGATATTGCCAATCCATTGTTTCATATGTTCGAAAAATGTGTCTGCTCAACAACGTTAATAACGCAGTGAATGTTGTTGAACTGTCAAAATGAAAACAATTGCTACTGAGTGTGTTACGCAATTACCCCGCAGGTCCAGATTAGTTGGTTTGAATTTCCAAGGGGTACCGAAAAAAATAATTGTGATTATAGGTAAAAAACATAATGATAGATTTTCATACCCATTTCCTTTCGCCCATTGCCATTATTACTTTCGGGCAACTTACCCAGCAATTTAGTAATTCCCTTAATTTATAAGCAAATCTAAGTGCCCAGGGTATCAGTAGCTTATCAAGTTACAAGTTGTTCGAGTAAATGAGGGAAACGAGTTAATACGGTGCAGCACTGGCGACAGATTAACGCTCCGGGGCGCTAAAGTGCTGCTTGACACGCTACGCGTATGTTGTGCATATTCACCTTTTTTCGTGAGTCACAAAGCCCAGTAACTTTACAGGTTGACTATGCTTACTGCTTGCTAAGTTGTTATTGTATGTCGTGTAATATACAGTTATATCTGATGCTTAAGGCGAAAGCGTCAGCGTAGCCCGCGAAATTTAAATAGAGGACATCATTCAAGCCCAAAAAATAAAGTGCTGGCCAGAAAAAAAAGTAGGTACTATTGTCTTATGGGAAATAACATCTTGATCATTTTTTACTATTACAGCGAAAGCCTAAAATTAACCACCGGCTGCTATTTGAGATTGAAAATGCCAAAAATCATATTTTTATAGTAAGTGTTTTAAGCATGACATTAAAGAAATACCAACTTTTTCACCTACCACAGACACTCTACCTAAATAATTGAATTTGAATTTAACATCCTGAACATGTTTTACTACCATTAAGGGGGAAGCGTCAAGGCAGATCACGATTTCTAATTTTCATACGGGTTTTGCAATTTACAGGTCAGTGATAGGATATAATATATTGAACTAAATAGCGATTCGCGACCGTAACGATTTCGCGGGCTACATTAGCGCATACCCCTTAATGGTTAATTGTGACGTCATTATTGTATAGATGAGTCACGCCATGTCTGAGTAAGCTAGGTTACAGTATTCAATAAATGTTTACGTCTACACATCGTCTACATTCGCGTTTTTGAATTCGTTCAGAAAAGTGATAAGAAAGCTCTAAAACCAGCCATGTTCGTTATAAAAGCTGTGCCCGCAACTTCGTTCGTGCGGATGTCAGAAAACAATAATGTGTCTCTTTATAATTATTTTTTTGTAAAATAAAAGTAGGACTAAGTTATTCCTTATAACATCAGCTATCTGCCAATGAAAGTACCGCCAAAATCTGTTCAAGTGTTTCGGAGATTAGCCAAACACAAAAACAGAAGAAAAAAACAAAAACATGTTTGTTTGTTATAAGTAGCGTATACATATATGGATTTTGACATTACGAACAGACACTTCAATTTTATTTATTTGTATAGAAGATCAAAATTATGCACATACTCCGCCTATAATGTTCCCACTGCTGGGACACAGGCCACCTCTCTGTGAGAGGGAGTGGGCCGTAATCCATCGCCGGCCCAGTTCGGGTTGGTAGATAAATTATGCACGCTGACAGTAAATGCTCAAGTTCAAATCTTTATGTACTATAAAGATTTGTACTTGCAGCATTAACCCTTATTCATAAACGTTGCTTAGAAAGTTAAGTAATGATTAGCGACTATTTAACACCACACATTTTTACGTTTGAACGTCACTTAACTTCAATCATCGTTTATAAATAAACCCCTCTATGTTCAAATCTTTATAGTACCCAGGTATACATATATTTAAATACGTTAAAAAGCATGCTGCGATAGATTTAATTTTTTCGATAGAACACAGTATAGTGCAAGTTAATTGGGCATTAATTTTTAATGTCACTCTAAATCGGGAAATAATCTCGATGACATTTTTTTTAATCTTTATTTCTTCAGTAATTTGATATGTTAACTGTTCTAAACTCATGTTGGAGCCCACTCGTCTGAGTGATTTCACCAATTATTTCAAGTCCCCCGCAGTTCAACATAATCTTGACATTAAAGAACACCGAGATGAACACACGGATGTGTTTATTTTGGAAGGGACATTGTAAAATGTGAATCTACACTAATAATAAAGCCGCAAAGATTGTTTGTTTGTTTGTTTGAACGCGCTGGGAGCCACCAGTCCGATTTGGAAAACTCTTTTTGCATCTGATAGCCCAATTTTCAAGGAAGACTACAGGCTAATTAACATCACGCTTGCTCCCGTAGGAGGTGAGAAAAAAACAAAAAAAATCATAAAGAACGCTAAGCGAAAACGAAGTACCTATTAGGCCGATGCGACGGGGTGGGTTGGGTTAACAAGAAATTCCACGCGGACGAAGTCCCGGGCAGAAGCTAGTTACAAATAAAGGTTCCCAATTTATCATGTAGGTATAGTTTTACTAGTGCCTGACTAGGATACACAACAATACATTTACTAGCTTTCCCGCGGCATGACCCGGGTGGAGGTTGCTAATTATCAATGGAAATTTTAATCCAGGTTATAAAATATCTGTCGCCATTTTTGCGTGACTGAGTAACAAACTTTTACATCCTACTAATATTATAAACGTGAAAGTTTGTATCGATGGATGGATGGATGGATGTTTGTTACTCTTTCATGCAAAAACTACTAATCGGATTTGGATGAAACTTGGCACACAGATATTTTATAACCAGGATTAACATATAGGATACTTTTTATCCCGATATTCCCACGGGATCGAAACTTATGCGGGTGAAACCGCGGGACGCAGCTAGTTTATAAGTAATAAAAAATTTATAATAATAATATTAAGTAGGATTTAAAAAAAAACTGAAGTACAAAGATAGCCTTCAAGCATTTTCAACTTCCTCACTTTCTTCTCAGCATTTTCATTTCATTTTTTTTTTCTAGCATTCTATTACCGTCATGGTTGACAAAACATAGTAGTTGCAATAAAGTTTATAAATTTGATAACTTGAGATTAATTAATGTTACAGAATGCACCTGTATCAAGAGTTTTAATTATGCTAAAGATTTTTTGCATGATCGTCCTTCGCTTGACTTTCAACTTGTGCAAGTAGACACAGAAAATATTCAAATTCATTCACAATAAAATTATTTACCACTCACGCTCCCACAAATATTACTAAGCTACATGACAAAGCATCTCTTCTAGTGAAAGTTTAAATCCGCGTCACCTCTCAATGTGGTACCTATACAAAGGCCAAACATTGGCCATTGTTATAACTGCCTGTATTGTAGGTAACTTTTTAAATACCTACCATACATAATCAGCCTATAACGTTCCCACTGCTGGGACACAGGCCTCCTCTCTACGAGAGGGAGCGGCCTGTTATCTACCACGCGGGGCCAGTGCGGGTTGATCGTCTTCGAATTTTTGTTTCTAGGACATGCCGGTTTCCTCACGATATTTTCCGTCACCGTTTTGAGAGCAGTGGTGATGAAATTATTTACACATAGCCACACATAGCACATAGCGCCTGTCTGGGTTCGAACCCACGACCTTCAAGTCGGGGCCGTTACGATTGCGCCACCACTACTCCACAGACTATCATCATCCATTTAAATACCATCATCTCAGCCTATCGCAGTCCACTGCTGGACATAGGCCTCTCCCAGGTTGCGCCACAACACCCTGTCCTCCACCTTCCGCATCCAATCCGTCCCAGCAACCTTCTTTAGGTCGTCCGTCCATCTAGCTGGGGGGCGTCCCACACTACGCTTGCCAATACGCGGCCTCCACTCCAGGACTCGTCTGCTCCACCGGCCATCGGTCCTTCGACAAACATGGCCAGCCCACTGCCACTTCAGTTTGCTTACTCTGCGTGCTATGTCGGTAACTCCGGTTCTCGGTATTTAAATACCATGGTATTATCTAATATACCATTATGACGGTTATTTTTGAGGAGTCGCCAGAGATGCACTGCGGTTCCCTGACAGTATACTGTAACAAAACTAAAGGGGTCAAGTTAAATTAGTTAGCGAAACTGTGCAGACGTGATGAGTACCGATATTTAACAATTTTATTGTGCTAAACAACTCATCATCTGCCTGCCTTTTCCCAACTATGTGGGGGTCGGCTTCCAGTCTGCTAACCGAATGCAGCTGAATACTAGTATTTTACATGGAGCGACTGCTCCAACCTCCACAACCCAGTTACTGGGTAACTAGCAACTGTAGTCTACAATAAACAACTGTGACTATAAATTGAATGCACAATTTGGTTATTCCGCAACACTAACTTCCCTTTGCCACGTTTATGGCCGTGGGAGATGATGTTTTTAATGAGTTCCCATCTCAATCGCTAGATACCCTATAAATCTTTACACGTCCTCACAAGATCAGTGCTGTGTAGCAATAATGGTGTTTCAATAATCTGCAACCGGTCCACCGATTCGCTGCGCGTCCCATCCGCCATTAGCTGTCAGCGAAAATTAGTTACGCGTAAGGCCACCAGACTGCGCCACTTTTGCAGGATTAGGAATTAATTTTGAAATAAGTAGCTATTATGATTTTTGGATTATTTAGTCCGATTGTCCGTAGTCCCAAAGATCGCGTTCAAACAAAAAACTCTTCAGCTTTGTTATATTTAAAATATATACACGGTTAAGTGCATAAGGAAAGCCAAAAATTAAAACATAAACATAACTACAATCATCGCAAAAATCTTCAAGGTGTCATTTTTTCATAAGTACTTTAATAGATTTTCGAATTTATCGCTTAAGCTTTAGGTTCAAGGTTGATTGGGATAATTTGACAGTTTCAGACTTTCGGGTAGCTTGATGTGCTGGCGTCTGTAAAATAGTATAGTTATTAATACATCGTGTCTTACTTAATACTTCTGTTCTTTTCCAAGTTTTCGCGAAAACGCCTGAGATTTTTTGTACTTAAATACCTAGGTGTTTATTCATAAACGTTGAAGCTTTAACCTAGGTAATGATTAGCGACTGTTTAACCATACATTTTTGACTTTTAAACGTGTCTTATCTTAAAGCAACGTTTATAAATAAACCCCATACTGTGTATGCGCTCTCACTCCGACAAATACTCTTTAATATTTGACTAAAACATACTGAAAACGAAATAAAAAACAGCACAAATGTATTCCCACATAAACCAGAAACATGGCAGCCCTATCGACGGGCGCCATTAAATTTGTACGACAGTGTAATAAAATGTCACACTGACACGTATTCAGTGGTTATAATTTTGTTTTTACCTGTAAAAGGTCATATGCAAAGCCTGTCGTTTTAATTATTAACTCGCATTTAATTAATAAGTTCTTTTTAGTTTATACCATCAATAAACAAATTAATTTTAATAGACAAACGATATTTTTAGAACCTTTTCTGGAAATCTGTACGTGACTACGAAAAGTAGTACCTAGTCAAAAATATGAAGCTAAAGTTGTTTTTTTTAATTCCAGATACTAATCTGAAGGCCAATTCTCGTAATTCAAAACGTTCAAAATCAAGTCGCAGTTTCATCTCGGCGACAAACAAATGTCAAAAACTTGTCAATATGTAGGGAGATTAGAAGTATTTTTTGACAGATTGAGACTGAGATCAGACTGTGAACGGTCTTAAAATTACGAGAATTGCCCCTCTGACATTTTAAGTCTTTTGTGTTTGCGTTTTTTTAGTACAGAAATTCGACATTACACCTGTCAGATTAGTATCTGGGTTTACAAAACGAACCTAGTACCTAGCTCATTTGCAAGAAATTACAAATATTAGTTACATCATTAATGTCAGTGTCGATATCGTTAGAGGACCAAACTTTACAATGTAGGTGCGCAGAAAACACTGACCTGTTGTTATATTTACAAGAAAATGGATTAGTTAATAGTTCCTCTGGGCTAGAACCATTACCCCATCGCAATTTGCACACTTTAAGGCACCATTTTACAATAAGCAGTTACCTACATTGTAACCACGAGGTTGTGTGGTCTAGTAATTCGTGCTACTAGTTAATATTTGATGAATTAGTCTACTTAGTTTTAAAACATAATCATCACGCTTTTGTTCCCCGAAGAGTTAAGCAGAGGTGCACCCACATTTCGTCAGCTATGCCACGTAACGCTTGCCGAGGTCGGTCCATGGCCTATCCTTTCGGAGAATACAAACATCATCTGCCCAGCCTTTTCCCAACTATGTTGGGGTCCGGTTCCAGTCTCATCGGATGCAGCTGCATACCAGTATTTTACATGGAGCGACTGCTTACCTGAATTCTACAACCCAGTTACTGGGTAACACGATTACACGATACCTTAGTTAAGTCTGGTTGTCAGGCTTTTGAGCTTCTGACTTGACTACCCGTAACGACTGCCAAAGACCACACACACACATACAGCCAACCGGGTCGGGACACAGCTTAACCTGCCTTCCTAGGCACCGAGGGATCACGATATGTACTGAATGGTCATCCATCCACGAACCGACCGCGGCATGCGTAGCTTGACCTTTGATCGACCCATGCGGCCGTTATCATTTAGCCACAAGCCCACGTTTGTTTGCCATTCAACAACGTAAAATGTAGAAGTTTCTTAAAACGAGTTTTTTTTTATTAATTTTATATAGTTAAGGAGCCAATCGCCTAAATTATATTTTATCTAGTTCTGATCATAAAATTACTAATAGGAACATATTATGTTTAACGACTTTTATTGACATCTAGAAGACATAAAATTTTATTGCCTAGATTTTTCGCAAGGATTAAGTATAACCTATGTAAAAAAAACCGGCCAAGTGCGAGTCGGACTCGCGCACCGAGGGTTCCGTACAATTTAAAATTATTAAAAATATTTTTATTAAATGATATACTTAACAAAAAATTTACGGTTTTCGCAATTTTTCTTTTATCTGTGCTATAAGACGTTGCTTCGTACCAAATTTCAAGATTCTGAGTTCACGGGAAGTACCCTGTAGGTTTTGATTCCCTTGCGAGTGTCAAGAATTTGCGGAAATTTGCCCGCATAAATGGCTGTATCTTTTCCTTGTCCTTACCTCTTCCTGTTGATTATGGACGCTCTGACGGCGGACATACAGGAAGAGGCCCCCTGGTGCATGCTGTTTGCCGATGACATTGTTCTTGTCGGCGAAGATGGATCCGAGATCCAGAGCAGATTGGAGAAATGGCAACAGAAGCTGGAGGATGTTGGCTTGAAAATCAGCAGAACCAAAACTGAACATATGTTCTGCGATTTCGGCGGTCTCTCCAACTCTAGAGCCATAGCGCTTGGTGGCGCGCTTCTCCCAGTCTGCTCCGACTTTCGGTATCTCGGTTCACTCGTGCAAAGCGATGGCGAAGTAGATCGGACGGTTAAGCACAGAATTAACACTGGATGGATGAAATGGCGGCAGGTCACGGGAACAATCTGCGACTCCCGCATTCCCCTTAAACTTAAGGGGAAGATATACAAAACCATGGTTAGACCTGCTGTCTTGTATGGATCAGAATGCTGGGCCACAAAAGGGATGAATGAAAGGCAATTGCATGCAGCTGAGATGAGAATGCTGAGAGGGATGTGTGGTGTTACACGAATGGATAGAATAAGAAATGAGTATATAAGAGGAAGTTTGAAAGTGGCACCGATAATTGAAAAGTTATGTGGAAACCGGTTGTCATGGTATGGGCATGTATTACGGAGGAATGAGGAAAATGTCGTGAGGAAAGTTTTGAGTATGAATGTCGATGGCTATAAGAGTAGGGGACGACCAAAGAAACGATGGATGGACTGTGTGAATGATGATATGGTTAGAAAGGGGGTGACTGTCGAGATGGCGGCTAATAGAGGAGTATGGAAGAAAAAGACATGTTGCGCCGACCCCAAATAATTTGGGATAAGGGCAGGAGAATGATGAAATGGCTGTATCTTTTGCTTGCGTCGGCTTAGAAGTTTGATTTTTTCACAGCTCCAAGGGTCAGTAGACCTGAGTATTCGATATAAATTCCACGCGTTCCTGAGAAAAAGGGTCTTACCAGACAGACGGACGGACTGACGTACAGCAAAGTGATCCTATAAGGGTTCCGTTTTTGCCTTTCAAGGTACGGAACCCTAAAAAACCACTTAGTTCCACTTAACGATTACTCTTGTGTCATAAAATAAGGAAATATGAGATTCTAAATTGAAAATAAAACATAAAAATTATCAATTTTATTGCATTACCTACTTACATAAATTTTAACAATAAAAAATATACCTAAGATATAATATATATTAGTATAAATACATCACCACCTAGGTGATGTATTTATACCAATATATACCTACTAAAAATAAAAGCTAAAGAGTTTGTTTGTTCGGACGCGCTAATCTATAAAATTACAAGTCGGATTAAACAAAAAATGCATTTGATAGCCCAATTCTCAAGGAAGGTTATAAGATATGTATTTAACATCACGCTGCAATCCTCCGGAGCCGAGCAAAAGGTCAAAAAGAACGATAAACGAAAACGAAGTATTTAAGAATAATCCGATTTATTTTCAATTAAACGGCGGCGGGTCGCAGTTAGTATTTAAAGATTTATAAAGGCATCAAGGTTTTTCTGCGAACCTCAAACAAAATGGATTTTAAAATAAAAGGTATCTTATCATTCTTATTACAATGCTAACATACATTAAAATAATGCTTTAAAGATTTGATTGATATTCCAAGAAATAGTCATTCAATAGGATTAAATGAACTTAGAGGGTTGTATTGATAATTTTAATGATTATAATTCTATAAAGTCACATTTGTTACGCTCGCGAATCATATTTTAATCAACATGACACTGACCTGCCAATTACAAAAAAATGTAAGATAATTTTAATTTCGTGGGCTACGCTGGCGCTTCCCCAATATCTAACCAATAACTATAAAAAAACAAAAGAAGATTATCAGATAATTGCAATTCAAAACACATTCCAACTCTTTGAAAGAACCTCCTCGCAATCACTCTCGCTTCCAAAGGTAACCGACCCCATTACCCACAATTTATGTACAATGACGTCACTAAAGTACCCAAATAATCACTATTTGGTACCGACATGCGTTTGACATCGAACGTCTAAAACAGACGATAGCAGATACCCAATAAAGCGACTTAGATAAGAGTTCGGCACCAAATATGTTAAATTATGGGCCGTGGGTTGGTGTACGGGTTGGGGGATTGAGACTGGATTCCGTACAGAGTTTCTTGCCCGTTCTTCTCCATAGGTACCTACTACGCTTTAGAATGGGCAATTTTCAAGGGGTTGGACAGTCAGAAAGCTGAACCTTTCGACGGCACGGTTGGCGCAGTGGTTAAGCGATTGACTGCTGCGCTGCGTGTCGCGTGTTCGATTCCCGCACGGAACAAATATTTGTATGACCTACATGTATTTGTTCCGAGTCTGGGTGTTTTTCTATCTATAATATGTATGTATTTACAAAAAAAAAAAAATTGTATATAAGTAGTTTATCAGCCATCTTGTTACCATAACACAAGCATTAGGTTGCTTAGCTTGGGACAAATGGTGCTGTGTGAAATGTCCAGGGATATTATTATTATTATTATTATTCTGACTGTCCGACCCCCAAAACGTGCCTGTAATTGGTTTATTTGAAATATGCTTTGAGTTCGAGTACAATTTTTATACCAGTCGTGTATTGTTCAGCAATAACAGCCACACGAAGGTTGAGCTATATTTGCCGAGGTCGGTTCGTGGATGGGTGACCATCCATATCGAATACCCCTCTGTTCCTGGGAAAGCGTTAAGCCGTTGATCCCGGCTGTCATTCGTACGACATCGTTATGACAGTCGTTACGGGTAGTCAGTAGCCCAAAGGTCTGATAGCCCAGACTTACGACCGGATAATCGTGTTACCCAGTAACTGGGTTGTGAAGGGCAGATAGCCAGTCGTTCCATGTAAAGTTCTGGTATTCAGATGCATCGGGTTAGACTGGAAGTCGACCCCAACATAGTTGGGAAAGATAGGTGCTAGGCAGATAATCATGACAAATCAACAACTTCAAACCATTATTACCGTTACCCAAGGAACCCAAATAAAAGATTTTCAACGTGTCCCAAGATAAGTTTTGTCGTCCATTCCGTCGTTTGCATTCAAGAACGATTTATAATTGATTTACACCATCTGGTCCGGTTGAATACATTAAAATGAAACTTATACTTCGCTCTTATACTATGTTTTCGAGAATGCGACGGCAATTACGTACATACATACAAATTGTATAACATTCGTATTTTCGTGGCACTTATTAAAGTATGAAAAATATCACGTATCTTTGGATCTACGTACTTAATGGGATGCAGTGGTGTCGGATATCATATTATAATGTGGTATTTGCGTAAGAATTTCCAATACATAGCTTTATATACGAGATTTATTTTATTTATTTACATAGGTCTTGTTTCGGCTCGTGGCAAAATAAACTATAAGCTCCTGCTCGAATCGATCTTCGAGGTAACGAAATACTTGCCGAAGTCCGTCTGTGGATGGGTGACCATCCATTTTACTCGTAAGTATGTATCGAGACTCTTCCGTGTATCGGAAAGCACGTTAAAGCGGTGGTCCCAGCTGTCATTTGTACATAGATATTTGACGGTCGTTACAGGTAATCATAAGCCTGAATGTCTGACAGCAAGTCTATCTTAACTGAAGCACTGGGTTCAGTGTTACCCAGTGCTTCAGTTAAGATTGAGCTTCAGGTAGGAGAGGCAATCGCTCTATGTAAAATACCGATATTCAACTGCATCCAGTTAGATTGGAAGATGATCCTTTTTTTTTGGGTGGGTAATCATCAAATGACCTCTCCAGCTCTGGGCTGAGCGGAAGGGCGTGTCAGACTTTTACTGATTAAAACCACCGTGTTCCTTCAGTTGTCTGTGCCAGGGGCCACGGTATCTCTTTCGAACAACCCGCGGCCCTGGCAGGCATCGGCCCTAGCGGACCCCGTCAGTTCGTGCTGACATCTCTTTGAGGCGCGCGTGGAACACAACGTGCCGTCGACCCGGGCCTGGTCCTTACCGGGCGGCGAGCTGCCCATTGCTCACCGCCCGCAAGCCCGCGCCTACGGTGGTCGGGACTCGGCTATTGACTCCCGTCCAGGGCGTCTCCTGCGGCGACTAGGGGCGTGAGGGCGCAGTGATTGCCTCTCCCTCACGCGCTCCGCCTCCTCCTTCGCGAGCATTACTGCTTCGCAGAAGGAGGTGACTGCCTCCCATGCACTCTCGCTCCGTACCATGGTCTGGACCAGGGCCGGACGCGAGAGGTCGCAGCCGCCGATCGCCGCCACGAGGACGCGGCGGTGCTCCGTGCAAGGCAGGCAGACCTCCACCGTATGCTCCACCGTGTCTTCCGGGCAATCCACACTGTGCAGTGCACTAAATTATCATAATAATTATCATAATAATTATCATAATAATTTAGTGAGTTTCTTAATTGTGGGGCACACTCACTAAAATTTAATTGACAGGCTTATGGTGATTTATCGAGGTAGGCACTGCTTATATGCCTTTATGCAATGCACGCTACGGACTGGTCACCCCCTAGACCTAGTAGACCCTTAGTTCTGACTTCTGAAAGTAAACTTCACACTTTTGATCCCAAAATAAATAACTTTCCCTAAAAAGGCTTTTCGCTAAACCCGATAAAATCATTTCTACCTAGAAAGAATACAACATTGATATACCTATGTCTACCCTTCTCCTAAGCGTACTTGGGTCGGCCCTCAAACCTGATTCATCCAAATATCAGTAGTCCCATCTTACTTATTAAACCGCCATTTCAAAATCACACTAAATTCATATTTTTATCGGCACACTTTTGAGTTTCTTTCGGCAAGGACTTTTTATCTCAACTTAACTTAATCCTCAATTCAGTTAATTTAATCATGTCCTTACTTTAATCTGCTATTTAAATATGCATTTATAATAACAGAACCACATCTGTATGTAAATTAAAGTGCAATAAGTTATGAAAATATCTTATTCTTTTAAGACTTGCCCGTATTATTAAATACTTTAAGTAGTTCATATACGTAAATTGCATGTCTGGGTTAAGACGGGCTTAATGACTACATTCTTCAGAAGTCGATATTTCTATACTTTACGATATTAATCGTTGCCTCGTTGGTCTAGACTTTAGAGGTCGCAAGCGCTACTGCTAATTTCCTGGGTTCGATTCCCGTGTCTGATAAGCTTAATCCACTAACTTCTTCTTCTATATCCTTCCCCAGGGTTCAAAGTATCCCATACCAAATTTCATCAAAATCAGTCCAGCAGTTTTGGAGCTTAGCCCGAACAAAGACAAAAACAAAAATTAAAAAAAAAAAGTTTTTTTTGCTCTAAGTAAGTACCCGTATATACTTTCATAATTGTATTTATAGTAAAAAGCTATTATTTTGACATAACAAACAGAGACTTCAATTTTATTTATTTGTATAGATAGATTAAATATTCAACTCAATATTCGCGAAAGCATTAAAAAAAAAATCATAGTCCATTGATGCTTTACAAACAACTTTATACATCCTCCTACTCGAGAATAAAGCAATGAACATAAAAAAACAGGAGCTAATAGGATAAGAAACCATAAACACGGATTACAGTACAACAACCTTTTTTCTCCGAATCAATTCGACGCTCAAGCAAGGTAGCCGAAAGAATTAAGTTTAAAAAATGTTGCCCCACTAATAAAAGCGGCCAAAGCGAGTGTGTCTTGCACACGAAGGGTTCCGTACCATAGAACAATATTTAACACTACATATTTATTACGCCGAAAAAAACACTGTTGTAATGGTAAGTAAAAAAAGTAAAAAAAAATTAAAGGGGTGTCCCCCTTAATTTTTTTTAACTTTTTTTGTTTTTATTTGTTGTTATAGCGGCCATAGTAATATACACTCAGTACAATTACTTAAGTATCTACATATTACGGTTCAAAAGATACAGACGGATGGACGGACAGACGAGTGGACACCGGAGCCTTAGGGCCTTTGTATATACACGTTTTTCTTGCCGTGAAAAACTGCAATTTATTCCGGGTGTGTACGTGTAGGCTTGGTCGTCAGTGTTTATGAATCACTAAGGAAACTTGCTGACAGGCACGTTTTTTCTACGGCACGGTTTATACAGTAAAGAAACCGTGCCGTGTACAAAATTCCTTAGTACCAGGGTCCCGTTGGCTCCCCTTGTGTACGGAACCCTAAAAAGACTTAAGACACTAATAAAATACCATCAATAATACCCTTTTACGACACCACTTTCGTACAAAATAACCACAAATCAAAATCACTTTCGCGAAACAAAATTTATCGATATCGAACCGTAAAAATAATCTCCCACACAGAATATTTTTGAGTATCGGATAACAGGAGGTCGTGCAAAATATGCAAATACTAAACAAACGACTCTGGCGACACTTTATTCGCTGTCATCTTGGCCATCCATTTTGTTTTGGGGTTGCCTGAGTAAAATTTTAAAGTACACATTTTAAGTGTTTTTTTTTTTGTGAGACCGATATTTCGGTAATTTATTAATCGTAATGTTTCTGGATGCGGAAGGCGGAGGACAGGGTGTGGCAGTCTGAGAAAGGCCTATGTCCAGTAGTGGACTGCGCGGCTGAATGTTTCTAATATTCCAGGGCATTGCATAATTAGTTACACCAGTAGCTTAATCTAACATAACGCCTGTATTTCCCTGAAGGGAGAGGTGTGTCAAATCAAATCATTTATTTCAAATAGGCACATAAAAGGAACTTTTGAACGTAAAAATTTTCAAAAAAACAACCGTAATTAATACCATAACAACAACAACAACATATCATAACATCACGCCTTGTTTCCCCGAAGGTTAGGCAGAGGTGTATGTATAACGTTACCCTCATTTTGCCAGTTTTTTTATTTTTTTTTTATATCCCTGGACATTTCACACAGCACCATTTGTCCCAAGCTAAGCAACCTAATGCTTGTGTTATGGTAACAAGATGGCTGATAAACTACTTATATACATTTTTTTTTTGTAAATACATACATATTATAGATAGAAAAACACCCAGACTCGGAACAAATACATGTAGGTCATACAAATATTTGTTCCGTGCGGGAATCAAACCCGCGACACGCAGCGCAGCAGTCAATCGCTTAACCACTGCGCCAACCGTGCCGTCAAGTTATGTGTGTGCTGTGTTGTTTCAATAAATAAAGGAAAATTTTCGTCCATGGCAACACCTTTTATCCAATCCAGGCAGCGCTTGCATTCGACGAATCGAAATTTAAATTTGTTTTGTTGCGTTCGAAATTTAAAATTGATGACACCCCGTTCTGTAATCAAATACATTGTAATATTTATTACTTTTAAATGTATCTGACAAAAGCGGCGGCAGGCCAGGTCGGTATCGGGATGGGTGGTCATTTTGGCATTCATAACGATTTCAGATAACAGTTCCGGGTTTCAGGTCTTTTTAAATAACTTCATATAAATAAACATGAAATGCTATTCGTTGGCAAGGGACTTTACGGTTACTTTTTGTTTTTAATTGTGGATTAGGTTTTCAGGAAAAAAAAAGTTTCCAGAAAAAATGTCAAATTCGGGATAAACTGAACGTCCTCTTTTCTATTGGATTTTTGTAGAAATTATTGAAATTTGGACAATACAAAGTCTGTCGGGTCATGTCATGAAAATAAATCATCAGCTAACTCGTAGCTTATTATTCCTTAGCAATCTGATTGGTGGAGTTTAATTAGTAGTAGAGCAATTTGTTAATACTAATGACCGGTTTTATTCCTCCTTTAATTATTCCTCCGATAAAATTATCTGGCGTTGGAAAAATCAGCTCTAAGCTATATGATAAAGAAACCTAGATATTTTGTCAAGTCGTAAAAATCGTGCGCAGCAAGGCCGGGTCGCTAGTAATTAAATGAATGAAGAAAAAACAAGTACATAATAAGTGAAACAGTCGGCCCAAAACTTTTCTAAAAAAAATCATATAATTTGTAGACCGTTTACTAAACACAGATAAAAGATAATAGATATAATCTCCAAACAGATTGTAATGCTAATAATAACAAGCGTAATATTTAAATTGTTATAAAAAGTGAAACGAAAACATTACCAGTCATTATTTTAAAATGTTGCCAGCATAAAAAATGTACGCACATAATAATGGAGAAAACAAATTAAATAATAACTCTGCAACCATTTTTAATAAAGCACATTTCGTAACGGAACTTGTTAAACGGAAAGAACAATTTTGACATGAGTGTACTTGATGTCATGTATTTTTTTACTAAGCACTGCTTCTAAAAATATTCTGTCAATTTTGAACCTTAAAACCAAAGACATAAAAGTCATGATAGCATTTAGAGGACGCATAAATATATTGGCAACAATTAAATGTTAGACAAACGAAATAGAAAGTTCTACATCATCGAATGATTACTCATTCAAAAGATGATTCCATTGTAACATAGTTCTTATATCATATAATTCATCCTATTAAAATAACATATTGATATTCTAGCAATAGGATTCATAATTATTTTTCTTTGCCTGCGAAATTTCTCTCATAATCACTAAATGACAGCTGTCAAATTCCGCGGGAAATTAAAATGTCGTGAAAACAAGAAGTATTTGTTTGTTGAATAAGAAGCTTGACAAAGTCCGTCACTTTATATTGATCGTCGTATAAATAAGAATAGAACCTCCTTTAATGACTTTTGCGTTATTTTAGTAGTGAAAGCATATTTTTGAGTTGTCCTACGTTTGATCTAGAGGACGACAAAAATATTTTGTTGTACGGTAAAATAATTCTTACAAGGAGTCAGTGTCTCTCTAATATAAAAGGTAAATATAATTTTTAGTTCGCTATTTCTTCTTAGTTACCCTTATCCTTGATTTGTGTGAGATTTCAATGAAAAATACTTACGACTGCAAAAGCTAAATATTTCCGTACCTAGTTAAAAACGTTCAAAATCTAGTCGCAAGCTCATCTCAGCGACAATCAATGTTAAAAATATAGGGAAACTAGAGGTATTTTTACAGATGGAGACAGATCATACTGTGAACGTTCTTAATACTACGAGAATTCAGAATTCTAAAATTATGAGAACCTTCTCATCCTCTTTTTCAATTTATAAACCTGAGCAACTTCTCTTTACTTATTTAAACAACGACAACAAGTGTTTAATTAACCTAAACACACTAAAAAGGACCTCATTTTAAACATGAAATTAAAGGACAGTTCCGAACCCTGTTTGACTGGTATCGTAGCATGTTTCTAATTTGACATTAAAGAGTTTGAAGGCCATTTCCCGTAATTAAAAACGTTCAAAATCTAGTTGCGATCTCATCTCGACGACAATCAATGTCAAAAACTTGTCAAAAATGTGGATATTTTGTACATATTGAGACAAAACAGACTGTGAACGTTCTTAAAATTACGATGCCGCTCTGATATGGTCGTCGTGCATGTGATATAGAGATAATATCAGCGAAGTTTACTTACTAAATATTTTTTTTACTTTTGTTGTAACTTGTAAGTAATCTATTCTATAATTTTTAATCCCTCAACCTGAACAGGTAATTTTTTTCTGTGCCTTTAATCCCTTCAATAATATCTCGATAAGACATTTAAATTGATTCCCGCTTTTATTAATCAAGTAGGTATCTTATAAAGTATGGAGAATAGAGGTATTATAAACATAACATAACGTTACGCTTGTAATCCCCGAAGCATTAGGCAGAAGTGTGCATGTAGTATACCTACTTATTTCGCCAGTTATTTTTAAGTACCTTATAGACATTTATATAATCAAAGCCTTACAGGTACGAAATAAAATGTGTGATATATTGCCCTTAATAGGCTCACGACCAATGGACTGATTGGTATTGATAACCTTACCGTAAGTGCCTCGAAACTTTACTAATTACTCGTACCAAAGAATATTATCACACCTACTACACTTACTAGTTTCATGATTGCACCTACCACTTTTTGTCTCTGAATTGCCCAAAGATTGACTGGTAGAAAATGCCTCAGGCAAAAGTCCGCCTCTGTACATTCCGAGGAATAATTTCGAATTTTTGACAGGTCTCCCATACAAAATCTGTCAGACGTCAATTTTATTCCACGAATAAAAATTACCTGTCGAATGAAAATTGAAATTGAAAATATTTATTTCAGACTAAGCACACAGTAATTGATACAAGTCCATATTATGTTAGTAAGTAGATACTTATAGCTATGTTAGTAAAATTTAAAATAATTATTATTTTGGACATGCATGTGCGACCAATGCCTCATGATTTGGCTGTCCACTCTGTCCGACACCACGCTCAGAAGCGTGTTCGTGCTACCCTTTACCCGAGACCATAGGGAGGCCGTTCTTTTGCGAAGAACCAGCCCTTAAAGTATTAGACAAATAAATAAATACTATCTCAACAAACTAGCTCCAAATCACCAAACACCACAAACAACTTTCCTTTAAAAATAATCTCCACTCCATCACATAACCTCACTCAGATCGGCGCGGATGGCACATTAAACCCGCCAATGGGACCGGTCTCATTCGCAGCACGCTAATTGGCGGGCATGCCGCATTCCTGACACCTCTGCGACATTCACTCGCATGTTACACGGCAGTTTGTGTTTAACAACCCTGAAGACTAGGGTTGGTACACGACAGGTATTAAAGATGGACGATTACTCCTCCGCTGATGGTGTAAATGGGACGGTGAGACGGAATCTATGTCATTGTGTTCACGAGACGAATGAAATCGTTTGGTATGAATTGTTACATTTTGAAATAAATTGAACCTCTATTATTTCCCATTTTGCACTCCTAAAAATATGATTGAACACTATAATACCTATAATGATTGCGACTCTTTTTGTGAACCTCAAATAATTCCTATTTTGGGGACCTAGAGAGACTAAATAACCAACTAACTTGGATGCGACTAATTTGGATGTAGCGCTCGCTGGCCGCTTCCGTCGTAGCGCTCGCTTTGCTCGCTCGGCTCGCGCGCGGTTTGTTACAGTTCTCACCTAACTTAACCCATTAGGCCGGGGTGCCCTAGCTTAATACTGTGACCAATTCTGCTCGCGCGTGGTCGAGCACAGTTTCAACTTAAAATAATCAGGTACCTAATCCCTAATCCTAGGCAGTTGACTTATTCAATAAAAAAACTTTATGATAGTTCACTATTAGAACGTTTTTTCGTTTTTTCAGCTCGTACATTTAAAGGCTATTTTTTTTCTGATATATCAAATTTTCAAATTCTGTTATTGAATAAAAAAAATGAAATTACTTTTTTTCGCTGTAGCTGAAATCGAGCCCATAACTGTTATCTACTGTTATTTGATATTTTGTATACAAGAAGCTGTTGGTGTATATAAATAAATAAAAATGTCAACTAACTTTGGAGGGTACTGTACCCAAGTCACGTTCGCATCTTAAGTATCTATTATTATGGAAGTTTATTCTTTCCAATCGCTATAATCAGTATCAACAAGGACCATCAAACCAAACCTCAAACACATTTCTTCCCCAAAATGTCCGCAATTGCACCATTTAACGATAAATCCCTTCCGAATGAAATCTCCAACGACTTAAAGTGAACTTAAAACTTAAATCGTCTTAAAATTGAAAATGCAAACTAGTTTGCGACTTTCAGCTCCCGAACGTTATACCTTTTGTTTCTTTTAAACGCTCGTTTGGGACACTTGTTATTTTTGTGTTTAGTTTCAAAGTGCTGAATGTATTCATGATGGAAATAGAAAAAAACTGTGAGTACTTATTGATCTTGAGAAAAGGATTTATAAAAGAAAGTATCTTTGTCTTGTCTTCATCCTACGTCCTATCCTACTACCTGCCTTACTTCCCTTCCTTCCTACTAATCACACTAATATTCTAAAGGCGAAAGTTTGTGAGTGTGTGTGTGTTTGTATGTTTGTTACTTCTTCACGCTCAAACGACTGGACCAATTTTCATGAAATTTGCTACGGACGTAGCTGACATCCTGGATTAACAGATAGGATACTTTTTATCCCGATATTCCCACGGAATCGAAACTTATACGGGTGAAACTGCGGGGCGCAGCTGGTATTATTATTAAGTATCCTACTAATATTATAAACCGAAAGTTTGTGAGGATGGACGGATGCATGTTAGGTACTCTTTCACGCAGAAACTACTGAACGGATTTGGATGAAATTTGGCACACAGATAGTTTATAACCAGGATTAACACATAGGATACTTTTTATCTCACGGGATCGAAACTTATGCGGGTGAAACCCCGAGGCGCTGCTAGGGACTCATACTATCGCCTTGGATGAGTCTGTAATGGTGTTATAATTTTAATTTAAATAGATAAATACATTTTTACCATCGGAGATTAAGAGATTGCAGACTATGTCGGTATGTTTTTTTTCAGTCATTTTAATCATGGTCTGGCAGTTTGACTAATTTATGCGGCCTACCCAATTGTTCTTTCTTGGGTATTGTTTGTTCAACTCCTCAAGTTCTGAGTTGAGCTGCATGATTACTGACAAATGCGTGCACTGACTGGAAAGGTACGCACGGCTACACATCAAGCTATACATAACCAGTATAAGCTGACTTCTGATTGTACGATAAACCTACACAATGCGAGGTCAGCTAAAACTGGAAATGTATAGCTTAATGTGTCGCCGTGTGTACCCTCAAGGTGTGGTTCTTTCCTCAAATAAAAAAATAACATTTCAGACATCAATCTACATCATGATCTGACCAAGATTATGTGTGGACTTTAAAAGAGACTGTGACTGAGTTTTTTTTTTTTATAATATCCCTGGACATTGGACAAAAAATATGATTGACGTGTAAAAGTGTTTGTACAAACCTACTTAGGGCTAATTTTTCAATTGACAGATAATTTTTATTCGTGGAATAAAATTGACGTCAGACCGTTTTTGTATGAAAGAACTGTCAAAACTTCAAAATTATTCCTCCAATAAAATTATCAAGCGTTGGAAAAATCAGCCCCTATAAAATAATTTATTTGATTGTCGCTGAGATGAGACTGCGACTAGATTTTGAACGTTTTTAATTACCGGAATTGGTCTTCAGTTCTACGGCTAATATGGCCGGCCTGTGGCTACTTCAGCTTCAGAAGGCTAACATTAACGAAATAGACAATTATATAAACATGCGTTTCAATTATCGTAAGTGTTGCAAGACGGGAAAAGTCGTGAAGTTGTGTGTTGCAAGTTAATTTAAAATATCGATTTGTGGCCAGACTATAATATTCCTCCTTTTAACTAAACAATTTAAATCTTCATTTCCCTTTATGAGCCATTAGGTAGAGTTTAGAGCTTTCAATTACACGTTGCAAATATGAAAGGGTTTTGAAGACGGTGCATTTAAATGTCCTTTTTAGGGTTCCGTACCTAAAGGGCGCCGACGGGATCACGAGACCCTATATTACTCTGACAGCGGTTTCGCACTACGTCCGATCCGAATCCGAGAAATGACGGTCCGAAGTAGCCATAGTACTATTTGTATGAGGGGTTGCGCACCACATCCGAATTCAGTCCGTCCGAATTTAGAACATTCCCAATTCTGATTGAACTCGGATCTTGAATTCGGATTCGGATCGGATGTAGTGCAGAACCGGTATAAGGCTCCGCTGTCCGTCGGTCCGTCTGTCACAGGGCTGTGTCTTTTGAACCGTAATAGATAGACACTTGAAATTTTCACAGAGTGTGTACAACTATTAGCCGCTATAACAAAAGATAATTTAAATAAAATTAAGATAAAAATTAAAGGGTGTCCATATAAGAAACGTGTTTGTTTTACTAAAGTATTTTTTAATATGTAGGTAGTGTAAATATTGTACGGTGGTATGGAACCCTTCGTGTGTAAATCCCACTCGCACTTGGCCGCTTTTTAAATGACCTAAGGTAGTACCTTGAAAACCATGATTTTAATTACATTTGAACCGTGTATTCCACAATATTTGTTATTATTTAAATTTTCTGGAATGTTAGTAAAATCAAAATTGAACATAAATATTAGTATTTTATTATCAAACATTTTGTATTTGCCTACACATCAATATTATTAGTGTAAACGCACGGGTTTCGTGCAGATTTACTTTTAACAAAATAAATTCATTTAAATCTGTCAGAATAGCAATAGAAACCAATAAAACTAAATTGTCTATAGTATTGATGACTTTTTTATTTCATTTTAGCATACGACCTCTTTTTATGTTCGAATTTCAAAAGTTACCATAGACATAAATTCAACGTTTCGTTCCACTTGTCAATGCACACAAGCTAATTGGCCCAAGGTGATAATTAAATTTATATCAATTTAGATTTCACAATTTTGTTAGTTGCAAAAAAAAATACTTGATATGCAACATTTTAACCAGTTCTACTACACCAATGAACAGGATAACACGTTTATAATATGCGGTGGGAAAGAAGAAAGACTCAACCGCCATTTTGATCAAACTTGAACAAGCAAAATGATGATAGAACAGCACCCTAATTGCGTAACACAGTTTTAATCACAATTTGAAGGATTTTGCTCATCCATTGCTACATTTATGTTCGAAAAAATTGTCTGATCAACAACGATAACTCAATGAATGGTGTTGAACTGTCAAAATGAAAGCCATTGCTATTGTTAGTGTGTTACCCCGCAGGATAGTAGGTACGTAGGCAATATGTAGGTCTTTAGATAGATCTTTGGTAAAGATCTTTGTCTGCGGGGTAATTGCGTAACCCACATAAAATGACAATTGATCGCAAGGGTTGCATTTTGACATTTCACCCACGTTCATTGCGTTATTTACGTTGTTGAACAGACGATTTTTTCAAACCTATGACGCAATGGATTAGCGGCTGTCTTCTGATGACAGATGATGATGTCACGACGGCACAACTGTGATGATATTCAAGCTGCTGAACCACTAATACGATGACCACGTCTTCTGGTAAAGGCTATCCTGCGCCATTAAATATATCTTTCATACAAAACGCAAAGTGGACAACGATTGCGCTTCATAGAAAAGAAATACGCAAGTATAACACAAGCATCTACACAAAATTACCATTTTACACTGCACTTAAGACATTTTACCTTTACCCTGCATCCTAAACGGCATTAAGTTCGTCTACACGAAAAAAAAAACACTAAAAGGCGCGAAAAAGTAAAAAACCCCGGCTGGAAGAACGCGTTCTCAGTGCGTCGGGATCACATAAAAAAGTTTAAAAAAAATGGCGGTTCGAGAGGTGTGATTTGTGTACATTTTCGCGCCGTTCGATAAAGTGTAGGCGATTAATGACTCACCCTATGCGATATCGATTATGTTTTAAAATGCTAATATTAATCGGGAAGGTGTACAGATTAGTATAAGCAAGCAGTCTTTGATGGTATTATTAAGCTATTATTACAGTTTGCTCTTGCGATAATTTAAAAAAAAAATAAATGAACAAAATATTTGTTTATGCTTAAATGTCTGTGGCATGCTGACCTCCCGTAAATGAGTTTATAATCCTACTATAACAATATTATAAATGCGAAAGTTTTTATGGATGGATGGATGTTTGTTACTCTTTTTTGGATGAAATTTGGCACACAGATGGTTTATAACCAGGAATAACATATAGGATAATTTTTGATCCCGGTATTCCCACGGGATCGAAATTTATGCGGGTGAAACCGCGGGGCGCAGCTAGTAGATAATAATAAAAAAAACAAGTATCTTTGATTAGCACACAAGGTTGTCGACATGTGGGACGTGGACTCTGCAATCATTGTACCGATAATCGATACAATTAATGGCCTAATAGCGGAGAGCCTCGACCCTCAGGAGGCTCTCATTGCGCGGCTGGATCAAGGGCTCGATTCAGAAAGCGGTAGGTACTCCTGGACACGGAGGAGGTGGCTCACTCTAGAGCCCTTACCACCACCAGCTTGGACCCCGTCCTTGATGCCGATGAGGTACTATTTTGTTATTTTATTTTAATGTTTTTTTTTTATAATACCAGCCTATTAATGCCCATCACCACTGCTCTCAAAAACGGTGAAGGAAAACATCGTGAGGAGACCGGCATGTCATAGGACCAAACATTCGAAGAAATGTGACATCTACCAACCCGCACTGGGCCCGCGTGGTGGATTACGGCCCATTCCCTCTCACAGAGAGGAGGCCTGTGTCCCAGCAGTGGGAACGTTATAAGCTGATTATGCTATTAATGTCCCACTGCAGCAGAACCGGAACAACTACTTGTAGGTCATACAAATATTTGTTCCGTGCGGGAATCGAACCCCCGATACGCAGCGCAGCAGTCAATCGCAACCGTGCCGTCCATCCGTCCGCCAATTGATCATGTATTGATGTTTTCCTTCACCGATGTCAATAATGTCCAAGACAAACTTGTACACATATGAATTTGAAAACATCACATTGGTACTTGACTGGATATGAAAAAATAAAATGAAAATGCAAACGATAAAATTCACGAGTTTCATTACAAAATTCTTGTAACCTTTGCAAAATAATATTCTGCAATAAAATGATCCGTGCTCACTAAAGTCTAAAGTAGTCGCGATCGCGGTCATTAAGAGGCAATTTTTTGCTTTTTTACGTGTACTGCAGACCTTTATAGAGTTTCTTACACTCTCAGAGAATTAATATTCAATGTAAAACAAGCAATATCGAAAGCACTCTTCACTGTTGAGATAATCTTTAACAAACCAATAACTTTGAGAAAGGGACGGAGAATACCGTCTCCCTCACGCTCGCGCGCTGTGATATTACAAAAATATAAATAACAATGTTTAGCGACAGTTTAATGGAGCCCCAAGTTTATTTGAAATTTTTCCTCCAAGTACGGGAGATATAAAGATGTCTCGAGACCTTTATTTACAAGGATCAATCACGGATGTCTGTGTCCCAAAAAACGCACAAGATATTTAGTAATTAATACGATCTGTAAAACATACATATCGATCAGAACCCATCGATGCGTCAAATCGCCAACGACAAGATATCAAAACAAAAAATTTGGGTATTCTCGATACAAGAGCTAGCAACACTGAAGGGAAACGGTAAAACTGGTGTTATATCTCGAGGCGTCGTATTTAATAATTTGAAGTGTTATTTATGCAGTTTGTAAATCATGTTAATTGTAATTTTGTTACACGCCCCTCCCGAGAAAGGAAATGCAATAAAGTTTTGTTCTTATAAAACATTCGTTCAATTCGTTCATGTGTCGGTCATTAATCTTGCGTTATCTGTGGCAGATTCGGTCATAGGTCATGTTCCGCCTTTTTGAACATCGAACTGATTATTAATAGATTTGGATCGAGACATAAAATATTCGACATATTCATTCAAAAGTATTTTTTTATCAACATTTTTTAAGCATTCAACAAATTGATTACTAATTATCCTTCATTCTCACGCATAATGTAGGAGCGTACCCAGTAAAAGTAAAAATAGCACGCTTCTCTGTGATCGTTCACAAAATCATCATCTACCTAACCTTTTCCCAACTAGGTATGTTGGGGCGGCTTCCAGTCTAACCGGATGCAGCTGAATACCATTGTTTTACATGGAGCGACTGCCTATCTGACCTCCACAACCCAACTACTGGGTAATACGATACCCCTTGGTGAGACTGGTTGTCAAGCCTTTCAGGCTTTTGACGACCCTTAACGACTGCCAAAAATCCACGAACGACAGCAAGGACCAACGGCTTACCGCGGCAAGCGTAGCATTACCTGATCGATCGACCTATGCGGCAGTAGTTAATTAGCCGAGCTCAGGTCATTTACAAAATATGAACCAAAAATTCACATCGGTAACTGAACTCTTACTCCTGTTTCGACACATTTGTTTATTATTTTAGAGTTCATCTCATAGAAAGAAAGAAAAGAAAGAAAATACTTACATTTATTTGCGGCAAACATGACGCAAAAAAAGAACAAACACACAAAAAAAAATAACAAGTCATCATCAAGTCATCAGTCGTCATCATTGCATAAGAATAAACCTCGTTTTTCTAATTAACTGTTATACATTTACATAAAGTTACATCAAAGTAAGCGCCTTGCCTTTGCTTGAAAACCAGTCTTACTAAAAACGTTTAAATGATTAATAAAAAGACTCCCGTCTACCATAAAATAAAGTGCAAGCACCCAAAATCAACTAAAATAATAAGAGTCTTTAGTAGCCATCTTCCTCAATAACAAATGTAACATCGCCACCATTTAAAATAAGGAATGATTGCAAAGATTTTAGCAGATGTAAACCTGCCGTCGTTTTAGTGCAAAGAATACATTTAAATGTGAAGAATACTACACAGATTTGGTCGGGATGGGATCGTGTAATCTGTTAATCGCACGCACGGCCCGCCATAACACAGTAACGGCTATTTTATGCATGAATGTATAATTTAATTATGGTTTCCAACGATGTGCGTCGTGAAATTTTGATTGGACGACATTTGTTACGACTTCAGAATTTTTATTTGCGTTCGTTTGCGGATTTGGAGCGTTCGGGAGTTCTGTTTTTGAATTGCTCGTGCGGAGTTATCACTTTCAAATGTCGAATGCTTGTCTAATCACACCGTCACACGGGACTTTGACGATTGCAAAGCGAGTTACATGATGAGTTGAAACTTTCAAGATCGGGCCCGTATCTTCGTTGACAGAATTAAGGAGTAACCCGATCCGATTCAGATAGCTACAAAGTACCTTCTTTAGACCTGTGTCCATGTGCCACCCTGTATAAAAAGTGGCCGTCGGCTGTTGCAGGCCTTTCCATGGAAGATCTAGTTTCTATATTCCATTCCCTTTTTGCAGACCAGTGGTAGCAAAGTGGTAACGACCGCAACTTAAGAGTCAAAGGTCGTAGATTTGAAACCAGGCAGCCGCATTACTTTGAGTAAATTATTTCGTCACCAATGCTCTCAAAACGGTGAAGGAAAACAACTGGCATGACCAAGAAACAAAAATTCAAAGACATGTCCACTCCCTTTCACCGAGAGGAATAGGCTTGTATACAAACGCCCAGACATGATTCAAGGGGGCAATTGCCCGCCAGACACAACACCCGTCTGGTCGGAGGATCCTTCCTTTTCTATGGAGGATGAGTGAACTTTACACCCTGTTCCTCGTACCTCCAAAGGCTGATTATTAAAAAAAATCACCTAGAGATCTTATGAGCTTTGAAGACTATTGCTCATATCCAAAACATTCACACCAGTAGCATTTAACCCAGCGAAGGGAAACTCCGTAACTTACTTACTTTGTTCCTATAGGTATATTGTGTACTTCACAGCACATAATATAGGAACAAAGAAGCCGTTAGTCGTTGATAGCAATCACAATCATAGTTAGATGCAGGAATGCGAGTCCGTTGCTAATCCCCAAGTGTAGCCGTAAGGAGGTTATCAAAATGGCGGCAACGTCTCATTTGAGCCAATTAGTGGTGTGCGTTGGATTGGTAAACTTAGGCTTTGTATGGTATGCACGGCTACACATCTAGCTAAACATAACCAGTGTAAGCTTACTTTAGATTTCACGAAAAGTCTAATACAATGCGAGGTTGGCTAAAACTGGAAATGTATCGCTTGATGTGTTGCCGTGAGTACGATCAGCATGAGATCTAAATAAGATCTAGAATCTAGATCTAGATCTATAATGTCTATGGTCACGCCTTCACGCCTTGTTTCCGTAGGGTTGGGCAGAGGTGTACATACATTATATAGTACACTCACATTTCGTCAGTGCTGTTTTAAGCCCCATTTAATAGGAGGCAAGCCTATTGCTATTAACTCCAGACTCCAGGTTGCTTCTGAGATATTTCAGATGGAAAAACACTTTGCCCGTCATGGGAATCAAACCAAGGACCTCATGTTCAGCAGTTGCGCTTGCGACCACGTGACCAATGAGGCAGACAAGTTGTAGTAGTGTATAATAATGTTTTTTTTACAAACTATGATAACCTAAAAAAGTGTAAAATGTTTTCAAGTTAAATATTTAAAGAAATATTGATGGCAAAAACTAATTGGAACGAGACGTATGTAAGTTGATTGACAACAGTAAAATCTGCTTCCGTTTCTCAATACAATTGACTGGTACACACGACGACATATAGGTACATTAAACTACGACACATCAAGCTAAGCTATACATTTCCAGTTTTAGCTGACCACGCACTGTATAGGCTTTTCGTACAATGAGAAGTCAGCTTATACTGGAAATGTATAGCTCGATATGTCGTCGTGCGTATAATCAATATTACAAGTCCTATGAGAACCTTGAAGTTTCAAGGATCCTTTTGAATAGTAGTTTTACCACACTAGGCACGGCACTCAATCTATGTGGTTCTTTCCCCAAAAGACAATTTCAGACACCAGTCTACACGTTCTTCACATGATCTGATCAAGATTATGTCTGGAGTTTAAAAGAGACTGTGACCTCTGAGTTTGTTTCGGCCTTTTTTAGAGTAGTCGGACAGGACACGCCGATCACTTCTAGTTTAAAAATAAATGATTGACTTGTAACAATGTTTGTACAAGTACCTACAAACTTATTTACACAAATAAAATTATCTGTCATTTATCATTTAACCCCTTCAGATATATACTGGTCAGCACCCTAAACCGATCAAGCTTAACTGCTAATTCATTGCTTCATAATTATGTTCGAACAATTTGTCTGCTCAACAACGTTAATAACGCAATGAATGTTGTTGAACTGTCAAAATGAAACCGATTACTACTGATAGTGATGTTACGCAATTACCCCACAGTTTCCAGTTTCATTCCTTCTATCGGTCACTAGAAGTTTCTAGGCCAAGCTTTGTTGAAGAAAGCTGTCCTTTCCAAACCTTGAGGCCGCGTGTCCACGGCAAGAAAAATCGCCGGGTCTATGCAAGAATTCGCACAATCTTGTCTGGCGCAGACAAGATTTTTGTCTTGTGCAGCGCCGACGCAGTGTAGGTACACTAGTCGTGTGTAGAAACGACACGAATTCTTGCATAGACCCGGCGATTTTTCTTGCCGTGGACACGCGGCCTTACTTACCCCAAACATGCACACACCCCAAATGGTCCATTAACACGCCTATTTCTATAACACAAACGTAAACGCTTCAAATCCACAGTAACATAGTACAATAAGTGTATATTTATTCAACAATATTAGGGCCCCAATTCTCGAAACAAGCGGGGTCCTCTTAAAAAGAAAAATTGCTAAAATTACAAGCATTTTGTTCGCGATGGTTATCCTTGCGCAATAAATTTGTCCACCCACGAATACTTATGAAAACACTCTACCAAGATAGCGACGACGCCGTTTTGTTAAAAAATGAATGTGTATTAAATGAAATGTTTGGTTATGAAACAATAGGTGTTATGTTTGGAGGGAACTCTTGGAATGTTACCAACCGTTAAATCTGCGCAGATTTAACGGTTGGTAACTCATAAAACAATTATTAGGTAGCTAATGTTGGTACGCATCTTCCCAAATAGGAATTTTAGGCCTAGTGTGGGAAAGCTCTCATTCTTGGATCTTTGACAGTCGTAACGGTTCGTCAGAAGCCCGAAAGTCTGTCAACCAGTCTTACCAAGGGGTCTCGTTTTACCCAGTAAGTGGGTTGTGGAGGTCAGATAGGCAGTCGCCCCATGTAAAATACTGGTATTCAATTGCATCTGGTGAGACTGGAAGCCGGTTCCAAAATAGTTGGGGAAAAGGCTGGGCAGTTTAATTTGTGGGAAAGCTCTCATCGTGAGGAAACCGTCATGTCCTAGAACCAAAAATTTGAAGACATGTGACACCTACATCTATGGTATACATATAAATGGTACCAACCAACACGCACTGGGCCCACTTACCGATAGGCGGCCTGTGACCCAGCAGTGGGAACATGGGCTGATTATCTTTCAAATGGTAAACCTTGTGTTATCATCAGAAATTATGCTGAGCTGATGCCCTTTTGACATTATAATCATTGTTTTCTGTTTTTAGGCGTAGTTTTGTTGCTATAATATCAATAAATGCATTTTTCTTTCCTATATTATTTGGGGAAGCTACACAATTTGGGGAAAACATATGTCGGAAAACCCATGACAAATTGATCTGTCCACTAATGTGAAAAATTAATCATTTTGATGTAGAATCGAAAGGTTTGACGCAAGGTCTAATCGCAAGAACCCCATTCATACAACAATGGCATTAATAAACGTCATTGCTCTCCAAATTATTCAGTCTGCGACGAAATTGAATATAAATTAACACGTTTTACATAAAGATCAAGATAATTGACACTTTATACCACTTCTACTCATCCCCCAAGGGACAAGCGTGAACAAACTTTCAACAATAATTAGTTTAACGCAATCAACTGTGCAGCAGAACCCTAAAAATTAATGGAGAGAACGTTTATAATTAAATTTTTACACGATGTTAATTTTAATAAAAATATCTACGTGCGCCCTTGGACGGGGGACAATGTTTTTGTATTATAATATATAAATAAATAGGAGACTCGTGTATTCGCTACATCACATTTCTGGGGTTGTATAGCGGATAAAGCGTTAGGTAACACTATACTTACAAACAACACACACTCATTATGTTCATAACATAACATTGCGCCTGTATTCACCGAAAGTTTATGCAGAGGTGATGAGATGTCAAGTTTTGCTTGAAGTCTATCATGGACAAACAGAGATCATGTATAGCCCGTTTTATTGGTAGCTATAGTGGAGTAGGCAAAATGTCACGAAAACCACTCAAGGTAAGTTGTTCTTTGGGAGGCAGTCACCTCCTTCTGCGAAGCAGTCATGCTAGCGAAGGAGGTGGCGGGGAGGCTGAGGGAAAACACCTCACGCCTCAGCCGCCGCGGGAGACGCTCCGGACGTCGGGAGCCGCGTGACGACTCCCGGCCACCGTAGGCGCGGGCCTGCGGGCGGTGAGTAATGGGTAGCTCACCGTCCGATCTGGACCAGGCCCGTGCCGGACGGCGCGTTGTGTTCCACGCGCGCCTCAAAGAGATGTCAGCAGAGGACGGGGCCCGATAGGGCCGAAGCCTGCCAGGGCGGCGGGATCATCCGAAAGGGTTACCGCTGCCCTGGAACAGAAAGGGCTAAGGAAGGAACACGGGTGGGTTTTAGTCAGTAAGAGTCTGACACTCCCTTCCGCTCCACCCAGAGCGGGAGGGGTCATTTGATGATTTCCCATCCACAAAAAAAAAGGTAAGTTGTTCTTCAACTACAAATTCGAAAAATGGATATTTCAGTCGCAAATTGAAAACGATATTCGGATAGACTTTACAGAACATCCAAATAGGTATCTTGAAAATATAGTGACATACACGATACACATAACACCACGCCTGAAATCCTCGAAGGGTTAGACGGAGATGTACCTACCTATCTATATTAGGGTACCCACATTCCGCCGGTTATCAATCAACCGCACACGAGGTAGTTATCATCTCAGCCTATCGCAGTCCACTGCTGGACTTAGGCCTCTCTCAAACTGCGCTACAACACCCTGTCCTCCGCCTTCTACAGCCAATCTGTCCCAGCCGCCTTTTTCCATCGTCTCTGGGTCCCACATTTCTCAACTACATTCATTGTGTTATTAACATAGTGGAGCAGACCAATTTTTCGAACATATTATGAACCAATGGATTAGCAATGTCCTTCAAAGTGATTTAGATTGTGATTGAACGTGTGTTACGCAATTAGGTAGCAGGACTCGTCTGCTCCACCGACCATCGGACCTTCGACAAACATGGCCAGCCCACTGCCACTTCAGCTTGCTTACTCTGCAAAGTATGTCGCTAACTCCAGTTCTTTTCAGGATAACTTCATTTCTGAGCTTATCCATCAAAGAAAAAAAAAGGTAGTAATCACCTTAAGAACAACTGCAAGGCTTAAGGATGGGTAATGAATTTAATGGATATCAATTTCGAATTTTTAATATGAACGGACATTCTACCAGTCATATTTGTAAGAAAAACTAGTAGTAAAAGTTTAATATTGATGTAGTAATTAACTTGTATTCTAGAACAATAAAACGGGTAGGTAGTTGGGAATTAATCATCTTGCCTCGTCTGTACAGATACATTTACATAATATGAACACTAGACAGGACCAGTAGCGAGTAGGGATGGGAAACATTCATAAAATATCGATATGACACATTGACATGAAGGTAAATCTCGAATAAATTGGGATAAGGGCAGGATGATGATTCTGACATAATTATGGAAAATAATTTAGTTTTTAATGTTTTGTATTTCTTTTTGTTCTGTAATGTTAATTTACTAGTATAGAATCAAGTTGGACAGCTGTGCTGTTGGGGAGTTTGTTGCGTCAATCCCTCTTCCCAGCTAAAGCACGAGGAAGTGGTAAAGGGCGGGCATGTTGGGGGACTGTCTATAAAATGTCTTATCTAATTTTGACGTTCAAAAAGTGCTGATTCTCAGCCTAATTTGAATAAATTCTAGGACTTTGATTGATGTTACAATTTATAGGTTTAAATAGGTACTTCTCGTGAACTTAGGCATAACAGAATTCAAGCTAGGTCTAATAGTTAAGTGCAATTTTGACTGACTTACCGGTTTTGAAAAGATATAAAACATAATTATATCGAGAGTCTGATCTGCTGTTGATTGTTTTTTTTAATTTCAGTCTAACAGGAGAAGTTCTGTTAGGTTTTTAGACTAAAATTACAAAACAATCTTACTAGACTTTAGCAGCAGATTAAAATAGAACCAGTATAGATATATAATATAGTAATAGAACCGTTTTTTGTTTGGTAAACAAAAACAAACCGTTTTGTTTACCAATGGTAGCATTTTTTATTGCCAAACTGGGCATATAAATAGATTCGTAAGCAAATTTTACCTTTTTTTTTGGTGGGAAATTATCAGATGTCGTCTCCCGCTCTGGGCGGAGCTCAGGGCGTGTCTACTTTTACTGATTAAAACCCACCCGTGCTCTTTCAGTTGCCTGTGCCAGGGGTCACGTTATCTCTTTCAAACAACCCGCGGCCCTGGCAGAGCAAATTTTACCTGTGATAGCTACTTCCATATTATGGGAGCGTCTACTATGCAAAGCTATGAGGTCTTTGCTTCATTATTGGTAACGATACAAGAATCTTAATTTTAACTAATAACGGTCGGGACCGTTATTGTTTAACATTAAGACTCTTAAGAATCGGCCATGAGAAGAAATGATTTATTAAAATCAATGTCAAAAACATCGACATCGATAGTTGATGTCCCATCACATGCATTAATAACGAGCCCCACTACTTGACTGTCACTCGTCAAAGATTTATTGTCTCATCAGCCGCCATCTTTTATTCATATTCATATCAGTAGCGACTGAGAAATCGCCTAATTGGACTGCACTAGCAAAAACGTTGCTAAATCGATGCTGATCGTTGTTGTATTAGGGCCCGATCACACGTAGGTACCACAACCACATCGCAACGACAACACGTGGACGGGCGCTGAACTGTATGAACATGAATAGTTCATGCACACGGACCACACCAACCGTGTAGGCGGTACCGACCACATTAAAGCCTGTCGCAGCGACGTTGCGACTACAACGCACTAGCGGTTGGCTACGTCGCAAACACAACATTGAGTCGATCTGACTGCTAACTACTCCATCGCAACTTAGTAGCGACAACGCAACCACAACGAAATCGTGTAGTTTACCACAACGCAACTGCAAGAAGTTACAGCGACACTATTAAACGCAACCACAGCATTCATAATCAGCCCACCAAGCAATGTAATCAGCAATGTTCCTACTGTTGGGACATTAGCCTCAACGTTTTAAGGGCAGTGGTGAAGAAATGTCCTGGACAAGCGCCTGTCTGGGTTCGAACCTACGACCTACAACTCGTAAGTCGCGGCCTTTACCACTTAGCCACCACTGCTTGCCCACATTTTGTCGCCGCGCTGTGGTGTGGTCGTGGTTCGTGTGATCGGGCCTTAAATCGATGTATTATATTAATTGTATCCCAATACATATCCATCGACATAATTGGCGACATCTGGTCTGAGACAATAAAATGTATTAGTGATGTGTATCGAGTGTTTTTAGTATATTTATTAGTCTGTTTTAGTCCGAGAAAACTAGGGTTGTGTTGTTTAGTTGTGCTTGAGTGATTGAGTGGGCCTTTCGTTCGTATATCAGTCTGAACTGAGTCGTGTTTTAGTAAATTGTAATTTGTTTGTTTGTTGTTGAAACGTTTACCTTGTTATTTTAATTTATTACGGAAAGGTAGTAAAGTAACGGTGTAAGACGGGAGACAGTTTTTGTAACCAATTCATTTTATCTGGCTGCTAGTGTTGTGCTGTCTTAACACAACTTAGATAACGCACTGAACGTGGCTGAACTGCAAAAATTAAACCCATTGTGATTAATAGTCATTTTATGTGTGTTACATAACTACTCCACGGTTTTTTTTTCAACTTAACATTAATTTGATTCGATTAAAACTTCCATCATCTCATTTAAGGCGAATATAACCAAACTTTTACCTATACTTAGATTATCCTGAAAATATTTTTTTTAATTTTTGTCAGTTTATCCATAATAGAACTGTCAGATGTCAATTCTATTCCACGGATAAAAAATATCTGACTTTGGTAAAATCAGGCCCTAATTACATAAAATAACATGCATTAGAATTTGACTGCATTGCAACAAACAATTATACCGATCTCAGAGCAAGACACCAGATTCTTACAAAAAAAAAGCGGATTAAAGTATAAAACGCAGATTTACCACAGATTTAAAAATAATAAATCCACATAGGCAGACGTGCGGGTGCTTGCTACTAAACGTATAAATATTAAAATTTGATTAAAATGTACGCCGATCAGCGTTCCATTTGATTTATGTCCACAAAAAATGCCCTAAGCCTGATTTATAGAATTGAATGGCCTCTTGCTTCATAGAAATCTCTTTGAGTGAAAACGAAATCATAATATTGTATCGTAAATTACAGAAAAAAGGCAATGAATGAAAATGTCATGACTAGATTAGTATGTAGGGGGGATATACACATCAGGGGGGATATACTCGTCTCGCGTAATAATAGTAAACACACCTATCAATCTGTACTAATAATAAAGCTGAAGAGTTTGTTTGTTTGAACGAGTTATCTCTGGAACTACCAGTTGGATTTGATAAATGATTTTTGCATTTGATAGCCTAATTCTTGAGGAAGGCTATAGGCTAACTAACATCAGGCTAGGTCTCTTAGGAGCAAAGCAAAAAGAAAAAAGATTGTGAGGTAAATTAATAATTCACGTCAATGAATATAAATCACGCGAGGCGTGCAACGAGCGTACGTGGACTGGGTACGAATGTTGTTACAATGCGCATGAGCAATGTTCATTACTAACTTCTTTCCTATTGGGAGATTGAATGATTCGGTTCCTTTATCAAAAAAACATAGCTAAATCCGTCAGCCCTTCTCAAGTGATGCGCTTACCAACGAGCAGCATTTCATTTTTATTTACATTCATCCATCCATCCATTCATCCATCCGTAGGATTAAACAGAGTTATTTAAATGAAGGTTGTCTGTGAAGTTGGTTTACGGACGATAGTTTAACGTGACAACGTCATAACAAAACATTGATGAAATGATTGCAAACGCGCATGCGTACAATGAGCGTAACGGGACAATCTGTCATCTTTTTCGTGCATGCAGCATTTATCGATTTATTAGACGTTGTTACGTCAAAAAGTCAGAAACAACGCTAAAGGAAATCGAAACAATAGCGCGCGCAGGCGATGCGATGCGATGCAATTAGGTTGGTCGGGGAACAATAAATTTCACGCGGACAGAAAGAAGCTAGTATATTATGTAATTGAGGACTAAGTAAATCAAATTGACCAGTGTACAGACGCCAGCAGGTCAAGCTACCCGAAACTGTCAAATTTTCCCAATCAACCTTGAACCTAATACTTTAGCGATAAAGTTGAAAATCTATTAAAGAAATTTGACAGATTGTAGTAGCTTGATGTGCTGGCATCTGTTCTTTACCAGACGTTGACATTTGGAACTACACAAACAAATTATTATGATATTATTAAAACTTTTACTACAACACTATAAAGATTCCAAGTTCGTAGCTACCGTGTATATCAGTTTGTTGGCAATTACGATTATAAGTGACGTGATGACGTCACATGTCATGCTGTCATATAAACTAGCTCGTACCACACGTACTGGGACTAGTTTCCTGCCTATGTCTTCCAGTTTCCTTTTAAGTCTAGCTAATTATCTTCTCACTTATATTGGAAATGAAAGACTAGTGCTTGAAGTACTAGTTAATAGAATTTATTAGTCCATTTTTTCTGTTAAAAAATTATTGTAGTTACTTTTTTATTTCTTCGTTAATATTTCAAACTCAAACCATTTATTTCGAATAAACCAATCACAGGCACTTTTGAATTGTCAAGAAGTCGGTCAGTCAGAAAGATGAAGCTAGTTGCCCATTCCAAAGCGTAGTAGGTACCTATGGAGAAGAACGGGCAAGAAACTCCACGGACATTCTTAAAGATCATAAAATCATTCAATCATTTAAAAACATCGTGAGGACACCTAGAACCAAAAATTCAGGCATGTGACATCTACTAACCTGCACAGGGCCCGCACTTGTCCCGCGTGGTGGATTACGGCCCACTCTCTCTAACATAGGAGGCCTGCGTCCCAACAGTTGAAACATTACAGGCTTATTATGTATAAATAAATATTTTGATTCATATCCTACTAATATTATAAATGCGAAAGTTTGGTTGGAAAGATGGATGGATGGACGGATGGATGGATGTTTGTTACTCTTTCACGCAAAAACTACTGGACGGATTTAGATGAGATTTGGTACACAAATAGTTTATAACCAGGATTAACACATAGGATAGGATACTTTTTATCCCGATATTCCTATGGAATCGAAACGTATGCGGGTGAAACCGCGGGGCGCAGCTAGTATTTGATATTTTGATGAATGCGTAAATAAATGACAAAATAACATGATATATCATCAGCATCAGGCCTGTATTTTTCGTATATCCATGGGGTGACCATCTTCACATACCACAAGACCCCTCCGTGCCTCGGAAAGCACGTTAATAATTGCCCGCCGCCAGGCACAACACCCGTCTGGTTGGAGGGTGCTCCCTTTTCTATGGAGGATGATCGAACTTTACACCCTGTTCCTCATACCTCTGTACTGGTGTCCCCGACGTGATTTAAACACGAAACCTTCTGATCTTCTTCTACTATCCTGGTTGATATACTGCCGCCAACGAGGCACAAATCTACTCCGGGCTGTTACTGAGAACATATCTCGACCTTAAGAAGGTGACTAGGACGGACTGGATACGGAAGGTGAAGGACGGGGTGTTGTGGCGCAACCTGGGTGAGGCCTATGTCGAGCAGTGGACTGCGATAGGCTGAGATGCTAATTAACATAAGGTTTCGTTTTTCTAGCAATTAATTATTGTAATTTTCTCAATACATTTTATAGCTACACACGGGATACATAGACACGTCTTTTAATTACTTACTAACGAAATAATAATAGTTAGGTAAGTACCTAGAACCTACATGACATACAACTATGGGACATCTCTCTTCAAGAAATTGATGACATTTTCTCAAAACATAAAAATCGTTTAAAATGTCTGAATTATTAATACGTTGAATTGAACAAACATCGCATCTTTAATAAAAAGTCATTACTAATTATGGTTGCCGCCACAGATAAAAAAGACGATTAAAATTAATTATTTAGAGGTGCCTCGCGGGGGGCGCATCGAGCGATGTAAAATATAGATAGTTGAATTGCAGACTAGTGATGTACCCGATAAGAAAACTTTATTTTTTTCGATGCTCTGCGAAAGTAAACCGTGTTAACATTATAATAGCTTTATGAAAGTTTTTAGAAATCTTATTTCAGAATTTAAATGACTGAAGGTCTCATTCTACCTAATTATTTGGTTGATAGGTAATCTAACAATACTTTTTATTATTTTCTTGTAAGTATATATTATATTTTTTTGGTTGTATGTATTTTACTAGCAGCGCCCCGCGGTTTCACCCCCATAAGTGTCGCTCCCGCGGGAATATCGGGATAAAAAGTATTTCTTATTCTGATTTCTATGCTATATATTTCATCCAAATCTTTTCAGTCCTTTTTGCGTGAAAGAGTAACAAACATCCATCCATCCATTCTCACAAACTTTCGCGTTTATAATATTATAGTAGGATTATTATAAAGTAGAATTTTATCTTCTACTCTCACACACGTTGTCTACATCAAAACATATTTTTGAATGTAAAACCAAACATTTTTAATAATTACACGTTGTCGTTGTTTTTTAATAATTAAAGTATGTTGCTGTACCCGCATGCGTAACACGCATATATCTTTTTTACATCGAAACAGCTAGGTTAGGTCAGGTTAGAGCTCTGACCACACAACGCACGAGCCGAGCGAGCGAAGCGAGCGGTGCCTCGGCAGCGGCCGGCGAGTGCCAGAAACATATTTTTGAATGTAAAATCAAACATTTTGAAACATTCGATATTTTAATCACTCGGGATTTCAATCTTAGACATTTTGGGGTTTATTCATAAACGATGACTAAAGTTAAGTAACTTTTAAACGTCAAAAATGTATGGTTAAACAGTCGCTAATCACTGCTTAACTTTAAGCAACGTTTATGAATAAAGGGGTTTAAGTTTAGGTATAATCATTTTCGATATTTCGATAAAATCTATAGGTACTTAAATTTTCGATGTTTTGAACATTGATATTTTACCCGTAGGTATTTTAATGTTCGACGTTCCAATAAGTACCCGTTATAACTTAACTTTAAATACTCCTACGATCCCTGTACAGTTATCTGCACCTATGTACATATAAGCACACTACCGTAAACAGCGAAACACCAAAAATAAAAGTCATTTCCCAGAAACTATTTTTGCCCAAAGTTACTTTAGATGTACAGAATTCGTAGATGACAGATTCGTGAAGGGTCTTTTCACACCCTGTTTGTACATAAAGGTATAACCTACTCCAATATTCCTCTGATTTTGGCAATAATCTTCGTCTACTAACTAAGCATACATTGTTGATATAATTGATTCTCGTAGCTTAGTTATAAATAAACATATCACTAATGGGACTCACCACAGTACCTACCTAGCACCTGGTTTATAATATTATTGTAGGTAGAACAACAGCTATATCTATTTATACAGGGTGGCAGGGACATCGACGCGCAAACTATAACCATGAATCCAGCACATGATTCTAAACCCCCTAGCGTAGAAATTTTTCGTCGGTTATCAAATATTCGTGTCGCCTACATACTATCATCCTTAACGTATGAGACTATTGCCTAGTAACGGATCCATGTCAAACTATGCAGTAGTGATGCATAGCGCTGAGATAAACATAGATATCGATAATTCTTAGTTTTTCTAAATACAAAATTATTATTGATTTTTATAAATTTGAACAAGTCCCGGATATATGTTTACTGCAATAAATACACGTAACAAACCACGAAACAGTAGTAATTCAACACAACACTCGAACCCAAACGATATTTTTTCCAATTCCCATCAGCGTACGAGACAAAGGCTTCGTAAACGAGCGCCAATAAATTTAAGTATTTCACATAAATACTCCAAGAATCCTTAGCGGGAGATATAAGTACAGATGCCAGCAGATCAAGCTACAACAATCTGTCAAATTTCTTTAATAGATTTTCAACTTTATCGCTAAAGCATTAAGGTTCAAGGTTGATTGGGAAAATTTGACAGTATCGGGTAGCTTGTTCTGCTGGCGTCTATACATCGTCTTTATCTGTAATCACTCTCAAACGTAGTTAATCATCAGCCGAGCGTATCAAATATAAAATTGATCGTAATGACTCCCTGATTGAATGTCATCGTAAAATACTACTAATGTTCGACTTCGAAGGTTTATTTGGTGTTGAAAGAAACGATTATCTAGAACGTGTAAGAATTTTGTTTTTTTTTTTTTTTTTGAGAATGAATTTAATTTTTCGCAAGCTTAGGGTATCGGCCGTGGTAGACGATCGCAGGTTCGAACCCAGACAGGCTCTTTACTTTTTATAAATTATTTCATCACCACTGCTCTCAAAACGTTTATTTATTTTATTTATTTATTTAGGCAAACCAACTAAATACACACAAAAACATTCAAGTACATATCATTTACAAATACAATAGCATTGCATGCATCTAAATTAAAGGTGAGCACAGCACTTTATTGAAATCTCGCTATACAATAATAATTAACAAAAAGATGGATAACAATGTAATTAGAACTAATATCGATAATCTCTTATACTTAAAACCAATTTGAATTAGATAAGATTAAATAAGATTGGATTAAATTAAATTGTATTAAATTAAATAAGATTGAGTTAAATAAAAAACAAGAAAAATATAGTAAAAAACACACAAAACAAAGAAGAAAAAAAAATTGAGCAAAAGTTTACATATTATTGAGCACTCTCTTAAACTTAGTAATACTGCCTGAAAATATGTCGATGTCACAATCGTGAAAAATGTCGTTACACCTTCTGAGAATATAGGAAAGAGGGGCATTATTCCCGTACTTGGTTTTGTGGCCACCAGGAGCAAAAGGCTTATAATTATGAAGTCTAGCTGACGACCGGGGCGTGTTAATATTAATGGAAGAAAGAAGCTGTGAGCAATCCACGCCTTGATTCAATAACTTGAATAAGAAAATTAGACCTGCAAAATCTCGGCGCCAGTGCAAGGATTTCATTCCAAAGTGATTCAGTCTATCTTCATAGTTTTTAACTGTATTCCTTATACCTGCTTTATAAGAGAGTCTTTTTATAAATTTTATTTGAACTCTTTCGATCCGTTGAATGTGGATATTATGTACTGGGTACCAGACTATGGAGCAGTATTCTATATTACTACCGTATATTACTAACGTTGAAGGAAACATCGTGAGAAAACTGGCATGTCCTAGAACCAAACGATTCGAAGACATGTGAATTCTGCCAGCCCGCACTGGGCCCGCGTGGTGGATTACGGCCCACTCCCCCTCACCGAGAAGCGGCCTGTGTCCCAGCAGTGGGAAACATTATAGGCTGATCATGTATGATTATGTAGAGGATCAACTTTTATCAATCAATTGGTATGAAATGTTGAATGAAGTGATTGGAATGAAGTGGTCGCAACTCGCAAGCGCTGCGGCTGAGCATCAGGTTCTGGGTTCGATTCCCGGGTCGGGCAATATATTGGGTAATCCGGAGTCTGGATTTGTGGGCGGTTGACGGCTTTATGCTCGCCCTCTATTACATGGGACTTGAACGTAACTGGATAAATGTGGATGTACTCTAGGTGCACCTCTGTTTAACCCTTCAGGAACTACAGGCGTGATGTGGAATGAACATGTAAGATTTTGATTGTAAAATTTTGAAATTGATTCTTGCGTTTTCCGTTATCGACATTCATGGGGCCTTAATTTTATCGATAAGTCTTAAAGAAGAATCATGGGTAACGTAAAACAGGAGAATCAAGGTGAAAACATAAGATAAAAATCTACTTAAACAACTCCTGCCGATTTGCTCGGGTGTGAATAAACCCCGCGTCCGAACCATAAGCGATTGTCACGCGATTACGCGATTGACGCGATCGTTTGTATAGTATGAATTTTGAAATTCAGCCGGTTGATTCTGTAAAAATCTCACCGTGAAAACTCAAGTGAAGTTAGCTTGATGTGAGTTGTCAGTAGTGTCAATCCCTAGCATTATTTGGAATGACAGCTCACTCCACGCTCACTTCACCTGAGTTTTCACGGTGAGATGGTTACAGAATCGCACTGCTGATAAAAGAGCGAAACGGTCACGTACTCGCACGACGATCGCTTTTAGTTAGGACGTGGCCTTAAGATTATCAAATACGGAGAGATACAACTGAACAAACTAATCTAATACGATCAGTCTTGCTCATATAGGTACACGAAACGGTCGAACTGTTCAGTTTTAACGATTTGCCTTTAAAACTAAGCGTCGACGCTTTGAAAGAGATCGATCTCATCGGATCAACAGCCTCACAAGGTTCGGATTCTATTCAGATCGGGCATCAGACGGATGGAAAGGTAAAACCATGTACGGTAGCTTTGCAACAAATGCTAGATCGAACCGTAAACAGCGTGCAAGATCACCGAATCTACCAGATTACACCTAAAATAGACTTAAGAAATAACTATCTAGATTCTAGACCGTGGCAATGCCGCCAGTCTCTTGGGTACAGACGCCAGCACATCAAGCTACTACAACCTGTCAAATTTCTTTAATAGATTTTCAACTTTATCACTAAAGCATTAGGTTCAAAGTGGATTGGGAAAATTTGACAGTTTCGGGTAGCTTGATGGGCTGCCGTCTGTACATTGCCATTCGACAGCGATGCGGAGGAATTGTTCGATGCCGTATTTTAGTTTGTTAATAGTTTTAGTTAGGTTAACTGAAAGTATTATACAGGGTGGCAGGGACATCGACCCGCAAACTGTAACCATGAATTCAGCACATGAGTTTAGATCCCATAGCGTCGAAATTTTTCGTCGGTTATTAAAAAAAAATAAACAGACGACAAATTTTTACGCTATCTTGATCTTGTAACAAAAAATCCTAAGAATATACTGTTTAGACTTTAAAAGAGACCATGACCTCTCAATTTTTTTCGGCATTTCTTCTCAGGGATTAGTCTGTTTGAAAATGCCAGCGCCATCTAGTTTTAAAATATTGACCAACAGTATATTGACGTTTAAAAGTATCTTAAAAGATCTACTTACAAAAATAAACAATAATAACGGAAATGAATAATAATGAGAGAAGCAAACTGTGGGAAGAAAAGCATCCACCACCTTCCGACTACGTTAAACCCCAGGAACATTTGCCTCTCAGCCGTGATCTGCAGTAGCCGATTGCGTAGACACAACTTACTTATCGAAATGGGGATTACTGACCCTTCCAATACCCAGTGCGATCTACCTCTAATCAGACCATGCCCCACTTGCTGGAGTGCCCTAAGTGCCCGTTCACCTTCACTTTGGATGACTTAATGAATGCCACTGAAGCCGGAATCAACGTGGCCACTTACTGGGCTCAAACAATATTTGTCCATTTTTATGATAACTTAATTTTTACGATTGTATGACATGTGTAATTATAATTACTAATATTGACTAATAACTTGTATGTGTGGTGCAAACCGTTAATGTAAGTTGGTTATTAATAAATAAATAAAAAAATATCGAAGAAGAGTACCTACACATTTCATTTCGCAATACTTTTTTTTTTTGTTTATTTCTAAAGCACTTAATATAATTCACATTTAGTTTTAGCCACACAACGAAAACCTCTCAGAGTTTATCTGCATGTTGGCGAGCCGTTCATATCAATTCTATAAACAATGTTAACAATTTACAGGTTACATTAATACCTATGTATTATTATTACCTATTATTATTACATTATTACCTACATACATTAGGAGAAATTTTGTGTAAGGAAACGCTTTGATTTGTACTTATAACTTTTCGAATTCGTTTTGTATACCTAACGTTTGCAAGTCTTCTGGAAGTTAATTAAGATAAAAGGGTACTAAATATTCTGCAACCCTCATCCCATACACATTATTAAATTTTGCTGAGATGTATTTATTTTTAAGTGCTATCGTTCTCAGAAAGTCGAATCAGGTCTTGTTTTATCGGTTTCAGGTTTTTTTTTTTTTAATGATATAAACTAGTGCTTGACTGCGATTCCTGATTTCCGCTAGAGTAGAAAATTTACTCACTAAGCCAAGAGAAAGATAAACGAAATTCCTCCAATGAAACTTACAAGGCTAGTACTAAAACAATGGATATTGTGGTAATGTGTCCATTATTTATCAGCTTACTTAGCTTTACTAACAAAAGACGTAACAATTTCCTGTTTCTCCTGAACCTTGACTCTTGGCTGGTCAACCATAAAGTGTTCCGAAGAACTCAGAATTAATGCCTTTTTGTAACTATGTAGGTATGTTACTTAGCTTAAGTAACTTACTGATTAGTTTCTTTATCTTGTGTATTACTGTCCTTTGATTGATGCTCATTAGTTTTGTCACAACTTTGACCATATGTTTTCCTAGACATAAAGTGAAATAAAAACAAAAATATATAGATGAATTGAGAACCTTCTCCTTTTTGAAGTCGGTTAAAAAGCTTCCTTCGAAAATATTACATAATGTTCCATGGGCACTTGTATTGCCTCGTCTCTTTTTGTACAGCCACATCAAGCCACTACATTCTGTCAAATCTCTTTAATAGATTTTCAACTTTATCGCTAAAGCGTTAGGTTCAAGGTTGATTGGGAAAATTCGACAGTTTCCGGTAGCTTGATTTGCTGGCGTCTGTAATAGTAATTTTAATATTGGTTTTGAAGATGACAACACTGTTGAAATTGAAATAATAACAGGAACAAAGACCGTTGCCAAAATGTCAAAAGAAATAGCCATCATAAAAACGGGTTTCTAAAATCTAGAGCATAAACCAATACTGATATGATTCAAGAAGTAAGCAGTTATTTACTACTCAATGCATAACATGCATAGGTAAATAGCATATCATGTACCCACTGCTGTGAATCAGGCCTCCTCTCCGTGAGACGTCTGATCCGCGATGTCTTCGAATTTTTGATTCCTACTCAATAACTCAAAGAAAAATGTACCTTATGAATGCTCTGTCTGATCTTATGGTAACTTTCACCGTTTTGTTGTGTTGTTACTCATTGTGCTTCTCGACTAGGATTTTTAACCTTGGTTTTGAAGATGACAACACTATTGAAATTAAACAGTTTTTGTTTCTGTTCATAGCAGACCAAGAAAACTATCCAAATTGTTAAAATAAACTGTAATCGCACAAGCAGATCACTAAAAAATACAGCATAAACATACGGATATGATTCACCCAAAATCCTTCAAAGAAATGTCCACAAAATTGCAAAACGATCCCACAAACGATAGAGCACTGTTACTTACGACATTCAATACACCTCTCATAACTCATTCAGTGCCGAATACCCAACGTTTACGGCCACAAAGTTATATTTAAATAAACTGCGATAAATCCTCCTCTCAACACATAAAAAGATATATATCTCAGATCTCGGGGATTCTGATATTAATTTCATATATCTTATATCTCCGCGACTCGGTTTTAAACCACAGATTAGAGAATTACAGAAGGTTGGCTCCATACAATGAGAAAAACAGGCGCACGCACACATATACACGTACGTATGGAGTTCTTAAAACAAATGCCAGTCGCAAGTGCACTTTCACTCGCTGTGCATGAAGCGTTTCTATGTGTGCGTGCGGTTACGCTCGTTTTACGGTTCCGACCTTCTGCATCTATCCATTCTGTGGTTAAACGCAACGTTCGGTTTTCAAGACTTCTTGATACGCCAATTTATGGCGTTCGAATGCTTTTTATTGGTCGCTTTTTGTGTGACGTCATCGCATACGTTGTGAAGTACAGTTTACAGTTATTTTGAATCGGCGACAGTGGATAAAATATGGCGTAGGCGTGTTTATTTATAATAATGGTTTATTGTTGTTGTTCGTAATGTTTCGAGGCTTCCGGCAGTATTTAGTTATGGTTTTAGTTTTGAGTAGGTGAGTTATGAGTTCTTCGGATGGGAACTTCCGTTTAACATTGGTAATAGACTCTTAACGCCTACATTTTCTCGTCGGCTTTTAATATGCGTTTAATGATAGGAGGGTTTAATCTGTTTCCTTATTACGTAACAAACATCATCAAATCAGAATTGAAGTAGGTAGACATCGCAGCTAGAACACTGACCTATAATATTATACAAGTACGCTGGAAATCATAATATCAATGACAAAATGAAGACATTTGATTTTCGCCATTTTGGCGCTGATAGCAACGTGAGCGTCCGTGGAACTAATATTTTTGATAGGGAGTTTTACAAAATGCGCATACTCTCATGATAAAAATGTTCTAAATATCTCGTAGTAAACAGGGAATACACAAAAAAACTCTTAATCCACGATTAAGACCTAGATCACCATACACGTACCAAAACAACACGACGACCATTTGCAACAATGTATCAAGTTTAGTTCCTGAGACGCTCGAGCGGGGCGCTTTGAATTGGCACAAAAAACAACCGTCATTTCGCATAGTATATTTAGTCCAGCTTAGGTACTTGTTTATTAGATATCAGTGAGTTAGAAACAAATCCAACCTTTAAGAATGCTAGAATGATATATGTATTTGAAGAAGGCTTTACTTAACAAAAATAATATTTTTGTGGTCTCTGCCTAACTCCGCTATTCTACAGGGTGGCTAATTCGAAAGTATACAAATGTAAATTAAGAAAATGTTTATTACAAATGAAAAAAAATACCAGAGATTTTTCCATAAAATTTCGTATGAAAAATGACATCTGCCAAATCTCCATATTTTTGCTGGTTTAAAATGCGATCGCTTTTCATCGTGTCCTTTTAGCAAATTTTCAAGTACTTTATTAGGTATTCCACTATCAGTGTCACAAATATTCTCCTCTTAATGTTCAAAGTAACCCATAGATGTACCGGTATCTATAAACGCCACATGCGAACTACGCGTCATATTTTCGTCATGAAAAAATCCTGCATCTCGCAAGCAGAGTTTACCGAGCAACTAGCATATACACCGTTCAATTTTGATCGTTTTAATTAAAAGGGGTCATTGTACTCATCATTATGAACAACTTTTACTACGGGACCAGCCCTGAAATAGTGAAAAAAAAATCAGTTGATCCATAGATTTATGTTCGCATAACTCGACATAATGTATGGATCAACTGACTTTTTTTCCTCTCTCTATCTCTACCTTTACGATCAAAAATAAACTCGCACAACAGTTATATGAAAGCAGTAAAGAAATCAACATCCTTCCATAAATCAACAACTAACATTCAGACACAAAAATCTTGGCAACTCCAAGATTAATACACGAACAGGAAGTAATATAAAGAGATCGGATAGCGGTCCACCCATCTCATGGGTCCCATACCACGGACGGGTCCAAGGTTGGCAAGCAACATGCCATGGGCGGTGCCGCTCTGATGAGTAAAGGTGGTAAGGAAATGTATGTAAGATGGTTGTTAGAAGGTCGGTGGATGCGATTCAGGTCATGTCAAGTAGATTTCATTGGTTAGAGTACCCACTTGATTAAATGAAGGAAGGGTTTGAGAATGTATAACACTGTTTGGGAACACAGAATGTGTGATTTCACCTGCATTCTGCACCTACCTACAATTTGTATTTAAAAACCATTACGATTTACGACACCATTACATCCATCCATCCTTCCATCCATCCATTATAGCCATTTATTTATTTTTACTTATCTTCTAACTTGTTTTTTATTTAATTAGTATAATAGCCTCGCGACCGATTTCGGCCACGGTGGCCAATCTCAACGGAGATTAACCAGGTACGCAGGAGATATTATAGTGCATAAGTGTGCGCGTAAACACAGGTGCACTCTCTGTTTCTATACTCTCAAAGTCCGATTGGTCGGCAATCCGACACGACCGGGGAGAGATCAGGCGCAGGAGCAACGGCTTTACGTGCTTTCCGAGGCACGGGGGTATTAAACCGTCAACGTCCAAACTCCGGACGACAACCTCCGGACAACATTTTTCCGACCCGGGAATCGACTCCAGGACCCCACGCTCAGCAGTAGCACTTGCAACCACGAGATCAACTGGACAGTCAAATGTTATTCATTAGGATAACAGATATAGTTAAGTACTTGCAGTTTAAATTGAATTTTATCAAGAATGATGCTATTGAGATAAGAATTTCGTTGACTCCAATCACTAATGTCACACATATTTGTCTCTAAAAACAGGAATAAGTGTTTTTTTTTGCCTTTCACTGACAATAAAGTGGTTGGCCAAAAAACCAGTATTATAAATACAATATTTTTCTTTGGTAAATGACAGAAAAGGGTTTTAGAGGCACACCCATCAAATAAATCGTCAACTCGAAATCGAAATCCGGGGAAAATATCAAATTTCTTACGGAGAATTGCACCAAAATCTGCGCAATCGCATCTATCACACGATCAGAATGCATGAGTGAGATGCCAGCAGTGTGCGAGCGAGAGGACCGAGTCACGTTCCACGGTTTACCGCGCGTCGATTTAAAGTTATAGTAATGAATGCAATATAAATAAGTTTTGCAAACTGCACACAGGGAATGTGAGGAGTCGTGAGGGCAGATTATTAAAGTATGAAAACATAATTAATTAAGCTAATGAAAGAACTCTTATGAATTCTCGTTGTGATATCTTCATTGTTTAAGTAGAACATATATTATACTCGTTTATTTGATCATTCATCATTCATTCATTCTCTTCAGAGGTCAGTGGTAGCCCAGTAGTAACGGCTGCGACTTCGAGTTGTAGGTCGTAGGTTCGAACCCAAACAGGCGCTTGACTTTGTGTAAATTATTTCATCACCACTACTCTCAAAACAGGAAGGAAAACCTCGTGAGGAAACCTGGACCTGGATGGAAATATAAGCCTGAAATCGCCAAACCGTCTACACCATGTCCTCGAACCAAAAATTCGAAGATATGTGATATCTATCAACCCGCACTGGGCCCGCGTCATGGATTACGCGGTCATCCCACTCTCTCTCACAAAGAGGAGGCCTGTGTCCCAGCAGTGGGAACTTCATAGGCTAATTAAGCTATGCCTAGGAAATTCATATCTTGAACCGGCTAATATCCAAAAACGAAACAATGAACGTTTATCCCCTTTAAGCTCCATTAAGAACGCTTACACAATACCTACGCCCTCATCTTTAAAAAGGTAAAATGTAAAACAACTGGAAATAAAGTTTAAACACCGTCACTTAGGAAAGTATCTTAATTACGCCAAGAGAGATATCGTAAAAAATCTAGATAACTAAAATTAAGCGCGTCTTAAAATTCAGGCTGAAGCATTTACTTTATACGAAGCTCGTTAAAACTGGCTGTAAGTACTATGGAGGGAGAAGTGTAAAATATCCTCCATCTCCAAATACGACCCTCAATTTTACATGGTTCTTTAGTCAAAGTCAACCCTAAACTAATATTATAAACTGGTAGAATTTGTGAGTTTGTATGTTGCGTAACACACTGGTAATAGGAATAGCTTTAATTTTGACAGTTCAACAACATTCATTGCGTTTTTTATTTTTATCATATTATTTTTCGAACATATTATTATGAAGCAATGGATTTGCAATATCGTTCAAAATGTGTGATTGTGATTGAAAGTGTGTTACGCAATTAGGGTACAGCGGGGTGATTGCGTAACACACAATCAGTAGCAATCGCTTTCATTTTGACAGTTCAACAACATTCATTGCTTTATTTGACGCTTTATTGACGGCACGGTTGGCGCAGTGGTTAAGCGATTGACTGCTGCGCTGCGTGTCGCGGGTTCGATTCCCGCACGGAACAAATATTTGTATGACCTACATGTATTTGTTCCGAGTCTGGGTGTTTTTCTATCTATAATATGTATGTATTTACAAAAAAAAAAAAATTGTATATAAGTAGTTTATCAGCCATCTTGTTACCATAACACAAGCATTAGGTTGCTTAGCTTGGGACAAATGGTGCTGTGTGAAATGTCCAGGGATTTATTTATTTATTTATTTATTTATTATTTACTTACGTTATTGAGCAGACACATTTTTTTAACAAACGAAGCAATGGATTAGCAATATCCTACAAAATGATTCAGATTGTGATTATAATATGTTACGCAAATAGGGTACTGGTCCGATTCCGAAAATTCTTTCACTAATGAGAAGCATTGCCGAATGTCATAGGATATTTTATGTTAAAATAAGAAATTTCACGCAAAAGTCTCGGGCAAAAGTGAGTCATATATTTTTAATCTATTTATACAAAAAAGAATCCCTATTTCCCTCTTCACCGATTTCATCCATCTTTTTTTTTAAGTTTTCTAATACTCTGTAGAAGGTTTTTACGGAAAATAAAATAAGAAAGTTTCTTTACGCGAATGAAGTCGCGGGCAGCAGCTAGTTAGTCATATAAATAAAAGGCACTTTTGAATATCAAACAAGAAAATAGAATTGATTCTAGTAATATTCAAATTTTCTTAAGTTTTTTGCTATTTTTGCGGGTTGTATGTTGAACAAAATATGATTCGCTACCATAACAAGAATGTGTTTACAGAATTATAATCATTAAAATCATCAATACAACCCTCTAAGTTCATAAAATCCATTTGATTGTTCAATCAACCTGCCTAGCTTTTTCCCAACTATGTTGGGGTCGGCTTCCAGTCTAATCGAATGCAGCTGGATACCAGTATTTTACATGGAGCGATTGCCTGTCCGATCTCCACAACTCAGTTACTGAGCAATACAATTCCCCTTGGTAAAACTGGTTGTCAAACTTGGGCTTCTGACGACCCGTAACGACTGTCAAAAAGATTCAGGAATGACAGCCTAGCTGGGACCATAACGCTTAACGTGCTATCCGAGGCACGGAGGGGTCTTGGCATGTAAAGGTGATCACCTATCCACAGACCAACCATGGCAAGCGTAGCTTAACCTGATCGATCGACCCGTGAGGCTGTTATTGCTTAGCCACGAGCCACCCATCCATTTGATTGATATTTCATTAAATAGTCATTCATTTGAATTTCTTGGGCTACCCTGGCGCCCCCCCTCCGTTCCCCCTTAACATAACCACCACAAAGTAACTATGTTAATAATAATTATGTAGGCTCCACACAATACAATATATTTCTCCTGGATCTGCTCATTATTTACACCAAGATGTCGGAACGAACATCATTATGAGTAAAGATAGAATTACATCGTTTATTAAACTTACTGACTGGATAATTATTGTCTTTACCATTATTATTATTATCTAATTCTCCTTGTTCTTACATTTAGCTGTTTGTTGTATAAAATATTGGTGAATATTTCTTCTTGGCAGGGTAGGTTGAAGGTGCTAGGTTTTTACTTGGCAAATTTAAAGAAAAAAGTCCAAATGTCCCCTTCATTGGGACTTTTTTCTTTTTGTGTTTTCAAATTCCCGGAAAACTCAAGTTACGTTAGTTAGTTACCATTTAGTAGACACTACAGTAGACACCTATGGAGTGCCATGCCAAGAGGGGCTTGTGGCTAAGTAATAACAGCCGCACGGGTCGATCGATCAGGTTAAACTAGGCTTGCCGCGGTTGGTCCGTGGACGGGTGACCATCTTTACATACCAAGACACCTCCGTGCCTCGGAAAGCACGTTAAGCCGTTGTTCCCGGCTGTCATTCGTGGATCTTTGACAGTCGTTACGGGTCTTCAGAAGCCCGAAATTCTGACAACCAGTCTTACCAAGGGGTATCGTATTACCCCGTAACTGAGTTGTGGAGGTTAGATAGGCACCCAAGTAGCACACGAGGCTGCTTATCAGCTGCATAACGGATTCCCATTATGCTTAAAGCTGAATAAAATAGCTGCATAATGGCTGTATAGGGCCTTATTCAGCTCTTATAACTCTTAAATGGGCACAAATTATTCAGCCTTAAGTTCACGTAGCTGCTTAGGAACTGTGTAGCAGCAATTTAACAGTGTTATAAAAGGTAACGACAGTACTATGCGCTAAATATCGACTGACTAAGAGATCACAAGTTATTCTTTATTCAGTAAATATGTCACATCTACGCTCTTAATAGATGTTTAAAACCGGGAAAGGCTGCTTGCGGCCGGTGTAAAAGTGAACATATTTGATGTTAGCAAACATATAGAAGCAAATGTAAATGTAACCCAAGCTGCCAGTTGAACACTTTATGTTTCGTGGAGTGAATTATACGTGGATAATATTCATATCTGGTAAGTACATTGTTTTACTTAATAATAAAAGAAAAATGACTGGGAATGTAATTTCACTGACATTATACATATATATTGTCTAAGAAAATTTTAGTGCGCCACGAAAATATTCTCTTTTTAATTAGTTTTGTAATATAAATAAGCCGTGATGAAAACTTGAATAAACAATTTTTAGAGTTTTGAAAAGAATTATAAGATAAAAAGTTATTATTATGTTATCAGGAAGTAAAACCTAATGCAATACATTCCTAATTCATACACAAAACATCATAAAAGTTGAAAAATGAATCAGTATATTTATAGGTTATACAATACAATGTTAAACAGCGACGTGAATATTTAAAACTCTTATATGCTGCAAAAAGCTGTCTAATAGTTCACTAGGGTACTGTTAATCAGCAAAAAACTGAAAAAAATTACACATGTGAACTGTATGCAGCTATAAGCTGTTTTCTTTACTTTTAATGGCCCACAAGCTCTACCGTTAACCATAATGTGAACAATTAAACAGTTGTTATACAGACTCTTTAGGGATCCGTAGTATTATATCTAAAACCACCGCATGGATAATTTCTGATTTAACATTGTCAAAGTGATATTATTTAACATACCGATTTACGCGCGCACGAACTTTCCAAATTGGGTAGAAATATATTAATATATAAATCGATATATTATTTTTTTTTTATTGTAAAATAAATTGTACTGCAACATAAACATAAATGCAATATTTCGTACTCTTTTAATGTACCTAGTTCTGTTTTTATACCTCAATTCGTAATAACGTTTAAGATTGACATAAACAAGCAGGTATCTAAAAACTGTAAAAAGCTTATGCTAACAATACTACCTACCTACCCAGATGATACCTTTGTACAAGTTATGTATTTATTACTTATAATAACTAAGTGATTGTTTCATTTCTCTATTACAGAATAATGCCTTTTAAGGTCGTTAGTTCTTCAGAACCGGATGGTGATCGATTGAGCATTGTACCGTCACTTTGGGAGTTTAATGGAATATTAAGTTGGCCTCCAAAGAATAAAAACATTTTGAAGATGATCAAGGAAGAACGTTCGAAGCCGAGTCCTGATTGGAAGAAAATGAACTGCGATCTAAAAAGGCAAAATTTGTTTTCGTACGCACATGCAGAAATTGAATTAGAAAGTATGTAGCGATATAGTGACACCGATGTCTATGAGCCGCAGTGCCAGGAAACCGCTGATCCAACTCCACATAATATTCAAACTCGAATAGTGGATCAAATAGATACAATGGAGAAAAATCGAAAATTGCTTTGAAAAACTACAAATTATTAATGCTGCGTCCCACGAATGAACCATCATTCGTGGGACGCAGCATTTACAGTAGAAGCTTCGGAAATATTTTTCAAGACTGAATTACCTTTTACTTTTCTGTGACAGATGGTACCAACATTGACAGAGTACCAATTCATGTGAGCTAAATGAATCAATAAATATGTATAAGTTAAATCATTTATTTTGTTTTATTTACAAAGTATGTTGTTGATAATTGCTGCTAGATCCTTTAAAGCAACATGGTTAATACTCTTTTCTACAGCTCACGTTCTAATTTTTTCCCTAAACAGTGAGTGCTTTACACCATCGCTATAGTTGCCGTCGTCATCATCTTCAGAACTCGATATTTTTTCCGAGTTATAATTGCCGGTGTTTAGAATTGAACAATTAATATTATCACCGAGGTTACTGGAAGAAGAACTTGGAAACACATAATTTGTTGAATGTGCAACATCTTCTGAGCTATTGCGACTAATATTTTGTACGGAACCATCCTGTTTCAAACTATTCGTCACGCTTTGCGTTACATCCCGACTTGAAGGTTTTATTTCTTCTGTCTTCATAATTCTTTGATACTCTTTCGATAATTGCCCCTGTTCTAGCTTTCATTTTCCACGAATTAGTCGAATTCATATTTATAAAGCAATAAAATATATACGTCAGTGTAATCGCCATCTAGGTACACTGACTGATTACAGTACCACATGTTACTTTTATTCAGATAAAGTCTGATTAAAGGTACTTATGTGAACCACTATGAAGTAGAAGCCCTTAATTCGATACACTAGTGAGTCTCTAAGCAGCTGCGAGGCATCTAGTGAATGTTTAAGCAGCCGCTATGCAGACACTATCAATGGCAGTATAAAGGCTGATTAGCGGTAGACATATTCAGCAATAAGCTGTAATGTGGGCCACAAGTCATCCATTATACAGCTATTAACGTCATAATAGTTCACACGTGCCCCTTTAATAAGTCAGTGTAATAGGAGTTCACAAATACCTTCCTATACAGCATTTGGCGTTATTTCAACCACTAAACAGCTCTTACTACGGTTAAGGCATTAGAAAAGGTTAAAAGCTGAATAGAGTCGTTGAAAATATACCTTTATAGCACTCGTAGCGTATTAATTGTAGTTTTGTCGGTCTTAATCAGCCTTAATGCAGCTCTTAATCAGCCTAAGCTGTTTAAATATCACTGACAGCTATTATGCAGCTGTAGGATCACCTGTGTACCCTTAAAAGAGTCTTAATACGCATAGAGTTTCAAATAGGTCTAAAAGTGAGTAGTTATACAGCTATCTGTGCTACTTGGGCAGTCGCTCCATGTAAAATACTGGTATTCAGCTGCAGCCGGTTAGACTTTAAACTGACCCCAGCATAGTTGGGAAAAGGCTGGGCAGACGATGATCGACTGCCATGACTGCGTAGTTTGATATGAGCAAGCAAGTGGCTCAATGGCGTCGTCTAATTTAAGCACTAATGCGTAAAAAAAAAAACTTAAATAAACGCGCTATTGGATTTTCAACCCTCGGCTTAGCGCCGAAACATGAGAATCCGCAGCACTTTTATTTAGGCATTTATTAAGCTGTCGCTTAGTGTTAATGAAAACAGGCACAAAAGTTTTTAACGCTTTGGAGGAAACCAAGACCTGAAAGTAACCGAACCTAGACCTTTTTTCAGAACTCAACGCCGTATGTCGTGAAAACCAGCGCTATGTCAATCTCGCATAGTGTTATATATTATACTGAGCGACGGCCATTTTGCGTGGAAGTGCCGCATATAGTTTGTGTTTTTTCCTTGTGCGTCACGTTAGGTGCAAATAAATGATTTTTCTTTCTAGATCTAAGTAGTATTCTGCTGATAATTTACAATTTAAGACTACTAAAATCAAACCGTCCGAGATGATCCGGCAGAGAACCAAAGTTCTGTTATCGACATAGCTCACAGAATAAGCAAGCTGAAGTGGCAATGGGCCGGCCATATTAGCCGTAGAAACGATGACCGTTGGGGTTGACGTGTTCTTATGTGGAGACCGCGAATCGGTAAACGTAAGGTACGAGTAGGACGCCCACAGGCTAGGTGGAGTGACGTTCTTCGCAGGATGGCTGATAGCAGCTGGATGAGAGTTGCCGAAAATCGAGTTGAATGGCGTGCAATAGGAGAGGCTTTCCAGGCTTGTCCAGCAGTGGACTGGTATAGGCTGATGAGGATGATGGCACTTTTTATTTTATTTTATTGTTTGTTTTATCTGATGTATGTATCTGGTGTAGTGTCGTGTGTCTTTTAGTTTGTGCCAAATAAATGTATTTTCTTTCTTTCTTTCTTTCTCATCATCTTCCTGCCCTTATCCAATGTTACTTGGGGTCGGCGCAACACGTTTTCTTCTTCCATTCTCCCCTGTCAATCATCACGCTATCATTGACTCCCTTCTCTTTCATATCATTCCTCACACAATCCATCCATCTTTTCTTCGGCCTTCCTCTCCCTCTCCATCCATCAACAGGTATTTTCATCACTCTTTTAGTCACATGCGTTTCGTCCCTTATCGTCACATGCCCATACCAAGCTAAACGATTTCCTTTCAACTTTTCTGTCACTGGCGCCACTTTCAAACTTCCTCTTATAAGTATACTCATTTCTTACTTAATCCATTCTCGTCACTCCACACATCCATCTCAACATTCTCATCTCCGCTGCATGCAATCTTCTTTCATCCGTCTTCTACACAGCCCAGCATTCAGACCCATAAAGTACGACAGGCCTTATCACAGACTTATAAATATTCCCCTTTAACTTGAGGCATTCAATTAAACAGTTGCACAGGCAAGTTAATTATGTACTATGCCAATGAGCTCTCTTGTTATAATATAATGCATTAAATCCATTCTCCTGTTATATATTATGCTGAACTAAATCAGAATACTCGTACTAAAATGCAAAACTTGTGAGTTATCGTGAAATAGCTCGGAAAATTCACTGTTTACTCGTATCGTGAGATTGACGGAAGATTCATGACCTAGAAAATATGCTGGCAGCTCAACGGAGGATAAACTAGAGGAATTTCCTCTTTGAATTTTCTTATATATACAGTTTCGTAGAAACTGTAAATACTTGGTGGTGACCTAATTCTTCAGCACATATAACGTAAATATTCTGAAAATTAGTACCTATGTATCTTGATATGGGAAAATGTTTATTTATTCGTAGGAAGGAATTTTTTGTTCCTTCGAATAAATAAAATAAAAAAAACATTTTCCCATCTAAAAGTCCAAACTAATTTTCATAATTCTCTTCTTTCTTGTGCCAATCACCACGCTCCTGTGCCAGCCTGATCCAGGTTTGGCCCACATTAGTAAATATGTAGAACAGAAGGAGTTATACAAATGGGCAACCAACAACATTCTCCACAGATACACAAAAAGACAATATTGATAAAGTAAAAGTTGGTCAAAATAGAACATGAAATAAAACTTACATAAATTACAGCTACTAGCTGCTTAGGGACTTTAGAGAGATTCACAAAATTTTTTGTCTGTGTCAGACAATGTTTCAAAATTTTCTAACAGATAAAGCAAAAAATGCAGTCCGAAATTCTGACAACCAGTCTTACCAAGGGATATTGTATTACCCAGTAACTGGGTTGTGGAGGTCAGATAGGCAGTCGCTCCATGTAAAATACTGGCATTCACATGCTTCCGGTTAGACTGGAAGCCGACCCCAACATAGTTGGGAAAAGGCTAAGCTGATGATGATGAAAGCAAATAAACGTTAAAAGCAACAGCGTATGATAATGGTTGTTTGCAGAATAATTATTAAGTTGGTCTTTATGTTGGCTAGACCCATTTCTTGATTCTTAATTATTTTATCCCTACAAGAAAACAAGGACAACACCAATACAGATTCTGTAATGATTTGCGTAACAGTTTTTTATATAGTATACTAGATGTAATATGTCTGCAGGTTATAAGTTCGATACACTGTTGATCAGGAATGAAATTATCCGGAAAAGAACCGGAGTTACCGACATAGCTAGCAGAGTAAACAAACTGAAGAAGGAACGATGGCCGCTGGAGCAGACGAGTCCTGAAGTGGAGACCGCGTATCGGCAAGTATAGTGTGGGACGCCCCCCAGCTAGATGGACGGACGACCTAAAGAAGGTGTCTGGGGTAGACTGGATCCGAAAGGTGGGGGGCAGGGTGTTGTGGCGCAACCTGGGAGAGGCCTATGTCCAGCAGTGGACTGCGGTAGGCTGAGACGATTGATTGACACTGTTGACCATCCTTTAACAATATGAAGTTTCAGTTATACAGGGTGTAAAAAGATCCATTACGAAGCCGAAATCTACGCATTCTGTACATCAAACTAAGTAACTTTGTGCAAAAATAATTACTGGGAAACTTCTTTCATTTTTGGTGTGAAAATTCGCTGTTTACGGTAGTGTGAAATGCAACACACGTAAAACATTGTGCTTGTGGGTGCATGTAACGGTACAGGGAGTATTTAAAGCTAAGTTATAACATTTAAACCTTGTTTCGAAAGACATAAAAAAAGTTGGAAGTTTGACCTTCAATATCTCCGTAACCAAATTCTCTGGGAAAGTCCAATTAAAAAAAAAATCACAATGACGGAACAAGTGACTCTCGACTTCATTAAGCGTCTTTTTACACACCTTTTATGCACCTACAATCCTCAATATTCACACTATCCTTTGAAACTTTAAACGTAATCTCAAAATGGAAGTCTCCATGGATCTTGTTCCGATCTACGGGAATGCACCGCGACCTCTCCCGCGGGCCTCAGCGTCCCATTCACAGTACGACTGCTCCGCGTCACTGCGACACATATCGACGACTATTTCCAACACAAACACGCCCCTGTGATCAGTTTGCATGCAAATCTGACTGTTGTCTGACAAAAGTCGCTTTAAATAAGATTTTTTGATTACCTTTTTAATATTCTGCGAGCATTGTAATGTAGCAATTTCGTGTGAGATTATGAGTTGGTTTATTGTAATTTATTGTTGTACATGTTTTTTAGGACTTGTATTACTTTTAAGTTTATTGAACTTTAGTCTTTTTGTTATTTCAAAGTTAATTTTCTTAAAAGATCCTATGATTATTAATAAATAATCTTGTCAGTGGCGGCATCTACATCGCCACATGTGAACTATACGTAGTTGACGCACACCGACGTCACGCAAAATCCCGCATCGCGCAACTATAGTTTACCACGTGACTAGCATATTTACAACGCCCCGACAACAATCATTGGGCAGTAGCCCACAAGACACAACAGGTCTTGTCGAAGGATCTTCCCTTTTCTATGGAAAACTGGTAATCCATTGCTTCGTATGTTGGAAGAATTCGTCTGCTCAACGACGTTAATAACGCAATGACTGTTGTTGAACTGTCAAAATGAAAGGTATTGCTACTGATATTAAATTGTATTACGCAATTAACCCGCTAATCAAAGACTTAATAATCATACAACCTACACTTAATACTTTCAGCAGTGCGATCCTGTAACCATCTCACCGTAAAAACTTAGGTGAAGTGAGCGTAGAGTGAGCTGTCATTCCAACACATGCTAGGGATTGACCCTATTGTTATCTAGCCTATCTGTTGAGCGTACAGTTGAAATTGCCTGTATAGAATTGGAGCATTTTGTTGTATTAAGTGTGTACAGACCCCCATCAGGATTGTATGACTGCTTTGAAAAGGTAATGGATGAAGTGTTAGACAGGATTTGTAACTCAAACAAGTCCGTTATCATTTGTGGTGATTTTAATGTCAATTTATTAGAAAACTCAGGTTCTTGTAGTAAAATTATAAGTCTGTTTCAGTCCTACAATCTTGTAAACCTATTTTTGGAGCCCACAAGAATAACCCCTACTAGTGCCACATGCCTAGATAATATTTATACAGATATTATACCAAGCCACAAAGAAATTATAAATTTACTAGATTCTGATCATTGCGGGCAAAGGATTACTATTCGAAATCAAAACAAAATAGTGGTTAAAAAAGATATCACTGTTAACCCAAAAACTGCAGGTCGCTTGGAGGCTTTCAAAAGTAAACTCACTGATAAATTACCAGTTTTGTCAATTCATGCGGATCCTAATCATCTTTATGGTAATTTTTTTAATATATACTGTAAACAATTTAATTCAACCTTTGTTCCCAAGACTATCTCGGTTAATAGTAACGCATCTTTCAGTGATTGGGCTACCATTGGTATTCATAAAAGTAGAACGCGGCTTTATGAACTGTACAATGAAAGGACTTACGTTAACACTGATGCATTTAATTTGTATGTTAGAAATTATTCAAAATTATTTAAAAAAGTTTGTTATATGGCCAAGTCACTTTATCTAGGTTTAAAGATTAAAAACAGCAGTAATGTAATTAAAACGACTTGGAATATTATTAATAGTGAAACGGGAAGGTCTAGTAATCGAAACACTGACTACCGCTTGTCGATTAATGACAACATAATAAAATCAGACTCACAAGTCGCCGAGGCATTTGAAAATTTCTTTTCGGATATTCCCGTTTCAACTACTAAATCCCTAGACTCATCACCTTCTGTTGCTGAGTCTTTGCTTATGGAAAATGTTAATGGTTGCGATTCGGAATTTCACTTTGAACATGTTACTTGTATAGATATAATTAAAACTTTTCACACTTTAAATGTAAAAAAGACTGCAGATCTGTGGGGTAATTCTGTAGAAGTTGCTAAGTCTGTTATTGACATTGTAGCGCCTACTCTAGCTCTTATCTTTAATAGTTGTATTGACGGTGGGGAGTTTCCTGACCTCATGAAAAATAGTAAAATAATACCTTTGTTTAAATCGGGTAGTACATCAGACCCCACAAATTATAGACCTATTTCTGTACTACCTACTTTTAGTAAAATTTATGAGAAATTAATTTTAGAACAAATGCAAAGATTTTTTAATAAACACAAATTATTACATAGCAAACAGTTCGGTTTTACAAGGGGTCGTTCAACTACTGATGCCGGTGTTGAACTTTTAGGACATATTTATAATGCATGGGAAGACAAATGCGATGCCTTGGGCATTTTCTGTGATTTGTCCAAGGCATTCGATTGCGTTCTTCACGAAACTTTAATCAGGAAACTCCGTCACTACGGGATCCGGAACGCTGCTCTGGATCTTCTTACTTCATACTTGAGTAAGAGGATTCAGAGCGTTGACGTTAATGGAAAAAGATCTCCTGGATCTATAGTAACAATGGGAGTCCCACAGGGCTCAATTCTTGGTCCTTTCTTGTTTCTTATTTATATTAATGACTTGCCGTACCTCATAAAGGATAATCATGATATAGTGTTGTTTGCAGATGACACTTCACTTTTGTTTAAACTTAAACGTCAGCAGCGGGTTACTGACGAAGTAAATAGTGCGATCTCTAAAGTAGTCCACTGGTTCAATGTTAATAATTTACTTCTAAACGAGAAAAAAACCAAATGCATTAAGTTTACGCTACCTCACGTTAGGCAGGTGAAAACTAATGTGTTGATAAAGGGCGAAGTATTGAATCCTGAAGACAGCACCGTATTCTTGGGCATAACTTTGGATGCTAAGCTTCAGTGGGGTCCGCATATAGACAAATTGTCAAAAAAGCTAAGTTCCGCAGCATTCGCTGTTAGAAAAATTCGTAATTTAACTGATATAGAGACAGCCCGTTTAGTGTACTTTAGCTATTTTCATAGTGTAATGTCGTACGGTATTCTATTGTGGGGAAATGCCGCTGATATTCAGACTATCTTTGTTTTGCAGAAGCGAGCTGTTCGATCAATTTATAAATTAAGTCCGAGACACTCGCTCAGAGACAAATTTAAAGAGATTAATGTTATGACTGTGCCTTCTCAGTATATTTATGAAAATCTTTTATATGCCCATAAAAATATAAAATTGTTTAAAAAATACAGTGATATCCATGATATAAATACAAGGAACAAACACAAATTTGTTGTACCTATAACAAGGCTCAAGAAAATAGGTGGCTCGTTCAGATGCCAATGTATACGCTTTTACAATAAAGTTCCAAGCCCCGTTCAAGATCTAAGCCTTAATAAATTCAAATCATTCATTAAACGTAAGTTGTGCCAGAAAGCCTTTTATACCGTTAAGGATTATATCGAGGACAAAAAGGCTTGGGATTAAGGTGCTTCCAATTTTTTACATATTTAATGTTTTTATTTTTATTTTTATTTTTTTTCTCTGTGTTGTTGTTGTTGTTTTTTTTTTTTTTTTTTTGTTTTATTATATACACTTTGACATTAATGGATTTTATATATACTATGACATTTGCTTACTTTGTAAAGTATTCTATTATTTTAATTATTGTGAATGTGAAGACTATGTGGGTCATTTTATTTATATTATTTTTAATTTTTCTCTCTGTTCTGTTAGTTTTTGTCATGGTCTGGCAGTTTGAGTAATTAATGTGGCCTACCCAAATGTCCTTTCTTTGGTATTGTTCGTCGAATCGTCGAGCTCCTTAAGTTTTGAGTTGAGCTGCACGATTTCTGACAAATGCGTGCACTGGCTGGACAGGTCCTCTCAATCTGTGTGGTTCTTTCCTCAAAAGACCATCTCAGACATCGACCTGCATGGTCTTCATATGATCTGACCAAGATTATGTCTGGACTTTAAAAGAGACTGTGACCTCTGAGTTTGTTTCGGCCTTTCTTCTCAGAGTAGTCAGATAGGAAACGCCGACCTCATCTAGTTTTAAAATATGATTGACGTGTAAAAGTGTTTGTACAAACCTACTTACAAAAATAAAATCATTTATCATTTATCATTTATCATTTATCATTGATAGCTCACTCTAAGCTCATTTCACCTAACTTTTCACGGTGAGATTTTTACAGAATCGATCGGCTGTTGTCATTCCAGTTGATAACACAATACTCACTTAATAAATACTTAGGGGGGCGCTAAGGTACGGACGCCAGCAGGTCAAGCTACCCGAAACTGTCAAATTTTCCCAATCAACCTTGAACCATAATACTTTAGCGATAAAGTTGAAAATCTACTAAAGAAATTTGACAGATTGTAGTAGGTTGATGTGCTGGCGTCTGTACTTACAGGAATAAAATCATTTATCATTTCATTCTGCAACTATCGACAATCTTCCGTACCATGAACAGCCATCCTTATCCAAAAGCAATATTGTCCGGTAGATAACATAGTGCGGCTCGTTTGATTTGTTGTAGGCAACATTAGCGCTAAATCTAATGCCGTTTACTGCGGACTAAGTTATGGCCCAGACATTCTAATTATATGTGGTACTGAATACAACTTAGATGTTGTGGAGCTTGAGGTTTTGTGAGGAATTGATTAGAAGGTTGGGCTGTTATATAAATGTTTTGTCCTTAATATGGTTGAACCGAATCGTAGCACGTGACATGTGGTTTCTGCTTACGCCCATGGAAAATGGGCGATAGTTTATAGTTTCAAGCTTATTAAGAACAATCTGCGGTTTTACCCGCATGTCACGGAATATTGGGATAAAAAGTCTACCATGTGTCAAATGTCAACCAAATCTGTTCAGCCGTTTTGGCGTGCAAGCGTAACAAACAAACTTACAAAATATCTAATGTTTTCTTCTTTCTTTATAATATTAGTTTAGATAAGAAGAATTCATTTAGGTAGATACAGAAGCCAGCAGGTCAAGCTACCCGAAACTGTCAAATTTTCCCAATCAACCTTGAACCTTAATGTTTTAGCAATAAAGTTGAAAATCTATTAAAGAAATTTGAAAGATTGCTTGATGTGCTGGCGTCTGTACATACAAATTTGCAGTACACGAGGGACTTAAAAAGTATGCATTATTTACTACATGGGTAGGAGCATACAACGAATTGTGGGGTGAAGCACTGTCTCCTTACTAGATCACAGAAGTAATCTGTATTTAGGAGAGACCAAATTACAATAATTCTGTCCTAATCCAGAATGACGTCTGCCAACCCGCATTGGGCCCGCGTGGTAGATTATGGCCCACTGTGTCCCAGCAGATAGGAACATTATAGGCTGATTATGAATCCAGAAATTTAGCAACCTACTGAAGTTTTTTACATCGCTGCACACTGAAATAATACTTTGGCCTAAAACTGAGGTCTGTAATTTAGCCTCAAGCATTTAGGTACCTACTCCATTAAAAAAAAATGAGTTGATATTGCTATGAGATCTACTTATCAGTTTTTCAACTTTCAAAGAGATGTTTAAGCATAATTCTGAAATCCTTTGACTATAATATTTCTTTTAATCCTTATCAATTCTTCCTTTCTTATTAATATCCCTGGACATAATATCCCTGGACATTTCAGCACCATTTGTCCCAAGCTAAGCAACCTAATGCTTGTGTTATGGTAACAAGATGGCTGATAAACTACTTATATACAATTTTTTTTTTTTATACATATTATAGATAGAAAAACACCCAGACTCGGAACAAATACATGTAGGTCATACAAATATTTGTTCCGTGCGAGAATCGAACCCGCGACACGCAGCGCAGCAGTCAATCGCTTAACCACTGCGCCAACCGTGCCGTCAAATTCCTCCTCTTATTATTTAAATTATTTGGTAATATCAATTAAATTATTCCTCCTCTCTTAGAAACATTTCAACCACAAAACTGCTTATCAAACAAGGTCCTACTCCTATCTCCAATTTGAATTTCAACCACAAAACTGCTAATCAAACAAGGTTCTACTCCTATCTCCAATTTGAATTTCTTTATCAACCAATGCTCGTCAGCTCGTCTCCTTCCACCATTCAACCAATAAGGCCATACCTCATTCTAATTACATCCAATACCATTAATATAAGAAAGGCCTACAAAGGCCGACTAATGTGCTCTTTGACTCCTGATTGCGGAACCTTATTGTGCCGATAAGACTGGTTTAAGACCAAACAACACTTTATAGCAGTTCAACGTTGTATAGTAATGGCTAAAACTTTAATAGATACCGCCCAAAACATTGGAATTTCAACTTTAATTATACTTCAACAAAGTCGATTTCAGAATGACACGAACAGTTCCAGAAGGTCGGATGTCCAAATTTTTGACTGCAATGGAAATTCAACTTTAGCAGACAAAGTTAAAGTTCAAAATTCTGTAAACACCCATTCTAAGTCTTAAACAGGCTGATGTATAAATATACAGCGTGTTGGAAGATAGGGCTTTTTGCAAGTACGTTAGCCGTTTAGGTTAGATCTGTTTTCTAAATGCGTGCGATATACTCTAGGTTAGTTAGTACAGTTGTAGTTTAACGTTAAAAGGGTTTCTTGAAGTTATTACTGTGTTTCGCACATGACTTTTGTCTTGGAGATAAGTCTTAAGTGCTTGTGGGCGGGTGATATAAAGTTCGATGTTTTTTTTTTGTGGTAGAGGATGAATTGGATTAAGTGCATGGTAGTGTCTGATATGACTAGTAAAGAACTGTTATGGTTTCAGAAGTAAGGAACTGCCTATAAAAATCGAAACTACAGCATAAAAAAAATACATCTTACTAACGTAGGTTAGATAGAATTGACTGCAATAAAAATATAGGTACTATCGCCAAAACCTATATCTGACCACCGTAAGGACTATTCCTGCTTGCAGCGCATATTATTAGTCGACCTAAAAAGGATCCTCTTTTGCTTTACTTACGGACGCAGCTGTGGTCATCATGTGCACGGGGTTTTGTTTTCAAAATGGTCAGATATAGGTTTTGGCGATAGTACCCCTGGCTATCCTAAATGTAAAAAAAACTATGCAACCGTTTAAATTCACATACGAAAGATACTTAATGCTTCAATAAAAACCTACAACCAGCCCAAACAGTATGTTTGACACACACAGTATGTTGTTATTTAATCAGATTAAGGTATTTACTCGTATCTATGGGCCTGTGTCGCCTGAAATAAATAAATAAAAACTTTTTTACAAAAAAAAAACAACCGACTTCCACAAAAACACAACAAAGTGAAAAATAACTTTAATTTCGGAAGTCGGTGTCTTTGGTTTTTTTATTTCGTTTTTCGCCACCGACTTCCGAAATTAAAGTTATTTTTCACTTTGTTGTGTTTTTGTGGAAGTCGGTTGTTTTTTTTTTTGTAAAAAAGTTTTTATTTTTCACTTTTTTGTTGTGATCATTTTTTTGACTTCTGTTGATTTTTCAAAAACCGCTTGTCCGATTTCAATAAAATTTTCATGGGACCATTTGGAAAGTATACCCTATCCAACAAAAAAAGATTTTTTTAAATCGGTTGGCAAGCGACGGAGTTATGCGCGAACAAACATAAAAAAAAAATAAAAAAAAAATACAAACATCCGAATTGAGAACCTCCTCCTTTTTTAGAAGTCGGTTAAAAAATAAAAATGACCACTCAAACAACCCTTGAGCAATGGCGGCCCAGCGGTAACTGCCGCGACTTACAAGTCGCAGGTTTGAACCCTGACAGGCGCTTTTCTTTGTAAAAATTATTTCATCACCACTGCTCTCAAAACGGCGAAGGAAAACATCGTGAAGGAAACCGGCATGTCGTATAACCAAAGACATGTGACATCCGCCAACCCCGCCGCAGCGTGGTGGATAACGGCCCGTTTCCTCTCACAGAAAGGCGTGGGGACTGTGTCCCAGCAGTGGGAACATTATAGGCTGATTATGCCAAACATCTCTTTATCAACACAATATCTTGTTGGCCCAAAAGTTTGCCACTTCCACGGCGTCGTCAGTGTCAGGGCAGAGTTCACTTTGACTGTTTTGTGACATACAGGACAGGATAGGAGGTGGAGTATGGTTTGCGACATAGTCCCACAATCACACCCTACTGCCGTTCCATCAAGGTAGCTACACTTTACCAGGTTGGACTTACATCTTCCCACTTGATATAAAATTCAGTCGTGCTAGCGACAGCGAAGCGAAGAACAAGAAGATCAAATCAATAACGCAATAGTTTCTATCATCACCATTGGCAGCCTTATTTCACCCATTACTGAGAAAATTGGTAGGTTGCCTCCGTTTGTTCCATTTTAATTATGCTTCCCTGGTCTTAAACTCACATAGAGGAGGAAATAACCACATTCCCCACACCAATTTCATCATCAATATCCTGTAGCCCCCCTCCGTGCCTCGGAAAGCACGTTAAGCCGTTGGTCCCGGTTGTCATTTCTATGGCAATTCCACCGGCAATGTCAATGACTATTTTGTAATGTTATAACACAACATAAAAGGTTTTTGGTATCACAGTGACAGCAGAACACTGACTCCTGAGTCACAGGATCACCTAGTTTAGAAGTCAGGGTTTACCTTATCCGTATGACCTTTAGTTAACCAAGCTATGTGTCCTAGTCTTAAGCAATGTCAAAGGTTTTTGGATCAATAAAGATTTTTATTTATTTATTTATTTATTCGTGGATCTTTGACAGTCGTTAGCCAGTCAGAAGCCCGAAAGTCTGACAACCAGTCTTACCAAGGGGTATCGTATTACCCAGTAACTTGACTTGGTGACTTTTTTATTTCATTTATTAACATACGGACTCTTTTTATGTTCGAATTTCAAAAGTTACCATAGACATAAATTCAGCGTTTCGTTGCACTTGTCAATGCACATAAGCTAATTGGCCCAAGGTGATAATTAAATTTACATCAATTTAGATTTCACAATTAGGGATAAGGCTCGGCAGATGATATCCTGTTGCCGTTATCCCAATTTATTTGGGGTCAGCACAACATGTCTTTAGTAGTCTATACTTTTCTATACTTCTCTATTAGTCATCATCTAATTAGTAATCATAAATCATAAAATTGTCACTCTCTTTCTAGCCATATCATCCTTCACAGTTCACACAATCCACCCATAGTTTCTTTGATCTTCCCCTACTCGTATAGCCATCCACATTCATCCTCAAAACTTGCCTGACGACATCATCTGCCTAGCCTTTTCCCAACTATCTTGGGGTCGGCTTCCAGTCTAACCGGATGCAGCTGAATACCAGTATTTTACATGAAGCGACTGCCTATCTGACCTCCACAACCCAGTTACTGGGTAATACGATACCCCTTGGTAAGACTGGTTGTCAGACTTTCGGGCTACTGACGACCCGTAACGACTGTCAAAGATCCACGAATGACAGCCGGGACCAACGGCTTAACGTGCTTTCCGAGGCACGGAGGGGACTTGGTATGTGAAAATGGTCACCCATCCACGGACCAACCGCGGCAAGCGTAGCTTAACGTAGCTTAACCTGATCGATCGACCCGTGCGGCTGTTATTACTTAGCCACAAGCCTTGCCTGACGACATTTTCCTCATTCCTCCGCATCACATGCTCACACAATATTTATCACTACAAAAAGCAATTCTCACAATTTCCTCTACACCCAGCCCTAATCTGACCTTATTAAAATAACGCGTGACATAAAGTAACTGTAAAGAATGTCTAACACGGCACTGAACCCGCTACATGGGATATAATTCGCGCGAATGGGGCACAACCGCTATCCACCTAAATGTACTTGGTGCTAGATAGTTATCTTTTATCTACGCATTACAAGGCTGATAAGACCGTGTAGGTCTCGGTTTGTTCATATGTTGGAAAGAGAGAGGTATCATGATACTAGTCTTTGAATAGTTGTACCTATAGTTAAAGGATTGTAGGTACGCAAAATGAGCGCTTTGACGTGACGACTTCGACGTCATCATTTAAATAAAGCTATTACTTAGCCGTCATCTCAGTATTAATTATTTCTATGAATCAATCATCTACTCAGTGTATCGCAGTCCACTGCTGGACATAGGCCTCGCCCAGATTGCGCCACAACACCCTGTCTTCCACCTTCCGCATCCAGTCTACCCCAGCCACCTTCTTTAGGTATTGGCAAGCGTAGTGTGGGACGCCCCCCAGCTAGATGGACGGACGACCTAAAGAAGGTGGCTGGGACAGACTGGATGCGGAAGGTGGAGGACAGGGTGTTGTGGCGCACCCTGGGAGAGGCCTATGTCCAGCAGTGGACTACGGTAGGCTGTGTTGACTGAATCGCCGAATTCGGTCGCGGTGGAGTAGCGATCGCTGTCACCGGGACATCAGTTGTTGCGCCACTTCTTCTTCCCAGCGATAGCACTAGGAAGTGGTGAAGGGCGGGCGTTTTTGGGGGACTGTCTTTTGTAATTTTGACGTTCAAAAAGTGCTGATTCTCAGCCTAATTTGAATAAATGACTTTTGATTTTGATTTTGATTTTGATCAGGTTTGGTTGGAATTATCTGGACGGCACGGTTGGCGCAGTGGTTAAGCGATTGACTGCTGCGCTGCGTGTCGCGGGTTCGATTCCCGCACGGAACAAATATTTGTATGACCTACATGTATTTGTTCCGAGTCTGGGTGTTTTTCTATCTATAATATGTATGTATTTACAAAAAAAAAATTGTATATAAGTAGTTTATCAGCCATCTTGTTACCATAACACAAGCATTAGGTTGCTTAGCTTGGGACAAATGGTGCTGTGTGAAATGTCCAGGGATAAAATTATTATTATCTCGTTGCTCGATGGCGTCCCAGTGACAACTGCGGTGGACAAACGCCCTAAGCCCACCGTCTAAACTTTCCTCACGACCATCTCCTTCATTCTGCTACTGACAAGAAATCTCTTTTCTTCACAAACCTATACAGCACCACACCATCAAACAAGCAGCATTTCCATCCTACATTACCCCTTGTCTCAACTCTCAACCGGTGGTTCTCATACACCGCCATGCTTTATTCGTTCGTCCTCCAGGCTAAAATAAGAGTAATGAATATAAATAATGAAGACTCTGCAAACATTATTGTTCTTTATGAGTATTGATAAATTATTAATACGCTTTGGTGGAGCCGCCTCGCAATGTTCGGAACCGGTTCAGAAAGTTTCAACCATCTACGGATATTTACAATTAGATTTAAAGAACATCATTTGCATGTGTGTCGGTACTGTTAACTATCTGAGCTAGAGTTTAAAAGCAACTGTAGTTAATGTTTTTTGGTTTCTCTCACAGAAGGAGGAGGCTTGTGTCCCAGCAGTGGGAACATTATATGCTGATTATGTGTGTGGGTTAGTGTTCCTCTGACAGAAAATGGAGGCCTGTGTCCCAGCAGTGGGAACATTATATGCTGATTATGTGTGTGGGTTTGAGTCACTTATCACTGTTGAAATGAACGTAAACTAAATAAAAGAAGTATGTTAGGATTGTAGCATGCGGCATGCTGTTGCTTCTGCCTACCCCTATGGGAATAAGGTGTGTGATTATGTGAGTCGCCATAACACAAAATAGGTGCGTAATAAGAAAATAAATAAAAATAGTTTATTGGTAAAAACAGGGTTAGGTATAACAAAATTTTGTGATTGGATCCTCCTTTTAGGTAGATAGTGCCTGTGTTAGGTTAGGAGAGTCGGCTCTTCCAACAGCAAGGTGTGTTATACAAAAAGCAAAAATTATAATTTTTATGCTAAAACTATTTATATTAAGATTATTACATTAGATCAAATATGTTTATGAGTGGGTGTAAGTATGTGTGTGAGTATATGTGAGTGAGAGAGAGAGAGTGTAGCCTGTAGGTGTGAAGAGTGTACATAAGTGTGAGCGTGTGTATGTGTCAAGGTTTCAGAAGTGTTTCGGTTTCATTGTAGGTAAGCGTTTGTAAGAACTAAAGCCTTGGTAAACCTTTTTGAAGAAGTCGGTTAAAAAGAAGTAAAGACTCACTTTATTGAATAATGAAGGTAATATTTACACGGTTCGTTTATATCTTTCAAATTGGGTGCATAATCACCCTATAATGTTCCCACTGCTGGGACACAGGCCTTATCTCTCTGTGAGAGGGAGTGGGCCGTCCGTAATCCACCACGCGGGCCCAGTGTGGTGGATTACGTTGATAGATGTCACATGTGTTCAATTTATTGGTTCTAGAATGTTTCCCGTTTCCCTGTTTTCCTGTTTCCCTGTTTTCCTTCACCGTTTTGAGAGCAGTGGTGATGAAAATAATTTACTCAAAGTCAAGCGCCGGTCTGGGTTCGAACCTACGACTTACAACTCGTATGTCGCAGCCGTTACCACTAAGCCACCCCTGCTCTACAGTGTGGTAGTGGGGTATTTAGGTGAAGCTACCAAATTGAACCCGGTAAAAATAAAAGCTAATCATTCCGTATCGTCCATACCCTGCGTTTTTGTGCATTTCCCTTTCAATCAATCAAAATGAATCCATTTGGTTGTAACATTGCCACTATTAGATTTACTTATAATGGCTTCACGTAATCTACCTATATACCTACCCAAATGTCTTTTCTTTGGTATTGTTCGTCGAATCGTTGAGCTCCTTAAGTTTTGAGTTGAGCTGCACGATTTCAGACAAATGCGTGCCCTGACTGGACAGGTCCTCTCAATCTGTGTGGTTCTTTCCTCAAAAGACAATCTCAGACATCGATAAAAATAATTTTAAAGATAAAGATAATTTTATTTTGCAAATATGAGTAAGACATAACGATGACAAAAAAAAAAACATCGATCTACATGGTCATCACATGATCTGACCAAGATTATGTCTGGACTTCAACGAATAGTCTTCTCAGACTAGTCAGATAGGAAACGCCGACTTCATCTAGTTTAAAAAAAAAATATTGACGATGACGTGCGTTATTTTTGCATTTCATAGCCTAATTCTTGAGGATGGCTAGGTATAGGCTATTTACCATCAAGCTTAGGAGCCGAGCATAAAGAAAAAAAAACAATCGCGGGCAGGCGATGCGATAAGAAATTTCACGCGGACGAAGTCGCAGCAAGAAGCTAGTGTTTTATAGAATAGTTCGTTAGCTTCTTTATAAAACCTACCTGTGTTAATTAACGAGTTACCTATTAAAGTCTCCATAAGCTTCAAAAATAGCTGTCTAAATTCTAAAGTAATTTACCAAATAACTATCCCCTATTATAATTTTCTCTCTCCAATATAAAAGCTATTTTAATCAAGATAACATGTCAACTACACATGCACCCATAAAATAATATCTCTGTTTAAAATTATAGCCCTATTTGCAATAAAATAAACATCTGAATCCATTTCTGCAAATAGTTTCATTTTATTCAAATAATCATTTCAGATATTACGACCAGATTAAATTGTTTAATTACAATATAAAGTTGAGCAAATAACGTGCCGATGTCAGAGCTTAATTATTAATAAGAGATTGAATAATAAATAATAATATAACGTTATTATTTTACAGTTTATGCTAATATAGATCGGATCGAAACGAAATGGTTGTGAAACCGTTAGGGGGATTGTGGACGTAAGGTAGAGTTGCGGCTTATTTTTTATTGATTGAAGGTATGCATAGAAAATTTGTAAATATAAGTAGGTTTTAAAAGTATTAAAATTGTTGCCCCAATTCTGATTGGCACCGATAAAGCTCAATTGACACGGTGAACACAGTGCACAAACACAGAGTACAAAATCAAAAGTCTTATCAAATTAGTCTGGAATCAGCACTTTTTGAGAACGTCACAATTAGATACATTAGACAGTTCACTACCTAATGCTTTAGCTGGGAAGAAGTGGCGCAACAAACTCCTCATCTGCCCACCCTTCTGTTCGCTATTTATACAGGGTCGCAGCTTCCCTCCCTGCACAAAACATTTAGTTATGTCGGGTTTAGATGTGAATGTAACGTACCTTTAATAATAATTGTATGACCACTGTTTATAAAAGGTTTCTCTCTTTAGGAACCGTTTTCTTTTATTTAGTCTCCAACATCCTGGCTACTTTACTACTAAGTAATTTGGTCAGCCTTTTTTTTTTTTTTTGAGGATGGGAAATCATCAAATGACCCCTCCCGCTCTGGGTGGAGCGGAAGGGAGTGTCAGACTCTTACTGACTAAAACCCACCCGTGTTCCTTCCTTAGCCCTTTCTGTTCCAGGGCAGCGGTAACCCTTTCGGAAGATCCCGCCGCCCTGGCAGAATTTGGTCAGCCTGGGATTCGTTTCTTTTTTTTTTTTGGGTGTGAAATCATTAAATGACCTCTCCCGCTCTGAGCTTAGCGGAAGGGCGTGTCACACTTTTACTGAGTAAAACCCACCCGTGTTCCTTCAATTGCCTGTGCCAGGGGCCACGGTATATCTTTCGAACAACCTGCGGCCCTGGCAGGCATCGGCCCTAGCGGACCCCGTCAGTTCGTGCTGACATCTATTTGAGGCGCGCGTGGAACACAACGCACCGTCGACCCGAGGCTGGTCCTTACCGGGCGGCGAGCTGCCCATTGCTGGCCACCCGCAAGCCCGCGTTCAACAGCCGACTCCCGTCCAGGTCGTCTCCTGCGGCGACTAGGGGCGTGAGGGCGCAGAGATTGCCTCTCCTTCACGCGCTCCGCCTCCTCCTTTGCGAGCATCACGAGGAAGGTGGTGAGGACCTCTCATGCACTCTCGCACCGTACCATGGCCTGAATCAGGGCCGCCGCGAGAGATCGCCGCCGCCGATCGCCGCCACGAGGACGCGGCGGTGCTCACCCAAGCCGGGCAGACCTCCACCGTATGCTCCACCGTGTCCTCCGGGCGAGCAAGTGGACCACGAAAGGTTACCCTGCAGGGAGATGCTCCTTTGGTGGTAGATAGTAAGTGGGAGGGGTAAAGTATTCTGCCACGGTTTGCAACGGGCGTCAAATAAGATAGAATCACACAAAGTTTCGTTAATCTATTACAGTGTTATTGACATTTCAATATTCACAACATTGAAAACGTTTTCCAATAAATGCATTGAAAGCTTTATAGGAAGTGCAACTATGTTATTAAATGTTCCAAGAAGTAGCTATGCGACAATGTTTGTTTACAAACTTAAATACATTGTGACTTGGAAGAGATTTTATAAAATGCTGGTGGTCAACGTTTTTAAAAAGATCGAACGCTTTGGTAATTGTAAGCTATAAGCCCGAAAAGGGGTCCAAACAAATCAGCAAACCAGCAGCAGATTTTTTTTCGCAAGATCAGTTTTGGGTGCTTTATATTGATGAGTTCAATCAGGTTTTCAGTTATTTCAATTACACCTTGTATATACTTTAAGAGCTGGTGGTGGCTCAGTAGTAACGGCTCCGACCTTCGAGTTGTACTTCGTGGATTCAACCCCAGGCGTGTTACTACTATTGTTCTGTAATTTATTTCATTACCATCATCATTCTCCTGCCCTTATCCCAAATTATTTGGGGTCGGCGCAACATGTCTTTTTCTTCCATACTCCTCTATTAGCCGCCATCTCGACAGTCACCCCCTTTCTAACCATATCATCATGCACACAGTCCATCCATCGTTTCTTTGGTCGTCCCCTACTCTTATAGCCATCGACATTCATACTCAAAACTTTCCTCACGACATTTTCCTCATTCCTCCGTAATACATGCCCATACCATGACAACCGGTTTCCACATAACTTTTCAATTACCGGTGCCACTTTCAAACTTCCTCTTATATATAATTATTTCATTACCACTGCTCTCAAAACGGTGAAGGAAAACATCGTGAGGAAACCGGCATGTCTTAGAAACAAAACTTCGAAGACATGTGACATGTACCAACCCGCACTGGGTCCGCGTGGTGGATTGCGGCCTTCTCCCTCATACAGATTGGAGGCCTGTGTCTCAGCAGTAGGAACATTATAGACTGATTATGCTAAGGAATAAGTCGGCCGGCTTCAGTTGATCTCGTAAAGTGGGGCTACCTCGACCGAACGACAGCAGGATGTGGATGTGGCACAAACTTTGCTCCACCAGCTACTGCCCTCTGTGCCTCAAAACTTGCAGCCAAAGTGACCTCTGCACTGCCACCGATAACGCCGTGGAAGTGTCGAAGTTTTGGGCCAGCAAAATTTGAATAACTGTCGTGCGAAACGAGTAAGTTGATCTGACACTACCAAAGCCCGAACGAAGACGTCTAAACCGACCTTTATAAGCACGAAGATTTAGTTTATTAACCGACTTCAAAAAGAAGGGGATTGATAAAGAAAATTCTTTTTTAATGTATAGGGTATGCCCTCGCGGTACGCGTCGATCGTCTCGCCGTCTCTTTCTGGGCCAGCCTCGGCGGCACCGCCCATCTTCAGGCACCCATTGTGTTTGAGGTGGCGGGAAAAGAGTTCCTGGAAGGATTTGGGGGAGGCCATTGCCAGCACAGGGATAGTACAGGACAATAAAAAAAAATGTTATGCCTGGCCAGGGATCCTATACTTTATTAGCTTTGCTTGGGTGGTTTTTGAGTTATCTTCAATAATACGTATTTTTTCCACTCAGTGTATATTTGATGTTTTAATAAATTCCTGTCACTGATATTTACATAGCAAGTAGTGTTACACGAATTTATGTGGCACAACTAAAAAGTGAAAAATAAAAACTTAAAAAGAAACCACCGACTTCAAAAAAAAAACACTTCAAAGTGAAAAATAACTTTACATTTCGGAAGTCGGTGTTATTAGTTTCTTATTATCGTCTAAACTGACCTTTAGAACCACAAAGGATCACCATTTCCCTAGCCTTTTCCCAACTACTTATGTTGGGGTCGGCTTCTAGTCCAACCGGATGCAGCTGAATACCAATATTTTACATGGAGCGACTGCCTATCTGACCTCCACAACCCGGTTTCTGGGTAATACCCCTTGTTAAGACTGGTTAAAACTAAATCTTTATAAGCACAAAGGTTTAGTTTTATTCTCATAACGTTATCTAACTTTAGTAACATAAACTTGATTGTAAAAGACGCCATTATGGGCTAAATATGGTCGTTTTAGGTTAAGTATCGATCAGGCTGTAAAGGTATTACAACCCACGATCGAAAGGTCGGATGTCTGCACTTTGGATCTCTGTACCGTTCTGATGGTGTCATCCACCAGCTCATTTTATGTTCACGCCTTTACTAATGGGGTGAGCAAAGTTCGAGTGCAGTGTCGGGGGAAATACTGAACAAGTTACACTTTAGAGTCTCGTAATGCTAGAGATTTAAAAATAATTTTACTTTGTTGTTAGAAATAGCGCAAATATAATTATGAAAATAACTACAATCAAACAAAACCTACTCATGCTAACCGCCATTTTTCGTTTAAGTATTAACATGTAGCAGCGCCCCGCGGTTTCACCCGCATAAGTGTCGGTCCCGCGGGAATATCGGGTTAAAAAGTATCCTATGTGCTATTTTGTTGTATAAGCTATAATATAATTATTACTGTTAAGTTTCATCAAAATCCGTTCAGTAGTTTTTGCGTGAAAGAGTCACAAACATCCATCCATCCATCCATCCATCCCGCCATACAAACTTTCACGTTTATAATATTAGTAGGATACACAGGTAGGATATTATTAGGATAACCATGTACCTACCTATTACGGGAGTTAAAAGTTCATTTTATACTAGAAAAGAGCTGATAATCTTCAAACGGAAACAGAACACTCTCGATCAAGTCACATCTCGAAAATAAAAAAGAAATCAAAATTAGTTCAGCCGTTTGTGAGCTACGATGACGCAGACAAACACACAGATACACACGTTAAACTACACTCCTCTGTTTCCGTAGGGGATTAAAAATAGTGTTGCTCCTTCGATTGACTTTACATAGTACAGATTTGTATTACATGCTTACAGTTTTCAGGAAGTGCGGGCTAAATCCTGTTAACCATACTTTACAAAACAACATAGATCACACACAACAATCTCCAGAATCAATAAACACTAAATATACCAAAGTTGCGTGTGCGCATAGTTAGGGGTCCACCGTCTAACTGTAGACGCTATCGCGTAACGTCATGCAGTGAGACGACCATGTGACGATCGATAACGTTTAACGAGACACATGGTGTACTTACAGGTACCTACTATACAGTATACGGATTCTCCATTCATATCTTTTCCCGTCGATAGACATAAGAACAGTGTGTTTACATGGAATGACACAGGAAAAGTAAGAGGACTTTCAGAGGTTTCGGCCCAATTCGTGAAGTCTAGTGCTCATTTTTTCCAGCCGCCCTGAAATTCTAGCAATTAATTCGATTATTATCTTAAGCTAAAACTCATAATACGAAGTCAGAATGCTAGCCTGGAGCCGGATTCGACTGAATTACAAGGACTGACTGCAACTAGACCCAAATACTGCAGGACAGGAAATTAACGATGTCTTAGACCATTTTGGAGCAAGATTATGTCTGGACTTTAAAAGAGACCCCTGAATTTGTTTCGCCATTTGTTCTCCATAGATAGGTTAGGAAATGTCGACTCCATCTAGCTTTATTTTATTTATTTATTTATTTTATTTTTCTTAATTATGAAGTGTAAAAGTGATTCCGATACCGATTTAGAGAATAAACAATTTCATTTGATTTCATTAGGATAACATCTGAAGGCCAATTCTCGAAATTAAAAACGTTAAAAATTAATAGTCTTAATCCCATCTCAGCGACAATACATTTAAAAAAGTTGTCGAAAATGTGAAATGTAATGTTTATTAGAGGTATTTTTGACAGATTGAGCTGCTCCTCTGTTGTCTTGTCAGGCATTTCAATTTCTTACAACTCTTATTGTGTTTCTTACCAAAACATAAATACAGAAACACCAAACAAAACATACTTTAATATTTAAAAAGTTCTGTGTAAAGCTTAAAGTAGCGCTAAACATACATTTACCCTGCGTGCGCGCACAGTTAGCCGCGACGTTATCGTGTCACGTCAGCGACGTCAGCGAGACGACGGCGTGACGATAGCGACACAATGCGAGAAACTTTAATGAGGCTTCAGCGCCAACGGGTTCCTATCATTGAATAGTGTGTCACTTGTTCGGAGAAAGATGGCGGGGCCCAAGGGTATTGATGTTATATAAACAGTGGAAAAGAATGTAGTTTGAAGTGTTCTGGGGTTTTATTGATTTCGAATACACAGGCAAGGGGCTTGTGGCTAAGTAATAACAGCCGCACGGGTCGATCGATCAGGTTAAGCTACGCTTGCCTCGGTTGGTCCGTGGATGGGTGACCATTTTCACATACCAAGATCCCTCCGTGCCTCGGAAAGCACGTTAAGCCGTTGATCCCGGGCGGTCATTCGTGGATCTTTGACAGTCGTTACGGGTCGTCAGTAGCCCGAAAGTCTGACAACCAGTCTTACCAAGGGGTATCGTATTACCCAGTAACTGGGTTGTGGAGGTCAGATAGGCAGTCGTTTCATGTAAATTACTGGTATTCAGCTGCATCTGGTTAGACTGGAAGCCGACCCCAACATAGTTGGGAAAAGGCTAGGCAGATGATGATGATTTTGTAGATCAATATAAAAAGGGAGCGTAATCAGCCTATAATGTTTATACTGCTGGGATACCTTTTCTCTTTGAGACGGAGTCGGAGGCCGTCATCCGCCACGCGGGCCCAGTGCGGGTTGGTCCACTGCTCTCAAAACGGTAAAGGAAAACATCGTGAGGAAACCGCATGCCGGTTTCCTCACGATGTTTTCCTTTACCGTTTCCTAGAACCAAAAATTCGAAGACATGTGACATCCACCAACCAGCACTGGGCCCTCGTGGTGGGTTATGGCCCACCACCTTTCACAGAGAGGAGGCTTGAGTCCCAGCAGTGGGGACATGATAGACTGACTATGATGAAGACTTAACTTCTTTCAAAAGTATCCAGGATGTCGCAAGAGTATTAAAAATTTTCACAAGATTTCGTTTTATTAGATATCAACAATCGCAACGCATAACGCATTTCACCAAACACAAAACACTACTCGTAAATTTCGTACAATTCCCCAACCCTGCGTCTGCGCAGTTGGGACGCGGATGTAGTCGCTTATCGACGACATGGGACCGTGTGACGTCACGGGCTCAAGGGTCATCATGCGGGACTACGCCTACTCTCGATCGACGAGAGGTACCTACGTACCTACGTAGGTAGGTACTGTAAACTAGGAAACATGGAACGGTAGACGGTGGAGGTATGTGAAATAATGATTACAAGTAACGTTTTAGGAGTTTTAATAGAATGGTATGTAGAATAGAATGGTATTGTAGAATAGAATGGTTGGTTTCCGGCTTCGTATGTAGTAAATAAAAAACTATGAAATGTGATATTTTCATATATAAGTACCTACCTAAGGTTGCTGCACTGCTGACTGCACAGGTGCAACACAACAAATAGGGCTGAGTTCAATACGAATCATTCGGATAACACCCTTGAACGTTACGAGCAGGATGTAAGCTCTTAGATTGATTGCTCAAACATTACATCATCATCAGCACACCAATGAGAAACCGTCTTCTCCTAGGCAAAGGCGCTCAAGAATCGCCACAAGGACTGATCCCCAGCAGAAGTGTCGATTCCTAAACCGATGGATTAATCTTACCGATATTTTATTATTAACTTTCATTTAAGTACATTACCCGACCACCTGACTTCTGGTACTTAAATGATCTTTAAGCTGAATGCTCAGTTGTTATCGATAACGGATACACTGTACTGAGGCTAAAGATCGTAACTGCGCAACTACCGACGGTTGGTGCTACTGCGTCATCCCTGGTAACTTTCATAATAGGAAGTTCATAATAGGAAGTTTTCCGCGGTTGTAGCTTGCGACATTTGTGAGATTCCAATATTCTAGGTATCAATAGCTAGCTAGATATTACCTTAACGGTTCTGAATTAGCGTTAACTCCTGTATTTCTTGAAGGGATAAGTTAAGAAAGGTGTATCAGTTGACAGTTAGACACCTAAGTTTTGCTAGGTGACGGGGTTCTAAGGGTTCGATGAAGTTCGATCGAAGCCGTATCTAAGCAGTAGGTTTTTCGTTGTAATGGTTATCATGTACCTACAGTGTGTAAGGGACATTGAAGCGCAAGATGTTACTATGAATTCAGCAGACCCACGATTCTAGACAAGGTTTAAAAAAAAATGCTATTCCATACATTTTGAACGTATTGCACTTTTGTATGAGGGCAGGTATTGCACTTTTGTATGAATAACCGACGAAAAATATCTACGCTGCGTTGTCAAGAATCGAGTTCTGAAATCATGGTAAAAAAAATAGTTTATTTGTAAAAACAAGTTCAGGTATAACAAACCTTTGTGATTGGATCCTCCTTTTGGGCAGATAGTGCCTGTGATAGGAGAGTCCGCCCTTCCATAGCAAGTTGTGCTATACAAAAAGCAAAACGTAAAAAACTATTTAAATTAAATTAATTTTTAAGATTAAATTACGTTACATCAAATGTGTGTAAGGGTGGGTGTAAGTATGTATATGTGTAGAGAGAGAGAGAGTGTAGCCTGTAGGTGTGAAGAGTGTACATGAGTGTGTGTGTGTGTGTATGTGTCAAGGTCATTCGAAGATCTTTGACAGTCGTTACGGGTACTTGACCAGTTACGGGGTAACACGAATGACACGTAACTATTCGTGTTACCCAGTAACTGGGTGGTGGAGGCCAGATGAGCAGTCGCTCTATGTAAAATAATGGTTTCAGCTGCTTTAGTGGTCTATTGCTAGTAAGAGTCTTAAGATTAGGTTACATTTGGTATATTTACATTCGAAAAGTTTCTTAAACATACAAAGAGTGTTTGAATTTAGTGAATTTCTATTGACCTGAAGGCCAATTCTCGTAATTTCAAACGTTCTAAGTCTAGTCACAGTCTCATCTCGGCGACATACAGTTGTCAAAAACTTGTCAAAAATGTATGGAAATTCCAGGATTTTTTGAGAGATTGAGACTGAGATCAGACAGTGAACGTTCTTAAAATTACGAGAATTGACCTCCAGACCTTTCCACTAAGTATTATCAAAAACTCATTTTTAAACCCCAGTAACAAAACCAAATTCACACCAGCTTACCTCGATAACTTACCAACATACAACAATTTAGTCCCTTCAGAATGAGTAACCGTCGACTTTCAACATTTACTAGAAGCCTGCGCCTGCGCAGAACATGCGCTGACCCGGGCAAGTTATTTATCGTTGCGTTTAATAGGCACGGTGATCACCGCTATCACAAAATAGATAACTACAGAAGGCTGGCTCCATACCACGAACTGTAAACCGTACTTTATAACATCTGTGATGTCACAAACCGGACCAATGAAAAGCGTTCAACGCTATAAATTGGGATAACAAGAAGTCTTGAGAATCGAACGTTGCGTTCAAACTAAAATGCCGCAAGTCTCTTGGGTACTATATTACCAGCCGACAGCGATGCGGATGCATTTTTCGGCGCTATATTTTATTTTCTGAATAGTTTAGTCTGAATGGTCATCGGTCCTTCGACAAACATGGCCAGCCCACTGCCACCTCAGCTTGCTTGCTGTTGGTAACCGGTTATTTTCCGGCGAATTTCTAACAAATATGTGATTGTTGTTTTTGATTGTGTCTTTTTGACTATGTGTATCTTTTTTCTTATTTTTATTAATATTATTATTTTTTAGTTGTAATTGTGCGTTTTGTTTGTGCAGAATAAAATATTTTCCTTTCTTTTCTTTTCTTTCTATTTTGGCTTTTTTTTTAAATTACACATGAGGTTAACATTACTATAACTTCAATATTTTTTTTTACTTTTACAATATGAAATCAACTTAATTTTCACGTAGGTGCAGTTGATATTTGTTTTAGTGGAAATTACATTGACATCCCCGTGCGTACGCGTCTATGTGTGCGTGCGTCTGATTTCACTCGTTGTGTGGAGCCTGCCTTCTGTATCATTCTGTGCCGATATCATTGCGAATACTTTAACGATATAAATATTAACTGTTACGGTTCAGTTTGCAGATCAAACTATAAATATGGTGTTGTATTTGTTTGAGATAAGTAGATAGGCTTTTGAGGAGGCCGCTTTTGTTAAGTTAGTGTTTTTTTTTGCAGTAGCTGTTACTAACGGGTTAACGTTTACTGAAGAGTTGCGGGTTGATTCAAGAATTTTTAATAATGACACAATGTTCCATCTGTCATATTCTGAAATATTTTTCACTTGGTAAGTAGTTTTTCTGAGCTTTTACTAAAATATCAGCTGGGTAACGGCGTAAAATGGGAATGGCTTTCATTTTGACAATTCAACAACATTCATTACGTTTAAGGTTGTTAAGCATACAGATTTTTCGAACTTATGAAGCAATGGATTAGCAATATCCTTCAAAATGATTCAGATTGTGATTCATAGTGTGGTACGCAATTAGGGTTCTGGTCATAATTTCTATTACGATAACATTTTTTAATTTTTTTTTTACTTACGTGCATATTGGGTTGGTCCAACCAGTTTAATTTCAATCGGAGCTCTTATAGTCATGAGCTGATTCCGCGGCGAGATCGCGAACTGAACTGCAGAGCCACCCCACTTCGTACGCAAGTTGCAGCGCAGAAAAAGAACTAGGTAAGTAGAATCATCACGCTTGCTTAAAATACACTGGGAGTGAAGAAAAATAACAATAAGGAACCAGATAGGAAATCTGGTTCCTTATTATTATTTTCCTTCACAAAAAAGTCAAGTGATATCATAGATTAGCTTAAAAAGTGGATTTCATAATCATCATCAGCATCAGCATCGTCGACTGATGATGAGAGAGGTCTTTGTCCACTGATCGACAAAGACTCTCTAACTGAACGCAATTTAACTCAATCCTCGGCAACTCCCAACCACCTGATACCAGCCACCCTTCAAAGATTACCACGTCAATCATACTCGTATTTTTTTAAACTAGATGAGGTCGGCGTTTCCTATCTGACTACTCTGAGAAGAAAGGCCGAAACAAACTCAGAGGTCACAGTCTCTTTTAAAGTCCACACATACTCTTGGGCAGATCATGTGAAGACCATGTAGATTGGTGTCTGGAATGGTTTTTAGAGTCACATTGCCAATTACCAGTTTGAACCCGCCAGGGCAAAACATTAAACTATACCAATTTAATCTCACCCCAGATAAACATCTCATTGTTTACCAAAACCAGAACAGCAACCCTATCGGGCACTTAGACCAACATCAAAATCGTCTCAGCAGTATCTGACGTTGCATCTGCATTGCGTGTGCGCACCTCTCCATATAATACGACCCTTATGGTTAGCGTCAGATTAGATTCGCTTAGCGGGAGCCTTATTTAGATAACAGTGGCTTCGAGCCATATTCAAATAGAAATGGTGGTTAATCGGGTAGTGTAGTGTAAAATGTAGCTTTTTGTTTTCTGTGAGTGTTTGTGGAGATGGTTTTTTATGAAATGGTTAAGTTAAATTACGTTGAAGACAGAGTGGACGCCAGCAGTGGGAACGTTATAGGCGGATTATGCTATGTTCATGGTATGTTGAAAACGGCCGTGAACAGGTGACATCAGGTGGACACTTGGAACTGATAAATTTTATCTTGTGAGAGTTTCTTATAGTGCTTTAGCTGTGAAGACTATATTGTCACAGAAAGATGTCTGACTGGCAAAGCGAAAAATAAAGATATGCCTAAAAACCAGAAGGGTTACCAGACTTTTAAGCATCTCTTTTTTATAATAATTGTATGACTACTGAAAGCCAATTCTCGTAATATAAAACGTTCAAAATCTATGACAAACAAATGTCAAAAACTTGTCAAAATGTAGGGAAATTAGAAGTATTTTTGACAGATTGAGACTGAGATCAGACTGTGAATGTTCTTAAAATTACGAGAATTGCCCCTCTGATCTTGAGATCTTTGGTGTGATCCTCAGACTAGACCAGAGATGAGCACCTGTGTAACAAACTTTCAATTGCATGGCTTTCGAAAGAAATTCCTTATCCATTGCTTCAGATAAAAAAAGGTTTGAATAATTTGTAAGCTCTATGACCTAAATCATGCATTGAACGTGGCTGAACGGTCAAAATCTTCTTTCTTTCTTCTTTCTTTCTTTTTATAAATATAACGGTGCCCCACACTAGGAATTTCTCCTGTGTCGTGGGTGCGTTTACAGACATATAAACTCACATACACAAACAGCCAGACCCGGAACAACTAATTGTAGGTCATACAAATATTTGTTCCGTGCGGGAATCGAACCCGCGACACGCAGCGTAGCAGTCAATCGCTTAACCACTGCGCCAACCGTGCCGTCAAATTAAAATTCAAGGAATTGTTATCAATTGCCGGATTATGTGTATTTCGCGATTACAATCCATTAAGGCATATTTTAGAGCAGTGGTAACTGCCGCGACTTACGAGCTGTAGGTCGTGAGTTCGAACCCAGACAGGCAAATTACTTTGTGTAAATAATTTCATCGCCACTGGTCTCAAAACGGTGAAGGTAATCATCGTGAGGAAACCGGCATGTCCTACAGCCAAAAATTCGAACACATGTGACATCTACCAACTCGCCTGGTAGAATTACGGCCCACTCTCTCTCACAGAGAGGAGTCTTGTGTCCCAGCAGTGGACAAACACTATAGGCTGATCACGCAGGACATACATAGACGAAGCCCAGGTGTCTGAACTTACAGAGGATTAATAACAATAAGCTTGCATGCTTGAAGTTACATGCGTCTTGATAATACACCGTAAAATTTTGATCGTTTTAATCCATAAAAGGGGTCATTGTACTCATCATTATGAACAGTTTTTACTACTGGACCAACCCCGAAATCGTAAAAAAAAATAAAGAAAGAAAGAAAGAAAAAGTATTTATTGCGACTCTCTTTTTTCTTTGCGAAGAAAAAGAAAAAAAAAAAGAAAAAAAAAAAAGAAAAAAAAAAAAAATAATCAGAAAAAGAAAATCAAAAAAAAAAAAAAAAAAATCAGTTGATCCATACATTATGTCGAGTTATGCGAACATAAATCTATGGATCAACTGATTTTTTTTCACGATTTCAGGGTTGGTCCTTGAAAGGAATAAAACGATCAAAATTTAACGGTGCCTAGCTGGCGAAATGTGTGTGTATGTGTGTATACATATAGTAGCTTGCATCTAAGCCTATCCCTTTGACTCATACGAGCGTGATGTTATGTAGTAGGTACACAGGTATTACGGCAACACATCCGCAAACCCTTTCATGTTGCAGGTGTCCATAGGCGGCAGAAACCACTTTCTATCATGCACTCATAGATAATGTCTTCCTGTTTGCAAACATATCTCTTCAAACATGTTGTATGATGCATGATGTAATCTGTCTCATTAATAATCGAATAGATAGATAGAAACTCGGGCTGATTTTTCAATCGACTAATAAAATTGACAATTGAAACAAGATTATGAAACAAGAGCAAAGAACTATTAGGTATAAGGCTCAACGTACTGGTAATGGTCCAACGTACAAACTAGATCTGAGCTTATTACTTCGGGAATTCCCGAGAACGCGCGAGAATTCTCAAGAAGATGCGCGACCTATGCGTACCTATGTGTGTATCTAATTTGCGCGTTACACTTTTGACATAAAGTTCATTATGATTTGTACAAAAAAAAATCGCTTCCATTCCGTTCGACGGCAGTGTAAATTGAGCCTTAGTGCTCATACCTACGAAGAGATGATTTAGAAAAGAGGAAGTGTTATTTTTACCAAATTTTTTAAAGTGGCGATGTTTAAGCTTTTTGGTTACGAATTAAATCCTCGTAATTAAGCGATAAACTAAGCCTATGTTACGGATAGATGTTCAGTCGTGAGTTCGAATGCGGCCCTCTGACCCCTAAGCCGTTAATACGCGCCTTCCATCTTGTGCAGACTTCCGTGTAACATTTTAAGTTAATATTTATGATTAATCGGTAAAGGGCACAATATAGCTCAGCCCCTCATGTCTTCTCATCTTATTCTTGAGGCTATTTCATTTCAAAGACAGTTTTTTTTAACCAAGCCCAAATTACTTAGTGAAAGTGTGAGCAATATGAGCATTATTACTGAAATGCCTCAAACACATGCAAAATCTAATTTAATTGTTTTATTACAAAATAGCGGTGCTGGCTCAGTGGTGACGGCCGCGACTTACGAGTTGTAGGGCGTAAGTTCGAACCCAGACAGGCGCTTTACTTTGTGTAAATTATTCCATCACTACTGCTCTCAAAATGGTGAAGGAAAACATTGTGAGGAAACCGACAGGTCTTACAATCCAAAAATCGAAGACATGCGACATCAACCCACCCGCACTGGGACTATCCCACAGAGAGGAGGCCTGTGTCCCAGCAGTGGGAACATTATAGGCAGATTATGCTTATGCTATTATGCTTATTACAAAATATTCAAAAAATGCTTCACGCATTCAAAGTCAAAGGATTTATTTCAAATAGGCACATAAAAGGTACTTTTGAACGTCAAATAAGTCCTTGTACCATAGAGCAAATAAGAGCACAACTAATGTAAACCATAAACAATAAGAACTAAATATAAACCTCCACTAAGAACGTTTTTACCGCGTCACGCTTCAACAAATGAATGAAACAACATCCTGTGTTTACTAATTACTACAACATTATGTTAATGGCTTGTGTAAACCATAACATAGAGGGTTCCGCACACACAGGCGCGGAATATAGCCAGGTACACTTACATAATAATAAGACATTTATTTCAGACGTAGTCCATAGTTTTTTGTGTTACTGTTAGTAACACAAAAAACCGGTCAAGTGCGTGTCGGGCCACGCGCAGTGTAGGGTTCCGTAGTTTTTATGTCAGCCAAGTGTGGGTCGTATTCGCTGACTGATAGTTTCGTACCTTGCTCTAACTAAAAGCCAAACATGACTACCTACCTAATTTGACTTCCTATACAAATCCTCACCTGATCCGACAATTTGGCACGGAAAGTTTTAATTTTTTTTTTTTAGATTTGGATAAGACTTGTCATAGCCGGTGTTTTGAATTTAAATACAGGACACAGAGCTACACTACTCACCTGTCACAAAAAATTAAATTGAGGAATTCTATGGAGTTGTTCGAAATTTTCGAGTCAAATACAATTGGTCGACTATTACTCGTAAACTTGTAAAGCCCACTTAAGTGTGATAGTTTTCCTTTAAACTTCGTTATATATAGGTACTATTGCCGTGACATTTGAATTTCTAACTACAACCGTTTAGTTGGTAGAGGGGGGGACACTTGACTCTAACGAAAATTGGTACTTTAAAGCTTGATAAGTCACAAACGGTTTACTTAATCAAAAAACGGTATTTGCAAACCCCTATTATTATTGAAAGACCTATCCAACGATATGCCACTCTATGGGAAGGACGAAAACTAAAATTATCATCCCTACTTTACATTTAGGGGAGGTTCCCTAAATAATAGTGTTTTTCAAAATTTTATTTTACCACTTTTTTGGCGTCATTTACGTGTATACTCATGCCAAATTACAACATTCTAGTACCAATAGTTTTTGAGCTACACCGCGGACAGACAGACAGACAGACGGACATGGCGAAACTATAAGGGTTCCTTGTTGACTACGGAACCCCAAAAACCTTATAAAGCTATTATTAGTACATACAACAACAAACCCACAGAAAGAAATAAAAATCAAATTACATAACATTACGCCTTTATTCTCAGGATGGTTGGGCAGAGATGTACCCATAGAAATATAAAAAACTTTCAAACTCAAACTCAAAGCATTTATTTTAGATAAACCAATTACAAGCACTTTTGAATTGTCATGGGGTCGGTCAGTCAGTCAGAAAGATGAAGCTGGGCCCATTCTAAAGCGTAGTAGGTACCTATGGAGAAGAACGGGCAAGAAGTAGGTACCTATGAAGACGAACGGGTAAGAAGTTGGTACCTATGGAGAAGAACGGGCAAGAAGGTTTCTTTGTTATATCTATGGGTGAACCTGTACGACCACATATCACCGGTTATGTTTAAATTCCTTGTAATAGGAGGCGAGCCTATTGCTATCAACCAGCCACGAATGCAGGCTCCGGGCAGCAGTTCCATATTGAAAAACCCAATAACACTTTGCCCGACCCGGGAATCGAACCTAGGACCTCATGCGCCAGGACCGCTAGCGACCAATAGACCAACAAGACATACTAGGTCGCAGCATCATGCTGAGACAGGACATTTATAGACCTTTTGGCCTGGTCGTATAGGACTTTCGGTTTTTTACTTTCTTTTTATATAATTTTGTGTTTATGTTTAGTTTAGCTCAATTTCATCTTCCTGTGCGAGTTACAATAAATACTTTTCTTTGTTTTCTTTTCTTTCTTTTATTTCTTTCTTTTCTTTCTTTTCGTTCTTTTCTTTCTTTTCTTTCTTTCTATTCTTTCTTTTGTTTCTTATACTTTTTAAAATTAATACATTTCACCATTAACTCACCTGATTAAACAAAAGATTCACTTTTGAAATGGAAAGGGCAACACGATATCTTAACTTAAGTAACCCAGGTTTGTACAGATTCTTTAATTAGATAATAGATAATATTATCTAATAAAAGAATCTGTACAAACCTTTATGTTTACCAATTTCTACTTATAATAAAGCTGAAGAGTTTGTTTGCTTGAACGCGCTAATCTCTGGAACTATCAGTCGGATTTGAAAAAATATTTTTGCATTTTATAGCCTAATCCTTGAGGAAGGCTATAGTTATTTAACATTGCGCTACGATCTTTAGAAGCCGAGCAAAAATAATAAAAAGTAATAACGAACGCTAAGTGAAACTGAAGTAATAGCGCGGGCGGGCGATGCGATGCGACGCGGTGGATCCGAGGACGAGATAGTTTTATAAAAATTTGTCTGTTATTTTAGTATATTGTGTATCTTACGACCTCCACGCGAACGAAGTCGCGAGCACAGTTAGTAAGTAAATAAGTTCCTCAACATTCCTTTCAGCACACATGCATAACCCCCGCTATCGCCGACGCTAACCATCGGTTGCACCATCACATCGGTCCGATTGCGAGTTGGCCAACATATCGGCGGCAGATCTACCGAGCTGGTGCGGTGTAATGATATTGTTGTGACATTCTGACCTCTGCGGTGTAAATGTTAGCACATTCTTGTTCTGTACAGTGAGAAACGTAACGTTTACACATTTGTTCCGTGATTTTACTGTAATTTTGCTATTTAACACGCTTTTATTAGCTTCATCTTCATAATTTTATTTGCTGTCAGAAGCCTGATCGAATAACGATCTAATCTAAAAATATCAGTGTATTTGTCATAAATTATGTAAGTTATATTATCATCACCCCGACGCAAAAACGACGGGGTGTATAATGTTCCCACTGCTGGGACACAGGCCTCCTCTCTTCGAGAGGAATGGGCTGCAATCCACCACGCGGGCCCAGTGCGGGTTGGTAGATGTCACATGTCTTCGATTTTTTAGTTCTAGGACATGCCGGAAGAAGCGTTGGATGCTGCGGTATTTATCCCCTTTCATCTTTCAATAAGATAAGTAGATACGTAACAGTTACAAGTAACTAAAGATTTATAGACAAAGAAACATGATCATCACATTGTACTACCCATTGAAAAGGAAAACCTGATTACCATCGTAGCAGACTTTCACTAGTTCGGTTAACTTTAACCGCAAGACTGTACGTTACCGAACCGCGAGGAGCTGAACCAACAGGTAATTAAACTTTATCTTTACGCGTTCATTAATAACACTAAACCATTCTAATATATTTAACTAATAATATATTACCTGAGAACCAGCGTGGTTGCATTATCAATTGGAATTTCGATATTACTTTTGTGAGTTACACCACTATAAAACAAGGAATAATTTTGCATGAGCGCTTTTTCGACGTCGTCCGTTTTGCAAGGGTGTTATTTATTACTAACTATAAGATAAAGCCTTATAAGTAGGTTCTCTAAGAGTGCTCTTTTGATGTCGAAAGTTGAGCATAATCAGCCTGTAATGTTCCCACTGCTGGGACACAGGCCTCCTCTCAGTGAGAGGGAGTTGGCCGTAATCCACCACGCGGGCCCAGTGCAGTGTCACATGCCTTCGAATTTTTGGTTAGATCATGCCGGTATCATTACGATGTTTTCCTTCGCCGTTTTGAGAGCAGTGGTGATGAAATAATTAACACAAAGTAAAGCACCTGTCTGGGTTCGAACCTACGACCTGCAACTTTAATATAGTAGAGCATTGCTCTAAGTATCAAGCTGTAGAAATTTTTAATGGGTTGCCTTCTGAGCTAAAGATCCTGATTTATAACACCCACTTGTTTAAAACAAAATTAAAGGCCTTTTTGTTAGAAAAATGTCTGTACAATGTATCGGAACTAATGTCACACAATAGTACCTAAATGAATTACATGTTAATATTTAATTTTAATCAATTGACATTAAATGATCTAGAATATTTTGACATTAAATTGAAAACTGTTTGACATTATTATCTTAAACCTGGTCTTATTTGGAAATGTTTTGACATTAGATTTTAAAACTGTTTGACATTATGTATTCATAGTTCCTTGTGTTTGTTTTGTTAATTGCATGTGTATATTATATTCAACACAATGTAAATTGTTCTTATGAATAAATGAAATGAAATGACTCGTACTCGTCGTGGAGTTGTAGGCCACCGAGAAAATCCCAACTATGCTGGGGTTGGCTTCCCGTCTAACCGGATGCAGCTGAATTTTACATGGAGTGACTGCCTATCTGACCTCTACAACCCAGTTACTGGGTAACCCCATGGACTGGGCCGGACTGATTACTGTTTCGTTTTATTTTTCGTTCTTAAAAATAAGTAACTAAGTGAACTATGGTCGTTCCTTCTCTTTACTGAAGAGATCTTTAAACAGGTGTGCTGATCAAGCTGGAATAGCCTAATGGTTACGGTGCGGATAGCCGAGCCGTGGCTGGGAAAGGTCGTGATTTCGAACCCCACCCATAGCACTGTTGATTGACGTCAAGCCACTCCTACCTTTTAGCATGGGTTGACAGGAATTCTTGATTTATAGCGCACCTTGCTATTAATCTTTGAAATAAATTACAAGCTCATTAGTACAAGACAATCAAGAATATGAAATGGCAAATATTTATGTTACCTACATACTATTTGTACAGTCGGCTACACGTAACAAAATCAGTTTAAGCTGCACCCTAATTGACTGATTGTAACCAACTTTCAATCATAATCTGAATAATTTTGAAGGATATTGCTAATCTACCTACTTCATATATGTTCGAAAAATTTGTCTGCTCAACAACTTAAATTACGCAATAAATATTGTAGAACTGTAAAATGAAAGCCATTTCTACTGTTTTTGTGTTACGCTGTTACCCCGCAGTTCTCTTTTTCTATTGAAACTCTGTACACTAGGCTAGCTTAGGGTCAAAATTTTACCACAGAACGTGTGGTCGACTGTACATACGCAGACACAGACGAGGATGTGAACCTCCAATCCTTATGTATGTAATTTATTTTGCATAACAACCTTCAAGATAATTCTTACCTACATCTTGCGTGGGAGGGCAGACACGGGTCTAATCATTATCGTACTAACTATCAAGCTAATTGGAAAACAAACAAGTAAATATTACGTTTAACTAAAGTCGCTCCATGTAAAATACTGGTACTCAGCTGCATCCGGTTAGACTGGAAGCCGACCCCAACATAGATGACTTTTGTAAGTTGTGTTGCTAACAATAACTTACAACAGTCATCTGCCTGCCTTTACTAAAACGACGGAAGTAGGACGTTTTTTTTTACTAAAATTAAACAGGCTTTTGGCTTCGATTTATTATTATTCTAAAATAATAATAAATCGAAGCCAAAAGCTTGTTTAATTTTAGTAATCATGGTCGTCCTTGTATTATTTTCCACTTTTTTCTACTGCTTTCATTTCGATACCTAGGTACAGTCTGTTGTCAACATTATCTGACCCACCCTAAAAACAAACGAATTTGGACCCTCTACCTGTAACATTAAGGTCTATTCAATTTATATGAGCTTAGTAGACAAGTGCTCGAGGACTGGATGAACAAATACAATAATAATACAGACACGCAAATTTGATCTTTATAACGTTAGCATTAAGTTATATGTTATAACTACTTGTTATAATATATTTAGTGTAATAGCTTATTTTAATGACTACGATCAAGTAATTCTGGTCTCGTGGTCTGTGTATAAGACTGAGAAAAACAAGTTGCGAGATCAAATCCTGCGGCGATGATATTGTTTTGCTTTCAATTTAGAATTTATTCCAAAAGTATTTCTTGCATTATTGTAAAGAACTATAGACGGATAATCTTCAAATATAAACTTTCTAAAATGGTAATATTTTCGCATAACTTGTAATAAGTGGGTAGTTGAAAAATAAATATTCGTATTCAGTATAAAACTGGTATTCAAATGCTACTAAGGGTATGCGGTGACTACGCGCAAACATATTCTTGCTTTATAAAATTGCAAAAACAACGTCTCTTTACAATTTTTTATTTTCTATTTTGTAGGTAGTTTTATTTATTATCATGTCGCAATGGAGTGATTATTTAAAATAAAAAATAATTATTTGCAGGAGGAGAAGGTTGGCTACTTGTGCTGTGCAAGAATAAACTTTATGATAGTATTCTATATGGTTCAAATTCTTTAGAATATTCCGTCTAGCATTACAACTAAGATCTTTCAATACTTCTTATAAGAGTTGAGTTGGTCTTGTGGTCACTAAGGTAGTGCGGTGTTCATCGTTGTCTGCGTTCGAAACCAAGTTTGACCTAAATATAGCTTTTTGCTCTGCTGTTTTTTTTTTTGTTATTTTATTACACTTTTTTTACATTTATTTAATGGATGACGTAGGGTCTTGTCTTTTTAAACGGGCAGTTTGTAAATAAATAAAACTAAACAATTGCAAGTTTAAAATGTTTATTATTTCATTACAACACTTAGGTAAGATAAAGTAAGTAAATGCTCATATACATATTTCCAAATTAATATACATTTTATATTGGTATGCCATAATCAAATCTAACCATTTATAAACATTAAGAAAGGCATGCTTATGCTTAAAAGTTTGCTATCGAGAAAATGAATTCATCTGTGAAATGCTTTACAGATTTATAGCTGCCTATATGTAGTGAATAAACATGTTATTTAAATAGAAAAAATCTATTTGTAACAATAACATCACCACATAATCTGCAACCTTTTAATTGTTCAACAATCAATCCATTGAGCATTTACTTACATGGTGTGTTTAAAAATACCTACTAGATTAATTAGTAGCGGAGTGGCGCACCGTCCCCTGTTATAACTTGCTGTAAGTGGCTACGCATACCGCGCACCATATTCCAACACAAATCTTTGCCTCTCATGTGCTCCCAAGTCGATGTCACAATCTCAACCAAGTTGTGTTTGTTTCGGACTTCCGTTGTGTCCCAATTTAAAACCATTTGACACCATAGATGTCAATGCAATTTTCTGTGCCGGTTTATAATTCCATATCCCAGCAGCATGTAAATGCCTTCTCACTGTTTCCACTGAAATATTGTGGTTTATTGCGCTTACACGAATGGGCAAAAATGGATTGGCGACATGGCTTGAAACAATGGCCCGGTGGCGTTCGAATTCGGGACTATACTTGATGGCTTTTGCTCCTGGACGAATCCGCTGAATGTTGCCATTGTCTCCATAACGTCTTAGCCATAGTCTGACCGTATTTCTCTAAAACAAAAAAAAAATACATTTTTGGAACCGTGTATGTAACTTGTAAGGAGTAAATGTAATGCTTAAATAGCCAACTACACGTTCATTAATCACAATCAATCAAATAAAATAGAAATAAAAAAAACACTTACGTCGACGACCAATCTCTCTAATTCCAACATTCTGCTCATGTAAAAATATGATTTTATGTTTGGTATAGTCATTAAGTTGCGACATGATGCTTTTTTTACAACAAATTGCTTAAAAATACTTAACAAGTTATGTGAAACGATTTACAAATGTGTGCGCAGTCACTGCTATTAGGCGTAGTGTAACTTTTGTCACTTAGATGAATTTATTATCTACCTCACGGAGCAAATATATTATGTTTTACTTCGTATCCAACCATTCTTGGTAAATATAAATTCTGTGAACTTAAAGTTTTTTTAATTTACCCACCTGTTTACAAGATAAGTTATTAGGCGTAAATCATATTGGTCGTTCTTTAATAATGTAAGATATATTAAAGAAATGAAAACAAATTAAAAAAGAAACTGATGATAGGTGGACTGTGTTTTCGAACCCACATGTTGTTCGTCGCCAATCCAGCATCTAACCGCTAAGCCACATGAACTTGTTAGAAATACGCGAAATTAAAGATTCGTTTGTAATTATGAAGTGTGACTTATAAGCTTTTCAACTTTAATGTGAACGAGATAATGATTAAAATAGCTTAACAAAATGATATATAATGCCGGTGGCACCGACATTGTTAGGTGGGTTTACCTTAGTGTTACGTGTTAAAGATCAAATTTGCGTGTCTGTATTGTTATTGTATTTATTCATCAAGTCCTCGAGCACTTCTCTGACAAGCTCATATAAGTTGAATAAACCTTAATGCTACAGGCAGAGGGTCCAAATTCGTTTGTTTTTAGGGTGGGTCAGATAATGTTGACAACAGACTGTACCTATCAGAATACCAGCGCACCCGCACAACCCAGTTTCTGGGTAATACGATACATCTTAGTAAGGCTTGGTAAGATAACTGTTATCCGAGGAATAAATATTGCGGTTTGACTGCTTTTCTTTGGAAAATATGTCAAACTGTCACAATTATTCTTTAGATAAAAGTTATTTGACTTGAAATATCAGCCCATAGTCTTTAAATTCCCAATTTTATATAGGTTTCGATATCTAAGCACTATTAAACCAGAATTTATCAAGTCAAACATCAAGTAACAAAACTACCAGCAGTCGCTGACCTCCTAAAAAAAAACATAAAATCTTTAAATTTTTTGTTTGTTTGTTTAGAGCTAGCTAATATAAAATAACCCTGCATTAATTGCCATTATTTTAACATAGTCTTGCCAACATTTTATTCATTTATGGTAAAGCGGGTTTTAATTGCAGTTCCAAGCTTATAAGAACTCGCAGCGAGAGATATGATTGCGGCTCTATCAGACCACACAACTCGCAAGAAAATCCTGTTATGCAAAATGTTACATCAATAAACTATTTTATCTTGTTCAGGAATTAGACTATGACAAAATGCACTCAATATCCGTTTCTTATCATATCGCTGTTGCAACAGTCGGCTAAAACAGTCGATAGTAGTGTCAAGACTAATACTTAACAGGCAAAGCAAAGTTTATTGGCTATAGCAGGTAATTACTTGACTTGAAAGCCACCACCGCTTTCCATAACCGCGCAGCACTAAATCTGAATGTCGCCCTTAATTATGTAAAACAATATCTTAATTATTACATTTCTATCTGCGAATTGTGACTGTTGCCTAACAATTGCTGTGGTACAACTTATACCAAATACAGAAATAATCCCGCTACAATCTAATTCTGATCGTCAAAGTGTACACTTCCTGGTAAAATAAGGGAACAGTCGATTCTATTCAATGCGAAGAATCGCCGCTTTGTGTCACCGACCGTAACTCACGAATTAAAAGGAATGAGGAAATGATGCAGTTATAACGAAATTTATTCCGAATCTAACAAGACTCCTATTAACAAATAACGTTGTAAACAACGTTAGAGTGTTTGGCATCGTCGGAAGTCTAAATTAACGCGATAAAGTCCACGAGACCAACTGGAAATACTCCAAGACATACATTGCTGCAAAGGATACTAAGCTCAGATTAAACTTGAGAGAAAAACACTGAATTCTAAGTAAAATGCTTTTAACCTAATTGTATTTCAGTGCGAGTTAAAATAATACGAAATTCTGTTACCTGAGTTTATGTCGGAACGGAGCGGGGATACAATTTCTACGATATCACTATTCAAGCGAACCTTCCCTATGCATATCTTTGGTTATTATGCAAATGTAAAAATACATTTTTAAAAGAACAATCTCGGTTGTAGAATAAAAGTTTCTGTGTAGTATATTATTTAGTCCGTAAGTGTTTGAGTCGGGTACCCCGCCCTGTATCGTGTGTTGACATTTTGATGGCTATCCGCACATTGCAAAATAATAACATCACTATCTCACTCACGCATTTTGAATGCCCCTGCGTTAGAACGGGACGGGGGATCACTTTTCTCATTGCCGCAATGCAACCTGCGCAGGAGTCGATGCGCATTTGCGATACGTACGACACCGGTGCAATTGTAATGCAAAACCAGTCGTTAGCTAAATGTGGTTAAAATATTCCTGATGGACATCTGTCTGCTTGCCGCCGGTTGGTATGGTCGTAATGGTAGGCTCGCTCTCTGTAAGGACGAATTAAAGTTAATCTTTACATCTTTTTTAGAGTAATGATGGTACATTACATACACGTGTATTATTATTTTCTTTCATAAAGAATGGCTGGAGATAGCGCGAGATTGTGTGTGTTTAAAAGATTTAAGTGGGTAGACAGTACTTGTTTAGGAGTGAGAAGTTGTGATTACACGCTAGAAATATAGAGCAGTGGTGGTCCAGTGGTATCGACACCGACTTATGAGTTCTAGGTCGTGAGTTCGAACCCAGCCAGGCATTTTTAACTCAGCCTGTCGCAGTCCACTGCAGGACATAGGCCTCTCGCAGGCTGCGCCACAACACCCTGTCCTCCGCCTTCCGGATCCAGTCTGCCCTAGCCACCTTTTTGAGCTCGTCTGTCCATCTACCTGGGAGCCGTCCCATACTGCGCTCGCTGATCCGCGGTATCCACTCCAGGACTCGTCTGCTCCAACGACCATCAAATATGGCCAGCCCACTGCCACTTGAGCTTGCTTACTGTACTTTACTTTGTGTATTTAATTTTGTCACCATTGCTCTCAAAACGGTGAACGAAAACAGTGTGAAGAAACCGGCATCCACCAACCTGCACTGGGCCCGCGTAGTGGATTATGGCCCACTCCCTCTCACAGAGAGGAGGCTTGTGTCCCAGAAGTGGGAACAATATAAGCTGATTAAGCTCGAAATATTTTAGTTACCTGCATTGTATTTGCAAATGTAAATGCCGGTAAATGGAACGAATAATACCCAATCATTAAACTATAAAATAGAAACAAGATTTGGCGCAAACAAAGCCGTATCTTGCAAGCTACCTAAGCTTCATGTAGCCAAGGCAAAACATAACTGAGTTCTAAATGGTACGCCTGCAGAGCGTGAAGATAAAAACCCGGCAACGTGCGAGTCGGACTCGCACACGAAGGGTTCCCGTACCACCGTACAATATTTAACATTACGAAGAGGGGCTTTTGGCTAATTAATAACAGCAGCACGGGTCGATCGATCGATCGAAAGCACGCCAAGCCGTAGGCCGTAGTTGGCTGTCATTCATGAATCTTTGACAGTCTTTTCAGTTTCGTATTACCCAGTAACTGGGTTGTGGAGGTTAGATAGGCAGTCGCTCCATGTAAAATACTGGTACTCAGCTGCATCCGGTTAGACTGGAGGCCGACCCCAACATAGTTAGGAAAAGGCTGCCTAGCCTTTTCCCAACTATGTATCTAGATGATGTATTAAAAAATATACTTTAGTAAAAAACCACGTTTCTTGTATGGTGACCTCCCTTTAATTTTTAGTTTTATTATTTGTTGTTATAGCAGCCATAGTAGTACAAATTCTGTGAAAATAGCAAATGTCTACCTGTTACGGTTCAAAAGATACAGCCCTGTGACAGATGGACGGACAGCGAAGCCATAGTAATAGGGTCCCGTTGGCACCCTTTGGGTACAGAACCCTAAAAAGGTCACACAATCAAATCAATCTACCAAGCCTTTTCCCGACCCCAACATTGGGGTCACGTTGGGGTCAGTTTCCAGTCTAACCAGATGCAGCTAGAAACCAGTACTTTCCATCTGACCTCCACAGTTACTGGGTAACAGGTTACCCCTTGGCAAGACTGGTTATCGGGCTTCTGGCTACCCATAACGACTGTCAAAGATCTACGCATGATAACTGGGACCAACTGCGTGCTTTCCGAGGCAGGAAAGGGTCTCAGTATATTAATGACGGTCACCCATCTACGGACCACCTCAGCACACGTTGCTAAAATTTAAAGATCGTCCCGTGCGGCTATTATTATTTACCCACGAATCCCTCAACCCTATAAGAGCCTTAATAGGTACCTATATGCAAAATTAAGACAAAATTGATGAAGAAATCTTACGGAAGCTGAAACACAATCTATCAGCATTCCTCTCTCCTTTTTACGCAACAGCCTACTTTAAACTGCAGTAAATATCAGAATTAAACATGTACCAACCAAAAATTATAGTGTACGAATGCAAATAACGAATTTATGTGCAAAATTATCATACAGGTCGGCAAACGCAGTAACAAATCAAAGTTACTCCGTGACCGTTTCCATAGACAAAAAATTAATAGATCTCTCTATACGCTTCCTAAATGCCTATGGTTTGTTCCAAAAGTAACTAATAAACTTGAAAACAAACCCTGTTCAGGTAAAACATCTTCAAGGTAATTTAGAATTAGAATTTCGGGTTGAAGAAAATAAAAAAATCAAAGCACTCAATTTTAAGTCACTACAACGTTTTCTGATCCATTTGTTTACATTTTCATCAGATACTTTTGAAACAAACTATAGTTTGGGCATGTTGGACACAGGACAGGCCTACGCAAAAGTTCTGGCGAGAGTGGGTAGGCCCAGTGCTTGGTGAAGGTCGTGGACATCTTTTGAATGTAGAAGACAGGACTAGTCGTTGTGGTAATTCTCGGAGTTGGCCTATGTCCAGCAATAAGTGCTTTTTGGCTCATCTTCGGAGATTATTAAAAAGTTGTGCCATTTAATTATGGTCCTCCACGAATAACTCTAAGTCCAACTACTAAGAACTAACCATTAAGAATATTATAAGCTAATACTGCTTAAGTAAGCCAATCAATGTAAAAGGGTACTATGGGGCTGATATATCTTTGACAAAAGCCCCTAAAAAAATTAGATAAAAAAAATAAAAAAAAAGTTTTTTGGCTAAATAGTGATGATGACGACTAGAGGTTGAGGGGGATGACTTGAGGGGCTCGTGGTTAATTAATGACAGCCACCTGGGTCGATCGAAAGTTAAGCTACGATTGCAGATGTGGATCCGTGGATCAGTGACCATCCATCCAAACCGTTGCTCCCGAGTGTCGTTTGTAAATCTTTGACAGTCGTTACAGGTAGCCAGAAGCCCGAATGTCTGACAACCAGTCTTACCAAGGGCGCCGAGGGGTATCGTATTACCCAGTAACTGGGTTGTGGAAGTCAGATAGGCAGTCGCTCCTTGTAAAATACTGGTACTCAGCTGCCGACCCCAGCATAGTTGGGAAAAGGCTAGGTAAATGGTGAGTGATGATAATGACTGATGACGTTGATTTATTAGGCTTTAGGGGGTCGTAACGGGCTGGTGAATAGCTGTAGTTCAAAATTTCGACAGTAAAAGTACTTGAGCTTCGCCTCTATCTGGTTTTATTACTCTATGGCCGCAACACCTTTTAGTTAATTCATTAGTTTACCTACAGTTCGACAAAACTTTGGCAATAATTTAAATAAGTAGGCGGAACAAGACAAAGGTCGATAGGCTGTTTGTGAATTAACTTTGGGGGCACAGAATGGGCGATTGTTGTTGAGCAGTGGAAAAACACTTTACTCACTTTACTTTATGACGTGACAGCGTCTAATAAATCGATGAACGCCGGCTGCATGCACGAAAAAGATGACAGATTGTCCCGTTACGCTCATTGTACGCATGCGCGTTTGCAATCTTTTCATCAATGTTTTATTATGACGTTGTCACGTTAAATTATCGTCCGTAAACCAACTTTACAGACAACCTTCATTTAAACCACTCTGTTGGATGGATGGATGGATGAATGTAAATAAAAATGAAATGCTGCTCGTTGGTAAGCGCATCACTTGTTTTCACTTTACTTTTTAGTCAACAAAATCGTGGAGACCTTCTCGTAAATACCGATTTCCGTGATTACAACTAACTCAGTCTTGATTCATCATTATAGCAGTCCACTGCTGAACATAGGCCTCTCCTATTGCACGCCATGCAACTAGATTTTCGTCAACTCTCATCCAGCTGCTACCAGTCATCCTGCGAAGATCGTCGCACCACCTAGCCTGAGGGCGTCCCACCTTACGTTTTCCGATTCGCAGTCTCCAATCAAGAACACGTCTACCCTAACGGTCATCGGTTCTACGGCTAATATGGCCGGCCCATTGCCACTTCAGCCTGCTTAATAAGTGAGCTATGTCGATAACTTTGGTTCTGCCATTAGGAATTGCATAGTTATTATGTTATGTGTTAAAATAAGGTGTTATTTTTCTTAATACTTTAAAAAAAAAAATCTTCTATAGGTGATTTTGATTGGTTTGATTCTATAAAGCTTTTCTTGATTGTGGCTCTAATGAAATAGATAGGTAAACTGTCAAATTTTCCCAATCAATCCCGAACCTTATGCTATAGCGATACAGATGAAAATCGTTTAAAGAAATTTGACGGATTGTGGTAGCTTGACGTGCTGACGTCTATACTTTCGATTCGTTAAATAAGAAAATTCGCTAATTTCAAAGCCTTACAACCAAAATCTATTTCAGAAATCGCATTAGAACTCAATAATTAATTATCATTACTAAATATTCCTTATAAGTCGTTTATATAGCCCAACAGAACATTTAAGCCAATAGATCTCTATTGTCTGTAAGAATTAGGTGATCGTTGCACAGGCCTAGCTAACTAATAATTATGTGCCTACAGAATTGTTAACTGGCATAAGTTACAGGTAAACTAGATACAAAGGATAAGTACCTTTTCTGAAGTATAATGCACTATGATCAATACTGTCCTAACTGGGTGTCCTAGCTATAGATAGACTGTGGCGACATCTACATCGCCATATGCGAACTACGCAACACACTGACGTCACGCAAAATCCTGTATAACACAAGCAGAGTTTACCCCGCAAATAGTCTCGACATCAATCGTCGGGCAGTTGTCCATCAGACACGACACCCGTCTGGTCGGGGGACCCTCAATTTTCTATGGAGGATGAGTGAACTTTACACCCTGTTCCTTCCTCATACCTCTATAAGACTAAAGGTATTATTACGTCAAAGTCGCTGGAAATACCTGGATGAGAGACGCATAGAACAGGGAAGTATGGCAGAAGAAAGGGGAGGTTCCCACAGCTAGGTAGCTGTGGGAGATTCCGGGCTGAAAGAAGTAGGTACTCATCATTTTCCTGCCCTTATCCCATGTTACTTGGGGTCGGCGCAACACGTTTTCTTCTTCCATTCTCCCCTGTCAACCGTCACGCTATCATTCACTCCCTTCTCTTTCATATCATTCCTCACACAATCCATCCATCTTTTCTTCGGCCTTCCTCTCCCTCTCCATCCATCAACATGTATATTCATCACTCTTTTAGTCACATGCGTTTCGTCCCTTCTCATCACATGCCCATACCAAGCTAAACGATTTCCTTTCAACTTTTCTGTCACTGGCGCCACTTTCAAACTTCCTCTTATATACTCATTTCTTACTTTATCCATTCTCGTCACTCCACACATGCATCTCAACATTCTCATCTCCGCTGCATGCAATCTTCTTTCATCCGTCTTCTTCACGGCCCAGCATTCAGACCCATACAGTACGACAGGCCTTATCACAGACTTATAAATTTTCCCCTTTAACTTGAGGGGCATCCGTGGGTCGCAAGTTGTTCCTGTGACCTGTCGCCATTTCATCCATCCTGAGTTGATCCGATGCGTTACGTCTCGGTCTACTTCGCCATCTCCTTGGACAAGCGACCCGAGGTACCGAAAGTCGGAGCAGATCGATAAGGGCGTTCCGGCGAGAGACATGGGCCAAGGACTGGAGAGACCGCCAAAATCGCAAAACAGATACTCCGTTTTGGTCCGACTTACTCTCAGGCCAACGGTCTCGAGTCTTTCCCACCACCCTTCCAATCTGCTCTGGACCTCTAAGCCGTTCTCGGCAACCAGCACAATGTCATCGGCGAACAGCATACACCATGGAGCCTCCTCTTGGATATCCGATGTAAGAGCATCCATTATCAGCACGAAGAGGTACGGGCTGAGTGCTGAACCCTGGTGCAAGCCGACAGCCACATCGAAGCTGCCAGTAGTGCCCACTGTAGACCGGACTTGGGTACTACATCGACTGTACATCGCTCTAATCAACTGCACATACTTCCCTGGCACGCCTTTCTCCTTCAGCGCCCACCACAAAACTTCACGAGGCACTCTGTCATATGCCTTTTCGAGGTCAACAAATACCATGTGCAAGTTCTTATGCGCACTTCTGTATTTCTCGCACAGCTGGCGGATAGCAAAGATGGCATCCGTTGTTCCTCGACCAGGCATAAAACCGAATTGGTTTTGCGAAATTTCACTCTCTTCTCTCAGTCGCCTTTCAATAACTTTCTCCCAAGCCTTCATACTATGTGACATTAGCTTTATTCCTCTATAGTTGTTGCACTCCAGCACATCACCTTTGTTTTTAAAGATGGGCACCAGCGAACTGTTACACCATTCGTCAGGGATGGCTTCTTCCAGCAACAACTTATTGAAGAATAAAGCTAACCACGTCCATCCATCTATCCGTAATAGCTTCCATACTTCAACTGGTATTCCATCCGGACCTATTGCTTTACCATTCTTCATCCCATTTACTGCTATTCTCACTTCATCCATACTAATCCTTCTCACTAATCCCTCATTTACTGGTTTATTCCCAAGCACACCACTCCAGTCATTCTCCTCATTCATCAGTCTTTCGAAATAACTCTTCCACCTATCCTTAATTTTCTCATCATCCGATAGAACTATTCCAGTTTCATCCTTTATACACTTTATCTGACAAATATCCCTCGTCTTTCTCTCTCTAGCTCTAGCAAGTCGGTAAAGATTTCTTTGACCTGTTGGATTATCCAGTGTGTCATAAAGCTTGTCCTGGGCTTTTGCTCTTGCTATGGCCACAGCTTTCTTGGCTTTTTTCTTTAGAAGAAGTAGGTACTGCGAGAGGGAATTGTGAAAGTGTTGTTTTACTTAATGATTTTATATTTCATCTTTTGTGTATCTTTTATTTTATCTTGTGTTTCGTGTATATACAAATTGTGTCCGTAATAGGCTATTTTCCTAAAAAAATCTAATTAGTCCGTCACTCAGATTATCAAAAAATATTGAACCCGTATTTTTTCTTTTGTCAATTATGTAAAAAATGATGAAGATATCGCCCGTTAAAGTTCCGCGTGACGTCACTTGCTTGCAAAAGTGTCGCAAGCAAGTGACGTCACGACCCCCCTCCCAAATTTTGACGCGCTTTATCTTTGTCATATTTTGTTTGATTGACAAAAGAAAAAATACGTGTTCATTATTTTTCGATAATCTAACTGACGGACTAAATATAATTATTATTATTTTACCCACGAAAGTACCCTATTACTGTAATTGGTTTTAAACCGTTTTAATTAATTAAATAAATAAATGATGAATGATGACGTTAAACAAATCACGAAAAAACAAAATGGTATGGAAAAGTTGCCAGTCTACCGCTACTACTGTGAGGTATTAATACGACAAAAACAACAGGACAGACTTAAGCAAAACAATTTGAGTAGGTAGTTTTAATCCTGGAAAAATCTAAGAAATCCTTAGAGCTCGGAGTGCCTGGGAGTAGGATTAGACGAAATTCATATTTCTGGAATGGAAGTAAATTTAGGGTAACGACTTCTGTTATAATATAATTTTGATGAAAAACATAACAAATGTTCCTTTTACTCCATCAATTTACTTACACAGGCACAAAACAGCCACATAATTGTAATGAGATTAACAATAAATTACCTCAACGTATAAATAGTAGGCCATGGGGCTCCAGCCTTAGATTTTAAGTCGATTACGCACCGTGACGGTAATAGGCACTCAGCCAGTAGCAAGCTGGCATTTACTATGATGTTTATTATATGAACACTCTGGGACAAGCGTGTGCCGCTTCCTTTACGCAAACTATTTGTAAGATATAAAGGCATTAGGTGTCTAATTAAGCCAATCGGAATGGGGTTAAAAACTGAAGGCTTGCTCCAGAGATGGCAGCACTGTTGAGTGTACCTTTAACTGTCATTATTGTTACTGTTGTTGTTTAGTTTTAATGAGGGATTTAAATTAAATGATAAAAATTAAATACATTTGTTGTGAATCTTTTTTAAAATGTAATGTAGCCAAATAATCTCCTACTAATATAATTTAAATTCATACTAATATTATAAATGCGAAAGTTTGAATGGATGGATGGATGTTTGTTACTCTTTCACGCAAAAACTCCTGAACGGATTGGGATGAAATTTGGCACACAGATGGTTTATAGCCAGGATTAATATATAGGATACTTTTTATCCCAATATTCCAACGGGATCGAAACTTATGCGGGTGACACCGCGGGGCGCAGCTAGTAGGTAATACATAAATAAAGATGCGGAAAGCGTAAATTGGTTGTTAAAGGGATACTATGGGGAGGCCCGTGTACAGTAGTAGACGTGTTTCGGCTGTAATAATGAATTCCTACAATTCGTTGAGTCTCAGTTCTTCGGGTCAGTTTTTTCTAGGCATTTTTTTTTTTATTTTTTTATTAAAAACGTTGCCCCACACTACGAATTTCTCATGTATCGTGGGCGCGTTCACAAACATTTAAAACTCACATACACAAACAGCCAGACCCGGAACAACTACTTGTAGGTCATACAAATATTTGTTCCGTGCGGGAATCGAACCCGCGACACGCAGCGCAGCAGTCAATCGCTTAACCACTGCGCCAACAGTGCCGTCAAGCAATATAAAAGCACCCTTTATCTTTCAAAACAGCAATAACTACGCATTTCAATATATTATCACTAAGTTAATTTAAAATAATGTAACAAGTCAATATCTTTGAAAGGAGCCATTAAAACACACCTGCAATGAAGAGATAAATTAATTAAACAAGGTAATGCATTAATACTAGCACGCTCGACGAGTGTTCAAATTATTGCTAGATCTAATTGCAAAAGTCAATCTTAATGTCAAAGATCTCCTTATTGGTTCGACTGCAGACCATATCGATTGACACACAAGGGAAACACAATATATTATATAATTATTATTTTACGATTCAGGCACATTACCCATAATTTTATATAGATTCAAGTTCTTCTAACTGAACAAGCAGCTGTGCTGCTGGGGAGTTGGTTGCGCCACTTCTTCATCCCAGCTAAAGCACTAGGAAGATGTGAAGGCGTTTTGGGGGTTCTGTCTTATGTAATTTTGACGTTCAAAAAGTGATGATGTTCAGTCTAGTTTGAATTAATTACTTTTGATTTTGATTAATATGCTATGCGTGATAATTTACGTTATTTCTGGGTCCACCCAAAACCCTTGCCCTTGCGCTTGCCTTTTGCGTGGCACAAGTATTGTTTAAAATGGGGTATGGAGAGTCAGTCATTGTTGGATTGTGAAAGAGTACAGTGGTGCAAATGGTGATTTCTTAACACTAAGCCATTTGCTGAAACTCGAAAGTATTTAGCTTGGATTGTCCCCCCAGAAATCGCAGACCATAAAATTAATTCACAAACGTTACATACGCAATAAGGATTCATCAATTACACCACTAACACTTTCTAAATCCGATTACTAAACGCTAAAGCAGTTTCCAGACACACCCGCATACATAAAGATATTATATTGATCATAAAATATATCTACGAATGGATCCTGATGCAGAACATTATCGTTAAGTTATTGGTTTAAGGCTCACGCAGACGGACGATTAAAGTTGTGGTGATGGTGCAACAAACCCTGGTTTGACAGTTTACGTAAGTCCATCAAGTACACGATAATTATTTTTATTGGTACCTAGAGAAATCTGGTACTGTTAGATAAGTACTGTGTACCTATAGTTACGAGCCGGAAATGCTATAGCATTTCTTAAATTTTTTATTGATTAGATGAGAGAGTAGTTGTTTATGTAGGTATTTCCAAAATTAAGCATCTTTTACATGGTAATTATTTATTATTTCATAAATATTAAAATGATTTTATGCTCTGACAGAAGCTGAGAACCGAACGAAGTGGAAGAATTTCGTGCATATAACCACATAAACACACTACCTTCATGAAGTACGCGACCAAGAAGAATATAAAATATCTATATAATATATAACTAGACATCGGATTATATGCACTATCAAAATGCCAAAATATGCATGCAAATATGCACTAAAAAAGGGCGAAATATGCACAATCAACAAAACCATTTATTATTAGAATTAACAAAACGGTTGAGGCAGCAGTTGCTGTCGACTACTTGTAGGTTTCGGTCTTGCAGTTAAATAGGAAGCAGTAGGTACTCACATGTTTATCGATTTGATATTTTTTTTATGAAGGTATTCGCTTTTCACAAACCTTGCAGAAAATCAAAGTCGTAAATTGGCCTGGGTAATTTTTTATCCAAGATTCCATTGAAGTGTGGGTATTATTTTTTTCACTGGCGGCATTATTTCAACAAAAATATGATTTTCGTAGATACATAAACAAATACAGCGAGACAAAAACAATTGAATTGCGTTAGACGCATAATATGTACAAAACGCCTAACACGTATAACTACTCAAATAAGCACTGTCAATGAAATAAAAATAGAATTATATGCATTTGCATATGCAAACATGCAAATGCATATAATCCAATGTCTATACATATATAACTAACGCTCTACCGCGTGGTAGATTACTGTGCCCATTCCGTCTCAAAGAGAGGAGGCCTCTGTCCCAGCAGTGGGAAAATTATTGGCTGATTATGATAACTAACTACATATTTACACAAGGTACTAAATTAAATGACTAACAAAATATACAATGAAATACAAAAAAAATCCTTCTGCTTTTTGGTCACATAAGCGTTACTCGTCCGCATCGCTGTCATCCGGAAACGTCTTTGGCCAATGAACGTCTTTACAAAAGTTATCAAGAAAAAATTGAACGAGACAATGATTTTTTGTTGGAAAAGCAGAGGATTTTTGTTAATAAACTAAGCTTATATAGGCAATAAACTATAAAAATATTTACAATCTAAAAATTCATAAAATTTTGTAAGTCGAAAATAATTATTCAGCTTTTTTACTAATCTTTTCAGTAATAACTCATTCCTTTCTACGGTTATCGCCATGATTAGACATTAATCTTTCTAAGGGATGTATTAATAACGAACATAACTGTTCCAAATACCAATATAGAAATTAATTTCCGCTCAGATACGACAAGCAATAGCTACTACATCATATTGCCAATTTATCTACCATTTCCGACAATGAAGCATTATAGTATCGCTCGAAGACAAATACTGGACAACCTGTAGGCATAAATACTGTCTTCTGTAATAATTAATAACAGGTAGTACAATATATATAATAGCTTACTCTAGGAGTACTTTTGTATATCCTATCCTACTTATCCTACTAATATTCAAAATGCGAAAGTTTTTAAGAATGGATAGATGGATGGATGGATCGGATGGATGTTTGTTACTCTTTCACGCAAAAAGTACTGAACGGATTTGGATGAAATTTAGCACACAGATAGTATAGTATAGTATAGTCTATAACCAGCAGTGCGATTCTGTAACCATCTCACCGTGAAAACTTAGGTGAAGTGAGCGTGGAGTGAGCTGTCATTCCAAACTAAATTCTAGGGATTGACATTATTGGCAGCTCACTCTAAGCTGCTGCTTGCTGCTGGGGAGTTCGTTGCGCCACTTCTTCTTCCCAGCGATAGCACTAGGAAGTGGTGAAGGGCGGGCGTTTTTGGGGGACTGTCTTTTGTAATTTTGACGTTCAAAAAGTGCTGATTCTCAGCCTAATTTGAATAAATGACTTTTGATTTTGATTGGCTGGATTAACATATAGGATACTTTTCATCCCAATATTCCCACGGGATCGAAACTTATGCGGGTGAAATCGCGGGGTGCAGCTAGTATATTATACTATATTACATTATATCATTACATTATACTATATATACCCAGCAGTTGGTGAATAGGGCTTTCTTCTGCCATACTTCCCTGTTCTGTGCGTCTCTCATCCAGGTATTTCTGCATGAGACCCAGCAGTTGGTGATTCCGGGCTGAAATGATGATGATGATGAGGACAAAGGCCTCCCTACTCTCTCTGTTTAACAGAAGTTTTTCAACAGAAGTTGATCCTACTTATACCTACTAATTAATATTTAAGCTTCGCTCGGTTTTTAAGCCATGACAAAGAATCGAAATTTTTCATAGCTGATCAGACATGTCTTGTCCTGTCCAAACAATAATACCATACAAAAAAGTACGATTCAGATTTTCCCAATTTGAAAGTTTTCCGGGAAACTCTTCCAATTTTTCTTTCCATAAAACTTGATTCGAAATTTATTAATTACAAACATTTTAAAGCAAAAAAAAACAACCGACTTCCAAAATATTAAAATAACTGTTTTTTTTGTTGTGTTGGTAGTCTGTTTTTTTTTCACTTTTTAGTTGTAGTACCAACTCCAAACAAAGTCCTACATCATTTTCAGACCTCCACATGGACGAAGCCGCGAGCAGAAGCTAGTAGGTAATGAACAACAGGTACCAGGATCACAGCTCACTCTAGGAGTACTAGTAGTAAAGTATTTTATGGTGGAAACAGTTACTGCGTAGGATGATTGGGTACTGATGTTACACTTAAGGAATTTAAGAAATTGTTAGACAAGTTTTCTACTGTTTGTAACTGTTATTTTCAATCTGTCAAAAATACATCTACTTTCCCTACACTTTGACAGGTTTTTGACATTTGTTTGTCGCCGAGATGAGACTGCGACTAGATTTTGATCGTTTTAAATTACGAGAATTGGCCTTCTGGTCAATTCGCCCCCAACCCGCAGGTCAATTCCAGAGCGTTGCATAGTAATTGTGCCTACACCTGCACATGTATAAACTGGGGCGAATTGAATCGCGCTGACGTCACAACATGGCGGCATTAATCTCCGGTCAATCATGAGCGCGGTTTATTAGCAGAGGTAGACACAATATGGGTGCTACAGTGCCTCAGATGCTGTGTAATGTTATCAGTAGGTATAGTATATAACAGGATATCTGGAAAATTGTATAATAATAATAAGTTTCAAGATAACACTAAAATAACAAAAATATATCCTAAATTAACTAAAACTATTTACAAACTAAAATATAGCGTCGAAAAATTCATCATCATCGCTGTCGACTGGTAATGTACCCAAGACACTCGCTTACTCATTGCCACGTTGTATTGTATGGCAATGCTTAGCCTCTGGCCAAGGTAAAAGCCAGCCCTTGGGTCATGGGAAGTGTCAACGATATCAGTTTGTCAGTTTCAATGATTGTCTGATGTTTCGCGCAGTGATTGTTGACATGACCGTCCCGCATGTTGAGAACCTCGTGAAAACCGAGAAAGATAAATAAATCAAGTATCTTGACTTGGGTCGCGACGTTGTCGTTTGTCGTTGTATTGTAAAGTACTGGTATTCAGCTGCATCCCGTTAGTAACATAGTTGAAAAAAAGGTTAGGCAGATTGATTTACTAAGGGCCACGAGTAACTTTTGTCTTCGCAACAAATTTTTCTCTCACATCAAGTCTACGGGTTTGCATCGACGCGACAGCTGGGAGATTTGTTTGTCCAAGGGTTTGGAGACGAGCTGGCGACGCAACTGTCGCCGGTCTACGCGCTCGGCGACAAAAAAGTTGCCAGCTAGCCAGTTGCCGCTCAGACGAAAATTTTACAAAAAAGTAGCGGCTGGCGATCCCGTGTGCGCATCGTCGAAATCTCGGCGAGGAGACAGCGACAAGGATAAAAAAGTTGCTGGGCAACTACTTAAGTTGCTCGTGGTCGCTCTCCCTTAGGTAACAAGAATATTAAATTGATTAACTGACATACAACGCTTGCCTAAGCCGAAATTCGATCTGGAGGATTATATACAAAATACTCAAAACTACCAGACAGTTATAAAGTCATGTATTCAATCTAGTCATATCACGAACATCTATTTCGTCAATAGCTATTACCTACTATCATCATCTGCCTAGCCTCTTCCCAACTATGTTGGGGCCGGCTTCCAGTCTAACCGCCTATCGCAGTCCACTGCTGGACATAGGCCTGTCCCAGGCTGTGCCACAACACCCTGTCCTCCGCCTTCCGCATCCAGTCTGTCCCAGCTAACTTTTTGAGGACGACTGTCTATCTAGCTGGGAGGCGTCCCACACTACTATTGCCGCCGATACGCGGTCTCCACTTCAGGACTCGTCTGCTCCACCGGCCATCGGTCCTTCGACAGACATGGCCAGCCCACTGCCACTTCAGTATGCCTACTCTGCAAACTATGTCGGTAACTCCGGTTCATTTCCTGACAAAAAGTTTTTGTAGCTGAGATGAGATTGCGACTAGATTTTGAACGTTTCAATTAAATACGGGCATCGTGTTTTGTAATATTTAAAACAAAACACAGTGGCACAGCACTTAAAATCATTGTTGTAGGTTGAAGGGCCGTGACTTCTAATACTACTCGTTGAACCATTGTGTGGAAGTTACAAATTGCGTGATTAACTCCGCCGGAGGCGTGAACTGGTATTCCAATATAATTATGTAGGTAGGTAGGCACTCAATGAGTTGATCAGCCGTGGATTATACCTAGGTATCTAATTATGTATTTGATGTCCATACGGTGAGGGATATACCTAACCTGAGTTATTACAGTTATTACCTATTAAAATAGCTATACAGGGTCAATCGGTCGGGTCGTGCCTCGGCAAGCACGTTAAGCCATTACTCCCGGCTGTCATTCGTAGATCTTTGACAGTCGTTACGGTTCGTCAGAAACCCGAAAGTCTGGCAACCAGTTTTACCAAGGGGTATCGACTATCGTGTTACCCAGTAACTGGGTTGTGGAGATCAGATAAGTAGTCGCTCCATGTAAAATACTGGTATTCAGCTGCATCCTGTCAGACTGGAAGCAGGCCCCAACACAGTCGGGAAAAGACAGATTGATTTTTTGTTGTCAAAAGTAAAAGCGATTACGGCATCAACAATATCTAGCAAAAGCATAATCAGCCTTTAACGTTCCCACTGCTTCGAGAGGGAGTGGGCTGTAATCTACCACGCGGGCCCAGTGCGGGTTGGCGACTATATCTAAGCTGACTTATAGTAGCGAAATCTCCCTTCCCTTTACCAGTTTTGCGTGGTAATCGGTTAGAAAGACTGATAAATGTGTCCATTGTCAATCAATCAATTACCTACTTCCTTAGTTAAATACGGGTACAAATAGATGTGACCTATTGCGATATCAATAATAAATAATAATAAATCCTTTATTTCGGACAACGTAAGATCCACTGTGTTAGTAATAATTCCTTATAATTAATGTTAGTGCCATATTATTAGTACATTTACACTTGTTTATCTAAGATCGCTTCATGTGGACGACGCACAAGCGAAGGGAAAGTACTTCACTCGTTCATCACCCCCACAAAACGTCTCAGAACAGGAGAGTAGATGCTATCCGCCACTGACCATATTGACCTTATTCAATATTTTACAACACAAGTCAAATATGTGCGTTTATATTGAAGATCTTTAAAGAATTCAGCAAAAGGATTGAGGTTCCTTTACATAGCGTCATGGTTTAATTAGAATGAAGAGTAACTTAACTAACTAAAGTAACTTTTTTTTGTTGTTATGTTTTGTGTAAATTCAAATGGTTAACTAGACCAAAAAAATTTTTTTTTGTACGCCTTAAAAGGCAAAACGTGTAAATCCGGTTTCCGAATGATATTTTAAGACCATGCAAATCTATTGTGGTACTCATGTTTTATGAAAAATAAATACCTTATCTTCAATGAAAACCACAAAACAGAAATTTCAATGTCCTGCCTATTATTTTTTAAATTCCTTTATCATCCCCTGCCCTTATCACAATGTATTTGGGATCAAAGACTACACCTGCGACTACAACAACAACTACGACATATTATTGCACCATCAACAACCTGCACCCCAATCCACACACAATCAATCAGAATCTGAAACATTTTGAAGCAAAGTGCTAATCCATTGCTTCATAAGTTCGAAAAATTTGTCTGCTCAACACGTAAATAACGCAATGAATGTTGTTGAACTGTCAAAATGAAACCGATTCCGATTAATCGTGTGTTACGCAATTAGGGTGCTGGATAAAATGGATGTGCAGGGATATCACTGTCCATTCCAAGGTTGCCTGGAAGAGACCGCAGAAAGCGATAAAGCGGCCCATTGTATACCTATTTTGTAGTGTTCGATCTATATTATGGTATGTATTTTTGTGGTGTACATTAAAGTACATAATATAAATCCTACTTCCTACTATAATCACACTTAATATATAAAGGCGAAAGTTTGGATGGATGGATGGATGTTTGTTACTCTTTCACGCCAAAACTACTGAACGGATTTGGATGAAATTTGGCACACAGATAGTTTATAACCAGGATTAACACATACAATTTTTATCCCGATATTCCCACGGGATCGAAACTTATGCGAGTGAAACCGGGGGCGCAGCTAGTAAATAAATAAAGACAACCATGTCTTCCACCACACATCTCTATAAGCCGTAAACTTCTTTTTTGTCTCCCAATGACGAACTATTAAATAATTCCAGCATTATTAATTCTAAACTGGTATAGATACAAACATACCCTATTTCGCAATCGACTCGATAATTTCTCGACCATACCTTAGCGAGCAATCATTCGAAAAGGGCAACCGTTGCCAGATTCCTCTATCCTCGGAATTAACTCCTCATTAAGAAATTGTCGCTACGGACGAATTGACAGCATAATAGGACCCCAACCTCAATTGGTACTCGATTTATACTTATTAGTTTTAACTAGTTAATACTGGTTATTGACTGTCGGCAACTACCCGTCAAATATAAAAGTTACTAGCTGTTGCTCGTGGTTTCATTCGCAACCTAAAGAAAATACTACCTCTATAACACAGATCCAAAATATCCTATGTTCGAATATAGCTGGGTAATTGACCTGAATTGCTTGAAACAATTGGTTTAGGAATTTCATTCAAAATCCTTCGAAATGTCGAAAGAAAGAGTGTTACGCGGCCGCGGAGGTCATAGGCTCCTCCATCCATCTGCCTAGCCTATATCCAACTATGTTTTCATCCAGTCTAAGCGGATGCAGCTGAATACCAGTATTTTATTTGGAGCGACTACCTATATACTCTCGACAACCCGGTTACTGGGTAACACGATATCCCTTGGTAAGACTGGTTGTCAGACTATCATTCTTCTGACTACCCACAACCACTGTCAAAGATCTACGCATGACAGCCAGGACCAACTGCTTAACGTGCTTTCTGACGCACGGAGTGATCACGGTATGTCATGGCTGGTCACCCATCCACGGACCGACCTTGGCAAGCGTTGATCCACGAAGACCGACCCGTGCTACTGTGATTATTTAACTACGAGCCCGGTCAGGTCAAGTCTACCTGTATGGGCTTTGAAGGTCACGTAATCAACTTGCTAACATCTTGTTGCATAGATATTTAAAATACCTAGTCACTCTGAATGTTTAAAGTATCATATATCTACCTATGCAACAAGACGTACGCAAGTTCAAAAAAATATAGAAGTCACGTGATCAACTTTGAACGTTATTATCTCGGAAACGTGATGCATTACGGGGTTTGGTCCTGTAATGTTTTCTGTTTGCATTTATGTCAGCTATCGGTTTATACAGGTTTCACGCGTGACTGCCATTTTGAAAAAAAAAAACAAAATGGCGGTCCCTGTAGGTATGTCAGCATCCATATAAAAATCTTCAACCCCCTTTCATCTGAATCTGTACAGCCATTTATACGTAGTTAAGTGACAAACATCCCGTTTTTCACATTCACAATATTATTAGTAAGGTTAGGTATTTGATTTCATGAAATGCTCATTTACTTACAAGAAATAATTTAGAAATGGTTGCAAATTGATGTGTCCGTTTACCGTTTAGGTTTATTAATTGTTAATAGATGTATAAAATATTTGTGCCTAGTTTAGTCTTGAAGTTTAGTAGCTTGAATCTATGTATAATAATGAGCCTTTGATTTACGTACTAAGCACGAATTGTAGAGCTATTTGTTTGTAAGTCGCGCCCTAGTGACTTAATAAAATATATCTACTAGGTAGGTACAGTCACGAGCAAAATATGTATACACTCGGCTTTATTCAATAGCGATTTACTCCTTTATTTTTAATTGAAATTTTATGTTGTTACGAACCCATAGGTTTATGTAAAGTGTCGTATTTCAACGTTGAATTCATTATTTCACGAAAAAAATGCAGTTCAAAGTTGCCAAGTGTTGACATATTGGTTTTCGTGACTGTACCTACTTACCTTGATATAAGAAACATTATTTAAAGTTATGTTCATTTCATTATCACATACGTTTTGTATTCTTTATCTTAGGGTGTCGATAGCAATCTAAATGGACTCGGCCGAGTATTCGGTTACTTGTTTGGCGCCATCACCAACGTCCATCAGTTCCTGCAACGTGCGGCTGATACCGTGCTGGACATGACATTAAGTTTCCCATCGTTTGTGGAGCAGCACCACATCTACACTCCAAGGCAGAGTCGTCAATGAATCTAATCAACATATCAAATCATATGCAATGCAATAAAGATTTGAGTATTGAGTACCTGAACAGGGGGCCTATTCCGAAGTGCAAAGTGCGAATGTTCGGATCGGACCGACACATGGCCGAACCGAATATTATTGAAAAATGCGAAAAAAGTTCGGATCGGCTCAGTCGGGTCGGGACCATAGTCAATATTCGAAAGAGTGTAGGAGTGTAGGATCGGGACCGACCGAACCAACCAACCAACTTCGTAGCAGGAAAAGGCCGAACATTCGGCCGATACTACTTCGGACTAGACCCCCTGGTTTTCCTTGCTTCGGCCAACCTGGGTCCGGAGTCTGTTTAAAGACTTCCAGGTTACCCAAGGTAACTCATGTCCAGGTGGGAGGTCTTCAGCAGGTGGAACGAATGGTTTTGGTAAGGAAGCACTGTCTCGCTACTGCTTCAGTCTTTCCTGTGATCGTTCGCCAATGAGTGGAACACACTTTAAAGAACTGTTTCGGCTTTTCAGCTTTTGTGGCACAACCATGTTTTTGTATTTATGTAATTAATTCCATAATTTTTTTTTTTAAACGTTGCCCCTCACTAGGAATTTCTCCTGTGTCGTGGGTGCGTTACACAGACATATAAATTCACATACACAAACAGCCAGACCCGGAACAACTAATTGTAGGTCATACAAATATTTGTTCCGTGCGGGTATCGAACCCGTGACACGCAGCGCAGCAGTCAATCGCTTAACCACTGCGTCAACCGTGCCGTCAAGTATATCGTCGTCGTGTATAATATGCTAATTGCGCGGTAAACTCTGCTTGCGAGATGCAGGATTTGCGTGAGGTCAGTATGACGCGTTGTTCGCATGTGGCGTTGTAGATACCGCTACAATAGCTTTAGCCCGCGATTTCGTCTTTTGAATTGAATTCCATACCTGCCTATTATTGACCCGATGCAAGGCAAAAGCCTCTTCTCCTATAGAGAAGGCACGAACATTGATGTAGTCTAATTAAATCAAGCGGACTCCTGAAAAGAGTAGGAAGTACATAGGTAAGTCGTACCAACAATTACATTTTTTTTTAAACTACACAAATAAATAAAATTTAATTATCTTTGTTGTCAAAATAACAGCTTTTCACTAAACGCATAATTATGAAAGTATGTACACAAGGTGTCGTTTTGCATCCTCGTCCAATTCAAGAAGGTAACTATGCTACTGATTCTCGACACGAATCAATAATAAAATAAGAAGGTTTTTTTGTCTAATTTTCGGAAATCTGCATGTGTGGGACACGCATTTTAAAACGCGGCCTCTGTGAGGCCGCACTGTAACTGCCCTTTTACACACACATAAAAACGCGGCCGCTTAATACGATACCATAACGCGATTCTGTTCTTTGAAAGTGGTGTATTCTGAAATTCTGTCAAACTTAAATAAATAAAAAAACAAGTACCTACTTATGTATTCATTATTTACCAGGGATCGTTATTTTATTTGATTATTTATGTATTTCATAACAGCCCCCTGAAATTTAACGAGGATGCAAAACAACGGCTTGTATACGGTATCTACTTGTAAAAAAAAACAATTAAGTAATTTTAAAAAAATCGATTTGTTCCGCTTTTCTCCGAAATGGCGGTACCGATTTTGACGGGACTTAGTTTAAGAAGTAACTTATGCTACTTTTATTTTATTAGTAAAGAAACACATTATTGTTTTCCGACAGCCACGCGTACGACGTCACACGCACAGCTACCCAGTATAAATAGCATACAATAAATTAGATTCTATTCTACATATTATGAAAACATTGATTTTATTTAATCGTCTCTCATAGGTATCCTACTTTTCCTTGTTGTCAGGAATTTCACTACATTTTCGCGAAGAAACATCTTACATTACTTATGCACAATCGTGATCTTTTAACCTAACACGACCGACACACCACGACTCGAATGGGTTCCTTCACCTAATTCTGACGCTTGCAATTTTACTTGTGAGAAGTAGGTAGACCCTGTGATCCCTGGGCTGTGTATAGGCATACAGTTTTCCTTGAGGACCAATTTAAACAGCCTATACAGAAGGCGTAGGCGAATTCGCGTACCTAAAAAAAGTACTTCAAATTCCAGTCGCAATTTCATTTCAACCATATTATTTCAAAAATAATATAAAAAATTTGAATTAGGTTTGATCACAGACTTATATTGACGTCTGTGGGTTTGATTTTATTTAAATTAGAGGTTATTTTTACAGGTTAAGACTGAGATTAGAATGCGGACGTTCTTGAAAATACGGGAATAGCCCCCCCACAATTATGCTCATAAATGATCAAATAATTATCGCGACATGACTCGCTAAACTTATCGCGTACATAAATGGAAGGTCGTTCGCTAAATTATAAACATGGTCAGAGTGGCTTTCCTATAGACAACACCTTCTTGTAGAGAAGCAAAGTCGACTATCACAAATAGCTAAAAGAAATGGTTTTAGAGTAATAGCCGGTGGTGGCAAAGTGGTAATGGCCGCGACTTCCGGTTGTTGTTGTTGTTGTTGTGTTGTACATACGCCAGCACATCAAGCTACTAAAATCTGTCAAATTTCTTTAATAGATTTTCAACTTTATCGTTAAAGCATTAAGGTTCAAGGTTGATTGGGAAAATTTGACAGTTTCGGGTAGCTTGACCTGCTGGCGTCTGTAGGCACCCTAGCAGGCACTTTATTTTTTCATCACTGTGTAAATTATCTCATCACCATTGCATTCAAAACGGTAAAGGAACATCGTAACGAAATCGTCATACCGAGAACTAAAAATCCGAAGACATGTGACATCCGCCAACCCGCACAGGGCCAGCGTGGTGAATCACCCACTCCCTCCCTCCCTGTGTCCCGGAAACATTACAGGCCGGTTATGTAGGCCCGATAGGGCCGAAGCCTGCTAGGGCGGCGGGATCATCCGAAAGGTTTACCGCTGCCCTGGAACAGAAAGGGCTAAGGAAGGAACACGGGTGGGTTTTAGTCAGTAAGAGTCTGACACTCCCTTCCGCTCCACCCAGAGCGGGAGGGGTCATTTGATGATTTCCCATCCTCAAAAAAAAAAAGGCTGGTTATGTAAGTCGGTGTTGATTTGTTCTATGTCTTTATTACAGCGAGTTAACCAAAATATGCCATTCTATAATTGTTTCCGAAGCTACCATTAAATTGACCCAATGTAATAGTATCAACAAAAATTATCCTACAGATACATATCCCATCCCATAGGTATGCAAAACTGAGTTGATTTCCAACATAAGTTGCCCATTGTCCGATTGTGTCGACGTCAAATGGATGCCGCCTCAGCCCAGGTCGTTGTGTCACCAGCAGATATCTCGGTATTGTGTGCATCACTATTATGCTATTCTCAATGTTGCTACTAGATATCTATTATAGGTACCTAGATGACAATGTGGCAACGCAGTTTATTATTGAAGTGAAAACTTCTTTAGGCGCGTCGAGCGATTTTTGGTAGGAGAATATCTTATGGGTTTACGTCACCGAGATACACAAAGGTCTCATTTCCAACGTAACCTTACCCGTTTGGTCTGGGCACCTTGCTTAGTTACTGCGACCATCATCATCATCTGCCTAGCCTTTTCCCAACTTTGTTGGGGTCAGCTTCCAGTCTAACCAGATGCAACTGAATACCAGTATTGTACATGTAAATCGTGTGTTAGTGACTGCCTATCTGACCTCCACAACCCAGTTACTGGGTAATACGATACCCCTTGGTAAGACTGGTTGTCAGACTTTCGGGCTTCTGACGACCCGTAACGACTGTCAAAGATCCACGAATGACAACCGGGACCAACGGCTTAACGTGCTTTCCGAGACACGGAGGGGTCTTGGTATATGAAAATGGTCACCCATCCACGGATCAACCGCAGCAAGCGTAGCTTAACCTGATCGATAGACCCGTGCGGCTGTTATTACTTAGCCACAAGCCCCTCTTAGTTACTGCGACCAAATGTGAGAAAAGGTCAGAAAATAAAAAAGAGGCTCAATTTTTTTTTTAAATGTGCATCATTAGAGAGTCGATCTTTTTAGAGGTTCTGTTAAATATTTGGAGACATAGATGGAAGGTATTCTACCGATCTCCCCTTATGCGTATTGGGGGTGAAGTTGTGATCTAAGAGCGGAAGTGAAACTCCAACTTGCATTTAATAATATGTAATTTCCACCCACGTATTATAGTTTACAGTTACGTACACTGTTAGAATAGAATAGAATAGAATACTCTTTAATATGTACACCATACAAATTACAGAACATAAATATACAGGGTGGCAGGGACATCGACGCGCACACTGTAACCATGGATTCAGCACGACATGAGTTTAGAACCTATAGCGACGAAATTTTTCGTCGGTAATAAAAAAAAATATACCTATTGCTGTTCCATACGTTTTGACCGTGTTAGATTATTCAGTATATACTAGCAGTATATGTATCTATATAATAGCCAAATAACAAGCTTTTGAATATCAAAATGGTTACTAGTTAGTTATTTACTGTGTATGAAGGTTATTATTGAATATAGTTTGTAGGGAAAGGGTTTTATGAAGTAAAGCACAGACAGACAACGCTAAGCATTTATTTGAATTTAGGCTTGTCAGTAATTAATCAGAAAACTAGTCGTCCGTTCGTAAAACTAGGTCATCATGGAGAAGAAGGACAAGAAACTCCATGGAAACAGTATTTAAGTATTCTATCAATACATTTCTTACGTTGTCATAAATTATCGTTATTTCTAAAAACAATTCATTCTATCTCTTGGACAACGGTCCAAGAGAATTCAAAATAAAAGTAACATAATAACAATAGTTAGGAATATTGGCCATAATATGATTTACAGAACAACATAGCCATAATAAGCAATAATTAAAGTATAATATCAAATTACTTAACTTACGTGACACCTGGTCGATCTATTCCACATAATAACGGCACTAGAACCAACCAACTGAACATCTACCAAGCAACTGACTCGATAACGTTGTTACAATCCTTTTTATACACTACCAACGTCTTTTACGTCAAACATCTACCGCCATTTTGACACAATCACAGATCATCATATATTTTGGCTTAATATTTTCTCACACAATTAGTAATAAACAAATCTTATACAGGGTGGCAGGGAAACGCTTCCGAAAACGAAGACAGGTGATAGGGCTACTGATTCTCGATACGATACCATAAAAAAATGAGAAAAAAAAATGAACAATTTTACCTATTTTTTTTAGCATTTTTCGTACACTATGCTGTGAGAACAGTTAAATTAAACCATTATTTGCTATTAAACACATTTTTTTTCTTTACAACTCTAACAAGCAATGTATTCGTAAATAAATATCATCTGACGCTTGCGCGTGACCTCAAGTTCAAAGTGCGCGCGCGCTCGCCGACAGCTGTGCGGCTGACGACCCCAAGTCCACGTGACGCGCGAAAATAATCAATTTCAGGCGAAAGGTTAGTGGTATCCGTTTGCATAAAGGTTGTATATAATCTACGTTCTGGCTTCGGAAGCGTTCTCCTGACACCCTGTATAGTGAAACCATTTTAAAACATTATAAGGTAATTAATCAATTTAATAAGAGCTGATTCTTAATTCTTAGACATCAAAAAGTATATCAACATCAACTGACAGTATTGTGCCAATCATTTGAAACAACCTATTATATTAAAATAGCAATATAAAATCTAAGATATACTACAAGTATAATCAAATATTACTTAATCATTTATAGTAATAACATCTAAGTGTTATTTACAAGTTAAGACTGTTGTTTTTTGTAAACACAATATCTAGTCAAATTAGGTACTTCTGAAATCTGACGGATGTCACTATCCAACAAACAATATTATAATTATATCAAAATGAAATATCTAACAACCGCGTAGGTATTGCACTTTTCTATGAACAGAAGATTTTTTTTTCACTGCTCTCAGTTGCTATGATACTCTCAGAATGCGTTCCTGGCTAACTCTTAAATACTTATAGAAACTTAATACAGGCGACGCCACGTATAAAAAGAACGTACGTAAGTTCACAAATAGTTCCCATTAAAAATCTGTAGATCAGCAGTGCGATTCTGTAACCATATCACCGTGAAAACTTCGGTGAAGTGAGCGTGGAGTGAGCTGTCATTCCAACTAATGCTAGGGATTGACACTATTGACAGTTCACTCTAAGCTCACTTTACCTAACTTTCCACGGTGAGATGGTTACAGAATCGATCGGCAGAACACCTAAACCTACCTATCCTTCACCAAATACCACCATTAACAATTTCCCAAACACAATGACATATTCACCTGACGTACTCAATACGCAGAGTGGCTCGTGGCTAAATAATAACAGCCGCATGGGTCAACCTTCAAGGTTAAGCAACGCTTGCCAAGGTCGGTCTGTGGATAGGTGACCATCCATTACATAAAAAAACCCCTCCGTGTCTCGGAAAGTACGTTAAGCCGTTGGACCCGGTCATTCGTAAATCTTTGACCGTCGTCGTTACTGGTAGTCAGAAGCCCAAAAGACTGTCAACCAGTCTAACCAAGCAGCATCGTGTTACGATTACGAAGTAACTGGGTTGTAGAGGTCAGATAGGCAGTCGCTCCATGTAAAATACTGGTACTTAGCTGCATCCGGTTAGATTGGAAACCGACTCCAACATAGTTGGGAAAAGGCTAGGCAGATGATGAAAAACATAATAGTTCCCATTACATATCTGTAGATCAGAACACATAAACATAGCCATCCGTCACCAAATCACTGAATATTACGACCACCATCTACAATTTCCCGAACACAATGACATAATTATTCACCTATCATTCACGAACAATATTACCCACTTTAACTTTAACCGGCCAATCCGCGTATTGCCACCGTAGTAAATGAGTGCTCGTCCATTATCTACACCGGTAAATTCGGTAATCCGCGCCCGGTTTGTTAAATTGTATAAATCAAGCGTGCGACCGCTGTAATCTTTCGCGACATTAATCCAGCGTGAGGTGGTTATTCTGAACAATGAACGGGTGAAATTGCGAGCGATATTTTTGGTGTAATATGATGGAAAAAAAACTTGTGCGTCTCGGGACGCCCGACAGAAGTGATAACTTAAACTAATAATAGTAATAGTTTTAGGTTATACGAGTATGCTCACTGTCAACAGTATATGTCTATCGCACACTAAACACTGAGTAGAGAGAGGGGGAAGCGTCTGTCCGAAATACAATTAGCGCTGTGGGTTAGAGTGAGAGAGGAAGAGTCTGCCTACCGCTGCCGCATGCGTGAGAGAAATGGAAGCCAGACTGACGCCGTAACGCGTTACGTTACGAAGAGGTATACCCTCCCATAAGAAGTTATCACTTCAAAACCCGTTTCATACGGTGTTTTAGAAATTAATTGAACGTTGTTGACTACCTCGTTGGTTGCAAGAGAGAGAAGTCTTTGGGTTCGATTGCCAGTTCGGGCAAAGTGTTATTGGCATCAGGAATTTCTTAGCAGCAGCCCGGAATCTGGAATCGTCCCCGGTTGATGGGAAAAGGCACGCCTACTATTACATGGGACTTTTAAACATAACTGAACTGTGATGTTGGAGTAAGCTATAAGTAGGTACACCTCTGCTCATCCCTGGGGGGATTGCAGGCGTGATGTTGTGTTATGTAATCGAATGTTTTTTTTTTTAGTAAAATGACTTTTTCTGTCAGGAATGAAAGTTTTGCCTTGCTATCAAAAGCGATCAATACAAATATATTGTTTGGTTATTTTATGTCTGCCTTTCCCCTAATTACTGGTTTACAATATTAATAAACCTTTGTCCATGGAAAACTTTATCAGCTGTATCAAGCAACAACAAATAAAGAATAAATGAAAAAGTGATTATTCACAGACACTAAATATTTTAGAACAGAATAATATGTCTTGCAATATCTTTTAGTAGACGAAGCTCGTTTTTGCTATTAATACATACTTAGGTAAACATAATCATAAAAATGTTGAATGAAAACATCGTGAGTAAACCAACCAAATATGTATATATATATATATTATATCCTAGAACCAAACATAAATGTTTGGTTCTAGTTTCGGTTCGCTTCGGTTTCGGCATACGGTTTACTAGACATGTATTGAGATATCCACCAACCCTCATTGGCCCCGCGTGGTAAATTACAGCCCACTCCCTTTCGAAGAGAAGAGGCCTGTGGTGTCCCAGCAGTGGGAACATTATAGGCTGATTATATATGCTTATGCATACTCCATGGACAAATTTATCAGCTGTATCAAGCATTAAAAAAAAGAAAAGTTGTCCTCTACGTGGAAAACTATATAGTTATAATAGTTCTAGGCAAGAACCCAGTGTATTGATGTTATTACGTTTAGAACATACCTAGGCTCGAGCAGGCTACGCTAACATTTTCCATAAGGTCATGTTGAAATAAAGCTCATTATTTTAAGATTGTCTCCCTTTTAGTAAAATAATTGCAAGTTATTTGTGTCTAACCTTTAAATGCGGCTGTAACTAATAGATAGACAGTAAATAACTAGATATACGATGTTCGAATTTATTGTATTGCGTTTAGGAATTGATTGTAAACGCAGTATTATGTGTAGGCTAATTTGTTTATCTGGAATTCTAAGCTACACCCCATTACTCATACCGAAATAATTTGTCTTTTCAACAATTCGTGGCTTTTCATACTCAGTCTGTTTTACAAGTTCTTTCATCTCCCAGAACATTATAATAAGTTTATACTGGCGCCGATTCCCTTGTTCACAAACTAAACTAAATTTAAGTTCAGTGCATCTTTTTCTTCCTATTTCATTAAGAAAAGGACAGAAGATAAATATTAGTTTAGTCTGGCGCAGTGGTTAAGCGATTGACTGCTGCACTGCGTGTCGCGGGTTCTATTCCCGCATTAGTTGTTCCGGGTCTGGCTGTTTGTGTATGTGAGTTTATATGTCTGTAAACGCCCCCACGACACAGGAGAAATTCCTAGTGTGCGGCAACGTTTTAAAAAAAAACATATATACAATTTCCCAACATCAATCGTGGGGCAGTTGTCCGCCAGACACAACACCCTCTGATCTGGTCGGAGGATCCTCCCTTTTCTATGGAGGATGAGTGAACTTTACACCCTGTTCCTCATGTCTCTATACTATAAATTATATCGAGTGACTTCGATAATACCACTCTTATATTGTCCTCCGCAAATCCATCGATCATTCCGGATTTCGCAAAAGCCAAGTATTGTTTTATGCTAAACATCATTTTTGGAATTAATATTATTTAATGATTTGTTACCTCTACCGTGTTTAAATAAATATAAAAGAGCGGCCAAGTGTAAGTCAGACTCGCACACGAAGGGTTCCGTACGGTGGTACAGTACTTAATAGGTAATTAGGTAAATATTTTGTTGAAATAAGACGTTTCTTGTATGAGGGGGGTCTCTTGAATTTTTAACTTTATTTTATTTTTAACTTCGTTGCTTTAGCGGCTATAGTAGTACACACTCTGTGAAAATTTCAAGTGTATAATATTACGGTTCAAAAGATACAGTCCTGTGACAGACGGACTGACGGACAGCGGAGCCTTAGTAATAGGATCCCGTGGGCACTCTTTGGGTACGGAACCCTTTCCTTTGTTACGGGTTTTCGCATATTAATATAATAAATATATGTTAATAATAAAAATGTTATTAAGATGTTTTAAGAATTTATCTAAGTTTAGTTTAAATAAAATAGTCGTTATTAAGTTTGCATTGATTTATTTACTTCATTATTGCTTTTATCGAATATTAATTAGGTTTGAATATTATATTACCCACAAATAATCTTTATTAGTGGTATAAATAACTCATGTTTATTGGGTTCGATAGTTCAAATAACTTCGAAGTTAGGCAAGCAATATTAAAATTAAACATTTCTGAATTTTGTAAACTAGTACAAACTGTAAGTAGGTACTTCTTTCAAACTGAGGGGCAATTCTCGTAATATTTTAAGACCGTTCACAGTCTGATCTCAGTCTCAATCTGTCAAAAAATATTTCTAATTTCCCTACATTTTGATAAGTTTTTGACATTTGTTTGTCGCTGAGATGAGACTGCGACTAGATTTTGAACGTTTTAAATTACAAGAATTGGGCAAGGCCTTCTGATATTCAATTCAATTAATTTTTATTGCAATCCATAATGTACACATACCGGTGGTAAGTATTAACTGTCCGTGTCTGTTTTGTGTATGTGTCTGTCTGTGTGTATTGACTGTCCGAGGTAATATGCTGATCCGCCGATTTGCACGTTGTACACACGGCTACACATCAAGCTATACATTTCCAGCTTTAGCTGACCTCGCATTGTATAGGGTTTTCGTACAATCAGAAGTCAGCTTATACTGGTGATATGTATAGCTTGATGTGTAGCCGTGCGTACGACGCAAGTCAAAATAGCCCTTTTCAGAGCATTATTCTGCCAGTCATTTTACACGTGCAGTCTGTGGGTCAGGTATACGCTGAGGGCATACAACGCCCTGCGTGTCCAGTATAACAATGTATTCAGAATGCTGTTGGGTCTACCACGCTTTTGTAGCGCTTCCGGGATGTTCACCGAGGCCAAGGTTGATGGTTTTCATGTCATTTTACGGAAACGGTGCGCTTCTATTCTCGGTAGAATACGTGCTAGGTCCCACAGCATCCTGAGTGTATTGTGTGATAGATGGGACAACCAGATGCTGGCTCACTGGAGACGGCTGCACACGTAGGTGTCACATGCTTTTGACGGCACGGTTGGCGCAGTGGTTAAGCGATTGACTGCTGCGCTGCGTGTCGCGGGTTCGATTCCCGCACGGAACAAATATTTGTATGACCTACATGTATTTGTTCCGAGTCTGGGTGTTTTTCTATCTATAATATGTATGTATTTACAAAAAAAAATTGTATATAAGTAGTTTATCAGCCATCTTGTTACCATAACACAAGCATTAGGTTGCTTAGCTTGGGACAAATGGTGCTGTGTGAAATGTCCAGGGATATTATTGTTATATTATATTATTGTGCCACAAAGGCTTAAAAGTCGAAACACTTTTTTAAAGTGTGTCGTCGAACTCACTGGCGAACGATCGCAAGAAAGACTGAAGCTGTGGCGAGACTGTGCTTCCTTACCCGAACCTTTCCTCCCACCTGGACGTAAGTTGCCTTGGTTAACCTGGAAGTCTTTAAATAGACTCCGGACCCAGGTTGGCCGAAGCAAGGAAAACCTGTTCAGGTGGAAATTCATAGACGACTCCACCTTGGAGTGTAAATGTGGTGCTGTTCCACAGACGATGGGACACTTAATATCGTGTCCTGCGTGTCCTGTCAGCTGCACGTTACAGGAACTGATGGTCGCTGGTGATGGCGCCAAACAAGTAGCTGAATTTTGGGCCGAGTCCATTTAAATTCAGTTCAGACTTTTACTAACAACATGGATCTTTGATCAGAAATAAAATATTTATTATTATTATTAATCAATAGAATCAATTATGGACCCTGTCGGGCACAGCAGGAACAGGAGAGAGAGCGCTTTTATGATTTTCCTTATTACTTAAATGTATTTTATTTCCTTTCCATCTGTTTTCTACAACAGGTACCTACTACGTATCAATCAAATTAGGTGTCAGTTAATACTATTAGCAGTTTCCCAGTTTTATTTCATCAGTTTCATGATTAACAAACACACTATACACCGTTAAATTTTGATCGTTTTAACCCTTAAAAGGGGTCATTGTACTCATCATTACGAACAACTTTCACTACGGGACCAACCTGAAATCGTGAAAAAAAAAATCAGTTGATCCATAGATTTATGTTCGCATAACTCGACATAATGTATGGATCAACTGGTTTTTTTTACGGTGTATAGGTATGTAATTTTTTCTTATAATGTTGTAAGTTACTGCTTTTACCTAATTGCGATTTCAGACGTATATTACATAATTATGTACTATCTTGACTGTAACCTTTTTGTAAATTCGAATGAATTCATTAACATCTAAGAGAGCCGCGTTATATTTAGACCAGCACCCTAATTGCGTAACACACGATCAATTGGAATCGGTTTCATTTTGACAGTTCAACAACATTCATTGCGTTATTTACGTTGTTGAGCAGACACATGACACATTTTTTGAACATTTGAAGTAATGGATTAGCAATATCCTTCAAAATTATTCAGATTCAGATTGATTGTGTGTTACGCAATTAGGGTGCAGCACCCTTATAAAAAAAAAAAAAAAAAAAAAAAAAAAAAAAAAAAAAAAAAAAAAAAAAAAAATAATAAAAAAAATAATAAAAAAAAAATAAAAAAACAAAAAAAAAAATAAAAAAAAAAAAATAAATAATAAATAAAAAAAAAAAATAATAATAATAATAATAATAAATAAATAATAAATAAATATGTAGGTACGCTTCATATGCTCGAATTTGTCTGTACATCAACGTAAATAACGCAATGAATGTTGTTGTACTGTCAAAATGAAAGTCTCTACTTATCAGTAGAGACTTTCATTCGTTACGAGTTACGCATTTACCGCGCAGTATCTACCCACTTTTTCAAATTCTCAGACTTTTCTTACTGCTCAAAATTTTATTTTGAAAGCCCTAAATTTCATGTTGCTCTTCTAAAAAAAATCTCAATTCCACCATAATGCGAGTAGGTACAACAAAATGGCGGCTGTTCGTAAACTCGTGTGAGCATGCTAGAGCGCGGCTCGGGATAATCCCGGGTAAGGCGGCGTTCCACACAAGTTCGCGACTCGCGCCCGGGCAGGTAATAGCTTTTGTTACTACTCGCCACTGGGGGCTATGAATTCGAGATTATGTCGGACATTCCTTTGATTTTAGAGGGATTTTTGTCGAAAATTGGTCTCAATAGTAAGAACTTACTTTTTATATTTGTGTTTTGTGATACATAGTTACCTACAATACTATGAGTTTTACAATAATTGTGTCCTATGAGTCACCTAAGAGTGAAAGGAGTTGCTGAAAATTCATTTGCGCTTTTATAGTTTCTAGCGTTAGATATTATACTGGACGTCCCCCGTCCACGCCCATAAAATGTATAGTAAAGCGTGCACGTTATAGCGTTATCGTGGACGGAAATTTAAAAACGTCCTCATATATTTTCATACGTTTTATTTCTCTGTGTTATCGTGATGGTGTGACGTAGACCACGACAATATCGTCATGTAAGAAATTGTAAAAACGCGCAATGGAGGCAAGGTCACAGAATACATAATACATAGTACAAGTGCAAATTGGAAGGAAGTCCATAATTGTCTAAGTCCATAACTGTCTTAAAAGCTGTAGGTATTAAGCATTTTAAGTTTGCAATTTTTGTTTACAGGAATTAGAAAATACAACACCAGTCTGCTAACCTTTTTACCACGGCATGAACTAAAACCCCATAATTATATAAGTTATCTTATGTTAAGTTGTATGTAAAGTTATATGTTAAGTCTATATCTATAAAATAAATATGATATGCAGTTCTGTGGTAAGCGCATCAATATTGAGAAGTTGAGAACGGCTGGACCGATTTGGTTTTTTTTTTTAATGTTCGTTATAGTTTATAAGGTTGTTATGGAAAGAAACATTGATAAGGTTGCCTGAAAAATGTGAAATACTGAAAATGTCTTTTTCTGTGGAATTTTTGTATGAATTATTGAATCTTAGACAGGACAACGTCTGTCAGGTCAACTAGTAAATAAATAAAAAATAGACACGTTTTTCTATTATCCTAAATATTAAAATATCATGGTCACCATGTCGCGGCGGTTGTCGAAGCATTTACGCGGTGCAATGGTCGATTTGCAGCCGCCAAGTCTCTCGCTGTTTAGCGCCCCCCGACTTTGCCTGCAACCCTGCAGACGGCAGCCTTGCAGACACATATTTATGCATAACCTTGCCTGTCAATAACAAAAGATTTCGTTTAGCGAAGACGACGCGAGGGTTAAGTTTGAAAAGTGGTTTTGAATTTTTAAAATGCTTTGTTTTTCAGGTGGTTCATGGCACATTCAGTTGTAAAAAGAAAATCCTGACTGAACATATTGAAATAAGATTGTAGGATCAAAAAATGCCGTCATTCACTTGCCTAAGATATAGCCTCAGTGACCATTGTACTGGTCATAATCAGCCCATATTGTTCCCACTGCTGGGACACAGGCCTCCTCTCTGTGAGAGGGAGTGGGCCGTAATCCACTATGCCAGCCCAGTGCGGGTTGGTGGATGTCATATGTCTTTGAATTTTTTGTTCTAGGACATGCTGGTTTCCTCACGATGTTTTCCTTCACCGTTTTGAGAGCAGTGGTGATGAAATTATTTACACAAAGTAAAGCGCCTGGCTGGGTTCAAATCCACGACCTACAACTCGTAAGTCGGGGGCCTTAACCACTGTGTCACCACTGCTCGCAGGTGGTGGAGGAGGTGGAGGTTTTTCAGGTGGCAGAGGATATTTGGTGGCAAATTCTGGAATTGAAGAGATGTATACCGTGCACGCATTACTTAAAAGTTCAGACTTAAGCCTCTCTAAGAATGTAAGCTGACTTCCCCGTTGGTCTCGTGGTCGCAAGCGCGTCTACGGAGCGTGGGGTCTTGGGTTCCATTACCAAGTCAGGCAAAGTGGTATTGGGTAGTAAGTGGAAGTCGGTGTGACACCCTCGTGGCTTGGAAAACGCGTAAAGCCGTTGGTCCTGCGCCTGATCTCTCCCCAGTTGTGTCGGATTGCCGTCCCATCAGTCTGTGAGAGTAAAGGAACAGAGAGTGCATTTGTTGATTAATACCTAACTCCTTCTTAGTTGGCTAATCTCCACTGTATTTGGCCGCCGCCGTGGGCGAAATTCGGTCGGGAGGATATTATTGGTACCTACCTAAGCTAAGATTATTGGATAAAAAAATTGTCGTCATTCGCGTGTCACGTAGTCGCAGAGGCTACAAGTTGAAAAACATTAAGTAAATAGCCACTCAGTGAAAAATAAATGGTAAATAGAGAGTCCCTGAAAGTGCGAAAGCTTCAGCAACATCCCTTCAATAAAAAAAGACAACTCTACCACATTATTTTTTATTTCTAGAACTTCTATACTTTATGAATAAGGGCATTACATTTTTATGACCCATCTCGCGTTGCAATAAAACTGAAGGGTTTGTCTCTGGTCCCTCAGAGTACGGACCACACATTAAATAGCTGATGGAGTACTCAAGTTACAATTCAATTGCACTTAAGATTGAGAAACTTCTAAAAAGTACCGACATTGGGTCATTTTTATATGTCCCTAAACCCATATTACAATCATATTAACCCGATGAATGTCGTAATTACAGACACAATTAAAAAGCCATTGTGTCTCGCGTAGATCTACGTTCCGACATATGAAAGGTTAATCTTGCCTCAAAAATTATTGTGCCAAGTAAGTATACCTAGTACCTTCGCTTCTCAGCCGAGAAATTCTTCAGACGATTAACGACCGAACCCAATTAACAATCTATCAGCAGTTTTTGCATACTGGAGGTAGAAAAACCTATCCATATCTGGTTTTAACGTCCCAATAATCTACATAAATATCAGTAGCGGTAGAATTTGTACTGGCTACCATCAGTAGCGATCTGGCAATATGTTATTGGGTTCGGCCGTTAATCGATAGGAATGGATGTATTCTGCCAATTTCTCGCAGAAGAATAGAATCTTTATTATGCACACCATATAAATTACAGACACAAATATAGAAATTTTACAAAGGGCGACACAATGGGCTGTCTTATCGCTAAGAGCGATCTTTTAAAGACAACCTTTGGATGGATTAAAAAGGGGAAGGAAAGGCAAATAGGTAGTCTGTGGTCCATTTACAGAAGCAATTAATACGACAAATCGTGACGTAGCGAGAGAGTGTTTGGTCAGTGTGTCATGTGTACGTGTTATCTACGCTCCGTGTTTACAGTTAGGCGCAGCCGAAACGTTGTCACTCCACTGCTGCACTCCTCTGCGTTGTTGACCTAATTCTCTAATTCCTGCCAAATGGTCGCCGCGAAAGCCCTTCCGGTTGCTGTTTGCGATTTCAACCGGCGGCAGTGGTGTGTGAAAGAAAGAATAGAAAAAGTATTTATTGTGACTCATACAGGACACTCACAAACTAAACTAGACACAGTCAAAAATAAAAATCAAATCAATATCGTTTTCAGTTAAGCAGACATAAATACCTACATACATAGGTTGTAGCTGTACGCCTACCGCGTTTCACCGGATATATTTAAGTCCTGTGTAATAGAGGTGAGCGAGAGGGGTCCATGGTAAGCTAAGCTTGTCGGGGTTGGTCTGTGGATGGGTGACCATGTTTACATACCGAGACTCCTCCATGCCTCGGAAAGCACGTTAAGCGGTTGCTCCCGGCTGTCATTCGTGGATCTTTGACAGTGTTACAGGTAGTCAAAACCCCAAAAGGCACCACCACCAACAACAACCACAACCAGTCTTACCAAGGGGTATCATATTGTATTACCCAGTAACAGATAGGTAAGCAGTCGCTCCATGTAAAATACTGGTATTCAGCTACATTCGGTTAGACTGGAAGCCGACCCCAACATAGTTGGGAAAAGGCTAGTCAGATGATGATGTCTGTAATCGAGCCTGTTGTGACTGTTGCTAATGATAATATTACAAGACCAGCGAGTCAGTCAACTGTATATTGCATGAGTTTTCGACGAATATGTACTGTAAACTAGTATTAGTACTAATAGTTAAATTAATTATTATACAGCGTGTATCAGAAATACCAACGACGACTATGTATGGATACGTAAGGACCGATGGCTGGTGGAGCAGACGAGTCCTGGGGATCTACTCCGAAGTAGCATCGGCTGAATGTTCGGCCGTTTCCTGCTACGAAGTTACAATTTGGTTCCGTCGGTCCCGATCCTACACTCCTACACTCTTTCGAATATTGACTATGGTCCCGACCCAACTGAGCCGATCCGAACGTTTTTCGGTTTTTTCAATAATATTCGGTTCGGCAATGTGTCGGTCCGATCCGAACACTCGCACTTTGCACTTCGGAGTAGACCCCCTGGAGTGGAGACCGCGTATCGACAAGCGTAGTGTGGGATGCATGTAGACCGCAATTGGCTAAATTGATTGATTTGTGTATCAGAAATGGTCATATTTAAAAGTGTGGTAGAGACCATTAAACTGAACAACTTTCTTCATTGGACAAACCTCGTAATAATAAAAATAATCAACTTTCCCATACTTTTGGCTGGGGAGTTTGTTGCGCCACTTCTTCTTCCCAGCGATAGCACTAGGAACTGGTAAAGGGCGGGCGTTTTTGGGGGCTGTCTTTTGTAATTTTGACGTTCAAAAAGTGCTGATTCTCAGCCTAATTTGAATAAATAACTTTTGATATTGGGTCGGTCGAGAGTGGTCGAGAGAATTAAGTTTTACAACGTTTCGATTGACATTACGCGCCACCACCAACGGTCTCCTGAGCGTGTTCTCAGATCTGTGGGATTCCCCACTGCTGCGTCACTGGGTGCGTCACTACACACATCCATACCAGCTGATATTTTTATTTGTGTGTCTCTTATTACTAACAATAGTTATGAAGTTATTTTGTTGACCTGAGTCCATCGTGTTAATACACTATGGAATCAGGTCTGAAATAAAGAATTTGAATTTGAATTAGTTCATAATATAATCCCATTGAGACGGCACGGTTGGCGCAGTGGTTAAGCGATTGACTGCTGCGCTGCGTGTCGCGGGTTCGAATCCCGCACGGAACAAATTTGTATGACCTACATGTATTTGTTCCGAGTCTGGGTGTTTTTCTATCTATAATATGTATGTATTTACAAAAAAAAATAAAAAAATTGTATATAAGTAGTTTATCAGCCATCTTGTTACCATAACACAAGCATTAGGTTGCTTAGCTTGGGACAAATGGTGCTGTGTGAAATGTCTATTATTATTAATCCCATTGATCAATATTTCGTAAAATAGTCTTTGAATACGATTATATGAACTTGGTAAATAAATGATAAATGATTTTATTTTGTAAGTAGGTTTGTACAAATACTTTTACACGTCAATCATATTTTAAAACTAGATGAGGTCGGCGTTTCCTATCTGTCTAGTCTGAGAAGAAAGGCCGAAACAAACTCACAGGTCACAGTCTCTTTTAAAGTCCAGACATAATCTTGGTCAGATCATAATTATGAAGACCATGTAGATCGATGTCTGAGATGGTTTTTTGAGGTGGTTTATTTCTTGGAGGGTTGTATTGATGATTTTAATGATTAGGTATAATTCTTTTATACCTACATACTTGTTACGATCGCGAATCGTAATTTAGTCAACACTGACCTGCAAATTGCAATAAACGTGAGAAAATTTTAATTTCGCGGGCTACCTTCACAAACACGCTGTGTTATGTAATTTCACCCTGTGCGTGTTCAACGTCGTTGTCAAATGCCTTGGATTTTCAGTTAATTGAGTACCAGTTAATTGGATTTATACCTAAATACAGATTAGCGTTTAATGAACAATACTGAGAAGGTTAAAGGATAACAACGAAATTAATTCCTAGAAAGTTCTACTTTGATGGATTATATTATTAATTTGATCTACTGTTTCATATTTAACTAGCCTCTGCCCACGACTTCGTCCGCGTAAATTTCTTGTCCCTCGATCCACCCCGACGCATCACCTGACCGCGCTTTCACTTCGTTTTCGCTTAGCGTTCATTCTGACTTGTTCCCTTTTGCTCGGGTCGTAGCGTGATGTTACATAGCCTAAAATCTTCCTCAAGAATTGGGTTATCAAATGCAAAAATAATTTATCAAATCGGACTAGTAGTTCCGGAGATTACCCCCTACATAGAAACAAACAAAACCTCTTTATAATATTAGTATATATATAGATTAGGAATATCGACTATACTAATGCCTCATTAAACCTCAGTCTCTGAAAGCTTGTACTTATAATGTCAACTTAAATAATAGGTGGTTTTGACATAGTGAAACAATCATAGTGGTTAGTAAATATACTTGTGACGATAAGCCTTAAAAGCGTTCATCCCGTGCGGGTTGACAACGTCTGAATATATGATATAACTTAAAACTAAAACCAATTTGTTATTGTCAATTATTTTCTATTTGCAGTACTTAATTATTACGATTAAATGTGTTTATTTAAGAGTAAATGTTAAAAATAATTATAAATACCAACGATGTTGTGCTTGGCTGTAAAAAATAGCACTTAGGTTTATTTTTTTTAGTATTTATTCACGAAAGACCACTACAAATGCGGCGTTGCCAGCCCGCGCGGGATGAACGCTCTTAAAATGATTGAGAACTATAAAAGATTAACTGCAATTGTTTTCATTTTGGAGGATTTTTTTCGGGAAGTTTGTATGTATGCTAATTGCGCGGTAAACTCTGCTTGCGAGATGCAGGATTTGTGTGACGTCAGTATGACGCGTTGTTCGCATGTGGCGTTGTAGATACCGCTACAAACCTAAAATAGATAAACCCACATATTTTGCCAGTTATGTTCTAAGTCCCATGTAATAGGGTGCGAGTCTATTGCCATCACCCGGGACCAAATTCAAACTCCGGGCTACTACTAAGAAATTCCTGACGAAAAAACCTAATAACTTAACACTTTGATCGACATCAGAATTGAACCCACGACCTCATGCTCACGCTTGCGACCACTAGACCAATTAGAAACAGAGACATTTTACATATTTATAAAAACCTCTAAAATGAATCCGGTCTTTAAATCGCACCATTGACATTCAAGAAGCAAGATCTTGGATGTAATACAATCCACATTAATTCAACTGCATAGGTCCCAGTCGTCGGCCGCCATTTTCAAAGTTTAGCGTTCCACATTCAAATTTAAACTTTCCACCGACACTCGCCGACTCGAACACGAACATCTTGTGTTCGGAATTTGAATTTTCGCGGTACGATAGTTGCATAAGCTTGATTGTCACAGATTTAGGTACCATAGACGGAGATTGTATTATAAGTATCCTGAGAAAATTGCTTGTGGCTACATATTTTTCATATTAAAAGATGGGGCAGCTCTGGACCTCAATCACGCCTGATGGAAGGCGATGAATTACAGTCGCACAGGTCGATCTTCAAGGTTAAGCAAAGCTTTCCCAGGTCGTTCCGTGGATGGGTGGCCATCCATTACATGTCGAGATCCCACCATGCCTCGGAAAGCACGATAATCCATTGGGTCCCGGCTGTCAGATGTAAGCATAATTAGACCTTTGACAGTCGTTACGAGTAGGTAGTCAGAAGCGCAAAAGTCTGACAACCAGTGTTACGAAGGGGTATCTGGTCACCCAGTAACTGGGTTGTGGGCATTCACTCCATATATGTAAAATACTGATTCAACTGCCTCCGGTTCGACTGGAAGCCGACCCCATCCACCATAATCAAAATGAACCAATATTAAGAATCTTCTATGTAAGATAGTTTTAACGTAACAACGATTTTCCCAGCAGTATGAGTTTCATCTGAAAGTGGTTAACAAACCGCGAAGTATTAGAACTTTAATATTTACCTACAAAACTCTGAAATCACTCTTCTAGTTACATTATAGACATAAGCGGATCTCATGTTAACTAGGACGGAACTTAATAAAATAGCGAAGTTCTAATTTCTAGTAATTCCAGTTTCAGTCTAGATTTTATCTGATAATTAGCTATTAAGGTGTGCTTTCCTGGAAATTAAATGGCCACCTGAAGTGTTCTTTTGAGTGCTTTTTTAAGGCAACTCGGGACCGTTTTAAGAAGATGAATCAGCTTTTGTGAGCTAATATTGCATTACCAATGTGTTTTCCAGCCTTATCGTGTAGGGTATGTGTATAAAAATACTAATATTGAACTCAAATCCTACTTCCTACTAATATCCTACTTCCTATCCTAATATAATATAATATTAATATTTATTTAAAATAATATAATAATAATACATATTATAAACGCGAACGTTTGAGAGGATGGATGGATGTTTGTTACTCTTTCACACAAAAACTACTGAAAGGATGTTAATGAAACTTTGCAGTAACATAGCTTATACATTAGAATAATACTTTTTATCCCAATATCCCACCGAGATCGACACTTATGCGGTTTAAACCGTGGGGCGCTGCTAGTACTACATACTATATTAATTATTATAATCGCGAAAGTTTGTGTGGATGGGTGGACGTTTGTTGCTGTTTCACGCAAAAACTACTGAACGGGTTTTGTTGAAACTTTACAGTAATATAGCTTTTAATACATCAGAATAACACATAGGATACTTTTAATCCTGACATTCCCACGTGATCGACACTTATGCGGGTAAAACCACGGGGCGAGGCTAGTAATATTATAAACGCGAAAGTTTGCGAGGATAGATGGATGTATGTTTGTTACTCTTTCACGCAAAAACTACTGAACGGATTTGGATGAAATTTGGCACACAGATAGTTTATAACCAGGTTTAACACATAGAATGCTTTTCATCCCAATATTCCCACGTGATCAAAACTTATGCGGGTGAAACCTGTTCGTCACACCTCTAAATGTCCTTCTACAGCGTTCCCTCCTGGTGTTCTAAGTTCATATAATCATGCATATAACAAGTTCATAAATATTATGACACCTCTTCAACAAAACTCATTCATGTAAGTATTATACTTTGTATTCGAAAACCAATTATTGTACAAGTAGGTAGTCCAGGTTGAAATGTAGGCAATCCTGAGAAACTCCCTAAAGTTTGGCCGAATAGCCGTTGTTTCTCCCGTTTTTATTACAGTAATGACGTTAAAACAGACTTCGTTCCCTCAGGAACTTGTTATAAGTTGAATAAAATATAACTGTCAACCGTAAAGTGTGGGAATCAGAGTTATGGGGAAAGTTCTAGATGTTCTAGTGCAGGGATTGCGAACCTTTGGTAATTCTGGGCACAGCTTTGATTGAAGTACAAAATCTAAATACTTTAGTAGATTTTTTTTTCTACCTTGGTAGCTTCCGCTTTTTTTTTTGACACTACTGCAGTGCATTGATTAATAAATTCTAGTTTAGATTTTTATTTTTCTGGAAAAAAATGTCGTTTATAAATATGTATTTTTGTAGTAGGTACCTATTTTTGTTTTATTTTCGTCCTACATTTCTCAGATAATAGTGACAAATATTGCAAAAGTTTCTCTTTTTTAACTAAAGAGAAAAAAATTGGCAAGATTTGTCGCAGATTGGCCCTCAAGGGGCTCCCTCACCGGGAGTATTCGCCTGTAATGTAACAATCGAAGATCCCACTGTAACAGCTAGGGCTTTTCAAGTGGACTGCGCAGACCGTGAACTGCTAGGCAGGTGCGGTCCGAGGGGGGGGGTCGTGGGGGTCATGACCCCCTCCCCCCAAAATCATTCAAGCTTTCGAGAGTCTGCAGGGGGTCTTAAGGGGTAGTAATAAAAGTTAGGTTAGTTTATTATTTGGAAGTATAGAATATTTTTCGTAGAATTATAATCTGAATAAGCTTCATTTTTGTTTGTTAAATACAATATTTTTTGTCGGTTAATTTTGTATTAACTTTTCGGTACCTAATTCATTTTAACACAGCTTAGTTAGTATTACAGTCAACCACAGATCGCTGGAAGTTAATTTGTTTTTCGGAAGCTTTATTATTTTCCTTACTTAAGTTACTAACTTATTGCTTGGTGACCCCCCCAAAATCTTGGGCTGCGACCGCGCCTGCTGCTAGGTAGAGAGAGACAATTAAAACCAGCAGAATAGGTTCATATGTATAATTTTATAGCTAGAAGTAACTAGGAAGGTCGCAGGTAAAGGTTCATATTCGTTTATTTTCATTCCACTAGGTATAACAAGATGTTTACCAACGGCTTAGAGCTAAAAGCCGTTGTAGACCCTGTCAGGGCACAGCAAAAATCATTGTTTGATACAATATATCACATACCACCACCACCACCATACCATATATCTTGTTACCATAACACAAGCATTAGGTTGCTTAGCTTGGGACAAATGGTGCTGTGTGAAATGTCCAGGGATTTATTTATTTATTTATTTATTTATTTTATATATCTATTAAAAATCAAAATCGTAGAAACTAAAATCAAACCAAAATTCTACATGAAAACTAAATAATTACGTTCGCATAAAAAGTTAATAATAATAACATGAATAATTCTATTATAATAATAATAATATTCTTTATTTCGGACTACACATACAAGTACACATAATCCATATAATAAGGTAAGGTAGGGAGGGTGGGGGGGGTAGGTCCTTATAAGTAGGTAGCTATTTTCTTAACATACTATTTTTATATAGGCAAAAAGTCCTGGTGAGCGCCTCCAATGGGCTAATTGCATAACACACCATCAGTGGGAATGGCTTTAATTTTGACAGTTCAACAACATTCATTGCGTTATTTACGTTGATTTAATTTTTCGAACATATGAAGCAATGTATTAGCAATATCCTTCAAAAAGATTCAGATTTGGAATGTCAGTGTTTTAAGCAATTAGAGAGCAGATTTAAAAAGGTTTGCCATCCCTGGCTTACTGTATTCCTGAAATGACGTTAGTAAGTAATGATTTGGAGTGCACTTTGGCTAGACAGCTCAAACTCAAACTCATTGGTGTATGACATGAACAACATAGAATTGTTCTGATAAGTCTACTGTGTAGACTTCAAATTAGTCTACACAGTAGACTTATCAGAACAATTTATATGGGGGCAGCCGTCCTGCACATCTACCCAGACATTAATTTCATGAGAGCCTAACTCTACATACCTTACATTTTTGTCAAAATGTACGACCTATAATGGTTTCGCCTTTTCCTTTTCAGTTACGGAACCCTAATAAAAAGCGATTAAACAGTAAGTACTTCAATACTGTCGATTTTTCTAGGGTGGGCAAAGAAACTCCTACGTCCATGCTTATCGTACCTACTTACATACATTCATTAACATTTGACAGAAAAATATAAACAACCGAATTGAGAACCTCCTTTTTTGAAGTCGGTTTAAATAAAAATATTGAAACGCAGCTATTCTTAAAACCAAAACTGTGGTAAACTTTGTTTTTCTAAATATCAATCTGGGCCTAGCCTTTTCCTAACTATGTTGGGGTCGGCTTCCAGTCTAAAGGGATGCAGCTGAATACTAGTATTTTACATGGAGCGACTGCCTATCTGACCTCCACTAGGTAACACGATACCCTGGTAAGACTAGTTGTCAGACTTTCGGGCATCTGACTACCCGTAAAAACTGTCCAAGATCTGCAGACAGCGGGACCAACGGCTTAACGTGCTTTTCGAGGCATGGACGGGTCTCCGTATGAAATGGTCACCCATCCACAAATCGACCGCAGCAAGCGTAGCTTAACCTTAAATCGACCGGTGTGGCTGTTCTTATTTTTTAGCCTACCTACACATCTACGTCAACATTATAAAAAAATTAAACCGACGCCATTTTTAAAACCAGTGTACGGATTTAACGTTTTTATTTCTTAATTGAAACTTTGTCACCCATCAAATATTTCAAAGAACCTTGTAATAAATCGCAGAGCAAACAAACTTAACGAAATTAAAACATAAGTTAATCTTTAAAAGGCGAAATCTGACACGGCTTATGGCGTTTGCCTCATTAAAATTATCTTATAATTCTCATAATTCGCCATCTTGGCATCTTAAGCCGCCATTAATTTACACGTTTTACAATAATAATGGCACCCACGATGTAAGATTATGATTGATGAAACTGCTTTTAATACACCTATGATTATGTTAATTGATAAACTACCAGGGTTCAATGATCGAGTTGCGAAATTATCATTTTAAAGTTAAGCCAGGGAATTTAATATGACGCAAGTCTCGATATACAATGTGGAGACGACAATACGACAGTAAATGAAAGAGAGGGGCTTGTGGCTAAGTAATAACAGCCACACGGGTCGATCGATCAGGTTAAGCTACGCTTGCCGCGGTTGGTCCGTGAATGGGTGACCATGATTATCTTCGCATACCAATTTCCGAGTCACGTGAGGGGTCTCACGTGACTCGGAAAAGCACGTTATGCGGTTGGTCCCGGCTGTCATTCGTGGATCTTTGACAGTCGTTACTTACCAGTAACGACTTACGTGCGTCAGAAGTAGAAGTTCGAAAATCCCACAATCAGTCTTTCCAAGGGGTGTCGTATTACCCAGTGACTGGGTTGTGGAGGTCAGATAAGAAGTCGCTCCAATTAAAATACTGGTATTCACATGCATCCGGTTAGACTGGAAGCCGACCCCAACATAATAAAAATAAGTTTTTATTGTTTCTCATACAATTGTTCTACAGCACAACATATAGGCCGCCCCAGTAAATTAAAAGGATACTTGTGACTCTAGTGAGTAACCTCGCAACTTCCCGGGTTTCAACTATCTACAATGTTGAGACATAATTAAAAGAAAAAAGAAAAGAAAAAGTTTAGTTTCTAGGATGTTACAAGATGTTTGTAGCTTGTTCAATATGTGTGGGTGTGAGAGGGTGTGTGTGTGTGTTAATGATTGATTAACTCATGTAAGTATATTATAATTAGGTTCAGGTTATTCATTAGCATATTCTGGTTAATAGAAGTTCAATTTCGTCGTACGTTTGTGACTTTAACCATTCCGTTAGAGTATTTTTACATTCGTACCACAACATGGGGTAAATACACATACACACATACCTGAACAAGCCACAAAAATTTTGTAACATCCAAGAAACTAAACTTTTTCTTATCTTTTTTTTTCTTTTAAACATGTCTCAACATTGTAGATAGTAACCGATGGGAAGTTGCGAGGTAACCCAATCACAAGTATCCTTATAACTTACTGGGGCCGCCTCAATGTTGTGCTGTAGAACAATTGTATGAGAAACAATAAAAACATTAATTTATTTATTTTTAGCAAACCTGTAATTTTACCATGTATAATTTATATACCCATGTACTGCAATACTTGTAAAGGATTAATAAAGATTATTATTATTATTATATTATTATTTTTTTTTTTTTGTTTTGAGAGCAGTTGTGAAGAAATTTTACCCACAGTAAAGCGCCTGTCTGGGTCTACAGCTCGTAAGTCGGAGTCATTACCAATACGGTACCCATTTATTACTTGAGCATTGACTACCGCGTAGAAGTATTTATAAACTACTGTGTGATCGCGTTGTTCTTCTAAGCTACACAACGGATTTTATGCGGTTTTCACTGTCATTTAGAGAATTTATTCCGGAAGGTTTATATGTGCATAATACTTTGTATTAAACTTAAAAATAATAATGAAATTGCGATGTTTTGTCAAATCGTAAAAACCGTAGGAAGCAGGGGCGGGTCGTTACTTACTTACGATAAAATAAAATGCGCTACAATGACTGTGATTACAAGGTAATATAAAAAAAGAAAATAGAAATAGGTACAAAATAGTTTGTTAGGCCAGTCGTATCGAACATTAAAATCGCAAACTAACGGCTAGTTCTGATTTTTTTATATGTTGTTAGGACAACTACCAGTAGCGTATATATCCAAGTTTGCAGCTTCGAAAGACGGGTGCTAACTTTGCAGCACTCGAAAAACCGCGAAATTTCAGCTGTGGCTCAACGTTTTTCTGAATTGTACTCAACAGTTTGTTCTTTCCATGCCTGAAAAGGGCAGAGGTGGTGTCGCACCCAGTGAAGGCGTGGAGAAACAACTCGAGTCCTGGGGGGACTTCCAAATCTACACGATTGAATAAGGTTGAGGAATATTGTAAGGGGCTAGTCACCTCTGCCACTTTTCTGGAAATAAATATTTTTCACAGCCATCTTGTGCCGATTCTTCAGGCTGAATCAGACAATTTTTATGAACCGTCCACGAAGTGTTCAAAATGAAACATTTCTAACCAAAAATAATGTCCTTGTGATGCCTGGTAAATATGCTTAAATAAATTGTAAATTTTTGGAGAGCTGTATCTCGGTAAGTATTAAACCTACAGAGCTGGTTCTGATCTCAAATTGTACTAGCAATTTTAGTCTACTTTATTTTTTTTTAAACGCATTGCTTTAGTACTTATATCGAGAATACCAAAAAACGTGCGAAAATTTCGTGCGAATTTTTCGAGTGCAGCAAAGTCAGCACAGGTCTTTGGAAGCTGCAAACTAGGATATACGCTGGTAGTGGTCCTAACAACATATTGAAAAATCATAACTAGCCGTAAGTTTGCGATTTTAGTGATTATACATATATGGTCTGGATGTATTCAATGACGCAGGAACATGCGCAGAACCTTTACAGCATTATACAAAACTTGCAGTTTTTCTCGCCCGGCTCTCGAGGGCAAAGGCCTAGAAACAGTCCGCAGACGACAGCGGACGGACGGACATCATATAATTAAATTTACCATATTCTACTAATAATAAAACCTACAGTAATATAGGTACATTACGACCCGCTAGTGTGACCACGAGGATGGATTTTATGGGACATTCCTGAAATTATTAATAAAACATTGTATAAAGAGAAATCCCTGCCAGGATCGCGGGTTGCTTTTTTTGTGAATTTTTCCCATATTTTAATAGTTTTTCTGCTATTAAATATCATAACCCCGACTTTGTTTTATCTATACAGATTTTTCAATAAGCCTTTTCTTTGAACATTTGACAATACATTCACTTTTTTTTTTTTGCAATTTACCTGTCAGTACACTTTACAGCACAATCATATCCTAATATAAAATACGAATGTTTGTATGGATGGATGGATGGATGTTTGTTACTCTTTCACGCAAAAGCTACTAAACAGATTTGAATGTAATTTGGCATACAGATAGTTTATAACCAGGATTAACACAGAGCATATTTTATATCCCGATATTCTCACGGGATCGAAACTTACGGGGGTCAAACCGCGGGGCGCAGCTAGTTATCTATAAAATTCTTACATAACCAACCTCCTTTGCCACCCTACAGTACTTCGGAGGTCCACAGAGGTCCCTTATACGTCCGAACGACCATTCCAGACCCGTTACCTTTGCAAATGGAACCATTTACTCGAATCTTATGGCGATTGCTGCGAACAACAATATTATTTCTTAGCACAGCTGTGATTGCAATCAGCTTGTTCAAAGTAAGGGTCTGTGCTCACCGGCGGCACGGCACGGCAAGGGATTTTATTTATTGATTTAAACATTCTCCAACCAGCCCTCAGGCTAGGTGGAGCGACGATCTTCGCAGGATGGCTGGTAGCAGCTAGATGAGAGTTGCCGAAAATCAAGTATAAAAATACAATTAAAATTTCAATGATAAATAATCATAGTAGGTGCTTAGGCATTCCGTGTCGGCCTTTAAAACGCCAAGGCATCACTCGGGATGCTTCGACCACCTTCGGAATGCCTCGGCATCCCTCGGAATGATTCGTCGGCCATCGGGACGCAAGGCAGCCTTTATACGACTGTTCTGATGAAATGCTACTGTTATGAAAAGAACGGGCGAGCACGATGTCGCGACGGTACGCTATGAAGTGTCTCAGGACGCCGCGATATGTCTAAGGATACCACGGCATAGTTGCCGTCAGTATGCGCAGCATGTAGTGATGCCAAAGGATGCCGTGCCGTGCCGTGCCGTGAGTGGGCGCAGGCCCTTAATATGCAGGTATTTTACCTGCTCGTTTCTACGATAATTGTAATTTGTTGGATGATCTTTTTGTTAATTCGCGAAGTAATTATTGGTAGGCCATTTTTGGTTTAGTCGTAAATGTTGGCTTAGGCGGTTAGGCAGACGATTGGCAATATGATTGGAGATTGAGATTAGTTGCTTTAAGCAGAAGAAGATACTGTAAGTTGACATAACCCCATGGATAATATGATGACAGTCGGTAGCAACGGTAAAACTGGATAAGTAAATCTCCATTAAACGGAGCACTAGAGGACCATTTCGCTATAAATAACATTACTACGACATCTTAATTACTTAATTATTAGTTCATTCAGTATTCAAACGGTAAAATATTTACATAAAGTCTTAGAAATAATTTACAAAATATTTATATTTTTTATTTTTAAGTTTTTTTTTATGTCATGTTAGATGCCTGAAGCATAAGCAGTAAAGAGCTCTTTAGGAAAAGGGAAGTATCATTTAACTGATCCTCTTAATGATCAACACTTTTTCTAAATAATTGAACCTCTTTTTAAGCTAGGGTACTGGGTACCCCGAACAAACGGATTAGGTTAGGCCGGAACCACTACTTGGCTATTTAGAATCTCCAGGTCCCTAAAATAGGAATTATTAGAGGTTGACAAGGAAACTTGAAATTATACTCAATATAAATCTGAAATCGCCAACTCGTCTTGAGCAAGGGTGGTGATCAATGCTCGTGGCTTGCCTGTATGAGAAGGGGCTTTTGCCCAGCAGTAGTACTAAGCTGGTATTATTATGGATCACATGGAGAATGGAATTATGAATATGGATATGGAATGAGATTTAAAATCCCTTTGGTCTTGCTAGTGTTATAACCACTCTCTATCAAGTAGACGTTCAGGCTGAATTGGCAAGTTTGGCAACCAATATTCTTAAATAAATGAAGTATTGAACAGTTCCTGCCTCTGTGTAAGGCTAGACAAAAAACCCGTTCAGATATTATGAAAGTTATTCATATGACGAGGGCGGCTTACAAAAAATGATTTATAGCAGGCCACCCACTTTCATAACTGTATACCCTTATACTTAGTTTTCCTGTAATTTTCACACGTTGGATAAAGCAATACTATATGTTAAATATTCCTTTTTCTTTCGCCTTATGTTTAGACCTGAAGGCCAATTCTCGTAATTTAAAACGTTCAAAATCTAGTCGCAGTCTCATCTCGGCGACAAAAAAATATCAAAAGCTTGTCAAAATGTTCGGGAAATTCTTGGTATTTTTGACAGATTGAGACTGAGATCAGACTATGAACGTTCTTAAAATTACGAGAATTGCCCCCTAATCAACTACCTTCCTGATTCTGATGAGGTCGACTATACTTACCTACCCATCTACTTAGTCATAACACAGGTGACCTTTACACTTTACAGAAGAAAGCATTAACATAAGCATGATCAACCTTTAATGTTCGGGACACAGGCCTTCTCTCCGTGAGAGGGTGTGGTTCGTAATCCACTATGTGGGCCCAGTGCGGGTTAGCAGATGACACATGTCTTCGAATTTTTAGTTCGAGGATATGCCGGTTTCGGTAAGAAATAGAAATACACAACAGAAATGCCTGCCTGGGTTTGAAGTTTCGAACCTACGCCCCGTAAGTCGGTCCCGTTTTTGCTGAGCCCCCACTGCTCGACACAACTGTGCTGATCGAAACAGAAGACATACAGCAGTAATGTAAAGAAGCAGTTCATTCGTAAAATAATATTGTCCTTCGTGTCTACAACCGGGACCCAATATCACATAAATTTCTTCAGAGGATTTCTATTTTAATTACACAGGAAGGTATTTAATTCGACGTTTTAATCTTGAGGTTGGCTAAAGAAATGGCAGTGCGTAGGTTGGTAATGCGAATGTCTGTCTGATCTCGTTAGCTGATTGCAAGTACTGCAATAGCTTCTGCAGTATGCGTAGAATGTTTCTAGTTATGTTTTAAGCAGGTTTTCTGAAGGGCCACTTACATTATTTTAAATTAAACCTTCTAAATAGGAACATTTAGGTACTTAAATTGTAAAAGAAGACCAATACTGCCATAATTTCATTACCTAGTGGCTACTTGATTTTGATAATAATAATAATAAATCCCTGGACATTTCACACAGCACCATTTGTCCCAAGCTAAGCAACCTAATGCTTGTGTTATGGTAACAAGATGGCTGATAAACTACTTATATACAATTTTTTTTTTTTTTGTAAATACATACATATTATAGATAGAAAAACACCCAGACTCGGAACAAATACATGTAGGTCATACAAATATTTGTTCCGTGCGGGAATCGAACCCGCGACACGCATTGCAGCAGTGAATCGCTTAACCACTGCGCCAACCGTGCCGAATAAGGAAGGATTTCTGACTCCAAACATAAGGAACAGGGTGTAAAACTCACTCATCCGCCATAGAAAAGACAGGTGTCGTGTCTGGTAGGCCACTGCCCGATGATTGATGTCGGGACGTTGTATTTATGATAGTCGCGCGGTAAACTCTGCTTGCGCGATGCAGGATTTTGCTCGATGTCAGTGTGATGCGTAATTCGCATGTGGCGATGTAGATGACGCCACAGTAGACTTTCTTTTTCGACTTTCAGATCAGACTTGACGAACTTTGTCTATAAAGGGATCAGATACACTCTAAACAGCGTCTGGAGGACTGGAGATCAAAGAAAAGCTTATGCTACTCGTAGCTTAAGCTTTATATCATTAGGGCATCAGCTGTCTTATACCTTGATTCCCGTCGTCGAAATGTTTCGTCAGTTATTAAAAAAAAAAAAGAATATATTGCTGTTCCATACGTTTTGACCGCGTAGATATTGCCCTTTTGTATGAAACAGAAGATTTTTTTTTAATAACCTATAAAAATTTCGACGGGTCTAAACTCATGTGCTGGATCCATGGTTACAGTTTGCGCGTCGATGTCCCTGCCACCCTGTATATCAATAAAAAAACACTACTATTGATACACTAATGGAATACTGGGGCTCATGGCTAGATAGCCACGATAGTATTCAATTTCAGTCTGGATCTGATTCTCATTTCATATGAAGACCTTAAGGTTAGGTCAGGCGTAAGTATAGAAGGACTTCAATACATAATCTAGAAGCTTTTGCAAGGAAAAAATAAAGGTCAATCGGTAAGCTTTACCACAAGTTTTGATTGCCAAGCAAAATTACACGTAAAAATCGCGGCTTAGTAAACCATAAACAAGTATTCACAGGTATAAAGTTGTTAATATCTTACGAACGAGCACTTTTAAAAGCTTGTAAACCAAGGTATAAACTTGCGTCGCAACAAGAATACGTAAAATATAGAGCTGTCAGAATATTGCTGAAATTCAGGTGCCTATCTAATTATAAGAAGGACTATTAATGTCAAGATAACAACATCTAGAACTGTTAAAGTCATAAGTCAGCCTTTTCCCAACTATGTTCGTGTCGGCTTCCACACTAACCAGATAAAGCTGAATACTAGTATTTGACATGGAGCGACTGCCTATCTGACATCCGCAACCCAGTTACTGGGTAACACGATACCTCTTGGTAAGGGCCGGTTGTTTCAAATGGTTGGTTAACGTAACATGCGTACGTCAAATAATAACTATTACGTACTCGTTATTATTTGACGTACAGCGAGGCCATCATTTTGTAATTGTCGCAACGCTTTTTGGTTCGACGATAGTAAGCGCCATTTTTGACATATACGCGTTCGTCAAGAGGACGTGAAACAATCCGCCCTAACTGTCAGATTTTCGGGCGGGTATTCAGAAGCCCGAAAATCTAACAAACAATCTAACTACTGGCAAAGATCTACAAATGTTATTATATTTTTTTTATGTTACTTGTATTTCGAATGTTATTTTTTTTATAATTATTTTTATCACATGGAACGATTACAAACATAATGTAAATTGTTTGTGAATAACTAAATGAAATTAAATTAATTGACAACCGGGACCAATGGCTTAACGTGCTTTCGTGAGGGGTGTCGATATATGGATGGTCACCCATCCACGAAACGGCCTCGGCTAGCGAAGCGTAACTTTCGATCAACCATACGGCTAGTATTATTTAGCCACGAGACCCTCATATAATGTTCAACCCTCTATGTATAAACTAAAGGTAAAAACAAAAACCATAAAAGTTCTCCTACATAAAATTACGTAGTGAAAGGCGATTTTCATTTTTCTTTTATAACAAAGTAACGTGCACCTAATTAAGACGTCGGCGGTCACATAATTCGTCAATAAATCATTTTGTGGTTCAATCGCCCATGTAGTAGCTCTGTGTTTATACTGTACGGGATTTGGAAAGAAACTCGGTCATTAGTTTACTGTTCTAATCGATTTTTTCATTAAAGCAAAAGCAATATGAACTGCGGGACAATTGCACACAACACACTATCAGTAGCAATGAACCTGCGACCTACAACTCGTAAGTCGCCGTCGTAACGACTTAGCCATCACTGCTCAGTAAGTAGATAGATAGGAAAAAGTATAAAAAATTAAAAACTCAAACCCAAATCATTTTTTTCAATTAAACCATTTACAGGCACTTTTGAACTGTCAAAATTAAATAGTCGGTCAGTTAGTCAGAAAGTTGAAGCTAGTTGCCCATTCCAAAACGTAGATCTCTATGGAGAAGAACAGAACAGACAAGAAACTCTAAGAACACTCTTTTAAATCAAGATATTATTACAAAATCCTGGGTACATTATTCTTATTGCTTCTATATGGGAGAACAATGTAAAAAAAATATATAAGTACATAAAAACTTTATTATATGCTTGAATAGTTGGGCTTGTGGCTAAGTAATAACAGCCGCACGGGTCGATCGATCAGGTTAAGCTACGCTTGCCGCGGTTGGTCCGTGGATGGATGACCATTTTCACATATCAAGACCCCTCCGTGCCTCGGAAAGCACGTTAAGCCGTTGGTCCTGGCTGTCATTTATGGATCTTTGACAGTCGTTATGTATCGTCGGGTCGTCAGTAGCCCGAAAGTCTGACAACCAGTCTTACCAAGGGGTATCGTATTACCCAGTAACTGGGTTGTGGAGATCAGATAGGCAGTCGCTTCATGTAAAATACTGGTATTAGCTGCATCCGGTTAGACTGGAAGCCGACCCCAGCATAGTTGGGAAAAGGCTAGGCAGCCTAGCCTACGGCGTTTTGCGTAAACCGTAAATTTTTAGTTACATCATATAATAAAAATAATTTTAAATTGTACGGAACCCTCGGTGCGCGAGACCGACTCGCACTTGGCCGGTTTTTTTTTGTAACCTTGGATTACGTAACTTACACCTTTGTCTACAATACATGATTATGTAAAATCGTTTATTTCGTCACTCGTTCTAAATATCAACTAAACCATCGCAATCGTGTTAAAGTTATGGCAGAATTATCTAACGCCTACGACACGGCTGGTTAAATCCTTTCTAACTAGTGGGTTTTACATATCACGCAAGGGACTAAGAATTTCAAGACTATACCTAAGTACTGACCAGTGTATATAGCAAATTGTATATAAGTAGTTTATCAGCCATCTTGTTACCATAACACAAGCATTAGGTTGCTTAGCTTGGGACAAATGGTGCTGTGTGAAATGTCCAGGGATATTATTATACATATTATATATTATATAGTGGTAGCCCAGTGGTAACCGCCACGTTTTCAGAGTTGTAGGTCGTGCGATCGAACCCAGGCAAGCAGTTAACTACGCCTAAATAATTCATCACCACTGGTCTCAAAACGGTGAAGGAAAACATCGTGAGTAAACGCACATGTCCTGGAACCAAAAAAATCAACGACAAGTGACATCTACCAACCCGCACTGGGCCCGCGTGGTGGATTACAGCCCACTCCCTCTCGGGGAGAGGAGGCCTGCGTCCCAGCCATAGAAATGTAATTCATATATCTATGGTCCCAGCAGTAGGAACATTACAAGCTGTCAATCAGCAATAGGAATACAGTACCTAAGAAGACATTAAGAAAGTGTTCCCGTCTGGCCTCCTCAAGAAATGCTAATTAAAATCAAAACAAAAACGCTGATGCTAATTGGTTTCTAGAGTACTTTTACAATTTTGGGGAAACACACAGCACACAGCTTCAAATCTCATTCAAAAAACGATGCCATAAGTACTGTAAAGGTTGTCCGCCGAAGGCAACCTTACGAGTATGTAGTGTAGGCTAGCTATTATTTAGCGCGAATAAGGTGTCAAATGTTTAGTTTAGTCGGAAATATGTAAAGACGTTCGGTCATTATAAACTTAAAGGAATCATATCGTTGTTTGATTCCTCCCGTATACCTTCAAGTGCTCGTCTAGCCCCTCACAAAATAAATATACGGGAGAAATCAAACAACGATTCCCATAATGTTGGTAATAAAATGCTTAAAATAAGATTTCGAATACAGTCTTAAAAAAAATTCTAGGCAGTGACATTGTACCCCTCAAATGACATTCAGACAACAATTTCGACTTGTCACAAAAGGAAATTAAACGTCTATCAGCCAGCCCGTATCGCAGTCGTGTCGTACTCGCTAAAAGGCAAGCCATTGCAGTAGAGGTGTAATTTTAACATGTCTAATAGCCGACAAGGCCTTTATTACTAATAATGGCTGTGTTGTGACCTGCAGATCTTGATCGAGGCTGGCGAAATAGCTGGGCAGCGTTAATATCAGGTACAAATGTAGGATAGAGCTTGTATATGGATCAAAAGTGTGATGGGTTAAATTATTTATGATACTTTATTTTGTAGGTAAGTAGAGGGGCTCTAGGCTAAATGATAACTGCTGCACGTGTCGGTCGAAGGTTAAGCTATGCTTGACGAGATTGGTTCTTGGATGGGTGACCATCCATTAAATATCGAGAGAGAGTGGGCAGTCAGAAGCCTAAAAGTCGGACAACCAATCTTACTAAGGGGTCTTATGGGGGGGGGGAGGTCTTATGTTTCCCATTAACTAGGTTTTGGAGGTCAGATATGCAGCCGCTCCATGTACAATACTGGTATTCCGCTGCATCCGGTTAGACTGGAAGCCGACCCCAAAAAAAGGTTAGGTTGTAGGAAGGTTAAAAGGTTACGCACATATTGTAGGTAAGTAGGTGCACATGCAAACACTTTTATACGTCAATAGTAGGTACCTAAGTATTTTATAAACTAGAGATGAGGTTGGTGTTTCCTTCCAACGACTCTAAGAAGAAACACCCAAACTAACTCAAAGGTCACAGTGTTCGCTACCCGCAACGCCATCTATCGTAACCTCACGACAACTCGCGGGCTGCTCAATACTCGGTGTAGGCGGCGAGCAACAGTGGCGACATCTCGAGGCGATAAAACGCACAACGACCTGCGCGCGCAACCGCGTCGCGACCGAAAAATGTTCGCTTATGAATGTCGGGTCTTTTTGTTCATTCGATCTTTAGTCCTTGGATAAACGCATGAAAAAATATCTGGTTTCCTTTTATTTTAAAAATTCCAAGTAGACGCCTCAACATATGGTCCTTTTGAGCCAAATTAATGAAGAACAACGAAGAGGAGTTCTATACGTGGTGAAGTTTCAAGCATTCGTCGCATTATTACGAAGAAGAAGTTCACCCGCCATTACAAGAACACGTGCAACGAGTACCTACCTGCCTTCAGGACTTCGAGTGGATTAGAGGAGTGGCAGGTCTGATTTTCCTACCAATTACCCATCCTATCTCGGTCTGTGTTTAATATTCGTTTTGTGTTCCTAGTTGTTGAGCGGCGGTGCCCAACCGGTGTGATAACCCGACGACGCCGTGAGTTGTAATCTCGCGGGTTTGAGCGGGTGGTACGGGGCGCAAGTCCACATCATACAGGAAGGATTACAGTGAGTACTCTTGTGTTCTTATTTTCCCTTAAAATGAGTGAAGCTAAGATGTCGGAACTTGTTAAGAAAAGAGCAGTAACCAAAGGTCGGTTAACTTTATTAGAAAATTATGTTAAAAGATGTAAATGCCCACTAGATGACCAACAAATATTAGAGTTACAGTTACGCGTAGATAACAGTTCGAGTTTATTAGATAATTACACCGAGTTACAAAGTTTAATCGAAGAAAGCACGGACGAGCTCGATCTTCCAAAACAGTTGGAAGACCGAGACCGTTTCGAAGATCAGTACTATAGGACAGTAGCTTCTGCCAAACTCTTGCTGCAGAAGGAGGTACCTGTAAATAATAATAATGTAGTCATGAAAAGTAAAATGTGTGTAAAATTACCGGACATAAAGTTACCTACCTTTGACGGTTCATACGATAGCTGGTTGGAATTTAAGAATTCTTATTGTACTATGATCCATGAGCGGGAGGATTTAGACAGTATACAAAAATTCCATTATTTACGATCGTCGCTAACGAATAGTGCATCGCAAGTTATTGGCGCATTGGAGTTTACGGCCGACAATTACTCTCACGCATGGGAGCTACTAGTAAATCGTTACAACAACCTACGGCTATTGCAACATAACCACGTCAAGTCCCTTTATGCGATTCCTTCTTTACATAAAGAATCGGCTTCACAAATAAGGAAGCTTATAGACACTGTGCTAAGAAACCTACGTGCGCTTTCCTCACTAGGGGAACAAACGCATACGTGGGACACGTTAATAATTTATTTGGTTGTTTCGAAGTTGGATCCCAGTACTGAACGTGAATGGGAACAGTATCAAGGTACACTATATAATACGAACACTAAGCCGCCATTTGTAAAGTTAGACGATTTACTTAGGTTTCTAAAAGACAGGGCGGACATGTTGGATATTATTAAGTTAAACCACAGTAAACATCCACACGACAACAAAAGTAGTGAACAAACACAAAACAAAAAACAATCTACTCATAGTTACGTCGCTACGAGCGCTGGTAATAAAAATAACAATAATAATAACACTTCGAAAACGAACAAGCGTGGTCCGCGCGTGTGTGTGATGTGCAAAGGTAATCATTCACTTTATACGTGTTCCAAGTTTATTAATTTACCTGTTCAAGATAGGATTAACTTGGTAAACACAACAAATATCTGTAAGAATTGTTTACGTTCAGGTCATGCGGTACAAGAGTGTACATTCGGCCCGTGTAGGCTGTGTCACCTTGAAAAGCATAATAGTTTGATTCATGTCGATAGCACAGACAACGTGAACGTGGTAGGTGCGAATAATACGCAGTCGCAGCCGATTACCGCTAACATTCTTAACAATGTCTCAACTTCGTTACATTCATCAGCTGATAGTACCGACTCGCTTGGTGAACAAACTTATTCCGTGTTACCTACCGTACTGCTTTCCACAGCGCTGGTGGATATTACAGTTAATAATAATGACTATCACACCGCACGCGTTCTTCTGGATAATGGTAGCCAACAGTGCTTTATAAGAAAATATTTATGCGATAAGCTAAATGCAAGTTTAATACAGTCCACTTGTCAAGTTACGGGTGTAGGTCATTCGATCGCGAAGTCTACCCACACTTGTAAAATATTCTTACGTTCGAAAGATAAGCGTTATCATACTAATATTGAATGTTTAGTGTTGCCGTGTATTACTAATAGGTTACCGGCATTTTCTATAGATGTAAATAATATTAGTATCCCAGACAATATTCAACTGGCTGACCCCACCTTTCATTCGCCGTCGGATATTGATATCCTGATAGGTGCAGATAAGTTTTGGGATTTGTTGATTGATGGTAAAATTAGGTTGAAAAATGGGCCTTATTTGCAAAACTCTAAGCTAGGGTGGATAATGTCTGGACCTTTGTATAATAATAATAACGGCCTGCGCATTAATCAGGTTCAGTGTAACTATTCGCAAACATTAGATACACAATTAAAACAATTTTGGGAACTCGAAGAGATTCCCAACGCTGGGAATATCCTTAGTGCCGACGAGCAAAAATGCGAGAATATTTTCGTTGAAACGACAACACGTACTCAAGAAGGTAAATTCTCTGTGTGTATTCCTTTTAAGGAATCGCCTGCAGTTCTCGGAGAAAGTTACAGTGCGGCTAAAAAGCGTTTGTTGTCGCTTGAACGTAAGTTCACTCGTTTCCCCGAATTTAGGGAAAAATATATTAATTTCATGAGTGAATACGAAAGTCTCGGTCACATGAGTCGCGTAGATACATACGGGTCACCTCACTATTTCTTACCACATCACGGTGTAATAAATTAGAATAGTAGTACCACTAAATTGCGCACGGTGTTCGACGCTAGCGCAGTGACATCTACAGGCAAGTCGTTGAACAGTATACAGTTTATTGGGCCACCGCTTCAAAACGACATTTTTTCCATATTATTACGCTTTAGGCAGTATCAATACGTAGCATGTGCCGACGTGGAAAAAATGTACCGTCAAATTTTAGTACAGCCAGATCAACGTGACTTACAACTGATTCTGTGGCGTAAAAATCCGTCTGACTCAATAGGTATATATCGCCTTAACACCGTGACGTACGGCACGGCATCAGCGCCTTATCTGAGCATGAGGTGTCTGAACCAACTGGCGCGTGAATGTGAGGATGAACAGGTAGCTACGGTGATTAGGGATGACTTTTACGTGGATGATGTGTTGATGGGTAGTGATGACCTAAATAGTTTATTTGACATGTGTGCTAAGGTCACTAATACGTTAAAATCGGCGTGTCTTCCATTACGGAAATGGATATTTAATTTGGACATCACTGCCCATGACATATCAAAAAGATTGGCATTAGGAGATCAATCTCAAAATAAAACTTTAGGTATGGGATGGTTCAATAAAAAGGATGAATTACATTTCACATCACGAGTAAATAATAATAACACGTACCCACTAACTAAACGTAGCATGTTGTCAGTGATAGCGCAGGTGTACGATCCGTTAGGTATGTTAGCACCGGCAATAATAATAGCAAAAATTGTTATGCAAAAGTTATGGCTGTGTAAAATAAATTGGGACGACCCAGTTCCTAATGATGTTGTGTTATCTTGGGATAAATTCATTAGTACCCTACAATGTTTACGTACATTACGCATTCCGCGTTGTGTAATGAGTTCGCACTCACAATACATAGAATTACATATTTTTAGTGACGCTTCTCAGTCTGCATACGGCGCATGCACGTACGTACGTACATACTCAGATAACTCAGCTGTTAGTTGTCAGTTACTCTGTGCCAAAAGTAAGGTCGCGCCTTTAAAACCAACTAGTATACCTCGTCTAGAATTATGCGGGGCGTTGATCGGCGCACGTTTATATAGAAAAATAATCAGTTCATTACGGTTGACCTTTTATAAAACTTTCTTTTGGACAGATTCAACCATTGTCCTTGGGTGGCTTCGAATGTCGCCTCACTTGTTGAAAACCTTCGTTCAAAATAGAGTAGTAGAAATAAATGAGCTTACAAGTAATGCTATATGGTCGCATGTAGGTACTAAAAATAATCCAGCGGACTTAGTCTCACGCGGGGTCAGCTTGGACACACTCGGTGAATGTAGTCTGTGGTGGAACGGTCCACCATTCTTGCAGTGTCATGAATTGATGGAGTCGCAGCAAGGCACAGTCCCGCGTTCTGACTACTCTGCTGATCTACCGGAACTAAAACCACATACTACAGCAATGGTCTGTGACGTCACACAAAATACACTTATTACTTTTGATCGGTTTTCTTCGTATAATCGCATAAGGCGTACCGGGGCATATGTATTGCGTTTCATCTACAATTCACGCACACAACGACAGGAGCGCATTATAGGGCCGCTATCAGTGAATGAGTTGCGGTCGTCAACGCAACTGTTAACGCGACTCGCACAGCGGGAATCTTTTCCTAGTGAATATACTAAATTGAAGGGTAGCTTACCATTACAAACTACAAGTGCAATTTCTAGCCTTAATATATTCTTAGATAACCATGATATAATAAGAGTAGGCGGACGCTTAACTAACTCGCCTAACTTCGGGTATGATAAAAAGCACCCTAGTTTATTATGCTGTAAACATCGTTTTACATTATTATTGTTTCAGCATTTCCATGATAAACTTCTCCATGCTGGGCCCCAACTGCTACTTGCTACTGTGCGTGAGAGTTGGTGGCCATTAGGGGGGAGAAATCTGGCCAGAAAGGTGGTTCATCATTGCGTCCGCTGCACGCGACTTAGGGGAAAGACCGTTTCCCCAATCATGGGCAACTTGCCTGCGGAGCGGTTGGAACCGGGTTTTCCTTTTATTCGCTGTGGGGTCGACTATGCTGGACCCATATCAGTACTGAACCGTAAAGGTAGGGGGGCTAAGCTTGAAAAGGGGTACATCTGCCTATTTGTTTGTTTTATAACGCGAGCCATACACCTTGAATTAGTCAGTACCCTTTCTGCACAAGACTACCTATTAGCATTGAAAAGGTTTATATCCCGTCGTGGTAAGCCGGCTCAAATTTTCTCGGATAACGGGACAAATTTTATTGGAGCCATGAATGAAGTTAAATTAATGTTTACTGAGCATTCACGTCAAATTATTGATGACTTAAGTAATGATGATATAGAGTTTAAATTTATACCGCCGTACGCTCCTCATTTTGGGGGATTATGGGAGGCAGGAGTTAAATCCTGTAAACACCACCTGAGGCGGGTCATGGGTACCGCTAATCTAACGTACGAGGAATTCAGCACGGTATTGGCACAGATCGAAGCCGTCCTGAATTCCCGTCCAATGTTTCCTCTTTCCTCAGACCCACATGACCTTCTTCCACTTAGCCCGGCACACTTTCTGATCGGCCGGCCGCTCCTCTCACCAGCCTGCAAAGACCTGACGGAAGAGCCAATTAATCGCCTGACGCGATTCCAGAGGGTGGAGCAAATGAGGCAGCAGTTCTGGAAGCGGTGGTCAACCGACTATATTTCGGAGCTTCAGACCAGGACTAAGTGGAAGACTCACACTCAGAACTTAGCTCTTAACACCCTTGCCGTCATCAAGGAGGACAATTTACCACCTCTGAAATGGCGCATGGGCAGAATTGTAAAGGTGTTCACAGGAACCGATGGTGTGAGCCGTGTAGCTGAACTCCAAACAGCGACGGGCTCTGTGCAGCGAGCTTTCTCTAAGATCTGCCCACTTCCGGTGCCATCGACGACGAGTGGTGGCCAGGATAACGGCGGAGTCGAGGCCGCCGGCGACGCAGCAATTTAGTTTCGAAACCAGAGGATTTCAAGGCGGCCGGCATGTTCGCTACCCGCAACGCCATCTATCGTAACCTCACGACAACTCGCGGGCTGCTCAATACTCGGTGTAGGCGGCGAGCAACAGTGGCGACATCTCGAGGCGATAAAACGCACAACGACCTGCGCGCGCAACCGCGTCGCGACCGAAAAATGTTCGCTTATGAATGTCGGGTCTTTTTGTTCATTCGATCTTTAGTCCTTGGATAAACGCATGAAAAAATATCTGGTTTCCTTTTATTTTAAAAATTCCAAGTAGACGCCTCAACACACAGTCTCTTTTAAAGTCCAGACATAATCTTGGTCAGATCGTGAGGACCATGTAAGTAGATTAGTTTCTGTCTGATATATGGGTATTTTGATGTTCATATTCAAGATGGTCAAGTCGTGAAGTTTATTTGGATTCTCTTCTTTTTGCTAGGTAAACTATATTCATTTAAGGGCTAATTTTTCCAACGCCAGATAATTTTATCTGAGGAATAATTTTGAGTTTTTGACAGTCCTTCCATACAAAATCTGTTAGACGTCAATTTTATTCCACGGATAAAAATTATATGTTGATTGAAAAATCAGCCCTAAAAAGGAATTAAAGAAGATTTGACCTTAATAAACTGAAGCTTGGCTTAATAAGTTTTTTTAACACGCTGTCTTAAAAATTGATTCAAGATTATCATTATTCAAGACAGCGCAGCGTATTAAAAAACTTAGTCAATCCGTGTGTGATCTATAGTATAGTGAGAATTATTCACGAAAATGTTAATAACGAATCAAGGTGTTGTAAGCAAACTTATACATATATCTATACCCTGTCCATTACGTTAACCGTTTTTTTTGACAGCTGTCTTAGAACGTACATATTCCAGATTACGTATTACGTATTCAGTTCAGGGCGAGAGTGAATAGGCTTCTTCTGGGCAAGCTCGTTCCACCGTAGATCTCATCCCTGCCTCTGGGCTGGATTGAGGTCAAGCGAGTGAGTCAATAAAAAAAAACGTAAAAATTAACTTTGAAATGCGTAATAAAATAAATATATAAACTGCCTTACCTTATTGAATTATCTTATCTATGGCTTCTTACAGACATTATAATACCGTATGTGTATCAGTCAATGTATTGTGTGTTGCAGCAATCACTATAGTTCCATCTGTCAAAAAACGGTTTACCTAATGGACAGGGTATAGGTAACCAAGTAACCATATTCCAAAAAAATACAAGGTTAGGCAAGTCTGGTAGCGGCGGGATCTTCCGAAAGGGTTACCGCTGCCCTGGAACAGAAAGGGCTAAGGAAGGAACACGGGTGGGTTTTAGTCAGTAAGAGTCTGACACTCCCTTCCGCTCCAACCAGAGCGGGAGGGGTCATTTGATGATTTCCCATCCTCAAAAAAAAAAAGGCAAGTCATCCTGCAAATAAGTATTAAAATTTGATGAAGAAATAAAGCAAATACGCAGCAGGTACGACCAAAATAACATGTAAATACCTTACTATATCGTATAGCAATATAATAACTTATTTCTATCTATCACGAAACATTAACATAAATCACACACCAACCTAACATTACGACCAAATATTCCGTAAACCCAGCGTTTCACAATCTAGATTACTAAAACTTAATACCTATGTAGACTAAATCATACTACCATAACTTAAGCCTAGGATACACTTGTAACACGCTAGCTCTACGCGAATGTGAAAGTAGCAAACAAGTTCGTGAAGCGACCAAAAATCACGCGTGCGGTAGCGTTGGCGTCGGGTGCTACAAGTATGGCTGGCCCTTTAGTTCGCAGGGATTGTGAACCTTTGGCACGCGTACCACGGTTGGCATGGGAGAAGTAATTCTGGGCACGGCATGGGTTTTAGATGAAACAATATTTTTTATTTTATTAATTTATGTATTTTGTGTTTCACGAACTGTGTCCAAATAAACTTTTTTCTTTCTTTTCTTTATGAATCGTATGTTTTTACTTGCAAAATGAAACATTAAGCCTAAATTCTCCCAATTACTTCGCTCGCGTGGTATGTCGATAAAAAGTACCTAGTCTATGTCCTTCCCCAGGGTTCAAAGTACCCCCATGCCGAATTTAATCTAAATCGGTCCAGCCGTTTCGAAGATTAGCCGGAACAAACAGACAGACAGGCAGACAAAAAAAATAAAAATTGATTTTTTGTTAAAAGTACACGATATACTTTCATATGCATTTAGTGAAAATCTGTTATTTTGAAATTATGAAGTAATTAACCTAGTATTTAGGTGATTAACTAATAAAAATTAAGTTGGTTATTGCAAACATAATAAAATGTACTTAATTGTATGTAAGTGTAACACAAAACCAAAAAAAAAACCTATGTGGAATTCCGAAAATCAACTCAGCCTATCACAGTCCACTGCTGGACATAGGCAGCTCCCAGGCTGCGCAACAACACCCTGTCCTCCGCCTTCCGCATCCATTCTCGTCGGTATTCCGAAATTGCAACCGCAAACATATCAAAGCATCTAATTTTTAATTTCCAACTCATCTTCTTAACTCGTTGCCAATATAAGCAGCTGCTGACAACGGTCGCTCCAATTCTACACCGGTTTGAAGAACAGACTATTGTTTATTTGCGAATTCTAAGTGATATCAACGAATTACGAACGAACGAAGGATTTTTTTAAATGTTCTCAAGTGTGCACTTTTATAATTTCTAACGTGACGATATTTTCCTGGACGTCCACGTCCATAAAATGTATGGAATTACGTGGACGTCATCCGTTATCGTGGACGGTTTAAAAGCGTCTTCATATATTTCCACAGATTTCACTTCCCTGACATGGACGTCGACGTCCACACGGTCCACAGTAATATCGTCACGTTAGACATTATTAAAGCGCACAATGCTGGTAGCACCGTATCACGTGAGGGCAAGTTTTTTCAAACACGCAATGGCACGCACGGTTTTGTGGAAATGTTCACGATCCCTGTTCAAAGGCATATGATTATAAAATTACACGATCCACGATCTTAACAACACGTTTCTCGTGTTAAATCAGTACATTTAGAAACTGCGTCGATCGTTTATCCCTTTTAATGAATTTAACTAGTATTTAGAACGGTAATCTCATGTATTGGCGTGATTTAAGGGTTGAGCAATGTGTTTAACTGTTTACGTATAAATTATCCGTCGCGACTCGTGAGGGGTTAATGAGAAGCGAGTACATTATGTTAATTTATTCAGTACTTATCTACTTGAGTTACAAGCAAATCAATCAATCTGCCCAGCATTTTCCCAACTATGTTTGGGTCGGCTTCTAGTCTAACCGGATACAGCAGTGCTTTACATGGAGCGACTGCCTATCTGACCTCCATAACCCAGTTACTAGGTAACACGATACCCCTTGATAAGACTGGTTGTCAGACTTTTAAGCTTCTGACTACCCGTAACGACTGTCAAAGATCTACGAATGACAGCCGGAACCAACCGCGTAACGTGCTTTCCGAGGCACGGAGGACGTTTTTTTTTTTTGACAATGGGCTCACTCTTGACCTCAATCCAGCCCAGAGGCAGGGATGAGATCTACGGTGGAACGAGCTTGCCCAGAAGAAGCCTATTCACTCTCGCCCTGAAGAGATTAGGGTTGTATGAACTCGGGAATGCAGACGCATGTTATGGATGCTCACCCATCGACGAACCGACCGCGGCAAGCGTAGCTTAACCTACAACCACAATTTAGCCACGAAGGCATTAGTTGCACGTGTAATAAGCAAACATTTAGTTTAACACTTTTAGGGACACTTAACGCCTCCAATAACCATAAACCTTCTATTGTGTCTCGTTCAGTGTCCTTCAAGGTGTTAAATATCGATAAACTAAAGTTGCTAGTGATCCGTTCGGTTGGTACAGTGGCTGGACGGTTCAGCAGATTCTTTTCCGACGAGATACATTATTATTTATGAGGGGCCCGTGGCTAAATAATAACAGCCGCACAGATCGATCGATCAGGTTAAGCTACGCTTGCCGCGGTTGGTCTATGGATGGGTGACCATCTTTACATACCGAGACCCCTCCGTGCCTCGGAACGCACATTAAGCCGTTGGTCCCGGCTGTCATTCGTAGATGTTTGACAGTCGTTACGGGTAGTCAGGAGCCCGAAAGTCTGACAACCCCCCTAGGTTGTCAGACTTTCGGCTATCGTATTATAGAATATATAGAATATATTTATTTGCTTTAAAACATGGTACATTAAGGTCTTATAAATAGAATTATGATCTTACATGTTTCGCCAAGGACTGGCATACAAATATTTAAACACGTTACATGTAAAAAATTAAGAGGAGCAATTTTTCCAACATGTCTCCTAACTTTAATGAAATTCTTAACAATAATAGGTATTTGTAAAAAGTAGGTAATAATTATAATAAAAATTAGTAACCATATTTATCTGTTACTTTTTATCAATAAATTCTTGCATACTATAAAAACAATTACCAATAAGCCATTTATGTAGATTGGATTTAAAGTATTTAAGAGGGAGTTCCCTTATTTTTTTTGGAATATTGTTAAATATTTTAATTGCTGTGATAAAGCTATTTTTGTGGCACAATGTACTTTGATGTGACGGAATTCTTAACCGTGTTGGGTCTCGACGAGTATATTTCGAATGCAAGTCACATGCTATAAAAAAATTTGAATTCTTTTTTACGAATACACCAGCTTGCATTATGAGAAGACCTGGGCGGTGACCACCACCTCTTACAGCAGTATTATTTTAATCTTACTTCCGTGTGTGAAAGAGATGGAGCTATACATTCCGTATAGCTCCATCTTTTTCCCACACGAAGTAAGATTAAAATAATACTGCTGTAAGAGGTGGTGGTCACCCCCCTGTTAGTGTTAAAAGTTTTAATTTTTTAAATAGACCCAGTAACTGGGTTGTGGAGGTCAGATAGGCAGTCGCTCCATGTATTTACTGGTATTCAGCTGAATCTGATTAGACTGGAAGCCGACCCCAACATAGTTGGGCAAAGGCTAGGCAGATGATGACTTTGCAAGTTAAAGCCAAGCAAAATCTAGCTAGTATGGTGCTTTTGGGTGGGTGTACATATTTAAGATTATTCTATTCTAGTTGTTTCGCGTCTGAGTGTATATTATGCATTTCAGACTCAGATTCATATATACGAGTATGTAGACTATCTTTCAAAAGTAAAACAAACTTTGATGCCAATGATTGGAACGTTTGGATCAAAACTCTTAAAAAATTATTTTCATGCTACAAAATTTCTTCAACTCTATACTCAAAAGAAAAGGATTATAAACGACCTTTCGTTAACATCAAAGTTTACAATTTATCCATGTCTGGACTACTCGACTCTGGTAGTTCACTTACCATTCTTGGTAATAACTCCCACTTAGAAATTCTCAAACTAGGCTGTAAACTTTTCAAGTTAGACTATATTACCATCTCTACAGCAAGTAACCAAAAAATTAAATGTATAGGTTACTTTGATCTTCCAATTTACTTTAAAAAACAGACTCACTTAAATTAAGGTATCCATTGGATAGTGGATACCATCCACAACACCTAGGAGATGATCAGCACCCCAATAGCGTAAAATTACGCCAACAGTACTTATTCAAACATTCTAATAAAGTTATTTGAAAATAAAAATAGAATAACAAAACATAATTAGGTAGATAACTAATTATGTTTTGTTAAAAATTTTTATTTGCGTGATGGAACATTGAAGAACATTTAGCATATTACACCTTCATTATTTTTCTTTTGCAATCACAATGTAACACGCTTTTATGTAGTAGTTACCTATATAATGGTATTTTTCTTATCAGATTTAAATTATTTTTAACTTTTTAGTTCTTTTTATTAACAAGTAATAAAAGCTTGTTTTTAAAACTTGTTTTTTTATTTTATTTTTAACTTTTTAGTATTTTTGATGCGAGATTGACTACGGCGTAGTTCGTAGCGCGTAGCAGTGTTTTTCCGTTAATGAACGAACGAACTTATTTTCCCAAAGATGGGGTCGCATATTCACGTCCACCAAACCACCACCACTCATCACCAATCAAAAACTGTCCACCCATCAAGACGAATCACACTCGACGCGGTTGTGTCGCTTAATTACTGAGTTCATATGGCCACCTTCGAGCTCCATCATCAGGCCAAAGCCATGCCATTTAGCACCAAAGTACTCATCAAGACGAATCAAACGAGCCCAATCTCGATGAGGTTGTGTCGTTTAACTACCGAGTTCCTATGGCCACCTTCCGGTTCCATCATCAGATCAGCTCCATAATAATTTTGCACTGTCGTCCGATTTACACATACATGCAAAATTTCAGCTCAATCGATAACCGGGAAGTGGGTCATATTTAACTTGCAAGATTTGATTACAGACAAACATCGGGACAGGTGAAACTAAATAAAAGCTTGTAATAAAAAAAGGTAGCTATTGCGACTAAAATTTTAATTGTTAGCTAAGTAGGTACCTACTATACCTACCTATTTTGACGTCATGTGGGATAGGTTGGTAAATTCCTACGTGGTTTCACTTTGTAGCAACTCTGATTTTCAAGGTCAATAAATTCAAAAAATTGTGTATCTATCTTATATTCTTTTTTAAAATCTGTTGCCAGCGCAAACTGACCCGTAGTTTGACCTTTACTTCAACCTACGCAGTTCAACGATTGTTAATTTCCAAGATGTTTTTGCTATCTGTTTGCTGAAGAAAATTGCGAGCTTAAATAAAAACAGCTTGTATTACTTTACAGTCACCAATACAACTTTGTTTTACTGAAAAAATATACTTAAGGTCACACGGCGACTATTGAGAGCTCAAAATTAATGGCTACGTTTAAGTACTCATTTCATCGTTTGTATGTATTTGCACTTAGGTACCTAACTACCCCGTTGGTCTCGTGGTCGCAAGCGCGACTGTTGAGGGTGGGGTCCTGGGTTCGATTCCCGGGTCGGGCAGTGTTATTGAGCTTTTCCATTAGGAATTTTTTAGTACCAGCCCGGAGTTTGGAAGTTGGCGGTGTGATACCCCCGTGCCTCGGAAAGCACGTTAAGCCGTTGGTCCTGCGCCTGATCTCTGTCCGGCCGTGTCGGATTGCCATCCCATCGGACTATGAGAGTGAGGGAAGAGGGAGTGCACTTGTGTCTGCGCGCACACTTGTGTGCTATAATATCTCCCGAGCCGAAGGCTGTGTGTCCGTTGAGATTGGCCGCCGTGGTCGAAATACGTCGTGGAGGACTTTTATTATTTGTATGTATTAGCAGATTAAAACTGGTCGTGAATGTCATCATTAGGTCTTATGGCTTTCAGAAAGCCCGGCGTCGCCGTCGGTTTGTTACACTACTCTGGGGCACCATTTTATTTACTTCGTGGTCATCACTTACCATAACTCTCGTTTAGGAAGGGGTTACACTAATGTTATGCGCTGAAATTATCTCTTCTGTAACAAATATTGTAAAACGTATTAGCCTAAGCTGCTATCGGGGGAAAATGAATACGTCAATCAATCAACTTAGCCCATCGCAGTGCGCAGCTGGATATAGGCCTGACACCTAACACCCTGTCTTCCATCTTCGGCATCCAGTCTGTCCCAACCATCTTTTTAAGGTCGTCGGTGCATCTAGCTGGGCCTGGGCTGGGCGGCGTCCAATATTTCTCTTGCCGTTGCGCGGTGTCCACTCCAACCGATCAATTCTGTAAAAATCTCGCTGTGAAAAGTTAGGTGAAGTGAGCTAGCTAGCCCAGCATTAGTTGGAATGTCAGCTCAGTCCACGCTCACTTCACCTAAGATTTCACGGTGCTAAGGTTACAGAACCGCACTGCTGGACTCGTCTGCTCTACTGGCCATCGGTCCGACAAAAATAGCTAATCCACTGTCACTTCAGCTCTGCAAGATAATTGTCAATAATCCGGAAAACTTCGTTACTTCGTTGCTAGCAACATCAGTCAAGAATCACGGATCTTCAATTTCATTTCTTTCTATTAATAAAGCCGAGGAGTTTGTTTGTTGTTTTGTTTGATCGTTTGTTCGAACGAGTTAATCTCTGGACCTATCACTACCTTTGGTCCGACCAAAGATAAAATTCTTTTTGCATTTGATAGACACACTTAATTTAAATGAATAATAACATTAGGCTAAGTTATACTACTGCTAACATTATATGGATTTTTTATCTGGAATAAAATATAATACTTAGATACCTTGTATGCACAGGAGATTTACTTCACAGATATAGACTGACTTTTAGTGACATCTCGTAACAAGAACTTTGAAGCACCTTGTAAGTTTAATAGACACCAAGCATGCCAAGGTGATTTTTTATGTAGGTACATACAAGAAAACATACGGTATTTTATTTAATATACAATAAAATAACCAAAAGCATGCAATATACATTTATCAAAACAGTTTTTTGTCTCTCCTGGAAAATTGACAGGTTCGTCTTTACGAAGTGTCACATCTAGAGCGACGATAAAGTATACTTAAATAAATATAAAATACATACTAAAATATATATGTATATAGGTGCTTAAAGTAATAGCGCGGGCAGGTTATGCGATGCGATGCGATGGATTGGGTGAACAAGAAATTTCACGCGTACGAAGTCGCGAGCAGAAGCTAGTGTTGTATAAAATTTTACACGAACACTTAATTATCTACAATTTAAAATTTTCATTAATTACGTGCCATATTATTTATTATTATACCTACCTAACTTCAATATTCCGTAATAGGTCGGAACCAGTCAAGTGAATGATTTGTATCTTAGCGTAGAGAGGTACATTGGGTTAATTTTATGCTGTAACACATAACCTTTTAAGTTAATGAAAATAGAATTAAATCTGGTCGGAAGCGGAAGAGGTTCCCGACCAGTTTATTCAATTTGTACGCTAGTGAAGTAGGTTATAAGTTATAAAGTAACTTCCGGTTATTGGTTTTCTTAGCTATAGGTACTTACAGCGTGTATCAGAAATGTGTGGTCATATTTTAATGGACCACAGACCATCAAACTGAACAACTGTCTCTTTTTATCAGCTGTCCCATACAAAACTTAGCTCTTCTTTTGTTTTTGAAGGTATACCTATCCTATCGTAGGGGGCGGGGTTTGTGGGCAAGTGATAACAGCCGCACAGGTCGATTGATCTGGTTAAGCTGGGCTTGACGCGGTTGGTCCGTGGATGGGTGACCATCTTTACATACCAAGACCCCTCCGTGCCTCGGAAAGCACATTAATTAAGCCGTTGGTCCCGGTTGTCATGGATCTTTGACAGTCGTTACGGGTCGTCAGAAGCCCGAAAGTCTGACAACCAGTCTTACCAAGGGGTATCGTATTACCCAGTAGTTGGGTTGTGGAGGTCAGATAGGCAGTCGCTCCATGTAAAATACTGGAACTCAGCTGCATCCGGTTAGACTGGAAGCCGACCCCAACATAGTTGGGAAAAGCCTAAGCAGATGATGATAATCCCATCGTAATTCGTAAGGGACCAATCCTTGCGACGATTCTTGATGCCCAGCAGCTTTGGAGTTAGGGCGGGTACAGATGGAGAGCTTAGATTTATAGGTAAATTCAAATGACGTTATTTCAAGTTAAACAAATATCAACTTTATTTTAATGGGAATTAAGTTGATTTCAGAGTGACTAGTAGGTACTATTGAAAAAGTTATAAAAATGTTTGAAGTTGTAGCGTAAACTGAACTTTATTATGTAGGAATTAAAGTTATTTTTCCATAAACTCATATCTATTTGTTTACATATTTGGCGAATATGTCGCGATTAAAATATAGAGTAATAAATTCGAACAGAGCTGCGTGATTGAAGTCTGTTGCAATGCTGCCGTGTCTTACACAGGTCGTTCCTTCAAATATTTTGTAGTCATCCTTCTCCTGCCCTTACCCCAATTTATTTAGGGTCAGCGCAACAGGGATGTTATGAAGCTCCGTAACCGTAACCGAAACTAGCGGATATCCAAATAAAAATATATCTGTAACCGTATCCGTTTATCAAGTTTCGGATAGTTTCGTATAAGGGCGGAGTCTAAAAACGAGATGTTTCGACAGGTTTTTGTTTCACCGCTCGCGCACCACGTGAATCTTGCAGTTTGTTTTTTATTTCTAGACTAGAAATAACAAACAAACTAGAGTAGATAAAACCTATAAATAAAAACAAATGATTACATACTACTTATTTGTGTTTATATTATACTTCAATCTAATATCCGTAACCGAAACTATCCGAAACTAACGGATAATCCGAGATAATTACATACCCGTAACCGTATCCAAAACCGATATAATTTTATTCCTATATCCATATCCAGATCCGAAATATCATATCCATAACATCTCTACAGCACAACATGTATTTTTCTTCCACACTTCTCTATTAGTATAGAGAAGTGTAGAAGAAAAATACAATAATAATGTCCCCCTCATGTCTCCCTTTCTAGCCGTATCATCTTTCACACAGTCCATCTATCGTTACTTTGGTCTTCCCCTCCTCGTATAGCCATTCAAACTCAAAATTTTCCTGACGACATTATCCTCATTCCTCTGTATCACATGCCCATACCATGACAACCGATTTCCACTATTTTCAGTCATCGGTGCCACTTGCAGACTTCCTCTTATATACTCATTTTATTGTATCCATTCGTGTAACACCACACATCCCTCTTAGCATTCTCATCTCAGCTGCATGCAATGGCCTTTCATTCATCTCTTTTGTGGCCCAACATCCTGATCCATATAAGACAGCAGGACTAACCAGTGTTTTATAAATCTTCCCCTTAAGTTTAAGGGGAATGTCGCAGATTGTTCCCGTGACTTCCCGCCATTTCATCCACCCAGTGTTGTAAGGTATAAAAATAAAACCCACATAATTATTTAAATGTATGTAAGTGTATTAGCAACATTGGTACATGAGATTACTGAATAATACTGTTGTGGAATATTGTAATACCGCGAGTCCGCAGAACACCCACATTATTAACAATTAGTGTTTATTTAAATACATTAAGTAAAAAAAGACATTTTTATTTATCACCGACAAACCGTGCTCGCACCTAAAATGCAACTTACGATAATTCATTACAATTTCGTTTATTATGCGTCTATCACACCTATAAATTCAATTCAATAACTGTTTTTTTTTCAATACGTTAAGGTCACTACTGATAAATATAAAATATGAGCATTCATACAGATAGGAGACTTCACTTAAGATTATCGAAAGCCTTCACTTCCTTTCTGGCTGTCCATAGACAATTTAGGAATGTGCTATTCATGAACTTCAGAAATAAAACGATTCGTGAACAGCCCGCTTTAGTCTTACAAGAACAACCAGGTAAGTTTTGACTTTACATGAATTTAAATTCACTTCGTATCTTCAATTCGTCCGTCGTTTCAAACATTCTACAGACGCCAGCACATCAAGCTACTACAATCTGTCAAATCCCTGTAATAGATTTTCAACTTTATCGCTAAAGCAATAAGGTTTAAGGTTGATTGGGAAATTTGACAACTTCGGGTGGCTTTTTCAGCTGGCGTCTGTACGTTTCGACAGAATCGGTACAAATAACAGTTAAAACAAAACAATTCTACTATTTATTTGCTACATTAGTACCCAGTTATCATAACTCGGTAAAAAATATTCTAATTCAACTATAAAATTGTGAGATACCTACAATGATAACAAAATAAAGTTGGAAGCCATGGCTGAAACTATTCCCTAACAGCTGTAAATCCTGTTGTAAATGCTTACAAAATGTTTTAATTCCATTACAAAGTCTCGTACAGTGGTACACAAATCCATACTCTACGCACTTAGCAATAAAGTCCATTTTAATAAACAGAGCCTACTTGTAACAACATGATGAGCTACCCATTCTGACGCACTCCATAGGCCATAACATTCGAATAATTATCTAGTTTAGTATAACACTGTTCTGAAAAAATAAAAAAAGGAAACAAAAAAAAGAAAAAACCAAAAATAAAAAAATCATTCGTTTAATTCTTTGATAATATAATTTGTTTAATGATAAGGTATCTTTATGCAAGAGAATAATGCTCTATTAAACTACATACAACGTGACATAAGACAAACTATCATTATATTAACTACTAAACTGTCGCAACGACAAACGCAGACGATCTCGTTCAATATTAATTATTTTCTCAATATAATTTTTTTAAATAAAATATAAATAATCGAGTATTACTGTTCCAACAACTATAACCTATGGTTGACCATAGACGTTAATATATTTTACTTGTGGTTTAACACTAAGTCCCACTGTTTACTGGCCTGTGACGTCACTAACTCGTCAGTTGTGTGTAATATAATCTGTGTTGTATGTGACGTTTATTATTAAGGGCTGCACTGATGAATCTGTGACGTCACAGTACAGTAAACAACAGCGCTAAGACGCTCGACATCATGGTGAAAATATACGTCTTAAAAATAAAATTTGGAAACATCTAGAGATCTTTTACTGTGAAGTGGAAGTACATAAACGATATAAGACAGCCCCATAAAGTAAAAATTCATACAACTATACAAAGCCTAAGGATGATTCCTATAAAATTTAATATAGACATTAATATTAATAGATATATAATATAAACAATATATCTAATAATGCCTACAATTTACTAATAATTCCCGTCTAAAGACACGATAAATAAAATTATAAAATGATGCGTAAATTATATACTTACATCTAGAACAACTCGAACACAATGAAAGTAAGCTTTTGAGGTGAACGTCTACTGGTCTGCACCGGCCGCACCGCACGCATGACACGCACAGTACTGCGTCCACTATCGGTAGCGCCCCCAACGAGCGGTCAGTTCAGTTGTTCATACATGCCAAAATCGCGTGCCGTGAGTGCGTTGCGGCCGGTGCGGACTAATGGAAGTTCACCTTTATGCGGAAATATAATTAAAATTGTTCGCTTCATAGAAGCAACGACGCCGTGGCAAGCATATTGTAATGAAAACATTGTTGTACATTTGCTTACATTTTTATAATAAAAAATATGATACAAAAACTTACATATGTGGGTACTTAAATCAATATAATGCACTGGATGAGGTTAGCTTTGTACCAGGTTAGGTTAGTCAGTCAACTTTATCCTGCCGCGGACGTATCAAAATGCATTATTGTGCATAAAATATATTCCCAAAAAAAAAACATTTTGTTTCCTCACAAAAACCCTTATTTATATCTACCTACAAATATAATCTTACGAGATAATGTAAAATAAATAGTTATGCTAACATTTAAAATAAAAAACGGAGGGAAATTAACTGAAAAATTTATATCTTAAAGCTGCCGTCGTTCGTAATTTACGTGCTCATGGGTACGGGCGCTGCACTGTAATACGCGATAACTGCCATTAGTACTACAAATATAGAGTCTGTTATTGTATACATTATTTTCTTGGTAGGGTCGTTTGCAAAAAAATAGGTTTTGATTAGCAGTCCTCTTTTCAATAACTGACATTATTATAAAAGGAAAATGCAACGAAGTAATAAATTATCTACAACTGATTGTAACTTCGTCATCTTTCAACTTGTCAGTATGCCGTTTACTTGCGAACTAAGAGTGGTTTCCATATAATTGACACTAGAATACCATAGATTGTAGACCTAGATTACCATAGATCTCCACCACATCGCAAAGCAATGACTGACTCCAATGTTGCTGCTGGCTGAATATTACCATAAATAGCCATTAACTTTTCTGCTGAGAAAGCATTGCAGCTTTCTTCGGTCAACAATAGTACGAGATTTCCGACGAGCCCATCAAAAACGGCCGGAAAAATAAGACCACAAGTAATATTGTGGTCTTATTTTGCAAGATAGTTTTTTCAGCCTTATTGCTTAGAAATTATGTATTATTTTTCCATAACTATATTTGTTAAAAATAAGTTTACTTTTCAAAGTAGTAAATATATTGCAAACATTAATAAACTTTAAGTTTGAACGTTAAGTTTGATTTGATTTGTTTATAATCAAGTTATATGCAATCGCGGTCACTTGAGCGATGTGTTTTGTTAGGCAACATTAACAACAGCTATGTATTTCCCATATTGTTTCTATTGAATACTTGTATGAAAGAAAGAAAGAAAAAACATTTATTTATTTCGCTGCGAAGAACTTCGTAGAGTCAATTCTATGGACCCACTCACACCCACCAATAATTTAAAAACAAACGCGAACGTCCCACGATTATGCATCTTAACGCTAAATATAAGACGGATATTACTTAACATACGTTAGAGGACAATAGACGCTTATATTACATTACCGTAGAGGGTCTGGAATGGATACAAAATATTACAAAACTTCTATAATTACCGTTAAATACTATAAGACCTTACTGCGAAATCATTAAGCCGTTAATACACATATCTGTAACTTGCAAGAATGTTTGCAAGCAGCTTGCACGCCGGTGATGCCAACTGTGCAAGTTATTGCCATGTGTATCACACGCTTTAATTAGAAAATTACCGATTTCGAGTAAAAAAGATCGTGTGTCTAAACTAATCATTATAAATTATAACAATTATGTTCAAATCCCAAATATTTGAAATGTATTTTTATCAATGTAAAACGTTAGTCGACGTTTTTAGTATAAATGGTTATATTACGTTATCATACGGATTTGTTTCGTTGAACAACGTTATCTCAAGAATATTCCGCTCCTTTTTCCTGGCTCTCCAAACAGTTATAACCGAAAAAGTTATCTCAAATGAGAGGGGACTGTAGATTTTTATATGAAGCCTAGCATGCCTACAGTGTCCGCCATTTTGTTTTTGTTTTTTTTTTCATAATGGCGGCCACGCCTTTAACCTGTATAAATCGATAGCTGACATCAATGTAAACAGAAAGCATAATAGCACAAAACCTTGTAAAGCCACACGTTTCCGGAATATTAACGTTCATAATTGATCATGTGACATCCATCCAAAATGGCGGACAGTAGGTATGCTGCGGACCTTCAAAACCCTGTAGTTTCTGTCATTAAAAAAACTTTAAATTCTCACTTCAGATGCTTTTAATCAATTCAACGTGACCTCACAGCCATTTTCACTACAAAATGTCCAATTTTCATTGTTCAACAAAACATATCTTCTCCAAATACGATGAGCCTCAACGTTTAAATAGAAAATACACAACACACCTACAGGAAACCCTTTTTAAGATTTATTTTTATTATAAATACAGAAATGGCACGATTATTTACATAGGGAATTGACATGATATCTTTACAAATAAAAATGGCAATAATATAATTGTATAAAACGTACATCCAAATGCGATGAATAAATTTTAGGCCTCAAGGCTGATTAATTTTAATGTACAGTCAATCACAACAAGTTTAGAAAAGGATAATTAATATGACAATTGCTTATTTATTGGTAGTTATTATGTATAGTAAATCTGTAAAAAGATCAACGTTTTAGTAGCATTTATTATACAAAACTGAGGAATGTCTCCTGTTCTTCAAACCTTTGGGTTACAAATTAAATACTTACAACAATATATAACTTTAGGGTACCGCTTTAACTAGCCTATTGTTTATATGAACTTACAACGCGTGTGTATAAAAGATTCAAGTTTGAAGAAAAATCTATTATATCTCTGTCTTGTCTTTTATAAAAACTTAAAACTGCGGGAAATATATATACTTAATTAACTTGACGAGGAATTCATATTAACAAAAAAACTTTCATTTAAAAAGTGCAAAACTCCATTTATAACAAGTTGATATTGTTGATGACTGTACAAAATGAACGTTGAAACAGCGTATACCACATTCAACGAGCGACCAACTACACTTTAATGATTATTTAACATAAATGCTTGTGCATGTTATCTCTCATACCATAATAAATATCATTCAGTACGTAATTGACTTCGTGAGAACTTCCATTTAATAAAAATCCATCCATCTTCAAATATCAGATTCAAAAGCTTTTTAAAATGCTACTTTCTTGTCACAACAACGATAATACTGTTCTTATACCTTAAATACAAAATGTAACACAACCGAAAAGTTGCCAGCGTAAAAAATGTTTAAATAATGTTACCGTGTTAAAATTCTCACGAAGCCAATATTTCGAGCACAGTAGATAGATAAGATAATATACAATATCATCATGTATAGATATTATGCTGCGTTTACACTCGACCTTAGTACACAAGTACATTTCTCAAGGTATTCTCTAAATAGCCTTTCGTCATTTGCAAGTGTGAACGCAGCACAATACATCTTTATCCTTGATTTCATCGGTCGAAACATTTCTATCAAGCTGGCTGAATATCTCTTGCCGATTAAAATTAAATAAATACTGATTCAGTATTGCTATCCTTTTCTATCACATCTTGTCATCCATTTAACACTTAACTAATTGTCAAATCTCATGTTGTTCTTGTGATCGGTTGATCAAATTAACAGCACCCAATTGCAGACTACAGACTCGACATACAAAAATGAAAAAAAAAAACTTTCTGTATACATGATAAATGCTGTTAATATCCTGAAAAACCATATCTTTGTATCTCAAACTGCGGATACAGAAAATTAAAAATCATAATTATGAAATTCGTTCAAAAGACTCACCCACGTATACGACTTTTAAAGAAAATCCTATATTCAACTCAAAATCATTCAAGAAAGAGAACTTGTAAGAACCCCTTGGCTTAAGAACCAGATTCACAACATCTTTTTATGGGTTACCCTTTTGAACAAAAACCACTTTAACAACCTCACCAACCGTTCACTTCAAGTATCAAAACTAACTAAAATACCAACCAACTCTTCATCAAGAAAAGGACAGAACCCAAATCAGTATTTCATCAACATTCACCGTCAAGTGTGTCTTCGCAGCCGCGCTAACGACTGCTCGGCGGCATGGGCATCTGCGCCTGCACACCTTGCAGGTTCATCGGCCTCCCGTTGGGGTTGCCCATGCCGAGACCGTCGTGGTAGTTGTTCACCTCCATCGCTGGTATGTCATCGTTCTGTGGGGAGTATGAAGGTATGTGAATATGGGCGAAAGAGCTGTATAGACCTGTTTTCAACGTAGTAGAAAGATGGGTCGACCCAGTTGATGAGTTTATTTTTTTTTTTCGAGATGTCTCCTCTCCTATTTGTTTTTTTTTTACTTTGTATCGAATGGCAACACCACGGGTGTGTCACAGGAAAAAAAATCACAGCAGTAAAAATAACGCCACAAAAGAAATATTTTCTTATGACGGTTAATATGTCAATAATTTGAAAAAAGCAATAGTGCTTGCTAGTTTTTGCAGTAGGAAACAGAAAAAAATGTACAGTAAACAAACACAAAATAAATTGCAGTATGTTAACTAGAGTGCACAGGAGTCAGAATCATAAGTCTTTTGATTATCTCATAAGTATTTTGTCACTGTAGCCATGTTTTTTTTCTCTCTCTCTTTTTATCTCTCCTTAATTCCAGATTGTAACTGGATAGTGAATACTTTTGATACTGTCTCTACAACGAACATAAAGTAACGAAGCTGTGCTGAAATATGGCACTCCAAAATTATAAAGCTTTGGTGCTGTTGTAAAGGCAAAATTAGTGCATTAGGGCTTATTGAAATAAAACTGCTTAGTGCTGCTGTGAAAAAAGACATTATGACAAGCTACATAAATTGTATTATACAGAAGTGCATTGAACACAAATATTGTGAGTCAATCAACAAGCTCGACAAAACTATAAATTAGTTAGAAATCTCTAGAGAGACTGTTACTTCATGTGCCCAAAATCATACTTGTGTTCTCTTGTGAGAAAAGTTAGTTAACTAAAGTTTGTGAGGATGGATGGATGAAAGTTTGTTACTCTTTCACGCAAAAACGCCTGAACGGATTTTGATGAAACTGTACAGTAGCTTATAAATCAGAATAACACATAGGATATTTTTTATCCCGATATTCCCACGGGATCAATACTTATGCGGGTGAAACCGCGGGGCGCTGCTAGTGAAAGAATAGAAATGTATATTTGATCATCAATCCATCTACATAATGATTATGGTCTTTGGAAAATCCTTGTTCAAGTTTTGATTAGACATTGAGATTTATTTTTTCAGTTTGTCATCGTCATTTTGTCAATCAAACAATAGTCAACTAACATTTCCCAAAAGCTCTAAGTAAAGACCTGTTTCACGCTATCCGAATATCAATCAGATAAAACATGGAGCACAAAGTTATCTACCAGACAATTTTTATATGTGCCTGAAATTGTACGCGGAATGGGTTGAAACAGGCCTTTATTAATTAAACAGCTAATTAAAAGTGCATTGCAAATTCAGCGGTGCATTACCTCCCGATGCCTGCGAATAGTCCTGTCTTCATACCGCGTCCCCCCCGTGCTGGCCATGGGCCGGCTCAGCGTGCTGTTGGCGTTGCTGGGCGAGTGCGGGGCCCCGGCGCCGGACGACGGGGTGCCCTGACCTACGCGACCAGCCCACACCGTAAGCGTATTGTAACGGATGGAATCTCGACGCTAACATTTTTGTTTATTTTGATATAAAGCTTTTTTTTATTTTTACCCGTGTTTCATTCAGGAATTAAGACTATAGAAATTGCCATACGAAAAAAAATTACGGATTTGTTACCAAATATATAAAAAAAACGTACTATTCGAATAAGTAAAAGATTATTTTTTTATTAGAAGAATTTTTAATGTCTTTTATCTTTTATTCCCTTGTTGCTATTATGCATGACATTTTCATGTCATCTTTTGTGTGTATATATTTATCTCATCTCATACGAATATTTTTACGAATTAATAATTTTTCAAGAGGAAAATTATGTTATCTGTCCATTTTCAATTTCATTGATGAAAATCATGTTTTTCGGGTAAAACTGTATTTAGGCCATGTCGCGAAATAAATCAAAATTGCTAGTTATTAAAAGCGTGACAACATGAAACTAGTACGATATTTAACATTTAGTACGTGACTATTAGTTCACTATTAGTTATACTTGGGCTACACTGTCGGGTCGGCGAAGATTCATCGAAAAATCATTACATTTTGTAATCGTCGTTTTCCGATAATGTAGCCATAGCGTTAGCGTGAGATTCACATAGCGTTATGAGTGACAGTGATACACAGTACATACGACTGTACACATATTTATACACATAATATACACAGTTTTATTGTACGACCGACGAGAGAATGCGTTCTAGACACCTGTTAGTTTCATACAAACGAATACGTGTTTTGCGAATTTGATCTTTATTACCTACTAGAATTGTCGCACTGACAGGTATCGAGAACGCAGCCTCTGGACGGTCGGACTGTAGGTATTTACAAAGTAATAATATGTTAAATCAAGACAGAAATTCTGTTTTAGTCAGAAAGAATTGATTTTTTACTTTATTGTACTGAAGAGATTGTGACAAGTGCAATTTAATCAGAATATAAATAAACAGAATTGACATTATTTGTTATGTATGAGGAATGACTGATTTTGTTTTACACATCTTTCTGCTCTCTTTGGAGAAAGTACCGAAAGCCTTCCATTTTTTAATTTTTGTCAGGAATGTTTAAGACTGACATTGACTTCACAGAAAGTGAGTAAGAAAGATGAGTTTCTATTGTGCTGTAGTTTTAAATAAGTAAATGGATTTTCAATACCATTACTTTTTATTTAGTGAACCACATAATATGGCACCGGTGTATTTCCTTCAGACATCTGATGCATAAGCAGCATAACGCACTCCATTAGTCGGGTCCTGGCCTGACTCGCCGAACTGCCTCGAAAGGGCAACCGCTCGGTTGGTGTGGACGCGTCTTGCGTGCGTGGTGTTCCCACTTGCTTGGTGTGTATACACAGGAGCGACACACGTCAACAGCAGACACTGCAGTCGTCGAAAATGTGTCGCTCGTGTGTTTGAGCACTTATGCGTTTTTAAGTTAGTCTTGCGAGTCAGCTCGTTAATTATACTTCCCCCCGTATCTCTAGTGGACATTGTAACGTACCGCTGGCGGCGGAGGGCGCGCGCGGCTGCGCGGCCCGCGCGGGCGTGAGGAAGTCTGCCTCGCGCCAGCCGTGCTTGCGGTACACCTCGCGCAGCTCCGCGTGCGACCACATCGTCATCAACACTTGACCTGTACACAACATGGAATTATTGACTTTTTTATAGGTAATTCTTGAGTTTTTGGGTCAGGTTTTACTCGAAGTCCTTGAATAGCAATTTTAATGCATGAAGTCAAAGTCAAACGTAATAATTTTTAACAATAATGAATCATTTTGTGAATATAATTCTTTAAATAAATATTGTATTGTTGTTATTTATCTTTCTATGACACGCAAGGCATGGCAGTTTCACTTTTGGAGTAAACATTTTCCAGGCAGAACATGAGTAAGCCTGTAAGCCACAAGGTAGACTGACGACCTGGTGGTAAAATCCGCGGGAATACGCTGCAAGTTAAACCAGGTTCGCACGGGTGCGGCGGTTTTATTTCGCGCACTGGATTTTCAACGCACTGCTTAGCACCGAGAGTTGAAATTCCAACAATGTGTTTTTTTGGCGCGCTGGGATGCGCTCTGTTGGATTCTCAGTGCTCGGCTCAACAACGAGAGTTGAAAATCCAGTGCGCGATGAATTCCCGCCGTGATATTTCTACGTCTGTGCGAATGTGGGTATAGAGGACCGGTCTATGTGGCGATGCTTGAGGGCAGCCTATGCTCTTTTGACTGAATGATGGTTATAAACTAAAGGTAATCTCATCTCTATTACTTCGTTGACTCGCTAGTACAGTCACGAACAAAAGTATGTATACACTCGGCTTTATTCAAAAGCGATTTACTCGTTTATTTTTAATTGGAGTTGTATGTTGTTGCGAACATAGCATTTTCGAACCCATAGGTTTATGTAATTTGTCGTATTTCAACGTTCCATTCGTTATTTCACGAAAAAATTGTAGTTGAAAGTCGCCAAGTGTTGACATATTGGTGTTCGTGACTGTACTGTGGCAATAATAAAATAATGATATACCTGCAAACTTGAGCACCCTGGGCGTGTGTCGATGCCGCTGTTTGGTCAAGTTGAGCAGTCTCTCCACCCCGCCGGCCTCTAGGAGAGAGCGGGAGAACTCGCCGCTTTTCTTTATGACTTCATTTAGAGTAGCCAGTACAGCGGCTATCGTGTCGTCTGATGTACCCTGAGGAAATAATAGTTTTTTTTTATATTAAGTTTCAACTGATTCTACAGGGTTCCAATTTCAAAATAATATTTCATGAAAATTTTCCAATATATTTTTCTGATAAAGATACTTCCGTTCTATCCTTTTTCTTATTACATAGCCCAGGCTAACAAAAACTCATGATTCCTGCATGATGACCAGACATTAAAAAAAAACTCAAATGACTTACTTACTTTAATTAAACTTTTGGCAAGTATTTTTGAACTGTCCTAATGTCGGTCAGTCAGGCAGAAAGTCGAATGAACAAGCATTCTTTTTAATCAAGATTTTACATTGGAACATTTTAATCAACAAGACTCTTCGACCTAATACTCTTAACCTGACACTTTCAGAAACATATCAGACCAAGAACATTAGGCTTCAAGTCTTCAATCACTACTTTCGGCATACAGACCTTAGCACTAACCTGGTCATGCTGGTGGTTTCCACTAGGCAGCTTCTGCACCAAATCCCTCATAGCATACTTTCCAATCAGCTCCTTATTCCTCTGGTCTATAGCCAGGTTCCTCAACGCAGTAGCCACAGCACAGACCACACGGTCGACCTCCATTCGCAAGAGTTCCACCAATATAGGTAGACCTGAAAATGCTGGGGATGTTAGCGTTGTTCACTGTCGTTTTCTGGGCCTGGCTATTCTAGCGCAACTACGGGAAGTAAAAGAAGAAATAGGCCCATTACCGCAAAGAGCATGCGTTGATAGCGAATAGTAAGTTTTACTGCGTAGAGAACAAGGTTCAATTTCATATCGTGACTGCTGTAAATTGACCTGACACCACTTACCATATATTTTAACCATTGTAATTTCAATGTTATTGTAGAAAACATAAGTCAGTAAATCCTTTACAAACTTTCTTTTATTTGTCGTATCAACAATATTTTAGCTTGAAAATAAGGCAATTTTAAAAGCGCATCATTTACATGCAAGCTTATAAATGATAAAAACTTTTTTTAAGCTCGCACACAATACAAGTACAGTTCAACCAAAAAAGGTATGCGCTTCGGTAATCTTCGTTTTCCGAATTAGCTTGAACTTCACATCACAGAGTAACCCCCCACAGAACCAAGTCTTCTTAGATTTGTACTGCCGCGCTTTCCAGTAGTACACCTATCGTTGCGCGTTCGTATAAAGTTGGTTACTGGCTACCTCTCTGTTACTTACTCCAGTCGCAGATCGTCATCTGTGTTTCGAAAGTTTTATGGAATTGCATAGAGTTGTTAATCTATAATTTTGTAAACATTGTAATACAAAATAGGAAAGTTCGTCCACGGTTATAACAGCTCTATATTATATCTCATCATCGCACGTTCGTATTTCCGAAGATTGACGACGATTCCCGAAGCACATACTTTTCTTGAGACATCTGTATTATATTTTGCACCATTTTAACTATCCCCTCGTCCAATTACCGTAGTTTAAACCTCACTGCACCCAAAATACAGTGCAATTTAATCTAGACTTTTCCAGCAACAATATAAAATGAAAATTCAACTCTATCCCACTAAGCATAGGCTACAATATCGAGTACCAACCTTTCTCTTTCCTGACAGCGGCTCGTATATCGATTGAGGGCTGCCAGTAGCAGGCGGCGAGGTTCTGTAGGGCTCCGGCTGCAGCCTCTAGGGTCTCAGGGTTGGAACAGGTTTGCAGTAATGCCATGTAGAGGGGTACCACCTTTGATAAGGACAGAAAAATTGAAAGTCACATCTCTAATCATAAAATCACAGCAAAACTGCTGGGTCTAGAAGTATGAAATTTTGCACAAGAGGTATAAGAAATGTATACAGCGTGTAAGAAATGTGTTGAAATATGTTCATATTGAATGTGGTACAGTTCTGTTATGGGAATTCTGACTGACTCTTTTCATTTCTAGCAATGGAATACGAGTGTCTGTTAAATATGTAATTAGGTCAACGCGAACATTGTTACTGTTGTAACACTGTGAAGTTCTATCGAAGCAAGACAGAGCAGGATAAGGTAAGGTTAACCTATGAGTATTAATAATAAAAATAACTTAAATTTCGGGTGGCATAGACCCATAGAAACCTTAACCTAGTACACTTTACATAAAATTTTTATAAATTGCCATGACTCGCCACACCTACACACGCCGTGATCCACCGATTCTGAAAGGGACAGTCAAAACGTACTGGTATTGCGTTCAGAATGCCGTTGTTGCTACCCCGTATACGGGTCAGCAGGGAAGCTGCTTTTTTTGTATTGTCTATTAAAAAATATTTTCAAAATCATGCTTACCTCTGGAGACCACAGCATCTCGGTTCCTTTGGGTACAGAGTAGCCGAGCTGCGTAGTACCTGTTTCACCTAGAGGCTGTGCCTCCGGCTCACTCTTGCCTAGAGGACTGGTAGAATTTGATGATGATGAACCTTCCTTCTTCTTTTTACTGCCGCCGAAACAGCCGAGATTTTCACCTGTAAATAAACAATAAAAACTTATTTGAGTGTAAAGTAACGTGCCTATAAAGATATCAATACTGAAGTTGGTTATTTTTTTTATTATTTCTCAAATAATATTGCGAACTTGTTCGAGGGATGTTCTTATTTTTATGATTATGGAAACTTAACTTAAAGATATTTTTAAATAATGTCTTAATCTTCTTAGGGCTCATTGTTCCAACGCCAGATAATTTTATTCGAGGAATAATTTTGAAATGGCAACTGTTTCATACAAAAACTGACAAACGTCAATTTTATTCCTATAATAAAATTTATCTGGCTTTGGAAAAATCTGCCCATAAAGTATGATAATTTTACCTTTAGAAGCGCTGGCCGCTATCCTCGCCTGTCCCGATGACTGCGTGGGCGGCGCTCTCGTGTCGTATAACGGGTCCTCGATCTCTTGACACCTGCAAATACATGATAGTTTATACACTCTTTTTATGCATAAAACATTCAATGTACATTGGCCAACGGAGACAACAAAACTTCAACTCTGATTCAAACGCTTTCCTTTCTGATGATAATCATTAGGTGATTATCATCAGAAAGGAAAGCGTATGAACTCTGACATAGAGCTTCCAGAAGAACTAATCAGAGTTGAAGTTTAATTGTCTCCGTTGGCCAATGTACTTTTTTATGATTTTAACTGATATTTATCTTTAAAAATCATGCCTGTATTCCTCGAAGAGTTAGGCAGTGTTCTTAAAAAATATTTAGCACCACATTGTTTAATTTTTTTTTTAGTTGGCTTCACTTGGTAAGCAAGGATGAGAGTACAATGCGAGTCCGTTAATAGAGCAAGGAAAAAAGTGCGCTTGTCCTTTCCATAGTAACTGCTAGTATTTTGTTTCAGGTCCTACCTCCAATGGGCTACTAAAGACTTCACAAAATGAAATTGTAAGCGATTGTAAAATGTAATAAAAATATGAATATTACCTGTATGACAAATTCCTGAGCACACAAACACAGTTCTCCACGATCTTGGTGCCGATAGCGTTGGCCTGCAGCGCCGCCCTCACGGCGTGCAGCAAGGCCTCCGTGAGGCCGGCCAGGCAGCGCAGGCGTCGCCGCGCGTACTCACCCGCCGACGATGCGTTGCGGAGCACGCCTGATGCGTTGCGGAATACTGTGGAACATCGGAGTTGTTTGGTAAAGATTGGAGAGATTTTATAATGCTGTGTGAATAAAATCTTATTAAACGCAGTGTCTACTTCGAACACAAAGCTACTAGATCCCTCTAGCTGGGACATTTTTTTTGAGGTATTGAGAGTCTGTCCATGTAAGAGAATCCCCTATGGTGGGTGGACGAAGCGTTTAACATAATAAACGACGGTAATTTAAGGGTCACACATCTATCAAATACTTGATAAGAAAGTGCGTGATAACAGTAACACAGTGTTAATATTAGAACACTAATTTGGTTGATATTCACAGACTACGTCAGGAGTCACACCGGCTCTCGTAGCAAAAATGATGATTTTTTTATTATTTTTGTAACCATAATGCCACTATTTCACTACAGCAAGGAATTGAAATTATTTAACAAAACCCACTGACACAAGACCTTCCTCAGGTGGATGCAATATCCAACAGTGGCCTAAAATATGCTAATATTGGTTTCGTTTCTCACCAGTAGACCAGTATGTATCTCCAGGGTTGGTGGGATGCCACCCAGAATGCGGTATGATGACCTTGTTGACGATGACCTGCGCTGCGTCGTCAATGATCGACTGTTTCAGGTCTTCGCATGACGACATGTTCCAGATTACACCTGTTACTAACTCTTTCACCTGTGGGATTTATAAAGTGGTTTTAGAGTAAATGTTTTAGTGCAGAAGTTGTTGTTGCAATACATAAATTCACTTAATCCCTTTCTGTTTACGCATGGCCAAACGCCGACAGTAAATATAGCCGTATTTCACATAGGCATACAACAGGTGAAGTTTGCATGCCATTTTTCTATAACAAATTCTGATTAGAAAGATGGTATTTGACACCACCATGTCTGTCGCAGACTACGTGGTGCCGTTGGTCCTGCACCTGATCTCTCTTCAATCGTGTCGGATAAACGTCCCTAAGGACTACGAGTGAGGGAAGATAGAGTGGACCTGTGTTTGCACACACACTTATACGTTCATACAAATATGTATACACTTAGCAGACTTTCGATTTTCTCGTGATATAACTATTGTAACTTCTACCTATTTCATAAAAGTATAGGTTCCAAAATACTATGTTCGTAACAACATACAATAACAATCAATACAGTAGAAGAATCTCACTTTTCAAAGTAGGTCAGCGGATACATATTAGTGCTCGTGACTGTACACTATAATAAGGTGCGTCATGATTGTTCCGGTTCGCCGCGTGTATTATCGTTACCTCCATATCGGTGGCGCGACACAGCAGCGCCATGAGCGCGGGGATGCCGCCCGCGTCGCGTATGGCGCGCTTGTTCTCGTCGTTCTGTCGCCCGTACGACAGGTTGCGCAGCGCGCCGCACGCGTTGCGGCACACTTCCGGGTTCTCGTGGGATACTAGGCGGACTAGAGGTGGGATACCGCCTGGAATGCCAAAGTATTCATTAGTAAATATCATAAACATTCTAAAAGACATTGCAGCTGAGGATCGCGCTCTGAGGCATACCATTAGCCATTGCAAGTGGCATATGTGCTGCAATGAACTGCCAAAAAAAACAGGCTGTATAAAAAAAATATAAAAGTAATTTTTCTAATACATCTCAAGTAACAATTGACAAACTTCAAAAATTTGGTAGTTAAGTTAGCTATTTTATCGCCAATAGCGATTTTTTTCCGAAATCGAAATTTGAAAGATTTCTATCTAAGAACATAGAACAGTGTAGTGTTATAGTCAATAATACGGTTTCGATAACCAGTTTTTGCCCACATGAATTAGAGTACGCAATGTTGTACCTAACGGCATACAACTTAAAATCCAAATTACCTAAACTCCTAGTCTTCTGTTTATTAGGATCGTCCATATAAGTGAGATGCTGTAAATAAGCCGCTGCATTGGCTTTCACGACATCGGAAGGCGAGTTGAGGAATCCTATCACTTCGGGTAAGTTCGGATCGCGCCATTGTAAGCCTCCGGTTTCTTCGCGACCGCCGACGCTGCCGTGGACTGTGAATAGAGGAATTTCAATGAGAATGCTGTTTCATTAGTAGGGTTTGGTGGAAAAAAGAAGGAGCATAGATGTAAATGTTTGTTTTTGGTATATCTCGCAAAATGGAGAATCTTTAATGGCATTGTAAACTTTATTCTTAGTGCCTTAAAGTGCACTTGAAAATGACCAAGGCTGTTTGATATCTGCTTCGACGTTCATACGACTTTGCACTTTATCACACTAACAATAAAGTTTATTATGTTGCCAGACAAATTGGGCAAGTATTCTTTATAATGTATGTCCAAAATGATAGTCAAATAATACTTCCTCGTGACTATTTAGCAGCTCCCTCTCACCGAGAGGAGGCCTGTGTCCTCTGTGCAGTGGGAACATATATGTATATTTATGATGATTAGGCTACTAGGCCATTTTAAAAACGGATATACGTACCACTATCTTAGAAGTAATAAAATAAGCAAAACAGTAAGTTAGTGAAGTCGATTTAAGTACCTATCTCACCTAGTGCCATATTCGCCATCTGTTTTTGTAATTCCTCTTCGTCTCCATACATTGACTGACCACCGGCACTGCCCAGACTTAGTCCATTTTGTGAGTCCTGCAAACAAAATAATGGTTCCATTTAGAACTATTTTAGAATTATAATACAATAGTAAACAAGCACAATAATTTTTGGGTGGTGGCTGGGTGTTTTTCTATCTATAATATGTATGTATTTACAACAAAAAAAAATGTATATAAGTAGTTTATCAGCCATCTTGTTACCATAACACAAGCATTAGGTTGCTTAGCTTGGGACAAATGGTGCTGTGTGAAATGTCCAGGGATAAAAAAAAAAAAAAAAAAAAAATATCTAATTATTCGATTGCGGGATAAAAGTCCCCTAATTAAATAAAGAATTTGAAAAATCCCTAGCTCATTATGTGGAATAGTAATACTAATAGTAATTTTATTTCCAAAATTCAGTACATGTTACCTGAATGAGGCCTCAACCCCTGAACTACGATAGCCAGTATGACAGGGGTCGAGGTTTTTCCAGTAAGGGAGAGCGCCCACGAGCAACTAAGTTGCCCAGCAACTTTTTTGTCTCCGTTGCTGTCTCCTCGCCGAGGTTTGGACATGCGCACACGGGAGCGACAGCAATACAACCTTTTTGTTACATTTTCGGTTGAGCGGCAATTGGCTAGCCGGCAACTTTTTGTCGCCGTGCGCGCACTTGCATTGCAACCAATGGACGGCCGACGGTACCCAAACCCGCGGACAAAAACGTCTCCCAGCTATCGCAGCGCTACATGCGCACACTTTCATGCAAACCCGACTTGATGTGAGAGACAAATCAGTTGCGGAGATAAAACTTGCTCGTGGGCGCCCTCCCTTACATGTATCAGCATGAGAAGGCTTATAATTAAAATAAAAAGAACGACACAAGCAGAATGACAGATCATACAAGATTCGGAATGACAGGTAATTCAAGATTCGGAATGACAGGTCACTTCACCAAATTTTACACGGTGAGATTTTTACAGCATGGACCGGCTGATATATGGGTGAACAATAAGTTACCTTGAAGGGCGGCGGTTGATGCGGCTGCTCGTAGGCTGTGGGGTAGTGTTGGTACCCGTACGCATCGGGCGCGTACTCGCCGCGCGGTGACGTCACGCAGTAGTGCCGACCTAGCTGCTCCAGAGACGCGGAGTCGTACCTACAAACAAGGGACAGTATGAATGAGCTACTAGTTATATCATCTTGGTGTTACAAAAGTAAATTGGTTTGCCTTGCCCCGACAAGGCTGTCGGAAGAAAAGCGGTCGTCTATTTGATTTAAACTGACAAAATTTTCGGATTTTGCCTTGTGAACAGCGTTTAGAGGACTCCTACAACATTGATTGATGTCCAATACGGTACGGAAGCGCATCAAGTAGTTGTGAATAGCTATGCTGCAGGCTAATCACAAATAAGCCTTTTATTTTTGTTTCACTATTTATCAGGCTCACGGTCAGTTTCACACTTGAATACTTAACTCAGAATATGTAATATATACAGCAATAATCAAAAATCGAATTTTTTAACCGGACTAAACTAGTTGACAGTCGCGAGATAACTAAAAAGTGTTATAAAGAACTGCATAATATATGTACTTAATTCATTTATAGTAAGTTCGCATGAATGGTGTGTTATGACTTATGATCTTACATCATACCCTATCTTTGACAGATCATTGACTCATCTATTATTTGGGCTTTTCAATTAAGGTTCGTCAAAACAAATCGAGATGAACAAGGGCCTTACACATTTACAATCAAGCGTGTTCGGTATAAGCATAGTAAACAAATTTATGATTGATTTAAGGCACTGACTGCCACCGCGGTCACCGGTGACCGCCAACAATAGATTTTCTATTGTGTCTGTTGTCTGGCAATCAGCGTGTAGTAACAATCTATACAAATAAATAACATTGACGTGTCTGATTGTAATAACAACTTTTTACTAACTGCATATGAAAGTATATCGGTACTTATAAAAAAAAACTTTTTTAGTCATTTTTGTCAGTCTCTGTTTGTTCCGGCTAATCTCCGAAAGAGCTGGACCGATTTTGACGAGACTTTTACTGGCAGATATCTGATTTTATAAGGAGTAAATTAGGCTACTTTTATTATACAGAAATAATTGAGTCACAATATTCTTTTCAGACATCCATGCGAACGAAATCGCGGGCAAAGCTGGTTTCTATTTTTCCTTGGCTCGACACATGCTTGCATGGCCTGGCCTATAACAGGAAATTACCTATTTCAAGTATCAGCCGGCGTCATTTAAATTCTAAACAATAAAGTTATTTCGCTCAAGAATGAAAAGTAGTGTATTTGCATCAATTCTGCATTCGATTCGTGAAAATACAAGGATTTATGTACGTCCCTCTTATATACTGATAAGGGGGACGTACATAAATCCTGGTATTTACTCGGTTATGGTAGACAAACAGTAACAAACCTTTGTTGTAAGTGTAGATTGTGTTGCGGCAGAGCACCCGGGGATGCGCTCCGGGGCGAAGCGCTGCCGCCGCCTTCCACGTATTCCTGAGAAAAAAGTCACTTGATGACATTATTCATATTTTATAAAAGTACATTAGTATTGGTAAAAGCTACATGACCATTGACCCTATTGCAGTAGACATAAGGTTTAAAAAATATCTATATTGGTTCCCAACTTCTTATGTCGTCTTTATATGAGTGTATTGTGTAGTACTCAGCATAGTTCATAATTCCATTTCATGCGAGTATCATGACTTCAACAGTTAACCTTACTCTCATAGGAATAAGATACACACCCGCCCCTTTATTGCAAAACGTGCTGTCTCTCTCAGTTGTCAAGTCAAATCTTATTGTACAATCATCGACTCTATTCCGAATACAAATAAGGTACAAACCTGTCCCATATACTGTGGCACTTGCGTCGTCTCGACCATGTAAGCTGTCTGTGGTTGGTACGCCGCGGTACCATAGTGCCCGTAGGTACCGTAGTGGCCTGCACCTCCCGCGCCCGCGTAGCTGCCTCCGCCGCTCACTGAGACTGAGTCCATTACCTGGATAAAAGAGAAATCAAATATGAATAATAATTGCCACTCGTATTTTTTGCAGAATGTAAGAGGAAGACCCAAGAGCACGTCTCATTACAAAATTGTGGATGATCAGGATCTCTTAAGTAATAATACCCATGGTTTTTAGGAAAATGAAGAGAAATAACGAGAAGAGATCACAGACGAGTTATTTGACCCAAAAAGGATACTTCTAGGTAAGCGTGTACTATCGTCGACCACAGCATCACCACCAAGTGAGATAACAAGTTCAACTACCCATCAATTATTAAAAAAAAAAAAAATTGCGCAGGCGCATGTTGACTCTATGGGAGTTTAAGTGAGTGTCAAGTTCACTTGCTGTGATTCTGTGAACGTGTTTGACATCGAACTTGCATAATGGTAGCAGAAAACGTGTTTTTCTGGTCTTCCCATAGTGAACGGTCCGAGGTCTCCCTAAGCTCTGATTATTGCCAAATCGTCCCTGGGTTCGATTACTACAAACTCTGTGGTGAGATGCCTTTTTTTTGCTGCGGGGTGGAAATCCTCATGGACTACCTCCATCGTGGGGGTGACAGTTTAGCCGGTAAGAGTCCTGCATACGCCATGCCGGACTCTGACCGGCTAAAACCACCGCGGTGGATGGTGTTGATAATGACTTACATGCGGGTACTTCTGTGAGGGCGCCATGGTGAGATGTCCCATGTGATTATAGTGCGCTGCCGGCGACGACACATACTGTCCGTAGTCAGGCTCCACGCCCGCACCAACCACCGGGTAGTCACCAGCCTGTAGAAAACAATAATTTTATTTATTTTACAAAATAAAAACAAGAAAGCTAACCTGTGTAAATTAACGACGTATTTTTTATCACATAACAAGTTACAGAAGCTAATCTGTTATCGACTTTGTATAATTAATTGGTTGTTGCTTCTGTAGTCGAAAATCACAATAAATAGAATAATAATACTTACTTAATTTTCATAACAAACATTTTACTGATGATCGGCCGTCAAAAATTCTCGGGTGGGGCAGTGCGAGTGAGACTTACCATTTATTCATTCATTTGAACATAAGAAGAAATTTCTCAGTAACGACTCGCCCACTATTACATGGAACTTAAATATAACTGACGAAATGTGGGTGTACTAGGTATAGGCGCACTTCTGCCTCATCCTTCGGGGACTACAGGCGTTATGTTATGTTTATTTGTCAATAAGGACTACTATACCTAAATCTATAAATGCTTCAAAAGACTTGAGACACTCTCAAAAAAGCACTCCATACAGATTCCTGGTACAGAAAGCATATTACACGATAAATGAATATTTAGAAGAAATATAAAATCCGTAATACCATTTTCTCAGATTTATTAATTACCTAATTTGTTACTTTAGTTCATAAGTTTAGTTTATAATATTTGTTACATTAATTTTGTACTATTTTTTTTTTGTTTATGTTTTGTGTATTGCTAAAAATTTTAAACTGTTACTTAGCAGTATTTTTATAATAATATAGGCCTTCCTGTACACCCATTACCTAATGTGTAAGCAATATTTGTACGCCTTGCAAAGCAGCACCATAGTGACAAAACATATTTTTTATTTTACCTATACCATCATGTACACACGGCTACACATCAAGCTATTCATAACCAGTACAAGCTGACTTCTGATTGTACGAAAAACCTATACAATGTGAGGTCAGCTAAAACTGGAAATGCATAGCTTGATGTGTAGCCGTGTGTACAACATTACACCTATGTGTACAAATAAATAAATTTGAATTTATCAGCTTTGATGAGACCACCCAAAACTCACAAAATGCCTTTTTTCTGTACTGTCCTAAACACCGCAAACCGCAATGTTCCAGCTAAAATTGGTCCAATTACGTTGTAATCCTATTATCTTGATGATGATCTCATTGTATCTATTGAATCTAAAGGTCAATTCGCCGGTTGATTCTAAGAAATTCGCGCGGTTTTATTTTGTTTTCGTTTTATCATACACTCCAAAAATAACATAACGTCACGCCAGTAATTCTCAAAGGGTTAGGCAGAAGTGTATGAACAATTTACACAAATTTCGGCAGTTATGTGTGAGACCTAGGTAACAAGGTGAACCATTAACCGGCCATCTAAACCAGAAAGAAAATACTGAGAAATTAAAGGAAGAAAAAAATGCGTTTATTGGCTAGGTGTCACCCAAATATTAATGGAATGAACTCATATTCAGTCCATTCTTCTTTGTAATGTGCTTCCTCTTGATAACAGAACGGCCCACCAGTCGTTATGCATTTAAGCGGAAATTGCATAGTTATTTTCTAAACAATGTAGAGTCGTCTTAACACTTCTCTCCTTTGAATTTGTATATATGTATATTATAGTAAATAGTACCTATGTGTGACCTATTTATATATTTATGTACGTTTATTTATTTATAATTCAATAATTTTAATAGTTTTTTTTATCATGGTTCGGCTCAACCAAAGCGCCTGCCAACTAATCTCTTCACCACCCTTGGTTGACTGGTAGAGAATGCCTAAGGCATTAAGTCCGCCTTTGTACCTTACCTTTTTTGTGTGAGAAATGATTAAATAAATAAATAACTAAGAATCGGGCCATGACCTTGACCCTATGCTTTGAAATCCATGTATTGTCCCAGGCTACAGCTTAAAATACTGTTGTGTTCATGCTTCTTTAAGATAAGTTCGCCCCAAACTCTTCGTTTTCATAGGCACCTTTAAATAAAAGCTTTACAGAGGTATGAGGAACAGGGTGGAAAGTTCACTTATCCTCTATAGAAAAGGGAGGATCCTCCGACCAGACGGGTGTCTGTCTGGTGGACTACTGCTAGCTGCGCGGTAAACTCTGCTTGCGCGATGCAAGATTTTGCGTGACATCAGTGTGATGCGTAGTTCGCATGTGGCTATGTAGATGCCGCCACATGTTAAAGAGCATGACTCATTGTGTGATCGTACCATGTAACTGACCTGCATAGCTAGGTGATGCTGGTGGGCCAGCGCGGCCGACAGCTCGGCGTCCTCGGTGGAGGCGTCCGACCGCGACACCGGGCTGTGTTGCGAACCGTACGCGCCCTCCACAGGCCCGTTGCTGTAACAAGGATAAGTGTAACGTTAGTGAGATATTGCAGAGAGAGCAAGACCTGCGGGGTAATTGCGTAATACAATATCAATGGCAATGCCTTTCATTTCGACAGTTCAACATTCATTGCAGTATTCACGTTGTTGAGCAGACAAATTTTTCGAACCTATCAAGAAATGTATTAGCAATATCATTCAAAATTATTCAGATTGATGGTGTGTTAGGATATTAGGGTGCTGTTGGTTCCTGTGAGGTATCATGTTGTCTGTTGAAGCCTATGGGGGAATGCGACGCTTAAAAAATACGCCTTTAGGGTTAGTTGACCTTAGGAACAGAACAGCACGCCAAACGTCTTGAAGATGTCTGAAGCAAGCCCTCAGGTTGCTCAGGATACCGACAGAATAAAATAAACACTCGAACCTAAATTAATCGAAGTCTATAACAAGAAAAGCCCCCTTGAGACTTCTATAGTGTGATAAACAGGTTCAGACAGCTCTCTTTACGTAAGATCTAACCTGTATGTTCCAATGGCGGACGGCTGGTAAATACAAAAACGCCTTCTGTCATAATGGCGAGGAGGCAAGATGTTGCTACCACGAATAACCAACATCGATACACTGAATTTAATTAGATCGAAAAATGAAGCAACTAAACTTCCTTAGCTCACACGCTCATTTCAACGCTACAGTTCCACAGACAGTATTCTAGACGTTGACAATTAATAATGAACAATAGGTTTTAATAGATTTCAATGCAGTTCACTCTACGAATGATATCGTCACTTATATTTATGTACATCGTTGACACTTATTTCGAAGGAATACTTATCAAGGATGAATCAACGTAAATATCGACTAGGTTGGGAAATATTTTGCGACAGCGTCATGTGCAATAGAACTATTACAGAAATTATGTAAATAATATAAGCAATACTGTTACATATATGTTAATAATTATCATCATCTGCTTTGCCTTTTCCCAACTATGTTAGGGTCGGCTTCCAGTCTAACCGGATGCAGCAGAATACCAGTGCATGCAAAGACTATAAAACCTTAAGACCTAAGAAATATTCTCTATGAGTGCATGGGACGACTGCCTAGCTGACCTCCACAACCCAGTTACTGGGTTATACGATAACCCTTGGTAAGACTGGTTGTCAGACTTTCGGGCTTCTGACGACCCGTAACGACTGTCAAAGATCCACGAATGACAGCCGGGACCAACGGCTTAACATGCTTTCTGAGGCACGGAGGGGTCTTAGTGTGTGAAGATGGTCACCCATCCACGGACCAACCGCGGCAAGCGTAGCTTAACCTGATCGATGGACCCGTGCGACTGTTATTACTTAGCCACAAGCCCCTGTTAAGACAAGCCAAGTATTAATAATGACGTTAATTTTGTTGGATGGTAAACAGGCATGGAGAACAGTGTTGGCGCAGCGGTAACGGCCGCGACTACTTACGAGTTGTAGGTCGTGGATTCTAACCCAAGCAGGCCCTTTACTTTGTGTAAATTATTTCATCACCACTGCTCTCAAAAAGGTGAAGGAAAACATCGTGAGGACATTCCCTAGAACCATAAATTCGAAGACATGACGTGACGCCCATCCGCACTGGGCCCGCGTGGTGGATTACGGTTCTGCACTCCCTCTCACAGAGAGGACGCCTGTGTCCCAGCAGTGGGAATATTTTAGGCAGATTATGCTTATGCAAAACAAGCAGGCATCCCCATCGATGATAAGTGGTCACGGCAGGTATAGCAGGTGCGTTACTATCCCGGAGACAAAGCTAAAATGGTCGATATTGTACTTAATAACAGGAGAACGGATGGGACCTCAGCAAAGGTAGGAATGCTAGGATTCTCCTGGACGAGCTTCTTCACAAAGAGATCTACTGCTACTAAAACGGAGTTGGTCTGGACTAGAATGGAATGTCGAAAACCTATAGTTCACAAATGACAGTAGACATTAATGATGACTTTTATGTGAGTCACACGCTCCAGTGGATTGCCAAACTACTTTCGGACTCATAATCATGAATCATTAATCACTAAATCCGGGATTGAGTTGGGATTAATTCGGGCAATCCCGAAACATGCATACCAACAAAACCGCAAACAATTATGAAATTAGTATCCAAATGAAGCTGTGAACAAATCTCATGACAGCTTAACAACTATGATGATTAATGTCTGGACACCTACCTTATCATAAAAACTAGATCATTAGTGCTTAGATTAGATTAAATAAAACAGGTGTTCTTATATCTATATCTATAAATGAATCAATTCTTCTAGATTCGTGAGTGTCCCGTGTCTAAATAATAAAAGCCGCACAGGTCGATCGATCAGGTTAAGCTACGCTTGCCGCGGTTGGTCTGTAGATGGGTGACGATCTTTAAATACCGAGACCCCTTTGTGCCTCGGAAAGCACGTTAAGCGGTCAGTACCGGCTGTCATTTCTGGATCTTTGATAGTCGTTACGGGTTGTCTGAAGCCCAAAAGTCTGACAACCAGTCTTACTACCAAGGGGTATCGTATTACCCAGTAACTGGGTTGTGGAGGTCAGATAGGCAGTAGCTCCATGTAAAATACTGGTATTCAGCAACATCCGGTTAGACTGGAAGCCGAACCCAGTATAGTTGGGAAAAGGCTAGGCAGATAGATGATGATGAGTTCTTCTAGAAATCGGGGAAACTAGCTATCATGCTAGCAACCACTAAAGAGGTTGACACCTTACAAATTAACTTGTAAGCAATTCACTATATTCTTCTGTCCTATCGGCACCAAGTATACGAGGATAGCTAAAGGCGTAGCAAAAAATAATGATTAACTAAACAATTCAGCAGAGATCTACGTTCGACGTTTGCCAGAGAGCTATGGAACAGAGCATTCTGGGTCTTGAACTTGTGGACCGGGTTAAGAATACAAAAAAACCGTTCCATCACTAAAATAACTGCCACGATTAATTGGAATTGGGCTGGACCCATCTGCCGCATGTCAGACGATCAATGGGCCAACCGCACGACCCAGAGTGGGTCCCGATTAATGGCAAGCGACATCGCAGCAGGCCCAGACGGAGATGGCGGGATGAGCTGGACTCCTTTAGTAAAGATTGGTCCTTGGCAGTTCTGGATACAGAGAATTGGAGAGTTAAGGAGAGTAGGGAGGCTTTTGCCCAGCAATGGTACATTAACGGCAAATAAAAAAATAAAAGCAGCAAGATATTACGCACGTATATTTAAGTAGCGCCACACGTGTAGACTATTTTGATGCTTAAAACTTATTTTAAACTTCATAATACGAATGCAAAATGGTTGATAACATATCACTAGCATGCATAAATAAGCAACACGTCTAAGTAACAACTTTTGTGAGAAGATAAGACACGCTTCCATTCATACCTACATCAAGTTGCGACTATTTTATGTGACACGGAAGAATGGATAGACATAAAACTAGGCAGGCGAAAAGTGTGTCCTCGTAAAACCAAAGGAAAACATTATTTAGGATGCTGATAATAAATATGAGAGTTGTAGGAAAACATTGTATGGGCGACCTTCCATGTTTTAAAAGATGGCATATATTGAACCAGAAAGTATGGCAGAAAGGAAAATAGACTTGCACCCTAATTGCGTAACACACAATCAATCTCAATCTGAATCATTTTGAAGGATATTGCTAATCCATTGCTTCATAAGTTCAAAAAATGTGTCATATTGTGTCTGCTCAACAACGTAAATAACGCAATGAATGTTGTTGAACTGTCAAAATGAAACCGATTCCGATTGATCGTGTGTGACGCAATTAGGGTGCTGGTCGTTGAAGATTCCAGGCTGAAATGATAATGATGAAGATGATATAGGGTTAAGTGGGTAAGACGAGCTTAGAATCCATTTCAAGAATAGGAAAAAGATCAATATACTCAGCCTTTACCACTTCTCTGCTAACCTAGAAAGAATCCTATCTTCCAATATTTACCACCCACACCACCACACAACATCGTAGGCTTTTCACCTTTCGTTTAATAAAGTTCTACACCCCGACTACCTCACAAGCCATATTTTAATACAATAAGCCAGACTTAAAATTTCTCTCCAAAGACCGTTTCAAACACAAGATTACGAAACCGTACCAGTTATTATAAATCAATAAGCTGACCCAAGTATCTCAATACGAATCTATTGTTACACACTCTAGTTACGAAAACCGGAGCTTAGTCAGAATTCTGCGTGACCTTTTGTCACAACCTCGTATTTAAACAATAACTTTCTAGTTAGTAATATTAATTAATCTCGTTGAAATTACGCTCAAATATCCCTTCGGAGAATTACAGGAGATAAACAGATTATTATCTTAAGACATGACGGTGAGGAGGAAAACATCAAAAGGAAATCTCGTATGTCTGGGATGTTCAGGGGTTTAATGTTGAGTTGCTTGTCGTACTTGTACTGTACCTACGTGTGTATAGAGCATCTTTATTATTGTTATAAGAATATAAGCAAATAGAATTTGTTGAGAGTTTATGTGGTAAAAACAAAGATTTAAATTATTATTAGACTTGACCTCACCGAACTAAGGCGGAAGGAAAACATCGTGAGGAACCAGCACTGGGCCCGCGTGGTGGATTATAGCCTACTCTCCCTCTCACAAAGAGAAGACCTGTGTCCCAGCAGTGGGAACAGTATAGGCTGATTATATGTACTAAGTCGCGCAAAAAGGGTGCATGCTTACACAATAATAATGGCATTTCTATGATAATCAAGTCATGTCGTGTCGTGTCGTGTACAGAGGTGTCAAAATGGAACAGTAACGCGACCATTTTTTTACTTCATACGGCGAATTTACGATTTAACAACATAAAAACATACATAAACTCACGACGTCTTCCCATGATACGATCCTTACATACTCCTTTAGTCTCGTTTACGTTCATACATCAGATCCATTCTCGTAATGTTAAGAACGTTCACAGTCTGATCTCAGTCTCAATCTGTCAAAAAAAACTCAAATTTCCCTACATTTTGACAAGTTTTTGACACAGGTCATACACGCACGCCGGTTGCGAGTACTACGCACCTGACCTTTCTGAAGAACATCGCCAATAAGGATTAACTACGATTTAAATGTTTACGTAAAAGCAGATTTTCTTTATTCATATACCTGCGATTATTTGGTAATCATGATCATCAGCGTAGCCTTTTCCCAAATATGTTAGGGACGCTTCCAGTCAACCGGATGCAGCTGAATACCAGTATTTTACATGGAGCGACTGCCTATCTGACCTCCACAACCCAGTTACTGGGTAATACGTTACACATTGGTAAGACTGGTTATCAGATTTTTCGGGCTTCTGACGACCTGTAACGACTGTCAAAGATCCACGAATGACAGCCGGGACCAACGGCTTAACGTGCTTTCCGAGGCACGGAGGGGTCTTGGTATGTAAAGATGGTCACCCATCCATGGACCAACCACGGCAAGCGTAGCTTAACCTGATCGTTCGACCCGTGCGGCTGTTATTACTTAGTATAATATCTCTCCTAATTGTAAAAGGTCACGATTAAAACCTGACTCATTTTAATGTCGATAGATAAAGCACGTCTCGCTTTATAGTTTGATTACTAACTTTTGTTCAGACAAATTTTATCGAACTTAGCAAACGATGTCATTAAAATGAGATAACCTCTTCGACCGTCACCTACACGTCAAATATTAGCAATTTGTGTAACTTTGAAGGAAAACATCGTGAGGAAACCGGCATGTCCTAGAACCAAAAATTCGAACACATGTGGCATCTACCAACCCGCACTTTGCCCACGTAGTAGATAACAGCCCACTCCCTCTCACAGAGTGGAGGCCTGTGTCCCAGCAGTGGGAACATTATTATTGGCTGATTATGCTTATGCTATGTGTAACCTTCCTCCATGGTCCACTTGGAAGTCCCTGAACCGTCTCCGAACCCAAATAAGAAGGTGTAAATCAAACCTCGACGGAACAACGGCAGGGTGTGTATGTGGAGCTGTGTCACAAACTATGCTCCACCTCCTATCCTGCCCTTTGTGCCCCAAAACATGCAGTCAAAGTGACCTCTGAGCTGCCACCGATAACGCCGTGAAAGTGGCGAAGTTTTGGGCCGACAAAATTTGAACATCTGTCGTGACAGCGACAAGCAGGTCATCAATTTATCAACGCTGCTAGCTTCTGTCCGTGACGTCGTCCACGTGAAATTTCTTGTCACCCAGACACACCACGCCGCATCGCAACGCTTGCCCGCGCCATTCCTTTTTCGTTAAGGGTTCTTTCTGACGTTTGTTCTTTTCGCTCGGCACCTAAGGCTCCTAGCGTGATGTTAAATATCCTATAGCCATTCCCAAGAATTGGGCTATCAGATGAAAACATTTTTTTTTTTTAATCCGACCGGTAGTTCCATAGATTAGCGCGTTCAAACAAACAAACAGTCTTCAGCTTTATTACTAGTATATAGATATAGATGAAAATTCACAGAGTATGATTAACGTCTGTCGCCTCACATCAGCATAAAGGACCAATAAATCATTATCGATTTCTAATAAAGACATCAAAACATAAATTGCCGACGAAGACACTCCAGATTTAGCTAGCTGACACAGCATATCATAAAACTTTGGATAGTCACTATTCATCTTCCCTGATTATCGATCTCATCTATGTATACTAATCTTAACCAATAATAAAGCTGGAGAGTTTGTTTGTTTGAACGCGCTAATCTCTGAAACTACCAGTTGGATTAAAAAAAAAATATTTTTGATGTTGATAGCGCAATTCTTGAGGAAGAGGCTATAAGGCTATTTACGCTAGGAGCCAGAACTGGAGCACACCTCAAAACCAGAACCAGGACCCAGAACGAAAAAAAACGAAGTAATACCGATGCGATGCGCCGGGGTTGGTCAGGGAGGAAGAAATTTCACGCACATGAAGTCGCAGGCAGAAACTGGTTTAAAAAATAAATATTATTTTCCCTTACAAGTTCTGTTAATTGCAATTACGCACATCCGGCCGCTGTAATGTAAAGCCCTGAATTATTTAAAATAATGCTATTAATTAATACAACAACCGTTCATGAAACGTTTTCCAAATTAATAGAATGCTATATAAAATTTTATACAATATGCGGCACTAATGCCTCTATTAATGTGTCCATTAGTTTTATGACGTCACACGCCATGATGGGGGACTAACCGTTGACATAACTGCATGGATAATGAAAAAGTTTTCTTCTAAAAATAAACCAATCAATAAACACATTGTTTACAACCAGACGTACTAGAAGTTCAGTGACTCGAGAGTAAATTGAATTTGAACGCGTATAAAATAGTGCACCAGCCTGTATACTCGGTCTGCACTGATTTAATTAAGATTGTGGGAGGAATTGTGATGGCCGATCTGATGTGGGAGACTGTGGTAAAAGGCTTTAGGACTTAGGATTTATCTCGAAATCCATTGCAAGAGTTGTGAGTTTTGTGACAGATAGACAGACAAAAATCTAACAGCGGGGTAATTGCGTAACACACTAACAGTACCTAGCAACAGTACAACAACAACAATAACAACAACAACAGCAACAGCAATAACAACAACAACGCAACAACAACGTAGCAACAGTAGGAATAGCTTTCATTTTGACAGTTCAACAACATTCATTGCGTTATTTACGTTGTTGAGCAGACAAATTTTTCGAACATATGAAGCAATGGATAAGCTCCTTCAAAATGATTCAGATTGTGATTGATAGTGTGCTACGCAATAGGGTGCAGATTTATCTTTAGTGTCTATTAAAACGTAAAACCAGCTCAAATTATTGTTCAAATCGAAAAACCAACAAAACATGATTGTTTTCATGTTTTCACACCAATTAGAACAACAAACTAAGGCCATGAATTCAGCAAATCACTCGAAGAAATTGCGTTAGAAATCAACATTTACATTCCACTTCAAATTCGTCCCTTACGAAGATAAACAGGAAAGCCGGTGTTTAGTAGCCGAACGGATCGCGTAACAATATATCGAAAACATTTAACAAGTACGTTGTAAAATAATACTGCGGGGTAATTGCGTAACTAACTAACTAACAGTACCTAGCAATGGATTTCACTTTGACAATTCAACAACATTCAATGCGTTATTTACATGTTGAGCAGACAATTTTTTCGAACATATGAAGCAATGGATTAGCAATATACTTCAAAATTATTCAGACTGTCATTAATAATAATAATATCCCTGGACATTTCACACAGCACCATTTTGTCCCAAGCTAAGCAACCTAATGCTTGTGTTATGGTAACAAGATGGCTGATAAACTACTTATATACTTACATTTTTTTTTTTTTAAATACTTACATATTATAGATATAAAAACACCCAGACTCGGAACAAATACATGTAGGTCATACAAATATTTGTTCCGTGCGGGAATCGAACCTGCGACACGCAGCGGGCAACAGCACATTGATAGTTTGTCGCAATTAGGGTGCAGATAATCCGTGTTTTGTAAACAATTTAAGTGGCTTAACGAGGGAGATATCAAATGTACCGTGTATCGATCGGCACGCTGCATATTGTCCGGGCACAAATGGGACCAAAGCATAGTTTGTTCGTACTTCCTGTAAAACTAACGTTGTTATAGTACAATGCATTATTATGATTCAGTTAGAGCGAGCCGCTCGCGACAGTCCACACTCCAGTGAAGCTCGATTAAAACGCCAACTAACGGTTTGCGTAATTAATGTGAATCCTTATAACAACACCACAGTCAAATCAAATGATTGATTTTATAATTAAATGTGTTTGTGGGAAATTCTAGATGGAAATGTTCCACTGTTTTTACATCGAAAACGAGGCGAGTTTAGAAGTAATTGGAATGGAACGTTCAAAGGATCGATGCGTTCATTTGGGTTTAGCTCTGGCAAATGTGCAGTGAGCTTCAACCGTAAATTAGACGGTTCACGTTAACAATTTTAATTACAATTAAAGTCATGACGACGTTGCTGTCATTATCTCGACCGTTAATAGCTGTGGAATAACGCACAGTTATACTAATGCTACTCATACAGCTCCATGTGCGTGGTAGTAACAAAACGACAATTTGTTGTAAATTAAAGCTATTGTTCATGCATTAGATTCCAAATTAATTTATATCCTACAACTGGACTAGCTTTACTTCTTAATGATACAGTAACACTAAAACTAGCCTGCGTTTCTATGCTATGCTTACAACTAAGGTTCAGTTCAGACTAAAATACAATACTGATACTCAGCCGCATCCGGCACGCTGCTAGACACTTGCTTAGACTAAGACAAGGCTAACGGTGCAAATTAATTCAATTAGTTTCCTTAAGCTCAATGGAATTAATTTGTGCACATTGTCAATATCTAGAATATCAATTATCGCATTGATATCATATAAATATATTGACAATGTGCACTCCATAATTGGCGGCAATCGTAAGTAGCTTATGTACGGACTACTACAATCTGTCAAATTTCTTTGATAGATTTTCAACTTTATCGCTAAAGCTTTAAGGCTCAAGGTTGATTGGGAAAATTTGACAGTTTCGGGTAGCTTGACCTGCCGGCGTCTGTACGAGACGATCTTCACGCAGAGTGACTTTCTTGGTGCACACTACCTTGTCTACGCTTCTTCCTCTTTTATCAGATTTCTTTCATCTCCGATGTTTTGACAACTACCAGTGCCGTGCATAATATCAATCTCTACACATATTTTGGAACCGTTTTTCCTTGAAATCCCTTCACCACTGTTAGCTAGGGTCTCAATAGCATTCTATTTAGCGCTCTAGTAAATAAAAATCAAAATATTTTATTTCACAACGTCAGAAGCTAAGTGCACGGTTACAATTAGGCGTTTCCTATGGAGAAGAGCCGGAAAGGAACTCCACGGCTACTCTTTTAAAATTAATTGGCTTTTTACAATGTTCTCAAATTACAATATTAATAGGTATGGGAGTAATGTTGCTTGTCTCTCTCTCTAGTTCTATATTCTAGTGTCCCTTTTGCTCTCGTGGGTTCGAACCCAGATAGGCACTTTCCTTTCTGTAAATTCATTTCACATCACCACTGCTCTCAAAACGGTGAAGGAAAACATCGTGAGGAAACCGGCATGTCCTCGAGCCAAAAAATCTTAGATAATATGTGACATCCCGCACTGAGCCCGCGCGGTAGATTACGGCCCACTCCCTCTCACAGAGAGGAGGCCTGTGTCCCAGCAGTGGGAACATTATAGACTGATTATGGTATGGTATTGCTCTAGCAGACGCAATAATCATATCACCGTTTATAGCTACGTTCACGTACGGTACTTTATGCCTCATATTAGCCGTCTCACATGCATGACGAGGTATAATTACGACTTACGCGATAATTTTAGGCTCAGCAGGTAATAGACAGTAACCGCTATGTTGACGGTCACGGAAATGGAACGCTTTGTGGAAATATCAAAGTGATTATTATTGATGGTAGGCTGATATCATTTTTGTTTGGGTACCTAAACATTTGGGTTTAGAATTGAAATAGAATCGTGTGAAGTATAATATAATTTATAGAAGTAATGTTGGACATAGACATTGATGACGCGAGTAGACCAAAGGAAGACGGCGTCGAGGTAGACCACGAAGGAGATGGTGCGCAAGATGCCTTTCCTTGAATTGTTAGGAAGAAGCAAAAAAATTGACGTAATTTTGCGATAAATTAAACAATCGACCGCGACTTTCGTCGTAGGTTAGAAGAAGGCGCTTACTTTGTGTAAATTATTTCATCACCACTGCTCTCAAAACGGTGAAGGAAAACATCGTGAAGAAACCGGGACGTCCTGGGACGAAAAATTCGGAGACATGTGACATGTACCAATCCGCACTGGGCCCACGTGGTGGATTACTACCCACTCCCTCAACGAGAGGAGGCCTGTGTCCCAGCAATGGGAAGATTATAGGCTGGTTATGTGAAAGAAACGGATAGAACGTTTTTGACCGAGTGGTGAACGAGCCTCAGCAGTGTAATAAAAACACTACATGCTAAGTAATATTAATAATGAAGACGACGACAAAGTAAAACCAAAATTCAGTACTTCCAAGAAATCGTTTCACAGAAAACTTCTAACAAATACCTTTTATACTCTCAATTTTTTTTTTATTTAACAAAAGGCTACGTAATAAACAAGCCCTCTGAAACCTCTGAAAATGTTGTTTTTAAGTCAGCTTTTCCTCAAATTGTTTATTGGCTTAATATCAATCAATCGTTTGATTTGGTTTCATTAATATCAATCTTGAATTTTATTTTTTGAAGATTTCTCCTAATCGTGACCCGCAGAGGGTGGGCACCCCTGCCCCACCCAGCAGTAGGCGGGGAATAATTAGTTTGCGTCCTACTACAAGGTTTATGAGAGGCATTTGTTTGTTTTATGTAAGTCTCATTTTCTTCAATTATCACTGCAGATATTTCTCAGAATCCACTTCTCTAATCTTTACCAGGGTTTCTTAGTATTTTTGAGGCTATAATACTCGCGTAAGTACTTATACGTAAGTACGTCACAGTTTGTTTCCTTCATCGTTATCAGCTTATGTTGTGTACTCCTGCCTCTCGAAACACGCATCATTTTACGGAATCCTTAGCTAGCTACAAACGTATGATTGCCGTATGAAGAACGTTCACAGTCTGATCTGTCTCATTCTGTCAAAAATACCTCTAATTTCATTCACAAGTTTGACAACATTTTTGACATTTGTTTGTCGCCAAGATGAGACTGCGACTAGATTCTGAACGTTTTAAATTACGAGCATTGGCCTTCAGGTTTCCACTCAAGAACACAGTTTTCATTTATAAGTCTTCAATCAAACATCCAATGGCGCAACAATGACCCAAAGCTGCACCACAGTTGCGCCACAACACTCATAAAATGACCTATTCTGATCGTTACAAAACACGTAGGTAATTGAGCATACACTATTACCTGCTTCATTGATAAATCTGGCCAGAACTACGCGAGCACTATGAACGGATTATTGTAAGCCGGAACTGGTAGAATTTTATGAACCGTTAAAACCGTAAAGCGGTAATTGAGTGGCGATCCGAACAATTATAACTATTTCCGCTTTGGGCTCCTAAAAAAGGACAATATGATAAGTGACGTCATGAGGTCGTATCGATGCCGCACCGCATTGCAATCTGCGGACGCATTCCCAACTTGTGACGTCAGACATGATCCGGCGCATCGACCGCGCGTTACTTTTGTTTTAATTGTTTTTTATTGGTACGTCCGTTGTAAATTTAATAATACAATATACAGTAATTTATTCACGTGTTATTCAGCAGTTATGAATTTGTCGAAAAAGCTGCTTACTTTTACCGTTTTACGATGGTTTTAGTATATATCAGCTGCTTTCCAAGTCAGTTTGTAAGTTCGCAGGTACATTAATGGACCAGACAAAGGATTTTCAACGGCGAAGGCATTAGTGCTGAATAAAATATTGACATCCAGCTGCATCTACGTAAGCTGGGAGCCGATCTCCAGAGACAAGCTAGGTGGCTTTAATTACTTGATAAGACAGGGCTGATTGTGCACGGATTATGTTTGGGCAACGGGTAAATGAGATCTGGGAAAGATTGTACGACGTATTCCTTGAGAAGGCGTACAGCTCACCCTCATTCCGCTTGTTATGTTAAAACCTTATGTAACAGGGGGACAGATAATGGTCATCTACCGGGCTCTAATCCAGACTCTGGGCTGTAAGCGAGAAATTCCTGATGAAAAACTCAATAACACTCTGCTCAGATGGGGATGAAACCACAGGACCTATTTGCTGAGCAGTCACGCTTACAACTGAGGCATCGTCGCTACATGCGAAGTACGCATCACACTGACGTCACGCAAGAATCCTGCATCGCGCAAGCGAAGTTTACCGCGCGACTAGCATAATATATAATTCAATTCCGACATCAATCGTCTGGCAGTAGCCCACCAGACACAACACCCCTCTGGTCAGAGGATGACTGAAGTTTACATCCTGTTCTTCATACCTCTATACTAGACCAATCCGGAAGTTATTGTACAGACGCCCAGCACATCAAGCTACTACAATCTGTCAAATTTCTTTAATAGATTTTCAACTTTATCGCTAAAATATTAAGGTTCAAGATTGATTGGGAAAATTTGACAGTTTCGGGTAGCTTGACCTGCTGGCGTCTGTACATTCACGAGAATAATATACACGCAAGATTCAAAAGCAATTTTCTCGGAAAGTATTGACAGGTGTTACGACCACAGTATTATGAAATAGGACTTCTCAAAGTTGCGATTTTTATTTCACGAGAAAAACTTTAAGTTTTGCTTAACTGTAAGGTATAATAAACGTCCCTGTCAATAACTTACGGACATGTTGCGATATACAGGGTAGCAAGGACATCGACGCGCAAACTGTAACCATGAATTCAACACATGATTCTAGGCCCCCTAGCGTAGGAAGTATCAGAATCATATACTGAATCCATGGTAAAAGGTTGCGCGTCCATGTCACTACCACACCCTGTAAACCTTTTATTATCGTTACTCAGTGTACAGTCAACAAAAGATAAGTATGCAGGGTCGTCGCATATAGTTGAAGTTTAGTAAGAAACCGATGGATGTTTTCGAATGAAATTTAGTTTGAAAATGAACTGTTTTTTTTTCTATTAATTAAAGTAAAATATCCGGAAACATCCATCGGTTTCTTACTAAACTTCAACTATATCCGACGACCCTACATACTTATCTATTTTGTTGACTGCACCAGCAGTACATCAGAATATTATTGATAGCATAGCAAGTCGAGTAAACAAGTCAACAACATCGGTCTTGAACAAACATCACATAAATTAGGATCGGCATTGCACTGATAAGGGACCGACACCAATATCAGTGCCAGCGTATTGATACTGTGATAAGACATTTGATAAACCGGATACCTAGAACATTTAGCTGCAATAACACTGAAGTTGATTTTTATAATCGCCATTGAATCAAACCCAACAGAACATCACGAAAAATTGATAATTGGCTACTTAGAATTTCTTGTCAAAAATGTTAATTTCAAAATAGTTCAATGTTTTAGGCAGCACCCTAATTATGTAACAAACTATCAATCTCAAATTGAATAGTTTGCTCAACAACTTAAATAACGCAATGAATGTTGTTGAACTGTCAAAATGAAGCCATTCCTACTTTTAGTAAGTTACGCAATTCCCCCCCCCCCCCCTATTGTGGATGGGAATTCATCAAATGACCCTCCCGCTCTGGGTGGAGCGGAAGGGAGTGTCAGACTCTTACTGACTAAAACCCACCCGTAGGAACACGGGTGGGTTTTACTCAGTAAGAGTCTTACCTTTGCCCTTTATGTTCCAGGGCAGCGGTAATCCTTTCGGACGATCCCGCTACCCTGGTAGGCTTCGGCCCTGTCGGGCCCCTTCATTTGCTGACATCTCTTTAAGGCGCGCGTGGAACACAAACGCGCCGTCCAGCACGGGCCCGGTCCTGATCGGACGGTGAGCTACCCATTTACTCTCTGCCCGCAGGCCCGCGCCTACGGTGGCCGGGAGTCGTTACGTGGCTCCCGACGCCCGGAGCGTCTCCCGCGGCGGCTGAGGCGTGAGGTTCTCTCCCTCAGCCTTCCCGCCACCTCCTTCGCTAGCATGACTGCTTCGCAGAAGGAGGTGACTGCCTCCCACCCTCTCGCCCCGGACCATGGCTTGAACCAGGGCCGGACGCGAGAGGTGCAATTACCCCCCTTAAGTCATCACGACTTGATCAATAAATTGGCGGTTACACAAAGTTCAAGCTCCTACTAAAACCGTTGTCCTTCATTGAAATCCATGGTAATTAGGAAGTAATCCATGCTATTCCTACAGGCCGTAAACGCGGACAAAACAAATATAAAGAACAAATTCTTTCGCGTTAACTGTTTAATTATTCAAACAATAAATGTAATGTAAGACCTTTATGCCACTCGCGGCCCAGCGAAAACACAAAGCACGGCACAAAATAAAATTACGTATAAAATAATTACCTTTGTTCCAGTTAATGTACACGTAAATATCAGGTTTTGGTCCGTTTGCGCAACCCTTTCGATTTTACGGAAATCTTTTTTATTTTTTCTTCGCAACCAAAAAGGGTTTTCACGAAGTTTGCAAGCTTTGTGCGCGTTTTCTCATTATGGGCGACCAGTCGTTATCAGTGTCGTAAAAATTCGAGCAAATATTCACTGCCATCAGCCGGATCGATGGGATCAAGCGGCGAACTTTAGACACCACTGTTCAGATTGCACCATCTCGTTTCGGAATCTCCTACCCCCACAGGAAACTTTTAAAACCATTCCTTCTCGATTATACTTACTCACATTTGCATTTGAAATGAGACAATTTTTATGTCTATGCCCTAGAGTTCTGCAGTTGTACCTACATACTAAGTGGAGAGAAATTATTTCTGGTCTGGTGGTAAAAGAAATGTATAGAATGTGTAAATGTTGCTTGTTATCATTTCGCGAAAGTCGTAAAAGTTGTACAGAGGAAACGGTTATTGAACTAATAGATAGTGCTTGGGTTAGCAACCTGACACGACATCATACTTTACCGTGACACTTTCGAACTTCGGCCCCTAAAAGACCTCTAAAATGAATCTTTCCTTGCCTTGCACACTTGAAAAGTAGACGCCACGCTTTCAATGGGAAAATCTTTACACCAAGCAAATTTTCAACATTCCGTGTCCTTCCGAAATTGAAAAGGTCGTACTTGTGTGATATCCTAATTAAGCTCTGCCCACATTCAGCTGATGAGGACACCGCAGCCATTGCGAGTCAACGGCCTATAAAGCCTTTACAAACCGAAAGAAATTTCGCTAGACTACTTGAAATCTAGAATTTACTTTGCCTCAGACTGACTTCTAAACTAAAGGCTATATTTAGAGTATTATTATACGGAGTGAAAGTTGAATTTTTAATGGAATCCTTTGAGCTGCGAGTTAGCCACTACTATTTGACCTTTGATTCGCCAATAATCATTTCTGTACGCCCCGCGCTCCTACCAAACAAGCAAAGACGTTGAACAAGGAGTGAATTTTATTTTAAGTTTAGATTCAATAAAGATATCTCTTCTAGCCTAAGCAAAACGACGGAGGTACTATTGATATAAAATGCATTATATCGAATTCTCACGATTTGCTGTGATGTAGTGGGTTGAAAAACCGCATAATGTATAAATCACGATGGGTTGCTAGCTAGCACCGTAGGGACCCATTTTCTTCTATCGATTCTCGGAGTCTTTTCTAGAATTGAAGTAATCTTTGCCGCTTGACCAGAATTATGTGCCTAACTTGAACTTAGGTTTTCGCAGAAGTCAATATTCTTTAAATTTCTACATCTGGATTCTGAGGTTTTAGAACTCATCTGAGTAAAAACAGACGCTGCTGGATAAATAACTAATAAGGACACCGGATGGAAGAGAGTATGTAAATCTAACTATTAATCACACGATATTTCCCCAAGAAATCAACTCTGACTCCGTCAAGATTCTCTGAAGAAGTTATTGTATTTTGTCACCTTAATGGACTTAGTTTTTGACCGCCATCATCTTTCTGCCCTTGTCCAATGTTACTTGGGGTCGGCGCTACACGTTTTTTTCTTTAATTCCCTCATTCCTTCCCTTACCTTTTATATCAGTCCTCTCATCCATCCATCTTTTCTTTGGCCTTCCTCTCCTTCTCCATCCTCAGTTTAAGACCAGACCACTAGGCCATTTTCTTCATACAGTCTATTGCTATTCGTCAGATGTGCGCTTTTATAATTTCTAACTTGATGATATTTTCGTGGACGTCCACATCCATAAAACGGACGTGATAACGTTATCGTGGACTTAAATTTAAAAGCGTCTTCATATATTTCATGCACACATGTCCTAGAACCAAAGGAACATTATAGGCTGATTACCCTTCATATATTTCCATACAGTTTACTTTCGTGTATTATCGGAATGCTGTGGAAGTCCATGATAATATCGTCAGGTCACGTTAGAAATTATAAAAACGAACAATGAATGATGGAAAAACGTCGATGATTCCCTTCTAACTTACATTACACCCCGATAATTCGATAAAGCACTGAATCCACACAGTTAATGTATGTATGTAGGTGCGATAACATGAGCCTCATATTGCGTATTATAATGAGATGTAGATAACCCGCGCTTTAATTTAAATATTGAGTTTAGTTTCTTGTGTTATGTACACATGAATTTGAATACGTAGGTTATTTGGGAAAACAATTTTGTATGTTTTTAGAATATTTCTAAAACTTTGTGTAGACTTAACATGTATTTTGTAGGCTCTGTGGTTACCTACTATGTGTTTTTCTTGCTTCGTGATCCAGACAGTACCTACTGCTATGTTAAGAAAGGCATTTCTTCTCCCCTCAATGGTTCGTTAGGACTCAAAAAGATGGATAGTGGCTGATTTTCCCAACGCCAGATAATTTTACCGGAATAATTTTGAATTTTTGACAGTTCTTCCATACAAAAACTGTCAGTTGTCAATTTTATTCAACGAATAAAAATTACCTGACGTTTGAAAAATAAACCCTAAATTGAATAGAATAGAATAACGTTTATTGTAACCAGTATTACAGCTAGTGTAGTAGTAAGTACATGCATAAAACTAAAAGCAAAAGGTTTAAGCGCTGGGTTTCAGCTTAAACCCTTGAAACCGGTTTACAAAAAAATACATTTAGCAACAACGGATTAATATACATACAAAATGATGATCATACATTATTGAATTAGAAAAATTTGAGTTTTTTAAACAGTTGTGGACAGGACTGGCTATTATATCAATAAAAACGAAAAAGAAAAGAAAAATATACATACAAATAACAACTGGATCGCATACGTTCGGATTAGATTGTGAGGTCTATATTGATCATCTTCCTTCGAGAAAGGTTAGAAACCTGAGCTGTTTCTAATAACCCACTATTTCAGAGAAATACTAACAGTGGAACATAACCAAAGGAGACATAATTAGTCACAAACGCAAAACAAAGGAGGAATTTGGAAGACAGAAACCCTTGCTTTGTGCATCCAAACGTCAGGCGACTACAATGCTGAACTAAAGGCCACCTGTTTAGGTGGAGGGTATTTAAGTAAATACAATAGTAAGTTAGAAAAGGTGAACATTTTGATTTACAAGTACAACACTGCCTAAAAGAAAAGGCAAATATTATGTGGTGAAAATTTCACGCAATCAAAGACTACAATGCTGAACTAAAGGCCACATTTCTTGGTAGTACTATTTTATTTATTTAAATAAATAAAATAGTAGTAATAGAAGGTGAACATTCTTGACTAGAACACCCTGTTAAAGAAAAGGCACATAATGTGGCGAAAATTTCTGCTACAAGCTGCACACGCAATCAAAGATGTTTCATCTCAATAGAGAAGAATGATCATTCATTCTACTTTATTAAGATGAAACATCTTTGATTGCGTATTTAAATTTCTTTCTTACTTAGTCATCCAAATAAGAAAGACATTTCAATATAGGGGGTCTACTCCGAAGTGCAAAGTGCGAATGTTCGGATCGGACCGACACATGGCCGTACCAAATATTATTGAAAAATGCGAAAAAAGTTCGGATCAGCTCAGTTGGGTCGGGACCATAGTCAATATTCGAAAGAGTGTAGGAGTGTAGGATCGGGATCGACGGAACCAAATAGTAACTTCGTAGCAGGAAACGGCCGAGTATTCGGCCGATACTACTTCGGAGTAGACCCGCTGGTTCAAACTAAATTAGCTAGCAAAACTCTTCACACGAGATTGGTATCAATATCTAAACGGGATATAAAATAAAAAATATTTGATTACTTTTTTCGTGAGGTCATCGACCGCAGTTAGCGTAGCATCAAATGTTTTAAATAAGATTTGTATTTTATCGTGTTTAGATACCGACACCCATTATACCAGCAGATAATTGCTAGCTAATTTAATTTGAACCTGTAAAAAAAATACTGCCTCAATCGAAGATGATAAAGAATACTAGGCGAAGAAGGATACAATACTCGATAGTTACCAGCTTTTTACATTCATTGTTATCTATTGCAACTCCAAGCCAAATTCCGCAAAATAATAATGTCAATATCAAGGTGCGAAACCGTAACTTAATCTTATCGAGTCATAAAAGTAGCAATGCAATAATACTTTTATCGTGCATTGAAGACACGTAGTAAAACGAAATGCAGTTTAGGTACGTAAGACCCATTAAATATACCGCCGAACGAAGTACTAATTAATGTACTAACACTAACACTGTAAGCAAGAAATAGTCGAGTATTCAGGTATCGATTGCATACCCTCCTGCCAATTGGCAATGCGGCTCCCGTCCCGAGATTCCTATTCTATACATGCTGATTTACACCTTAACTCGATCGGTAATCCGTTTAGAGTCGAACTTGGTGTATCTCTATTTCAGACTCAATCAAATGAAAATAGATTACGATCGAGATTTATTACTGCTAAGTTAAGTTTGGACGAGGTTTGTGTATCTCATTCTGGATTAAAATTAACTGGAGTACATAGTTTCAATGTTCTAGACAGAAGAGTAGGGTGGCATGAATTTGACACTGTCTTCAAGGTTGTAGCTTTTTAGAGAGTGGTGTTTGCACTGGCTAAAATAACATAAGGTAGTCATGCTATCTGGGTATATGTTACTACGAAAAATACAATAATATTAAAACTCTATTGTGGTTTCCCACGAAATAAACAAAGAAACAGCCAAAATCCTCATCGTCATGGAGGTCCTTTACACAACAGCAAAGCATATTGTTCAACCGTTCAATTTCGCCGATTACCTAAACATTTCCGGAAACCGGAGTACACACATCAATACGATATTCTATTAGCGAGTATGAGAAAAGAGAATTTATGTGACGTTTATGTAAACATCTACAAGTAAAAGGGTACACCCATCAACAAGAATAGAAATATCGTGTGTGAAATTTAAAAAGCTGGGCGTGTGTATTTCCCGAGAAACGTGGAAAAACAAACAAAGATATATACCAGCTCTTCTTTTTAATCCCTTGTTTTGTGTACCACACAGAAAACCTTGACGGTTGAGAAGGCAACACACAAAGCACATTGCCAACAGGCGTTAGACAGAATTCGTAGAAGTAGAATAACATGATATCCGGAAAGGCAGTGCCCGAAATCTGAACTACATTCTAAACTTGGATATATATGGTAACGCAGTAATGGAACTAGAACTATTCTACTTATCTTTATTCAGTATTCGAAGTCTATTGAAATTTATTTCTCGTTTTATGAATTCTGATTCTGAATCGATAATAAGCAGGAGACAGTATCGCGTCGCTTATTAAAATTCAGATAGAATACGCAGGGCCTTCAATATTTTAGTAAACATAAGCCATCCCGTTATGTCTGCCCAAAATAATACCAACAGCATTAAATATCGATCGTTTATATTAATATTTGGGCGTCTTTGCCGCCACGGAAATAAAAATACGCCATCATTTCTAATTTCGTGGCACAATTCATTAGGCGGACATCATTATCACCAATAATAAAAACAAAAGCAAACGTAATGAAATGTTAAAAGTAATGAGAAACTTCCGTGTCCACAACTTTTGCGTTACCTAGTCTCCAGTTTTTGCGATTCGCATATTATTTTGGAACGCTTTCGAGCCAAGACATTGGGTACGGGATCTGATTACATAATAACCACAAATGGGCAAATTGTCCGCAAAGGCACGAACTTGGATCAAACATACTCGTTGTTCGTTTAATTGTATTCGGATTACGAGTGTTCCGTTCTTTTGAAAGAAGATGTCCCCAATGGCCGTCTGTGCTTGGATTTAACCGTATTTGGAATGGGAGACATGGCAATTTTAAATTAAAGCAGTAGTTTACTCTGAAAACAGCACAGTCGTGGGACCGCAGTGGCAGTACGAGGAATGGAATAAGTCAGTCACGATGGCAGACACACGAGCAACAAAGGTAAAATAAAAAAGGCAGAAATAGGCACATTTCGCACGTTAGGTGTGCCACCGCCGCCACTTGGGGTTTCATCTGTATACAACTGGGTTATTTTTAATCTTCTTGATTTCTTCATTCGTGCGCTCACCGCGAAATCACGAACAGTTCCGAAGAAAGATGTAGTAATTTTTAGATTGCCGTTGTTTTCTTACATAAACATTTAGAAATATCGATTGTCATTTACAGCTAATTTTGTTCGATAACGAGAAGCGGGACAATATTACTCAAAGAATAAGAATGAAAGAATAAAAACGTGATTATATGATTACAAATTCTTGTAACATCCTCCATTTCTGTGAAATAAATCCCTGTAAGGACGCTACGGATTTGGAGTGGTTGACCTTGTACTGTGGAAATGATACGATACGAAAACAAACGCGATTCTGTTACTTATTGTAGACATATACGTTTTTTGTGACCCCCGAGACATATCAATTACTTAGCCTGGAAATAAAAAATAAAGCGTCGAAAAATAGGTGGTAGAGAATCAGAAAATTGGTCGGCAGAACCTAATCCGGAGAAACTGGAGCCACTTCCTTGTATTACGTCCCAGGCACAAAGGTGATAAGAATACTAAATACGCGTCGAAAAAACGGAGCGACTAATGTACCATTTACGCAGGGAAATGTAGATCACTCAGGAAAAGTAATCTTCTATAATCACGAGTACAAATTGTTGTGTCAAGTGCACAGGGTATTGTGTTGCTAGTAAGTACCACTGAGCCAATACAAGTGTCGGCGTAAATGATGTCGTGTTGTTCATGAAGTGATCTCACTACACGAGATGGGTAGGAAATGGAACACCGCCTATCTGTGTGGTCAGTTATTGTTTTACATACACAGAGCACACAGTAGGTACATAGGTTTCCACAATAGACTATTGTGGTTGGTCCTGCGAATCAATGCGAGCTTCTATTTTTAATAGTCAGTGAAAATATGTAATGGTTGGAGAACTTGAGTAAACCCAATAAGCTTTTTGGGAAGCTTATTGTTGATTGTTAAACCTTTCTGAGGATTATTCGAACGAACTGACTATACAAGGCACTGCTGGGAATGAATATATAATTGAATAACAGTTTATAAATGTCAGAAAGCCTATCTTCCCAGAAATTGCTTCAGTGTTTAAAGTTCAAAGCCAACATATCTTGGAATGGTAATTAAAAATGCAGTGGTAGCCTCAGCTTTAGCTAGAATCGAATCAAAGTTTCGGAAATCCGATCGACAGGTGAGACGTCGATAAAAAAGACAGCCAACGACTTCGGCTCGGATTTCCAATAACTATCATTGTTTTTGACAGTTTCGGAACACCATTGAAAGCTAATAACAGTGTCGTTTTAAATTAATTGAGTGAAGTAATCTTCGCTGCAGTACGATTTAACTAAAGAAACAGTCGAGTATGCAGTTAAGTACGATGAATATATCGAGTGGTTCGACGGTATTAGTATTACTAATCGATTCTGTGTCACCCAAGTAATCGAGACCGGAAATTCGAAATGTCCAAATCTTACCTAACTCTGCATAATCAGCCTAAAATGTTCCCACCGCTGGGACACAGGCCTCCTATCGGTGAGAGGGAGTGGGCGGTAATCTACTACGCGGGCCCAGGGGCATTGGTAGATGTCACATGTCTTCATGTCATGCCGGTTTCCTCACGATGTTTTCCTTCACCGTTTTGAGAGCAGTAGTGATGAAATAATTTACACAAAGTAAAACGCCGGTCTGGGTTCCTAACCCTGCAATATAATGTAACTATGGAAATCAGAAGGCCAATTCTCGTAATTTAAAACGTTCAAAATCTAGTCGCAGTCTTATCTCGGCGACAAACAAACGTCAAAAACTCGTCAAAATGCCGGGAAATTAGAGGTATTTTTGACAGATCGAGACTGAAATCAGACTGTAAACGTTCTTAAAATTACAAAAATTGCCCCTCAGATCGTGAATACCTGCTTTATATCAATTTCTTAGTAAAAACGAGATCGAAAACGACACAGTTGTGTGGCGGGTTGCGAAACAAAATGAGATTAGGGACAAAATTCTGCAAGCGCAATAACTTGCGAACTTGTTCAGGAGCACAATGAGTTGAAAATGAAGGAGGCCCTGAGCGGATTCTTTAGATTCCCCTAGCCGTAAAATACGGCAACATTAACATTACTGCAGGGTACAGAACTGTAGATACAACTCCACTAAATTCCAGTTGAAACAACTAAAGTTAGTTCCTAATTAAAACTAGATGTTAACGAACATAATCAGTGGTTATTTGGTTATAACTAGAGCTACAGTAACATGTAAACAAGTCAATGTTCAGCTTCAGGCTAGACACGCGGAAACTTGCGACAATGAGGTTACGTACGCTGTCTATTGAAACGCGACAGCTTCCAGCGGTTACTCTATAATTCAGGTACAACTGTATAGTTCCCAGTTATGCCATTAATATGTATTTGCGTTGATACGGAGCCAGATACCAAGCTGATGGAATTTTGACAATGTTACGCTGTTATGTGCTCACAAAGGTTTGATGAAATAGGATAATGCTAAAGGTAATGCCTGTAGGCAAACACAATTTAAAGCCTTGGTACCTACTAGTTTGTTTCAAATGTATCTGATGAAAATTATAAAGAAATGGACCAAATAACGTAACTGTGAATGTCAATTTGTAGTGCCAAATACAAATGAATTTGTTACTAATTCCCTTTAGTGAGTGATTGCGAAAGAACTCAACCTGAACAGGCTTTGTTTACACTTTTATCAGATTCTTTTTGAACAGACTATGCAATTGTTATTCGAAGCAATACTCGTAAAAGCCTAAAGAAAAATACGGAGCATGTCCGAGATTTCATTAATATTCCTATTACCTAGGTTCACGAAAAAGGCAAGAAGCTTTGCTTTTTCACTGGCTCTAACACATTCCGTTGATCACCAATTTGACCCTTAAAATGAGTTTTCCTTAGTTGAAACCTAACTAAATCGTTTTATCGTGCCGGAACTTGGTTCACTCGACGACTTTTTGCGTCAACAAAATCCAAGTTGGTGGATTAAGAAGAGTTTTTATCAACTTGGTGTAAATAAGAAATAATAAACCCGGGGAATTGCATCATGTTTAGACTGGCGTACGCCAAAAAACAGAGCGATGCGCCTCAAGTGGATTAGACATGAAGATGGAGTAAAGCTGTGACCGAATGGTGGCCAAGGTTAGGCCAAAGAAACCAGGGTCCGCCAAAAGCGCGTTGGGTTGATGATATCGTCAAACTCGCGGGAAACACCTGGATGAGCGATCCACAGAATCGGAAAGTATGCCAGAAAAACGGGATAGATATCTATGTGGAGGTCTATACCCAGCAGCAGTGCGATTCTATAACCATCTCACCGTGAAAACTTAGGTGAAGTGAGCGTCTAGTGAGCTGCCGGTCGATTCTGTAAAAATCTCACCGTGAAAACTCAAGTGAAGTGAGCTTGATGTGAGTTGTCAGTAGTGTCAATCCCTAGCATTATTTGGAATGACAGCTCACTCCACGCTCACTTCACCTAAGTTTTCACGGTGAGATGGTTACAGAATCGCACAGCAGTTATTCCAAATAATGTTAGGGATTACCACTACTGACAACTCACATCAAGCTTCACTTGAGTTTTCACGGTGAGATTTTTATTTTTTACAGAATCGACCGGCAGGCAACAGTGGATGCTTCCATGCTGAAATGATGATGATGATGAAGCCAAAAGACAAACATAATCACACTAAGCCCACTCGGTTAGGTCGTACCTTTTGAAATGGTGAATAAAATCATTTTCGCCTACAGAATCTGCCATGACCTGAATTTCTTTATAGCAGACATCTTGAAAAGATTTACACTGTAGCTAAATAAGAATCCGAAAAAGCCATTACCGCCATTCAACGCGAAACTTATAAGGAAAGATAGTATCTCAGGTTTCGATCCTTTTCAGATCGAAATGGAAACTCGAGCAGTTTTGGCGTTTTACGTGTACGCCTTATTATTGAAATATCGCCAAACTGGGAAAGGGTTTGATTTGAAGGGCCGAAGAATATTATAATATTGAAGTAGACTTTATGAATATTTTCTATATTGCAATTAAAAGTAAGCTTGGATGTTAAAGCCTTATCATGACGGCAATACAATAAAATAAAGCATTCTGATTCTGATTTGCGAGCGTGTTTTCAGCGCGGCGATTATTTGCGTAGCCAGCACGCCACGTGTGCGCAACGTGTTAGCCGCGGTTTCGGAACGAGAGCGGATGACGTGAATATACAAGAGAGGGCGGCACAAGGGAGTGTGTCTTTTTCTCAGAAACGCGTAGAGGTATCAAGCTGGAATTTATATCAAATACTCAGGTCTACTGACCCTTGTAGCTACGAAAAAAAAAATCAAATTTCTAAGCCAACGCAATCAAAAGATACAGCCGTTTATGCCGCAAATTTTCGACACTGGCAAGGGAATCAAAACCTATAGGGTACTTCCCGTGAACTCAGAATCTTGAAATTTGGTACGAAGCAACGTCTTATAGCACAGATAAAGGAAAAATTGCGAAAACCATTAGTTACATCATAACATATTATTATAATAAAAATATTTTTAATAATTTTAAATTGTACGAACCCTCGGTGCGCGAGTCCGACTCGCACTCGGCCGGTTTTTTTTTTTTAACTTATAGTTAGTTTATTTGACCATTAGCAATGATATTTATAAATAAAAATGCATCTTGGAAATGTATGTACGCCCATAACTTTCGAACGACTGCACCAAATTGGATGATTCTTGGGTTTATGTACTTATTCGTTATTAATAGGACAAGGTTTGTATACAATTGGACCCGGTAGGTGGCGCTGGAGTAGGGTAGGAGTAGTGTAGGAATACCCAGGAGTAGTGTAGGAGTAGGGTAGAAGTAGGGTAGGAGTAGTGTAGGAGTAGGGTAGGAGTACGGTAGGAGTAGTGTCCTAGGGTAGGGGGTAGGACACCACGCGAACGAAGTAGCGCCGGGCAGCTAGAAATAATTTAAATGGCAAAACAGCTAGCAGCTTTGCCGGGTCAGCTAGTCATTAAATAAACTAAAAATTGATCAAAAAACACATTTTGCAAAAATTTAACCATCAGTTACTATTTTTAACAATTAGTTGAGTTTAACTATGGATCAAAAAACCGGCCCTTGCTGGAACAGTTTATAACGGAACAGGGATCTCAATCGCAACCACCAAGAGTTTGCTAATTAGATTTCTTTTCAGATTACAATCAATTAGATAAGACTACTAGAGTCTTCACCTTTATCATGTTCCTCTGGAGATCTTGGACTAATTAACTTCATGTTAGTAATCATGTGGAAGTACAAAATATCTAAGTAATCTAATATGGCCTGACTAAGATTATGTCTCAACATTAAAAGAGACTGTGACCTCCGGGTTTGTTTCGGTGTTTCTTCTCAGAGTAAGAACGGCTCTGCACTGCATCCGATCTGAATCCGAGAAATCGCGGTCCGACGTAACCATAGTACTATCTGTATGAGGGGTTGCGCACCACATCCGAACTCAGTCCGTCCGAATTAAGAACATTCCCACTTCGGAATTCGGATTCGGAACGTACGTTGTCTGAAACCGCTCTAAATAGGAAACACCGAACTCATCTAATTTTAAAAACATCATTTAATTTTGACGTGTAAGTGTTTTTTTAACCATTTTACACAAATAAATATCAATTAAGCCGTCTATCTCCAATGTCTATCCTGTGTCTCTCTCATGTATTTTTGTTATGTATTTTCTGGTGTACAATAAAGTATACATAATTATATAAATAAATCTCCGCAAGCCTACAGCTGTGGTAGAGGCATCTAAGAAACGGAGGCGAGATAACCTTCCAATCTAGTAAAAGAGTCAAGGCCAGAGACAAGGTTACTGAGTCATTGAGATTTGCAGACACAAGGTTACTTTCAGCCTGGTAAAGGTACTGGAAGGACAGTAGAAGGGCATACAGGATAAGTTCATTATACATCTAAATAATTGATCAAATAAAGTCCACTTACCGATACAGTGTTCCAGAATGTATTTTCTTCACGCCGTCCATGTCTGCTGTGGTCTTCTTATCATTTCTAAACTCGACCGCTGATACCCTAATGGCAACTTAATGTATTACAAGGTAATGTCATTATGAGCTGCCCTTTATAATACTGATGTTGATTCAATTCACCTGTAACAAACAATTTTATGATCAAAACGAGTGGAAATATGGAAACTAGGTCTCGCCACTTAGCACGGCCATTTGCAAGAATAATAAAAATGTTATAACTTGAATAAAAGTTGGAATGAACGAGGGAACTTTGTGGTTCTCGTACGTATTTTTGGTAATGAAGAAATGTATGCTGCTCCGAACTGTCACATATTTTTTTTTTAATTTCTTGCCATGTGCTGATTGGGTTGCTTTTCGACTTTTACGTGACGATGACGTTCGTAACGAGGGTAATGTTTTACGTAAATATGTGCTTAACTTAATGTCCGCACCGATTCGGATATCAAGCGGAATGTCATTGACTATCACCAAGTGTTCATTGGTTAAAAATTTAAGGAATCCTGGATGCTGCTTGTGGATGATAATACTGCACCCTGATTGCGTAACCCACTTTCAATCACAATCTGAATAATTTTGAAGGATCTAATCCATAGCTTTATATGTTCGAAAAATTAGTCTGCTCAACAACGTAAATAACGCAATGAATGTTGTTGAACTGTCCAAATGAAACCCATCGTTACCTACTGATAGTTTGTTACGCAATTACCCCGCAGTGTTTACTTTGAGTTAAACCTCCGTTATTAAAAACAATTTTGCCTTCAAAAGGATTGTGGTTGTTTGTTTGTTTATAATCGCAATTAATTATTCTTTAGGTACATTGTAAATGGTATGCATACTTCTTTGCGGTTAAGGACTCTTGCAAGTATTATTCATAATTATGTAGGCAAGTATTGTGTCATTCAATAATAACAATAGGCCGCTTAAACTTATATGTATTCAACAAGTGATACGAGGCTAATAATTTGTCATTAATATTCTTTAATCACAATATACAATGAGCCGGTCTTTGAGTCTATACATTACTTACTAACTAAGATAAATAAGGACAAAATGGAGTACTTGTTTTATTTACTTTGAGTAGCATAACCAGCCTATAACGTCCCCACTGCTGGGACACAGGTGTCCTCTCTGTGAGAGGGAGTGGAACGTAATCCACCACGCCGGCCCAGTGCGGGTTGGTAGATGTCACATGTCTTCGAATTTTTAGTTCTAGGACATGTTCTTCACGATGTTTTCCTTCACCGTTTTTTGAGAGCAATGGTGATGGAATAAATTACACGAAATAAAGCGCCTGCCGGGGTCCGAACCCACGTCCTACAAGTCGTAAGTCGGGTTACCACTGGGCTACCACAGCTCTCTTGAGTATAACAACAAATACCGTTTTAAAAGACTGAGTTACTATGGACACCAAAACAAAAGTCAAATTAAAATAATGATCACGGGAAATGAGCCCAAATAGTGACCTCATGGCCCTCATAATTAAGAATAATGGACGAGATTATAAAGGCGAGAATCGCCTGCGTACGATATTCCTTCCTTTGTATGCAGAATAAAATTATCAAGATATTTCCATTGCAAATGGGTCGAACTTTCATTGGCAGCAAAAAGTGATAGTTATTTAATCGGAGCCCTGTCTCCTGGACAGCTTTTTAAGTTATGTAAACTTTGCTTATTCTTCAGCAGTATTTTACTAACTAGATGCCGTCCGCGACTTTGTCTGCTGTATTTTGTATTTCATATTTTTAGAGTTCTGTCTGTACCCAAAGAGTGCCAACGTGACTAAGCCTCCGCTGTCTGTCCGCTCTTCTGTCTGTCAGCGGGCATACAGCCCGCTGACAGACAGAAGAGCGGACCTTATGAACCATAATAGCTAGACAGTTGAAATTTTCAGTGTCTATTTCTGTTGTCGCTATAATAAAAATAAAGTTAAAAATTATAGGGGTCTTCGTATGTACAACAAACGTGTTTTTTCTGCGTTTTTTTTTTTGCCTTGTGGTACGGAAACGTGTGGGAGTCCGACTCGCACTTGGCTGGTTATTTTTAATTTAAATATCCAGGATGAATGTAGACTATATCCTTCTCCAGGTTCCAGGCTACCTATCTGTCAAATATAACCATCGGTTTAGTGGTTTTGGCGTGAAAAGATAACAGACAGACAAAGAGTTACTTTCGCATTCTTCTTCCTCTTAGGGGCCGTCTCCACGGGCGAGAGAATCGCGGCGATAGTCTCGCCGTGCCCTCAAATTCATGCCACGATGATATCGCTGTGTGGAGACACGTTCTAAGAGAGTGTATAGAAATACGTGGTCCGACGATAATATCGCCGCGATTCTCTCGCTCGTGGAGAGGGTCCCTTAGCGTACCGATGACAATCTAAATGGACTCGGCCCAGAATTCGGCTACGTGTGGACTAGCTTCGGCCGGCGGCTTCGCCCGCGTGGTAGTTCGATAAAAAGCCTATGTCCTTCCCCAGGGTTCAAAGTATCCCATACCAAATTTCATTAAAATCGGTCCAGCCGTTTCGGAGATTAGCAGGAACACAGACAATTTTATTTTATTTTTTATTTTACGTTCACATTTAGTAAAAAGCTGTTATTTTGACATTACGGTTATTAACTATCTGTGTGCCGAATTTCATCTAAATCCGTTTGCCGTTTTTGCGCATCTCCAGAACATAATTCCAGACAAAAATTCTTCTTTACTATTTGATTGAAACAAGATTTCTTGCTTGATTTTCAAGAAAAATCCTTACATTTTACCTCTTGGCACTCTCGTGGCGAAACGTATGCTTGAGGAATATACTATACCATATACATATAAATTATTCAGAAAACCGAATGCTAAGCGAGCGACAGGATCAAAGTTCGCCTGTCAATTTCGTAGAAAGCTGTCAGATACTCGTACATCAATTTAGATTTTTATCCAGCTATAGGTTCAATAAAAATTGCACACAAACCAATGATCTCTAGTTTCAAGAAATAATATTAATTTCGACAAAAACATTAATAACAAAGTCTCAAGTTTCTTCTAATAAATAAACTGGGACAAAGTTCGTAACAAGCCATGTTCTCAGGATTTTCTATGATTCATATGATTATGTTATAGGTAGGTTATCGGAATTCCTACATGAGATTGCGTTATTAATCCATACCAATTATAATGGAGTTCTGTAGACCAATTAGTCAAGGTACATCTCGCACATCTGTTAATTGGACAGTGTAATTTAGGTCACCACTTAAAAAATACATTTTTTATTCATTTTCGAGCTTCTGGCATTCTCGCTACTACCAGCTTCTAGTTTTATCCTACTAATATTATAAACGCGAAAGTTTGTGAGAATGGATGGATGTTTGTTACTCTTTCACGCAAAAACTACTGAACGGATTTGGATGTAATTTGGCATACAGATAGTTTATAACAAGGATTAACACATGGGATACATTTTATCCCGATATTCCCACGAGACCGAAACTTATGCAGGTGCAACCGCGGGGCGCTGTTAGTAAATAATATACTAGCGGCTCCCGTGCTTCGCACGGTTTTTGCGTTTGGCAAAACATGGAGATTTCTTTATTCTATCTAGTATGCTAGTTTAATATATGCATTTCATACATAAACCTTCCGGAATATATTCTCTAAATAATAGTGAAAACCGTATCAAAAACTGTTGCGTAATTTAGAAGAACAACGCGGTCATACGACAACAGACAAAAATCGACTTTAATCTTAACTAAGATTATAAACAGAAAAGATAAGATTTTTTGTATGTTTGTTTCTTTGTTACGCTTTAATGCTCAAACGGCTGAACGGATATAGATGACATTTGGCGCATGAGTAGACCATGGTCTGGAGAAGCACATAGGCTACTTTTCATCCTGGATCGCAGACGAAGTCGCAGGCAACAGCTATGTATTTTATAATATGTATAGATGCTAGATCCAAAGGTAAGATAATGTAATCACAGCAGATGTCGTTCAAACGAGAATGTTTGAAAAAGCAATTTCCTGAAATCGATATAGTAGGTTCTAGATAATATGTTACTACATATTGAACGATATGTCAAGGTATACCACGTTATAAGAATATTCTCACACCACCAACTGCTCATCTTTCCACACAAACCATTACAGTTGACGAAGGGAAAACTTCTAGTATCGCTCGCTCATAACAATACAGCGGAGAAAGGCACGTGAGATTAGAGTTGCGACATAATAACTTCACGAATCTATTATCTATATATATAAAATTCAAAGTCCTGACTGACTGACTGACTGACTGACTGAGACATCAACGCACAGCGTAAACCGCTGGTCCTAGAGACATTAAATTTGGAGGGTGTATTCTTCGTGAAGAGTAGGTATCCACTAAGAAAGGGTTTTTCGAAATTCCACCCCTAAGAGGGTGAAATGGGGGGATTTTGTTTGTATGAAAAATCTAATTCCTTGAGTTAATAAACTTGAAACTTGGCACGAATACTTATCTAAATAAATTATGAAGTTGGGCATTTTTTGTTTTTATAAACTACCCCCTAAAAGGGGATTGGGGGGTTTCAAAGTTTGTATGGAAGAATTTTAGCGCGCGGTCCGATTTAATCGAAACTCAGTACTTATACCTAAAATTGAAAGGAAAGAATAATGTATCAGGTTTTTTCGAAAATCTACCCCTGACGGCCTGAAAAGGGGTAGTCAATTTTACAGGGGAGGATTTTACAGCGTGACTTGATTAACTCGAAAATTGGTATAAATAATCTTTGAGTCAAGTAATGAACACATCCCAAATTATTTTTCAAAATTCCACCCCTGTGGGGGTGAAAAGCGGTGATACAGTTTATATGAAAAATCTTATTCGTTAGGTTAATAATCTTGAAAATTGGTATGAATACTCGCCTAAGTAAGTAATAAAGTTTATCATTATAAGTTTTTCAAACTACCCCTCAAAGGGGGATATAGGGGTGCTGAAGTTTGTGTGGAAGAAATTGAATGCGTGGTCCGATTAACTCGAAACTCAGTATTGATACTTTCGACAGAAAATAATTAATAATAAGTACCTATGTAAAGTTGTCGAAAATTGACCCATGACGGGGCAAAAAGAGGTAATTTGGTTTTTAGGGGAGGATTTGAACTTGAAACTGTATGTTACATTTTCACGCCTAAACCACAGAACTTCTGATAAGGCAAAGAGATAGATAGCATCCTGGGGAAGCACATAATTTTTATTCTGGTAGCACGTTCCCGTGGGATAATTTCAACATCCACGCGGGCGAAGCCGCGGGCAGAAGCTAGTTATATATATTTTTGGCCACAACATCGAGCACAACGTGAACTGTGCGAACTTTTTTAAAATTTAAGCAAACCAACAAAGTGGAAGTAAGTTGTTACTGTTTTCCGACACATTATACTTAAGGGGGAATCGCCAGGATCCATCCCACCAGACAGGCGCCTTACTTTGTGTAAATAATTTCATCACCACTGCTCTCAAATCTGTGAAGGAAAACATCGTGTGTCCTAGGTCTAATAATTTGAAGACATGTCACGTCTTAGCCCAGGGAGTGGGCTCACAGAGAGGAGGCCCGTGTTCCAGCAGTGGGAATATTACTGATTATGCTTATGCTACACAAGCAGATAGCCAGGCGCGGTCCTGCGACCGCGCATGGCTGTCTGCTTGTTTTTGCACAAGATTTTGGGGGGGTCCCCAAGCAGTAAGTTAGTAAGGCAAGTAAATCATGCAGACTCTCGACAGCTTGAATGATTTGGGGGGGGGGGTCATGACCCCCACGACCTCCCCCCTCGGACCGCGCCTGCAGACAGCCCAATCAGGCCCAATAAGGCCATAATTTTTTCTATTATTTTTTTATTTTACCACGTGTAAGTGTATAATATTATGGATTGCAATAAACGATTTGAGATTAAGGTCTCGGCAGGCATAGCAGCTGCGTTACTCTCAAAATGTCTCATTGTGAGGGAACCGGCATGTCCAACCCGGACTGGACTCGCGTGGTAGATTACGGCCCAATCCCTCTCATCGAGAGGAGGCCTGTGTCCCAGCAGCGAGAACATTATAGACTGATTATACCAGGGTAACCCGTGAAATTCATATTTTATGGAAATAGTAATTGAATAGGATTGTATGAACTTAGAGGGTTATATTGATGATTTTAATGATTATAATTCTGTAAACCCATACTTGTTACGGTCGCAAATTATATTTTAATCAACATACAACCAAACACTGACCTGTAAATTGCAAAAACCGTTAGAAAATTTTAATGTCGCAGGCTCCCATAGCGCTTCCCCCTTAAGTTAAAAGTCAAATATTTACTTTATTAACAGCTTTATGGGACGTGTGTGTGTTTGTTTTGGATGATGTGTTATCCCTACATCTGGGGTAGTTTGTAGTGCATTTAGTCGCGGCACGACCCTTTCCCTAAACCCGCATAAACCCCGTAATCTTGTTAAACCTTGTTTCATTTTGAATTGAACGTTGTCATGAATCTTTATTAAGAAAATAGTATCAAAAATATAGTTAATACATACGTTTACTGTAATAGAAACTTAATAACAATGATTGTCTTGATGTAGAACGAGAACCAATCAAAGTCGTCTATTTTCGTAACCATTCGACAAAATAGTATAGTTTCATGTTTAACATGAAATTATTATATTTCTGGTAATAACAGGGCAAACTGACGATTGCACTGCAAGATGGGCGGACGACAATGTTGCCTTCCGGGTAGAACACCCATCACCCATTGCGTAACACACTTTCAATAACAAAATCACAATCTGAATCATTTTGAAGGATATTGCTAATTCATCACACTATCACAATAATATTATAAAGGCGAAATTTGTGAGTGTGTGTGTGTGTTGTATGTTTGTTACTTCTTCACGCTCACACGGCTGAACCAATTTTGATGAAATTTGGTATGGACATAGCTGACACCCTGGATTGACACATAGGATACTTTTTATCCCGATATTCCCACGGGATCGAAACTTATGCGGGTGAAACCGCGGGGCGCAGCTAGTTGATTCACATGTTCGAAAAATTTGCCTGCCCAACAGCGTAAATAACGCAATGAATGTTGTTGAACTGTCAAAATTAATACTACTGTTAGTGTGTTACGTAATTACCCCGCTAGATGAGGTTGGCACAGGAACGTGAGGATTGGCAAAAAGAAAACAGAGGCCCAGCAGTGGGTGAATTCGGGCTGTGGATGACGATGAACTGGAACTTTCAAACCTTTTGTTGAAACGCGTCGACTTTTTAATGAACAATACCTACTTTCGTGGGACAGTAGAACAAAAAGTGCGCCAGAATGAATTAACTTCAATTTATCAAAGAAATAAGTGTAAGCAATAAAAGAAAGCTCTATAGTCCATTGTTTATCTGGCGAAGACACAGTCGCTGTTTCGTGCATTCGCAGTACACTTTGCTCATAACGGGGTTAATTGTCCAGGCAATTAGCAGAGTACGGGCTCGGAGGCAGCTCAAAATATTTATGATAGGACTTCCGATGCATTGCGGCACATAACGACGACAGCCGTTTCTACTCTTTGGATATTTACATTTTACAATATTTTCGTCCATAAAAATATAGATTTTGACTAGGTACCCATTTAGGGCGAAATCCACCAAACTTTTATACCTAGAAGAAGTCTTATCCTGAGAACAAATTCTTAGTTTTTCACAGTTATTCCATAATAGAAATGTCAGACGTCAATGTTATTCCACGGATAAAATATATTGACTTTGATAAAGTCAGGCCTTACTAGATTTTTGAATTAGAGTAATTTTTACTCGAAAATATTTTAAGATACTTATTTTTGTCTAGCGAATTCCTGCGGCTTTCGCCAGGTCATCGGTCACCGCTGGATGCGAGAAGCACAGAACGGGTCGAAGTGGCGGGAGGCCTGTGTCCTGCAATAGACGTCTTTCGGAAGAAAAATAGATTTGGACCATTAGGCTTTCGAACGATTTTTTTATAGCTAAATAAATAGGTCTACTCTTGACCTCTTGGCCTCTTGTTGGATGAGGTCTATGATGGAACGAGCCTGCCCAGAAGATACCTGTCCACTCTTGCTTTGAAGGCGGGTTAAATGTGGGAGGGAACACAGACACAGACGGCAGAGAGTTCCACACTTTGGCTGGGCGCATAATAAACGTGGAGGAGAAACGCTGAGGATGACTCGTCGGGATATCAACCACGATTCGACATACTTATCCAGCTTCTTTAACTAAGGGCTGATTTTTCCATCGCCAAATAACTTTTATTCGAGGAATAAAATTGACGTTTGACAGTTTTTGTATGAAATAACTGTCAAAATTTCAAAATTATTCATCGAATAAAGTTATCAGATGATTGAAAAATCAACCAAGAAAAACAATAGATCTCCAGGTTTCAAGTTATGTGCCTGACGACATTACAATAAAATTAAGCTATTATCTCAGATTAACTAAACCATTATACCAGATTCCATTTCACGAGACTAATAGACTTAATTTAGATAGAATTACAAATTCATTAAATTAAATTGGGCTGGAAACATCCATTTTGAATTTGAAACACTTTTTCGTGTAATAACACGAAAAATGTAAGTTAATGTGCGAAGAAAATGGCGTCAAATACTTTCGACTTGTCGCATTAAGTATATTTTATGCAGAGGTCTTTAAAAAAAACTTTATGACGAGGTAAAATGTAGACCGAGCCGAAATGGAGGGATGATCTTTTAAGTCTGCGGTAAAGAATGACGACAAACAGCTAAGGTATGAATTGGACAGATGCCTTTGCTCAGGGAAAGGGTTGAAAAGGTCAAATAATATCGAATCGTGGGTTACCTGAAGTGCCAAAGTGGTAGATGTTGGAATTACTCGTTTTAGGGAGCCCTGCCACTTGCGCACGCACTTAGCAGTCTAGGAATTTATTATTAACCAAATAGGTATGTGTCTGAAATATTGAATAGAGTTTTCGGAGTATAGTTATCAATTGATACGAATTTGAAGACTGTCATTGAAATAAAATAGACTCGATTTCTTAGGGGTTTTGTGTGCAAGATTGCTCCAGAGCTTATGTAGCCATACCAACTTTACTCTAAAAATATAGTTGAAAGCATTTGAGCTATCAGGATGCAATATGGCCTCATACTACAGAGAAAATGTGAGGAGAGTTTTGAGTATGAATGTCGATGGCTATAAGAGTAGGGGAAGACCAAAGAAACGGTGGATGGAATGTGTGAATGATTATATGGTTAGAAAGGGATGGATTAAAAGAGAAGTATGGAAGAAAAAGACATGTTGCGCGGACCCCAAATGAATTGGGATGAGGGCAGGAGAATTATGACTACAGAGCCTCAATGGACAGTTGTCGAAGATTACAGCAATGTCTACAAAAAAAAAAAATTGCTCTCAAGTAATACTCTGCACTTATGGGGATTCGAACATAGATACGCTAAATAGCTAAAAGATCAAATACGACAATGTTTGACCCCACTTATTAGTTTGACTAATCCCCTAAATCTAGTTTGTTTGTTCCCTTTAATAATCCATATATTTTCCGAGTTTATCTTGGACCTGACCTGACTGACATTGGTGAAGGATAAACCTGGTCTTGTAGTTAATATGATTCTGAAATCGCCAGCCCGTCTTGAGCAAGCACAGTGATCAATTCTCGTGCCTTCTCTGTATGAGAAGAGGCCTGAAAAGGGCACCTTTATCAGGTCCATCACAACGCTGAAAGGCAATTGTTTTTGTTCAATCCAAGTTATTGTTAGATAGTGCCCTAAACAATAACAAACCTAAACAGACACATTTTCTTGTTGACTCGCTGGAGTACAAGTAAATACATATTTGAACATAGAAAAACATGTTTACATTGTATTACTTTCTACAACATGTGTAGAATGACTAAGCAAAATGTGTAAAATGTTCAAAGAATCCAGTGAAAGTATACACACAATGGTTTTGTATGTGAATAAGTTGTGCCAAGTTTTAGTTTGGATAAATGGTAATTTTATCAAACAATAAGAAACCTTAGTGCATGGGGCCAAAAATACAGTTAAAAATAGCAGTTACTTTTAAGCACCAGTTAACTTTTTGTAGAAGTCAAAATTAGTAGTTTAGTTTGTGTGTTAACTGAACACTTGTCTTTTTATTCGAATTTTGCAATTCACCAAATAAAAAAAAAAAAGCAACCAGTACGTGATTGTATAATCAGCCTATATTGTTCCGACTGTTGGGACACAGGCCTCCTCTCTTCCAGAAGGAGTGGGCTGTAATCTACAGCGCGGGCCCAGTGCAGGTTGGTAGATGTCACATGTCTTCGAATTTTTGGTTCTAGGACACGTCGGTTTCCTCACGATTTTTTCCTTCGCTGTTACATACGTCATGATTGAATGTGTCTCAAATCAATCAATTATGTAATAAAAGTGAAATGGTAATAGGGAAGTGACAGTCAATGTGTATTTGTATTGTTTGTAATGCAATAACAAAAACTATTGTCACATCATTCATTGATGCTATTTCATCAAGGAAGAGAAGTTCAAATGAGAATTTAGGTCTTATCAGTGACATTATTTTAATTATGTAATTTTCTTGATACTTTGTGTATCTTGTTTCTTTTTCTTTCGCAACTGATTTGATGTTGACTATTATTTCAGTGTCATGTAGTGACACCACCGCAGCAAGGTGAGCCGTTCAACTTTGCACTTTTTCTTAGGTATATGTTTGTAGCTGAAAGGATAAGACAACTTTACAACTTGTCTTAAAAATCTTTACATTTCCTTGCATTTAATCAACCATTTTAAAAATAAAGTAGGTAAAATGGCAAAAAAAACATTGTGTGGTGACTAAGTTTGCTTGATAGATGGCTTGAAAGAGGGTGAATAGTAAGCTGATGGCTGATCAAGATGTTTCTATAGAAGAGTAAAATGTGCAGCTTTGGCCCCAAATAAAATGGGCAGAAAGATGATAATGAGATTGAAGTTGACCTCATCTTCCTGCCTTTGTCCCATGTTACTTGGGGTTGGTGCAACACATTTTCTTCTTCCATTCTCCCCTGTCAACTGTCACACTAGTCACTCCCTTCTCTTTAATTAAAATCATTGCTCAACCATCCATTTTTTGGCCTTCCTCTCCCTCTTCATCCATCAACATTTTTATTACTAGACAACAGGCACAATAGAAAATCTATTGTCGGCAGACACCGGCAACCACGGTGGCAGTCAATGACTGAATCATCACTTTTTAGTCACATAAGTTTCCTCAACATTGACAATGACAAAGAATTGACCACCATAAAGATCCAAATGATGATCGCTAACGGTTACAGACCGATGTTAAGTTAAGTTAATTTTAAGGTAATAACTTACTGTAACATTGGTTCAATAAATTAATTATTATTATATTGATTACTCACATTTAACTTAATCATAATCCTACAAACTGCACTTAGAACATTCACACAAATGAATGCAAATAAATGTGATAACTATATAGGGCTAGGCTAGGACATCCTACAATTTTATTGTTCAGTCTCAAATTGATTAGTCACAGAGAACTAGCAATCACAATAGGTTTACAACATAAATTTATATGTACATGTACTAGGGCATTATGTGTGCGAGTAGGTGGTACCCATGAAGCATAGCGTTTACTATTGTGTGATGTCCCGAATATAAATAAGTGGTAATTGAGTGAGAATTTATTGTCACACACTTTTATGTTTATGAGATTTTTAGTGTTTAGAATATTTTTTATGTTAACTAAATGTTTGAAACGAGTATGACCTGCAAATATTACCGCTTTGTCACACCACCTATGCAGAAACGCCTTGTGTTGACATTTGCAGGGCCAACATGATGAGGGATCGCACTAGACAGGGAGGTTTAGAAGAAACAAGGGGAGACCTTTGCCCAGCGGTGTGACACAATGTAGGCCAACAAAAAAATTATAACCAACCTTATTCTTCTATGGAATTTTCTTTAGATTAATGCGGTGCTGAGTTTAGTACTTAACAAATACTATAAATGTTCACCCCTTTGGCTGCTGTCTACTGCAAATGACCGTGGCCTGAGTCTCATTTCTGTTCTGCTAGCTGGTTGAATGGAAAGCCATGCTGTGACCACCTGAGCTGGACATTCAACTACTGTACCGTTGAGCTCCTAATGTTCTGAGTTAAGCTACATGATTACTAACAAAATAAACGCTTGCACTGACTGGACTAGTCCCCTCAAGTGTGTGGAATTCTTTCCATTTCAGGCACTATTCTACACTGTCTTTACATGATCTTACCAAGATTATGTCTGGACTTTAAAAGAGACTGACCCTTGAGTTTGTTTTGCCATTTCTTCTCAGGGGTAGTCAGATAGGAAATGTTGAATCCATCTAGCTTTTTTTAATAATATGACATGACCAAGATTATGTCTGGACTTTAAGAGACTTTCACCCTTAAATTTTTTATGCCTATTTCTCTCAGGGGTAGTCAGATGGGAAATGTTGAATCCATGTAGCTTTTTTATTTAAAATATGACTTATAAGTGATTATGTTATCCTACTTAGATAATAAATTATTTCATTTCCACAACATAAGTTGTCTCTTTTATGTTTTGTGTTGCTTCCATAAATATTGAAGGATAAAAGATTTCTATTAAAAATTAAAACGGTATACACTTACTTTAAAAAATATTAGAAAATTATATTTAGTTTTATTTTAGTAATTTACTTTTAAAAATGGACTTACCTGTTACACAATTTAATATTCTACACAGATTGTGTTCTCTACCATTTCTCATGAGAGACTAACAAACTTAAGTAGTGTGCACTATTTCTTATCACTTACTGGCCAATGTAGGTTACAGAAAAACAGTAGTAGAAGCACTAGATTAGCTATCAAATTTTACCTACTTACAATATCCTTTGGAGAAATGGTTCAGTTAAGATTTCTTGACACTTATGACCAGAACATTTTCTTGGATAACTTGACACACTTTACATACATGTTTACGGTATCCACAACAAGATATGTAAGAAAACATGACTAAATTTCACTGTACGCCACATCAATGAATAAGACTTTTAGGAATCTCAACATTTCTACACAATTATGACATAAATCTGTGTGGCACTGTTATCAAAACTCACGAATCACGGTATTGGCGGTCAATCTTCACGTAAAACACATTACCGTCAGCATCGACACGTAAATAGCGAAATGTATGAAGACTCACCGAAAATGGCTACAAACTTTACAAATGCACCAACACGGCAAACGCCTCATAAATGGAACGTGAGATAGTTTTTTACACCATCAGTTTCCCGTACGATTGCACTTTCCAACAGCTTTTACTATTACGGCCCCCTACTAAAGCAAGTAGTACAAACAGGCATGAAAAATACTTGACGACTGACGTACTATTCTACGCCTAGGGAGCGGTCAGAATGTAATCTTTTCCGCCGAACGATTAAACGAATATGTGTTAAAAACGCACTTACACACAATTAAAGCACCAAATAACGTCACTTATTTCAATCCACATACGAAGATCTTATCACAAATCACCATGAAATTATAATTTGGGCGACAACGAAGCGAAATCGTCCCTCCTCCCTTCACCGTAAATGAATCATAGACAATTACGTTTTTTTGTAGGTTTGACTTTGTTATGGCAACGACAATCAGATTCAGCCTAGTGAACATAAAAAAGTATATCCTCAAAAACGTAAATAACCTATTAATTAAATAATATTTTAAATGATTTTGTAAGTCCCCATTTATATTGAAATATTTCTAAAATAAAATTTAATTTTATTAAACTCGACCAGTTAGATGCACAATATATGTTCCAACAACTGAGTAAGATCATAGTATAACAATGGATTGGTTAGTAATATAAAACCCCGTGTAGAAGTTCAACTAAATGAAATGGTTAAAAAAATACCTCACATTTCTTCTAAGTTATTTTCATCCCTCTCTGGTGCAATGGATTAAACAAGGAAAGAAACAGCAAAGCAATAAATTATCTGTAAATTACCTTTGGTACATGTATCCGATTTTTTCTATTTGTACTCAATAGTGAAGCCCAGCCTAACCAAATTAGTAAATCGATTAAAGCCCACTAAGAGAGAATCGAATAGGAGCAAAATGTTAATATAAGTAAAGACGATTTAATTGTTAAACCTACGCATTTTGTCTTTAAAGAAACGTGATCCACTTACCGTAAGTAATGAAAAGGTATAAAAAATAAATTATGTTTAGGGACAGTCAGTGCCAAGATAATCGGGACGAACTGCACCCCGATTTCGTAACACACTTCTCTACAATCTGTCGAATTTTGAAATAAATTCCTAATCCAATGCTTCATAATTATGTTTGAAAAATGTATCTGTTCGCCAACGTAAATAACGCAATGAATGTTGTCAAAATGAGGGGTATTGCAGCTGTTAATGGGTTACGCAATTACAGCGCTGACTGTTCAAAATGATCGAAAAACAAAGAAAATTACGTTTTTCATAATAGATAAGGTATAGTGCTGATGCTACCGTAGTATTACTGTATTTTTTGATACTACTGATGTTATAATTTTAGACTACTAGTTTGTCCAGTTTCCATTTTCGGCATCGCAAAATGATATTTTCATCGATACCTATAAGTACCTACGTTTCAGGTCTTCATTTGACAAATTGTCAGCAAGTGCGCAAAAACAAAGACATATCTCAGTAGCTCATCTTTCTTTGTAGTTGGGTAAAATTTTTCGTCATGTTAGTTTTTTGCCTCTGCTTGGAAATCCTGAGCTTACTGTATTAACCGGAATTATTTTACTTTTTCTATCAAAGTATTACTAATCTTTTTCATTTCTCTAATGAAAATAAATAATTAAGCTTTCCTTTAAAGTTAATCGATTTTATCTATTTACAGAATTAGTCGACTAATCAATATCAGTACTGATTATGATAATCGGCTCATCGCTCTAGTGTTGTGCACATATATGTATGTTGTGTTGTGTGTGCGTGGTGATTTGTGTTAATGCTGATAGAAAGAAATTAAATAAAATCAGGTATATTTTGACGATGAAACTTACATAAATGTGAAGAAACACAGTGTTTTGTGTTATAAAGTGATAGTGAATCCGTCGGAAGGCGGTAATCGTGTACGTTCTTTCGCTATTTGTGGATTCTGGATCTCGTCGATGTACCATAAACAAAAATGTCAGCGATCCCGATTTTTTGTTTCTTGCTGCATACCCAACGTTATACCTTAATTAGATCACACGAATGATATAAAATAATATTAGACGCTTTCTCCCGTGGTATCATCTAGTTCGAACACCGTTCCCGAGGCAATAAATCGGCCATAGTAAACGTGCGTTTCGTGTGCTCGCGCCCGTCTACACCCGACCTATCTCATTGTTTATGTATGGAGAATAAGCCAGGAATTTTTATGGGGATTCGCGGTGTATTCTCGTTTTAATTGAATATCTGGAAACGATCAGGGTTCCTCGTCGCCTGGTAGCGACGGCGGGGTTGGCCCGCGCCATCGGCGTCCCCCCGACCGCCAAGGTTTTTCGTGATCTCTATTTATAATAATCTCTCGATCATTTGGTGCAGCATAATGACATTCTTGTAATGAAGTGCCGTTCTGTGGATTTGTGGGACATGTGCCAATTATTGTGCCCGTGACGAAACGCGCCGCGGATTAGTTTTGTATGTATACAAATGCACAACAGCACTGTTTGACTGACATGGGATCACATGGAATTATATCACAGTGTTGATCCATGGTCATGCCCTGTACTGACCACTGACCGCGTTTGGATGTGGTAAACTCCTGTAAATGTGTTATTTATCACATTATCAGACAAACAGGTACAGTCATAGATAATATTTTATTTATTTACAATCAAAACAACATACATTGTAATATTTATTATCATTGTTTGTCTTCTGGTTGCAAAAAACTTGATACAAAAAATGTTGCATAAAATTATCTTAATCCTAATAATTTATTCATGACAGGTAGTCTCATAAGTGTAGCATCAAGGCCTTTCATCTTACTTCTGTTTATCAGTTATATTTATTTATTTAAGCATTTTTACATACCTATATGAACAGACAAGAAGAAAAATTGGTACTACGGTGCTACTTATTTCTAAAGAAATGTCTTCCAACATACTTGCAATAGGAAAGTAGATAGATGTAGATAGTGTGTGTAAGAGTAAAAGACAAAATAAAACACATAAAATCAATAACAATTCACATAATCAAGTAAATTTCATAAAGCTGGTACTACTTTTGAAACAATAGTGGTACCAGCTTTCAGAACATATATTTTGGAAATGCTATGATGCATTTTCAAAGCATTGGTTGCAATACAACTTTTAAAGGCCTCCGTCCTGGAGTGGGACAGGACTGACTAGCATAAAATGACAATTAAAAACATTTGAGTGCTTATTTGTCACTACTGAAACAGATCTAATCAATGGTTGGTTTAGGAATAATCATTTTTTAAACAGCCCTTTACAAGGACCACCCTTAACCGCTTGCTAATTTATGCTGAAGAAAATAAGCTGCAGATCAAATTGTTTTTTTTTTTCTTTTAACTATAAGAAATCCTGGGGGTCTACTCCGAAGTGCAAAGTGCGAATGTTTGGATCGGGCTGACACATGACCGAACCAAATATGATTGAAAAATGCGTTCAGATCGGCTCGGTTGGGTTGGGCCCTTAGTCAAAATTCAGAAGAGTGTAGGATCGGGACCGACCGAACCAAATAGTAACTTCGTAGCAGGGAAACGGCCGATACTACTTCGGAGTAGACCCCCTGGTTCTTGGCAACTGTGGACAGTAGGGAGGCCTTTGCCCAGCTGTGGGACAATAATGTCTGATGAAATAAAAAACAAAAGTCTATTCAAATTGCATTGCAATGTTTCAGATATTGTGGATATCTAGGTTCATACTTATTTCTAATTCAATTTTTTTTTTACCTAAAATGTTGCCCGGCACTACGAATTAATCCTGGAGTTACACTAGGAATTATTAATACAACATTTCTTGACTAGCTTACTGTATTACAGCTAAGGAGGAAAATGTTATAAATCTATTACTGGTCACAAATAAAGGATATACAATAGTAGCAAAATTAGCAAATAAAATATCCAAAGGGAAAGTACTTTTTTGCATATATGTAATTGACAAAAAAAATCCATGAGAATCAATACCACTATAGTTTTTAAGTGGTCCAAAATATATAACTCTGCGGTAAGCTCTATTTAAGAGTAGAATATAGACAAGACCTTAGTTAAGAGGCTGCTTAGTGAACCCAGGTAATAGGTAATACGGGCTGGTGTCTGCAACTCCATGTCAATGCCCGTATTTTGCGTACAAACCCTTTTCTTTATTAGAGTAACTAAGACTCAACAAGATTGTTATTAAAACTTACAAACATGTTAGTAAGCACAGACACTAAACAAAAACAAGGAAAACAATATAAGAAATAACGGTCGGTCACCGTTGCGACATCCCATGAAAGACGGCACAAAGCACAATAGTTACCCAAGTATTGCTGAATATCTGTAAGAATGAGAGATTGCAATAAAAATCAATTTAAAACAAAACTTCACACCCAAATTAAGTCAAATCAGTTGTATAATAATCGGTTTCCTAGTATAAATATTAGACTAGAACACAAAACGTAATCCATAAAAAACAAACTTTAAATAAATAATAATAATAGTGTGTGCAGCATTTACTGATCCGCTATGATTCTGTATTTCACATGTTCCATATAATGTTTTAATCTAGATCAGTGGCTCCCAACCTTTGGTTCACAGACCTCTTGGGGTCCAATGACTATTTTACCTAACATATTTTTTTTTCAAGACATTCATGGTATCTATGATTTATCTGTAAAGTGTCTGCCATTAAAAATGGTTGGGAATCACTGATTTAGAAATAATAACTGATGCATAATGCTGGTAATGTTGTGTCTGCAGTCAAGTTGGCGAAGGCACGCAGGGGTATGATCAAGGAGAAGGAGAAGGGCGGAGGCGCCCGCCTCAAGGACGAGCCCAGCGATCCTGCTGAGCCCGGTAAGACACTATAATATAATTTAATATTAAGTACAAAGATATTAATTTTTTCTCCTTCCATAAAGATTGGTCCTTGGTAGATCTGGACAGAGAGACGTGGAAAGAGAGTAGGGAGGCCTTTGCCCAGCAGTGGGACATTAACGGAAAATAAAAAAGAAAAAAAAGATGTTAATGTTTGAGAACTAGAGACTATCATTAATATAGAAATGTGGGTCGGCAAACCCTACAAAACCCTAATATGTATCAATTCAATAATTAGTAGTAACACTTTTAATCCTACAATGTTGTTTGTTAAAACAAGGTGGTTAAGCCTATTTAACATTGTTTAGATTTTGCTAGTTTATATTTGTGATAAGATCTTTTTGTTAAGTTGTGTTTAACCTTTCTGTTAATAAGAACCTGTAAAAATCAACAATAAAAAATAAAAAGCTTGGTAACAATAATATTAATAATTTATTAAACCTCAACCTTTTTGTATTATTAATGCATCATGTATCTGAAATTATTCTGAAGAATTGAATTATTTTTTAATTAAAAACAGTTGTTCACACAAAAATATTGTTTAATTATGTTTAATTCAAAATGGTCAGACAGTCTTTACAGACAAAAATTGCATTATTATACATTATTATTTTAGTACTGCTTCTGTACATTACGGATTTTAAATACAAGTATATTTCTAAAATGGTAAGTTTCTAAAATACCTATAGTATTATTAATTTAACTAGCAAATGTTTTTTCATTTGCTAGTTCAACAATTATAATATTATTAATAATGAATATATTTAATAATTTAGGAACATAATCATAGGGCATCAAAAAATTCATCCGCATCGCTGTTAACAGGAACAGCCGTACAGGAAAAGGCTGGCAATTTAGGTATATTACAAACTTACCATTTTAAAAAGATACTTGTTTTATCGTCATTATATAACGATATCCATCACGTCTGAAGTAATAAGACGAAGAATTTAATTTGACCTTGAATATAAAAAAATTAAGCCTAGTAATCTTACACTTACAAATGCGTAAGAATTTAAATATAATCCATACAATAAAAACTGAGAACTATGGTGAAAGCCAAAGCAATATGCACAGTTATGCATGTAATTGATTCATCTCATTTATAATCCCGCGCAGCTCTTTGTTTATCTACCCCACACATAATTAGCAATCTAGATAAATATACTATTAAATCGTAAACAGCCGCTTTTCACAGATATATTGCATTCATTATAGTGCCGCGTAAGTATCGCGTTTGTCGCAGAGAACTCGTAATTTTTACAAATTCATTCGATAATTTAACATAGTTTACTGTTGTTGATTCAGCACAGACATAATTAGTATTCATTTAATGTAACTAGCAAGAGAAAAATCTTCAAAACTGAATTAATCTTTTGTTGAGATTCTTAAGAGAATCGCACGTAAAATAAATAACTATAAAACTACGGAAAAATCATCTAATAAATTGATAATATTAATCTTTTTTAATATTTTGGGTTTTTTCACATGCGTATTTTTTTCGGTATTACCCATGAATGTATCGCCCATATTGCAATAATAATTTTCTGTCGTGAATCAGGACATGGGTCGCGTCCGCCATCAGCGTCGCTTCCGACTCCTGCGGCGCTGAAAAAGGAACCAGACGAACCTCCACACAGAGTCAAGTTAGAACCCCACAGCCAATCAGGTGGCGAAGATTCTACTGCCGATCTTGGAGTTGACGGCATCAAGACTGAGATTGACGGCCTTATGGACAGTGACGGTAAGACCTTTCTTTCTGGCATTATTGAAGACTAATCCCATTATTTGTTATTTATCTTGTTTACCAGATTGTCTGTTAATATCTGATGCTTTTGAAAAAATCATTTGGATTTGACGGAGTCAGTAATTTTACAGTTCTTCATTTTGTATTGACAGTATAGTTGTTGCATTTCACGAGCGCGCATCAATCATTGTAATTTAAACCTTATGTCAATGACATAAAAGTTAAATTACCACGCCCGTGTTTTGCAACGACTATACTACATTTTAACTTCCTAATGTTACTTCGGCTCAGTCGATGGCGTCTTTGGTAGTTTCTTCAGATCGTTAAAAGAGCAAATGTACAGTCACCAAAGGAGATAAGTCACCAGGGTCGTCGGATATAGTAGAAGTTTACTAAGAAACCGATGAACGTTTTGGAATGAAATTTAATTTTATAAATGAACTGTTTGTTTTCTATTAATGAAATTAAATTTTATTCGTAAATATCCATTGGTTTCTTACCAAACTTCAACTGTATCCGACGACCCTGGTTACTTATCCTTTGGTGACTGTACCTTCCGGGCTTCCCACATGGAAACAAAAATAATGTATTAATGAAGAATTTATGAACAGGTTCTTAAAAATCCATTTTGGTACAGGTGACCCCACAAAATCTCCTTCCTGCGAACTGGGCGGGCCAGGCTCTCTAAAGTCAGAACGACTTTCTTCAGACTCAAATGATATATTGGATCCACAAACAGGTCTCAGGGGCCCAACAAGTAATCTTCAGGTAAGAATGCAGGTAATGAAAAGAAGAGGTTTTTTTTTTAACAATACTTACATTTCAAAGTTAATTTTTTTTTTATATTTTTATTGCAATTTTTGACAAAACAGATTGTTCCTCCCTTTAAAATATTTGGTTTTCCTGAAACATGCAGCACATAATATTTCTATTTTTCTACCCATAGGATCAAAATCAAAATTGTCGCAACCCCAACGGAGGTCCAGAAAACATGGGGTCGTGTCGCATGAGTGGCGGAGGAGGTCCAATGGGCCCAGGGGGTCCGATGGGTTCCATGTCGGCAAGTGAGGCGCAGACTCTGCCCTCTAACGTCATTAGCAAGCAAGCTGGCAGTATGGAGGTAACAACATAGCTTAGTAAAATGTTACATAGCTGAAATAAAAGTAAATTACCTTTTCTACATAATATCAGACTTAGATTTGTTTGCCATCTTTGGAAATATTATTTTTCTGAACCTTGGAGTTTTTGGCTTTTTCTTTGCGTGTGCAAAACAAAATATATATTAAGTACTGGATGTTTTCCCAGCAGCAAAGTCAAATCTTCGTGTTCTCGACGCTATTGGCTAACAAAGGCGCGGAATCCGTTATATCAGGACAACATCACTCTATCATAGCTTACCACTGCGCACAACCAGGAACTAAGAAATATCTTGAGGTAAATTTGACTCTTAAAATCTTGAATTTTATTGTTAGTATAAAATATTAAATAAATACTCGGTATGTTTTACAGAAACACCCTCTAAAAATGGGACAGTTCAACAAACAAAGCCCAGCACAATGGCTCAATAATCTCGCTATGGCTAAAACACGAGGCGGAATGCGAGGCGGGCCTAACATGATGGGCGGGCCAAACCAAATGGGCCACATGATGGGTGGGCCCATGGGTCCCAACATGGGCCCAATGGGTCACGGCGGGATGGGACACATGGGGCCTAATATGATGGGTCCCAACAGAATGGGTGGTCCGGGCGGTCAGATGATGATGATGAAGGGTGGTCCTGGACAGATGGGTCAGATGGGACCAGGTATGGGGCCTATGGATGGGTTTCCAGGGGGCACCCCGTCCTGTGGTGTCATGGACGGCCTCGGTGCTGATGGTGAAATGCCCTGGGACACCGTAAGTGTTCTTCAATTTATTTTGGTACAATAGTCAGTTTCAAAAATGCTTATCTACAAAAATATCTAACACACTTCCAAAAATATCACATTACTGATAATGAGTCTTATTATCAAATTTTTAAGGTTGCCTTTTAGAAAACGAGTGTTACTAGTGCTTATTCCTTTTATCACACTTACATATTGTTTACTAATGAATTTTCTTACACTCTTGCAGAAAAACCCCTCTGTAATGTCAAACGGTATGTCGAATGGTCCGGGCTCTATGCCTGCCTGTTCGGAGGCCGGGCCTGCGCCCCAAGACGCGCCCACAAGTCAGGCAAATTCTGACTCAGGCCCAGATCAGCCATGCCAGACTGGACCTAAAGGTAACATTTATAAATATTATTTTTGTATTTTATATTCAGATTATATTTTAGATTCGTAAGGGCTGATTTTGCCAACGCCAGATAATTATACCCGAGGAATAATTTGAAATTTTTGACAGATCTTCCATACAAAATCTGTCAGACGTTAATTTCATTCCAAGAATAAAAATTATCGGTCGATTGAAAAATCAGCCCAAGAGTATTTTTTCAGGGACCATTACTTTACTAACAGCTTGCAATCTAATGCTGAGAACATAGACTTTCACAAGTTTTACTCCATAAACAAATTAAAGAATAACACTTAAACCTTATTGCGTCAACAGAAAGCCATTCACATAATATTTAATCACCATTTTGATTTTGTTCACTTTTTATTACAATGTAAATCGGAAATCTTTCTATTCTCAAGTAGATGTGCGCGCGTCATTCATCCAACGCAACACACGTGACGTTAATCGTTTCATCTAAGAAAATTGCAATATTAACCTTTGTGCAGGTGTAAAAATACCAGACGAGAACTTAACTCCACAACAACGTGCACATCGTGAGGAACAACTGGCGACAATACGCAAAATGCAACAGATGTTGTTCCCGGAAAGTGGGGGCAATAACCCCAATCAAGGCCCCAACGATGGCTCACAAGCACCCAATGACATTAACCCACCCAACTCCAGTGCTAACATGAACATGTCCCCCTTCCCTCCTATGTCTATGGGTCCTAACGGCCCCATGGGATCTGGACCCAACGGCCCGATGGTTTCCATGTCAAATAGCATGAACTCGGGCCCGAGCTGCACGATGTCCGGCCCGATGGGTCCCAACGGTCCTATGGGAGGACCAATGGGCCCTGGGGGTCCGATGGGTCCAAACGGGCCTATGGGTGGACCAATGGGAGGTATGGGTGGGCCGGGTATGGGGATGGGTGGACACGGGGGCATGGGACCTAATGGTATGATGGGTCCAAACGGGCCGATGATGTCAGGTATGGGTCCTAACGGCCCGATGGGCCCAATGGGGCCCTGTGGAATGAAAGGCATCAGAGGTCCGTGTGGAGGTCCAGATATGAAAACTGGAATGTGTACAGATATGCATATGGGGAGAGGATGTGGAGGACCTATGGGGGTAAGCAGAACCAATATAAATTAAAATGAGGAACATTTATTTGATTAAAATACATTTTCTGACGATTCCTTACTTTATTCTAGCGGATGCCAAACCCCATGGGTGGCATGGGAGGGCCTAAACCGTGTATGATGGGTGGACCACACATGGGCCCCAGAATGATGCCAGGACCTAATCTCAATGCTATGAACGGTAAGAAACTTTCAGTCGTGTGCTGTGTTGGTGACAAGGTTTTGGTTTACATAATACCTACAATAAATATTTTGTGTGGAGTACACAGAAGAAATTTACGAAAGCAACATTGCATGCAATTTTTACCTCAAAACCTTCTACAACCTGCACTACACTACTCGCGAAGTTGCTTCGTCAAAGTACTGGTCGAAATTGACTAAAGTCGAATACACTCATGCTAAGAACTACTAGGAGTCCCGGCTTCGAGTCCTTTGACTCGGGCGCAAAAACCGACAACGATCGGAAGTAGCCCGAGGCGACCCGAGGTTGCACGAATCGCGCCGAAGAGCCCTTCGATACACTCGTATTCGCCAACTTCTCGAATAATATAGTGCAGGTTTAACACCCTTTACATTCCAATAAATTGAATCACATTACCTGATGCTTTTAATAATGATTGACTCTTGATTGATATGTTTTATCATACTAAAAAAGAAAATCTAAGCTTTCAATCAAAAATGTCTGCATGCAAAACCCTAATAATTTTCTGCATGAACTAAAATGCTATACTAGCGCCCTCTACCTTCCTGTTTATATACCTTGTTTGATGATACAAAATTAACTTCTGCATGCAAAACCTATTGATTTTCTGCATGCACAAAAATGCGCCACCAGCGCCCTCTACCTACCTGTTTATATACCTTGTTCGATGGTACAAAGTGCCGCGTCTTCCAGGAGGCATCATGATGGACGGCAGTATGATGGGAGGCATGGTACAACACGGTGACTGTGGGCCCGAACACCATGGTATGCCGGTCAACGGGCCTATGTGCGACGAGTATGGACGCGGAAGAAACGTGAGTAGAGTTTGATTTATTTATCTTTTGGAGAGCATAGGATTTTTAACCCTTTGCCTTATGACAATACGAGTTCTAACTTTGCTTCAAACTTTGAGCCAGTTTTCGTTCAGTTCATTTCAGTTTTGAACCTTATTCCAACTGAGGTAAAGATCTTAATGACAACTTAGACTCGTGTTCGACGTTACTTTTTGTAATTAAAACTTTACCCTTGTCGGAATAGAGTTGGAAATAAAAAATGGCTTGTGGCATTTTTTTTATTTGTAATCTCTGAAGATGAATTTTGGTTTGTAATAAGGCCGTAAAAGTTTTGATTTTATTAGATTACGTCAGAAGAGTTTCCGACTGCCTAGTTGGTCTAGTGGTTGCAAGCGCTACTGCTGAACATGAGGTCCTGGTTTCGATTCCCAGGCGAGGCAAAATGTAACTAATCTGTATTTGCGACATATTAGCCAAAAATTTAAAGAAATATGAGTTTATGGAAAAATAACTTTAATTCCTACACAATAAAGTTCAATTTACGCTACAACTTTGAAATCAACTTAATTACCATTAAAATAAAGTTGATATTTGTTTAATTTGAATTAACATCAATTTGAAACATAAATAAAATTTGAATATAGGTACACCTCTGCTCATTATGATGTTATGTGCATAAGAGTTTCCGACTTCTGTCACTTTTCCGACTTTCACCTTTGTTAAAAATAAAATAATATAAGAAGTAGAAAATAATTTATTCTTACCTTCATCCAGTATAATAAAATGTTCAAGTTCTAACCATATGTCTAGAAATGCCTTGTAAGACATTAATTGACCCTTCATTCATTTCCTACAGTTCCTCAATAAAAACCTTTAATTTGACTGTATAGATTACCATTTTCAACAGTTAGGGTGCACTTTACAATTTTTACTAGATTGATTCTACAACATAAACAGTCTTATGTTCGTATGCAGATGGGCCCGGGCGACCCTGGCGGGCTGGGCCCCGGTGGTAGGGGCCCAGGGCCGGGGCTGCGGAGCCCCAAGAGTCCCGCCTCCGCAGACATCGACTGGCAGAAGATACACCACCAGTTCTTCGATGACCCCAAGTCCATGGATAATGATATGAGTAAGTTTAACCTTTCTTGGAGTTATAGATATTTAATTAATGTGTAGGTAACTAATTAAATTACTAACTATACAATAACATCGACTGTATCTACTGGCTGTTAGAGCCTTTAGGGCTTTAGGATAAGATCCTGAAATGAAACTTAACATAAACTTACGCTTCGATCTGTCAAAATGACGCCAAAATGCACTGATTTTGACAATTCCAAGCGTTGACTCTTAGTTTCGTTTGAGTATCCGTGCCCTTAAAACTTGAGAACCATTAATCTATTTAACGTGATTTTGTTTTTTTTTTTTTTTAATTTTCACTGACTAACTTAAGTGCAAATGATGGGCAACAACTAGTAATGTACAAATAATTTACAGGCACACAAGTGAAGTCGCCTTGCTCCGAGAGGGGCGGGTGCCTCCCGCCGCCACCTTACGGGACCTCGCCCTTACATCGTTCAGCCTCTGTGCCTATAGGTAAGTTATCATACCATACAGTATTTACTTTGCGATCATCATCTCAGCTGTAAGATATTCAGTGCTGCACTACTATAGGACTAAAAATAAAAGAAAGAAAATATGTTTCTTTGGTATGAGTCACAAGAACACACAGTGTAAAAAACAAAGAAAAAAAAACTTAAAATAAAAGATATTGTATGCCTAAGCAATTAGCAAATAGCCAAATAGCCGAGCTCAGCAAAATGCCAGACTACCCTAAGTTTCCCCACAACAACCAGTTCAGCTTGCATATTGTGATGATACCTCAATTTTATATCATTTTAATCTGCCAAGGAATACTAGGGCTGATTTTTCCAACGCCAGATAGTTTTATGGGAGGAATAATTTTAAATTTTTGACAGTTCTTCCATACAAAAACTGTCAGACGTCAATTTTATTCCACGAGGAATGAAATAATACAATTATCTGGCGTTGGAATAATCAGCCCTTAAACAAACAAAAAGTCAAAGAAATAAATCTGAAAAAATATATAAAGTTGGCTGTAGTTTGGTCCACTGTTCTGTAAATCTAAAAGCTTTTTACGAATTTACATTATCATTTTCGGTGATCTCTGATAAACAACTAAGTTTAAACTTCCCATTTACTATGTGTTGTTTAGATGATCGTTATTCACGGTCCGCAGCGACACAATCTCCGGGCCACGGTTCGGTTCAAATGCCGATGTCGGCCGAAGCCTCTCGGGCAGGTTCGGGACTCAATAGTCCTGCGCATTGCAAGCCTGGTCCCAAGAACGACGCACCAGGTCGGTACCAATGCTTGAATATTAATTTTTATGTTATAAATTCGATGTATAGATAATAGGACAGTGAATTCAAAGGACATGCGTATCTTAGTAGATGATGGTGCAGGAGTATTGGTCACAAAAAGTGAAAGGGAGAGATTGGATTGAGCGCTCTTTCTCTGTTTTATTCCTAAATCATACTCCTGCGCTGTTGTTATCTTTTGAGTGATAGGATTGAGACAGCATAAATTACAGTACATCTGCGTAAATATAGCACGTGGGGTTTCAGAAAAAAAAAACGGATTTGTAGAATTTCGTCACAGTCACTCTTACAGGATTTTTATTTCACGAAGCGACGCGCGCTTTACTTGTAGTAACCAAGTGTACAAACACTGTGAATGTGTGCGTCGAGACGAGTTGCGTCAGCACATAACACTTCCTACACACCAAGTGTAGGTAACCTACACTTGGTAACCACAAGTAAAGCGCGCGTTGCTTTGTGAAATAAAAATGCTATACCAGTGTCTCTTTCTAAAACTCCATGTGCCAATTTAACATCCGGGTCCTGTACATGGTTAACAATTGAATATTTTCACAATAAAGAGAGGAGCCCTCAAATAAAGTGGAGGTTAATGGATCAGTATACTGTCCTTTTAATTCATAATTAAATAATAACAAGTATGGTAAGTCAACAAATGTCGCATGAAAAGTTATACATGAAATCAAGCCATAGAAGTAGTAGAGCATGCTCATATTATTTATCTGTGTTAGACATTTTCCCAACCACGACAGAGTTTTTTTTTTACATGTTTCATCCCGACACATTGGCATGGAACGTAATTTTTTTTCCTTATTTTTTTTTGTTTTTCTGTAGTTGTAATGCGTATTTTTTGTTTTCCCTCCCCTCCCCCCGCAAAACGCTTGACGCTTGAAATCCCATCGTGTGATGAATAACAACGAATAACATAAAAATCCTTCAAAAATACGGAATACGTTGACACCCAAAACTGGACTAACATACGTGGCCATATCAAATTGGATATTGCACCAAAATATTGGATCAAACATTGGCCACTAAAGAAATACTAGAGAAACTAGACGACGGGGTGTTTGTCCGTACTCTCCAATGTTTGGCGGCGCAGCAACAGAAGAACCAACAAGGTAGCTCACACGGCAAGGAGCCAAGTTTGATGCCCGTGCCGTCGCCGCAGCAAATATCGTATCTCAACCAGTTCGAAGGTAACTTGATTGGATGACCACAGAAATAATCGACAACTTCAAACCCGGGGTCACACTTGATCATTTTCTATGAAACATGCGCGGAATTATTATAACTCTTAAACCAAAGGAATACAGTTTATTTCACCTTACATGCATGTCTTTGGTAAACATACATGGTACAAAAATTGCAATATTCTAGGTTAATTTTAAGGTATGTGTGGACATTTGAGTGTAACCCCAGGCTTATTTCATGACTACTTTTATATTATTTCTGCTTGAGAATCTAATTAAGAATGCATTTTATTACGCTTTTCAATGTTTTCTCCGTAATAACTGTAAGATTACCAAGTTTCTTCGACACTAACTTGAATACTCAGTCATCTTACAATTGTTGTTTCATATTTGAGGGTAGCTACACATTTTATTGACATAAAAAATATGTAACTACCCCACGAATATATGTTTTGGTCGTATCATGTTTTTCATTGTAGACATTTGTGTGTGTTTTGCTATATTTTTATGTTTTCATTTTGGTGGTGGTTGGTGAAAATGTGCTAACATAATGTACTTTCATACTCTATGGCTAATTCGTTCTTTCATTCTACATTGTTCGTCCAAAAACATCCTGTCTGTCCTTGCACAATGGTTATATAATATTTTGTTGTTAAACTATGGCAGGTCAAGAGTTAACGATACAGAAGCAGCCGAACACGTCGCTAAAAGACAACGGGCCGCCGTCAAACAGTGGAGGACAAACGCCACAATCTAATTCTAATCAGAAATCACCTGCCGGGTATGTATCACTATTATATTATTATCATAAGGTTTTATCTTTTAGTCATGTGTGTTCAAGTCGGGAAAGGTTTATAGCTGCAATAATTTCTGTTGCAAACTTTCCATTGGTCAGAAGTCCTATACTTTAACCTTGAAATAGCCTAGGGATACAGACAAGTAAGAATGTGTAGAGTATTCGTGTGTTCGACTATACTTTAGGGACCTTTAAGTGTCTTCTTCGACAAAACTATTTACAATTCAGCTTACTCCTCAATGGATCACCCAGCTTAAACCATTATTTTCTTTTCCAAAGTCGCTAAGATAATTATCTAGATGAATCATCTGCCTAGCCTTTTCCCAACTTGGGGACGGCTTCCAGTCTAACCGGATGCTTCTAAATAATTTTACATGAAGCAACTGAGTATCTGACCTCCACAACCCAGTTACTGGGTAATAGGATACCCCTTGGTAAGCCTGGTTTTCAGATTTTCGGGCTTCCGACGACCCGTACTGACTGTCAAAGATCCACGAATTACAATAGACACTTAAGGCTAATAGAGGCAGAAGATGGCATAGAGGCTTGAAAAGGCAACTGAAGCTGCAATACCCTAATGTTTTGTTTATTTGCCATAGCATGATGCCGGGCACCCCAGAGCCTCACGGGTCGCTCTCAGAAGCGAGGTCAGGACGGTTCTCTATGGAGCAGAGCCCCGGCTTCAACAATCCACAGACACCCACCTCTGCTGCCAACACCAAGTGCCAGGGTAAGTCGACTGTGTGACACGTACCACAACCACACCACATCGCAGCGAATTACGTGTGATTAGTGTTGCTGCAACTTCGTGCAGTTGAATTGTGGTCGCGTTGTGGCTAGTAGTTGCGATGTGGTTACGTTGTGGGTAGTGTTAGCAGACAGACAGATCGGTGTGTTTGCGATGTGGCCGGCCGCTAGTGCGCGGTCTCGCTAGTGGTTGCGTTGTGGCTGCGACGTGGCCTTGATTTGGTCGGTTTCGCCTACACGGTTGATTTTGGCGGTCAAAAGTGGTCCGTGTGAATAAACTATTCATTTTCATACAAATTAGCGCCCGTCTACATGTTGTGGTGTGATCGGGCCCTTAATGTTTCACTTATTCATCTCTCTTAAATATTTTAAGCGCAAGCAAGATTTAGTACAAGATAAATAATGTCAGCAATCGCATAGAGTGAGAAGGGAGATTTGGAGGCAATCGTTTAACGTTACTTGTTTCTTCATTTTGAATTCGTCTTTGCTGTCAGTCTTCTTCATAAATGTTTTAAACTAATATCTTTCATAGATATCCTCCTATACCCTAATAATGTTCCGTAATAAGTAAGACCTTAAGTGATGCCTAGTGTTGTAATTTTGGGCAAAATAAAATACACATTTTCGCATTGAGCTAGTTTCGAAACCTAAAAAAAATCTTCTACTAACTTCATTTAAAATAATCTATTCAGACGAAAAATCCCGCCCAAGTCCGCAATCAAACCGGTCGAGTCAAGACAGCGCCTCAAAAACCCCACAAAGAGACACGCCGAATCTAAACCAAGGTCCTTACGCACCAGCATCGTCGGCCTCATCATGTGCTGGCAGTGTTAAGAGTAGCTGCAGCGTCGCCAACAGTGGTGCTGTCACCACCGCCAGCGGGTCCATGGAGGACTCCATGGCAGGGAATAATGAAGTAAGTTGTCTTAAAAAGGTAACCTATCTTGTGTATGGTTTGTTCAAAAAGTATTGAGGAAACTGTAAACAAATGGATAAGAAAATGTACCTGTGGGTGCTGATTTCTAGTCACAATTACAAATGAGTGTTTTGATTTGATTATTTCAATGTTTAAACCTAAAATTCTAAGATGTTTTCATTTGACATTAGAGGTTAATTTTATAACCTCAAATTTCGCCGATGACTTTTCAATTACAATGTAATAATGTTACTCTAACAATAATTGTTGGAAAAATGATGAGATCAAAAGTTGAAACCTAAATACAGATGAATGAGTGTCTAAGAATTTAACCTGAACAGGGTTTGTTTACACTTTCGTCGGATACTTTTGGAACAGGCATTAGTGGCGGGGGAGTTTCTTGCCCGTTTTTATCCATAGGAATCTAAACTTTGAAATGGGCAACTAGTTTCAACTTTCTGACTGTATAATTCGAAAGTGCCTGTAAAGGAAGGGTTTTGTACGTGTTTGCACGACGGTTCGAGGGTTGTTGATAGCGCAGAAAAAATATAGCTCCAGTGTTTTGAACGATCAAATTGAGTTCAAAACACTATAGCTATTGTAATAAAATGCTAAATACAAATCTCATTCACCAACAGACGACACTATCCGGCGGCCCTAACAGCACGAGTCTCCCCGGACCTTTCCCCGGTCCGTGCAGTATGAACAGGCCAGATAACATTCCCATCAACCCGAACCAGGGCCCCAACGGGCCTATGACCTCCACGTCTTCCTTCGACCCCATCTCCTCACTGGCACAAATGTCGCAACAGCTCACCAACACGGTGGGCGGCGGCGGCCCGGGCCCCGGCGGGCCCATGGGACCCAACGGCGGCAACATGGGCCCCTTCGGATCGGGACCACACCATATGCAGCACCACCACTCGATGCATCCGCATGGACATCCACATATGATGTTGAATGAATTAGGTGAGTGGTTTTTGTTGTCATGGTTTGTTTCATTTATCGTGTTTTTGCTCTACAGTGTTCTGTTAAATTCTACAAACTCTCTTATTTTAATGAATGTTTCAAGTTTCTTCATGACACATAATAGATATCTGAGGTTATCGGAATACTTGAGACTGGAGATGCCAATGCATTCCAGCTTCCACACCAGATTCTATAATAAATCTTTTAAAGTTCAAGCAGTTTGGTTATGGAATGCCTTTTAAAATTTTGACTAAAAAAAACTATCTCCCTCCTTATATCGTCTTTGCTTTTTGGTTGATGTTTTATGTATGTGTGTATTTATTGTATAATGATATGTAAATCTTACACCACAGACTACCTGTAGTATAGCCTTTCCTTCTCCCTTAATCCATCTAAAGGTGGTTTTTAAATGACAGCTTTCAGCGATAAGACCGTCCATTGCGTCACCCTGTGTAAACTTTCTACATTTATATCCATAATTTTATGATGTACAAAATATATTCTATAAATTTTAAATACTGACTGTCGAGTCTAGAAGTAACTAACCATTAATTTTTTGCCCCAGGATGCCATATGGACAACATGGGGGGCCCAGGAATGGGTGGACCCATGGAAGGCATGATGGGCGGTGGTGACTTCCCACCAGACATGAATCTTAGTCCGAAAATGGGAGGCGGACCCATGGGCGGGCCTATGGGACCGATGGGGCCTGACGCAGCCATGATGGGACCCAGAATGGGCGGCCCCGGCAAGATGCCTCCCTTCAACGGTGCCAATGTGCAAGTGAAAGCCAGCGCACCAAACACGATACAGTACTTGCCCACGAGGCCGCAAATGGCGTGCAACTCTGGGCCCAGAGGACCCCCCAGCCTGGACTTCCTGCAGCGAGTGACGAACCCACAGATGCAGATGGAGGGCGGCAAGGGCGGCGTGGCGTACTTCCCGGGCGCGCGCGGCATGGACATGGAGCCCGGCATGCGCGGCGTCATGCGCGCGCCCGGGATGCTGCGCATGCCGCACCACTACCCCGCCGGGTTCAACTCGCCGCCCAAGATGCCCGACCCCTTCGGCGGCCCGGGGCCCAACCCCATGTGCGGGCCCAGCTTCCGCGGCGTAAAGGGTGGCATGGGTCCTGGCAACGTGCGCATGGGCTCGGCGCAGGCGCTTCCGCCATCCATGGGCGGGCCGGGCCCGGGCTTCAAGGGCCAGGGCTTCGCTGTGCCGTCCACGGCCGACCCCACGTACGCGGCGCAGTTCCACAACTTCCAGCAGCAGCTGTACGCGACGGGCTCGCGGGCGGCCCAGCCGCACCAGGCCTACCCGCCCTACCAGCCGTCCAAGTGATGACCGGCGCCGCGGCGCTGTAGCGCGGGCCCACACGAGCTGTTCAGTTTTAGCGACCGTTCGTTCTTTTGTATTGCAGACTGATCGGTGGAGTTTGTGTTTCCCGTCGGCGAGAAACGCGACCGTACTTAATAAATTGTACACCAGTGAAATGAGAGATCAAATATTTTGTTAGTGATTTTCGTTAGTCCGCGTATTATTGTGAGATTTTTCGATGTTGTGAAGTTTTTCAAACTAATTTTATTATGTTTATTGTAGCGTATCGGTTTTGTATTAGGTCATTATTCTAGGTTTCTTGACTGAGCATGAATTTTATGTTAGTGAATGCAGATGCGTTTGTACAAATTGTACAAAATTTAGACGTGTTATTGTGTACTCTACATAATTTAAAGTACAGTTTTTAGACGTAATTTTTTGCTTATGGCAATAAATTAGTTTTAGATGGTTTTTTACACAGACATGCCAGAATTTCAGTGTATCGGTTCCTTTACTTAGCTATTTTTTATATATGATTCCTATGCACACAGATATCTAGTCAATTTTGAAATTAATGGAGCCCGACCCTGTGTTAAAATGTAATCTTAAACTATTGAATCCGCACTTTGGTTACTTTAATAACACAGAAGTACATAATTTTATATGTTTTGTCCATTTTAGTTTTATATTAATTAATCTAATTAGTGAAATTTGGTTTATTATAATTATTTGGCTTAATGGTCAGTATAAATTGAAAATTAATGTATCAGTTTTTTTAACTGTTTCATTTGATCTGAATAGCAATGTTTTTCTGTCTTCCAATACCTTTACTAGGCTCTTAATATTACAATACCGCTAGTGTCGAGTATATCATTATCATTTTATACTCTACTTAAAGCTAAAATTTGCGACAAGCAAGTGCTAGTAGTATTTACTTTTAATAATTAAAAGTACTTAAAATCTGATGCCATATTATTTGCCACATGAATTTAATTTCGTGATATTTTTAACCGTCTTATTTAATTTATTATCGTCTGTAATTCTGTATGAACAATGCCAAGATTATCTGATCGCAACAGTTTTTGTTTTAATCATAGTACATAGGGCATATTAATATGCTAGGCTAGTAGTCGCACATTGTGGTTGACACAGTGGCCTTGGTTAAGTAAATGCCTTGTTTAAAAAGCAATGAACCCCGGCGGAAGCGAAGCGAGGATGAGCGATCACACACCGGACCTGCGTGCAGACTGCACTACCTCATATTAAACTCTACAGACTCACGAAACTCAAACATAACGTACACAAATCCCTATCATTTTATTTACTATATATATTTCTAAACGTGGCCAGCTAATTTGAGTAGCACAAATGATAACCCAAATTAGCCACGAAACTCAAACATAATATAAACAAATCCCCTCTAATTGTACTATATGTATTTCTAAACGTGGCCAGCTAATTTGTGTAGCACAAATGATAACCCAAATTAGCTTCACGTTTAAAATAGTATCAACTAGTTAAATAAAGACGTGTTATTTATAATATCGGCATCGAAAACCTCGAAAACGGTTATAGTATTTGACAAATCGCGCAAATATGATCTCCATTTTAATTGAATAAGGTCAAGAACTGTGTCAAATGGTCTATGACACCGATCTATTTAACGGTTTTAATGTTGCAATCGCTTCGAGAATTATTAATTATTCGTGTTAGGGCGTGATGAATAGGTGTCCAACGTAAGGTCTAAGCTAATTTTGAGCATCATAACGATACTAGTCCAGTACTCCCGTGATCTCATTTACTGCTTTGTGCCAATTGCCAAGTAGCGATGGTGACGTAACACGTCGAATAAATAGTCTCGGAGACACGAAGCGCGTTCCAACGAAATTATTATAAAGATTTATGCACCGCGGTGTCGGCTCAACGTAGAACAGTCTGCACACAGCTCTTGATCTCGAGATTACAAAGGGCGTGGAGTAATTGTGAGGAAACAGCACAACAGTCCAGTAAGAAACACCCGCTAGCAATTAGATAGTCTTAATTTAATTGTAATTATAATATAAGGTAAAGAATGGTTCTTGTTTTAGTAATAAGCGAAGAGCAATGATATAAAATAGTTTGTGTAATATTGATAAGAGATGAAATTAAGATGCAAACTATTGGTTGTGATTCTGACACAATTTGTTAAGTTGTTCGTAGATTTGTCACACGGAGAATTGTGGAAACTTTACTGATTCACGATAAGGCCCCTTTTTAATTTAATTTTTTTGTTTTTGGATATATTTTACTTGTCGTTCTCGTTTGTACATCGCTAACAATAATTGTACAGAGTACTTTTGGACTTAATTTAAGGCAATAAATGTATTTATTTTATAACTCGTGATGTAAGAATTTATTCTTAATTATTATAAAAAAATATATAATATGCTTGTACACTCATGTTTTATTTCTCATCTTGTGAAACCCCTACATAAAAGTACCTCTACCTACTTTTTGATACTATCCATCAAAGAGTATATTATAATACTCTTTGATCGTCATCATCAGCGTACAGCAGTCCACGGCTGAATATAGGTTTCTCCTATTGCACGCCATTCAAGAGGGCGTCCTATGTTATGTTTGCCGATTTGCGGTCTCCACTCAATAACACGACTACCCCAACGGTCATACTACGGCTAATATGGCCGGGCCATTGCCACTTTAGTTTGCTTACTCTGTGTAGGACTCTGATAGTACAAGGCAATTAGGCAAATCTTTACCATGACATGCCATGATCAGCAGACGGATTGGTAATACTAGCAAATGTTAGTAGTTATAAATTGCAGCCCTTGCAAGAGTAGCCCTTATCTGTCTTTGGACTTGTAACCGCCGAGAAGAAAGGTTATAAATTATTGTGAGGACTTGGTCACTGGTTGGTGCATACCTAGTCCGCACTGGGCCCGCGTGGGAAGGTGGGTGGTAGATTACGGCTGACTCCCTCTCACTGAGAAGAGGCCTGCCTGTGTCCCAACCGTGGAAACATTAGCTGATTATGTATATGTTAGCTATATCAAAATTATGTGCGAATATTAATAAAGAACTAGAGCATGTTCCTTTTTGTGATGGATGAATAATATTGATTATATCTAACGCAAAAGAGACAAATCTCTTGTGCTAACTACCTGGCAGTATAAAGCTGATAATGACCAGCTTTACACTCTACTCCTCCCCTACTTTTTACACTCTATGGGAGTGAGAAAGATTTCTTGGAAAGAGAGGACATTCAAATAAAAACAAGCTGATGAGAGCATGGAATTATTAAGTAAATACTATTTGTATGAGAATATGTGTAAGTTGTGAAGATCCTTACCAAACTCTTCAATAAACGGAGGATTTGAGATTCTAGTTACTAGTAAGACATAATATGATATTTGTAATAATATATATACCCTTCCCTGTCGTTCCGTGAGAAGGGGTAAGATATAGAAATACTAGTAATGGTCAAATAAACACATGTATGTGTAGATAGAGAGTCTAGCTTACCGATTGAGCTATAGATGCCAATCCATTCAATGTTAACCGCCTGCAGCAACAATAGGCAATATTCTATTCTATTCGTGTTCAATTAAATTTTTTTCAATACTTCATTGATTGTTTTTAAAATAATAAAGCACTTTTACTTCGTCGAAAGTTTAATAGCTTACTTTGATTTTCCCGCAATTTTATCGTAGCCCGGTTGTGACGGAAGAACGCTTGAATAAGAAAGACACGAGTGACACAGATAGTAAATCATTCTGTGGTTGTGAAATCTATTAATTTTGTTTTTTAATTTTATTTTATTATGTAATTTTATGTTAAGTTTACTAATAGTCCAGAATGCCATAATATGAAATAAATCGATAATGAAACAATAATAGGTGATGGCTTAACGGTGGCGCCATGGCTCGATGGCTCACTGTAATGGCGACGTCAACAAAACTTTTGGACGCTATGATTGGTTCAAAAATAAAAGTAGTCTATGCTTTTAATATTTCAACCAATCAAATTTTTTTTACAGCGCTATGCCTCTTGCATCATTTTGAATGTTGCTAAATGACCCTTTGTTCATTTGATAAGTTTTATAACATTCATGTTGTTTTTATAATAATTAGTAATTCTCACACATTTCAAGTACGATTTTTGATAAAAATATTTAATACAATATATTTTGTAAGAGAGAAAGTAGCATCCTTGACAAAAGTGGAAAATTACTCATTCATTATTCGAAATTAAAAAGTATATGAATTTGTCTATGGAAATACAGAACGGAATCTTGTAAAAGATTAGGCCATTTCATAAAACAAATGTATAGTAACTCGCAGAAAATATCTTCGGGACAGTTGTATTTATTTCAGCTTTGCATTTTATTTTAAATTGATTCGTGAACCGCATTGTAGGTCCGTTGGAAAGGATTCATCGTCGACTCTAGCGGAAGGGTTAGCAGTCTCGTTCTGCAATAGAAAAGATTTGCATTGAGAGGAGACGTAAGGTAAACATCGATTTTAATTTTTTTCTCCTAAAATGGAATCGTGTGATAAAAGTAAAGATTGCATATTCCTACGCGTAAGTGGTTGTATATTGAGTGTTTTTAATGTATTTTTAGTGTATCCTTGTACGAAATGAAAGTTTGACTTTTGCCACATATTCTTTTGAATGGCAGCTGACCGACGTACATCTAGTTACGAGAGTAGGTACATAATATGCAACGTAAACTGTGTTGTGAGCTTGTAAACGTATTATTTTCAAAAATATGTTGACGATTGGGTGTTCAAAGTGGTTACAAGACGCTTACGAAAGCAGTAGATTGAATTGTTTTTTCTTAGGTAAAATGTCAAATTGTGATCTTGTCAACTGGGTTGAGTCATTGTTGCGAACCATTTATCGCCCCAACTTATTGTTGAATACGTATTTTCACTGTTTACCTGAATAAAACATTATTTATAGAATCACTACTGATTGTAGATAACATTTTTTCTACAGCCCATTCAGTTGTTTTTATTCAGTTTTTACGCAGATCTAGGCTTTTTGTTAGAATTCCTAAAGTGTACAAGTCTTTTGTTCAGTTCCTATTAATATGAATCACTTAATCAACAACAAAAGGCTTTTTAATAAACATATCTTGTTGACAGATAGAGGGTCACTTAAACTGGATCATTTCTATGTAACTGTTCTATAAATTTCTCTATTTTTGTAGTGAAATTCCCAAAGTTGATAATAAACTTCTAATTGGGTTTATTATAATGCAATACCCACTTACACAACCTTACTAAATAGGTCATCGTTTCACTATGTAATTGGTGTAAGTTATTAACATGATTTCTGTTTTATTTGGGGATCTCTGCTAGAATAATAAGCTTTATTTATAAACAACTTACTTTGTAGTACATGATAATGATAAATGATTTTATTTCTGTATAGAAATACTTTTTCACATTAATCATATAAAAACTAGATGAGGGTTTGGTGTTTCCTATCTGCCTACTCTGAGAAGAAGGCCAAAACAAACAGAGAGGTCATCTTTTAAAGTCCAGACATAATCTTGGTCTATGGTATATTCACGGAATAAAGATAGGCCATATTGATACAATGTTTTTAAATAAAATAACTTCTTAAAACCTGGGAGTGTCTTGTGGTAATGTCATAAATCTTAGTTGTTTCAACACACCACAAACTTAGGATGGATCTGTTAATAGATAAGTTAATTAATATTATTTTCTACATTTAAGGATAACCTTGAAGGGTTGATGAGCTGGCTTTATCTGGGACTACTCATTTCCATTCTCATTGTCTGTTTAGTCATTATAAGTATCACAATTGTTTGCTATTCAAATGCAACTCAATAATGCATGTCTATTATAACAAGTTCTTAGATATTATATTCAAAATAATCAATATCATTCATTCTTTGAAAATGTCGCAATTCTGACCCCAAGATACAGGTAATTACCTAGTTTGGGGATTACCGTCCAATAACAAATGGGACAGATTTGTAAGCGTAGTGGACAAATATCACGTGCATTGAATATTTGTATGTAATTTAAAGTTCTGAATGTAAATGTTGTAATCAATAACAAAGAAACTGACCTGAACATTTAAGTAAACTGTCAGGACATTTAAGTAAAATGTCTCAATAACTTATCTTATTATTGCAATAGTTTTCAATACTTTACTTTTATTATTACGGGGTGAATATCTTTCATCAAGTTATGAAATATGGAACTATCATTTGCCATTTAAAAACCCCGTAAACATATAAATGAAATAAACAATTGTATCCGCTGAATGCATGTTTCAAGGTTATCCCATTTAAAATATTTTCAATAATACTTGGTTCTTTGTAGTTTATACTAAAACTATAATCATACAGAATAGATTGTTAATCCAACAGGAAAACCTGTAAATTATATATGCATTGGTATATTGTGTAGTCTTTTTGAGGAAATATCTTTATTTTACGTAATTGTACGTAATTCTTCTGAGTGATTAGTTCACCTACATAATAGAAGCATGAAAACAACTGTTTTCTTCAGCATAGTAATGTTTGAAAAGAGTATCAGCTAAATAGCAAAGTACCAGTGTAACATAATATTCATTCTAATTCCAGAAATATTATTTTAAATAGAGAGGCTATCAGTGATTGTATCTACTTTAGTAGTTGAAATTCATACTAATTACCTTCATGGGTGTCACCATACTACAAAACTGACAGGTTTTTGCGTTTAAATTTCAAAATTGCTAAGCATAATAACTGTTTCCTTAGATTATCTATTAACTTACATATAATAAAGAAGTCTTTGATGTTTTGTCAAGTCGTAACAACCATGTGAAGCGGACTGGATTGCTAGTTTTTTTTTTTATGGAACAAAAATACTTCAGAAAGCTGAACTCAAACACTGTCTAATAACTATATTTGGATTTGTAAATTAAGACTGAAATAGTAATGGTTTTGAAAAGGATATAAACACAGCTATTTGCTCAGCAGGTTTTCAACAACAAAACAAGATAGAAAATCAGTTTTACTACAGCTTGTTGTTGATAGTTCGTTTTTCATAAACTATTGATTTATTTGATTCCAGTTTTTATAAGTAAAAGTTAAATCATTAATTGGTACTCATAACATGCACTTTTAAACATCAAAATTTACTAAAAATAGAATTTATTCTAGTCGCCCCTTCCAAAAGGTAGGTTTGTATGGAGAAGAATGGGCAAGAAACTCCATTATTACTTTTTAAAGTGTTTTACAATATTTTGGTGAAGGGCGGGCGTTTTTGGGGGACTGTCTTTTGTAATTTTGACGTTCAAAAAGTGCTGATTCTCAGCCTAATTTGAATAAATGACTTTTGATTTTGATTTTGATTTTGATTTTGTATACAGTAATTATGTGAACTTTTTATTTATTTGATTCAAAAGAACCTATAATGAATTATAATAATCACTTTCCCACCAGGGCAGATTGAGAACAAGCAGAGATCCATTTTTTTCGAAGTGATAGTGTTTTGTGTGTTGAACCATTTTGGTCAATTGCATAGCATTATCATTACTGTAAATTCTTTCTGCTTCTTATAGGATTCCTGTTAGCCGACAGCATCCTTTATTGTACCTACTAATCTTGAAGCAACAGTTCAATAAGTTTTCTCTTGTAATATTTGCTCTAAGATCCTGGTCTGCCCTCCTTCAAACTGGACAACATTTTTGAGTTGCATTGACAGAACAGCCAGCATTGCTGTAGGGCCTAGTTGTCTGGAGGTAAACAAGTAATATATTTATTTATATTGAGTACAGCAATGAACCACTAATAATAATGGCTAATTGTTGTACTAAATTAATAATTGATTAGAATTTATTGCAATAATTTTATTTTGTCATTGCGTCTTTTGTGGTTGATGAGTAAAAGACTTCCATAATAAATTCAATTTATTGTAAAAACCCATTCCATAGTAGATATCTTGCACAAATATTGACATAATATTATCTAATAGATCAACATTGACAATATGGCCCACTAATTATTTTGGTGAACAGGAGACAACAAATAATAATTGCACAGATAATAAATTATGATAAACTTGTGCTCATGCTATAGATTCATTATTATTGTAGCGTTTCTTAATTCGGGCGAGCGTTTTATCGACATATCTCGCTCGTATCAGTTACGATTTGCGATAAAGCGTGTTTGCATAATAACGGAGATGTTTATGATTTTTTATAAACACTAAATTAAGTGATAAGTAAGTCTGTTATAAAACCATGTGGACACGTTTTCATCTGGTATTATAGGCTGGAGGTAGACTGAAACTTAGGGGAAGGGCAAGTTATGTCCTGTGAGCGCAAGATAGGTCCTGTGAGCGCAGCACCCTAATTGCGCAACACACTATCAGTCACAATCTAAATGATTTTGAAGGATATTGCTAATTCATTGCTTCATATGTTCGAAAATTTTGTCTGCTCAACAACGTAAATAACACAATGAATGTTGTTAAACTGCCAAAATGAAAGCCACCGCAATTTCAATATAAATTTTTGGTTTTGTTTCTTACAATACATTTGTAGTTCATCATTCAACTTATCTAACACAATTTTTGTAGCCTACATACCTACGGTATATATTTTTATACCCAGTAAATTACATCAGTACATTGTCTTATTAGTTATTTAGTCAAGTCACTTTAAATGTGATGTTTCATGACAATGATTAATTTACTGAGTAGTACCTACTTCTTGAGAAAGAAATGAATAAGTATGATTAATTATACAATACTATATTTTATGTTTAGATATGCTGTGGGCCTGTGGCTAGTTGACAAAACATATAATATTAGATTAAAATAAAAAAAATCATTAAAATATTACATATTGTTAGCAAAAAAGAACTTACAAATGCTAAATTACGGCTTACGAAAGTTGAAAGTAAACTGTGGGAATCTATGGTGGTCATAAAAGATGGGCTAGTCACCTTTCACTAAATCAGTTTTGTAATCTATAAAGTGTAAACTAGCTGCGCGTCTCAAGTGACGCTTGCGCATCACTGCTAAACAGTAAACGCGAGCTGGACTCATGGAGCGCGAAAATATGTATGCAAATGATTTTCCAATTCCGGTGGTATTTCAATGTTGCAGTTTCTATACGCCATTTTCGTACGCTTATAAAGCTTTGTTTACACTAGCGTAGCGAATCGTAAATTCGGAAGCTACAAACGTAACTGTTATCTCTAGTATGTTGATACAATGGTTGTATACAAAAAACGAAATGTGTTGACCTCAGTGGAAATCTGCCTTTCTAATGCAGGCTTGCATAATGCTCATCACATTTGATCATTGCCTGACTCTTATCAACTACGTTGTGCATTTAATGAGGCATTATGCATTCCTTACCATTCACACATATTATTTTTATTATCTTTACTTATAAGCTTGTTTCTTTTCTATATTTTTTTTACGTTTATTTTGTGACGTCTTCGGCAATCATCGTTTCGTTATGCAAAATAGATTCGTTTTTTTTAACGATCGGTGGAGCATACAATGTAGAAATATTTACTACCTACAAATGTAGATAAAACTACGTATAAATATTTACTTTGATTTAAAGTAAGTACTTCCAAAATTGTCATAAAAACTGCAAAATTATAATCTGCATTTTATCGTAATCTATTCAATACAAGATGTTATTCGATAAAATTATTTAATACAATCGATTTCAAGGACACGTGTCTACAGAATGTTTACTTTTTTAGTAGGTATGTACAGGATTACGAACTTTATAAATAACCATTTACTTACTAATTTAACTAAATTACATTTGAAACTTTCTCTTTCTTAACGATCTTTTAATTCAAATGTTTGTGGTTTAGAAAAACTAAAACTAAAATTCCTATGTGGTTTAGATAATAATTATATAGTCGATAGCACTATCGACTAAAAGTTGTAACTAATTAATGTAACGTCATAAAAAGACTGTTTGTTTTGAATAACTTGCTTGTCTACTATCCATAAACCTCATGGAGACAGATTTTCGCAATAGGAGAAACAGGAAACCATAGTTTGTACCATTCACATTTTTTTTTTCAATACTGCACCCTGTCCAACATTCAAAATAGTACCTACGACAAGGAGAACTCACGTCTTATCCATGCAACCGTGTCTATCATATGATAATCGTATCAAAATGTATTCTTTCGTACAGTCGGCAACAAAATTCGATTATCACTTCAGTTTTTATAAATCTGAATTATTGAGCAAAGTATTTAATTAAAGTAGAAACAGAAGTAAAATTTAAAAAAAATACAAAATATTTTAATATTACTTATAGTAGAATATTACTAGCTTTTGCCTGCGGCTTCGCGCTCCTGCATGTTGGAAAATATTCCGCGGGAACCTACTACCGGGATTTTCTTATAACTCTTATTGGTTTTCGCAGCGCACGTCTGTAAAACTCCCAGTTATCATGTTTTTTTTCCGACATTATAAACAATCATCGTCATATTTCAGCCAATTTACTCCTTAATTAATTGTACACCTAAACTTTCCTCATGAATCACTCCGTCCATAGGTGAAAACCGTTTGAAAATCCGTTCGGTAGTTTTTGAGTTTATCGCATTCAGACAGGTAGACGCGGCGGGGACTTTGTTTAATGTAGTGTTATGTAATACTAAAAAACAGATTATCGAATCATTTAGTGTTAATTTAAATATGTCAAAGAAGCAGTGTTAGTCGACTTTAGTTGCTGAACGTACCTTATTTTCCCATACTAAGTTACGTAAAATAAAGGAAATGGCAATTTATTATTAAAGTAACAGTAAAAAATCTTCATTTCTGGAAATTAAAAAAAAAAGTAAGTGAATAACAACGAATACCTAATTAATTAATTAATTAATATAACAAAATTAAATAGACATGTCCTAGAACCATAACTTCGAAGACATGTGACATTTATCAACCCGCACCGTGGTGAATTACGGCCCACTACCTTTCACTAAGAGGAGGCCTGTGTCCCAACTCCTAGCAGTAGGATCATTACAGGCTGATAATGCTATAGTTTGCACAAACACAGGTTCCCGACCCAACCCTTATAATCTTCTTCTTTATTTATGTGTATACAGGGTTATTGGAAAAACACCAACAACCTCTTAAGAGATTAAAAAAAAATCAGCTGTTCCCTATATTTTGACGAGTTAACCGAACATAAATGTAGGGAACAGCTGATTTTTTTTTCGCGATTTCAGGTTTGGTCCCATAGTAAAAGTTGTTCATAATGACGAGTACAATGACCTCTTAAGAGGTTGTTGGTGTTTTTCCAATAACCCTGTATACTTTATTGTACACCACAAAAACATAACAACAAAAGAATTGATCGAAAACTAAAAATATACAATGGACGGCCTTATAGCATTCTGCGATATCTTCCAGGCAACCTTGGAATGGACAGTGCTGCATTTGCCAGGACATAAAATGGGGTTGTCTTTTTTCAGGTTGCAGTAGAGGATTGTCTAGTGTACACTGAAGATCGCTCGCCATTTACAGGAGGGTGCAGAACCATTAGCTCTTGGGGCTAGGATGTCAGTGTTGAACCAGAGTGGAGAAGAGCAGGTTAGTTCATTAAAATTATATATTTTTAGGCCATTAAATAACGGTTGGTTGGCACTAAGCCATAACATAATGGTTTATCCATACAAAGCAGTGTAAGGTCCAACCTTGCAGGCTCATTAAAAATATTTTTGTATCCGTGACGAAAGTCGTGGTATAAGAAATCTTAGCTTTAAATGAATGATGGGTAAATATAACCCTAAAACTTAATAAAAAATTAGGAAAAATAATTTGTGATTTTTGAGTAAACTTTTTTCTTATCGAAAATAAAATATGCACGCATTGATATAATACATTTTGCTTTTATAAATCTAATATAACAAATAAATAATACTTAATCATTAGGTATAAAGTAAAAAACATAATTATATGCAATCGTTATTTAATTACTATTGTGACATTGAATATAATAATATCAAAATAATTAGCTAAGACGAGACACTTAGATTAATTTTATAAGTATGCAAAACAAACACCCTGTATTTAACACAAAACCTCTTTCTTCCAGGTGGAATGTCCCCTGTGTATGGAACCCTTGGAGGTGGACGATCTCCACTTCTACCCGTGCACATGTGGATATCAAGTATGTACACATTTTTATATAATACATAAATATTATTTATACATTGTATAAAACAAAGTCGCTTTTGTGCGACCGCTTAGATGCCGTTTTCTCCGTTCATTCCGGAAGTTTTATCTAGAAAATATATGTGTAACATAATTTTAACATAGCACATAAATATCGATGTTATGAAATGTCGCCGTATTAGTAGATTGAACCTGTGGGAAGCAAGGACGTGTCACTAGTTTTCACATAAAATTGAAAAAACAACAACTTATTCGTCATTCTAGCATGGGATAAGCATGCTGAAAAAAAAATACAGTTTCTTAACGCAATTGCAGATTTTTATCTCGGTAACTTGTCTCCTTGCGTAATCTGTATTCCTAATAGCTATAATCTGCGGGATAATTGCGTAACAAACACACTATCAGTAGCAATGGGTTTGGTTGGTGTCATTTTGACAGTTTAACAACATTCATTGCGTTATTTAGGTTGTTGAGCAGACGCATTTTTCGGTCATATGAAGCAATGGATTAGCAATATCCTTTAAAATGATTCAGATTGCCATTGATAGTGTGTTACGCAATTAGGGTCCAGTAAGTCTTCAAGCCTTGAGTGAATAGCTCACGTCTAGGGAAACGTGCACCATCGTAGACCGCATCATCGCTTACTATCAGGTGCGTCAGGTCAAATGCCAGCCAATCCAGGTCGACCTGATTTGTATGACGTCATCAGAGCAATCATCGTCATCGGCCATCCGCGTCTTAACCACTAAGCTATTGCGGAAAAAAGGTCGTGAGTTCAATCCCCGACTATTGTATATTAAGTGGGAGTTATCCAGATTACTAGCAATATGCAAGCCGCGTTCTAACAGATCAATCGAAGGTTAAGCTGCACTTGCCGAGTCGTTTCGTGGATGGGTGACCATCCATTACATATAGCCTCCTTGCCTCAGAAAGAAGGTAAGCCTTTGGTCCCGGCTGTCTTTCATAGATCTTTGACAGTCGTTACGGGTAGTCAAAAGCCCAGTCTGACAACCAGTCTTACCAAGGGGTATGGTGTTACCCCCTGGTGGGTTGTGGAGGTCAGATAGGCAGTCGCTCCATGTAGAATCAGCCAGATTGATTATTATTCTTCTTCCCAGCGAAAGCACTAGGAAGTGGTGAAGGGCGGGCGTTTTGGGGGACTGTCTTTTGTAATTTTGACGTTCGAAAAGTGCTGATTCTCAGCATAGTTTGAATAAATTACTTTTGATTTATTCTAAGTAATCTGTGAAAAAAAAAAACATTTGCCCTTTAACTGCTGATTCCTCGGTTGTTTTTAATGAGCAGGTGACCTTTGTTGGATGATGAAGTCATTGCTATACTAAAAATTGCACAGTACGTTTATAAAGCGTTTTTATAAACAAGAAGTGAAGGTTTTCGACCAGCCCCAAGATTATTATTGCTAAGGATAAACCAGTATTTATGTTCATTGGATAAACCAGTATTTATGTTGATCGAATGGCACAATAATACAGTTTTATTTATAAAAAAAACTCATCTGATTGACACATAAACAAATCAAAATAAATCGTCATCATCTGCCTAGCCTTTTCCCAACCATGTTGGGGTTGGCTCCCACTGCTCCCAGTCTAACCGGATGCAGTACCAGTATTTTACATGGAGCGACTGCTTATCTGACCTCCACAACCCAGTTACTGGGCAATACGAAATCCCTTAGTAAACCTGATTGTCAGACTTTCGGGCTTCTGACGACCCGTAACGACTGTCAAAGATCCACGAATGACAGCCGGGACCGAGCCACGGAGGGGTCTTGGTATGTAAAGATGGTTAGCCATCCACGCACCAACCGCGGCAAGCGTAGCTTAACCTGATCGATCGACCCGTGCGGCTTTTATATGTTATTTCTTAGCCACAAGCCCCTCTTCTTAGCCACAAGCGCAATAAAAATAAATAGTACTTACTTTAATTTGGGTATCATCGTTCATCAATCTACGTTTCGGTAATTAACGTCATACAAAAGTTGATTAAAATTAAGTGCGTGTTTATCAAATAGATAAAGAAAGTGTAAACAAACATTTAGAGGATAATTTCAACAATGAAAAGTACGCGGACTATGTCCACAATGCACGAACATAATAATATTCTATATTAATCTATATCTAAACCTCTTCCTTACATTATACTAATAATTTCTACATTTATATCTGCTTAGCTTGCTAGCTTCTGCTCGCGACGTTGTGCGACTGACCACGTCACTGCGCATCGCTCGCCCGCGCTGGTACTTCGTCACTTAGTAGTCTTTCTAACTTTTTTTCATTTTGCTCCGCTTCTAAGGGTCATAGCGTGATGTTAAATAGCCTTGTGCCTACCTAAAAAATTGGGCTATCAAATGCAAAAAGCCTTTTTTAAATCGTCCAGAGATCGTTCCAGAGATTAGCGCGTTCAAACAAACAAACGCACTCTTCAGCTTTATTATTTAGTTTAAATTTATATGGTGTACATAATAAATAGTGTTCTTTCTATCTATCTAAGTAGTGGACATTTCCTTGTTACACTGTAGCTCATTACCATACATTTATCAAGAGATATATGTTAAGATCCATTTGGAACAAAGCCATTAGAGTGTATTTACTTACACTCAAATGGTGTTACCATTTATATAAAAAATGCGACGGTCGCGACACTATGACTATACTAACAACAACTCGAGCCTATTGCCATGTAACGGGCTTCTTATACCCAGACTAGTCTTATTTGTTATTTTTAATAAGATTTTCTCAATAGCGAAAATCAAATCCAATCTCAATAGAAAAAATCCTATTGAAAAAACCCATCATTATCATTTCAGCCGAAAGAAGTCCACTGCTGGACATAGGCCTCAAAGCACCGCCATGTTCTTCCGTTGTGTTCTGTGAAATAACCCAACTGTGCTATTTTTTTTATTAAAAAAAAAGATTTCTTAGACTACGTCTAAGTTAAAACAATGCTATTTCGTAAGTCCATTGACATTTTGACCTTTACCGTGGAAACGACTTTAAAAACATTTTTTCATTCACGATTGAAAAACTTCCTGACGATTTATCTTTCTGATAAGGTGATAGCGATAAGGTTAAATAAACAAATGTGGACATCAACTATTGGTTTAAATAGAAATGCAGGTTCCCAAAGTTGGGCATTGACATTTACCGTTGGTTATTTTAAAAAAAACATTGCGGTTTCACACATTTTGACCGCAGTATTGCACTATTGTAGGAAACAGCTGATTAAAAAAAATCAGCTTGTTGGTTATTTGGTCCAGTGTCCAGAATCATGTGCCGAATCCATGTACGCATCCAGGTTGCGCGTCGATGTCCCTGTCATCCTGTATAAAAATAGGTCATGCTGTTATAACAATATCATCCATTCGGAAAATTGATACTGGGACTGAGTACCCAGACTTCGCTAGACGCACATTAAAGTATCGCCACTCGTGGAGGCTATTTTAATGCAACCCATATCAGCCTCTTCATATAAAGCTAGATTAGAAGGCCATATTAATCGAAAAACGGCGTTGAAATGCAAAATTTGACGGCACGGTTGGCGCAGTCGTTAAGCGATTGACTGCTGCGCTGCGTGTCGCGGGTTCGATTCCTGCACGTAACAAATATTTGTATGACCTACAAGTAGTTGTTCCGGGTCTGGCTGTTTGTGTATGTGAGTTTAAATGTTTGTGAACGCACCCACGATACAGGAGAAATTCCTATAATATAGTATAGTGTGCCTATATTATAGTGTGGGGCAACGTTTAAAAAAAAAAAATGCAAAATTTTAATTTTATTTCACATAAACCTACACGGAGCACTCCGTCTTAGCGTGTAGATGGCAATCTATATACAGTCAGCCCAGAATTTGGATACGAGTTTGGCACCTTCAGTAGTGTCCATCAGCTCCTGTAGCGTACAGACAACAGGACACGCTGGACACGATATTAAGTGCCCCATTGCATACACTCCAGCGGGGTAATTGGGTAACATAGTAGCTATGGCTTGACCTGGGGCACTTATGACTTGGAAAAGTCATATGTTAGGTAAGGTGCACGGTTCCAAATTGGTTGTTTCCTAAGGAGAAGAGCGGGCTAGAAACTCACCGACTAATCTATCTTCGTTATGTCGACTACTTCGTAAACGTTCGGGTTGGTGAATACAGTATTCTTAGTTACAAGGACAAAATGCACCTACGAGTACAACATTATTCTTACATGAAAGAATTGACATTATATTGATTTTAAAAGAAGTTATTTGCCATTACAGATATGCCGGTTTTGCTGGAATCGAATTCGGGAAGGCGAGAACGGCCTATGTCCGGCTTGTCGGAAGGCCTACCCGGAGAACCCGGCAGACTTCACTCCGCTCAGTCAAGAGCAGGTAAACTATAGCTATATTTAGTAGTCGTACGCAGAGCGACATATCAAGCTGTACATTTCCAGTATAAGCTGACTTTTGATTGTACGAAAAGCCTATACAATGCGAGGTCAGCTAAAACTGGAAATGTGTAGCTTCATATATGTCGTCGTATGTACTATTAGGTAGTGTTGGACTATATGGGATGTTCCAAAAGTATCTGATGAAAGCGTAAACAAACCGTGTTCAGATTATTAACACATTCGTCTGTATTTAGAAGATTTCAACTATTAATAACATTATTAAATTGTCATTGAAAAACATCGACGAATAATATTGAAAATTGGGGTTATCAAATTAACCTAAATTGTCAAATTGATGCTTCTGTCATCTTCGTTGTCAGTATGTCTTGATGCTTGAGTATGTAGGGGCCCTAATATTTGTTGAGGCCAAATAAAACGCATTAATTTTGGAGATCGTTTCGTTTGATAGATTTTTTTGTCGTTTTTGAAGTTAATTCAACATAATTATTGTGTAGGTGGCAGCAATAAAGACGGAGAAGAAGGCGCGCGAGCAGAAACGGCGGAACAAGACGCTCGAGTCTCGACGCGCGCTAGCCAACGTGCGCGTCGTGCAGAACAACCTCGTGTTCGTGGTAGGATTGCCCGTGCGCCTCGCCGACCCAGAGGTAAGTGCACACGCCACACGCGTACCAATAACAAATAGAATAAGCTAGCTTTAGTAAAATAGTTCCTTGGGACTCGTCCGGGGAACTATATCAATATACGAATTTCTACCGCATAGCAACGTTGCTGTCAATCCCGTTGTGTTTTCAAGCCTTAGGCCTTTTCAGCTTTGTTTTTAGGATGTTTACGCATCTGCAATGCTTTTGGTATTGCAGATGTTCATAGGCAGCGGTGACCTATCACTATCAGGTGGGCTATTGTAAACTTTGTGCTAACCAAGGCAAATCTCACATCTATTCTTCTTGTTAGAGCCCACAACTAACAATTTCATTAGTGTGATAGGTGATTTATGGTTCTCATCTCCCCCTATCGAACGATCGAGCATACAATGGCGTAGCAACCTACTAACATCATTTTGAACATCTACCTTCCTACCTACCTACCTTCTAACCATTACGAATATTAAAACCATTACTTTAATATTCCTAATGGTTTGTTTGCCTTTTAATAATCACAAAAACATTGCGCCTTACCATATAAAATAGGTATCATTGCGTGCTAAAAAAAGAAATAAAGTGTGTTCTCTTTACTGTTGCAGATCCTCAAACGGCAAGAGTACTTTGGCAAATATGGCAAAATTCACAAAGTAGTTATAAACCAGAGTACCACGTATGCAGGGTCACAGGTGAGAAACATTAAGACATACTAACTGCTCAAAGATTTTCGGCAAAGAGAAGGCCTGTAAAAGATGGCGTCGAAAGGTTCTTTTGAGGTAAGTATCTCGAGTAACAGTCAAGTATTTGGCTTTAAGACTGCATGACTGAGTCTTGCGACGATACTGGTTTTTAAATAAAAGCGCATCAGGCGCTTGGGTCCCTTTTTATCACCGGCGATAAGAATTAAATCCGTCTTCTTCGGAATTAAACCAATCACCAGGCTTGCCTTGTGATCAATACATGTAGCCTCTATGAGAGAAGGCCTTTGCCCTGCAGGGGGTTAATTAAAACAGTCAAAACCTTCGCTTAAATTGTTGTTAAAAACTTAAATTGATAACAAAATAATTGGGTGAATATTAAAAAGAAAAGATGAATGCTTGTTCCGCCTCTGTTTGATGCTTATTTAATAATAAGGACAAAACACAATCCAATATGATTGCAATCTAACCTCCAGTAGGCCCGCGTGGTGGATTACCTTCCCTCTCACAGAGGAGGCTTGTGAATCCCAGCAGTCGGAACATTATAGTCATTTAACGAATAAGATTTTGACTTGTAACAAGATTAACTCAAAAGTTTATGTGGTCTCCCCCAGGGTCCGTCTGCGTCTGCGTACGTGACGTACGTGTCGCCGTCGGACGCGCTGCGAGCCATCCAGGGCGTCAACAACGTGACGCTGGACGGGCGGGTCCTGAAGGGCTCGCTCGGCACCACCAAGTATTGCGCCAACTTTATGAAGAACCAGCCCTGTCCCAAGCCAGACTGCATGTATCTGCACGAGCTAGGTAGTGTATATGTGGATATTTCGTAAAATATTAAAAAAAAAAACCAGATAATCTGTATCAGTTTTTCCATTAAAAAAATATCATCAACTTTTTACTGTTGAGTGTACCATCCTCAGTTACTAGGAGGTAGTGCTTGATGAAAATCTATGGTGGAAAATTACAAAAAATTACGTGTTTATTACTTACTGGCAACACCTGTGTGGGATACAGACATAAACTTTTTTTTCTTCTATAACAGTGTCAAATTGGAGATTGATTGAACAATTCTAATCAATATCTAATTATTATGGATGCACTTTCTTAGTTTATTAGGAATCCAAGAAATTATATGGTATTACTTCTTTGTCGAACGATTATTCCAATTCCATAATTTAATTAATCTTCGACAAGACTTTGGCCACTTCGAAAGTGTTAGCATTGGCCTCACAAAGGCCTTCCATTGTGCAGGTGCACAGAGAGCACGGCACTTAAATGAGGCAAGCTCTTACCATTATCTTCGCCTGAAGCTGCTATGATGTAACTATCTACGTAGTTTATATAATGGTGTATATTTCCAGGTGATTCAAAAGCGTCGTTCACGAAGGAAGAGATGCACGCGGGCCTGCACCAGGTGTACGAGCGAAAGCTTCACAACCAACTGTTGCAGTCGCAGCGGGACAAACCAGACGACAAACACAACAATAGTTCAGGTAAGTGCCTTTCGTTGATAGCATGATAACTGTGATTAGTGGCACACTCTACGAACCATGTATACCCTGTCCGTTAGGTAAACCGTTTTTTGACAGATGTAACTAGTGATTGCAGCAACACAATCCATTGATTGATACACGTACGGTATTATAATTTCTGTAAGAAGCCATAAATAAGATAAGGCAGTTTATATATTCATTTTATTACGTATTTTAAGTTAACTTTTACTTAATCTGGAATATGTTCTAAGACAGCTGTCAAAAAACTGTTAACTTAATGGACAGAGTATAAGGACTATTTAGTGTCGTGACATGTGTCACGGGACTCTGGCGTTTCACGACTGGTGCTGACCATAGAACAGGGCTTCTTTATGTTAGAAGAGATGACATAATCCATTTCATTGATCAGTCGCAACAGTTAGCGATAAAACATGTAATGTAAATCTGAGTCAAAAACGAGCATGGAAGCATGATGTAAAAAAACAAATTTAATAGTATTAGCTCAGCAGTATCTTTTACGAGATCTTTTTAATGGTATAATGCTTTACGCTGTCTTTCGTGGATCTTTGAGACTTTCGGGCTTCTGACGACGTTACGAGTCGTCAGAAGTCCGAAAGTTTGACAGTCTTACCTAGGGGTATCGTATTACCCAATAACTGGGTTGTGGAGGTCAGATAGGCAGTCGCTCCATGTAAAATACTGGTTGTCAGCTGTATCCGGTTAGACTGGAAGCAGACTCCAACATAGTTGGGTTTAAGCTAGTCAGATGATGAATGCGTTAGCTGGCCTCACGTTATGCGTGTGCGCATTTGAACGCGAAACCGCCGAACGCTTTTAAGCAAAAACTGACCTTTAAAATCAAACTTAAATAGACATGCCATCACAAAGATTTTGCATACATGCGCTAAACAACTTTCGGTAGAAACTCGTAGGCGGACTAACAAATAAAACAAACTTCATTGCATGACGTCATAATAGGCTTAAACTAAATACCATAACAAAAACCAGTTATCATGACTTGTTTACCTTAATTGTACCGTTTTGGTTCTCCGTGTCCGTATATATCATACCGTTGTGCAAAAACTTGATAATGGTGCCGATTCCCTTGTTCACAAACTAAACTATATTTAAGTTCAATGCGTCTTTTTCTTTCTGTTTCATTAAGAAAAAGACAGAAGATAAATATTAGGTTAGTCCTGTTAAATTAGTCAGCGCCTGGCGTAAATTGGCGTATTTTTAGTAGCCATGTTTTAATCACGTCTAAACTGTCTATGGAGTTTCTTAATTAGACAGGACTAAACTAATATTTATCTTCTGTCCGTTTCTTAATGAAATAGAAATAAAAAGATGCGCTGAACTTAAATTTAGTTTAGTTTGTGAACAAAGGAATCGGCGCCAATGTATTACGAACATATCTCTAAAAATGACGAACGTTTAACTAAAAGCATTACGAAATTTAACTTACAGGTAATTCTAGTACGAATGCAGAAAAAAGCAGTTCAAAAGATGGTATGTATCATTATTTCTCTCATAGAAAATTTACATCGGAATGTTCCAGAAAATTCTAATATTTTTTTTCTGAATATTTCAGGTAATCAATCGAACTTTATACCAACTACAGTGGTCACATCGTCTCATATAAACGTAGTCAATTCTTCTAAGTGAGTACCGTTTAGTGAAGGGTTTAACGGGCGTATACAGCTGAAAAAACAGTAATATGTGTAGTAGTTTATTATTTCAGGGATCCTTTAAATATCACAATACCTTGTCAATCATTTTTCACGCACTGTTTCACAACACTTTTATCTTTAAATATAGACACTACTAGCTGTATTCGTCCTTAGGGGCTAGATTTGTTTGTACGGAGCGGTTGGCATTGGACGATTCAATATTTCGAGTCCTAGGTTCGATCCTCAGGACAAAACACGAAAGAAATATACATGATAAGAATAAGGAAAATGGAGGCTCGCCTTTCTTTCATCCAGGTTAAATATAATAAGAGAGATAAGGTCCTGGACTAGATACCAGGCAGGCTAAAAGATCTGTTTGAAAAATCGCAGTATAAATAGGGAATTTTAATTTTATTAGATTTTGAATACTATCTTTAGGCTAAATGTGGGTATACATTAATCCATTTCTTCTTAAATCTTTGTTAATTTTAGCGTAATACATTATAGCAATATCAGGCACTATAAAGTGGAATTTGATAATTAATAAACAAATAGAAAGTAAGATGTATGATAAACAACATTACATCATACTGTAATTTATAAAACATTCTACTTTCTCTTGTCTGACGCCATAACACACTCGCTAAAGAAGTATTTACTATATTTGGGAAACGCCCACATTCAGCCAGTAGTAGATTTTAATGAATAAAATGAAATAACGTTACCTACTTGTGCCGCCAAGTAGTGTTGCTGTGTTCTGGTTTGAAAGGTATGGGTCAGATGTAATAACAGGCATATGAGACACACGCCTTCTGATGTCTATAAACGTTGAAACCTAAAGCCTGATTTACTCGGTGCGGTTTAATTACCTGTGGCACACTATAAGTTGAAGCAACAATAAAAGTTGCACCGTCTAAACAGGGTATGGGTCCTTATATTTTTAACGGATTTAGAGTAAACCCCCCAGTGTTTACATGATGCCACAGGTAAGAATCTTGCTTACTACTAGTCGGGCCGCGTTCGTCATTACCATAAACAAAAGTATCGTTCCAAAGCCAGCCACTCCACACAAAACTTGTCCCTTAGCGTTAAACCTACATCCCAAAACCAATAGTTGAATACATGATATCGCTTGCAGATCTAATAAAAAAGAATCTATAAATGGCAACAGTGGTTCGAGCAGTGCGGCAAGCAGTAACGGGGTGGGCAGCAATGGTAGCGGTAAGGAAGCCTGGCCCAGTCTCGGATCGTCGCCGCCATCAGATAGTCCCGCCAGAAAACAGCCCAGTCCCAAACCACAACAGTCTACGGGTAAGTAGCGTTGTATTTAATCTAATTAAAATATTTGTATTTAATAAGGAAAGGATTAAATGGGGTATGAATGTGGAAAGGATTAAGTGGGGTCACTAGTGGGTTAGGGGGACTAGTTGGGGTCAAATAGCTTTAATTTCACTATCAGGGGCAAGTCTTCTAAGAAAAAATGCTCAAAAAATCTTCAATAATATAAATTTTTGGGAAAAAATTATGCCAGTAAAAATGTTGACTTGTATCCCAGGTTGCATCAAATTACCAACCACTTTGCACCTTTTTTGTGTGCGAAAAGTTTAAATAAATGACTAACGAAAATAAACATATTTATGAACATCTCGTCTTGTCAAATTCTAATAAAAGAAAGAAATAGAACGTACGAACGAATGTTATACATTCATATACCGATAAATGTATAGTGATTTCTGGTGCAATGGGACTATAAACATGTCTTCCTATTTGCAGCAGTACTAGCAAGCTATGCTGTAAAAATCTCACCGTGAAAGTTAGGCGAACTGAGCTTAGAGTGAGCTGTCAATAGTGTCAATCCCTAGCATATCAGGTGGAAAGACAGACAGCTCACTTCTAGCTCACTTCACTTAAGTTTACACGGTGAGATTTTTACAGAATCGATGGGCAGGTGCTCCATTCGGACACATTTGAAATTGTTTCGCTGGAATGCTTAAGCTATGATGTCCTAGTAGAGCGGTGACCGCCACATGCTGCCGTAATGTCCAAATACAGAGCGTTTTTTGACACCGTCATGACAAATACCGGTGAAATTGACAGATTTTCATGAAGTCTGTTAAAAACGTGACGGAAACGCTCTTCTAGAAATCTGTAGCTGTATTCCATATAATATAAATAACTTGGTTTTCGGACAACAACAATAAGTACGCACAGTAATAACGCACTCCTTTGGTCTTAAAATTTTTGGGGCCGGCGCCAACTGGCGGCACGGGCATGGCAAAGGATTTTTATGCGACGAATAGAAAATATAATTTAAAAGTATGACATTAAAATTGAAATGTCAACGGCAGCAAGGCCGCGGTATCCTTAGGCATGCTGCGACGTCCTTTAGTCATACATATTCAAGTAATACATATTTCTATTCGTCGCATAAAAATCCCTTGCCTTTCCACTCGGTTACTAATTACTTTAATCTACATACTATCTTGCATCTTATTTCTGACTCACAAGGAAGAAGTGAATAATACGCAAATAATTATATTTTCCAGTTAAGTCACAAGAAAACGGCACATCAGAATCTTCCAGTCCCACGCAACAGGTACAACAACAGGCTCAAACAAAACAGAGTAAAGACACACACACAGACAGCAACATCAAAAGAAGCAAGGAATCAAATAGCACAAACGGCCAAAGTAGCAAGAAAAGTAAAACTGACAAATCTAAACAAAAGTCTAGCAATAGTATTAATAATGATAATAATAACGATACCGAAATATTAGATACCAAACAATTTAGTAGCACACAGGCGAATCACACGTCAGTGTTTGACAACGACTCACAAAGTTTCCTGTCAAGCGAGCTAGATGAGCTGGAGTCAGAAAGACACTCGTTGCTAGAAAAGCATTCTCTCCTAGACAGTTCTTCCCACTCTTTATTGGACGATGAGCAACACGGTCTGCTCGAACCAGAGCATAACCCACGTCGCTTGCTCCCAGGCCTTGATCACCTCCACCAAATCCACAAGAGCCCCATGCTCAACGGCTATGGCTTGCTAGACAGAGATCCCCTCACATATTTATCCAACGACAGACAAATTAGCCAAATTAACCAAGGCCTTATGGATCAAAAGGAACTCTTGTTAAGAGAACGCAGCCAAAGTGAAATGCTTATGAGACAAAATGAATTATTGGCGAGACAACACAATGTTATGGTCGAGCCGAAACACTATATGCCATCTAGTATAGGACTCGAGTCAGCTAGTGAAATATTAGGTAAGGTTCTATGCAGCGGATTTGTTTATTCATTGGTGAAACTTTACAGACTGAAAAGTGATTTCCTGATATCATAATTTCAAGTAACTACGGGTCCGTCGGGGTAACTGCGTAACACACTATCAGTAGTAATGGATTTCATTTTGACAGTTCAACAACATTCATTGCGTTATTTACGTTGTTGAGCAGACACATTTTTCGAACATATGAAGCAATGGATTAGCAATATCCTTCAAAATGATCCAGATTGTTATTGAAGGTGTGTTACGCAATTAAGGTGCGTGATCGACTTGAAAGTATGATCCTTCTTTTTTGCGTTTCGGTAATATAATTTCAGTGGAGTTTCGCCAACTAATAAAAACAACGCTGTATATCTTTTCACGATGTTTCACTTGTGTTGTTGTTCGCGGGTGTAATAGTTAAAATCTTTGTGCAGGTGCTAATTTTCATCAAAATCCCAATATGCTTCCACCGTTCGGTATGCGTGTAGACAATTCCATGGGCGGTAGTTCAATGTCGGCGAGTTCTCTGGCGGGCAACTCGATGGGCAACTCAATGGGCAATTCGATGGGCAACTCGATGGGAAATTCGATGGGCAACTCGATGGGCAGTTCGATGGGCAGTTCGATGGGCAACTCGATGGGCAACTCGATGGGCAACTCGATGGGCAACTCGATGGGCGGGTTCATGATGCACAATCAACAGTTGCTGCAACAACAGAACCAACAACAGATGCAACAGACTGGCCTTGTCAACGGATTCGATACACCACAGTCGGCAGTGAGTATTGTTACTCTATTATAAGTTTTTAAGTAACGTAACATCAAGGTTGTTACCCAGAAGGGTGAGGCTGAGCTGTACCTCTGGTACAACTACATTTCGCCAGTTATGTTTAAGTCATACGTAATAGGGGGCGACTCTGTTGCACAAGCATAAGCTTTGAATGAAATTTATTCACTATTTGTCTTAGGGCTGATTTTTCCATCGCCATATAACTTTTATTCGATGAAAGAAATTGACGTTTGACAGTTTTTATGTGAAATAACTATCAAAATTTCAGATTTATTCCTCGAATAAAGTTTGCCCTTATTTATACATAAATGTGTCAATAAAGAAAAGAACCTATCAGCTTGTTAATGCAGAAAGGTTCGAGTTACTAACTTTGACAGATAGGTTAGTTTTTATTATGTACACCACATAATTATTAATAAATACAGGGTGGCAGGGACTAATAAATACAGGAACTGTAACCATTTGTATTCAGCACATGAGTTTAGACCCCATAGCGTCGAAATTTTCGTCGGTTATTAAAAAAAAAATATTGCTGTTCCATACATTTTGACCGCGTAGGTATTGCACTTTTCTATGAAACAGAAGATTTTTTTTTTGATAACCGACGAAAAATTTCAACGCTATGGGGTCTAAACTCATGTGCTGAATCCATAGTTACAGTTAGCGCGTCGATGTCCCTGCCACCCTGTATAGGAGAATCACTATTTTCTTGTACTTTTCACTAATTAAGCGAGCTAGCTAAATTTTCGCAATACGTTCAAGAATTGCCAATCAAAAATCTTCTTTTGAATACATTTATTTGTTCCCTAGTTTTTAACATATTTCTATCTTTACCACAGAACGAAGTGCGGTATCTAGCTGAGAACATGGACAAGTTCTTCACAGACTTCCACAAGGCACAACAGATGAGGCTACAGTTACAGAGAGGCACAGATGACAGACGCCTAGATCACGCGCACTACCCACAGAACATGCTCAGCGCGCAGAGCCTGGAGATGCAGCACAAACAAAGGTAATATTATTGGAGAACAAACGTCGCACATCCTTTAAAAAACAACAACAAAAAATTTTTTAATCATAACCATGATTTTTTGGATATAATTTATGAAAGTACAAAATCTTTCCATAGAAAATACTGAAGTTTCCACCCAAAATAGCATCCAGTATTTAGAAGCGGAGTAACATTAAAGAAATTGGCCAGCAACACACTTGCAAACGAAATAACGTTTGAGAATCATAAACACGCTTGCATACGAAATCGTTTTATTATTTCACTATCTGTTGAATAATGATACAAACCGGTAGCAGCTTGTGACAGGCTTTAAAATGCTCCTAAAGGTTATAAAGCGCTCCTTGGCCTCATAGACCATACATACATCATAAACCCACGCCTTCTTCCATGGGGATAGGCAGAAACTACAGAACGCCACCTGCTACGATCGATACATACTCGTCTTCGATCATACACACACGCCTGTTGCGAATACTACTCACCTCAACTCTCTGAAAAACATCTGAAATAATTATAATTACAATAATTTAACCTCACAATCTCTACATTATTTACTGTGTTCCCAAGAGTGTGTGTTATTGTTAAACTATGTTAAAACTGTTCCAGAATGAACAATGTACGCGGTAATGAAGGCAATGGAGGTCGCGCAGCCGGCGACGGCGACGATGACCTAGACTTCGACCCCTTCAAGGAAACACAGAAGGCGTTCGCAGAACTTATGGAAACAGAAATGATGCAAAACACAGTTTCAAGCGGGTAAGTCGAAACTACCGTATACTGTATACCGCCAGTTTCTCGTACGAAAATTAATGTGACTAATTGTCAAGCGCGCCTAAACTGCTGCGATTGGCTGTTGATAATTCATTCAACCAATCACAGCAGAGAGAGCAGTGGTGGCCCAATGGTAACGGCCCGGACTTACGTTTTGTAGGGCGTGGGTTCGAACCCGGACAGGCGCTTGACTTAATATAATGACAAACAAAACAACGCAATGAATGTAAATAATTTCATTATTACTGCTCTCAAAACAGTGAAGGATAACATCGTGAGGAGACGGCATGTCCTAGAACCAAATATTTGAAGACATGTGACATCTAAAAACCCACACTGGGCCCGCGTGGTAGACCTCTCACAGAGAGACCTGTGGGGACCCGGCAATGGGAACATTATAGACTTATTATACTAATCACAGCAGTTCGAGAAGCTGGCCGATAGTCACCTTACACCAGAAACGACTAAATATGTTTAGCTCTAAACGAATTTTACATATGTGTCTGTCCATCGTTCGGAGATGACAGAGATAGAGTGAAGTTTTAAAAACGTTTAGCGTTGAATGTATTTACTGATTGGTGGTGCAAGTGGGTGTGTGACAAACTTAAATAGTGTACCTGCACACTTGCACAGTTTATACTGGTTGCAAATACAATCACACCGGCATTAGTGTAATATGATATTTCAAAGTCACTGTAATCTGTATTTTTTTACTTATTAGTGTGTGTGTCAGTCACCTCAGTGTATTTCATTATGGATAACAAAGCAAGATCAATATACTGTGCAATGTAGAAGCTCTGTAGACCTATAGTGTTATGTATCCATCAATCAACTCAGCCTATCGCAGCCCACTGTTGGACATAGGCCTTTCCCAGACTGCGTCACAACACGCTGTCCTCCGTCTTCCGCGTCCAGTCTACCCCAACCACATTCTTTAGGTCGTCCGTTCATCTAGCGGTCTCCAGCCGCCATCTGTCCTCCGACAGACATGGCCAGCCCACTGCTCTTTAGTTTGCTTACTCTGCAAGCTATAACTATAACTATAGCTCCGGTAACTCCGGTTCTTTTCCGGATAATTTCATTCCTGATTTTATCCTTCAAAGAGACTCCGAGCATAGCTCGCTGAGCGACCATGAATTTGTGGACCAGCCCGTTAGTGTTATGTATAAAATGGCCAAAAAGAGGAAAACTAAAGCTAGCAGTTGGTTGCGTAAATATATCAGTTAATGTAGTGTTTAGAGATCGAAAACTATTACGATTGGCATGTGATGTATGTAGTAAAGCGAAATTCTTCTAAATAAAGTGAAAGTGGCTTTGAATTAAGGCCACAGCTGCAACCTACAAGCAATAAATATAATCTTGTCTAATAACATTTGTGTATTTCTTCTATTCCAGTGACAATATGGACCGTGTCCGCCGCTCCCGCCTCGCCCCGCCCGGCTTCAGTCATATGAACGCGTTCGGTTTAGGACAGCCCCGCCCACAACAGACACACCATCAAAGTAATTGTCATTTCTTATTACTACTCAGTAGCCCTTGTAAGACACGAGCACGCGTCATATGACTCTTTATGTCGTTGTATTAAGGTACAATTTGAAATGATTGACGCACGTTCGTGAAATTTTGACATCTCTAACTGTACCCGGCTATAGATAATATATGAGACATTGAGGTTTAGAATGATACTAACACGTAACGTGACAGTGAAGACACACCATGAAGTTTTTCTGAAGCCCGATGAGCCATATTTTCTGCCGCGATCCTAACATAAAATTTATCAATATGACATTCGAGAAGGAGAGAGGAGGGGCCATTATACTAGCGGGATTATGGTCGCAGTACCAGTTATCTATGTATATTCACAACTGCCTCGTTTATTTATTTTAAATATATTGATGAACATTTTTTACTGCCTACATTTTTATTAATCTTGGTAGGAATGGTGATCTCAGTATGTTGTTATCAGCTCAGTCGTGGATACTGCTACCCCCTTTATTATTTCCTTTTCCTTGTTTGTTATGTACCCCAACGAGCCACAATGTTCGACGATGACTTAGCTAGAAACTAGTCAGGACATTTCTGTTATAACCAAGAAACAGTTGTCCTTACGTCGCATTGTGTCCTTTTCAGGTTATAACTCAAATAGCGCCATGTTCTCAGACTGGACTCAGATGGACCCCGCGATAATGTCGACATCGGTGAACTTCGGGAAGAACGTGGGCGTCAGCAACGCGACGAACAGCAACAGCAATAGCAACGCGTCGCTCAGCCAGCAGCAGCAGGAGCTGTTCGCGCGGTTCAACCAGCTCAGCGTGCAGCCCAACGGCGTCAAGCTACACGCGGGCAACACGGGCATGGGAGGCCTGGGCAGCATGAGCAACATGGGCGGCGCGGGCTCGGGCTGGGGCCAGAAGCTGGGCTGGGGCGTGGGCTACGCCGGCATCCCGCTGCCGCCCGGCTTCGCGCCCGCCAAGCCGGCGCAGCACCCCGCAGAGTGCATCGACGCGAAGTAGAGCCCACACATGTGCAATTCGACTGGTCCTCAACGGCGGATATTATATTTTCTATTCAGTAATATTATTGTTTCTTTCCGTTGGTGATGTGATCGAAAAATCTTTGTATTAAGAAAGAGCATATTTTAACGAGAGAAATATGATAACAAAGGAATTTGTAAAATAAATTAACCTATTTGTTTTATTTAAAAAAGTTTGATTTATTTATTTTCGTTCGGTCTCGGTTCGCTCCCCTGTGATGATTTATCATATTTCTTAGAGTGAATTATTTTTTCGTTCTTTACTGCGTTTCGCTGAGCGTAATATATGTATATTCGTTATATATTATATATTTACTAGAATCATATCCCTGTTATGACAGATTATATTTTCTATATTAAAATGAGATGCCAATAACTCGCTGTTCCATTTGTACCTTATTGAGTCAATAACCATGAGAAAGATCATTAAAATTAAAGCAAGAAATTATACATTCACTCTTTTAATGACATACCTTATCATTCAAACCAGAAAACGATAAAACGAAGAGTTGCATCGACGACGAAAATAGTCCATTCAACAGGTGTTTGATAAAAAATAAATATAGATTTTTTTAGTTCTGACTCAGCCATCAGGTGATTTTAATCCATTAGATTACAGCCACAAGATAACATCTAAGAAGATATAGGTAAAAAACCTGAAGTTTCAAGCGCCGTTTTGGCATACTGGAGGTGGAAAAACCTATCAATATCTGGTTTTAACGTCCCAATAATCTATATATCAGTAGCAATCGGTATGATTATAAATATTATACTGGCAGTTATGTTTATACTGGCTACCATCAGTAGCGATCTGTCTTTAGCTGAAAATAGGTTATTGGGTTCGGCCATAGATTTAGGATAGGAAATATGCCCTGTAGTTGAAAATGTATCAGAACTCTATGTCGCTAAGACGATCCCCCACTACCGTGCCAACTACACATGTAGTCGAGTATAGTAACTATCATGTAGTTCAGTAAAAGCAATAGATACAAAGTCACGCACACACTTGCAATTCATAAATCAGAACGTACTACACAATCAAATTATAAACCTTAACTCATAAACACAGCGTGCATTTACCATGCACCGTACAACTTACGCAAAAACATCTGCCGCTATCGTTGTGCTGTGCAAAAGCCATTTATTTTTACTGTATAAGCTAGTGATTAACTAAATCGGAAAGTTATCGATTCTTCCATTTAATTATAGTACTAAAAAAATGGGATTCTGAAAATAAAATAAATAAAAAACGATAAGTCCAGAAAATATTAGGTATATTATAAATCATTAAAAAAATATTTATTTTAACATTATTTTACATCTTCTCAAGGGTCTTCCAACCGGTATAAAACGGTTGACAAATTGTAAAATAACTATATATTCGTTGGATAATTGTCGATAGAGCCTACGTTAGTGGATCTGCACAGCCACATCACTAACTAGCCGCAAAAAGCAGCGGGCGTAGGGCGGTTGGGCATGCGCTTAAATAAAGTATCGTTTTGTGATTTTTACATTGCTTGTCTAGTCACTTAGCGACCTTAGGTAGTTGTTAGGGAGCAAAGTAATTACATTTACACATTAGAAATATTTTACAATTTGTTGTTTTTCAAGACAAATATAGTAAAATACTTATATGCATATATGGTAAGCGATTCCATGATTTATGAAGCTTTTTGGTTTTGGCTTCGGTTTTTACAAGAAACCACTGAACAACACGGCATTCTTATATTTTTAAGGTTATAATTTTTCACGATCACGGTCGAAAGCGCACTAATTCGCGGAGACGGCCATTTGCCTAGACATGGTCGTTTTGAACACGCCGCGACGATATGCGACACAGACGCCCCCTTGCCACTGTTTTTTACATTTCTATGGGTTCGGCCGTAAATATTTAAAAACCTTATTGCAACTGTTTTTTCGACTATTCCTCGGTCTTTCCGACTTCTTGGGTCCGCATCAGCATGGATGAATAAAATTATCTATGGCATCAGGCAGGATAGTCTGTCTAGGCTTTTATCCCGTCAATATACACCCGGGGATCCGGTCCGTCCCATGACATTTCTTTCCCATTGTGCCACACATATAGGCCTGCGCCCCAAGGTTCTAGGGTAAGTTTTACCGGCAAGATCGCCGCGTCTTCTGGGGTTATTGACCCACCTCCGCGGGTCATGTCTGACATCACATACCCTGGATGCACGCAGTTTACTGTTATACCTGAAATGAGATTAAATCATTACTCTTCTTTTGGTTTCTCCGTAATTGGGCAAAGATTATGTGTGGTAGGTGTTGGGGATAGGAAGCAAATTACGGAGATATCTAATCAAACGTGCTCACCTACATGCCCATACCACAGTCTTTACTGTGCCCATATGCAGCGTTATGAGCGTTTAAAAGCACTACCCTCCTTCGGGCCTGGCTGCAGTCGGGTAAAAAATGCTGAACTTAAGGCTTGGCCTCTAAATAGGACCACGTTATTTCTTTGCATAAAATAAAAATAACTATTCCTGGGAATGGCACGTCAGTACCTACCTATAGAAATATGCATTTATTTGCAAATCTAATCCTATTCGTTGATAAGCGTATCACTTGAGAACGGCTGGACGGATTTGGGGGGTTTTATTTTTTCAAAATAAATGTTTTTCAAACATCTGAATACCGTTTTTAGAGAAAGAAAGATTGGAAATGTTTTATTCAGATAATTGGAAAATTCTGGATAAATTGAATGAGCTTTTTTTATGGAATTGTTGTACTTATTAGAACAAGACAACGTCTGTCAGGTCAGCTATAGTGTTATAATAAAGATGCAAGTACCTTCCGGCGATAATCTTCGATGCAACATAAAAGTATAGGCGTTTACTGCAACCTTCGAAACAACATACGGCGAAGCGCCCCATCCGTTATTTACTTCTAGGTTGTGCTGCACATCTTTAACATAACTGCTAATCAAGCACTTTAGTTCTTCCAAAGTTAAAGTCTCCGAACTGAATTCTTTCCTCAACTCTTCAGAAGGTATTCTAGATAAATGAGCGGACGAACTCGTGATGTTCACGATTTTCGCGCCAGTTTTCACCAAAGGCAAGATGGCTTCCGTAAAATCAACCAATGCCGTGAAGTTTATGGATACTGTTTGTTCCGCTTGGATAGTTTTTGGTTCTGGCGCGTCTTTCAAAAAAAGAATTCCAGCATTATTGATAAGAATGTCCACGTCTTCATTTTCATTGTGAATGTGTTGTACAAAGTTTTTAACACTTTCGGTATCTGTGACGTCGAGTTGATGAAAAATAGGATTGAGTCCCAATTTTTCTAATTCTTCACAAGCTTTTCTTCCTCTATTTTCGTCTCGCGAGGTTAAATAGACCTTCCCATCATATTGTTCACAAAGTTTTTTAACTATTGAGAATCCGAGTCCTTTGTTTGCTCCAGTAACCACAGCTATTTTATTTGACGACATTTTTGGAGCAACTATAAAATGAAACAATAGTAAGTACTTAAACAGTTATCAGCTCTGTGACATTGATTATGTACCTACTAAAGTTCAGGGATAGGTATCAACAGTTATCATAATAAACAAATATTTTGACAACTGCTGTAGATATCTGAATTGCGAATAAAGTTAATTTGTTTTATAAAATTCTCTAGTCTAATGGTCTGCCTGAGTGCCTCGCCTCGTCTTCGAGACAGACCTAGGACGCTATGGCGGGTGACATTCTCTGGATTGAAAATAGCCAGAAGAAAGCCAGTGAAGAGAGATTTGGGAGTCATTGGGGAAGACTTCTGCCTGGCAGCGTCCTAGTTGGTATAAGATGATTGAATAACGAAATTCCTATGCAGACCGGTAAGTTTCATAGTTTTTTCTACCAGCAAAATAGCAAGAGGAAGTTAAAGAATACTTAAGAAATATTTCCATTTTCTAGTTGCCATAAAAGGCCGCCCACTGTATATTTTATGTGTTACATTTTTTTTGTAAGTAAGTACCTACGTAATGATTTTTCTGGTGTACCTACCTACCTACCTACAATAATTAAGAATTTGAATTCTATTGCCGACGGTACCTAAGCAACAATATGTTAAAGGGGTAGGTACGTTAATTAACCGGTTGAATGCCGGAAACAATTATAAAGCCATTGACTATCGCGTGGATACACGTTCCGGCAAAGTATACAAAAGGTTAATATGAACGCGTAGTTTGAGCATGGCAAGGTATACAAAGAATGCAAAACAAAAACATAACCTGTAAGTAAAGCAGGGAAACAATGATGCAGAATGTTTAACAAACAGACACATACACTACAACTTATGGATAGGTACCTAGTATAAAAATATTAATATTCCAAAACTTTGTTATTGGAACGTACCTTATAACGTAAAATCCAAGTAACGTAACTTCTTTTCCCCTGAACTAAGAAGATTAAAGTTATAATAAACAAATCTATCTGACAATCCTTTCGAAAGCGACATCTGGGTTTAACTTTCACGAACTAAGTAACAACATGGATTGTACCAGCGATAACAAAAGTGGGTCAGTGGAACAATTGCCGGATCCGGGATTCTGTGGGATAATTACGTAACACACTATCAGTAGTAGCTTTCATTTTGACAGTTCAACAACATTCATTGCGTTATTTACGTTGCTGAGCAGACAAATTTTATGAACATATGAAGCAATGGACTAGCAATATCCTTCAAAATGATTCAGATTTTGATTGATAGTGTTACGCAATTAGGGTGCAGTTTTTATGTCACAAGTCATCTGAAATGCTAAACCTTAGCTACCTACCTAATTAGAAAAAAAAAAATTAAATCTGTGCCCCAGAACGTTCGGAGGGCTCGGTAATTATGCTAAATACTAAATGAGGCTCAAAGAGTACCTAATAACGGGTTGTGGTTAGAATGTTTTTCCTTCGAGTGAATTATCACCATTTTATGAGGAAAGGACAATGCCAGAAACTCTATAGAACTTTGACCCACTCAATAAAATCAATTTACAGCCGTGCAATATGCAGCATCTTATTGCTTTTATATTACGGATAACTAAACATTTTTCCTAATGCCTGTAGGACTTGCGGTTTCTGTTTAAATCTAAAAAAAATAAAGACATGAATTATTAGGTTAGGTGCAGTTTATTTTAAAAATAAATTATTGATGTGTTATTATTATAGTACTATCCCTATGAGGGCGTTCTGCGATTACAGAAAATAGTTATTTAGGGTAAGTCCCATCCTAATAACAAAATATGACTAGAATTATTCCATCAGTTGATGCTATTGGAACCTGTTGGTCTAGAGGTGGTGGTGGAGGCACCGGTATTGCTTGCTGACATACCAGCAACCGTTCTGGTCTCTATTTTAGCTTGTTCATCTGTGTCCGGTTGTCCTCTAATAACACTATGTGATACCTGGCAAGTGGCACGCATCCAACATAAATAGCAAACATAAGCGTCACTTGATGTCAACTGCAAAGAAAAATATTATTTAAATGCATAACAATGGCTTTGATTAATTAAAGGTAGTTGGTTTTTTTTCTTAGGAGAATCTAAAGTTGCAACTAACTTGGTAGTTTTCCATATTGCTTTTCATAATAGTGCTGTTCTATGCTACTATGAAGAAATAACAATACTGTGTAATGCTAGTTTGAGGTAATCACTTGAATTACAGATTACAGCTTCTTTTGGAAGCTACAAGTTAAATATGCATGTATTTCAGATAAACATGAACAGCAGTGTGCTTATCGTTCAATAGCAAGGGTTGGTTTAAATAATTGATTCGTTTAAAGACTTAGGTACTTCATTAAGGTTACCCCTAAGACGACCTTCTTATCTTTACTAGGTTTTCAAATGTCTAACTAGTATTTCACCTACCCTAAGGTGACCCTCAGACCAACATGAACAACAACATGTCTTAACAACCTGTAGACACTAGAGTAACAATGTATGGACCACAACATCGTTCACCAAATCACAAGCAATGATCAGATCCGAGATCCGAGGTAAGTAGCACAAAGTCAGCGACTAAGCAAGAATCGACATCCGTAGGCAAAAGCAAAAGTCGTCGGTAGGGAGAAACAATAAAAAGCACAGTTAAAAAGTGAGGCGTGAGGGTGAACAACAGTAACACCAGGAACACAGAATCTGTGTTATTCGCTATCTGATAGCGAATGAATGACATTGACATTTTGAGTTTGACATACGCGCGTCAATAACGTTTCTTTACAAAAAAACCATTTATGCAAAACTATGATTTTAATACAACCTATTTGATTTTCATAACTATTTGCATAATAATCTTAAGTGATTAAAACAACATATACAGTGATACGTTACGCATTATCATGATTATTATAGTAATTAAATGATCATTTAAGTACGTAATATAAGTTTTTGTTTTACGGGTATTTCAAACTTTTTATTTGTTGTGTATCATACGTAATACGTAACGCAGATAGTCGTCTGAAAACAGGAAATAGCAAAAAGGAATTTCAGGGATTGAATTCCTTTTATTATTGATTTGTAATCCGCAACTTCTAAGGAAAAACAATTTATTAGGAAAAGGTTCTATATTCATTACAATTATTTTCATTGATTTACATTTTCTGTAAATTGCTGGGGCAGGATCTGGCATTGTCATTTACCGTCACACTTGTAGTTTGTAGTAACGCAACCAATTCAATCGCTTAAAAGCTTAGCTATAGGTGCAGGGAAGCCTGGAAGTCAAGTGGCCAAAATCTAAGCTTGGAAACCTGCATCACGTTTGGTTTTGGCGCCGTTCTATCCACAGAACATCAACATTATCAACGCGAAAACAACAAGTGTATGCCAAACAGTTAAAAAGCGCCATCTACATTTAACGCTTCCAAACAACAAACAAAACAGGTTATAGTCACAATCGGAAACTAGGTTAACCCGCGCGTTAGCATAACGTTACTTAGCGTAGGTAGTGATCGAGTGTTAATTCATGACAATTCTAGAATAATTCGACGTAATGCTTCAGCTACCAACGATATTGACACCTCCAATATTTGGAGACGACACGTTACTACGATCAATAGATTGGCTAGAGGGCTTACCTTGGAAGCAAGAAAATGTCGTGAAAAAACAAGATGACAAGTATGAAATATGCTTAAAGGTGAAGGACTATGCCCCGGAAGAGATTTCTGTGAAGACATCTGACGGGTTTATCGTGGTTGAGGGAAAACATGAAGAGAAACAAGACGATTATGGTTTTATTGCTCGACAGTTCATGAGGAGGTTTCAAGTTCCTGAGGGGTGCCGGATTGAGGAGGTTCAGTCAAGGTTGACTCCTGATGGCTTGCTCATAGTCTCGGTTCCAAGGGTGCCGGTGATAAAGAAAGATACTGTGATACCTGTTAAACATGAGGTCTCATCAAAAAGTAAATTGTGATAAAATTTTCTAATACAAAATTGCGGTGACTTGTTTTTTTTTTTGTGATGGATTTCCAAATCAACATTTATAACTTGGTTGTTTTTCTGTTGATTCTTTTTAAAGGAAAGCGGTGATATGTGTACCTAAATAAATATTTTTGTTATATGTTTTTAATTCATGAATTGAATTGTGATATTAAATTTATTCATTGCTAACATGTGTCATTTGGTTCTGTCCCAAAACCCTTATCTGAATTGATAAGTGACGTTATTTTTATTATCTTGGATAAAAGTACAATTGATTATAGGCTGAGATTGAGTGGCGAATGACATTTCTAATCATAAGGAATAGGTAATCTAGTGAAAATAAAAAAGATAAATCAAAATTAATCAAATTTTTATCTTTTTCTAAAGATTGTTCCTTGGCAGCTCAATACAGAAAAAGGTGGAAAGAGGCTAGGCAGGCCTTAATGGCTAATAATAAATAAATACTTAATGCAATTAATCATTATCAATCCTTTTTTTATGTTCGATTAAATACCTTTGGGTGGCTAACATGCAGCACCCTAATTGCGTAACACACGAATTCACACGATCAATCGGAATCAGTTTCATTTTGACAGTTCAACAACATTCATTGCGGTATTTACGTTGTTGAGCAGACACATGACTCATTTTTTGAACATATGAAGCAATGGATTGGCAATATCCTTCAAAATGATTCAGATTGAGATTGATTGTGTGTTACGCAATTAGGGTGCACCCTAGCGCCCAGCGGTCCACTTGGTGATAAGTCTCTGCCGCATGTGGCCATCTGCTATACCAGAGGCATCAGTGGTGCTTTGCCATCCGAGAGACAAAGCTGAAATATCTCATGTGCCTACAATACACTGGCACTTTTCTAACTGAAGCTAGCTACGCTGCGTAGCGGCAGAAACAGTCTTTGGCGCCGATTCCCTTGTCCCAAACTAAACTAAATCTAAGTTCAGTGCATTTTTTTCTTTCTATTTCATTAAGAAAAGGATAGAAGATAAATATTAGTTAAGTCCTGTCAAATTAGTCAGCGCCTGACGTAAATTTACGTATTTTTAGTGGCCATATTTTTAATCACGTCTAAACTTGCTATGGAGTAGGTATCTTAATTTGACAGAACTAAACTAATATTTATCTTCTATCCTTTTCTTATTTAAATAAAAAGAAAAATATGCACTGAACTTAAATTTAGATTAGTTTATGAACAAGGAAATCGGCGCCAATTTCTAAGACTGGATGTACAGACGCCAGCAGGTCAAGCTACCCGAAACTGTCAAAATTTCCCAAACAACCTTGAACCTTAATGCTTAAGTGATAAAGTTGAAAATCTATTAAAGAAATTTGACAGATTGTAGTAGCTTGATGTGCTGGCGTCTGTACTAGAATTACCTACTAGCTCTACCAAGTAGGTACAATCAACACCATCATCCCTTGCTAATTGACGATTAAATAATTGATGAATGAAATCTCTATCTGTACTAGAAACCGGCATGTCCTAGAACCATGAATTTTAAGACATGTAGTGACAACTACCAACTCGCACTGGGCCTGCGTGGTAGATTACGGCCCACTCCCTCTAACTGAGCTGACTGAGCCTGTGTCCCAGTGGGAACGGTAAAGGCTGATTATGCTAGCTTAGTCAAACTTTCGCAGGCTTTAAATAACGTATATCGCTTCGGTATTAATTTATTCGCGCTTGTAGACAGTAGATCATGTCATTAATAACAGTGAAAGTCAACTAAAACCATCTCTTATTAATTTTGTTGAGTTTCTGATATATGAACGTAAATTAATCAAAAGGAGTATGTAAATCGTAGCAGGTGACGTCCTGTAGTTCCTGCCGACCCCCATATGAGGAAGGCGTGAGTATATGTATAGGCTGAGTATGCAGTGCTAGAAAGCAAAGCCCAGACCTAGGTACATATACATTTTAAATTGTGTATTCTGTGTATGTCGTATCTATTATAATTTTGCCGGAAAGTAATGAATAGTAATGATGACTGTACTTGTAGGTACAAATCGTTGTTGAATTAGTCTGTAACATTGTAATAGTAGGCTTAGCAACAATTAAGTATCATTTACGTTTTACCGGCTTATAGAATTAAAAGATAAAGATAACATAATCTTTAGTTGATAACATTAAAATTGGCTGTGGGTTTGTAATGTGGTCTGTTCTCTAATGATATGATATAATTTAAACTCCTGTAGCTGTTGTAAGCCCCTGCTTGGAAGCCGTCCTTTCCTTGTTGCAAGGCAGTAAGGTTTATTTTTGCTTGTCTTGGAGTTGGTTCGATGTCCTGATGTTAATACCGCTGCCCTTGAATTCAGTTTGCCGGCAGAGCCGAAGTGATGCAGACTCCTCGCTGTGATAAGAAATAATTAATTTATTTAAAGGTGTGTGAGAAGGTTGATTTTTAAAATGAAAGTGGTTAGCAATAAGGAGTTCAGTTTTTTTTATGCATCTGTGTCGAACCTGATTCGTTTCAAGGAAGGTTTCATTTATAAACCCTCTATTTAAGGGCGAATACGTAACCAGGTACTTGTTTGTAGTGAGCAAACAGCAACGAATTTGCGCAGGTTTGTGAAAATAATATTGCTCAAGATAATATTCTGTGTTTACTAACGTCGTGGCAGTTCAATTGCGCTACCTATGCCAATTAAAAACTAGTTAAGTAGGTACACAAAAACTGTGTAGTCTACTCTAGCGTTAGTTTGACGCAGCTGACTATACCGCATTCTTTGTTTATTTGTTGAGTCCCGCGTCTATGGGAACTTAGAACTTAATTTAACTTTTTACCTTATTTATTTTAATTTTATTTATGTTCCGTTTATTTTTTTTTATGTTCCGTTTATTTTTTTTATTTTATATATGTTCCGTTTATTTTATTTATGTTCGGTTTATTTCTTTTCCATATTAAATAAAATTTTAAATATTTTTATAAAAATACATTTTAAAATAGTAGGCGACCGTATTTGAAACGGGGTTCAAGCTACCTGTGGTCAGGGCTCCCGAGAGAGGAACCTGCACCTAACGATAAAATAAATAAATACGCGCCTTGTTTTTTTTTTTTTGATCACGGTATATCACGGGACAAGGCGAGTTATACTTACCTGGCATAAGAAAAATTGCATTGCTTTGTCCAGTAGTAGGTACTTACCGCTGTTTATATATTTTTTATGATTGGCAATTGGTGTAAATTAGCTGAAATAAATGCATTTATTAGGCTTCCGCCATAATATATTAGTATGTAAGAATGTTTATAGGGTAGATATGTGCTTCCTTAGGTCCTGCACGTTGGGTTTAGGTAGGTCAGGTTTAGGCACCATTTTGAAATTTGAGAAGTCCTGATACAATGCTAGGGCATTTGCAAAAAAGTCCGATCGTTCGGCACTTTTAATTCTTTCTTTTTTCCGTATAAAATTTATTTTTTTCGTTACCTATCTAAAGAAAAAAGGCCGGACAAATCCGGACGGACGGTAACCCTACCAGCACCTAGGTGGCATGGCATGCAGTAGTTAATGGTACAAAATAGGGTCAGCGCACACTAAGCAACAAAATCCTCGAGCAGTCTTCATTGACAGAATGTATAATAAACTAAATCTATACTAAGAATAGAGCTAGTGTTTAAAATATCATACGGGAACACACGCCAATTATCTCGCACGCTATTTTAAACTCCACGTTCATTAACATAGCACACCTTTTCTTAATTGTTTTGTGTGTGAGCGAAGTCGTTAAAACATACCGAGAACACATCAAGTAAGTAAGAAGCCCTAATTTTTAAATAAACTCTTTTTTATATATTGTGAAAAATAAAGCTTGCTCTAGCTTTTAAACAAGCTCTACCTACTGAACAATTGCTAGATAGGTACCTAATACTATCAGGAAAACGAAGATAGGTAATTTTCGAGAGACGCATTCTAAGTCCTACACGACCAAAAAAACATCACGAAGTCACGCAATCACAAGTCTTTAGTTTGACAAGACCAGGGGGCCTAAAAAGGCCACTTTGGCAGAATATTAAAAATCGTAAAATGGTCACAAACTGACAATTCATAATATGATCTGTGTGCAATTCATATCACACAATTTACCTGTTTGACAGTTTTGTACGGAAATTTGTAAAATGGTTCACCAATGTTTACACCAAATATGATTGATATGAAATGAATTGAAGGTTATTAAACTACATATTTTGTGTAACCATTTAACGAAAATTAGAGGAATTGCTAATGATCTGCTGGGAATTCAGGAAGTGAATAGCTTTTAGAGGTATTGCGTAAAGTGGCCTTTTTAGGCCCCCTGTTTGTTCCCGCAATGCAGCACCCTGCATACAGGGTGCACATGAGTTTAGGTATTGCATTCTTCTATGAAACAGAAAATATTTTTTAATAACCGACGAAAAATTTCGACGCTATGGGGTCAAAACTCAGTTGCTGAATTCATGGGGGTCATAGAGAATATAACCGGTTTTATAGTCTTTGATGGGGGTCTACTCCGAAGTGCAAAGTGCGAATGTTCGGATCGGACCGACACATGGCCGAACCGAATATTATTGAAAAATTCCAAAAAAGTTCGGATCGGTTCTGTTGGGTCGGGACCATAGTCAATATTCGAAAGAGTGTAGGAGTTTAGGATCGGAACCGACCGAACCAAATAGTAACTTCGTAGCAGGAAGCGGCCGAACATTCGTCCGATACTATAGTAAACTCATCTAATTCTGTGACTCGCCTAATTCGGTGATATTTGGTTTGAGCGCTATCATAGGGCTATACGAGTGAAATCAATGGTTTGAAATACAACCTTAAGCCTCTGTGATAAAGTTCAAATTCAAAACCAAATATCACCGAATTAGGCGAGTCACAGAATTAGATGAGTTCTACATCGGAGTAGGCCCCATGGTTACAGTTTGCGCGTCGATGTCCCTGCCACCCTGTATAGTTGCCATGTTGCCATGGATTCAGTAGTACTTACATGATTCTGATCCCCCGGCGTTGAAATGAGACGTCCGTCGATTATTACTTAGCCACAAGCCCCTCCTACGCTGTATAGCTATAGGTATTAAATATAAATATTTTCACAAGCAAACAAATTGTTGTGCAAGACGCAGATTAGGATTTTTATTTTATTACCGTAACGTAGAATAAGCTAGACAAAATAAGAGAAAAAAATCATGTGCAAAAGACGCAGAGTATTAAGTATTTCCCTGGTTTACCGGTCATCATCTTCCTCCTGGCCTCTTCCTAATTTATTTAGGTCTGTGCAGCATGTCGTCTTCTCCCAAAGAAGCCTCCCCCTTTAATACCTACATCCCTTTTTGCCGCTAAGTAACCCCTACGTAGCCATCCATACCTTCTTCCACACAATCCAACCATAGTTTCTTTGATCTTCCCATTCTCTTCGTCCTCATTCGTACTAAAAAATGCCCATTCCGTAACAATCGATTTCCACACAACTTCGCAGTCACCGGCACCATTTTCAGATAAGTATCCTACACCATGATGATGATGACGCCAATAGGACAAACGAAACCAGAATAAAAACCTAGTTCGCTTGGTCAGAGAGCAGTGGTACCTCATTTCTAAGCCATTACACACCCAATTCTCATCTCAGCTAAATGTAGATGTCTTTCATTCATCCCTTTTGTCGCCCGAACTATTAGTGTAATTATCTATGATGAATGACGCGTTAATTCAATAATTCCTGTAAAGATAAGACGAACACCTGCGGAATTGATAGGAATTATCGCCATATTATAATCTAAAACATCTTAATTGACGTGGCCGATACGTCAATGTGTCGCGATACATGTAACCGCTACTTATGCAGAGGTCGTGAATCTGACATGTGATCAGATAAAAAACGGGTAGGTAATGCAATTATTATGTAAATGTTAATTCCAAACACACATTTGACATTGACATTTTCACAATGTTCACAGACACAAGTAGGTGTTAGCATGCCCATGCAGTTCTAACCGAACAAAACAGAAAACTTCGACCGATTTGACTTTGACTGCGGGTTCCAAACTAGGCACGGCCTGTATCTTGGTGACGAAATTTTATTTAGGCTAAGTTCAGATGAACGCGCGATGACGCGCGGTTGGCTCGGCGTGCGGTTTAAGATTGTAACAAATCAATGTTGTTGTGTACATGACCGCGCGTCACCGCGCGTGCCCGCGCGCACCGCCATGCACCGCGCGCAAGATGTAGACGCGCGCGCCACCGCGCGGTGACGCGCGGTTTAAGATCTACACTCCTGTATCAACCTGTTCAGTTGACCCGCGCGGTTTGAGGCGGACGGACGCAAGGAGCGACCAAAAAAAAAATGGAGGAGGAGGACGACATATTAATAAATTTACTAATAGACGAAATTTTGAAAAAAGAGATGCGATTTGGAATTCAAGGACTATTCAAAAAAGGACTATTCAAAAAGAATAAAAACCCACAAGCAAATTGCCTCCTGCACGTCCATTCTCACTGAATGTTCACGCTAGACTGTCGCGCGCAAGCCGCCGCCATCTGAACAGGTGAATCGCGCGGCAGCGCGCGTCGTCGCGCGTTCATCTGAACTTAGCCTAGGTACCTACCCATTTTTTGGCTGATCACATGACCGAATCACAACCTCTGCGTATCTAGCGGTTAATTCGTCGGGTAGATAGATTATCTTCTTCTTTTATCTACACAGGATGCAGGCATATCGATGCACAAACTGCAACCATGCTGTTCCATACATTTTGTCCGGTTTGGTATTACTAGTACTTTTCCTTTTTTGTATTTTTTTGTATTGAGGGGCTTGTGGCTAAGTAAAAACAGCCGCACGAGTGGATCGATAAGGTTAAGTTACGCTTGCCGCGGTTGCTCCGTTGGTGGGTGACCATCTTCACATACTAATACCCCTCCGTGTCTTGTAAAGCACGTTAAGCCGTTGGTCCCGGCTGTCATTCTTGGATCTTTGACAGTCGTTACGGGTCGTGAGTAGCCCGAAAGTCTGACAACCAGTCTAACCAAGGGGTATCGTATTACCCAGTAACTGGGTTGTGGAGGTCAGATAGGCAGTCGCTCCATGTAAAATACTGGTATCCCGCTGCATCCGGTTAGACTGGAAGCCGACCTCAACATCGTTGGGAAAAAGCTAGGCAGATGATGATGGTATTGTACAGTCACGAGCACCAATATGTCAACACTAGGCAACTTTCAATAGCGATTTTTTCGTGAAATAACGAATGCGACGTTGAAATACGACACATTACATAAATCTGTTGATTCGAAAATGCTATATTCATAAGAACATACAATTTCATTAAAAAATAAAGGAGTAAATAGCTTTTGAATAAAGCCGAGTGTATACATACTTTTGCTCGTGACTGTACTTTCCCATGAAACAACAGATTCTTTTTGCTCCGCTGAAACTGCTGAAGTCTTGGTTACAGTTTGCACGTCGATGTCCCTGCCACCGAGTATATTTAAAACTAGCTGCGCCCCGCGGTTTCACCCGCATAAGTTTCGATCCCGTGGGAATGTCGGGATAAAAAGTATCCTATATGTTAATCCTGGTTATAAACTATCTGTGTGCTAAATTTCGTCAAAATCTGTTCAGTAGTTTTTGCGTGAAAGAGTAACAAACATCCATACATCCATACATACAAACTTTCGCATTTATAATATTAGTAGGATATCATTGCCGTGCGTTGGTATTGGAACTCGAAAATGGCTCGACCGATTGTAATGAAACTTTGGTTAGTAGTCTGGCACTGGAGAAGGTTCCTAAAAAATTAAAAGGACATTGAAATGAATTTTCTGGTTCCAAATAAATGTACATAGTTCTTTTTTTTATTAAATGATGGATATGGCCGACCTATAGACTATGAAACAGGATTTTAATTCCTTAAAAGTAAAATCATGGATGGGCGTTGTCCCCTCGTAATTGCGTGGGGCTAAGCCGGTGTTATCTTAACTTAACCTTTATCCTTTGTCATACCCTCCTTTTTCGGTCATAATCGTGTATCTACAGGGTTATTGATAAAACACCAACAACCTCTTAAGAGTTCATTGTACTCGTCAAAACCTGAAAACGCGAAAAAAAAAAATCAGCTGTTCCCTACATTTTGACAAGTTAACCGAACATAAATGTAGGGAACAGCTGATTTTTTTTTCGCGATTTCAGGTTTTGGTCCCATAGTAAAAGTTGCTCATAATGACGAGTACAATGACCTCTTAAGAGGTTGTTGGTGTTTTTCCAATAACCCAGCTGTATACTCGTATGTCACATTTTCGTTATTTTTTACCTGTCTACAGCAAAACCAAAGGAGTGTTCTGATTTTAACAGGCCATCTACTTACATATGTACGTACCTATGTTCAACATTCTCCTAAACTAGTCGTCGGATTTTGACAAACGATACCGTTCGTATGGAATTTCTAAATCATACAGATTACGTGTGGCTCCGTTTATACGAATACTGAAACCGATGTTATTTTGTTACTATGTCTTGTTGATAATTTTTAATTGGGCGTTTTTTGTGTAATTTTGTTTGCGAAAAACACTGCTATGTTAATCAACGCGTCTTGCCATGTGTCTTCCCACGCTCTTAACAAGTAGGCAATGAATTGATTACCTACGGTTGGCTGGGTCGATTAATTGTTGATTAAACTGATAAGAATACCTTTCAATTTGGCTTCCGATAGATACCCAATCGCGCGGTGAAGGTACTCCGCGATCGCGATGGCCCTTGCAACAGTGTTAAAATATCGAGGGCAAAAAAAACCCGGCCAAGTGCGAGTCGGACTCGCGCACCGAGGGTTCCGTATAAATTTGTGGATTTGTAAACAGTTTATCACGGGATTTTTTTTTTTTGTAATCTAACGACAAATTTACGGTTTTCGGATCTTTCCTTTACTTGTGCTTCATCACATTGCTTCTTGCCAAATTTCATGATTCTAGGTCAACGGGAAGTATAGGTATATACCCTATAGGTTTTGATTCCGGAACATAAAGGCTCTTATCTCTTGATTGCATTGACTTAGAAGTTTTTTAATTTTTTTTACTGGTTCAAGAGATTGCAGCCCAAGATATTTGATATTAATTTCAACTTGATAACTCCACGCGTTCCCGAGAAAAAGGGGAAAAAAAAACAGACAGACGGACAACGAAGTGATCTTCTAAGTGTTCCGTTTTTCTTTTTGAGGTATGGAACCCTAAAAAACGTGAGCTTCCCCTAATTGACAAAGATATTTCTTCCTAGGATATGGTACCAGTTTGTTAGGTATTTTATGTGTTATGTGTGTACGCATTTATATGTTACTTTACTGGATTCCAGATCTGGATTGAAGATGCTGGACCAATCTAAATAAAAAAAAAAATAAAAAAAATCTTTGATAATTAAAGATTTTTTTTTGTTTTCTCCAGGTTCTTCACAAATCCTCAAAATGACGATGATAGAAACGGAGTCGTTTGCGGAGTACATCTTGGTGGAGCATCGCTGGATAGTGGTGATGGTGGCCTTGCTGCCCATCTCTGCCCTGTGGAAGGTGTGGTCTATCATCAGGAACTATGTGGTCTTCAAGCTGAACAGCGCACCTAAGATGCATGATAGGAAAGTCAAGGATGTTCAGAAGCAGGTGGGTTTTTATGGCGCTGGTGATGAGTAACTAAGAAATTGACATTAATTAAGTCAGTATTCTTGTGCGATGGATCCGTAAAAGACAGAAAAAGAAGTCAAAAGTTTTTTGTGCTGGGTCAGGTTGAGTGAAAGTTGCCCAGCATCATCATCAGCCTATAGCAGTCCACTGCTGGAAATAGGTCTCTACTATTGCACGCCATTCAACTCTATTGCCCATAAAAGAAACATAACAAAAACCGCAAGCGCAAAGTGCAACATCTTAGTTATGATTTAATTGTACAGCATCGACGCGCAACCTGTTACCATAGATGTTTATTGAATTAGAATGATCAATTTGGAAAGGTCACAAGAAGAACGAAGGTCGTAACACGTAAGAACAAAGACCGGGTACAGGTCCAGGTTTTTTGGTACGTAATTTACAGACCGAGTTTACCATTTAAGAGTTCTTGTGACTTTTTTTGCGCATAAGCAGTTGGCCCCAGCATCATAATTAAACCAGTTTTTTTTTGTCACCGTCAGGTTGGTTGGACCTAACGAGATATATACATGGGACCATGTGCACTATTTACTACCTATAATGAAATATTTGCTACCTTTGCGTTAAGAAATATATCAAAGAAATAAAGTGGCCAGCCATTCTGACGTCAGGTTGGCTGACCACTTCCAAGTTCTCATAGTTATAGCGTTGTAATAACCGCATTGTTAATGTAAATATTTGCTACCTATTTGCTACCTTAACATAATATATCTAAATATATGGCTCAAAGGTGACTGACTGACTGACATAGTGATCTATCAACGCACAGCCCAAACCACTGGACGGATCGGGCTGAAATTTGGCATGCAGGTAGATGTTATGACGTAGGCATCCGCTAAGAAAGGATTTTGATCGATTCTACCCCCAAGGGGATAAAATAGGGGATGAAAGTTTGTATGAAACTTTGTCAATTTTAAACCGATCGGGCTGTATACTTCTTAACGCGAGCGAAGCCGCGGGCAAAAGCTAATTTTTTACACAACTTTAAGAATCTCAAAAAGATATTAATAAAAGCCATTAAAGCGCCTGTACATCAATTATTTACGTCTTTTCTCCTCAGAATAATTGCTAACAATATTTTTGCAGGCGCTTAGTGCCTTTTTTTGTTTTTTTTTTTGGACGGTAAATCATCAAATGACCCGTCCCGCTCTGGGTGGAGCGGAAGGGAGTGTCAGACTCTTACTGACTAAAAACCCACCCGTGTTCCTTCCTTAGCCCTTTCTGTTCCAGGGCAGCGGTAACCCTTTCGGACGATCCCGCCGCGCGGCCCACTTATGAACCACTTGTTTCTGGATATGTTTCTGTACAATAACTTTCTGTGTAACTTTTTATAGGAGCTTCTTAAAGTTGTGTAAACAATATAAATGTTAAGGTAGCAAATAGGTAGTAAATATTTACATTAACAATGCGGTTAATACAACACTATAACTATGAGAACTTGGGAGTGGTCAGCAAACCTGAAATCAGAATGGCTGGCCACTTTATTTCTTTGATATATTTCTTAACGCAAAGGTAGCAAATATTTCACCATAGGTAGTAAATAGTAGCAAATAGGTAGTAAATAGTGCACATGGTCCCATGTATATATCTCGTTTGGTCCAGCCAACCTGACGGTGACATTTTTTTTACCTACCTCCTCACCTTTTAATTGGACGAATACTTGACCTTTAAAATCTAATAACTATGATTTATGTACCAGTTTTATTAGCTTCGTTAATTAAATCCATGTAATTAATAATTTTGCATGCTAGTTTTAGCGAATTGTTGTAGAAACTGTAAAAAAACCCGACCATCTGTTATGTATGTATGTACTAAAATTCTTGCAAATAAATTTAATTTAATTTGACTTCCAGGTGAAGGCCTGGCTATCAGGGGACCGCAGCACCCGGCTATGCACCGCTCGCCCCGCCTGGCAGGCCATGTCCTTCCGCCAGGGCATCTACAAGAAAACCTTTACCAACATCAAGGTCAACCTCGTTGATGTCCTGGAAGTTGACATGGAAAATATGGTAAGTAAACACTTAAGGCTTTATCGGTTTATTTTTTAAGATTATTCTCAAGTAAAACGACTTTCTTTTTGACTTTTTAGGTGTGGTAAAAATAATAATATGCAGGGTGTTGTGTGTTTGTGTGTGTTGTGGTTCAAGTTCATTCATTTTGTAAAACTACGACGACATGACACTACACGTTTCGATACAAACATATGACAACGGTGCTTACCGCCGTCGCGAATACCGGACATTTATGGTCAGCAATGCGATTCTGTAACTATCTCACCGTGAAAACTTATGTGAAGTGAGCGTGGAGTGAGCTGTCATTCCATTTAATGCTAGGGATTGACACTATTGACAGCTCACTCTAAGTTCACTTCACCTAACTTTTCACGGTGTGATTTTTACAGAATCGATCGGCTGGTGGACACGAACCACCCCCCCAAGCCATATCCCTTGATATCCGTGGGTACCCCACACTAATTAAGTAGTATACATACTACTACTTGCTATATAAATATCAGACTAGCTTCTGGCCGCGACTTCGTCCGAGTGAAATTTCATGCTCGCCCGACCCACCTCGTCGCATCGCATCGCCTGACCACGCTATTACTTCGTTTTCGTTTAGCGTTATTTCTGACTCTTTCTTTTTGCTCAGCTCTTATAGACGTAGCGTGATGTTAGCCTATAGCTTTTCTCGAGAATTGGGCTACCATATGCAGAAAGATTTTTTCAAATCCGACTGGTAGTTCCAGAGTTAAGCGCGTTCAAACAAACAAACTCTTCAGCTTTATTATTAGTATAGGAAGGAAGTTATTATAACATCATCATCATACAATAAGTGGAAAAAACACGTATTACTGAAACTAACTCAAAATATACAGGCGAATTGAGAACTTCCTCCTTTTTTAAGAAGTCGATTTAAAAGTGTATTCTAGACTAAGTCAATACTTAGTCCAGAAAAATCCAGTATCTATACTGTGAACAAGAGTGTGAATAATGTGTGATAAGATGACCCTGAGGATCAGTGGTGGCCTAGTGGCAACGGCCACGACTGACGAGTTTGTAGGTCGTGGGTTCGAACCCAGACAGGTGCTTTACTTTGTGTAAATTATTTTCATCACCACTGCTCTCAAAACGGTGAAGGAAAACATCGTGAGGAAACCGCCATGTCCTAGAACCAACAATTCGAAGACATGTGACATCTACCAACCCGCACTGGGCCCGCGTGTGGATTATGGCCCACTCCCTCTCACAGAGAGGAGGCCTGTGTCCCAGCAGTGGGAACATTATAGGCTGTGTGTAAGAGGACCCTGAAAAGTGCTAGGTGTCGATTCATTTAATAAACTTCAATAGGTTAACGAGTTGAACCTCTGGAACTAAGCATATCCTAAAATTTTGGCAAAACTCATTCTCCAGGATATACTAAAATACACATATCTTAAGCGCAAAATCGGGGCTTATGGCTAAGTAATAACAGCCGCACGCGTCGATCGATCAGGTTAAGCTACACTTCACGTGGTTGGTCCGTGGATGGGTGACCATCTTGACATATCAAGACCCCTCCGTGCCTCGGAAAGCACGTTAAGCTATTGGCCCCGGCTGTCATTCGTGGATCTTTGACAGTCGATACGGGTCGTCAGTAAGCCGAAAGTCTGACAACTAGGTAGTCTTGCCAAGGGGTATCGTATTACCCAGAAACTGGGTTTTGGAGGTCAGATAGGCAGTCGCTCCATGTAAAATACTGGTATTCGTTTAGACTGGAAACCGACCCCAATATAGGTAGTTGGGAAAAGGCGAGGCGGAAACCTCCCTACCCTAAGCACGAAATCCGTAGTTTCGGCCTAAGTTAGGGTTTCGTTTCCTACTCCTTATCACTTACGGATATAAAATTAGTCCGGGGTCCGGTACTAAGAATGAACGACAACACGATTTGATAGCTGTCCCTTCTCGCGTGTGTTTTTGCCCATGCGAAAAAGTTAATAATTCGTATGTAGGCTTCACTTTCGAACTTGCTCGTATAGAGTTACTAATTTCGTAAGTGTAATCTTCCTATTTTTTTATTTCTCTTCTTAACAGTACTTTATGATGCATACTGTGTGTCTGTTTTCTATTAACTTCTTTTTTGTGAATTCGTGGACGATGGTGTGGGTTACATGTGTAGTAACACAAATATATGTAGAATATATAACTGTATTCCTAGTACTGTGCTAATTTAAGAATTTTTAGTTAAGCCTGGCATGTAACTGTTTGTTGTCCCTAACAAATAAAATAAAAATAAAAATCTTCGTCGACGGGCTTCGACAGTAGGCGCTCTAGATTGAAAATACTGGATCGATGTAAATCAGAACCTAATTCAAAGACCATGGTACTGTGAAGGGTTGATAAGCTCTTTTTAAGAAATCAAACAACGTTACGATTTCTACACGTTTATTTTGACTGAACGTCTTTTACACATTGCCGACTAAACTACACTTTTTTTTTCCTAAAAAAAAACTTAATAAAATTTTTGACACCCCGTTCTAAACTTGCTTGACTGTTCGAATGGAACTCGCGCTAAATTATAGCCAGCCTCCGCTACAAAAGGATGACTTTAGCGGACAACCTTTAGTGTACAGTCACGAGCACCAATATGTCAACACTTGGCAACTTTCAATTGCGATTTTTTCGTGAAATAACGAATGCAACGTTGGTATACGACACATTACATATACCTATGGGTTCGAAAATACTGTGTTCGTAACAAAATAAAATATCATAAAATAATAAAGGAGTAAATCGCTTTTGAATAAAGCCGAGTGTATACATACTTTTGCTCGTGACTGTACTTACAGTAATCAAACAAAAAATGTTCTATTGTCCTTCTCAAATCTTCAAAATGACAATGATAGAAACGGAGTTGTGCGGGCTCGTATCTTCGTTGACGAACTTAGAGAGTAGACAGGTAGGTAGGTATGACATCAGGTCTGGCCTGCCATCTAATCTGTTCACCACCCTTGGTTGGCTGGTAGAGAATGCCTAAGGCATTAAATCTGCCTTTGTACCTTTTTGTGCGAAAGTTTAAATAAAGAAATAAATATTCTCGAAGCAACGTTCGGGTTCATAATTATGTACATACTTATTTATTCATCTCTTGTACCGTTATCTGCCCATGGCCATTTATAAATGGTGAAACAAAGTAATGTAAAAAACGCATTAAATCAGAACCAGAGAAAATCTGCATCACAATACGAATGTGAAATTATGCCCATAACTTTGTATAGTAGGTACTGTGATCGGAACAATAAAAATACAAAACATCTTACGTCAATTCAAATCATCTGGGATTGTGAATAAAACAACACCGAATGATAACGCGTCTGGATTCAATATGATCAGCGGGGTAATTGACACACTATATAGTAGGAATTACTTTCATTTTGACAGTTCAACAACATTCATTGCGTTATTTACGTTGTAAGGCAGACAAATTTTTCGAACATAATGAAGCAATGTATTAGCAATATCCTTCAAAATGATTGAGATTGCGATTGATAGTGTGTTACGCAATTAAGGTGCTGACTGTGGTGAAGCTAGGAGGTTATTTACCCCATAGACTGGTGATGATCAGAGGGGCAATTCTCGTAATTTTAAGAACGTTCACAGTCTGATCTCAGTCTCAATCTGTCAAAAAATCCTCTAATTTCCCTACATTTTGACAAGTTTTTGATATTTGTTTGTCGCTGAGATGAGACTACGACTAGATTTTGAACGTTTAAAATTGCGAGAATTGGCCTTCTGATAACCTCTCCCAGCTACGAGGAAAATTTACCGCAAATAATTTAAATTATGAAGTCAAAATTTAATACAAATGGTATATAAGCCTAATATACCTCTCGTATTCAATTTTGACTTCTACTACTACACATGGTAAAATATGCGCATCGTATAAGCTAGGGAATGGAAATCTTGTTTGAAAAATGATATCCTTATCCTTGGCTTCAAATCTATGGTGAGAGTCAGCTGAATATTGGGAAGGGCCCGTGGCTAAATCATAACAGCTTAGCCGCTTAGGTCGATCGATCAGGTTAAGCTTCGCTTGCCGCGGTTAGTCTGTGGATGGGTGACCATCTTTACATACCGAACCCCTCCGTGCCTCGGAAAGCACGTTAAGCCTTTGGTTCCGGCTGTCATTCGCAGATCTTTGACAGTCGTTACGGGTAGTCAGAAGACCGAAAGTCTGACAACCTGTCTTACCAAGGGGTATCATGGGTAAGACTGGTACCCGTACCGGGACCAGCGGCTTAACGTGCTTTGCGAGCCACGGTCCGACCAAACTGTGTCTAAATCTCAAAATTAGACGTAAACGTAGTTTTATTATCAGTACCTATTTTACGTTGCAAACAGTATATTTCTAAGATATAGTTAGGTAAGACGTAGTCATCCTCGCAAAGGCGGCACATTCTCGAGTTTAACCAAAATAGGGCACCTGCTATTTTGGCTGAAAGCTTTTTTAAAAGGCTTTCAAGGCTTGAGAAATCCCCGCCTTTAACATTAACATTTGCCCCCCTTAAGCGAAAACCTGGATCCGCAACTGCACCCTAATTGCAATCTGAATAATTTAGAATGATATTGCGAATCCGTTGCTTCACATGTTCGAAAAATTTGACTGCTCAACAATATAAATAACGCAATGAATGTTGTTGAACTGTCAAAATGAAACTCGTCGTTGATAGTGTGTTACGCAATTACCCCGGTGAACGAGACTGGATTACATATGACCAGATTTAGAAAGCTAGAAGGTTATTAACAACAACAGGTTATTAAAATTTAAATTGTGAAGTCAAAAACTTGATACAGGAGACGGTCAGGCTTGTACATGGTGAAATAATAATACGTGCATTTTAATAACCAGAAAAACTTGCTGCGTTTTAGACGTTTTTTTATCCTTTATGCTTCAAGTCTGTGGTGATGGTCAGCTTAATCTATTTATACATAAATTATAAATTAACGACTCTATTCGTGGCAGTCTGTGTGACCGCGTGGTTCTTATAAACTCCGCAACGGATTTTGATGCTGTTTTTATCATCATTTAGATAATATATTCCGGAAGGTTTATAATATACATACAACGTATAATATACATACATACTCGTATGGGTAATAAAGAGCTCTCGATGTCTGTACTCGAGCTACACCAATATGTCAACACTTGGCAACTTTCAACTGCGATTTTTTCGTGAAATAACGAATGCAACGTTGAAATACGACACATTACATAAACCTATGGGTTCGAAAATGCTATGTTCGAAACAACTTAAAATTTCATTAAAAAATAAAGGAGTAGATCGCTTTTGAATAAAGCCGAGTGTATACATACTTTTGCTCGTGACTGTACTAGAGCCACTAGGCCTGGCACTAGCACCCATCTGACTTGTACCAGCTGGCAGTTGGTGGGCGTAGATCTAGTGGTTAAACTAAAGACAATTTTTTTTGCCTGTATCGACCTTGGTATCGGCTAAACTAGGCCAAAATCACTTCTCATTCAGAGAAGGAATGAGCTTGATCACCAAACTGACTCAGGGCGGGTTGGCGATTTTAGACCGAAGTCCAGGGTTTCCTCACGATGTTTCCCTTCACTGTCAGTCAGTGATTTCTAAGAATAATTAAGGAACTTAGAAAGTACTTATAACTATGTTAGTCACGTTGGTACTTACAAAATCAGCCTTTAATGTTCCCACTGCTGGGACACAGGCCTCCTCTCTGCGAGAGGGAGTGAGCTGTAACTGTAATACACCACGCGGGCCCAGTGCGGGCTGGTAGAGGTGACACGTCTTCGAATTTTTTATTCTAGTAGGACTTCCTCACGACAGGTTTCCTCACGATGTTTTCCTTCACCGTTTTGAGGGCAGTGGTTATGAAACGCGCCTGCTGGGGTGGGAACCCACGACTTACTACTCGTAGGTTGGGGCTGTTACCACTGGGTCACCAGACTGCTCCACTCACATTGGTACTTGCTGGGTTTCAACTCGCAACTTGGGGCGTAAGATGCGGAACAGATAAGAAACTGGCCACCACGACACACCAAAGACCAATATATTTTTGTTTTTTCTAGACAGTTCGCTGCGAACCTCTCGTCACAATGGGCCAGCTCTCCCGCACTCTAGAACCCCTCGGCTTAGCACTAGCAGTAGTGCCCGAATTAGACCAACTGACAGTTGGCGGGCTCGTCATGGGCACCGGCGTGGAGTCTTCTTCTCACATCTACGGCCTGTTCCAGCACTTCTGTCTGCAATACGAGTTGGTGTTGGCAGATGGATCTGTTGTTACTTGCAGCAAGGTAATGTCAACAATGTCAAAAAAAAATGAGAATAAAGATTGGAAGTGTTTCATGCATGACATCGAATTTATTCAAAAGTTATTTATTCAAATTAGGCTTAGAATCAGTACTTTTCAAACGTCAAAATTACAAAAGACAGACCCCCAAAACGCCCGCCCGTCACCACTTCCTAGTGCTTTCGCTGGGGAGAAAAAGTGGCGCAACTACCTCCCCAGCATCAATTAGTGAGCAGCGTAAATATTGTTGAGGTCACAAAAAAAAAACCACAACACCATCACACGTCTATTAGAATCGTTGTTAAATCTATTTGGTATGGCACCAACTACTTGTAGTTTATTAAAAACTCAACTCTAACCTGTCTGTCTCCAGGACAATAATTATGTTAAAATTACTATCTAACTTGTTCATTTTAGTTTACCAAAATCGGTTGATTAATGATAATAATTATGTATAAACATAATCAACCCATAACGTTCCCACTGCTGGGACACAGGCCTCCTCTCTGTGGGGAAGTAGGCCGTAATCCACCACGGCCTTATGCGGGTTGGTAGATGTCACACGTCTTCAAATTTTTGCCACGCCGCCGGCTTCCTCACGATGTTTTCGAAAAACTTATAAAAATTATGTCTGTAAAAAAACTAATTGTGCCAATTTTGTGTTCATCAAAAAAGAAGTAATGGTTTCCTCCCAGTAAAAAAGGACTCTTTTTATCTAGCTAAGGTTATTAATTTTTCAATTTCCAGGAGGAGAACCCCGAGCTGTTCTACGCAATTCCTTGGTCCTACGGCACGCTCGGGTTCCTAACGTCTGCAGTCATCAAAGTTGTTCCTGCTAAAAAGTAATTTGTCAACCAGCGGGGTATTTGCGTAACACATTTATGGTGGCAATGGCTTTCATTTGGACAGTTCAATAACGTTCATTGCGTTATTTACGTTGTTGAGCAAACAAATTTTCCGAACTTATGAAGCAATGGATAAGCAATATCATTCAAATTTATTCCGATTGAGCTTAATAGTGTGTTACGGAATTAGGGAGCTTAACTGTGACTCGTCTATAAGTTTAGACGTCAGTAATGCAGAATGGGTTATCTGCTGTCACAATAAGCGCTTAGCACACCAAGCGCTTATTGTGGCTTAAGCCACAGCTTCTAATGCCGAATTGGTCGCTCATATTAATGGTTTTATTTATTTCTGTTTCGGACGCCATAAAATTTGGAACTAAAATCTATAATCTTCAGTTTCATTTCACGCTGTTTTACACAATCTCTAATCGTTGACCTGCTGCAATGACAAATGCAAAAAGTTTATGCAATTCTGTATGTTAAAGTTCAGGTAATTATAAAAAATCGCTAACCGTCGCCGTCGTTCAGCTGTTTTACATAACGGAGTTGTTTTGTAAAACAGCTAGCGGTTATGTAAAACATATAAGTAAGCAATCCATCTGCGACATGTAAGTACATGTATCAGCAATACATTAATGTTCAAGTGGGTCCATGAATGATTCATGGACACGTTTGAACAAATGTTCAAGGTCAAATGGGAAATTAATAAAAGGCACCGGTCCATTCCATAAAGCGTAGGCGTTCGTCAAACATACTAATACCCTGTGTAGTATTTTTATCTGACGAAGCGAAGCGCGCTTTGCTTTTGGTAAGCAAGTGTACCCAAGTAAAGCGCGCGTCGCTTCGTGGGTTAAAAATACTGCGGGCGTTGTCTTCGCGTCTTCAACCTATTGAATTGATTTTCGCAGTTTATGGTTTTTAACAGACCACATGGCTTTGTGATGCAGAACTTCTTGACATGGATTCATTTTACAACATCCAAACTTGTCGCATGTTATTTTTTTTAAGACTATAATTATCAGAATCGCTCAAAGAGTCAAACTTAAGACCAATATTGAAAAGGAAATCGATATTTAAAGCTATTTTTGCCTCTTTTCTTTTTTTACTATGTAAGTTTTCGTCTTGACCTTAACCTTTAGATCGGTAACCATATTATAGTGACCTTTGACTTCCTAAATTACCTCGGTCTGTAGCATGCTTAATTATATATTAATATAATTATATATTTCACTCAGTCAGCCCACGCGACCATTATCGCCGAGAAATCTTATGAGGCATAAAGGGGAAAATGGCTAAACTTCTACAGTTTCAATTCAGAATATACCTATATAACATTTATACATAACTTCACGCTTGTGTTCCTCGATGAGTTAGGTAAACAGATGTGTTTAGTACTGTCAGGGAAATTAATTGCCAAGCAAAGTGACTACCAGCATGAATTGTCCGTATATTCAAATCACATCTACTTATCGTTGTTTGACAGTTTTATGAAAAAGCTATAACGCGCCAAATTGACGTCGGGTGTCAATTGGCTTAACAATTATTTTACCTGACTTTACATCCACATTCCACCAGTCATTTTTAATAGATTGGTCTCATTTAATTGATGGCGAGTCTATTGCCATAAATTACATATTTGCTGAGTCTAGTTTTAAAACGTAATAATGTATTTTTAAACTAATATGCATATATACTTAAATTATAATCATCATCTAACATTGTTCTCCTTTCTTATCAGATACATCCGCCTCGAATACCACCCTCACAACAAACTATCAGATCTATCAAACCACTTCATCCAGGAGTCTCTCAAAGACAAGCCGCATCAGTTCATCGAAGCGTTGCTGTACACCAAGGAGTCAGGAGTACTCATGACTGGAGATATGGTTGATGAGGTTGGAGATGATGGGAAGGTAGTGTAACTGTTTAGTATGCTCTTTCGTTCTAGCATGTGACATCCCAGAACCAAGGGCGGATCCCGAGGCCGGTCATAAGGGTCATTAATCCCATGGCTTGTGCCTAGGTCGACCACACATAATTTTTCTAATTTTATTGACATTTGACATTAACGTAAATAGCATAATATTGAGGAAATGAATACCTATAACACCCCTCTGTTTTGGGTTAAAATGCACCTCCCTGAAAAACAATCCGACCGCGGTTGCAAGTCCGTGGCGTAGGAAGTGTATAATTAATTACGCACGTTGTTCTTGTTCTTTTTGCTGTCGTTATTAATTTTTTGTAGCACAAAAAAATATGGTGCATTTTAACCCAAAACAGAGGAGAGAGGAGAGTTCGTTTCCGTGGGATATTAAGATCGGAAGCACTTCCGATATTGTCAGTCTATGCCTCCATAGACTGACAAGATCGCAAGTGCTTTATTTTGTTTAGCCGCCCGAGCCTCGACAGTCTTCGCCGCGTGGATATCGGAAAATATCCCACGGGAACGAACTATCGGGATTAAAAGTACCCTATGTGTTAACCCAGGTTATAAATGGAACATACACCAAGACAAACAGACAAAAGGAAAAAAATCGACAAACTATATTTTCGACATCAGACTCGTTCCCACGCCTTGTGATAATTTCTTTTCTTCAAAAATATTGAATGTACAGTTTTTTCTTCGTTGCAATTTTACTAAATGTAAGGTATGTTTTCTAGTTCAACCCCATAGGCAAGTGGTACGCAGAGTGGTTCTTCACGCAGGTGGAACGTTACCTGATCAACAACCGCTCAGCAGTCGAGTACATACCTCTGAGGGACTACTACCACAGGCATACTAGGAGCTTCTTCTGGGAGTTACAGGTAAGCTTCATAGGTAGGTAGGGGGGGGGGAGGGTATGGGTAGGTAGGTTATTATTGTCAGAAAAGGGCATTTCCCCTACGAACGTTTCTCGCCACGGAAAAGGCAATGAGTTACCAGAGATAATCGCTTACCGGAACGCACAGTGTAGATGATGCAGCATTTTTTAAATTACGATTTTAAGAAAACACGACGCGTTTTCTTATACATATAAGGCACAACTAAGGAGTAACTAATAGTACTAACGTAGTAAGGGCAATTTGCGTTGTTCAAAAGTCTTAATTTATTATTAGAAACATATTTCGGCCACATTTTGCGTCATATATATATTTATTCTTTGTGTCGATGCTATTCTTCTTTAGTGTTGTTTTTCAATAAATATTTGATAAAGCCACATTTAACGTAACTTGGGCGACTCACTTTGAGGAGTGTTAAATAATTAATGCTCCTCAAAGTGAGTGAGGGGGTGAGTGAGTGGGGTCGGCGCTTCATGTTTCAGGACATAAGTCCTGAAACATGAAGCGCCGACCCCAAGTAAATTGAGACAAGGGATGGATGATCCCATGAAGATGATGATGTGTGGGTAACTGAGTAGGTACTTGTATTATTAAAAAGTATATTTTCTCGATTCCAGGACATCATCCCATTCGGCAACCATCCGATCTTCCGCTACCTCCTAGGCTGGCTAATGCCCCCAGAAGTATCCCTTCTCAAGCTGACCCAACCAGAAGCAGTCACCAAGCTGTATGACAAGGCGCACGTCATCCAGGATATGCTGGTGCCAGTGGAACATCTGGAGAAGAGCATCAACGTGTTCCATAAGGAGATGGAGGTAGGAAACATTTGGGTGTTGGTTGGTGGTGTAGTAAAACCTTGATGCCAAAGTTATTTCTTTTATATCAAGCACTAAAAATAAGAGGAGTTTCAAAGGGGCGAGCAACACGGCCTTTGAAACTTGAGGTTCTCGATGAATCTGTAACAGATTTTCGATAATCACCATTTCAGGGGGTCTACTCCGAAGTGCAAAGTGCGAATGTTCGGATCGGACCGACACATGGCCGAACCGAATATTATTGAAAAATGCGAAAAAGTTCGGATAGGCTCAGTTGGGTCGGGACCATAGTCAATATTCGAAAGAGTGTAGGATTGGGACCGACCGAACCAAATAGTAACTTAATAGTAGCAGGAAACGGGCGAACATTTGGCCGATACTACTTCGGAGTGGACCCCCAGTTTTATAAGTTCGTACGCAATTTTGTTTACAGTTATTTTGGTATTTACTCATAAAAATTTACATTTTGCCAATTATTGTTTATTTGCTTAAATATTTTTATTTAAGAGTAAATGTTAAAAATAATTATAAATACCAACGATTTGAACGAAAAAAGTAAAAATAGTACTTTGGTTTAAATTTAATAAAATTGTCACGAAAAATCATTAGAAATGTGACGTTGCAAGCCCGCACGAGATGAACGCTCTTAACTAGTGCAAATGAAACGTCATATCACACACTGTCGCTAAGTTAAACTTAACTACTTTCTGGCGTGGCTTTTGGGAGGCTGTGTTTAGGTTTCGCCTTCTAACTTTACAGGACAGAGCACCCTGAAGCTCCCTCCTAATTCAAACCATTCTAAGTTCTATTTATTTCATTAATTATGTAACTTCTTTACCCAGGTGTACCCGATTTGGCTGTGTCCATTCAAGGTGTTCAACCACCCGGGACAGCTGAAGATCAAGACTCAAGCGGAGTGGCAGATGTTTGTTGACATCGGCGTCTATGGCGTGCCTAAAGCTAAAGGATATGAAACTGTAAGTTTCCGCTTTTCATAGACATTTATGTAACAGCTAAGTTCCGTCAAAGCATGCCCCGGAACACTAATGGCCCGGACGGGAAAATGAAATCACATCATTCATCAACCTGCTAGTCTATTATGTAAAAAACTCTCACTTCACCTAAGTTTTCTCGGTAAGATGTTTACAGAATAGGTCGGCTGAACTGGCAAATATGAATGTACTGTACCCCCGCTTAACCCTTCGGGAAAAATTCTGTTGTATTATGCTTTTCATAAGACACTGATTAGTTAGCCCAAGCCGATAGATAGGTCTTGAAGCTGTTATTGTTCTCGCTCTTGTTGGGGAGTTTGTTGCGTGGTTGCAATACTTCTTTCCGGCCAAGCGTTTTGGAGGCTGGGTTTTGTAACTTTTAACGTTGATTCTGATGTGTATGGATAGACCCCAAATCTCAAAAAAAAACTTTTCTCACAGAAACCATCAACCCGTTGCATCGAGTCCTTCGTCACCCAACATGACGGCTTCCAGATGTTATACGCAGACACGTACACGAGCCGCGACGAGTTCCGACAAATGTTCGACCACACCCTGTATGACAGCGTGAGAGACACTTTGCCTCATTGCAAGGAAGCCTTCCCCGAGATCTACGGGAAGGTCAATAGGGAAGTTAGGAAGTAATATAAAAAAAGAACACGTTAGTGAAATTGCGGTAGTAAACTTTATTTTTTGGATTTTTAAAAAATAATTTTCTGTAGTGTTATTACTCGGGGGTAGGTACAATGATTCTCAAAACCACTTACATTCCGGCCGTCGAGAGAATTCGTTCCTGACACCTGTCAGTGTGACAATTCTAGTAGCTAAATAAAGACTAAATTCGCGAAACACGTATTCATTTGTATGTAACTGACAGGTGTTAAGCACGCATTCTCTCTTCGGCCGCACTTTAGGTACTCATATCACAATAAAATATTTTTGTAGAAAGAAATGGTTTTATTTATCAACCCCAGAAGATGACACAGTTATTTTGCCTCTGATTTGGCATCACTGTCCAAATCAGAGTGAACTTTATTCTCATTCTAATAAGGTTGCTGTTGGGTTGCTACAACTTAACAGCAACCACACCTCAAACACCTTATGGACAGTCTGCCAAAATAATTGTGATTTTTATTCTCGTTACAATAAGGTTGCTGCTAGCTTGCTACTGTCAGATGTAAAATAACTGAACAGACTAACGATTACAGCAACTGTAACTTGGCTTCACAACAGTAATTAGTCGAGCAACAATAAATATACTAATTGCATACTAATTGCTAAGCACATCACTAAAAACGCATCAGTAGTTGCCTGATATTTCCCGGCCATTACACCTGCTGCTATTTACCCGCTGTTTTACATAACCGCTAGCCGTTTTACAAAACCGTTCCGTACAACAGCTGAAGGACGTTGTCAATGTTGTTGTGTGTGTTTCTCTATCTCAAAGAGATAGAGAATCAGGTAACAACAACAGACGATGTTATACGCAGATACGTACACTACCTGCTCGGGGTTCCGGCACATGTTCGAGCACACCCTGTACGACAGAGTGACGGACACGCTGTTGCACTGCCAGGAACCCTTCCCTGAGATCCACTGGAAGGTCAATAAGGAAGTTAGGAAGTAAAATAAACCTTAATATAACAAGAAAAACCATCTTAGTTTAACTACCTAGGTACTTCATATCTGATTGATTAGAAGTTATGTATCTAGAACTTTCCACAATGATGATTCTCAAAGCGGAGCATAATCAGCCGAAAATGTTCCCACTGCTGGGACAGACCTCTATTCGAGAGGGAGTGGGCTGTAATCTACCACGCGGGCCTATTACGGGTTGGTAGATGTCTTCGAATTTTTGGTTCTGGGACCTGCCGATTTCCTCACGACGTTTTCCTGCACCGTTTTGAGAGCAGTGGTGATGAAATAATGTACACAAAGTAAAGTACCTGCTTGGGTCCGAACCCACGACCTACAACGCAGAGGTCGGGGCCGTTACCCCTGGGTTACCACTGCTCAAAGCAAAAAAAAATCTAGAATTAAATGGTTTCATTTACGAACCCTGGACGGTTCTCTACAAATTCTACAGTCATGAACCTACTTAAAGATACTGTAAATTTAGATACAGCAGTACAACTCTTGCATCACTAAGATTTCCATTAGTCAAGACAAATCAAAAAGAGATCTCAATGACTAGACTCTGCGAGACAGGAAGAGATGCTCATGCAGGCGCATAGTAATAAATCTAAGGGAAGATCAGACTGTCAGGAAGTTTGAAATAAAATGGTATTGGTAATCATCATCTGCTTAGCCTTTTCCCTAATATGTTGGGGTCGGCTTCCAGTCTAACCAGATTCAGCTGAATACGAATATTTTACAGAGCGACTGCCTATCTGACCTCCACAACCCAGTTACTGGGTAACGCGATACCCCTTGGCATAAGTCTAGGTGGTCAGACTTTCGCGCTTCTGACGACCCGTAACGACAGTTATAGATCCAAGAATGACAGCCGGGACCAACGGCTTAACGTGTTTTCCGAGGCTCGGAGGAGTCTCGGTAAGTAAAGATCGTCATCTATCCACAGACCGACCGCGGCAAGCGTAGCTTAACCTGATTGATTGACCCGTGCGGCTGTTATAGGTAACTTAGGCACAACAAAAGCAAGTTCATAGAACCATTTAGCGCTGGTAAGTAAAAAATAAAAATTCACTATCAAAGAATAGATCTTCGCTTGCAGCACGGAGGGGGGGGGGCTCCCGTTATTATAAGAACGTTCACAGTCTGATCTCAGTCGCAATCTGCCAAAAATACCTATATTTTCCCTACATTTTTGACAAGTTTTTGACATTGACTGTCGCTGAAATGAGATTGCGGCTAGATTTTGAACGATTTACGGGAATTGGCCTGCAGTTCTGCACCCTAATTGCGTAACACAATATCAATCTCAATCTGAATCATTTTGAAGGATATTGCTAATCCATTGCTTCATATGTTCAAAAATATGTCTGGTCAACAACGTAAATAACGCAATGAATGTTGTTGAACTGTCAAAATTAAAGCCATTGATACTGATAGGTGTGTTAGGTACGCAATTCCCCCGCTATTGACCTTTTACCTTCAATTAAATGTATAATACTCCACAAATCTGCTTTACAACGCGCTCTACATAAGTGGTGATAGAAGAAACCATAATTTAATCCACTCAGCACTTCAGTTTTCCAGATTAACCTGCACGCAACTAAGTAGGGTATGCCTTGCTAAACGCAGTATTAATACTTTTTCTTGCAATGTTGGTAGACAATGATCTTACTCAAGATTGAAAGGGGGAGGGGGTTTCCTCCAAGTCCTATTTTTTCTTAAGTAGGGGGAGGGGGGGGGGGTCAGAGACTGGTCAAAATTGTCTTACGTATTAAATGAACAGCACCTAAGACACTTGCACGACCCGGAAATCGAACTCCACACTCAGGATGCCTCCTACGTCTGCAACCAACAGACCATTGACGCAGTCTAGGTAAGCAGGTAATAACAATTTGCGCTACAAACGATTCTCTTGGCATTTCGTCTGTCTACATTAACATTCAACAAACAGACATCATAATACCGTTACTGCCTACAATAATGGTCAGAACACTCCAAAGGCTCCGGATTACTACGCAATATTAAGCTAGAGCCGTGGAGTCGCAGTGGAAACGGCCGCGACAACTTACGAGTTGAAAGGTCGTAAGTTCGAACCCTGATAGGCGCTTCGCTTTGTGCTTTGTGTAAATTCTTTCATCACCACTGCTCTCAAAACGGAAATTATAAGTAAAAGAGGGGTTGTTCGTCCGTAAAGTCATGTTGTGTGCGTAGCACACCCCAGATTGGGGAGTACTGAAAGTTACTACAGGGATAAACCAGTAGAAGGAATCGAGTTTACAACACACACTCTAGCGCAGTAGGCTGTAAACACACGCAGGCCAGCAATAGCCAGAGTATGTCTCCAAGGGCTCCGTATGCTGTAAGGCGGGTAGGACCAGAACAGGAGTGTCGGGAACTCAGGATTATGCTCTCAAAACGGTGAAGGAAAAGAAGACAGGTGATGCGATGCGGCTAAACAAGAAATTTCACACGGACGAAGTCGCGGACAGAAGCTAGTCGTTTAATAACTTGGTCCCTCAATCTTCGTAATATTTGATCATGCCTCGTTTCATATTACGCTTGTATGATGCCACTAAGTGGGGCCTGGTGACCTAATACTGTTTTTTTTTCTAAAACCCACTTCAGGCTCCACAATTTGAATTTATCTAGTTCAATAGCAATACTGTTAACTGCTACAAAACCATTGTGAGAGAAAATAAATAACTTATTATTTATTAAAAAAAAAAATTAATTTTCGTTTTAAATGTGTCAGTTCTTTGTTATCACCTACTTATGACTAACTGACTGGATGACTGATGAACTTTTGTGCCATTTTATCTCCTTGTCAATTCCTCGAAGATTACTTACTTGCACATACATAAGCTTTGATGATTCAATGTGACAAGTCATCATTTTCGGCGTAAAAGTCCTTGACTTAAGTTTGTAATATTTTTGAGTCAGATTCTTTGCGGTTTAAGAGAGAAAAACCATTTCACAGAGGTACACGCGCGGGTCAAGGTCCAAATGCATAAGCCGATGATCAATATTGTTCTAGTTTTGCTTTATTTACTAACTCATAAGCACAACTCGTGTCTTGTAGGAACGGATGTTTCTGTAGGTATCAAAATTGGTAGACCTTTTTTTTTGTGGATGGGAAATCATCAAATGACCCCTCCCGCTCTGGGTGGAGCGGAAGGGAGTGTCAGACTCTTACTGACTAAAACCCACCCGTGTTCCTTCCTTAGCCCTTTCTGTTCCAGGGCAGCGGTAACCCTTTCGGACGATCCCGCTAATTTGGTAGACCTGACGGACAGGTTCTTCAGGAAGTCTAAACTGCAAGACTTATAAATCTTATGCCCGTTTTAACTCATATTACGCTTAGTGTGAGTTAAAACGGGCAGAAGACTCTTACTTATAACCAAATAGATATATGCAATAAAAAGTTTATTGGACCGCCTGTCCTAAAAGTAACTATTTTTTGCATATTTGGTTCTCATCAGGTTTTTTTCATGTACGAGTATGAATAGCAAAAGTAAATACTGCTCCTAAAAGTAAGACATGCCGCGGTATTAGTGAAGGTCAACTTAAAATATGACTATATCACAGCGTTGTTATATTTTGTGTAGGTACCCATAACCATTTCATTTCTGACGCTGAAATGAATGCCTTAATTGGATTCGCGCTGTTGGATTTTCAACACTCGGTTCAGCGCCAAAAGTTGAAAATCCAACAATACCGCCGATTCCCTAAACTAAACTAAATTTAAGTTCATGCATCTTTTTCTTTCTATTTCACCAAGAAAAGGACAGAAGATGAATAGGTATTAGTTTAGTCCTGTCAAAATTAAGATACTCCATAGACAAGTTTAGACGTGATTAAAAAATTGGCTACTAAAAATACGTCAATTTACGTCAGGCGCTGACTAATTTGACAGGACTACCTAAACTAAAATTTATCTTCTATCCTTTTCTTAATGAAATAGGAAGAAAAAGATGCCTTGCACGTTGGATTTAAGTATTGTTTAGTGATAGTGAAAAATTAGTAACTTATATAATAGAATGACTCTTGTTCCTCATCATCGCGTAAGAATATAAGTGACAATGACAATAGAGCGGGTTTGGCTCTCACCATACTCCACTACCACTTTCGGAGCCGTCAATCATCGTGATTTTTTAGTCCATCAGAATCAGAAAATCCAGTTTCTACAAGAATCCCGAACATGAGATAGCTATTAAGCATGAGGGGGTTTAATTATAAACGTTGCTCGTTTTAAAACGTCTCTTGACTTTAAGCAGACGTTTATAAATAAAGGGGTACCTACGAGTATGTCCTGTTTTCGATTCCCAAGTCCAGCAAAGTGTTTTTGAGTTTTTCCATCTGCAATTTCTCAGTCACCGAGCGGAGGCCTGTGTGATGTGTCCCAGCAGTGGGAACATTATAGGCTGACTAAGTATGTTATGTTATTTCTCAGTAGCAGCCCGGAGTCGGAGCCCGGAGCCCGGAGTTGTGCCCGGTTCCACACGGTACCACAACTAGCAAAATGTCGGTGTATTAAAGTTACACCCCTGACTAACCCTTCGGGAAAATAAGGCGTGATGTTATGTTTATGACTACAAAATCAGATAATGTATAAACTTCAAGCAGTTAATTGTTAGATTAGTTATTCAGAATGCGATGTGATTGCGTGATCATTAGTTTATCATAATATGAACATGGTCATAGTACTTACTTTGACTATAAATAAAATATCTCATGCAGATCCGGGAAATACGCATCTTCGATTAGTCATATACCTTCTACATTTCATGCTATTAACGTGATTAGAAATGATCCTAGTCAGTACTTGATTAGAGATAGTTTTTCCACTAATTATCTTAGTTTATATATAATTATGTAGGTAGATATAGTTTTCCCCACTTATCTCGTAGTTCTAAACAAATATGACTGTCCTAGAAAATAAAATATCATGTAGGTATATACTTTTATAATAATACTAGGTATTAGCTGATGCCCGCGGTTTGCTTGCATCTTAGGGAAACTACCACCATGTACCTAGTCGGATAAAAAGTTTCCTATGCGTGTATTCGGCTCATAGCCTCTACTTCCATGTGCGCCAAATTATAAAGTAACAAACATACAAACTCGCAAACATTCACTCTTTCAATTTTTTACTCGACTGCCTTAGAAGGAGGTCAGTGTTTTAAATGATAGTTGAATAGATAGATAGATAAAACATATAATCAGGGGGTCTATCAAAATCAATCAATCAAATAAGTAATTTTGTTTGCAACGAATGTGGGTTACATTAAAATGCAGGTGTGTTTGTAAAGACACCCTTACGAGGACCTAGTTAGTCCTAGACGGAACCGTGGACCCTCCAAAAAACGGGTTTAAATACCTCGTTGGCCTTTTAGAATAAGATAGAAAGGGACAGGTGACCAAATCTATGAGAAGATAGGAGTGAGCCATGTACAGACGCCAGCAGGTCAAGCTACCCGAAACTGTCAAATTTTCCCAATCAACCTTAAACCTTAACGCGTTAGTGATAACGTTGAAAATCTATTAAAGAAATTTGACAGATTGTAGTAGCTTGATGTACTGACGTCTGTACATTCTGCCTGGTAGGTAATAGGCACGCAAAATTTATAAAAAATGTTAAGAAGCATAACTAGTATCTAAAAATAAAATAAAAATTACAAATTAAAATGTCACAGTTAGAGTTATTACAATTGGTCATATATTAAAATAAAATTAAACATAAACGCATATTAGGTCCATATTTTCAAAATAATATTAATTGATTATCTTTATTACGAGTTATTCCGGTCGGTTACACATTGCTGATTAAAAAGTTTTGTCCATTAAAAAATCATCAATCGAATAATAACATCTTTCTATTAGGAAGGCCACTAATTACTTTTTAAAGTTTTTAATTGTATCATTTTTTATTCGATCTGGCAATTTATTGTACCTATATGGTAGGACTAATACAAATAAAACTTTTCCTCATTAACGCTGTGTTACAGGACTCGATTTGCAATAAATTTCTGTATTTTTTTCTGACAGGTCGTTTTCTTGTTTCTGACATCGTGGGAAATAAGTTTTTATTGGTCTTTACAAAAAAGGCCACTTTAAGCAATATCTCTAAAAGTTATTCATTTCCTGAATTCCCCGCAGATCATTAGCAATTCCTCTAATTTTCGTAATAAACACATATAATAGTTTAATCACCTACAATTTATTTCATATCAATCAAACTTGGTGTAAACATTGGTGGACCATTTTTCGAATTTCCATACAAAACTGTCAAACAGGTAAATTGCGTGATATGAATTGCACATAAATCAAAATAATTATAAATTGTCAGTTTGTGACCATTTGAAATAATAATAATTAAATTTATTAATTATTTAATTTTCGATTTTTAATATAATTCATATTGTTATCCTATTATGATTCTGCCATAGTGGCCTTTTTAGGCCCCCAGTGCACACAAAAGACATAGCATAACACACAAAAGCACAATAAAATAATAACAAAAGATACTGAAAAGCCGTTTGCGCGATAATATGATTTCACATCGGCAAAAATGTCGAACTTCCATATAAACATTTATCCCCCTATATAACTCCGTCATGCGAATTTCTCTTCGAGACGATACTTGCGTTCCTTTAGGAACTCTTGTGCAAAATTTAATGTTTCTAGACCCAGGCGGTTGCGGTTTAGGCTGTGCATTGTCTGTCAGTAAAAGAATAAAAAAAAAAGTAGAATTGATTCTTAGGTAAGTAAGTACGTTTTTCTTTGATAATCATCATCAGCCTATAGCAGTCCACTGCTGGACATAGGCCTCTCCTATTGCACGTAGGGTTACCAGATGGAAAATTTAAAAGTCCTGACAAAAAGTGAACATAGAAAAGTCCTGAGATTTTGTCGCACACGTAATTCAAAACTCTGTGGAAAAATTAGTTATTGATTTTGCGCACATAAGTTGATTCTAACTCTAAAAATATGTTGATTACGTTGATTTATGAATATATCCAAAGAAGAAACAATTATATGTTTTTCTAGAAGTTGTTTCTTTCTAACAAAAAATAAAAAATCTGCTGTATTTTATTGAAAATCGAAAAATCCTGAGATTTCCAAAATCTGCCCGCAATCCTGTTAGCAGCCTAAAAATCCTGAAATCTCAGGACAAATCCTGAGATATGGTAACCCTAGCAATCCATTCAACTCGATTTTCGGCAACTCTCATCCAGATGTTACCAGCCATCCTGGGGAGATCATCGCCCCACCTAGCCTGAAGGCGTCCGATCTTACGTTTACCGACACGTCTGCCCCAACGGTCATCAGTTCTACGGCTAACATGGCCGGCCCATTGCCACTTCAGCTTGCTTATTCTGTTTAATTTGCTAATTAACGTTTTGCTTTAATTAATACAATCCAAATCATGTATGATCGACAGCAGTCAAGTAAATGAGATCTAACAAGTACGTGGTTGGGTAACTGCGAGTTATCGGTCGCACTTGACCCATTGGCCGTGCCTAATTTCCAGCCGGGCAACGATGCGCGTACGCACGTTTTTATGTGTTGTGTACATTTCACTAATAGACTAATAGCAGCATTGTTTTGTTAATTGATTAAGTGTGTAATTTGAGTGTGAAACTTAAATAGAAGGTAATTTAATTTTTATTTAATTTAGGAAATGAGGTTCTAATCATATTGTTAGCTAACGAAATCTCGGGCAAAAGCTAGCGGTTAAAGCTAGCTTTTGCCCGAGATTTCGTCTGCGTGAATATCCTATAGCATCGCATCGCCCGCCCGTGCTATTACTGTTTTCGCTTAGCGTCCTTCAGTAATTTTTTTCATTTTGCTCAGCTCCTTAGGCTGCGGTTCCACTGAGGCGGAGTGGAGCAGTGCGGAGCGGGGCTGAGCTGTGAAAAGAGGTACCTAGGTGCCATGTGCCAAAGCCATGTGATTGGTGAATCGCGGCAGAGGTCGTCTCCGCTCTGCGTGTGATGTTAGCGTTCATCCTGACTTGTTCCCTTTTTGCTCGGGTTGTAGCGTGATGTTACATAGCCTATAACCTTTCTCAAGAATTAGGCTATCAAATGCAAAAAGAATTCATATCAGCACACTGGTAGTTCCAGAGATTAGCGCGTTCAAACAATCATTCGTTGCTTCAAGAGAAGGCAGCGGTTTTGCTTTAAAAAAATCGGCTCAAAAGACTAAAACTAAATAATTTTTATCTCATTTTGCAGTTTAGCTAAGCTAGTGCGATCGGTTCAATGGTTAAAATGGAAGCAAATATATACCTATATAGGTTTTTTGTTTATCTAGAATTGCAAATCACTGTATAGGCTATCCTAAATTGTTTACGTTTGATAACATAAGGTTAATGAACATTAAAATATAAACTACTTAAGTATAATTTTAGCATTACGAAATGCCGCATGTATGTTTTTTTTTTATACTATTCGGGTATGAGTTTCATAGCGGCAGTTGTTTTCGACTGACGTGTAACTATGTACCATAGAATACCAAATCGCCTCCCTGTATTTATTATAATTGTGGTTCAGTCAAGATTTGAGTCATCCTTCGGTACGCTTGTAACAAGCCAAACCAAAAATGAAAGAATGTTAAATGTTAAATCAGCAAAGGGATTTGATGTTTTTAACAAAGATAAAACTCGCTAGTAGGTACCTTGAAAAAGATACACGGCCCAAATTAAACTTGAATGCGGGCAGGTTCGTGGTTACAGCTTCTCAAAAATAAACACAATTAAAACAACGGCTCTCCCTTAAGGCGACAGCGCCAGGGAAGTCCGCAAAATTCATACCTATTTTCTTACTTTTTTGGCAATTTGCGGGTTGGTATTAGGTTGTCTAGGTCTGTTACTGTCAAAATGAAAGATGTGACTACTGTTAGTGTGTTACCTACCCAATTACCCCGTGGGTCAGTGTAATCAAAATATGATTCGTAACTTCGTTATTTACGTTGTTGAGCAGACAAATTTTTCGAACATACCCGTATAAAGCAATGGATTAGCAATATCTTTCAAAATGATTCAGATTGTAATTGAAAGGTGCTGCAAATTGCAAAAACCGTTAGAAATGAGATTGAAGATTTTTATATGGAGCCTGGCCATACCTACGGTCGCGCCATTTTGGTGTTATTATTTCTGTTTGCATTGATGTCAGCTATCGATTTGTATAGATTTCATACTCGTACATGGCCGCAATTTTGAAAAAAAAAACAAAATGTCGGACAGGTAACTATGCCGCGGATCGTCAAAGCCCTTTGAGTTTCCCGGGCGTTCCTAGAGTATCCCCCTTAACTGCGGTAAACAGGTATAGGTACTCATTACTGGTAATTAGTGCAGGCTGCACGTTCCCTTGCTCCAGGACTGTGTACTTTTACAATGTGCATGCACGAGCGTGTCTGTGCACACGCTGGTATTAATTAGTAAGTAATTAAGCATACATCGTTCACACTTTACTCTCTCTTGGGGCTTACAGGACTTGGTAGCGTAAGTTACACACCTAGATACAATGGATAGTTCTTAGTTAGCAAACACATCTGCCTGCAACAATAGGAATTGTAGTAGTTGGTGTAAGCTAACTTAGAAACTACAGGACCAGCTGTGCCATCATGAGCCGTTTTGGGTCAATGTGACGCATGTTTACCCCGAACTTGTTATTTTTTTTGTGTTTGTTCTTTTTATGCGTCATGTTTGCCGCAATTATTATATAAGCATTGCGCATTATGATATAAGTGCGGTAAGTTGAAAATTACAGCCGAGGCGATAATGCTAGCCCGAGCCGTAGGCGAGGGCTACAAGAAAGCAGAGGCTGTAATTATCGAAGCGCACGTATGTCATGTGACGTTTTATAACATATTTGCGAGGAAATATATAAAACTCGGACTTTCTTAAACGAATAAATCTTGAATCACTTGTTAAAGCAGTTATAAAAATTTGATCAATTTTTTAAATTGATTATTGCGTTGCCAGTTGGCATTTTTAATGTTGTCAAGTTATTATTATTAGTTTCAATTTCACCAGTCTCTCTCTCACTCTCTTCAGTGAAAGTAGGAGAAACGAGACCACAGGAGTTCTGCAGTCGGTGGCGACAACGGAGGCGGCGCGTGTGTGCTCGTAGATGGTCGAGTGTCAACACTTGGCTCCAAATTTATATTCCTTGTAATGCGGGAGCTAATTTCTTCTTTATTTCTCATCGAGTCATCTAGGCTAAAAACACACTTTCTGAAAATGAATTTGCATCTTTGCTGGTTTTCCATAAGATGAAATTTTGATACGCTTGTAAGTAGGTATCTATCGGTCGATTTTTCGGGTAAGAGGCTTAGAGTAGCCTTTTTCGCTGCCTCTGAGACTTCTGGCGGTGTCGAATGAATAAATTTCATCATTACTTGACGACATTTTCAAATAAAAACATAACAGCGAAAAGAAAAAGCGCGCGGAATAATTTTTACTTGTTCACAATTTAGCGATGCGCATCAGCGCTTTTTTTTAAGGCAAAGGCACAAAAAACAGCCAGTATTACTAATAAAGTACCTAAATTAATATTTTTGTGTTTTTGTTATAGATTGTTGTAATTTATTGTCAAAATTAATTAAAATAAAGAATTAAATGTTTATTTATTATATTATTTTATCTCCCAAAGTTAATTTTAATCATAAAATGTTGACCACTTTTCTGACATAAAAACTCTTTGCTAAGATTTAAAAAAGTACCGTTCGTTTTAGACGGAGCATCTTGATAAACCGTGCGTTTTACATTACCATAACGCACAAGTACGTAATGAGATACAATACGATAATATTGAAATTGGTGAAATGAGACCCTTTACGAGCAAATGTGTTATAAAATGTATTTTCTTTCTTTCTTTCTGTGGAGGGTGGCTACAAAAAACAAACAGCAAACTTTTACTCTAAATTATTAGCAACATAGCGAAACAAAAATGTACCTACGTAATTAAAAATTAGTTTCCTAATATAAAATTATACTCGCTCAAACTTTTGTTGAATTATTGCGCAATCTTCAATATTACCCTACGGTCAAAAAAAAATCGCAATTCGTCATACTTATTGTGCAATAATTTGATCGTTCAGGCCCCTCCTTACACAAAAATAAAATAAAAAAAGGGTAACTAACATTTTTTTTTATAATTACCCTGGATAGGTCTATTATATCCTGTGTAAGACACAGTGGGTACCTAACCTAATGCAGTGGGGTAATTGCGTAACACACTATCAGTAACAATGGGTTTCATTTTGACAGTTCAACAACATTCATTGCGTTATTTACGTTGTTGAGCAGACAAATTTATCGAACATATGAAGCAATGGATTGGCAATATCCTTCAAAATGATTCAGATTGAGATTGATAGTGTGTTAAGCAATTGCTGAAGGCCTGAGAATAGAATGTAAATTTATTTGCTTTTGAAATAAAAAAATAAATAAAATAAAGTTCTAAAACTCTCATTTTTATCTCAGAAACATATTGCTTACAAAAAAAAAAAAATGTTTTCAAAAGTTTTCCCCTTTGAACTATATACAGTATGTAACAAAAACCCTGTTGTTCCTTGTAGGAGCGTATATATATACCTATAGGCTTACCATTATTGAAGTTATAATTAAAAAAAAACAATGGTGGCCGAACATTGTCCATAATCAGATAGTTTTTAAATTCGATGCATTGTTACAAAATGTTTATAACATCTGAACTTACAAGTACTAATGGATCTAGCCTACGGTCGATAAAGATTGCCGCCGCCGGCGGCGGCCCCTTTGATTCGCGATAGCTAGACAGGTTGGCGCCAACCGCCAAAACACAAAGCAGGCGGCACGCACAAACTCCCTTTGAGTACGACCGCCACTAGCCGATTGTCCCCCTCACTGTCCCTCAGTCGCCCGCGCAACTTACGTCCGGACGGATGTATCGTACGTTGACAGAAAAAGAACCAAATTATTGTGATTTTGTGAGTGAATTCTGTGTGTGCGTTTTTTCCAAAATGTCTTATTCAAATGAGGAATATTGTAGTGTAGCAAGAACGTTTCGCAACTCCAAGGAACATAACTTTGCGTCGACTATGGCTTCCCAACGTCTCCACATATGGACGTTCAACATTGGGTCTGTGCACGGTCGAGACCAACATCGTATCGCAGGATAACCGAGGACTCGAGACCATGACATTGAGGAAGAAATCCTCGTGATGTTTGAAGAAGACCCTACGGAAGTACGTGCTTTGTGGGTAAACAAATTAATTTTAAAGTGTTAGTTATGTCCACAAATGACTAAATAGTTACTACGTAACAGATACTTCACTTAGTAGAAAATTAACTACTGCTATAAGCCTACTCCGTCTCGTCAGCAACCGCTGCATGCTAAAATGTGCCTAAATACTCAAACGTACAGTTGTGATTGCTTCACACCGCGCGATTCCCGTATTATTATTATACTCTTTGGCGCGATCCCACAGCACTGAATTTGGGCCGCAAACGGCCCGGACCGCTCGGCCGGGCGGTAGGTAATTATAACGTGCAAGTACATGGAGTGACGGAGGCCTGGTTATGTGTTTATTGTAATTATCAATCGTCAAACTTGATAAGGCAACTTTTTGAAAAATTCAAACTAACGTTCCCAAAGTGTTATCTATCAGTCAAACAGCTGAGTGATGTGAACGACACGTGACGAGTTCATGACCTTAGTGTAGTACGGTAGTGTGCGGCGCGGCGGGCGGCGACAAAGCGACCGGTTGCTACCTATTTCTCTTTGCAGGGGTGAGCAATCAGTGTTACTTTTCAAATATTTATTATAAAATATTAATTTTGATTTTTTTTTTTTCAATATTTTTTTAATTGACTTACGTAATTACCATCGGATATCGATTCTGAAAACGTCCCTACTTGGAACAACAGGGTTTTTGTTACATACTGTATAACCCCTGTCGGCCGCGGTGTCATGCGCAGAAATGTTATCAGGCTTGCTGACCCGTCGTGTGCTCCTATCATTACGGAGTAAGACAGTACCAAAGCCGCGCGGAATCGCAGCTCCTCACTACAACGATCAACTAACTAAATACTAAACTATGATTGCTATAAGCACTAAAAATATTACAGTGATCTGATAACACTTTCTGTTCAGTTCGTGTGTGATTTTTTGTAAAATTTTCCAAAATGAAGACTTTATTCGTGTTTAATTTAGTGCTGTGTTTATTTTCGGCGAGTTTTGTCAGAGGTGAGTGTAGTCTATTTTATAGTAAAATACAAAGTCGCAGCAGTTATTCGAGAAAACTTTTCTTTCATGGCAAAAACGAAATTATTATTATCACAAGATCGTAATTTTAATATTTTTTTTCAATTATTGAAGCACAAGTAGGTTTTAGTTACTTAACTAACTTAGATACTTTTTTATGTAAAGTTTTAAAAAAAATGAGATAATATAGAAAGTATAGATTTAAATAAATGTAGTTCCAAAATATATTCCATATATATTACTTTTCTTATAGGTACCTATAAAGGTAGAGGTACGTACAAATCTTTCAGAACTAAGGAACATTAAAATAAATATGTACCTACTAAAAGTAGGTATCAGTACCTAATTACAGTAGCACACGGATATCATAGTTTTGGGGTCAATAAATAAACAATCAAGTTACTTGAACACTAACTTGATTATGTCAAGTCTTGATTTAGAAGCATCCCCATTCCCCAGTCAGTTCGATTTACAGCGTAGTTTGATGTTTCCGATAACTTATGCATAACTTTGGTCAAGAGTTCGACTTTGTAACTTAAACTTCACTTGAACTTGTGATTGGCGTTAGATCTAGGTTTGTTAGCGTTAATTTTAGATCACTGTTAAGTTATTGAATGGGTAGACGGGTCAGGTAGCTATAGTTTTGATTCTCTAGAGTAGACCAATCTAGGTACCTACTTACTTACCTATAACTAAATCATTAAATAATTTCATTCAACATAAAATTTAATAAATTATTGCAAGATTGAAAAATTAAAAAAAAAAAAAAAACGCCGCCCCTATGACGACCCACTGGCCGGCCGTAATTCTTTAATTATTAGGTGTTAGTAGAATATTCTTTATTCAAGCTGTATCTTCTGTCTCAATCTTTTAGTAAAATTCTGACCAAACTTTCTGAATGTTTTGGGACAGTCATGAAAATCCTGATGAAATAGCACTATAGTATGCTCCTTACTCCTTATTTAATTCTCACATGTCTAAAAGACGCGAGGATTAAAAAAAAATCTAGTCAAATAAATTAACGCTGTGCAAAGGCGCAAACTGAACCGACAGCTGTGCTGCTGGGGAGTTTGTTGCGCCACTTCTTTCCAGCGATAGCACTAGGAAGTGGTGAAGGGCGGGCGTTTTTGGGGGACTGTCTTTTGTAATTTTGACGTTCAAAAAGTGATATTCTCAGCCTAATTTGAAGAAATGACTTTTGATTTTGATTTTGAAACGAATAGAGCCAAATTCGATAGCCTTATTGCTGCAACACTAACATTTAGCCCGTACCCAATAAAATAGTAAAAAGATAATAGCTTTTTCTCAACTATGTTGGGGTCGGCTTCTAGTCTTACCGGATGCAGCTGAATACCAGTATTTTAACGACCTCCATAACACAGTTACTGGGTCACAATGCCCTTGGTAAGACTGGTTGTCACAATTTTGGGGCTCTCAGCTGGGACCCACGGCTTAACGTGCTTTCCGAAGCACGGAGGGGTCTGGATATACCTACATATAATAATATAATGGATCTCATCACATCCACAAACGGACCGAGGCAAGTGTAGCTTGACCTTCGATGTTATTTAGCCACGGGCCCCTACTCCATACAATCCATAAAATAGTAAACTCAAACTCAAACTTAAAGTATTTATTTCAATTAAACCAATTACAGGTACCTTTGAATTGTCAAGGGGTCGGTCAGTCAGAAAAATGAAGCTAGTTGCCCATTCCAAAGCGTAGTAGGTACCTATGGAGAAGAACGGGCAAGAAAGTTTCGATCCCGTGGGAATATCGGGATAAAAATTATCCTATGTGTTAATCCTGGTTATAAACTATCTGCGTGCCAAATTTCATCCAAATCCGTTCAGTAGTTTTAGCGTGAAAGAATAACAAACATCCATCCATGCAAACTTGCGCGTTTATAATATTAGTAGGATTTATGCATACAGTCTTACTACATGTTGATGTTTGTTTTGTACCAAATAATTAAAATATAACAAAAATCAAATAATTAAATCGATGCTACGGTCTAATCAGCGGTTACAAGTAACTCACGAAACTTTATCGAGTGACGTCACAGGCGGATAACCCGGTCACATGAACCCATAGTAGCTCGGGATCGACAACGTGTCATATTTCCACTAATCTGTCGGTTAACGCTTAAACAACAAACAATTATCTGGTACTTAGTACGTACTTGACTACTTCTTAGAAGTTAGAAGCAATGATAGTGGTCAGGGGTCGTATTTCGCAAGTGGTTCATTTTGGTGATTGAAAAGTTAAACAAACAAATTTAATGAGTGTCAGTAGTTATGTACGCACCGCTGCACATTTCAAGCTATACAACAGACTATCAGTACCTAGCAATAGTTTTGATTTTGACAGTTCAACAACATTCATTGCATTATTTACGTTGTTGAGCAGACAAATTCAAACATATTCATGAATCAATGGTTTAGCAATATCCTTCAAAATGATTCAGATTATGATTTATAGTGGCTTACACAATTAGGGTGCTGTTTAGGCTGACTTTTGATTGTACGAAAAACCTATACAATGCGAGGTCAGCTAAAACTGGAAATGTATCAAACTCAAAGCATTTGTTTCAAATAAACCAATTACAGGCACTTTTGAATTGTCAAGGGTTCGGTCAGTCAGAAAGAAGTACTTATAGCTTGATGTGTCGCCGTGTGTGCCTACCGGGAGCGCTTATTAGGCTCAATTGATATTGCCGTTGGACGGAATGGAAGCGATTTTTTTTGTACAAAGCATAATGAACTTTATGTCAAAAGTGTAACGTGTAAATTAAATACACAGATACGCACAGGTCGCGCATCTTCTGGAGAATTATCGCGCATTCTCGGGACTTCCGACAGTAATAAGCTCGTATCTAGTTTGTACGTTAGACCATTGACATAAAGTTCATTTTGCTATGTATAATATCGCTACGAAAACTCGCTTCCATTTCATTCCGCGGCAGTGTAAATTGAGCCTTACATTACATATATTATCATATTTTATTCGTAAGTAATTACATACTTACTTATTACTATTACTTACTAATCCTTATTTAAGAATACTTAGAGTAAGTATTAATAAGGCAGTAATAAGTATTACTAAATATAGGTAAGTTCCGTAAGTTCGTACTTTTTCATCAAACAATTTATTTTACTCCACATATTATTATAGAGTGGCGATTAGGTTTGAAACCACGTATTATTTAAGAAATACACAATTAAAATAAATTAATAACAATTATCATTTTAGCCGTGGGACCTTTTTCTTCGTTTTAGTATTTACCTAACAACATTAAACTTCGTTATTTGGTATCTAACAATACCATAAAGTTTGTGTTGAATTTTGGATACCATCATTACCATCGCCCCGCGCGTGTCTAGTATTTATTATTATCAATTTTTACGCTATTTATTTTGTTTGAGAAATACAGTTTTCTATTTAGTAAAATTGTTTATTTTTATTATTCTAACAGACTGATTATAACTTGTAATAACTTTTGATAACCTAGTCGCCACTCTGTATACCTACTCGTATATGCCAATATTTGTAGCTAAATATTTTTTGCATAATTTACTTACGGAGAGAGTGGTGGCCCAGTGGTAACGGCCCCGACGTACGAGTTGCAGGTCGTGGGTTCGAACCCTGACAGGCGCTTTACTTTGTGTAAATTATTTCATCACCACTGCTCTCAAAACGGTGAAGAAAAATATCGTGAGAAAACCGGCATGCCCTAGAACCAAAAACTCCAAGACATGTGACATCTACCAACCCGCACTGGGCCCGCGTGGTGGATTACAGCCCACTCCCTCTAGAGAGACGTAGAGAGGAGGCCTGTGTCCCAGCAGTAGGAACATTAAAGAAATTCATTATGTAATTTTTATTATGGACTGAACTATCTAAATTTCTTACAACTTACACCTATTAAGTTTACTGTACTAATGTGTAATTTAAGTCTATCTAATTCAATAAACTTAATTGATTCTTTTGCTTCTAACAAAATCGGTCATTAATGTTAATCTTTAAATCCAATCAATTATAAATGATCGTAGTCTGTTCAATTAATCAGAAGTATGTACTTGTAAGTAGGTCCGTAAGTAGGTTCGTTATTTTGCAGCCATCCTACCTACACCTACTTCTTCATGATCTTTTTTTAGTTTAGTATTAGTAGCATTTATTTACATTTTATCGAACTAACACTAATAACGGGTGATTTTTTAAGCGTAGTTTTTTTTAAAGTCGAATAAAACACTCAATTTGCATCATATATTCAAAATTTTTATTGAAATTGATAACTTGGCCTTTGCCATTTACATTTTAAAGATAACTTAATGTACCTAAATGTTGTCCGCGGCTCCGTTTCAAATGGTCCATTCGGAAGGTTCAATTTTGCGTCACTTTTTCGAGCATTTCGGCCACCCAGAGAAACCGCGGCGGACATTTTTTGAACGATGTCATATTCCATACATAATGGCATTATCGATGCCATTATGTATGGAATATGACATCGTCCTTTCAAACAAATAAAAAATGTCGATGATATCTCACACACACTTTGTTTTATTTAAATTCAAAGGTAGGAAGCGCTTACTGAAAGATCCGGTATAAACTAAGTATAGTTGAAGAACAACTTACCGTGAGTGGTTTTCGTGACATTTTGCATATTCCACTATACTCGTAGCTACCAACAAAACGGCCTAAACATGATCTCTATTTGTCCTTGATATACTTCAAGCGAAACTTTGACACTATAGAATTGTTTTTGTTATATTTTATGATGATTGATGAAACAATAACCTAAGTGGTGGCTCACCCCGTTGTGGAAAAGTATTGTTAACTTACAAGTTCTTTTACTGCGAGGAGTACGAAGTTTCAACAGTACCTACCCTAATTTCGTAACACACTTTCAATCAGAATCTGAATCATTGTGAAGTAAGTACACGGGACCGTCCTCAAAATCAAATAGTCATAGAAATGAAAGTTTTAGTCGTACAACCATTTTATTTTTTTTTTCTGTAGGGAAATACATGCAATTTCATGTCTTGAAAATTACGTCCGTCAAATGTTGTCCATCTTGCTCGTAGCATGAAGCAAGTCGATTCAAGAAGTTTTGGTGTACGCGCTCCAGTAAGGCTTCGTCAATGGACGCCACTTCCCTTCTGATAGTTTATGCATGAGTACGAGACATTTTTATGCATGAGTACGAGTCTTTTGGCTATGTGTAATGTCTTTTCTCGTTTTTATTTTATTATTATATTTTTTTTTTACTTGTAATTATGCGTTTTGTTTGTGCAGAATAAAATATTTTTCTTTCTTTCTTTTCTTTCTATGGCAACTAAACTGCATCACCTAACGGTTCCAACGAGCCCTTCCCCATTTCCCTACTCCCTCCCTATTCGGAGAAACAGCCCCCTGCTTTTGGGGACGTTCCCGTGAACCACATTACTGCCTTTAGGACAGATATAAAGAAAACAAAATAAGTACAATGTGCTTTCATTTTCTTATACTATCCCACAGGCAAAGGTTCTCACAAATTGCTTTTTGGCCAAAGTCATCACGCTGAATGTTATTTATTATTTTCGATTATGTTTTCCGCAGCGAATATGGCAGCTTAAATACAAAATTGTGACCATTCATTTTCCCCGAAAGACACACCCAAACAAGAACCTTATTTAATAAAACTTACGTACAAAAAGATTAAACTTTTCACCTGAAAATCTCCAACTACAGTATGAAAATGGCGTCAATCTCACGTAAACTAGCGGCTTGGTAGAATTATTTAACTTTGTACTTAACTAGTACACAGGCTTAGGGAAACTGTATGAAAGCAAGTTGGGAATTATTAAATATTTAATTAAACACCGTGTCGGCTGCCTGCCGCGGATTCCCAACGAAATGGGGTAACGTAAGCCAACGTGTTCTACATATATTAATAAGATTTTTATAACTATGTCTTGCATTAAGTTTTGTGGGCCCAAATAACATTTTCGTCGTGGAATTTAGGACCAAAAAGCTTTTGTGTAGTTTCGGTTTACGTTTTGTGACTTTTTTCTTTGATTAAAATTATAAAGATTCAGAAATATCAGCCTATAATGTTCCCACTGCTGGGACACAGGCCTCAACACTTCGAGAGGGAGTGAGCTGTAATCCACCACGCGGGCCCAGTGCGTGTTGGTAGATGTCACATGTCTGCGAATTTTTGGTTCTAGGACATGCCGGTTTCCTCAGGATGTTTTCCTTCACTGTTTTTGAGAGCAAGTGGTGATGAAACTATTTCCTCAAAGTAAAACACCTGACTGCAGGGCAAAGCCCTCCCACTCTATTTCTACTTCTCTCTGTTTAAAGCTGCTAAGGACCAGTTCTTGTTGAAGGAGTTTAGCTCATCCCACCATCTTCTTCTGGGCGTACCGCGATGTTGCTTGTCATTAAGAGGGTTCGAACCCACGACCTTCAACTTGTAAGCCGGGGCCGTTACCATCTAACCACCACTGCTCCTCAAAGATGTACCAGCAACTATACCTACCTAAATACTTATTTAAATACTGACACTCACAACCATTCTACAATGTAGATGTTAATTACATAGAGTCGACATGTCATGTGCTGATGCGCAGCGTGTTAAACTTAACTCTAACTAATAGGTTGGGAAGAAGATCTGGAAGACACAATTAGTTATTATTTTATTTTTATTATTGGGTTTTAAAATAGAAGCTTATGAAACAACTAAACAAGTCACGGAATTATTAAAAGGACAACTTTATGAGTTGCACACTATCCTTATAAAGTAATAATTACAAAGTTAAGTTTTATATGAATCACGTGTCAGCACAACAGTAGCAATAGTTTTAATTTTGACAGTTCAACAACATTTTACGTTATTTACCTACGTTGTTGAGCCAGCAAATTCTTCTAGATAGCAATATCCTTTAAAATGATTCAGATTGTGATTGATAGTGTGTTACGTAATTAGGGTGTCTTAAAGTACATTGATACCTCCAAATTAATATTGTTAGCATCATTTTACTACCTACTTATTAGTTGAACTTGTGATGTTAAAGGCAGGTGGACGTGGAAGTCCTTTCGAAAGTATGTTAAGGTCGGTCAGGAAGTAGTTCCATCAAATGCACAGGCAATTATGTTTTTTCTTTAATATCCAAGAAAGACTAGATGCATGTTTGACTAAATATAAAGTAAATGAGTGATTTTCTCAAGCATAATTTTTAGGCGGCGCGGCTGAAAATATTATCTTAAACTAAACGTACAATAAAGTTATTTTTTTTTTAAGAAAGAAGGCGTACTTATCTTGATCAGGCCGTCAATATTTTAGTAGATAACATTTTGGTAGTGAAAAAAAAAATTGTTATTTAGCATAATTCTAAGTTTGGTGGCGCGTCCACAATCTGTTTTTCTGGAGATGACCACCGCTTAAACGAAACTACACTAGTTTACTAGAAAATACTAAATTTATTTGTATTCAGTATTAGTTTTTCTATCTAATAAAAGTTTTATTTTTACATTTAGGGCAATACTTTATCCTAGTGAAAATCGAAAAGGACTGTCCGCGCGAAATTTTGGTGGGAGTAATCTAATCATTAAGTGACTCATAAAGAAAAAACCTAGATGGACGACGCTACCAACGTTCACTTCGTTTAGTCAGGCACTCACGCGCAGCAGTGACAGATGTGTGCCATCCTGTTGTGAATACCCGCCAAAAACGTAAGTAAGTCTTTTCGTAGTAATCGGACAAAAAACCTGCAATTTTGGTGTAATGTTTAAAAACGTTTTATGACTAAGTCGGTGTTGTAATTTAAATTTATAATAAAAAGGTTTGGAATGCTTTCAAAATTATACAAATATAAATAGTATATTCTTAGTAGTTTTTTTTTAAATAAACATATTCAACATGATTCTAATTTTGGTGGTGCAATTTTGGTGATTTTGGTGGCATTTTACCAATCACCAAAATTGCTTAGTTACACCAAAATTAGTTTTTAGAGTTACGTAACTCACAGACAAACGAAAACAGAACCATAATAAGATAACTCGGTTTGGAAGTACAATACCTATAGGTATTATACCTTTTTTTCCGTGGAGAAATGCTCATGCATACTGCACTACCACAGGGAGATAGTGCAGTTATGTAGGACGGTGTCCTCGGTGTCCTCCTCTGCCGCTTATGGCGGGAACACTGGCACGGGTTGGCACTCATACGCGAACCCGCCGCGGCTGTCCGTCACCGGACCCTCCTCTGGGGATTACCCAACATCACCGGCGCACTAGAACACAATGCACGCCGTGACTACCCCAGGGACCAAACCAGCACATGGGCGACAGATGACCCTGTGTCCGGGCACCCTTGGTCCCCTTTTTCCTTGCGGCGAGTCAGGTCAGTGGCCCCGCCGCCTACCACTTTTCGGCCGCAGAAGATAGAGAGAGCGGCCAAAGTCATACCGACACTCCTCTTCCCTAGCGGCCCCACAGCGTCCGTCATCAGATGGCGGCGACCCCGTTAAGGCCACGGAAGGTAGGGAGAGCGGCGCACTGCAATACCGGCTCTCCTCTTCCGCCGCGACCTGCAAACCTCAGCCGCGATGCCTCCCGTACGACAGCGCGGCCCTCCTCAGTTGCTATGTCTCCCCAGCGACACCGCAACCTACCTGTTAGCCGCTACGTCGTCGACTTATCGGCTAAGCTCTGACGAGCGGCCCCTCCTCGGGTTCCTCCTCGCTTCAACGTGGGTAATCAAGCCACGGTTACTGAGCCTCGACAATGCGGGATCCCACCGGGGTATATTACACCTACGAGTAGCTTGAGAGTGATGAAAAAACAAGAGAATTTAAATTTCTGCACTTGTAATTCTCTTAGACGTTCGTGTACACTGTACGCTTAGAATGAAAAATGCTTTCAATAGCAATAAAACATTAAGTTAGGTATTATTTGTTTTCCAGCAAGACAAAGAAAAAAAATTCAAAGTTGACACACGCAGAGTGCTTGGAGAGGAAAAGGATGGCAGAAAGGAAGAGAAAAGAAAAAATTAGGAATGATCCCGTCAAACTAGAGGAATTGCGAAGAAAAGAAAGAGAAAGATATCATAAAAAAAAGCTGAAGGGAAAACCCTACCTTTGAGTGAAATGCCACCGCGTGCTCGCAGAGTTCAACAAAAATGATCATGATGATGATGATGATAGAGGTCAGAGGAGGTGATTGCAATTCATTTAAATTAAAAACTGTAGAATTAACAAGACAGGAAAATATGAAAGTTGTATTTGTTGATTGTTATTTTTTTATTTATCTCATTATGTTATTTTTTTATTAAAACATTTATTCACTATAAATACGATTTTTATTGCTATATGATTTATAATTTGTTTCAGTAAAAAAAAAATTGGTGTCAAGACTTTCTAATTTTGGTGACAGAAGTAAATTCTGGTGTCAATATTTCTAATTTTGGTGTCAGATATCAATTTTGGTGTCGTACTAATTCTGGTGTCGACAATATATTAGAAGCTTTCAGGAATAAATAAATTTCTTTCACATTTTATGTACCTGAATACGTATCTCTTGCTTATCAACATCTTAGATTATTAAAAAAACTAGAAACAAACTTTTCCACTAAAATTAGGTAACAAATCATAGTTGTTGAAATTCACTCAAATACAATAAAAGAAGGAAAATAAAGTCATGATATCAAAACCGTGACATTATTCATTCTCTTTGTATATTTTCCCCGAATTTGTTCATTTTGTGTTTGAGTTTTTTCTCTGCATCATGTGTACCGCAAAAAGTGTTTTCTTTCTTTCTTCCTCTAGGTACTTACTACTTTCTATTTTTCAATTTTTCTTTACTTTTTTCAAACTACTGTATTTAAAAAAAATATTGTTAACCCTGTTGTATCTAAATCCTAATAATATTATAAACGTGAAAGTTTGGATGGATATTGTATTATGGATGTTTGTTACTCTTTACTCTTCAAAAACTACTGAACAGATTTGGATGAAATTTGGCACACATATGGTTTATAACCAGGATTAACATATAGGATACTTTTATCCCGATATTCCCACGGGATCGAAACTTACGCGGGTGAAACCGCGGAGCGCAGCTAGTCGTTATTATAAACATGAGTACCAGGGTCTAGCATAACATTAATTATTAATGAACATACAATAAAGTTTCTTGTTATATTAATTCGCTACAAAGTTTTCCACACAAAATCACCATTACTTATTCCAAATTACTTTAAAATTCAGCGTTTATCCAAACAGCTGATGTATCCATGTTTACTAATTGTCTGCTTAGGATAAAGTCAAGTCCTGTTGATGATGGTACCTGTCTCATAACTTTGCGTGTAGATGGGCCATCATCTGGCATAATATTTCTGATTGGGCCACCGTTGCACTGTGAGCGATATATACGTGCTATTCGCTGAAGCCACTCCAAGTACCAAGACTTTCAGATGAAAATGAAAAAAATATGGTAGTTCCGTAACACACTATCAACGGGTTTCATTTTGACAGTTCAACAACATTCATTGCGTTATTTACGTTGTTGAGCAGATACATTTTTCGAACATATTAAGCAATGGATTATCAATGTCCTTCAAAATCTTTCAGATTCTGATTGAAAGTGCGTTATGCAATTAGGGTCAGTTTAGGTACCCAATCACAGCTTCTTAGAGATGCAGCCGACTCTAATCACAGTACTTCATCATCATCATCATCAGCCTATAGCAGTCCACTGCTGGCCATATACCTCTTCTATTGCACGCCATTCAACTCATTCAAATCACAGTACTTAAACACATTTAATTAAACCAAGCCGTGACGCGTGAGCACGATGGGATTTCCTATTGGCAAAAACGACTAACTTGCGTACAAACTTTTTTTTATTTAACCCCTTAAGGGGATGAGGTTGAGTGTTTGAAACATTAATTTATTTATTTTACCATTTATGTACACCAAAGGAGATAAGTACCCAGGGTCGTCGGATATAATGTATGTACAATTTTGTACTTAGTTGAAGTTTATTAAGAAGCCGATGGGTGTTTTCTAAAGAAAAGTTTGATAAATGAACAGTTCATTTATTTGTTGTATGGAACACTGTTTGTTTTCTATTAATTAAATAAAATTTTATGCGAAAACATCAATCCATTTCATTACTAAACTTCAACTATGTATCCGACGAGAAAAATAGGTAGAAAGGTGATGCTTATAAATAAAAATAAAAATGTTTATTTCAATAACAATGGGCATTTAGATACATACATGTAGGCTATACATACAAACACACATACATATTAAACACATAGGTACATACATACTACACTCAACACATACATAAAATTACACTAATACAATAATCACAACCGTGTGTACACGTCCTAATAATATCATCTGTCTGTACACCGCCTTACTGCCTACCTACCGCTCGACCGCGCACCGCGGCTAGCGGAGCCCTGCGCCCGCGCTGTGCCGCAAGCCGCTGTATACCTACGACCGAGGCAAATACGCGGAATACGACCGATCGCCGCCGCCCGCGCCCCTGCGTCTCCCGCGCACGGCCGCGTCCCTCGGACGCCCTCGAGAGTCCGCTATAAACCTCTACGGCGAATGCATGCCAAATTGTTACTCGCGCCGCGCATTGATAGTTCTAAGTTTACTTTGTTATTTGTGTATAATAAACATTTATTTTACATTCTAAAGTAGTGTTTAATTAATAGGTTCCATAACCTACCCTAACACACTACATACATATACATGGAGATCACCTTTTAAGCAAGGGATTGCTTGTCATAAGAGTCTCCGCACTTCCACTTATCATTTTTAATGCAATTGAAATGTAGACAATGTAGGTAAACAAGCAAGACTAAAAATAAAATTAAAATAAATAAAGATAAAATAAAAGGGTATCTTAACATTAAACAAACTGCTCTGCAAAAGAATGAACGTTAGGCAGATAATTATAGGGTGCCTCCTGATCATTTAAAACTGTCTAAGGGACCCCGGGGACCCGAGATGTCAAAGACATTGTTAAAATTATAAAAATAAGGGAAGACCAAAGAATCGATGGATGAGGATGATCTGAAAGATGATATGGCTAGAAAGGGGACGAGGTTCTGAGATGACTGCTGGTTAGAGATGTATGGAAGAAAAAATATTATTGCTTCGCTAACCGCAAATAAATTGGAATAGGTTAGGGCATTGAGATGATGATTAGAATGATGTAGAAATCAAAGTATTATCGCATAATAATTTACACAAATGTAAGTATGTAGAGCATTATAGTAACCGGCATGAGTCGTGAGTACAAACTGACACCTGCGCATTAGTTCATTTTTCGGTCTCTTTGGCGGAATGAAGAAGGCGGGGGGCACCAAGGCTGCACGCGATTGGTTCGTCTGTCGATGGACTCTCACGTGTCATTCGGCTACTGTACACTTTCGTGCAATTTATGTGACTTACGTTTTTAATTTTGAAATAGTTTATTTTTGTTAATTCGTATTTGTTAAGTCAAAGTAACGGTTAAATTTGTTTCTTCACTATTTTAGCAGTTACTTGAATGAAGAAAACATTTGCTGTAGTATCAGTAAAGGTCAAGTAAAAGTTAATACTTTGACTGATTGTGTTGATGAAGAAACTGGCCGTAAGTCACAAAGGCCTACAACATTACTGTATCAAAGTAAAATTTCAAGTACCACTAAAATTTTAATTATAGTTTGCGTAAGTACTTATAAATAATTTGAGCAAAAGCGGTACTAAATAAATTTGGCCGAAAGTGTACAATGCGCGAGCATGCCCCCACTCCCACTACTGCCCATCTGTGCTCACGACTCGTGCCGGTCATTATACAAGGATATTTTGGCGGTAGAATGACATTAAGAGGGGGGTTGATGTCATTCAGGCGTAACATTTTATTCTATTAAACTGCTCCATTATGCCATATTATAAATAGAAAAGCAAGTAACTTAAGTATAATAATGTAGCTCACAGCGCTGTTTACAAATTACCACTAAAAATAAAACTTTAGCACTAAAAGCCCTTACACATTTGTGAAATTGTGACCGAAATAGTATTGAAAAACAAGATGGCGAACGTCGCCATCTTTTTTATTCGCGCCAAAAGTCCTTATGACCATTAAAGTAAGCTTTATACGACAAATTAAACTCAACTATTCAAATCAATCTCCGCGCGTTCAATCGCTATCAACATGCCTCTATAATATTTATAATTCGTGTTTGGCGATAATCCCAGTGACCTCACGCTGATCACAGATGCAATGGCGACGTTTGTACTTCTAAACTGGCCATAAAACGTGCTACTAGCTTATTGATGATTTTATAACACCTGCCCTGAATAAATGAGCTGCTGAGTGAAATAGTATGTGTTTAAATATTTATGTTTTGTTTAATTAGGCCCTTCAAGTAATGACTTATTTAATTTGTTTAAGCTGTAATTGCTTATAAGTATTATGTATGAGCGTCAAGAAAATAATTGACTGTAGACAGTACAAATTATGAATAAAAATATTACCTAATTAATACGTAATTAAGTACTGCTTATTTATTACTTCTGAGACCAATAATTAGGTCATGCATGAGTCACGAGGATAATTTGTGCGTAAGAAGATTCTCGGTAATTTAAAAATATCTTATTAACTGTTACTTGTAGACAATGGCGCCGGGACAGGACAGGACTAAACTAATATTTCTTTTGGGTCCTTTTTTAATGAAATAGAAAGAAAAAGATGCACTGAACTTAAATTTAGTTTAGTTTGTGAACAAGGGAATCGGCGCCAATAACTTTACGTAACGACTTACATAGGTAATAAAAAAATGGATGATGTTTCTGATTCTGAACAATTTTTTCAGCTGAATACCAGTATTTTACATGGAGCGACTGCCTATCTGACCTCCACAACCCAGTTACTGGGACGATACCCCTTGGTAAGACTGGTTGTCAGACTTTCGGGCTTCTGACGTCCCGTAACGGCTGTCAAAGATCCACGAATGACAGCCGGGACCAAGAGCTTAACGTGCTTGCCGAGGCACGGAGGTGTCTTAAAAAACCAATCGTATAACTACAGAGATGATTGTATAATTGGTTGGCGTGGCCAACTACATATTTTCCAATTTCCAAGGCATCAAACCATAGATATATTTCTATGGACCAAACCAATAGATTGTAAAATTATGCCAAAACTAAGCGAGACTGCAGAATAATTCCATGCTGGTGCAATAGGGAAGTTTACTCACAACGAACTCCACCTCCCAATACAGAACTCATCTAAGGCTTAGCCTACATAGTCATGATGAACATTGTCGATCAAGATAACACATGTTCTCGCCCCCGCCTATATTCGCGCTGATTCCTCTGAATTGGATAATTCAGCTTACCTCCTGCAGTCTGTATGAAATGCACTTAAATAACGATTTGCTAATAATAAGCAAAATGTCTTTGACTTGACAATGACTTGTTTGATATGTGACACAAGATTATTTTTGAGATTTAATTAGGGTAGTAACCTAATGCATAATCAGCCTATAATGTTCCTACTGCTGGGACACAGGACACAGGCCTCCTCTCGGTGAGAGGGAGTGGGCCTCAATCCACCACGGGAGGCCAGTGCGGGTTGGTGGATGTCACATGTCTTCGAACTCTTGGTTCTAGGACATGCCGGTTACCTCACGATGTTTTCCATCCCGCTTTAAGAGCAGTGGTGATGAAATAATTTACACAAAGTAAAACGCCTGTCTAGGTTTGAATCTACGACCTACAACTCGTTAGTCCTGATACGACAAGGCCACTACTGTTCTAGTATCCTGATGCCGTTAGACTAATTATCAGAGTAAACATTAGAACATCTCTCCACAGCCCTATCCTCTGATGAGATAGAAGAAGTAACGGACACATGCTGCGCGCACGGCGAAAGCGCGGCGGTGACGGCAGCGTCATGCGCAGGAGTCGCTCCCCCGGAAGACATCGAGCCGGAACAGATGGATGTTTGCCTTGCAGCAGTGGCCAGCTGCTGCGAGAAGCAGATGAAGTAAGGAATTAGTCCTATGAGGGCCAGCAATTGCATAACATACGTTAAATCAGAATCCAAAGGATGTTAAAAGAAATTCCTAGTCCATTGTTTCATATGTCTGAGAAATTCGTCAACTCGACAAAGTAAATAACGCAATGAGTGTTGTTGAACTGTCAGAATGAAAGGCATGGCATTAGCCTGCAGACTTCACCTCTTTTGGTGCTTTAAAAGGCGATAAACTCGTCGGCTTCCCCAGAAAGAAGAAGCACCAGATAGATTGTCAGAAATTCTTACTCCTTCATTTTAAAGATGGAATGCTGGCTTTTCATATGGTATTAGTTTTTTTTTCTTAAGCTTTTAAAGCACATTTTTAATGATTTTTAATTCAAAAAACTTAGGTTTCTAGACAAACATTTTTATACGTCAATAATATTTTAAAACTGGATGAGGTTGGTGTTTCCTACCCGACTATGCTCGGAATACAAACACCGAAACAAACTCAGAGGGTTCTTTAACTCAAAAATTTTCAGACATTCTCTACTTGGTCCTCAAATCCATGCAAGGACCTGCAAGTAAATAGTGTCTGAAACTTTTTACTGAATATCTTTCTCATTAAGTCATTATTTGTGGTTTCAGGGCTAAAGCATCGTGTTCAGCGGGAATGAAGTTAGCTGCTTCGAAAAAATGTAGCACTGCTGATTCAGACATTGGAAAGGTAATTAACAAAAATTTCATAATACCTGCTTCCATCATTATCTACTATAAGCTGCTGAATATCAACCTATGATTCTAATTACTTGGAGGGGCTCATGGCTAAATAATAACAGCCGCACTGGCTGATCTTCAAGGTTGAGCAACGCTTGCTGAGGCCGGTCCGAGGATGGGTGACCTTCCATTACACCGTTGGTCCCCACTGTCATTTGTACATCTTTGACAGTTGTTGCTGACTGGTCAGACTTGTCAGACTTACCAAGGGGTATTGTGCTACCCAGTTACGGTTTTAGAGGTCCGATAGGCAGTCGCTCCATGTAAAGTACTGATATTCAGCTGCATCGGGTTAGCCTGGAAGCTGAACCCAACATTGCTGGGAAAAGGCTTGGCAGATGGTTCTAATTACTTGACGGATTTCTTTCAGACGTGTTGTGAAGAGTGTTACTTGGCAAGATGGACGGGAGAATCTCAAGGCAAGGGATTTTGTGGCTCAGCGCCATCCCCTGAAGGAGTCAGTCCTACCACTGCGCTCAGGAAAGGCGCTTACCACAGTTGTTGTCTGGTAAATAAGACCCCTTTTTATTGTAAAATAATTTTCCAAACGTAGAAAAATACTAGATAGAATATTGGATATCAAAAAGCCAATAACATGTTCAGTATGTCGATAGATATAGACATATGCACCGTGTTCCGGACGATATACATAAACTTCGACCAGATGTTCAGACCATGGAAATAAGCATTTTTCATTATGGACACAATAATGAATTCTTATTTTTTATTTTTTGTAAAGTACCATACAAACTAAATACCTTGACGTAAATCATCCGATATGCATGCCTCTTTAACTCTGTATCCAAAGCATTTGATAGATTTATCATTTTAATTGCACTAAGCGGCAACATAGGCCAAATTAAGACCCTTTCTTACTGCATAGCTCAATTAAATTTCATGAAATGAAATTACAAATATCTTTGGAACTAAGCCTTTTTTAGATTTGATTTGTAAAAGCTATAGAAGCGTTTACCAAAGTTTATGGATAACGTGAAGAACACAGTGAACAACTGGTTTAATTAGCCGTTTAGTTGACCGCTTAGCCTTTTAACTAAACGGCGGCCGTTCAACTGACGGCCTGAATGATATTCAAAAAATTATAGTTTAGGTTGGAACTGTAACCAATCACGTGCGAGCCGAATTGGTCGCAGTAACTAAGCCAGGGCACCCCAACCAAATGGGTTAGGTTAGAACTGTGCTCAACCGCGTGCGAGCCGAGAGAGCGAAACGAGGCGAGCACTACTTCCAAAGGCCAGGCGGTTGACTAAACGGCTATTTTAACCAGTTGGCTGCGATATATATACTCATACATTCTAGTAATGGTAACGTTAAGCAACTTGGAGACAATATGATATGGCCAAGTTCCAGAACAATACATAAAATATACTAATAGATCCTTTTATGACATTCTAGGAAGCAGCAGAAACTTCAGAAACAACTACGAGAGAGCAACCAACAACCACAACAGAGAAACCAACAACCACAACAGAAAAACCAACCACCACAACAGAGAAACCAACCACTACAACAGAGAAGAAGGTAGAAACCACGACGGAGAAAAGGGTGGAGAAGAAGAAGTGTCAGAATGATTCCTGCGAACATGAGTGTAGTGATGAGGATGGAGTCCTACGGTGTTCCTGTCGAGAGGGATACAGGCTACAGGACGACAAGAAATCGTGTAAAGGTAAGGGATATTAGGAAGAAGAGATTTAAAATAAACGAAATTTACAGGCTTAGGGTGGATTCTCGGACATATGGGCGTTTTCGTGTATCCATCTTAGGGTGGATGTTTTAGGGTGGATGTTTTAGGGTGAAAACCGCGGAATAACCCGCTTTTCATTGGGCAAGAGTCTTGTAGTTTCTGTCTTAACTATTATTTCTAAATTTTCCTGGTTCTTCTGGGATCTAGCGCTATGTATATCCGTATAAATTGTTTATGATTGTTTTATGTGTTTAATTCTATTTTATGATTGTATACATTTTGCATGCCTTGCGGTAGAATCACTTGAAACATGTAAAGCATGGCGCATGCATGCATGCTTGTCTCATGTAAGTTTTATAGCACCATTATAACAGTGTTTTCTGCAAAAATAAATGATTTGATTTGATTGATTTGATTTGATTTATAGTACTGTAAGGACCTGGAAGAGCCCTCTAATTACCAGGAGGAATCAAACAACTTATATGACTCCTTCTATATTATATTGGGCGAACGTCTTTACATATTTCACACTAAATTACCACTGACAGAACTAAACAAAAATCCTAATTAGATTAAATGACACTAGCTTGAACGTTCGAATGGAACCCGAGCCGGCCTGTACCAAATAAGGTTACCTACGGCAGACAAACTCTACAGTACTTATAAGGATCTACGGTACCGTACGGTTCGGTACGGTATTGTTGATCTTCTTGTGCGTACTGTTATCTTAATCAAACTGTTACACATCTTCTTTATATTTCATTATTTCCACAGCAATCCTTTTGTTGGTAATTACGTCCACGTCCTTTTATGTAGTGTCGTCATTCAAAACATCTTTTTAATACTTGCTGATGCTGATTGCTTGCTTGATGATATCTATTGCTTTTGCATGCATTAAAAACTAAACTTATGTAACAAACCTCCCTCTATCTTCGTTTATCTCTGATTTCCAACATTCTTTAGCCCATTTTTGTGAGTATCTTTCGTACTATTATTTTACCTATATATTTATTTACTTTATGTTATGCGTGTTTATGTATCTATGTATTTATTATATTATATCTATCATATAGATATAAATGAGTGCGCAGAAGCAACAGATGATTTGTGTACAGCGGAAGGTACCGTGTGCCACAACACGCCAGGCGCGTTCAAGTGTGTCTCTCTGAAGAAGAGGGATGTGGGGCTGAGCTGTCCACCAGGATTCAAGAGGAACCTCGTCAACCAGGTCTGCGATGGTGAGTTAGACCTTAAACTTTGTGTCATTCTTTAGCCAATCATTATCGTTCATGAGTTTCTCAAACATTCATTATTGAATCGCATCTACAATTACAATCTTCAATCTTATGGGATTCGCAATCTCTACCATATGAAATACTTAATCCATTTTATTTTTTAAATATTTGGCAGACGAAGAAATGTTCATTTTTGTATAGGACGCTTACTATATTTCGCAATGTAAACTCAAACCCACTTGGCACTTATCAATAAACGCCAGTAAATTATGCCAAACTTAAACCTCGAAAAATGTACTCATGGTTATTTTGAAGTTCGTCATGCTGTTTGTCACTTCACTCCTCGTTTATAAGGGGGAAAGTGCTGTTAGTAAATCTAACCATAAGTCAAAGCAATTTTTTGGACATAATTTTATTGAAAACTGTTCATCATCTTCACAGACATCAACGAATGCCAGTTACCCCGTCCGCCCTGCCCAAAGTACCTGTGCGAGAACACCATTGGCGGCTACAAGTGTGCCGGGAAGTCAGGCAAGCCATTTACCGAAGCGTTGCCTGGAGCCATCACTGAGGCCTCTGTCAGCACCACTGCTTCACCCAAGAACGATATCTGCCCACCTGGGTTTAGGGCTGGACCTGAAGATGAGTGTATTGGTAAGCAAAATAGCAAACATAGCCTTCCTTTCTCTTTCCAAATATAATGTAGCACAGTTGCCAGAAACCTTCTCATGACCTGACTCTCTATTTTCCTTTCGTCAACTTAGGAACCTCTGTTCTAATAAGGCTGCTGTAAATTTCACTGATCCACATCGATGACTGACATTCATGATTCTTGAGAAAAACGTATAAGTATTCATTAGTATTTAGACTCAATTTCCTGGGGTTGATGGTCTAATTATAGTATGTGATAAAGGTGAAGGTGACTCTTCCAGAAAAGCCTGCTCCTCAGAATAGAATTTAACTTTTTTTTATTACTATACTGATTTTTGGCTTACGTCTTCATCTGTAATCCTCTACAGTTCTGAGGGATTGTATTCGTATCCAATATTATCTCTCTAATGATTTCATTCTCTCAGATATCGACGAGTGTGGCGAGCGGCTGGACGACTGCCAGCACCTGTCCCAGCACTGCATCAACACGCATGGCAGCTTCTTCTGCCAAGACCACGTCTCCAAGCGTTGCGCCCCCGGGTTCAAGGTCAACAGCCGCACTGGGATATGTGAAGGTAAAATTATTACTCCTGACCAAAAAATAAACACTTTTGGAAACCTTGCACCACTATTATCAGAAGACAGATTACTTCTGCTTTAGTGCCTAACGTAATTTAATTCATTTTCCGGCCATGAAAAGTGGCATTGACGGTCTGAACATTTTGTGTCAGGATAAACAGCCTGGTTTTCGGTTTCTCGCGGGTTGATCAGGGTACAATACTTATCCAAAGAGAAAGAATTCCACCAGTCTTAAATAGGGCAGGCCTCCTCTTCTGCGAGAGAGACTATACCTACAGTAACCCTGCGATGTAGGGGGGAAGGAGGGGTTAAGTAAACAACATGATGTGTAGTTCTCCAAGGGCCAACTGACAGCTGACTGCCTTGTTCCTTTAATTGGTAACGTATATATACATAGCTCGTATGTGATAATATGCAAGTAATAAGACTACGAACACAGCATATCTATCTTAACTTAAACTATGTGCTATACGTGATGTGCTGATGTACGTGACTTCACACCACAACCCTAATACCTGCAGTAACCAGTACCCTAACAATAATCAAAGGAAGTTCAAACCTTTTTAAAAATGTCCTTGAACCCATGTTACAGATATTGACGAATGTGAAGAGAGTTCCGAAGTGTGCAAGCGCACCGAGGTGTGCATCAATCTGCCAGGAGCATACAACTGCAAATCCAAAATAAGCACCCTACCGAAGTAAGATACCTAGATAATAAAAAGTATATAAAACTTATGCAAGGTTTAACAGAATAAACGCAAGTCCGTTTGTTCATAAATTACTACCGAATCTATAAATGAAGAGATTAAAAAAAAATGTATTTTGCCATACTGACCACCGAATGACCCAAACCAAATTAAACCAATTTAAAATGCATATAGTAATGTTACGGTCAAAACAATTATCTTAATAGCTAGCTTTAAAAAAAAAATTGGACCATGTATTATCGTTTTAATTCAATACTCTAATTGGGGCGTATGAGGTAAGTCTTGCGTTAATTATGTTACATATTGTATCAGAACGAATGGATATCAGAACGAAGAATGTAATGGTTTTGTCTTTTCTAGACTGGCGACTAAAACATGTCAAGAAGGAACAAGAGTTCGTCCAGGTGGCTCAATTTGTGAAGGTAAGTTTATAACTTTATTTTTAACAAGGGCCCATTATATTGTACTTTCTGATTCTTTGACCCGTAGTTATTAACAAATAGCGGTGCGGTGTGGGTCCGGAACGTAGAAAAATCAATAGGATGGATGCCAATTGCCATTTTTATCGCAGCGATTTTTTCGGGCTGTGGTTTTCTAACGCTCTTTAGTGCCGAGATAGGAAAATTGAACAATGTGTTTTTTTGATGCGCTGGGATGCACTCTTATTACCGATAGTGGGAAATCAAGTGCACGAAAAAAGTCGCGAAGAAATCTGTCCTAATTGCGTTTACACACTTTCAATCACAATTTGAATGATTTTGAAGGATATTGCTAATCTATATTCGAAAAAAAAATATTGCTCAATAACGTAAATAACGCAATGAATGTTGTTGAACTGTCAATATGAAAATGTTTTGACTTTGAAAGCCATTTGCTACTTTTAGTGTGTTACGAAATTACCCCTAGGGCTTATAAGAAAAAAAAATGCAACCACTTTTTCCGATGCAGATATCGATGAGTGTCGCGAAGGCACGCACCTTTGCGATCAATTCCAGAACTGCATCAATAACTACGGTGGACACGAGTGCCGCTGCAAGAATGGGTTTGAACTGGATTCCTCATCTGGATCCTGTATAGGTTAGTATCTAGGTTCGACTTGTTTAGACAATACAATAAAATATAAAAAAAATATGTCTTCCTAATCATGTCCACTTAATAGGGATAAGTGGAAGGAGGGAAGGGAGGCCTGTGCCCTGCAGTGGGACAGAAATGGCTGAAAAAAAAAAAATCATGTCGTTCTAATAATAATCTTAATCTTAATAATCTTCTAATAATAAAGCGGAAGAATTCGTTTGTTTGAACGCGCTAATCTCTGGAACTATCAGTCGGATTTGAAAATCCTTCTTGCATTCAGTAGCCCAATTCTGGAGGAAGCTACTTACCATCACGTTAAGAGTATGACCCTTAAGAGCCGAGCAAAATCAAAAAAGGCAGATAGACCGCTAAGCGAAAACGTGGTAATAGCGCATGCAGGCGATGCGATGTGATCGGGGGAACACGAAATTTCACCTGGACGAAGTCGCGAGCAGAAGCTAGTATAATAATAATAATAAGCTCTTTTTATTGTGAACATCTTTGCGCTGCGGTATTTTTAGGGTTCCGTACCTCGAAAGGAAAAAACGGAACCCTTATAGGATCACTTTGTTGTCCGTCCGTCTGTCTGTCAAGACCCTTTTTCTCAGGAACGCGTGGAGGTATCAAGTTGGAATTTATATCAAATACTCAAGTCTACTGACCCTTGGAGCTGTAAAAAAATCAAACTTCTAAGCTTAGAAATCTGAAATAAATTATTATTATTATTATAAGCCAACGCAATCAAAAGATACAGCCGTTTATGTTGCAAATTTTCGACACTCGCAAGGGAATTAAAACCTACAGGGTACTTCCCGTGAACTCAGAATCTTGAAATTTCGTACCAACTTTCAACGTCTTATAGCACAGATAAAGGAAAAATTGCGAAAACCGTAAATTTTTTGTTACATCATATAATAAAAACATTTTTAATAATTTTAAATTGTACGGTACCCTCGGTGCGCGAGTCCGACTCGCACTTGGCCGGTTTTTTTTCAGTAGTTTACAGAATGTCTCTTAGTTCAGTGTGCCTTTTGGCAAAGGCCTCTTCTGACAACTTCCTGAGTCCTATCTCACACAACTCTCCAATTTGGACCCGCTGTTAGCTTTAATTCACCTTCCAATCTTTTATAATATTGTCTTCCCCTGTGCCTTTTGACATCTCTGGGGTATCAATGTTACTTATGGTCAGTAGCGTGCATTAGTTTTCAGAATAGGTAGGCAGGAATTTAATTTCGTCGTATTAACTTGAACGAGTAAAGACCAATGACGATTTGCGAATAGTACGGGAGCCGAGTAGGCCGTCTGACGACTGCCTACTGCCGCGCGTGGTATGAAGATTTTGTTTTTTGTTAGGAATGATAATTTAGTGAGTTTCTTTATTGTGGGGCACACACACTAAAACGTAATTGACAGGCTTATGGTGATTTATCGAGGTAGGCACTGCTTATATGCCTTTATGCAATGTACGCCACTGCCTATGGTCGACTCGAAGCCCATGGAATATTATGGAAATTATGGTGATCTGGATTTTTTTTTTTACGACAATAATTATTCATTTGCCAGCATGCATGATGAAGGAGTAATGGTGGCCCAGTGGTATCGGCTTAGGAGTTGTCATCGGTTCGAACCCAGACAGGCGCTTTAGTTTGTGTAAATAATTTCATCACCACAGCTGGTCTCAAAACTGTGAAGGAAAACATCGTGAGAAATTCGAAGACATGTGAAATCTAGCAACCCGCACTGGGACCGGGTGGTATATTACAGCCCCCTCGAAGAGAGGCGGCCTGTGCCCCAACAGTAGGAATATTATAAGCTGATTATGCTAGCATGCATAATGCTCCCTCAGTTTTACTTCTACTCTCTATCAGCGCCTTCATCATTTTAGGTTGTTGACGTATATCACCTACTACAACTTAAGTTTTGGTTGACTCTTCTCTGCTTGTTCTTTCTTCTACGCTCCCAAATTGATCACTAACATTTTCACCAGATATCGACGAGTGTTCCTTGAAGCTGGACAACTGCGGCAACGGCCAACACTGTCTGAATCTGCTGGGCTCGTTCACCTGCACTCGACGTCCTGTCACCACCAGCAGTACCACCAGCACCACCAACCCGCCTATGTATGAGTACGAGTACTATGATTCTGAGTAAGTAATGATACTAGCAGAAGTTTAGGATGAAGGAGTTCATGTTTTGGTCCTTGAATGGTTAGAAAACCCAAGGTTGCTGTTTTTAGAGAACTGACAATGTCCAGGAATAAATTATCAAAAATAAATACTGAGTGTGCATACACACGAACGACACGCGTCGATCACAGAAGCAACTGCAGCCGTCGACAATATGCCGCTCGTGTATTTGAGCACAGTACTCAAACCCTCCCTTCAATTTTTTTACTTTATTTTATTTTATACTTTATTTTTGTTGTTATAGCGGCAATAGTTGTTCACACTCTGTTTAGGTGTCAAGTGTCATAAATTTCAAGTGTCTACCTATTACGGTTCCAAAGATACAGCCCTGTGCTAGACGGACGGATGTTCGGACGGACGAACGAACAGCGGAGCCTTAGTAATAGGGACCCGATGGCCCTTTGGGTCCGTAACCCTAGGAAACTGTCAAGAAACTAAAACAAAAACATCGCAAATTATCTACCATCTATCTTTTTACAGCGAAGATAACTCAACCACAGACAGCGGCTACCCATTAACAGCGCCAACAGTTCCCACCACATCGAGCACCACTACCACAACTACGACCACACCGAAACCCACCACCACTTCGACCACCACTACAACCACGACCACCACTCCCAAACCCACCACAACATCTACCGTCAGACCCAGGAGGACTAATTATCCCTACCCTCCATATGTCAACATAACCAATCCACCGAGGCGACCGGACTACTATCCGAGAAGACCTGAATACTACCCTCGCAGAACTGAAAGTCCACCTAGAAGACCTGCAGCATTACCACCGTACATACCTGTTGAGCCAGTTGAGCCTACTGAAACTCCAGATAATAGAAGGCCTGCCCCGTTACCTCCATACAGACCAGACACTACATACACGAGGCCTGCAGCAAGGCCAGAAACTCCACCACCCATGCCAGAGCTTCCAAGTAAACCCACTCCAGAAGTGCCAGATGATAGGAGAACGAATGAAATTGGAGGGGAGAAACCTGGTGATGAAACTCCTGACTTTGATGTCAATAATCTGCATTGTTTGGATGGATATGAGAAAGATGCTGAAGGGAACTGTGTTGGTGAGTTGAAATTAATTTGTAAAGTACGCATTTCAACTCTGCTTCTTATTAATGAAAGAAACAGAATAATATTCCTCCTGAACGCCTTGAACATCTCCTCCTTCCCCCTCTTTTTAGGGTTCCGTACCTCGAAAGGAAATAACGGAACCCTTACAGGATCACTTTGTTGTCCGTCCGTCTGTCTGTCAAGACCCTTTTTCTCAGGAACGCGTGGAGGTATCAAGTTGGAATTTATATCAAATACTCAAGTCTACTGACCCTTGGAGCTGTAAAAAACTCAAACTTCTAAGCCAACACAATCAAAAGATACAGCCGTTTATGCCGCCAATTTCCCCAAATTTTTGACACTCGCAAGGGAATCAAAACCTACAGGGTACTTCCCGTGAACTCAGAATCTTGAAATTTGGTACGAAGCAAAGTCTTATAGCACACATAAAGGAAAAATTGCCAAAACCGTAAATTTTTAGTTACATCATATAATAAAAATATTTTTAATTATTTTAAATTGTACGGAACCCTCGGTGCGCGAGTCCGACTCGCGCTTGGCCGGTTTTTGAACGTGCCTTGCTTTTTGAAGAAAGATACAAGACATATTTATTTTGTAAAACATGAATAAAGTAACAGAGTTTTTGTACAAGCTTACAAGTTTTGACTTTCTTTCACAAAATTCCTGGTTCTGGTTCCTGAGCTATAAAACGTCTGGCTAGACTACCGGATACAATTTAAGAGTCTCAACTGACAGGTAGTGGTACAATATACATACAAAAATCTTAAATTGACCTCTATTCTCTTTTTTTCTAGACGCCAACGAGTGTTCACTAGGTCAGCACGCGTGTAAGAACACAGAAGTGTGCGTGAACAAGCCTGGCGGCTACATTTGTGAGTGCATGGCTGGGTTCCGCCGGGATCCGTCAGGGTACTGCAATGTCATGCCCACTCCGACCACCAGTAGGACCACTAGCACCAGCACATCGACTACTACCACCACTACTACTGAAAGGAATGCTTGTGAGTTGACTTTTACCCCTTCCCTTCTTATCTCAGTCATAACCATCAGCGTTAACTTCTTCCGTTTTGAAGATGAAACAAAAAACTCAAGAAATAAGTAGAAGGCTTTGTCCTCAAAAGTTATAATGTCGTTTCCGTGTTTTTTTACTGTGTGTACAAAAATACAAGCACCTGAATATATCGCAATTTTGACTGGTACTATTGTCCCTCCAAATTCTATGGGGAAAACAATTTTCCCCACCAAAAAAGATTACATTACCAAAAAAGCAGAAAACATTACAACAACGACAACACAATAGAACAACGTTTTAATTTATTGCCTTGGTATACCTACATACTTTAGATTTCGGGTCACATCATCATCGACTGATATAACACCATAAAAATTTGCAGTGGTGACTCCTGAATGGGCGTACACTCCTGTACGACCAGGCCGCAGGTATCCACCACTAGCCTGCGAGCTGGGCTATAGCTATGACACCACTGTCGGTAAATGCGTTGGTAAGATACATTTTTTTATAACAATTTTTAAACAATTGGGCTGACTGCAAGATTGGGCTGATTAACCATGATTTAATATTATTAATTAACGAAAGTAAAGGTAATGCGGGCTGGTGTCCGCAACTCCACGTCAAAGCGCGAATTTTGCGTACCGATGGGAAAATAGGATATTCGATCCACCCCAGCTCCTCAAGAAAGGCCAGCAACGCCTTGGTGTTACTGAAAATCTCACGTATGGTACCTGGGTTATCGAAGTACTTTGTCCTGTTTGTGGCGACCACCGGCCAGTTTAGCAGCACATGAGCTGCTGCCTCATCGTCCTCCATGACGAAAAGAAAAACCAGCTTCTGAAATGAAGAAACAAGTCATTCTTTGAAAGTTCGGGTTTAAAGAGAGATACCGCCTAGAGTACCACCATTCTGGTCCCACACGGGGGTATGTACAGCAGTGGACGTGTTTCGATGATGTTGATAAGTGATAAAACACTTGGAATTTAATATGCTTAGGTACCTTTTATTTGTTCCGTGGGGAAATCCTCGGGGATATCGGAGGGTTATGTCGGACTCCTACCGGCTAGAACCCCACTGTTTCTTCTTCTACCATGAGTCGGGGGCCCAGGAGATACTTGTACATTCGCCGCACTCCTCACTGGTTTCAACCCGCCATTCTAATTGAGCCCCAACACCAAGTGCGACCGGTCCCAGGACCGCACGGCTTCTCATTCTTAGGTACCTAACTATTTTCTCCAGATATCGATGAATGCGCAACGAACAAAGCAACATGCTCACCGCGCGAGGACTGCGTCAACGTTGAGGGAGGGTACCGCTGCGAGTGCGGCAGAAGGTGTAGAGGAGAGGTCGAAAAGCCCACATACAGTAAGTTAAATACTTAACATTATCAGTTAGAAGGAATACTTTCCCCCTTGATTTGCAAATGGTCTACATAGTGCTGTTGCTCACACATGTTGGACTTCGGCATCCTCCAGGACCCTACCGTTTTGAAAGACACTGGAAGTCCTGAGTCTGTACAGGGTGGCCGGGACATCGTCACCCATACTGTAACCATGAGGTTCATGAATAAAGTAACAACTCTGTAAAGTAACACTCTAGTTCCAACTGTATTTTACCTTAGAGCCGAAAAGAAGTTCACACTGTATCTTGGCAGGCAGTAAACCGAAACCGACTTCAAAATTACAACCTATGCATAATTGAACAGAACCATAACCGTTTTCTATCGAGAGAGATTTAGCAAGATCCTCAAGTATTTCCTATTTTCTTTAACTTAATATTCTTTCCAGCCCCAGCTCCTGCAAACACAACGCCTCGTCCATCGACAGCAGTAGCACCATCTTCGAACGAGGGTCGCAACGTGATCACAGTAGGAGCTCAGTACGGGCAGCGAGGACCATACTCCCCGCGACCTACCTACACCAGGGTGCCTGATGTAGGAGCCATGATAGCTTCATGTCCATGGGGATACAAGCTAACACCTGACAAGAGATGCTATGGTAAGACTGAATGCTTTTGAAGAATGATTATCTAAGATAGGCGTATTTTTTGCATGTTTGGATTCATCATCATCTGTTTTTGTATTCATCATCATCATCATTTTAACCAGGAATCATCCACTGCTGGATATAGGCCTCCCCTTTCTTCGGCCATACTTCCCGGTTCCGTGCGTCCCTCATCCAGGTGTTGCCCGCGACTTTGACGATATCGTCAACCCAACGCGCTTTTTGACGGCCCTGGTTTCTTTGGCCTAACCTTGGCCACTATTCGGGCACAGCTTTACTCCAGGACTTGAAGAACCAGAATTATTAATTGGTTGGTTCTTCAATCTGACAATCCTATACCATTGATTAACATATCTTTGCAGTACAAAATGTGTTTTATAAGGTAAAGTTATGTACTATCCGATCCTGACTTACCTTTTTTTTTGTTTAACTTACTATTTAGATCTATGATTGATATTTTCTACGGAGAATGAGGAACTATCCACCCTGTTCCATATACCTTAACAAAATCTGATCATCCTTATTTTACTTTAAAGACATTGACGAGTGCGCCCGTAACATTTCGGAGTGCGGCCCTGACCAGCACTGTGAGAACTTCTACGGAGGGTACTCGTGCCAGTGTCCGGCCGGACACCACCTTGTCGGACAGAACCAGTGCGAGGATATCAATGAGTGCATGCATGGCAATGTAAGTTAAAAAAGCCTTAAAAGATTTAAGTTCTAGAGGACGAGGGGGAGGTACAATCCTTATTAGTATTTTGGACACGTTGGACTCCAGGTCTTTGCCCAATCTGGGTATAAGTCCGGTTGTCCGGAAGTCAGAGAAAGGTATTGAAACCAAGATGGTATTATCTGCCAACAGTTACTTAATGAGCTTAACAGAATAAGAATAAATGTAATAAAAGAAAAATAAGGGTTACCGAATATGTATTTCAAGCTCAATTTTTTTTTTCTTAGAATTTAACACAACAGCAATTTTCAGACTTCCTGCCTAAGCCGCAGGAAGCTTATTATGTTAGTTTTTAGTCTAGCAAATTCTGTTTAGTAATTGCTTTGGTACGTTGCCAAAATACCGTGTTTTATGAGTAAAAAATATCCTTCTAGCCCTGCGCATACAACGCCGAATGCCTGAACACATGGGGTTCCTACCGCTGCAATTGCCGCGAAGGATTCCGCAACGCTCCCTCAAACGACAAGGTGTGCGTCGACAAGGACGAGTGCTCAGAGAACCCTGGTATCTGCAGCCAGGGTTGCTCTAACACCTGGGGCAGTTACCGCTGTTACTGCAAGAGGGGATACCGCCTCGATGATGATAACAAGTTAGTATCTGTTTTATTACTTTTGGGTTCAATAAAAACGGTACAATAAGCCGGATTTACATGGTGGTAACAGCCGCGAATTTCGGGTTGTAGGGCATAGGTTCGAACCCAGATAGCCGCTTTACTTTGTGTAAATTATTTCATCACCACTGCTCTCAAAACGGTGAAAGAAAACATCGTCAGGAAACTGGCATGTCCTTGAACCAAAAATTCCAAGACATGTGACATCCACCGTCCACTGGGCCCGCGTGGTGGATTATGGCCCTCTCCCTGTCACAGACAGGAGGCCTGTGTCCCAGCGTTGGGAACATTATAGGCTGATTATGCTATATACTATACACCATAAGCTGAAGCAATAAATAACGTATTGACTGGCTTAGATACAATATAATTTCTTCTCAGGACTTGTGTAGACGTGAACGAGTGTGAAGAGTTCTCATCGTCTCGCCTGCGCGGCAAGCTGTGCGGTGGCGAGTGCGTCAACGAGCCCGGCAGCTACCGGTGCTCTTGTCCAGCTGGTTACAGACTATCGGAGGACAGTAGGAGCTGTGTCGGTAAGTTGCGGTGATATCACAGGTGTAAAATACCCGCAAGGAAGCAGAGTCTTGTTCCTCCCGTTATTATGATCTTTTTTTTGCACAGAACCCATTAGGTACGCACGGCTACACATCAAGTTATACATGACCAGTATAAGCTGACTTCGGATTGTACGAAAAACCTACACAATGCGAGGTCAGCTAAAACTGGAAATGCATAGCTTGATGTGTCGCCATGTGTAGACCTAAGTTAAACCCAGGTTCAAGGTACAAGTTTTCATGATTCTTCCACCGTTACCCACATTAGGTGTAATGCTGAGGACCAGAAGAGCTTTTCTGCAAGATAATTTGTATTTAACAAGAATAATAACGTGGTCTGTAGTGTAGTCCAATTAAATAAAATCGTAATTTTGAGGACAGGTCTAGCACAAACTACCTCTACTAGATCTAGCATAGGTAAATGACTATCTCGTTGTGTTACCTCGTTGCCTGTATGAGGTCCTGGGTACCATCCCCAGGTCGGGCAGTGGAGTCATTAACTTTTTATCTCAGTAACAGCCCGGAGCCTCAATTTGAGCCCGGTTGTTGCCAATAGGATCGCCCCTATTAATACATGAGACTTAATTACACATAACTGACGAAATGTGGGCGTGTACGTAGTATGGGTACACCTCTGCCGAACCCTTCGGGGATTACAGTATTTACAGGCGTGATGTTATGACAAGTTTTCTAGTATAAAATTAATAATTATATATGTAACTTACAGACATAGACGAGTGTGAATCAGGCGAGGCACGCTGCGGTAGTGACGCTGGCTACGTTTGTCAGAATACGCGCGGTAGCTACCACTGTCACCACATCGACTGCCCTGCAGGGTACAGGCTCGAGGCTAAACAGTAAGTTACTTACTGCTTTTAGGGTTCCCTAGCCATATGGCAAAAATGGAAACCTTGACTACTTTATTGTTGCTACACGTAGGATTTAATTTAAAAGTACTTAAAGGGGCTTGGGGCGAACCGCCCCTCCCCAGTTAGTCCGCTAGTACGAGTAGTGTAATTTAAATTTGAACGGTTAAATATAACGATTAAAACATTGACAGTGCATTTCTTTTACTTTTACAAAGGAAAACCTACCGACAAACAAAAGGGAAATTATTGAAATTTTCGTTTACGGTTTTCGGCAGGAAATGCAAATCAGTCCGAAATTAGTAATCGTTTTCGGCATAAAAAAAAACTATTTTTGCTCGGACTCTCCTAGTAAGTAAAAAGTGACAATGTGTATATTTCTAGCCGCTGCGCCCGCGTACAGCGGTCGTGCCAGGTCGGCGACTGGACGTGTCTTCAGCAGCCCAGTACCTACAGTTACAACTTTATCACCTTCGTCGCTAACATCTATCTACCTTCGGGCAGCGTAAGTATCAAACTGATTAGTTATCTCTTATATGCCTTCATCTCTTGAAAATCAAGTCAAAAGTCAACGAGAATCACCACTTTTTGAACGTCAAAATTACACATAAGACTGTCCAACACGCCCACCCTTCACTACTTCTTAGTGCTTTCGCTTGGAAAAAGAAATAGCGCAACAAACTCCCCAGCAGCACATTTCTCTGAAGTTAGAAAAGGGCTAAGCTATTCTGCTGTTTTGCCTTCTATGCCGTTTTCTGTCGTGTGGAAATCGTCTGGAGAAGACGAGAGGGCTTATATTAGATTTTTACCGATTAAAACTACTCGGATCGCGACGTCTTCAGCACATGTGAGGATTACCACTGGTTCCCCACCTGTCCAATGTCAATACATCTTCGGGATATAGCTACATTTTTGTTTTCCTCAACACGCTCACCGTGCAGGGCAGCACGTCACCTATTAGGCACGTGACAACCACCACCTCTTATAACAATATTATTTTAAAATTACTTCACAGTGGGAACGAGATACGTCCTGCATAACTCCAACTCTTTCTCACACCAACGTAAAATATTACTGCTCTAAAGTGGTGCTACATCAGTCATTCATCTTCAATATTAATTAAGGTACGGGTGTATCTTCCAGGTGGATTTATTCACGATGCACGGTCCCTCATGGCGGGAGTCCATTGTGAGCTTCGAGATGCGTATGATAGCTGTGGAAGCCTCCCCAGGAGTTAAGCCTGCTGATCTAAGATGTTTCGAGTAAGTACTGCCAAAATTATTTACCTTCCTTCTTAGAATGGTTCTTGTGGTCTTACACGAGTTTGGAGGTAGTAGTCCTGGCAAATATATCATGCACCACTATATCGCCAAATTATAAGCTTACTAGATAAGCCACCTTCAATCAGAATCCATCCCTAATTTCCTAATGGTACGAGTAGTTTCGAAAAAGAAAATTACCACTAAAAAAAATAAACATTGCCAACATAGTATGAAAAAGTGACACCCATGGTACAAAATTGTTTGCAAATAATAACGGTACGGGCTCTAAACGTTAATCCTAGTTTTATCAGACGCTTCACTTTTTGTTCATTTTTGCCTTTTATTGGGTATCTTTCACTCGAAGTGAAACGTCTGAGCGAAAAACGAATTAAAAGTGAAAAATTAATTCATTTGTGAACCGATCCAAAGATGTTGGCACTCGGCATTTGTCACTCGGCTACAGAATGTTCGAAAAATGAAAGGAGCAGATGAGCGTTAATTCCTATATAATTTTGTCAGTGTCCTGTGAACGTGGAATGAAACAAAAATTAACCTTCACTCGAGTGAAGGGCTTTAATGAGCAAGACAACTTACTGAACTCTTTATCCAACTTTCCAGCATGCGTCCTTCAGGCAACATCTGCGTGATATCCCTGCTATGCTCGCTCCAAGGGCCGCAGGTGGTGGAACTCGAGCTGACCATGTCTCTGTACCAACGCACCATGTTCGCTGGCAGCGCAGTGGCCAGGCTGGTGGTTATCGTGTCGCAGTATGAGTTCTAGAGGCTCTCAGAACTTTTGGGACAGTGTGTACAACGCTACAAGGTTCTTTTGGCGCGTGACCAAAATTGGAACTAAAGCCGCCATCTTGTTTTGCCAGTACAATTTCCCTGTCAATGTCATTCAGGCGTCAAAAGATCCTTCTAGCACTAGCTGTGTTCTGTAATTCTGTACCCCTGGCACGATTTTTTTGTAAAATAGTTTAGTTATTAACATGTCGCCATCAAACAGGAATATTAGCAGCACCAAAATAAATAAATAATAATCCTTGATAAATTATTATAAAATTATGGGTGATAAAAACCCGTTTTTAATGTGTTTTGTTTTTATGTCTATTATAGTTTTACGATTCCACTTATTCGTGCTAGGGGGACCGGTTCCCGGTCGAACGAACAGAGGGCGTATTATGATCTTTTAGAACTATGGTTGGTCCAGTGTTAGAGAGAGATGGAGCTATACAATATGAATAGTACCATCTCTTTTTCGCAACGGAACAATGATTTAAAGCTACGGTTTCCTAGCAGGGCGGTCGCTACATAGTGTCCGCCATTTACCGGCGAATGACGTCATTAAAACGTTAATTATGAAAGTAAGTTGGTGTAGTTTTTTGACACCGCAAAACCGTAAAATCCCCGCTGTTATCATTTTTCATGACAGACGTCACTGCGGTCGTTGTGTAGCGGCCGCCGCTTTTCTAACAAACCGTTGATTACAAGTCATAATACTTCCGTTGCGAAAAAGAGATGGTGCTATCCGTACTGTATAGCTCTATCTCTCTCACACACTGGAACAATTATGGTTCTACACTTCATACTTCAGCCCTACGCTTATGTTTAGAGTGAGTTAGACAAGACAAATACTGCCTCGTCAGCCTGGGTCAACTGAATAAATGGCCAAAGAAAATGCTTCTAGATAGTGTCAAGATTGCTCGTTTTGAGAACGTTGATTTGTTTTAAGAATAAACTATTTGCTTGTAAAAATATTGTTTTGTAAGTCATTAATTTTTTTTACAATTTTATCGATATACGTAAAATGTAGTGAATACTTAATATTTATGTATCTGGTATTAAATACCTATACATTAGGATAATCCGCCTTCGACTTATTTGTACCCTTTCACCTGTTATAGACATTGTAAATAAAACAACAAAATAAATTGGAATATATCTTTTTAATTTTATTAAGCACAAGCGTTTGTACACCATGAAATAATGGTGTTACCTCGGTTATATACATATATATACCTAAAGGTAATAGTGCATTATATTAGTAACTGATTAGATCCAAAGATCACAACGTAATTAATATTTTAAACTATATCTAGACAACAGATGCAAAACAATTACAATACAATTGTATCACTACAACGCTCTGGTCCCTTGATCCGATCCACTCCTGCGCACCAACATATCGTTATAAAAATATCCTCAATAATAAAAATACAACTCTTACAAATTATAATATTTCGCCTATTTGATTTCAAACTTGGATTAATAGACGCCATTAGGGATTTAAAATCAAACCGAATTAATATTCATCATTGCATAAAATTATTGAATTCTACAAAACGTTTATGTTTTATTTACGCGTCTAGTTATCCAAGTTTATTGTCATTAATTGTGATTTAAAAAAATAACGATTGCCATAAACAAATTGCCATGCATCACAGCACTATTTTCTGTCATAAGGTCACAAAAATCATCACTAAAAATGAAGATGGCGGACTATCGCTTAGCACCCAAAAGATCATTAGATCCTTCTTTTGTTACACCTAGCTTGATAGCTGCTAATACTTTATTTTAAGAGTACTACATATACTACATACATTTAAGGGTACTAAACATATTCGAGTCGGTGTGATTCGGCACAGTCGGGCGATTAAATCGAATACAATTTTTGCCGCCCGGCTGTTCAGAATCACCTTAAAAATCTAGGATCTGAGTAATGCGTTGTTCAGACAAAGGCGGTGGCGGTAACAATGGTAGTAATTGTACTATCTGACATTACATGAGATAAACCTGAATCACTTAGCGTGGCAAAACCGGTCATTGACCCACCTAAATTTCCCAGCATTCTTTATTTCAAAAAGTCCGTTACTGAGAGATAATAAGGAAAGGGCAATGACCGCTATTAGCGCCGATTCCATTGTTCCAAAACTAAACTAAATTTAAGTTCAGTGCATCTTTTTCTTTCTATTTCATTATGAAAAGGACAGAAGATAAACATTAGTTTAGTCCTGTCAAATTAAAATACTCCTTATACAGTTTAGACGTGATTAAAAACATGGCTACTAAAAATACGTCAATTTGCGTCAGGCGCTGACTAATTTGACTAAACTAATATTAATCTTCTGTCCTTTTCTTAATGAAATAGAGAGAAAAAGATGCACTGAACTTAAATTTAGTTAGTTTGTGAACAAGGGAATCGGCGCCAATGCCACGCTATCGCAGTTCACGTACCTATAGTATATTATTACGACCGCCACTTTCTTTGTCAGATCAACGTATAAAACTGCGTTCCCTGAGGCATGCATCACTGGTTGTACGAAAATGAAGCAAACAGTTAAAAAAAAGTATGTTATATTGCCTGAGAACCAACGCATCGAATAATAAAACTTTTATCGAAACGTATAATAAAATGATTATTTTATTCTATTAAAAGGAACGATTTATTTCAACAGATGTTAATTTGGACCTTATGACATGAATAATTTTAGATTTATAAAATTAATATAAAATAAATGTAAAATAAAACTTTCAAATATATTGCAAGAAAAAAATGCTTTTTTAAATTCAATTTTGTAAAATAATATTTTACAATTATTAAATTATAAAATCAATATGATATTTACAAGTTATTAAACATAGATGGCAGGAAACAAAATATAGAGTCATATTCAAATGACTATTAGTTTATTATTAAGAGTCTCATTTCTTCGCTGCCGCACCTCAAAAGCGTATTGATATTAAACTGTTAACTGTACTTACAATTTAATTGCAATATTTATAATTTTATTTGAATTAATGGCACAGAAAAGCGACAAAATTAAATTGACAGAAGAACTTGGTTGCTGAAGTGTTATTGAAAATAACAAGTCAACAATAAAGCAAAAGTACAGGGTCAAATTAAATTAGCTAGAGAAACTCCGCAAACGTGATACGTATCGTAATCTTAGTACAATGTAGTTATATGAAGTTTGAGTTGAGACATATGTTAAGTTTTGTTTTATCGTGTTGAGAGACCGATACGCATCACGTCTGTAAAGTTTACACGATTAAAAGCTGATTTTTAACTGATATTTCAGGTGACTACACTAACTGGTGTCGATGAACCTACAAAAAATCATCAATTTATTTATTTTTTGTTTTATCGTCATATGGTTTAGTTTAGATACCCATCATTTCCGCATAGCGTTTCGCTAGCTTATTTAATTGTACCCTGTAAAGGAATCGAACTGTAAGTACAGATTTATTAAATAATACTTTTACGATAAATGGCATCTATAGACGACAGTCTTCACAACATTCAACAGTAATGAATTATACTATTAACTTACAGTGCCTACAAATCGACTTTACTTAAATCGAATGCAGATTTATCGATAACATAGTCGATGTAAATCGATTAAGTAATCGAATCAAAATCAATTCAGTCATATTTTGAAAATCGAATCACACACTATCTCAATCTAAATCATTTTGAAGGTTATTACTTATCCATTGCTTCAAAAAATGTCTGATCAAAAGCTTAAATACCGCAATGAATGTTGTTGAACTGTCAAAATGAAAGCCGTTGCTACTTATAGTGTGTTACGCAATTAATCTATAATCTATCGATAATCGATTTGTAGGCACCATAATGTTTTAAAGAAGCTTACGGTTCGAGCACAACACACAAGCATGTACAAATCTGATATGACACTGTAAATTCGTACAGTTTCACGGAACATCTGATAGGCTTAGTTATAGCACAGTTACGGTCAAAATATAATACGAAAAGTATATATTCCACATATTAAATAATAATATTATGCTCTATTACAGTTTTAGAAATTAGGGATTTTAATTATTAAGGGGGATAGCCCGCAAAATACAAATTTACTTACGTTTTTCAATTTGCAGGTCAGTTGTCAGGTTGTATGTTGATTATAATCGCGACCGTAAGAAATATGGCTTTATTTATTTAAACTATTCGCCCAAAAAGGTACAAAGGCGGACTTAATGCCTTAGGCATTCTCTACCAGTCAACCAATGGTGGCTAACTGAAGTATAATCATTAAAATCAGCAATACAACTCCTTAAGTTAGAATTGGCCTTACATGTCATGAAATACTCATTCCATTGAGTAATATGTACCAAGAGAGATGAAAATATTTATTTACAAAATTATAATCATACCATGATTATAATTTTGTAAATAAATATTTGTTACGGCCGCGGATCATATTTAGATCAACATAGTTGTTCACACGTTCAAAGTCTAGTTGCAGTCACATCTCAGCGACAAACATGTCAAAAACTTGTCAAAATGTAGGGAAATTTGAGTGTCAGACTGTGAACGTTCTTAAAATTACGAGAATTACCCCTCTGATCAAGATCTTCAAATAGCAAAAAAAAAACCTAAGTAAAAAAGTAAGTAAAATTGAATTTCGCGGACTCCCCTGACGCTTTCGCCTTAAATTAAACATTAAGACTTGTGTAAACAGTAACAGACATATAAAGAACAATACATAAATATACTGTATTAGGTTCTAATAAATAAATAGTGTAAGGAACAGTTTTATTGATAATTTGCATCATCTATACTCCGTTTGGAATAAGATTAGACATTTGAGTTAACCTTTTTTACAGTCCGTTCAACTGATTTTGACTTCTATTGCGTTGGTGGCATGACAAATGGCAGCTGCAGTAAACAGTTGGCATTGTAACCACATTTTTGCTTTTTAATCCCATCCTTATGCCTACGGAATAGAAATCAAAATCGGTTGAACGGACTGTAAAAAAGGTTTATTTAAATTTCTAATCTTATTTCAAATGGGGTATAGTTCAAAATATAACAAACAAGTATTGAGAAACAAAAAAACATCAAATGTTTTATGATCCCCACCGGAACATTTACTTTAGCAAAGGTAGGGTGAAGGATATTATATTTTCACCGCAACTGCACATATTTGTGACTAAATCAACGCTATAATATAATAGTTAGTTTCACCTAAAAACGTATAAACATTTTACACATACTACAACTAACATTAACATTTATCAATGTTAACATGAAGCTACCCTCTTTGTGACAAGTTTCAAACATAACCTTCATATAGTCGACTCAATTGCACACTAAGAAGTATAGTCCTTGCATTTCACGAGCGTACTTCAAACGTCATGTGACGCTTATGTAATTGTCATAAGTTATAAATTGCAATGACTGACGCGCGTTCGTGAAATGTAAGAACTATACTATGCTGTATAAAATTATATATACTGTTTTAATATACTATATCAATAAAAACTATCAAGTGTATACCTAAGACTCGTCGCGGTATATGTAGTAAATATATCCAAGGCAATATCAGGTCATATGTCCACTACTTTATATAAAATACTTTATATTGCACAAACCAAGTCTCAGTGTACACCAAGCATTAATAAAAATAATAATTGCAAGTCATAAATATCTGAGCATGACTATTATAAACGTAACTACATTATAATATATATTATACAAGCTGACTTTAAATTCTTTGGCGATTTTTATGAGGTAGAAAGTACTTATGAATATGAATTCTTTTACTATATAGGACCAACTTTGATCTATCGGACAAAAAATTACTGCTGTTTCATACAAAAAATGCAAGGCCAAACGCTGTCAAAATATATGAAACAGACGCTTTACCGCTTTCTGGAGTCGGTCCATTCGTATAAATAAAACAAAGTCGAGTTAATTACACGATTTATAACTCAATAACGGCTGGAACAATTTCTATGATGTTTGATTTGTTGGTTAAAATATTAAAACATGGGAAAAATTCACGACAAAATTTTTTTATAAAGATAATTATTTTTCTCATACATTTTGTATTGATTGATTCTGAGCGGTACGAAGTTCGCGCGGTCCGCTAGTTGTAAATATTCATGAATATTTTCGACTCCTAAAATTGTGCCAATGAATTCAAATTCACCCTGTATAAACGAATAATGATCACTCGCCGATAACAAAATGTAACACATTCAACCGATTGATAAATCTAAACAACAAGAGGCTCAATAAAAGCTAAAGAAAATGGCATTTTGTAATCACTTAATAATTTACACTACAAAAATATTTTTTCTTACACCTACCATTCACTGGGTGTCTAATGTTATAGTGATATATAATTATATAAGCTTATTATAAATCTGTATGTCGTTGTAATACTCCAGGTAAATGCAATACATAACAGAGGCATATTTAAAATAATTATATATATATAGTCAACTATTAATATAAATGTATGTGTAGTATACAAGGTAAATTAGCCAGCGAAACTGCAGACGTGCTGAGTATTTATATCTCAACACGATAAAATTATTATTATCAGCCGTTAATATCCCACTGTTGGGCAACGCCTTTCCCTATTCTCTTTCCACCTCTATCTGTCCAGAGCTGACAAGGACCAATCTTTATGAAAGGAGTCCAGCTGCTCATCCCTCAAAAAAAAAAATCCTAATAATCCCTCTCCTCAATACGATAAATTTAAAAAAATAAATGATTTGATGTTTCTTTGGGGGTCAACGACCGCTGGTAGTTTTGTTACTTGAAGTTCGAGTTGAGAAAATCTGTTTTCTTTTGTTTTATCTATCGTTAAATATAATATAATTTATGTAGATATCGAAACATGTCTGTAAAGTATACAGAAAAAAAAAACAGATTTTTAACTTATATTTAAGTGACTACACTAAGTGTGGTCGGTGACCCCCACAAAAAACCATCATTTTGTTTTTTGTTTTATTATGTTTAGTTATCGATACCCACATCCGCAGAGTTTCGCTAGCTAATTTAATTTGAACCCTGTATATATGTTCAATTATGTTATAGGATATATTGAATTAAGTATATATTTCACTGAACACTATTTCTTATACAGAGCGTACGTTAAGTCGGACGCAAAATGCCATAAACAAAAATTTAACGTAAGTATATATCAACAAATATGTAAATATATCATCAGCCACATCACTGGTCAATCACTCACCTCTAGCTAACTGTACTGTAGTAGTTAGTTCTAATGAGATTATATAGTAGGCTCGCTTACCGCGGGGTCGAGTAGCATTTAACAACTATACACCAAAAACGTTGATAAATTTGTTTAGATATAGTGTCTTTTATAGCAGATTATTTTAAACTTGATATGAGTTTAATAAAAAAGTTCAGTCGATTGTTAAAAAATTGTTAGGAAGCATCTAAACAAATTCATCAAAAGTAAAAATTACACAGATTACAACATCGTCGTGTGCTATGCACATCGTTAAAAACTTTAGACTACACACGAACTACTTGCTAGTTGTCGGGGTTATTCACCGAGATCATTTCTTCTTGACGGACGAGCTACTGGCGCAACTACTTGACCGAGTTTGGACACCGTCCTTCTTCAGCAAACTGACCCCGAACGCGGGGCATTTCTTCCGCAACGCTTTGATCTTATATAGCTTATTTCCTTGAGAGTTGTTAGTTTCCTCGAAATTGTCTGGTGTCACGTCAGCTGTGATTACAGAATTAGTGATGCAATCCATAGGCTCTGGACTGTTCGACTTGTCCCTTTTCCGTCTAAACCTGAACGGAGCTTCGAGAGAGTCCGCGGAGATGTTAGTGACGTTAGTGTCACTAGAAGACAGATCTTGTGTAGATTCGAGACTCGTCTTAGGCAAATTACTCTTAGGGAGCTTCTTCCTAGAACTGGAGTTAGATCTGACTATCAGTTTCTTTCGAGCAGTCAAGTTAGAGTTGGTTGGTTTATTCTGGACTACAGATTTGAGATTTGGCTCAGATGGGAGACGGTTTTTGCCATTCAAATGGCAGTTTTCTGTCAGCGCTGATAGGGTTGAAGTTACATTGTTGAGGGTTGTGACGACTGCGCTGTCATTGTTGGTAATTTTTGTGACAGTTTTTCTTGTGAAGGTTTTGAGTGGGCTTGCGCCGTGTGTGTATCCTAACGTTGGCCGCGCGAGGTTGGCTCTTTGGCCATGGAAGCTGCTTTTACCAGTAAACGGTTTAACACCACCCGTTAACTTATTGGCTGCAGAATTGGCACTTCTAGTTGGGGGAAAGGTGGAAGTCTTAGACGCGTAGTGAGATTTTAACGTAGAGTTAATGATTCGTGGTGGTTGTTTCAAGTTGGTGTTGTTGGCATTGCGAATGTTGTTTGTGGGCATCATGTAGTTCATTTTTGGCGCGAATACTGTCTTAGTGGGAAGCATGGGAGTAGGAGTTGTCTTGTACTTGCCGATCACCGAGGTCACGTTGTTTTCGGAGTCTGGCTCGTTCGCGTTTAGCACGTGGGCGTTATCCAACTGTAATAGAAATTGTAATTGTAAAATATTTTGGTTATAGACTATCAGAGGGTGATACCATGAAAATGGACTACATAAGATTTGACCAGAAGGCCAATTCTCGTAATTTAAAACGTTCAAAATCTAGTCGCAGTCTCATCTCGGCGACAAACAAATGTCAAAAGCTCGTCTAAATGTAGGGAAATTAGACGTAGTTTTGACAGATTGAGACTGGGATCAGACTGTGAACGTTCTTAAAATTATGAGAATTGCCCCTCAGGTTTCTGTCAAGGATAAGATACACTGACAAAAGTAACACCTACTTTGATTTTCCAATGATTTATTTTCACATTACAATGGCTACTCATGGTATTATTACAGCGAGTTAGTTATCAAGCTGTGCCGTCTGTATTCCCTTCCACGTTTAACGCGTCTGCCTTCAAAGCAAGAGTGAACAGGCATCTTCTGGGCACGCTCGTACCATTATAGACCTCATCCATCGCTTTCGATCAGGTGTGATTGAGGTCAAGAGCAAGCCCATTCAGCAATAAAAATAAAAAATATTACTACCTTGTTGTTAGTAATCTTGCTGGTGTGTAGTATGGTCTGTAACGAGACGGGTTTGTTGTCGACGGGCGCGTCTGTGGTATCGTCCGGTTCTGGCGCTTCGGGGTAGATTCCTCGCTCGAAGATGGGGAGGGAAGTGATGTTGTGTCGGCGGCGGTACGACTCGCCTTCCGCGTGCATTCGGGGCTGGACGCTGGAAAAAAGGTCGATTTTAAAAACTGGTAATGATATTGTAACCATTCAAACGCACTACAATCAGTAGCCCGTATCACTTCAACGGATATATGTGTAGAACGTTGTCGTTGTGTATTTGTTCCCTCTATTATTAAGTTGTTAGGTTACCTATATGTTTACTAAAACAAAAATATTACACTACTGTTTGTTGTCCCTAAATAAATAAACGGGACAGTCAAATTAAAGGGGATTGAAGAATTTTATATGGAGCCTGGCATGCCTTCAGTTTCCGCCATTTTGTTTTTTTTTTTCAAAATGTTAATGTGAAAGCAAGTTTAAAAAAAAATTTGATGTCCCGTGATCAACTTTGAACGATAATACCTCGGAAACCTGATGCTTTACGGGGGGGTTTGGTCATAATGTGTTTTCTGTTTGCATCAGCTATCGATTTATATAAGTTTTATGCGTGGCCGCCATTTAGCCACGGATCTTCAAAGCAAAGTGTTTGTGTCTCTTGGAATCCGAGAAAAATACCTCAATATCCTTTTCATGATGCTTGGCAATCTTCTACCGCTGCTACTAACATGTATTCATTACAAAAAAACTCTGCGTTTAAAAGAAGTTTTAATAGTCCAATAAGAAGGGCGCAGCTACGCGATGGACTCCCGCGCAGTGAATGCGTGGTGTTTCATTAGGTAGCAGGCGATTTTTAATCTAAACAAATAAATAAAATTGAATTCTCTGTTTATAATATCAAAATAAGAGCTTTTTACTAATACTTATGAAAGTATATACGGTACTTGTATAAAAAAAAATCAATTTTTAAATTGTTGCCTGCCTGTCTGTTTGTTCCGGCTGATCACCAAAACGACTGGTCCAATTTTGACGGGACATTCACTGATGTTATAAGGAGTAACTAGGTTTATTTTAGAAAAAGAAATAGGGTTCCGCGCAAAAAAATAAAACCCATAAAATCCAATTTGTTTTTCGACATACAAGCAAACAAAGTCGCAGGCGCAGCTAGTATCTTAGAATAAAACATCCATAGTCACTTACTTCTCAAGGAACCACTGCTGGTGCCCAATGACAGAGCCGGGACGACAGATACGCAGCCACGCGATTGACTCACGCGCAGTAAATGCGTGATGTTTCATCAGATAGCAGGCGATTAGAGTACCTGTACGCCCAAGCCCAGCTGAAAATAAAAATTGCATATTAAGTTATTACTAAAGAGTTAAACTTCCATGTGAAATACTGGTATTCAGGTGAACCTGGTTGGACTAGAAGACGACCCCAACATACATAGTTGCGAAAAGGTTTGGTAGATTGATTGACTAAAGAGTTTAAATGTAGCATCGGTATTACTTCATGCAATAGAACAGAATACTAATTTGTATGGTGTACAATATACACCATACAAATTATAAAACATACATATATAAAACTAGCTGCGCCCCGCGGTTTCACCCGCATAAGTTTCGATCCCGTGGGAATATCGGGATAAAAAGTATCCTATATGTTAATCCTGGTTATAAACCATCTGTGTGCCAAATTTCATCCAAATCCGTTCAGTAGTTTTGGCGTGAAAATACAAACTTTCGCATTTATAATATTAGTAGGATTTTACAAGGGTGACACAATGGGCGGTCTTATCGCTAAGAGCGATCTTTTAAAGACAACCTGTGGATGGATTAAAATTAAGGAGAGACAAATATAGTATAGGTAGTCTGTGGTGTACCATTTAAATTATACAATTAATATGCCTATATTGCACAGATTATGAAGAATAAAAATGATTCAAATTGAACATTTGGGCAACCAAATACCAATTTTGGCAAGTTCTGGGAGCATAATCAAGTTTCTAGTAAGTATTTCTACAGTCAAATGGGAAGAATTGAGATTAGTTGACTAAAATAACAAGATGAAAATACAAGTTATGAAGATTATATAAAATTCAATGACAGAGAGAAAACAGAGGAGATGCTGCGGGGGCTCTAGAAAGTATTTCTTGTAATTTTAGTATGAAGAATCTCACACTATGAACCAAATTTACAACAAAAAAAAACTTTTTTATCCCTCACCTTTACAATGCACAGCAACAGCCCCCTTCGCGGCTTCAGTGATCCTTATAAATCGGTTCACAATCAAATCCGAAGGTACAGAACCATCTACAAAGAACAGCTCCCGGTGTTCGAATCCATGCGCTGTAAACTGTCGGGCGTCGTACGACTTCTTGTTGAGTCGTACGATCGTCGTGACATGGTGAGTTCGGAAGTAGTCGTGGTAGTGTTCGGGGCTGTGGAGCGGGTAGCCGCGGTCGAGTCGCGACCGGTGGTGGGGGCCGGAAAAGGCTAGCATTTTTCCTGGAATTATCCAGTTTAGGTCGCCATTTTCGACTTTCTGGAAGAAAAAAGAAAATTGTGTTATTTTATTTAGTAAAATTACAAAACCATAGTCATCATTTTCCTGCCCCTATCCCAATTTATTTCAGGTCGGCCCAACATGTATTTTTCTTCCATACTTCTCTAGTCTGTTAGCCGTCATATCGGCAGTCACCCCACTTTCTAACCATATCATCATTCACACATTCCATCCATTGTTTCTTTGGTCTTCTACTCTTATAGCCATCGACATTCATACTCAAAACTCTCCTCACATTTTCCTCATTTCTCCGTAATACAATAGTACAGTCAAAAAAGAGATCCAGGCAGCCTTAACTGTTTATAGGTGTGATTCCTGGTATAACCCAAAGAAGTGAGCAGTGGTGTTAAGTGTGAAGGAAATAGCCACATTTCGCCAGTTATGTTTCACTCCAGGGGCTACAGGCTACAGAGGCAAACCGATTGCCTTCAAACGGGCACAAATGTAGACGAGATGTGTGTGAAGGTGACTCCGCGTTGCTACTGAGAAATTCCTGAAGGACCTAACATGGGTATCGAACGAAGGACCTCATACTGATCAGTCACGGCTGCGACCACTAGACCAAAGCGCTTACCGCCGTAATTAAAATATTATGCATGCAATAACAATACATAAAATTCATATTTTTATATTCCCGCCTCTATAAACTTCTTTGTTGCCTGTACAATCAAGATTGCAGTAAACAATTGAATATAATTTTTATTAGTTGTGTAGGATGTCCGAACTGTGTCGCGGATACACAGCCCACTCGGTGCGGGAAAGGTCGACGACATTCTCGTGAACTGTGCCATAATTTCGCCAAGGTTCAGTTACAGTATAGCGTATAAAACTGAAAACATTACTGTTCTTTAGGAACAGCAATGTTTTCAGTTTTATACACTACCATGATCACATCAACTAAGACATTACATTATGTAACTTTGACGTCGGTATAGTTGAAAGTTTGAAACTGATCTCTCTCCTCTCTTTACCTATATCTTATACAGGGACCAATTAAATTAGCTAGCGAAATTCTGCAGACGTGATGGGCTGCAGACATGATTTTTAACCTGATGTTGTTTCAACTGCGGTCCCCACAAAAAGTAATCAAATTAATTTATTTTTGGTATTATCATTTTTAGATATCGACACTCATCAAGTCTGCGGAGTTTCGCTAGCTAATTTAATTTGACTCTGTAGAAAGAGGTAGTAATTGTCGGTCTGTTTTACAAACAGCATATAATTTCCGGTTCACTTGTATAGCAGAATTAGCAGATCATTTAATAAAATTTGCTCTATTTTTAATTAATCTGCTGATATTATTTCCTTTTGTAGAACGGGCCTCTGTTGTTTTATCAGCGTTATTTTTGTGAATCAAACAAAGGACTCTTTCTTTCACCAATTGTGAGTTCCACAAAACATTCGCCATTACACAAAACCAGTAGTTGCTGTAAAGGTTGTCTGCAACCTTACATCATGCAGGCTGGCAGCAAAATGGTTCGGGTTAACGCGGGCCCAGTTCCGGGTTGGTAGATGTCATTTCATTAATTTATTTATTCACAAACAATTTACATTGTGTTAGAAATGGTTCCATATGATGTTTAGTTTAGTTTTATGATCTTCCTGTACGAGTCGCAATAAATACTTTTTGTTTCTTTCTTTCTTTGATAAAATAATAAAAAAATAACACAAAAAAATTGTCACATGTCATTGTTTTTTTTTGGTTCTAGGACATACTGGTTTCCTGACGACGTTTTCCTTTACCGTTTTGAGAGCAGTGGTGATTAAATGAAATACATAAAGTGCCTGCCTGAGTTCGAATTCACGACCGTCAGTCGTGGCCGGTATCACTGCCCCAACAAGGCTTCTCCATTACAAATTATGTATGAGTTACAATTTACGATCTATAATTCTTTCGCATTTTTAAAAGCGTAACACAAAGTAACGCAGTGTATAAATTTTAGACCTGTCACTCTAATTTACATAATATTTTTAAGGTTTGTCCGCTACAATTGTAAGGCTTAGAGTTTCGTGGTAAACGTACTTGGATTTTTTTTTAATTTGTACATGATAATTGTAAAGTTTTGTGGTATAGGGCCTAGTGTGCCTTGCCATACACACTCACTCACCTCATAAAACAGATACTGCTCCGCATCAAAGTTATCAAAGTCGAAGAAGCGAGCGTCATGAGCCACCTTGACTCCATGCAGTACATCCAGAAGGGATATGTCGAAGAGTGGGGGCCCGCCCGAAGCGTCGCGGAAGTTCAGAAGCGACCATTCTGAACCGTCTGTTAGCTGTTTGTATACTGCAGCTGGACTGGAGTCTAGGTAGATTATCTGGGGAATAAAAAGCAGAAATTCTATAAAAAAACAGGTTTATTTCTGGTCTACGAGATGGTTGTCTCGGATATAATCAAAGATCCATGTTTAAAGCTGTTGATTTTTGCATTCACTGGTTCCGATTACAGTAGTCTCTTTAATTAATCTTGATGATTCCCTAAAACTGTTTAAAGCTGGTTTGTGACCTAATCTCTGAGAAATGACTTCCTCCCAAGTTAAAAATAAAGATAACTCTGTTATTTGGCTTTAATTAGATCGACTGAAACCCATTTCAATAAATTAAACAACAATCCAAAACGAAAAGTACAAATACTAAACGCCCTACATCATAATAATTATGTTGTTCGCCTTTGAGCCTGTGCAAGATTTTTTTTATTATTGACAACTGGCTCACTCTTGACCTCAATCCAGCCCAGAGGCAGGGATGAGATCTACGGTGGAAGGAGCTTGCCCAGAAAAAGACTATACACACAAAAAAAAAATATGATAAATGTTTTTTCTTGCTAAATAAAGACCAAGAATTCTAGAAACTGGTGGTCTTAAAATACTGGAACCATAAAAAAAATACATACTACAAACTACTTATGAACCGAAACGGCAGCACACCTGTAGTTCCAAGACGGTTAACCTTACATATCAAATACAACATCAAAGATTAATAGTCCTCATACCAACAATAAAAAATGTCAGCCAACCTCATTTGTAACCTAACGATACTGTCAATCTTTTTTACGGCTCCCATATGAAAAGGTTGACGAAAACGGAAACAACCTTCATAAAGTTTACGTCCCTCACGGGATAAGCTAACGTGCTCAATCATGTATGAATATGAGGGTATTCATGTGGAATTAATTCGCAACCGAGTTGACAGGTGGTATCTATGGATATAACCATATGGTTATGTAATGGCTATGAAGGTCATTTAGTGGCCTTCAATCACCACTACCACCTACCTACTACCACTAGGCTAGTGGTCAGTGTGGTTTTGGGAGTTCAGAACCTGGTAAATTATTATGTTTTATTCATTAGTGGACGCTTTTTGGCACCAGAGAATTTTTTTGGCGGAAAACATCAAGAGGAAACTTGTTGTAGGTCTAAAATAATTAACAGAGTAAGTTTTAAGTGTGTATTAAGTGGTGATTAATGCTTGGTATATCTCTGTAAGAAATGGGGTTTATTCATAAACGATGACTAAAGTTAAGTAATGTTTAAACGTCAAAAATGTATGGTTAAACAGTCGCTAATCACTGCTTAACTTTAAGCAACGTTTATGAATAAAGGGGGAAGAATCTTGCTCAGTTATGGGGCATTCTTTTTCTTCTTCGGAGTATCGATGACTCCATTTAAGCATAATCTGCTTATAATGTTCCCAATGCTGGGACACAGATCTATCTTCGAGAGGGAGTGGGCAGTAATCTACTACGCGGGCCCAGTGCGGGTTGGTAGATGTCACATGTCTTCAAATTTTTTTGTTCCCTGACATGCCGGTTTCGTCACGACGACGTTTTCCTTCACAATTTTGGTCGTATGATTCCATTTAATAATGTTTTAAATAAGCTTCGGCCAGAAAGTTTGCGGTGTTGTTCCCAGTCGCACTGCGGCTCATCAGAGTACCACCTAAGGTGAGCAGTGGGAATAAAGTATTAATAATCTCAATTTTGGTAATTTAGATAAACCACTACTACCTAGCTATTTTAAATGCTACTGGAGAATCAAATAAGGATGAACGAGATCCTCCAGCAATCTACTAAAGACAGACATCTATGAGAATGGCCTCAAGAATCACGGTACATCCTTCAGACAATTTCCACCAGTCGTATCTACCCATCATTGAATAATTGTGTGCGCGTGGGAATCGTCCGGTTACCCCTAATAACGCTCCGGGTTATATTTCCACCGAGCACTGCGTATACGATGTATTTTTAACTGATTAAATGGTGGTTGTGTAACCTCTCGTAGGCGTCGGGGTATTAATGTTACAGTTACGTAACTTATCCGACACTCTTGTAATCCTATAAGCCTGGTATAAATGTCGTACCCTTACTATTTAATAAATAATAGCGGTAAGAGGTACTACGTCGAAGATTATATCGCTTTGATCGCTCGATTTGGAGATTCTATCAATTAAGTTCAGATCATGAGACGTCCATTTTAGTCATGGTATCAATCAGAGGATGCAACTGAGAACAGCTGTCGAAAATAAAACCCATTCGCACTGAAATGGAAACAGAAGGTGACAGAAGGCCAACGTTCAATATCTAGTCGCAATATCATCTCAGCGACAATCAATGTCAATCAAAAAAAAAAAATGTGCGTTGAAGACCTCCCACGTGGTGGACCGACCACCTTATGAAGGCTGCAGGAACCCGTTGGATGCGAGAAGCACAGAACTGGTCGAAGTGGAGGTGCTTGGGGGAGGCCTATATCCAGCAGTGGACGTCTTTCGGCTGAAATGATGATGATGACAATCGGTGTCAAAATTTTGCTAAAAATGTAGGGAAATTAAAGGTATTCTTACAGATTGAGACTGAGATCAGACCAGACAGTGAACGTTTTTAAAATTATAAATTACGAGAATTGCCCCTCCGAAGTTAGGATGCCACCACCCGGCAGCCATTCTTCCGAGCAACAGATCAATGAGGAGGCCATCAAAACTGTTCCAACAATGTTATCAACAACCACTTAATACTCAATATCTTTATTGCTTTACCATAATGTGTACTTAGGTGGTAACTATATAATTTAGATCATTGTGCACCCTGTAGGGCACAGCAAAAGGGTAGAAGAGAGGAAGCCCTGTTTTAGGAGATAATTAAGTTGCTTTTGTGGGAACATGTTAACAAAGTCAGGAGATTGCGAATAAGATACTAACATTTCGCTTGTCTATAATTTATGTATTGTTTTATCTGTTAAACGTTCTTAAATATTTTAGATTATTTTTATATACCTGTACTATAATTCTATTTATTCATAGTAGTATATATAGTATTATAATTATGTTTATTCATTTATATAAACTGTTACCTATTCTTCGAATAACAATATTTTTTTATTATATTATTTAGTAATTATTTTTATTACTTATATTATTAATTAATTATTTTTATTATATTATTTATCACCGTATCATTAATATATTTTAAACATTCTTATAAATTGCGTGGTTATCTTTAATTTTAATACTTTTTTTCCTATTTATGTTTATCATTTAAATATTCATCTAAGGAGTAGTAGCAACAGCCTTAGTAAGGTCCCGAAAGGCCCAAAAGCTTCCTTTAAAAAGAATAGGTAGGTAGGAACAGTAACACGTGCTAATTAGCTCTTACCTACCACAACAGGTAAGTACATACACGTGTATTCTACCCACACCGGACTAGTCTTGCAACCTAGAGCCTTGAATTTCTAAGTCTTCCTGATATAGCAAGACGGATGTAGATATTTTCCGCGAATCCTGGTAATCGCATCGGAACTTAATATGGCGTATGATTTCTCGTCTCGGTATCGTCCTAAGACGACAAGTCTTCAAGGGATCGTATTTTTCCGGATGGATGAACAGGAAAATCTTAATATTTAAAACGTTTTTGGTAAACTGATCGTTTTAAGTAATTCGTAATTTCACAGCAGTTAACAGTAAGTAGATTTTCCTTTAAAGTCGTAGATTTGTCAGGAAAGGGCATTGGAGAAACACAAATTCAACGTCTTAATCCAAGGCCCGAGTCTCGTTTTGATTATTGGTTGTTATTGCGTAGCTTTTGAAGAAGATTTGACGAGCCCTGATACGGGAAACCGTATGTTAGAATATTTTAGCTGTATGACCCGACTATCAGAAGAATGACCGGGAGTTGAGGTGCAATTTCGGTAAGAGTAAAGACTTCTACTAGCGTCACTCCAATATCAGAAAAATACAATAAATCAACAAAAGTAGATGAATAGAAAAAAATACTAGTCGTACTCGGCGCTTCTCCTCAACATTTATTATGCGCACCGGGAACTGTCTGTCAGCGACTGTGTTCTCTCACACGTATAACCAACCTTCAAACCAAGAGCGAATAGGCATCTTCCCTCATAGACCTCATCAATTGCTTTTCATCAGGTGAGATCGAGATCAAGGGCTGGCCAATTTTGCAATAAAAGAAAAATAAAAAAAACTGATACAATACCTGATAACTCCCAATAAGATAGGCCGCGTTGAGTCTGAGAGTCTCATTATTGCTGCTGTAGAAGACGATCTTCTTCTTCGGATTCTTCTCCAATTCCTCATTGAGCTTGTTGCAGAACTGGTACAGGTGGCAGAGGTGATAAGGTCCGAAATCGAAATAGAAGTTCTCGTAGACAATTTCATCTTCTATATGGAAGTACTTGCTGTTTCGAGTCGGCTTCGGCTTATACCCGGTTTTCAGGGTCGCGAAGTACAGTCTGTCTGGAAGAATTAGATCTGGTTAATAATAGTCGAAGAAAAAAAAAAAAACGGAACAAGGCCACAACGTGAGGAAATCAAAAATTAAAAGACGTGACATCCGCCAAGCCCGCAGTGGGCCATCGTGGTAGATGGCCCACTCCCTGTGCGGAGAAGAGGCCTGAGTCTTAGCAGGGGGAATATTAAAGGATTGCGTTCGCCGCTACATGTCTTTTTCTTCCATACTTCTCTATTAGTCGTCATTTCGGTAGTCAACCCCTTTCTAGCCATATCATCATTCACACAGTCCATCCATCGTTTCTTTTATTAAATGCTGATTATGCTATGTTGATAAATGTCTCAGCAGCTGTTGTCAAGGGTTGAAACTTGGTTATTCCGGGTTAACTTCTGCATTGCATGCTGGAAAACTGTTGGCATGGATAAATAGTTAAATGTCGGTAGCAGCAATTTTGCTGTATCGGTTTTTGCTAAAGCTAAATACGCTATTCCTTTCCTCAGCTTTGGGGTTTTCTTGAATTATATTATAATGATCACTTCAGCTTAGACAAAAAAAAAAAAATGCAATTTTATCAACTAGTTCATAATTTCCTTCAACTATCTTTGAGAAGCTTTTTTTGGAACGAAAGTTCTTTAACGCAGCTTGCGTTATGAGTAAACTGAAAGAAATCGTCACATAACGAAAAAGCATTATGCGACTTTTTATTATAAATAATAGAAAGAGGCAGAGAGAAGAGAGAGAGAGATAGTTTTCATGGTTTTCGAGGGAAAACCATGAAAACTATCTCTCTCTAGCACCCTCGTGTTAAAGCCAATAGTGAGATCCAAAAATTAAAATCCAATATGACCAAAGCATACATTAAAAAAAAAAAAAAAAAATTTTCGCAGACGCCGTCTTGGTTTATAATTTTGAACTCCTTTCCTGATGGGGGTCCCGACCCCACATGTTTTTTATATTGCAGTATAACTTAACAGACAAAACAAGTTTTCTATGTTTTTCTTTCCTACAATAGTAATAAAAGAAATGGCAGAAAGGTCTTATCGATAGTCTCGATGGCTAGACATATATTTTACGATAATATAGCTGAAATAAATATTGCAGAACTATAATAGGGAGACATTATATCCTAGTTTATTATGCAGTTTTTGTCTAGAAGTAATAAATAGTGTTTGCGTGATTGGAAGGCTAATTTCATGTTAAGTAAGGAAACTTTATTTTGTAGTTCAATCGGAACAATAATAATATTGAATCGAAGAAATAAATACTGTCTTAGGGAACAGTGCCTGCACCCTAATTGCGTAACACACTATCGATCACAATCTGAACCATTTTGAAGGATATTGCTAATCCGTTGCTTCATATGTTCGAAAAATTTGTCTGCTCAGCAAATTGAATAACGCAATGAATGTTGTTGAACTGTTAAAGTGAAAGCCTTTGTGCTACTGTAAGTGTGTTAGGCAAATACTCCGCAGCAATACTTAAACTGAGTTTTGTAAGGTAGGAAGGTAATTTGGAACGCCTAAGGGATAAATGAAAGTGAAAAAATATTTTGCAATAAAGATTTTAACAAAAATAATTTTGACAATATCGTCATAATTTTGCGTACGTACTTCAATAAAACGCTGAAAGAAATAACTTAAGTAATCCTAAGTTCTTTTTATGTCGTCAAAGTTAAGGCGATTACCGACTTTCGTGTAAGCAAACAAGACGTCACAAAGTACTTTAGTAACACATTACACAACTTTCGAGACGTTTCGTGACAATAACTTCAACAACATTTGTTGGTTGGAATTTTGGTATACCTAATCAGCCTAAGAGTAGCCTATGTCCCAGCTGTGGTAGCGCTACCACAGCTGGGACACAGGCCTCGTGTCTGTGAGAGGGGGTGGACCGTAATCCACCACGCCGGCCCGGTGCGGTTTGGTATATCATGGATTGTAGAATGCTGCCCCAATTCAGGACTTTTGACATATTACCGAGAATCAAGAAAATTCTCAAAAATATCCCTATGGCTATATAGGCTGCTGTTCTTCAATGGTGAAACTTGGTCGACCGAAATATCTGCACGTTTTTTCAAGAACAGGTCATAGGTGTATCAGAGGGATCTAAGATCCCAAAGCCTCCTTGAGTACCGAGTGGCGCTATGATGTGAAGTCAGAAGAAGACTAACAATGATGAGGATTTCCAAACAATATAAAAGAAAGAAAGATATTTGACCCAGGTTAAGTAAGGCACACAATATTCACACAAAAACAAAGAAAATAAAACTTAAAATAGCCTGGGGACCTCACGGCTGTGCCAAATAGTTCAGCATAAATGTCAGACAACTAATGCCTGACGCTGATTTTCAACTGGACCCTGAAAATTGCTTACTCTATTCTATCTTATTCCTCTCTATTCTAACTTCTCTTTAAACTTGCTCATGCCGAAGTACCTCTCTATATACGAACCCCTTTACAAAGTTGAAGTGAAAAATGAATACTAAAACATCGCATCGTGAGAATGAAAATTAAATTTCCTACAAGCTAGGGTGACAAAGGGGGAAGTCGCATGTCAAGGAGCAGTTTTGTTGTAAGTTTGTAACTATTCCACCCGAACTGCCGTGGCAACCATATTTTTTTCATCCACTACAACATCACCCCCAACCTTTTACCCTTAACCTCAACATCATACCCAAACCCTTAAAGTACAGATGCATACTTGCGAAGATATAACATCTAACCCCTGTAATTGTTACCCTCTGGAAAGACTTAAAACAATAAAGTACCTTGGTATTCTGCTTGACGAAAGGTTGACTTGGTGCCCTTACATAGATCTGTTGTCAGGTAGACTACGTAAACTTATTTATATTTTTAAAAAATTAAGACATGTAGCGGATAAACAACTACTCAAGACCGTTTATTTCGCGCTGGCTCAATCAATAATATCTTATTGTATTACGTCATGGGGGGGAGCGCGTAAAACGCATATTATAAAACTGGAGCGAGCACAGCGAGCGTTGCTTAAGGTTATGACGTTCAAGCCTTTTAGGTATCCCACTATTAACTTGTACTCAGAATGTGATGTTTTGACAGTTCGGCAGCTATTCATTAAAGAAATTATAATGGCCCAACATAGTAAACTTAATTATAATAAAGAAATAATGAATGATAGACGTTTAGGGAGAGTATGTTCTACAATTCCGTATAACACATCCTTTATTAACAAATTCCAATGTTATTTGGGGCCAATGTTATACAACAAATTGAATAAAATTATCAAATTCTACCAGTTAAATAAACACTCTTGCAAAAAACTTTTAATAACCTGGCTAAAATCGAAAACATATCTAGAAATTGAAAATTTACTTATTAACCTACAATAGGAACCTTTGAATAAATAAATGAAATAATAATAATAAATAAATGAAATAATAATAATAAACAATATAGAAATAATAATTAAAACAGTAATGTCCCTAAAACAACGAAATCAATTTAAGTAAAATAACATAATCAGAATATAAAAACAAAAAAAAAAAATGTAAAAAGTCGCAAGTTCATACATTCAGTGGTCAAACTATTTGTTTTTTTTTTTTAGTTGACGGTATTTGGAAAAATTTTACAATGAATATGTCAACAAATTAGTTATAATATTTCTATTACATTATACCCGCAGTAGGAGTACCCGCAGTTTAATCTGTATTTTATTATATTGGTTGGTATTATTTATTGTATTGGTTTAATGTGCAAAAGTTGTTTACAATATACAATTGGATCTTAATGTACACGTCTGTAGATAGTTACCCGGGAAAGATCTAACTCCTAAGGTACAGGCTCGGCCTAGTTTAGGAGTTAGTGGTCATTCGAATTGTGTTCAATTATTGCAGAAATGTACCTACTGTTTGCCAAAATCAACTTGTAAAATATTTTTGTGTCAATAAAACTTTTTTATTTTTATTAATTATTTATTTATTTATCAAGTTTAGTGTAAAACTATTTTGCTTATAAGTTTTATTGGTGATTGTTTTGTCATTATGATCGGTTTTGGTTCATATTCTATTTTGGCAAAATAAATCGTATGATGGGTTTTGTGCGTAGTTTCTTTGTGTAGTCTAGCCTGTTGTATTGATAAACGGTTGGCGTCAATAGAGGTGGATGGCCTGCAAAAGAGAAGCATAAATGCCCAGCAACTATTTCAGCCACAGGGCCTGCAGTAACACCGATGATTTCGAGCGAATATTAGAGGGAAGTAAACCAGGGGGCGTGACGTAGCCCAAACCGGTGATCAAGCCAGTGTCAGAGGAAGTGCACCCATTAATTTGCTACTGCTAATCCCTGCTTCATATGTTCGAAAAATTTGTCTGTTCAACAACGTAAAATAACACAATGACGGTTGGTCGAACTGTCAAAACGAAAGTCATTACTCATTACTATTGATAGTGGGTTACGCAATTACCCCGCTGGACGTGCCTGTGAACATGTCACTATACGATCCTCAATATTGATGAGTTTATAAGGAGGACTCCCAGCAGTGGAATTGTGGGTAGTTGAATCAATATCTACAACATGTATAGCATCGGAGATCAAAAAAAATCCTTAACTAGAGGCAGGCTTGGGACATTTACCTCAAAATAGAAAACTCAACTAACAAGAGAAAAGCAATATCGCTCGGAAATACGCTAGAAAAACATTGTTATTTATATCCGAAGTCCTCCAGCAGGGATCCCACACAAGTCAACAAGTTAATTCCGTAAACAATACAGTTATACTTACGTAGTTTGTCAATATGAGTAAAGTTGGTGGATATGTCGGTCCATAGAGAGGAATAAAAGTTACAGATACACAAGGTGTCACAGTAATAACTTTAGTTGCGATATTAGCTTCTCTTATATGGGGGGCTCATAGCTAAGTAATAACAGCGCACGGGTCGATCGATCAGGTCAATCTACGCTAACCGCGGTCGGTCCGTGGATGGGTGATCATCTTTACATACCGAGACCGTTCCGTATCTCGGAAAGCACGTTAAGCTGTTGGTCCCGGCTGTTCGTGATCTTTTGGTCGTCGGAAAACCGATAGACTGACAACCAGTCTTACCAAGGGGTATCGTGTTACCCAGTAACTGGGAGCCTAAAAAGCCACTTTAAGCAATACCTCTAAAAGCTATTCATTTCCTGAATTCCCAGCAGATCATTAGCAATTCCTCTAATTTTCGTTAAATGGTTACACATAATAGTTTAATCACCTACAATTCATTTCATATCAATCATATTTGGTGTAAACATTGGTGGACCATTTCACGAATTTCCATACAACCTGTCAAACAGGTTAATTGCGTGAATTGCGCACAGATCATATTATGAATTGTCAGTTAGTGACCATTTTACGATTTTTAATACGATTCATATTGTTATCCTATTATGATTCTGCCAAAGTGGCCTTTTTAGGCCCCCTGGGCTGTGGAGGTCAGAATTACAAGTCATGTCATTACTTTACAGTCCCCCAAAACGCCCGCCCTTCACCACTTCCTAGTGCTTGAGCTGGGAAGCAGTGGCGCAACAAAAACCCCAGCAACACAGCTTTCTGTTCAGTTAGAAGAATTTGATTCTATACAATTGTATGCAAAGTTCCTCTTACAGACAGGATGCCTATGTCCCAGCAGTAGGGACATTAAAGGCTGGAGTCTGCGAAGTAATGAACATGAAGCTTCCTAAACCCTGAAGAGCCTGTTTCTAGATACCTAAAAAATGAAGCTTCCTAAACCCTGAAGAGCCTGTTTCTAGATACCTAAAAAATTAGCTTTAATATTCAGTCTTGCAAAGGCAACGGAGACACCCACAAATTATTCCCTCGGGTAGAAATAACACTTATCACAAATGTCCCAGCAAAAGAGAATAAAGAAATATATTTTATAGACGCAGACAGAAAAAGAGAATTTTGGTGTTTAATTATTAAAGGCCGAGACTTTAGGGTTTCGCGCTAAAATACTTGTGCCCGTTCTCACTGGCACTTCGAGACATCTAAACACGCTTGACGCTGTTGGATTCGACACAACTTCGAGAAGCGACCCTTCGATGTGAATTGGACTCGGCAAGACGTGCGATTGCACATGATTTTGGTCTTGTCCAAATTCATGCCGAGACCAACCCGCCGAGAGGCTCCATTCAGGCTGTGCAGCATTTGGTTGGTCTAGCTGTTCACCAAAAGTTAAATATCTACCAGCGCAATTTTATTTGGATATACCTATACTAGCTGTACCCGCGACTGCGTTTGCGTTCATGGGTTTTAATTTTTATGCGTGGAACGCTTGTTCTTTTTAGAATTAAAAGTAGGTAGTGCAAGTTACTATACCTATAACATCAACTATCTGCCAGTGAGTCCCGTCAAAATCTGTCCAGCCGTTTAGGAGATTAGCCGGAACAAACAGGCAGACAGACAACAAATATATATAGGTATATATTTTTTGTTATAGTAGGGCTGATCTTTCCAACGCCAGATAATTTTACCGGAGGAATTATTTTGAATTTTTGACAGTTCTTCCATACAAAAATTATCTGTCGATTGAAAAATCAAGCCTAAGAAGTATCGTAGATTTTAGACAAAAACTGTTTGACATCTAAAACAGACATTTCAATTTTATTTATATGTAAGATAAGATACGATGTAAGATATGATGTAAGATATGATTGCATATTAGAGATAGTGATGAACTTTACGAAGGTGACTGGTTGAGACCTCTTGCCCTTGAAATATGTGACGTTAAGCAAAAGGGAATCCAATAATGTTTGCAGACGATGCGATTGTTAAATTAGTTCACTATTAGATTTGTAGTAATTTTAGTCCGCCTTTAGTCTGTTGGCAGCTCAGTCTCCAGCATTTAAATTCAATTTAATGTGAGCAAAGTTGTTTAGTTTTTAAAAGGGATTTAATGGAAAGACAAAATAATACTTATCTCGAATCCACCATACCAATAGGATGAATACGAAAGTAATTGTCTGTCTGTTACCTTTTCACGCCTTAACGGCTGAACAGATTTCGATGAAAAGCACACAGATAGAACTGGGTTAGGTCATTTTTTTTTCCGTTAGTTTAACTCGTTTAACATGTATGCTCGTATAACTCGTAAAAATATAGGGAACACCAGATTTTTGTTTCGCGATTTCGAGTTAGGTCCCATAGTAAAAGTTGTTCATAATGATGAGTAGGTACAATGACCCCCTAGAGTTATGGGATATAAAAAAAAACACGTTGTACTCCTGGGCAATGGCCTCCCACTTTTCCTTCCAAACCTCCCCCTGTCTTGAGCGATCTCTGGCCGTGTTGGCGCTACAAAACTCTTTAGATCGTCACATCACCTTCGGAGTGGTCTACCTCGACGGCAATGTCCTCCTTCAGTGAGTGACGATCTTTGCCCATCTCTCCGGGTGCATTCGCGCAACGTGTCCCGCCCATTCCCACTTCAGCGTGGCTGTTGTTTCTCCAACATCCGCTACTAATTCCAGTAGTACATTCCCGAAGGTTAATTCTCGACCTCCAGACGGGCGAAACCGCTGGCAAAGTCTAGAAGTTTATATTTTAGCATTCAGCTTGATTCGATGACTGAATCACGAGCAAAATTTTTCTAAAGGACTCTTAAAGACGACAATCTTGGTATTAATAGAACCATCTTATAAAAGTAGTTTCTGTAAAAAGTTTCGAATAAAAAACATCACAGTGAAAAATGTACCATTAATTAAAACGGCTTCTCTACATTTTTCCAGTTATAAAGGCTTATGTATGAGGAGTGAGGACGTTGAAGAAAGACCTTTTCAAACCCGAGGAAAGTTTGATTAAACAAATAAATCTGGCGAAAGATCTCGTCGCCGTCATGCGGGCTCCGCCGTAAAGCTTTTATCAGCTTTTGTAAACGACAATGGGCCTTGGATTTTCTCATATGAACAGATAATTTAAAATAGTATCTCAAGAATATTCTTCTTCTTACTAGCGTGTGGATGGCAATCTATTTACAGTCAGCCCAGAATTTGGCTACGAACTTGGCACCATCAATACCTGTAGTGTGCAGACAACAGGACACGCTGGACACGATATTAAATGCCCCATTGTTTGTGGGTCAGCACCACATTTCCACTCCAGAAGCGGAGCAGGCGAGTCATCTACGAATCTCCACCTGAACAGGCTTTCTTTGCATGGGCCTTATCCGAAATCTATTTAAAAACTTCCACGTAAGCCAAGGCAAACCATGTCCAGGTGCGAGATTTTCAGAAGATGGAACGGGTTTGGAGGACAGCCCTATCTCGCCACAGCTTTAGCTTTTCCTTAGAACAATATTCTTTCTAAGTATTATTAAGTTGGTCTCTATTAAATATTTAAGGAGGGCGATTAGGTTTCGTCTAGGCCATTGAGAATAGCAAGCAAGCCCTTTACTCGAGTTTCATGAAAGGTGAACCTGACGATTATAGAGCATAGATTGGTAGCATTTTCCACTTCGAAAGTTTATTTATTTATTACATACATACGCTACCATTACAATGTTTCAATGCGGTAGTGTGTAGTTAATTAACAATTAATGGAATAATTTACAACATAATATTTACAAATTACAAACATCACGTGTAACGTTACCTTTGCGAACTCGCTCAGTGAACATGAGAAAATATCTATTCTAGTTGTAATATAATGCTAGCGATAACCTATTTTACAGAAAGATTGCGTTGCTAGTAGCTCTGCAAAAAAACGAGAAAAGGTGGAAAAGAAAATGGCGGTCCTCAGTGCCTTATCTTTCAGTTGTTTTAAAAATAATAAATACAAAGGGCTCTTCCATCCAGAAAGTAATTCTAAACGAAGCGAAGGACGCAACGGAAACAGTGAAGACGGAAGCCTCGGCCCGTTATAAAAATACTTTCTAAGGAAGATACCTCCAATTAAAACAATCTAATCTTTGCAATTTACATCGAGCCTTTGCGCTGTAAAACATTACTTTCAGGAAACGGACGAGCGAGCCTTAAGGTAAAAAAAGCGGTGTTATATTTCTGCAGCGCTTTAAAGCTAAAAGATGGACAGACGTGAAACGTCAAGAGGGTAATTGCCACTAGCGCCAAGTTTTTGCCGCCCAAGACACGGGAAGTTGAAAATTCGATTCCGTTCCATGCAATGATTCCTAATGACGATGTGCCCCTGACCATCCGTAAGGTTATAAACGCTTTGATGTCATCAGCCAATCAATTTGTATGAAAATTGTTCCGTGTCCAAGGTTGCGTAATGTTTACACTGTCCGGTCCTTGTCAACGTGGCACAATGACATTATTTAGTTCACAGTATGAATAATGTATTACGTGAGTATGCATACTCGGACGTCAGCGGTTTTTAGTAGATCCTATATTTCTTTTTAAGGATTTTATCAAACGCAAAGATTACGCTGCAGTTTTCTGGGAAACTTCGCACAAGGAAGAGGACTATATATGTGTGTATATATGTGTCAGTAGACAACGCTAATTTGTTTTATTATACTGTTGAAGTTGTACTTTACCCCCAAATAAAATATATTAGAGAAAAATATATCAAAACATTCTGTTACAATATGAATGACTTGCACCGATCCCAGCGTGGTCTTACCAGACTCGATTAATCGAATTAACCCCAAGATTCGCAATAGCTCCGGTAGCCTCATGTTTCATGGTGCTACAGAGGCCATTGCATATCAAAGATTAGAACGGGGGGCACTGTAATGTAATGCATACTAGAGTAAACGGACAAAATCGCTCATTCGTCTACGTCACAACATCATCGTCAAGATTTTACCAATACGCCAAACGTCTATGTCAACCGGAAAAAAACAAAACCGACATCCATTGACTAACCAACGCCCACAAAAAAACCATAAATACTCCGATGCTAATGAAAGGAATCGCGCGCGCTCGCCCTTGGGGCACACCCCAGGTTTGCATACACTTACGTAACGTAGCCCCAAGGTCAAGCTGACACTAGTACCGCACCTTTATTGCATGTGTAGCACTTGAAGAGGAAATTACAGCTATTTCAGTGGTCTAGCCAGCCAACCTGCCTAGCTGAGTAGTGGGTAGTTTGTACTTCCCACTTGAAACTGAGCAATGACGACCTTGGAACTTCACCGTGCTATTGCGTCAAACTGTCGGTTTGTTGGAGCAAAAAAGTAATGGAAGCCAAGACTTTTAATGAGTTTTCAAACACGGAATTTGAAATCGTAATATAAAGGCTTTTTAAAAATTTTTAGGCTTGGCATCTAGGTCGTAAGTCGTCGTGACTCGGGGCTAAATGACAACAGCCGCATGTCGCGGGTCGATCGAAGGTAAAGCTACGCTTGTCTGTTTGTGGATGGGTGACCATTCATAACATAATATCGAGACCCCTTCGTGCCTCGCAAAGCACGTTAAGCCGTTGGTCCTGGCTTTCATCCATAGGTCTTTGACAGTTGTTACGGGTAGTCAGAAGTCTAATAAAAAGGGGTTTCGTATTACCCTACCCAGAGATATATTATATTATTTTACTATTGTGGAGGTCAGATAGGCAGTCGCTCCATGTAAAATACTGGTATTCAGCTGCATCCAGTTACACTGGAAGACGACCGCAACATAGTTGAAAAAAGGCTAGCAAGGTTGATTGATCTAAGCCTGGTTTTTAATCATTAACAAAGTATGGGTTTAAAGGAGTTCTGAGTATTTCAATGAATGGCAGTTAATCTCATCAGGTCACACAAGGTAACAAAAGCGTAGCGGTAATAGGATTTAATAAACGAGAACCAGTAAACGCAAGAAGGCAAAAAATACTTCGTTAAAAGACAGGACTATGCAAAAACCTTCTGTCGTATCTTCCGAGGATCAGGCGACGATAAAGCGAGAATTTATTGGTTTAATCAAGCAAGGTTGCTTTCAGTTCACGTTTACCATAAAATAGACCCGTTAGGTGTTATTCTTAATGGACACGGAGCGCGTTAAGTAGAACCTAAGGAACAGGTAAATTTGGGGTAAAATGAAACTCACGAAGTTGCCAATATTGATGTAGGTCCTTGATCCAATTTCTCTCTATTATATATTGCTTCTGACAATGAAAATGAAGGCCCTTTTAAGCATAGCAGGGCGGTAATTTTCCCACTGAATGGTAGGTATTCATACAATACAGAGTAGTCGCGAGACAGTAACACTTGCTTACCGATAGGCGAATTCAAAGCATAGACCCTAATTGCGTCAGACACGTTCAATGACAATCTGAAACATTTTGAATCATATTGCAAATACATAATTATGTTCGAAAAAATTGTCAGCTCAACAATAACGTAGTACAAAACTGTCAAGATGAAAGCCAGGTTAGCGTGTTGCGCAATTACTCCGCGGCGGGTCAGTGATGTCTAAGAATTTTCATACTATTCTAGAGAATCCTCGTGCTAGAGAAACGATTTCCATTACCGAGCCACAACAAGAGTAAAAGAACACTATCTGTCCACTTCATCATAGTTGTGTATGTATTTATTATTTTGAGTATGACATAATTATTATCATTCTAGTAATATTTATTTCAGAAGTATTTATGTATGTATGTTAGTACAGTCTCGTAATTATTGTTTAGTTTTTAAGTGAATTGTTTTTGATTATATGTATTATTTTTTTGTCTCCTTTGCTCTATCACACGCTGTCTACATCTCTGTATCTATTGTCCTATCTCAGGTATGTTGGAAGAGATTTCTTTTGAAATAAGCATCACCTCTGTACCTATTTTTTCTGTTCTGTTTTTCATTGTCTGTTTATATGTGTGTACATAAATGGTAAAATAAATAAATAAAATTTCAAACTGCACCTTGACAAAAGACACATAGCCTTCAGAATTAAGATGGCCACAAAACATTTAACTATCCATCTAAATTCACGCGCAAGGCCGAAGTAATCAACAATGCTGTAACAAAACACTGAAGTGGCCTGAAATTTATTGGTTTCAAGGAATCCTCTGAAGTGTCCCGGTTTATAGCGAAGTTAGACGCCGACGTAAATCATCATGTTACGACTTCAGCGATTATTACGACCGTCACCATTGTTTTATGAATACTGGGTAGTTGAGTTTCAGGAAGTAAAATTAAAACAGCCATGATAACTTCTATTTATGTATTTACATACGAATTTAAAGACATTTGGTGTGTGTTTAAGCTCTGACAGTAGGACGATTATTTGGTTATACTTTTTCGTGTTTTCCGGATTGCAATTTGAGCAGTGGTGGCCCTAAGTAACTAACAGCCCTGACTTACGATGTGTAGGTCCTGGGTTCGCGCTGGCAGGCGCTTTACTTTGTGTAAATAATTTTATCAACACAGCTAGCAAAGAGGTAAAGGAAAACATCGTGAGGAAATCGGCATGTCTTAGTGAAAAAAAAAATCGAAGACATGTGAAATCTACCAACCCACACTGGTCTCGCTTGGTGGATTATGGCCCACTCCCTCTCTCAGAGAAGTGGCCTGTGCCCCAGCAGTGGGAGCATTATAGGCTGATTATTAATTTGAAACACTAATTAAATGTGGTTCTGGGAGGTAACACGGTAATAAGCTGAAGTAGACCTTGGAATCACGGATTATCTAGGGCAGGCTAAATCAATCCATGATACAAGAGTTAATGGAGACTGCAGTACAGAAGAAATAAGAATCCTTAGTCAAGATTACCTCAACTTCAGCAATTAACTATGGAAAAGCACACTCAAAGGAAATTTCGCTAAAGCCAACTTTGCAGCACATAACAATGAACTCACGTGAATACATAAATAACTAAACAGCACTTATAGAGGGGTTGAAAATGCACGTTAAACACATATTAATATTCTAAGTCGGGCGGCAAGCGTGCAGAACAACGTTACAATTCATGCAAACGATGAAATATGCAGATTTTGCTTAACGCATTCATGTAGAGCGACTGTTAAAGCAAGATTGATATATGTTTCATATTGCCGTGCTGTGACAATATTTTCCTATTGTAAGAACGCTACGATACTGCTTTGTGTATTTTTGATGTAATACCACTCTCGTTGCAGATGGATTTTTGATGAGGATACCCTTTGTTGAGTGAAAAATAATATTGTTATATTTTTTCTCCAAAGATTGCCAGACCTCGCAAGTCATCGTTTTCTGCCATAATCCAGCTTTCCACGGGGTTATAGATGACTTAAAGGAAATCGCCTTTGGCATTAATCTGATACTCGACTAATGAACTGTTGTTGTTTTCTTAATCGATGTAATTAAAGAGAATCGGTTCAAGCAAATCAGTAGCGGTTCTGAAGTTATCGCTTTAAGCATATCATGAAAACACACCTTCTTTTATACCAATATTCATCTTTAGTAAAGACCTTGTCGTGAATTTTAATTAAAATAAAACCTTATGTACGCCAATCCACCCGTGAATTTACTGAGATACTTTCAGCTCTGTTTTTATTCTCGTCACTAAAATGAATATCTCTCCCAAAACTTTGGACAACGTTCAATTGGGCATCCAAATTCCAAACCCAACTATTAATGGTTAGTTTTATTGTCAATCTGTCCATATAGAACGTTAAACCGATAACTCATGCATGTGCTCCCAAAGTGGATTCCCATAAATCAGCAAATCGTATGGAATCCTTGAAATTTATGTTTATGGATCCGTTGGCTAAAAAAACTTCTGATTACAATCAAACGCGAAGGTCACCGGAGACATATTCGTAATCATTGCAAGTAAGCTTATATTTCAAGAAAGTATATTTGCATGTTTTTGGCTGATAATAAAGTTTAAGTTTATGGGTGTCGTCGAAGAACTGACTGCCCCGTTAGTCTCGTGGCCGCTAGCGCATCTGCTGAGCGTGGGTTCGATACCCAGATCGGGCAGTTTCCAGCCCGGAGTTTGGAAGTTGGCGGTGTGGTGTGTTACCCCCGTGGCTCGGAAAGCTAGTAAAGCCGTTTGTCTTGCGTCTGATTTTTCGCCGGATTACGTGCCATTCTATCGGACTATGAGAGAGTGCACCCGAGTCTGCGCACACACTTGTGCACTATAGTATCTCCCGCACCGAAAACTAGCCTTCGTTTGGAGGACTATTATTATATTTCAAGGGCGAAGGTAAGGTTAACGTTGTAAAACCTAATGGGCCGCCACGCCACACTATGATTGACTTGAACTTTAGCGAAAGTTTTTAACACGATTTTTCCTTCTCTGGGGTTCTCGTATTTTTGTATGCGGATTTAGTAATCAGACTCTAAGTAGATACCAGTGTTCCAAGCATGTCCAATTCTCAAAGTTTTGGGCATTTTACTGTACGAGTCCCCAAAAACTTTTTCGCCAAACTCTCGGAAGACGACCGTCTGGCCCAAATGTAACTTCGTTGAAGTAATGTAATTTCGATGGTAATTGGAAACGATCCTACTTGATCTTTGAAATTTAGAGACCTTTGAATCATGCATATCTAAATCCTAATATACCTCCTCTTGAAATTGAAATCAGACTGCCTTTGTTTGTGAGGTCATGATTAATGAACTGAGGAGGTCTCCGGTTTGAAATGTCATTTATTTCAATTAAACCACGTACAGGCACTTTTGAACTGTCAAGGAGTCAGAAATATGAAGAACTAGTCTCATATGTCTGTCTGACATGTAGAAAATGTATGGAGAAATGGGCAAGAAACTTCATGGACACTCTTTTAAATGATATTGTTACAAAATATTAGTTACATCATCACAAGTTTAAGAAATCACCTAGATCTATGTGCAAACCCGTTTGAATAAAAACACTATGGCTGGGAACTTTTTACTTAATCTTTTCGAATGATAATTATATGATATTATGTCATGTTACAATCACGTTTAGAATTAAGTAGTACTACAGCCTCACAGCTCCAAGCTTTTCCAATGAAACCAATATTACTTTTCCAATCGAAGCATACATGTGACAACCAAGTGAAGTCCTTATAAGGATAGCCATGTCAAGCCAAATACGGAGTTTAATGTTACATGTAAAACAGTGATTATAAAGGAGTAATTTGAGTTTTTATGTCGAACTAATTCCCAGTTACGACTTCGGATCTGTAAAAAGACTGTTAAATGGCGATAGGCAATATTGGAAAACCATTATCAATCGTAATGTGGGCAATGTGAAGTGTCTGGCAAGTTTTTACTACTTGCTTAAAAGTGTTATATTTAAGGCTCTCCTCCACAGCCTTGTTATTATCGGTCGATAACATCGGATGCGTTATTGCGATATCTGTTTTCATAACATTCTGTAGTACGGCCACGAAATTTCACACTGCTGCGATAATAACGACGCAATAGAAGCACGGCACTTGCGTTCCTCCGTCCTGCGATATTCCGATATGAGTTCTTAGAACATTTTGTATTAGGACGCATACGATCTTTCACACACCTTCGATAATAACGTGTAGTGCTTGGGGGTGCTGCAGGGTTGGTTACACGGACACGTTAGGAATATCGGACGATAAAAACGTAGCTGTGTGGCAAGGAATCGGGACGCATTATCGCCATAACGCATCCGATATTATCGACCGATAATAGCGCGCCGAATATTATCGACTGATAATAACGCGCCTGTGGGAGAGAGCCTTTAAGCGCAATCTCACAATCCTGCTTTTCCTTTTACGGTCTAAGACGGCAAATGCACTTAGCTAAGCGAAAATAGAAAGTAGATAAACACTTGTACCGACCAACAAAGACCAAAACCGATTCAGCGAGACCCACTTATCTCCCATCCTTTGTCCTAGGATTAAATCGAATGCCCACGTCTACCTAACTAAACACTTTCAGCCTAATATCGTAACAAACTATCAATCACAATTTGAATAATTTTAAGGAAGGATATTGCTAATCCTTTGTTTCATACGTTCCGAAAATTTGTCTGCTCAACAACGTAAATAACGCAACGAATGTTGTTGGACTGTCAAACTATCTCAGGCTAGTTAGCCTGGGATAGTTAACCAAAGACCTGAACTACGCGCAAATGGGTTAACTACTAAGAACAGTGACCAATAATTTCATAGAAACACCTGGGCCACTATCTGGGAACATTGCACCCAGTAATAGTAAGACGGTACGTGCATTTTAGAGTAAATAGCTTAGTATGAGGACCACTCAAGGTGTGCAATATGCAGCCTTAACGAAAAGTGGGTGCATAACTCGGCCCGCGGTCCAAAACTGTCGTTTCAACCCCACGCTCTGCAAATATGGCAGATTCATTTTTCTTTTTCATTCAGACTCATTCTTCGTTTGTCAGGTTAATGTCCCTATTTGAGTAGGTTGTGATGTATTGGAGGAGTTAATGTTTTGGCGGGATAATGGGACCTCGTTTTAAGTTACTGTAAGATGATATTTAAGTGAAGGAATGGTGTTTTTGTTGTGTCATGTGGAACTCATGTCGGTAGTTTTACCGTTGATTGTTTGAGTATCTTTGGAAATGAGATTATGTACTTATTTGTAAGCCACTAATAAATAAAACAAAAGTCTGGTCAGTTACACCATTTATAACTGAAGAGCCGCTGGAACGATTTTTTTGATATTTGATTTGTTGGATTTGTCTCCGCCCCGAATAGCAAAAACCAGTAAAACATGAAAAAAATCCTACTAATATTATAAATGCGAAAGTTTGTATGGATGTATGGATGTTTGTTACTCTTTCACGCAGAAACTACTGAACGGATTTGGATGAAATTTGGCACACAGATAGTTTATAACCAGGATTAACATATAGGATAGTTTTTATCCCGATATTCCCACGGGATCAAAACTTATGCGGGTGAAACCGCGGGGCGCAGCTAGTAATTCATATTCTGAGGCGGTACGAAGTTCACCGGGCCAGCTAGTATTAAATAAGAATAAAATACTTACATTCATTCCAATTCCAATACATATTTGTTTTGGCTAACGTCTTTCAAACATCAGGCTCCGTAAAAAACCACATAAGAAACGTCACACACTTATTATACACATTTTTATCGCTCCTGCGTAATGAGCACCAACAGCCTTTACGAAGGCAGCTCACGTAATAAGAAGGTGAAATAAGTTTTCCGAGCAAGTATTTCATAAGGTAATCACCCCAGGGGCATGAAATACTAAACATTGGCTACATAACTCTCCTTGAGGGGTGCCGAGGGGGGGACCTTGCATTTCTTTCACTTGCCATCGGAGGGTTAATTTTAATGGCATTTCCATGGCACCTGCTTAGCATAGGACGATTCTTCGAATTGCTTTCACGGTTTCTTAATTACGTGGTATTGATGAATTAGGAGGTAAGGAATTTGAAGGGCCATTAAAGGGGGAGAAGAAATTTTCTTTCGTGGTGGTTTCTGTCGTAGCGCGACCTTTCTTTTCGAATAATTTTAATGGGTATTTTATGCTAATGCTTTTGAAATAAAAAATATGTTAAATCTATACTAATACTAGCTGACCCGGCAAATGTTGTGTTTTTTTTTTTTTAATGAAAATAGATGTTGGCCGATTCTCAGACCTACCCGATATGCACACAAAATTTCATACAGATCGGTCCAGCCGTTTCGGAGGAGTTTGGTAACAAACATTGCGACACGAGAATTGTATATATTAGATCATAAAGTTAATTATAATTATTTTTGCATTTGATAGCCCAATTCTCGAGGAAGGTTATAGTTATGTAACATCACGCTACGACCCTTAGGAGATGAATTACGCGGACGAAGTCGCGGGCAGAAGCTAGGTTTTTATAATAAGGAATTAAAATGCCACGAGGGTACATCAGATCATATGGTTTTTCTAGCTTCCAATCTTCACAAGTTACAGTGTAACTTATTAGATAAAATATTATTTTTAGTGATGCTTGCCTAATTTGAATAGAATTTGACGAAGCTTTGATAACTTCAACATGATAAATTATAATCTATATTACAAACAAATGTGACCTTTATGTATACTGTTGGAGGAGATTTCTCAAATTCCAGATAAGTTAGATAGCTCTCATGATAATGAATGTAACAAACGAACAATGCCTTATCTGGGCTAGAGAATAAGTGACCTATCCCGGCCTTAAGCCACCCTTTGTCCCTGAGCCTGATAACAATCTATCAGATCTTTCTGACACAAAAAAAGTAGGTTCGTTCGCAGTTTTTGTCGTTCAATTCTTAGACTTTTCGTGTAGGAGCTGCTAGTTGAGGGTAAGACTGAAACAGCTATCTTTTACATAATAATAAGACATCAACTTGCTAGACGACGGTCAAGAGGGGTGGGTATGCTTATTTTCTCTCTTCAATGTTAGCAGCATGGGCTCGTCCGAGCAGGCAGCCTCGTGACGTCACTCAAAGCTGGCCGCGGTGTGCACCCGCGACCCGCTGCAGCTCGTCTATTCTGTAAAAATCTCTCCATGAAAACTTAGGTGAAGTGAGCGTGGAGTGAGCTGTCATTCCAAATAATGCTAGGAATTGACACTATTGACAACTCACATCAAGCTCACTTCACTTGAGTTTCCACGGTAAGATTTTTACAGAATCGACCGGCTGATAACATAAACGAACTGGAAAAGAGTTGCCAAAAATCGAGTTGAATGGCGTGCAATACGAGAGGCCTATGTCCAGCAGTGAACTGAAATAGGCTGATGATGACCAAAAAGTGATGCGGCGGCTTAAAGTGATGCGGCGGCTTAAAGCCTTGGGGGAAAATCGAAATGTTCTTTAGTGGATTGTATGAGGGGCGGTTCGATGATGCAAGTAGGTGCTGGTGGTGTAGAAAAATGATAATGGTACCTGCCTGGTGAGCTATGGTGGAGACTCGATGAGAAGAACTCCTTAGCCACGTGGCGACGGCGCGTCCAGGATGTCATGTACGGACTGCACTACACTTTTCACAACACACAAAGCGCGCACTTGCTCAGTTTAATGACAATCTTCGTTCTTCGCGGTGAAGTTTGAGTTAAAAACTCATAGGCTGATGATGATATATATATTCTACTTATGATAGGACTACATGATTACCACAAAAACCCATTTAAATAGTTTGATAATACTTACCTGCATTGTTTCTAGTAATTAGTTCTAGCCAATTTAACTAGCAAAACACCGGCATTAAACATCGAGTTTACAACTAGATTAAATACTAGAAAACGTTAACTATATTATTATGTTCAATTAAGTGTTCGAAAACTACAGATTATTATTAATACCGTCGTGAAACTACACAAATGTTTAAAATGTTTCAATTAAATTTTATTATTTTATCATACATGGTGGCAAACATCGACGAGAGGGGCTTGTGGCTACGTAATAACAGCCGCAGGGGTCGATCGATCAGGTTAAGCTACGCTTGCCGCGGTTTGTCTGTGAATGGGTGACCATCTTTACATACCAAGACCCCTCCGTGCCTCGGAAAGCACGTTCAGCCGTTGGTCCCGGCTGTCATTCATGGATCTTTGACAGTCGTTACGGGTCGACAAAAGCCCGAAAGTCTGACAACCAGTCTTACCAAGGGGTTTCGTATTACCCAGTAACTGTGTTGTGAAGGTCAGATAGGCAGTTGCTAAATGTAAATTACTGGTATTCAGCTGCATCCGGTTAGACTGGAAGCCGACCCCAACATAGTTGGGAAAAGGCTAGGCAGATGATGGTGGTGTAGCGGTATCTACTACGCCACATGCGAACAACGCGTCATACTGACGTCACGCAAATCCTGCATCTCGCAAGCAGAGTTTACCGTGCAATTAGCATAGATACAATTTCCCAATATCAATCATTGGGCAATTGCCCGCCAGACATAACACCCGTCTGGTTGGAGGATCCTCCCTTTTCAATGGAGGTTGAGTGAACTTTACACCCTGTTCCTCATACCTCTAAAGTGGCATACATCGACGAGCACCCATTACCATGGATTCAGTGCTTGATTCTAGACCGAAGTCGAAATTTTTCGTCGGTTATTTTAAAAAGAAAACTGTCCCATACATACGATCTTGGTTGGATGGCTGGTAGCAGCAGGACGAGAGTTGCCGAAAATCGAGTTGAATGGCGTGCAATAGGAGAGACCTATGGCCTATGACCTATGTACCTAGGGGAGGCCTATGTCCAGCGCTGGACAGGCTGCTGATGATGATGATATATTTTGACCGCGTAGGTTAGGTATAGCAATTTTCTATGGCACAGCAGATTTTTTTTTACCGATGAAAAATTTCTACCTTAGAATCATGTGCTGAATTCATGGTTTCAGTTTGCGCGTCAATGTCCCTGCCACCCTGTATCAGTGTAAAACATTTAGGCTTTCATGACTGTTATCAAAAACCTAATCAGAAATTCAGAACTACTGCCCTTGATTTCGTAAGGGCGTAAATAACTTAGCGCCTTTTCAAGGGTAAATCTTGGAATTTAATTTCATAATCTACCTACTTAGAAATTCGTTCAAGTTCATACTTCAGTGTATCTACCTACTTAGAAATTCGTTCAAGTTCATACTTCAGTGTTTACTTTCCAGGCTAAGTAATTCTTGATTTTAATATCGCAGCTCTTCAGAAATTCTCTCGAGTTCAGATTTAATGCTTTTCTTTCTAGAAGCTATGTAAATTGATAATGGAAACTGTTTTAGATTACTAACTTAGTTCTTTTCATTTTTAGAGTTCCGTACCTCGAAAGGAAAAAACGGAACCCTTATACCACTTTGTTGTCCGTCCGTCCGTCTGTCTGTCAAGACCCTTTTTCTCAGGAACGCGTGGAGGTATCAATATTAAATTTATATCAAATACTCAAGTCTACTGACCCTTGGAGCTGTGAAAAAATCAAACCTCTAAGCCAACGCAATCAAAAGATACAGCCGTTTATGCCGCAAATTTCCGCAAATTTTCGACACTCGCAAGGGAATCAAAACCTACAGGGTACTTCCCGTGAACTCAGAATCTTGAAATTTGGTACGAAGCAACGTCTTAAAGCACAGATAAATTTAATTTAAAAATTGCGAAAACCGTAAATTTTTAGTTAGGTACATCATTATAATAAAAATATTTTTGATAATTTTAAATTGTACGGAACCCTCGGTGCGCGACTCCGACTCGCGTTTGGCCGGTTTTTTTATTCTTTAGACGCAAAATTGTGATTTTATGTAATTTCTGAATTTATCGTTTAGATTTCCATGTGACATCTACCAACCCGCACTGGGCCCGCGTAGTAGATTACAGTCCACTAACTCTCACAAAGAGGAGGCCTGTGCCCCAGCAGTGGGAACATTATAGACTGATTTGATTATGTCATTTTTTAGATTTGCTTTTCAAGTTCACATTAAGAGTTTGTGATGAAGAAACATGCGCGTAAAACCTGGTTTGACTCGAAAAGAAGAATTTCAGTGCTGACTTGCAGTCAACCAGTCTTTACAAGGGGTATCTTGTTACCCAGTAACTGGGTTGTGGTAGGGCAGATAAGCAGTCACTCTATGTAAAATACATACTGGTATTCAGCAGCGTCCGGTTAGACTGAAAGCTGACCCCAACATAGTTGGGAAAAGGATTGTCTAGCCTTTTCCCAACTATGTTGGGGTCAGCTGATGATGATCTTGATGAAGCTGACTTACAGTACTTATAGTAATTCGAATTGCACCCACAATACCAGAAAATTCCAGAAATACACAACCGACTCAATGTTTGTTTACCTACTTCACAACATAGTAAAATCGAATTAGCACTTAATACGTAATATCTCATCGTATCAATCACTTTGCGAAGGTCATACTTGACGGAGCCTGCAATAGTACTGTCGACTAAAAATATTGGTATGCTAGTAAAAAATATAGGTACGTAACTGTCCACTATGCTGTTACTAGGACAGATTCGACAGGGACACGCAGTGGATTCCGGAAGACGGGCACAGTCGTCGTGGCAGCTTGGTATCGCTGGCATGATGACATAGAAGCGTTCATGAGAAGCGTTCAAAAGTAACACCCAGGGAATTGTGTGTGATATAGAGGGGAGGGCCTTTGCCCACAATACCAAAAAAAAGTTGACTACTCAGCACAATATGCATTAAAAATAGTAGCAACTTTGCCTACATGCCTATCACTTTTGTTGACTGTACATATATAACTTAATGTACAATAAACTGCGCAGACGTCATGCTGGGCAACGGCGACGCCCACGACATTATGCTGCTTATTTATAACTTAATAAGCTTAAGCATAAGGGTAACGGGGATCCGGTATTATGATGAACATTTCTGGTAAACTACATATCCATACTAATATTATTAACACGAAAGTAACTGTCTCTCTGTCTGTCTGACCTAGGTAGGACATAGGATACTTTTTATACGGGTAGTATATTCCCGTGCGATAATTTCTGACATCCACTTGAGCGAAACAACGGGCAAAAATCACCAGCTTTTGCCCACGGTTCAATTATGAAAACTTTTGATTATACTGGCGTCTGAATCTCGCCTGATGGTAAGCAACTAAGCAATGACGCGATCGACGATAGTGCACGCTTGCCTACAAGTAACCGATTCACTTAACACTTGAAAAAATCCCAGGTTATAGCTACAGAGACATACAGACTCCAGCAAGGAGTTCCACTAATCTCTTCTGAGCTTAAGTTACCTTAGGGAAACTTAGAAAATGAGCACTGGTTACCTGCTATCTCCGTTAACTGCTTAATTTTATCACTACGGCGTGATATCTTGATACAAGGGAAGAAGGTAATCATCACAGAATGTGTGTTGACGATACCGCATGTTATAAACAGTCCTCTGATATGCTTAGAACTTTCACGACACGAATAACTGTGATACACTTTTTACAGGCACTGTACAACTGTCAATAAGTTTTTTTTTTTCGGATCTCCCACAGAGGCTACACAATTTTATGCAAGTTTACAAGAGCAAGGACAATTTTATTGCTAGTACGAGTTGGATAGTTAGTCAGAAAGTTGACGATAGTTTTCCATTGTTGGTGTACTTAAACGGAGTGTCCAAATATGACTGGCATTAGTTTTTTGATGCAAGCAGTTCGATACACTGGAACACAGTATACGATATACTTTATCAACATTGTTATCAAACACGCTTGTAAGACGGATTAAACTTGATTCGTGTCGGTAATGTTATCAGTTCAGAAATTAATACTGCTTCTTATCCCCTGATAGTGGGAATATCTTATCATACTGTGAAGAAATTATGCCTATACTGGAAAACTTGACATTTGACATAAGGGTAAGCAGAAATATACGTGAAGCCCCGTGCCACCATAGGCTAGTAAAGCTACGGCTCGCTACAAGAGCGTTTCCGTCATGTTTATAACGGGTGCCATGAAAATCTGTTATTTTCACCAGTATTTGACATTAAGATGTCAAAAACGCTCTTTATTTGGACGTTACGGTCGCATGTGGCGGTCACCGCTCTTCTACTTTAGGGACAAATCTGAGACGGCATTTTGAGTTCGTAATTTAGGCTGGCACAGGGTTGTGGGGCAATTGGCACAAGCAAAGGGATGCCTATGGACCAGCAGTGGGTGAAGTTGGACTGTGGATGATAATGATATTTTTTTCTAAACATGGCAATCACGCGCATTTTCACCTAGACCAAGACAACTTTCTGAAAATTTAACTACGTTGGAGCGTAATTTCGCCGCATTTTTTCGCTCAGCTTTGTCCGTAAGTCCTTAGCCGGAGATGATACTTATTATTACTACTTACGTATTTTTGCAAGAAGGTTGGTAGCCAAAAATAGTAAAGAAAGGCCAGTTACTCTGCGAAGGTTGAGATTAAATTTAGGTAATCTTAGACCCAACCTTTTTGAAGGACTACAAACCAATAAAGCAAAGGTCAGTGTATACCTATCCTTGTAAGTCGACCTTCTGGCATTTCCACTTGGGTTTACGAGAAAATGTAAGTTAAAGAAAATAACATAACATTACGCCTGTATAAAGAAAGAAGGGGACCAGATCTATTCTAAAAAAATATAAAACTTAGGTAAAGTGAGCTTGAAGTGACCTGTCATTCCACCCGATGCTAGGCATCGCTTAGAATTGACACTATTGGCAACTCACTTCACCTATATTGTGAAGTGAGCTGTTAATAGTGTCAATTCATGGTGAGAATTCTGTTAAAGGGCATGATGGAGCGTCGACCTTAGGAAAGCAACTAGTCTGGAAGTGGGACAGAATGGATGCGGAAAGCGGAGAACCTGGTGTTGTTCACATTTGGGAGAAGCCTATGTCTTGCAGTGGACTGCGATGGGTTGAGAGTTGGGAGCGAGTCTATTGAAGCTAACCAGGTACTAGTCCAGACTCCGACGATCTACAGAGAATTTTGCTAGAATTCAAAAAATATTCTTGAATAACTACAACAATAACACTATTTCCAACCTGCCGTATTACACCAGATGGTCAGTCCCTCTGTATTTGGCAACGAAAAGTATCAAATACATATTTATTATTCAATTATTTAAATGAGTCAAGTGGGAGTCGGCTCGCGACAGTTCCTCTGGTACTTAAATCCCTCGAAGCGGACTGCTGCTAGCGATTTTAATTAACAAACTTTCTGTATCACTGATTGTGCAAATCCCTAGTTAGCGAGGATTTTTGACATGCGACGACATCGCCGCGTCGTCGGTCTAAAAAGGATTAATTACGATACCTACCGCTTTGATTTTTTTTTGGCGAAAACGTTTTTCTTTGCGTAAAATATAAAGTGGAAAAGGATAAAAGATCGTAGCCGGTGGCGTTCTATAGCCCCCATGGGAAAAAGGCGAGAGTTTATGTATGTACGCAAAAAAAAGTGAGTAAAAGATTTTTTTTAGATATTTACTTACGTTGCGGACAAAGCTTGAGATGTTATTTTTTTTTGTAAAACTAGTTACGCCCCACGGTTTCACCCGCATAAGTTTCGATCCCGTTGGAATATCGGGACGAAAAGTCATATGTGTTAATCCTGGTTATAAACTATCTGTGTGCCAAATTTCATCCAAATCCGTTCAGTACTTATAGAGACATCCATACAAACTTTCGCATTTATAAAATTAGTAGGAAGTAGGATAACGCTAAGAAGATGCAGCTGCTGGTATAATCGGAAAGCTAAAGAGTAAAATATGACGCATATTTAGGTAACTTTAGCATACGATTTTTCTTTAATCCTTTAGTTTTGTTGGTACAGGATAAAAACTGTGTCAAAGACAAGATATAATAATATAAGTATCACGTAAATCACAACATCAGTCGCATTCACGTAACGCTACAATTAAATAATAATGCAGTTGACCAACCTTTAATGATCTCCGTGGATGATATGATGACGTCACTCTCATCCATCCTCGCTTTGTAGCACAGCAGTCCTGCTGACTTCCTTATTTTGACAGATTTTGCTTAACTCAGCAGGAACATCTCTATCAGTTGTGCTTTTTTATTATATCATAGTTATTCCGCCATTTTGGGAGGGATACTGGTCTAGTCTAGAGTATCAGAACTGGTAGTTGGTTATTGGGTGTAGAATTGCATCTGAAAAGGAAAAAAAAACTTAAGTTTTTTTTTGTTGATGAAAAAATTATTACGCATGTATACAAAGTGTTTAAATATGATTATGCTGTACATTGTACATGGTTATGTTCAGTAATTGATTGGCTAGGTTATAATAATTAAGTGTACGAGTTAAAAAGGTATTATTAAATCAAAGTAGAACAGTAGTTGATTTAGAACTCATTAACTTGTTATACTATATTTTCTTTTTAAGTGATATGTTTCTTTCTTATCTAGAAAATCGAAAAAGAAAACTTAAAATCAGCTTTATTTCTTTAAATTTTAGAGGCGTGAGACCTACCTATCGACTTATACAAATTTTCTAATGCGGTAAAATTTTTGAGTTTGTATACATATAACTCAGTGGGTCAGCGAGCTATGGAACGGGCTATGCTTGGAGTCTCTCTGAGGGATCGAATCCGCAACGAGGTGATCCGGCAGAGAACCAAGTCGTCCCATAGCTGACAGAATAAGCAAGCTGAAGTGGCAATGGGCCGGCCATATTAGCCGTAGATCCAATGACCGTTAGGGTAGACGTGTTCTTGAGTGGAGACCGCGAATCGGTAAACGTAAGGTAGGACGCCCTCAAGATAGGCAGAGCGACGATCTTCGCAGGATGGCTGGTAGCAGCCGCCGCAGCCGGAGGAGAGTTGCCGAAAATCGAGTTGTATGGCGTGCAACAGGAGAGGCCTATGTCCAGAAGTGGACTGGTATAGGCTGATGATGATGATGTAGGGAGCAATGTTCGGAACTACTGATCCGATTCCGAAAATCTTTTCACTAATGAGAAGCTACAGTACTGCTGAGTGTCATAGAAATGTGTTTTTTTTCCTTACATCGCGGACAAATCATGAGATGTTAAATTATTTGATGAATGACGCAAGGATGCAGCTGGCATAATCGACAAGCTAAATAACCACAGAAACTAGGGAAATCCTATGTAACTCGTAATTCGTCATATAAATCACTCATTGATGAAAAAAAAAGAAAATTCACGGGGAAGTCAGGGGCAGAAGCTTAGTTTCAAATATAAACAATAACATCCTATTACATAAACATTAAATAAAATTATTACAAAATGAAACCAGGTGAATTCCAGGGCCATCTTGGAATAATTCTCAGAAAATGAATGCTTCATTTAACAATTTTAGTGCTGACCTAAGAACAAGTACTTACATACTGCTATTCATCAAATTTTATGTACCAACTGAGTTTATTACTGAGTTACATAATCGTGTACTGTTCTAAGATGTATTGCTAGACGATTGCGCAATAAACTATGGTCATTATATTAATGGGATAATTCAGAATTTATGTGTTTATTATTTTTGAAGTGAAAACTTCTTTAGCGGCGTTGTGCACTTTTGTTGTGATGGGTAAAAAATGTTAAACTCGCGTCAGGACACGTGACCTGATCGAAAATTCGTAAGACGGAGCTCGCGTCAAGACACGTGACCTGATCGAAAATTCGTAAGATGGAGGGAGAGTAGACCGCATTCCAAAATATCAAAAATGCACAACGTTAATATTCAAGTTTTCACTTCTGCTGGCACTCCCGGAGTGCAACCCGTTTTTTATTTTATTTTTTGTTAGGAAAAGGAACTAACCACTATGGAAATTGTTTATAAATGATGATTAAAGTTAAGTGATGTTTAAATTTGTATGGTTAATTCTACATTGTTATCACATACATAATCAGACTATATTGTTCCCATTGCTGGGAGACAGGCTTCCTCTCTGAGGAGAGGGAGTGAGCCATATTCCACCACAACCTTTTCTGAACAACTTGTGTAAATACAGATACTGTATTTGTTTTTTTTTTTTCAATAGCATTGAACTACGGGACTATTCCACAGTTCAGCGCGTCTCTTGGCATTGGCTCTCTCTAACTTTTTCCACTGGTGTCAAGCCAAGAGTTTTAAATAATTTTTATTGTAACAAATAGTCTACTGCTATGTTTTCCAAGACTGGAAAGTGAAAGGCTGGATACCAACATGTAAAACTGAACTACAAGCCAAATAAATACCTTGACAACTCTAAGCTCGTAGTTCATTAAAATGCTACAAGCAGATTGCAAAAAACTGTTTCCCCATAAGGATATAGTGGGAGTAAGTTAAACTCAACTTTTAAGAGCCCATTCCATATACCAGTGCATAGTTAACTTTCCTTAAATGACTATAACTTAGAAAGTGACCCAATCCACTAATTACTAATCAGGTTACTGGTTGTATAATGCAATTTCCTGGCTGTTTATGATCTGTATATATCTAGATTTCTATTAGTAGTAATGAGTTTTAATGTTTTATGGGTTTTAATTTTTTTATTAGCTATTTGATACACACACATCAGCTAATTAGCTGATGTGTGTGTATCAAATAGCTTGAAGCAGTTCAGTGTGGGAGCCGTCGCATCATTTTATGAGTTTTAATTTTTTTATTATCTATTTGATACACACACATCAGCTAATTAGCTGATGTGTGTGTATCAAATAGCTTGAAGCAGTTCAGTGTGGGAGCCGTCGCATCATTTTATGAGTTTAAATTTTTTACATTAAACCCTAATTCTTATTCCAAAATAGAAGTAGCTGTAGTTACTCCTTATAACATCAGCTATCTGCCAGTGAAAGTCCCGTTAAAATCGGCCCAGCCATTTTGAAGATTGACCGAAACAGACATACAATTTTTTTGTTATAAGTACTGTATATATTTTCTTAAGCATTTAGTAAAAAGCTGTAATTTTGATATTACAAACAGATAATTCAATTTTATATATTTGTATGAATATGTATACTTATGTACAGATACTAATAAAAAAACCGATCACCGATCTGTGTCTGTAACCTACTAACACTAGAAGTTAAGAAAAATTGTTACTAACCCTATGGACTCCTGTCTGAAATAAAAGTTTTCTATTCTATTCTATTCTAATAAAACTTGATGAAGTTTTATTCAAAGATTTATTTTAATACCTAGTAGTTTTCATTTAATAAAAAATTACTTGATGAATAATGTAGATATTTCAATGAAAAATATCGATAAAAATAGCCTGCATTCATAAACATTAAGCATCTGTAATAATAAATCCATGGTCAAGGTACTAAAGATACCTACTGACAGGTGACAGCCAAAATAAGTAAGACGGTACAGTCACTGAAAGAGATCAGTAACCAGGGTCATCAGATATAGTTGAATTCTAGTAAGAAACCGATGGATGTTTTCGAATTAAATTTAATTTGATAAGTGTACTTTTTTTTCTATTAATTGAATTACATTTTATTCGAAAACTTCCATTGGTTTCTTAGCAAACTTCCATTGGTTTCTTAGCAAACTTAAACTATATCAGATGACCCTAGTTACTTATCTCCTTTGGTCGTAGTCTCAAGGTCTACAAAACTTAAAGATCATTTTGTATTTATGCATAATGTAAGCTTACACTGTGTGAAGAATAGTGGATGATGGAAAATGATACTGGGGTCAAGATTAATGCTGTCAATATTATTCTGTTGAAAGTATGAGCTGTGGTGGCAAACTCAAATCAAAACTCAAATCATTTAATTCAACTAAACCAATTACAGGCACTTTTGAATTGTCAAAGGGTCGGTCAGTCAGAAAGATGAAGCTAGTTGCCCATTCCAAAGCGTAGGTACCTATGGAGAAGAACGGGCAAGAAACTCCATGGACACTCTTTTAAATCATAAAATTCTTACAAAATATTTGATTACATCATTCGTGTTGAAATTAACCATGTGAGAACGATGTAGAAAAGACGTGCACGTTAAAAGCGTCCGTTATAGAAAACATAAAAACAATTCAGAAATTAAAAATTACAATAAGCCGTGGCAGCTAAGAGATGACCAGTCCCTACTGACCCAGTGGCAACGGCCGCAACTTACAATAATAATAATAATTGTAGGTAGTGGGTTCGAACCCAAGCAGGCACTTTACTCTTTGTAAAATATTTTAATCACCACTGCTCTCAAAATGGTGAAGGAAAACATTGTTAGGATCATCAACAAACCCACGCAGGGCCCGCTTGGTGGATTATGGCCCACTCCCTCTCACAGAGATTAGGCCTGTCCCGGCAGTGGGAACAATATAGGCTGATTAAGACTATAGTAATTATTCCTTGTTACTTCTCTCTCACAGAGGGGGCCTGTGTCCCAGAAGTGGGATTATTATGCTATTCTAATTACTTATTAGATCTGTTAAAATAATTATACCTATTGGAATAGGTGTTGTTAGAGGTAGATGCAATTTATAACAACTGTATACAGATTTAGCTATTGTGTCTCTAGAATTTTGGCCATATCAGGTCACATTCTTGTTTAAAATTAGGATTAATATGTAGGTCTCAACTTATCAGCTTAGAACTACAAAAAACAACAACCGACTCTAATAGAAAACTAATCGAATGATAGCTCAAAAAAAAAACTACAAACTACACTATGACTTTGAGATACAAAAATAATTATAAATACAATGTTACGCACCAGTTTGCACAGTTGAAGAACATCAGGTTTCTTTACTCAGTAGCCTTGATAATTGTCGGAATTCGGTAGTTTGCGCAGCAAACACTCACTATACAACGCCTTCACACTGACTCATGCACACACAATATATGCACAGTTTTTGTACAAATAAACACTTTAACTTATAATTAAACTTGCACAGCATACGTTATCGAAACGACAGGGCTAGTATTTCTCATAATTTCGATCATTGTAATGTTTAGACGACGCAGTTCGTATCGGTGGCTGCCGCGTAGGAGTCTCTTTATTAGACAGCGTGGGTCGATGTCTTTACTCAGATGTAAGGTCAGCTCAGCTCGCACCGAAGCCACGGAGTCTTCACATCACAACATTCTATTTTTGTAGTTCTAATAAGCATACGCCGACAACCGTGGTGTTCATAGGACTGAATTGCACTGTCTATTCGAGTGATAAGATGTAAACAGAAGCACCGGCCGTAACAACAGATCTCAATGGGATTGGTTGAGGCGACACAAGGTCGCGAATTCACGTTTAGCCTGAATGCAATTTAATTCAATTCAGTCCTCTCCATTTAGAGAGTGACGTTTCATTTTATTTTATTCACTGGCGGAGCCGTTGGGAACAAAACGGAAGACAATAAACTCGTTTTCAACTTTACACAGATGATAAATGAATTATTCTGTCAAACGAACAGCGCCACCCAGTATGTCTATTATGAAAACTTTCCGATGCAGTATTATTGGGGACCGAATTGTCTATGATTTTATGTAATGATGCTGAAACTAGATGGCACCACTAGCGTACCAGTTTTCCAAAATGGGATAGACAGATTACTAGTTGCTGAGCACTTTGCAGGTCTACCGGGCAGGGTACCGGAAGACCTCACGCAGTTCTGTCTGCGTAATTTGTCAACTTCTAGCTTTAGAGTAATGTAGTGGGTGACAGTTTTTTGAAGAGTACCATGGGACACTGCGGGGTTTCGTAATTTCCTCCCAAGAGTAGAAATTAATGTATAAGTAGATACTCAATTAAAACAAAGGATTTAAGAAAGCCATTTAATTTTACGAAAATAATGCTCGACATATTTTAGAACAATATAATTGGCGTTAATTACATTAAAATTAGTGGAAGTTATACACGGTACATACAATAACACTATGATGGCTTATTGTTGAGCTGGCTGTTCACAACTTTACATCTGTCGGCGGCGGCCGCCACGGCTCCGATGACTGCTGATCGGAAACCTGGGAAAAAGAAGGAAAATAATATATGAATACATTTTATAATAGAACAAACCCGATGGGATTTCCCATTGGCAAAAATAAGGAACTTCCAAACAATCAAAATCAAAAGTCATTTATTGAAATTACAATCAATCAAGTCAAAATTACATTTATTTTTGTTATGTATTTTCTGTTGTACAATCTATCTATCTATATATTATGTATATAAAATTCAAAGTCCTGACTGACTGACTGACTGAGACATCCACGCACAGCCTAAACCGCTGGTCCTAGAGACATGAAATTTGGAGGGTGTATTCTTCGTGAAGAGTAGGTATCCATTAAGAAAGTGTTTTTCGAAAAGGGGATTGGGGGCTTTCAAAGTTTGTATGGAAGAATTTTAGCGCGCGGTCCGATTTAATCGAAACTCAGTATTTATACCTAAAATTGAAAGGAAATAATAATGTGTATCAGGGTTTTTCGAAAATCTACCCCTAACGGGGTGAAAAGGGGTAGTTAATTTTACAGAAGAGGATTATATTGCGTGGCTTGATTAACTCGAAAATGGGTATAGGTAAATAATCTTTGAGTCAAATTATGGAAACATCCCAAATGATTTTTCAAAATTCCACCCCTGTGGGGGTGAAAAGCGGGGATACAGTTTATATGAAAAATCTTATGCGTTAGGTAATAATCTTGAAAGTTGGCATGAATACTCGCCTAAGTAACGAACAAAGTTTATCAATATTAGTTTCTCAAAACTACCCCTCAAAGGGTAAGGGATATAGGGCTGTTAAAGCTTGTGTGGAAGAATTTGAACGCTCGGTCCGATTAACTCGAAACTCTATTGTGTGTGTACTTAAGACTATAAATAAATAATAACACGTATGAGGCTCTTTCGAAAATCTACCCCTAACGGGGTGAAAAGGGGTAGTTAATTTTACAGAAGAGGATTATAATGCGTGGCTTGATTAACTCGAAAATGGGTATAAATAATCTTTGAGTCATAGGTACAATGGGAACGTACCAAACGCTTTTTTTATAAACAAAGCCTGTCGTGGTAAAACGGGACGAAAAGGTTTATTTATAAAATCGAATTCATTTGATCTATAAACTTTAAAATTAACCCGAATTAAATAAATAAATGATAAAGATCGTAAACATACATCTTCGATATTTTTAGACTAACGTACCTACACGCGGACGAGTGCTATACTATATATTATTATAAATTCTGTCTGTATGTTGCATTTTCACACCTAAACCACTGAACGGATTTCGATAAAATTTGGTAAAGAGATAGATAGCATCCTGGGGAAGGACATACTTTTTATCCTGGTAGCACGTTCCCGTGGAATAATTTCTGACATCCACGCGGGCGAAGCCGCTGGCAGAAGCTAGTAAAGTAAATATAAATAAATAAATAAAAGGCTCCCCCAAAACGCCCGCCCTTCACCGCTTCCTAGTGCTTTAGAAGAAGAAGTTGCGCAACAAATTCCCCAGCAGCTACACCCTACAGCATACAAACTATCATCCCCTATTTAACTCCACTAGGGGATGAATTTAAGAAAATATTTTCCTTGTTAAGTTATCTGTAGGCATACTATACTGGTAATGTCTCTGGCTAAATACATATTTCCGCTAGAAGCAAACGATCAGTTTGATACAGGTTAAATCATTAAAATACTTAAAATAAATTAGTTAAGTACAGGTAAGTTTAACTCTGTTTGCCTTGGTCAGTCCATGGATGGACCACTAGTTCGGAAAGTTATGAGTATGAATGTGGAAGCCTTTAAGAGTAGTCTTAGACTTCCACATTCATACAGACTTTCCTCAAGATATTTTGTTCATTCATCCGCATCACACACAACCGATTTCCTCACAGATTTTCAGTCACCGGTACTACTTTTAGACTCCCTCTTCATGGCTACATACCGTTCTGTTCCAAATGATAAGTCCCGTCAGCGGTGGACCCTGCGGGACTGGTGACGTTATCCTTCAGTACAGCCGGATGGGTGCCGGTCTTCACCATGGCTGCGGACCCTAGCGTGGTCTGTGCAGCCAGCCGGAGCGCCAGGTCCCGGGGTAAGCCACAGCGCACACCACCGTCAGCTAGCGACTCGATCATCATGTAGATCTGGAAAGTGGAATGATTCGTTTAGAATTTAATGGCCAGGACACTCAAATCTGTGTGTTTTTTTCCTAAAAATGATGTTCTTACATGATCTTACCACGATTACGACTTTAAAAAAGAATGTGAGTTTGTTTTGGTGTTTCTATAAACCCGAACCGTGTATGTAGGTAATTTCTTACAGTTACAGACATAAAACCACTCGTATACAATCTAGATTTTGTGAGGCCAGTTACAATACCTACCCTTATACCTAAATAAAGAATCGCTTTTACACCCAGCAATGTATTTAAGTAGGTACCTACTTACTTAGTTAGCTAAGTACCATATTTGAATACTACGTCTTGATACCACAATATACTATTGTATATATTATATTATATACATATATATAATATTATATTATATATATTTATACTATGTTGATGCTCATAAATAACCTAAAATCTGTTAAGTACCTACTTGCGTTACTTAATAATATGTTTTCGCAAGTTTACCCTACAGAATTATATGAATAAATTATAGTTTTAAGACCTTTCAGAGTTAAGTTTTATTATCTTCAATTAATCAAATCTAATGACATGTCAGTTTATGCTTTGTATCTGTGCGGTTAGTTTCAGAAACCATGTAATTGACCAGCCCTACGTTAAATTTGTACTAGAGCACATTCAATGACATAAACTCTGAAGAAGTACTGGTCCTGAATTTCATCACATCTAACTTCCACTTAATAGGCAGTGGTGGCCCAGTGGTATCGGGCCCGATATACGTATAGGTCGTGGGTTCGAACCCATGCAGGCGCTATACTTTGTGTAAATTATTTCATCACCACTGCTCTCAAAACTCAACCAACCCGCTCTGGTCCCACGTGGTAGATTACGCCCACTCTCACTCGAAGAGAGGAGGCCTGTGTCCCAGCAGTGGGAACATTATAGTCTGATTATATAACATCCAGTATCCTATAGCTGACCAAGGCCAGAAAGCCTCCTATTTGACTGGCCATTGACCCTAGTCCTCTATGAATTACATCCAGCTATTTCCACCACGAAAATCTCACCACTTCATACTCACATAAGCTGGCCCACTGCCACTCAACGCAGTGACAGCATCCATTTGATACTCCGGCACCTCATCACAGGTTCCCACGGCCTCGAACAGCTGTGACGTCAGCTTGGCATCGTCAGCGGTGGCGCGGGAGCCCCGGCTGAGGGCTGCAGCTCCGTGCTGGACGAGTGCTGGCGTGTTCGGCATTACCCGAATAACGCGGGCTTCTGAAGGTAGCACCTGGAATGAAGAAAAGAGGTTAAGTCATTATGAAGCCTCTTTCAGAAAAGGCGTTTCGTGATGGTGCAAAGGAGTAAGGGCCGAACGAGAACGAACGGGAACCGCTGCGGCATATCTCCTACGGAGCCCGAAGTCAGCTTACGAGCCACAAGGCCGAACACACCGGTGTACTACCAGTACCTACTAAATCTCCCGCCTGCACTACACCACTAAGGCGCAGGACATCGTGGAGTACGTGCGACAGTTTTATTTTCTGAGTTTGTTGGGAAAGTGACCAATTGAGTTGCTATATAGTTTCAGTGAGATGATTCAAGAAGATAAAATCAAATGGATACGGGCTAATAAAAAATCTTCAATGTACCTATTCCATGCAGTCATTTGAACAATAGTGAATTCAACAATATTCGCGTCTGGATTTAGCATTTTAGTTGCCCATTCCAAAGCGTTAGTACCTATGGAGAAGAACGGGAAATAAACTCCACGGACTTTAACCTTTTGAACGCCAGAGTATAAACGTACCGCCGCGCCGTACCCCTGACGCCAGGCCACTTTTTCTGTCAAATGACCTTCATAAAAATATGGGGGTTTAAAAATAAATAAATAAATCCTTGGACATCATTATTATTATTAGTTTATTCATAAACGATGACTAAAGTTAAGTAACGTTTAAACGTCAAAAATGTATGGTTAAACAGTCGCTAATCACTGCTTAACTTTAAGCAACGTTTATGAATAAAGGGGAGGGATTCCAGTAATGATTTAAATTGTTTATTTCATAATATGGTGCGACGTGTATTTTGTCATATATTTGTGACGTTGGCGTTCAGGGTAAGATTCCGTTTGTCACATATATGTGACAATGGCGTTCAAAAGGTTAATAACCAGAATTAACCTAACAGACCTTTCTTACGACGACGAAATTAGTGTGTAGATACAAATTAGTTAGTGCAAACTAAGTGACGAATTATTATAATACCACGTCGTCACTGTGACGTGATGAATGACGAACCTTTGACTCTTGATGCTCCACACTCCTCAGTTATTTGCCTATGAAACACAATCTTAGGTATCTATATATCTAGTATTAATGGGACTTAACATCTTAAAATAATCTTATCTTTAAAGAAACTGAGATAAGAACTTATCCATTCGTAGTTTAATTAGGTATGTAGAAAATGAAAGTCGAGCCAAAAACCCAAAACGTAGGTGTCAGCTGTTCTGTTCTGTTAGTGCAAATCAACAACAGCGATACGAAATCCTTTAAGTATCGTCTAATAATCTAAGGGATATTATAAATAGCATATCAAATAAATAATCGCCTATCAATACATACTCATCATTTATATTCTTTTTTACATCAAATAACTTACTTCACTACAAATAAACTAAATGTTTAACAAAACTCAAACTGCAGATAATTCGAAATTATACATAAATATGACATTACTCACATTACTCATAATGCAATACAGTTAAATTTATTTTTGTACAAAAATACTACATACATAGCATAAATACTGACTGCACAGCAAATTTTCCATATTTCATAGCAAAATAACTATCCCAGTCGCATAGGGTGTGAACATAAACTTAAGATTAGCCGGCTAAACTTTGGTTTATCTTTGAGAAGCAGCTAAAGTTCGATATCATGTTAGTTTGTGTCGTGATATTCCATCTTTAGCCGGCTAATGTGCACATTAACCGAAATGAAACGGCTTAAAATGAAATCGAAAAAGCTAGGTTAGGTTAGGTTAGAACTGTGACCACATAACGCCAGAAACATTTTGCTTTAGGAAAAATCGCTGTACGCTGCGAAAATAAATTGTAGTGTGTTTAGTGATATTTTGAGTTGAATATTTTGCTGTGCAATCAGTAATATTTTGATGGGAATTCGGAATCTTATTGCATAGAAAAAGGATATTTTTTGATTTGCGTTTAAATACTACCCAAAGTCTAATATAGGTAAAATAGACCTAACATTTAGTAACTTTTAAATATAACAACCTTACTGAGAGCTATATGTTTGAGTCGTTTAGGGTTGAATGAAACACTAGGGCCTTGGGGTCCGAGTGCTCATCGAATTTTTCGGGACATCGCCAAGCGTTTGGTTGACTCTTCACGTGGCCAGAGGGTTGGCCTATTTTTATTTAGCCCAAAGAATCAGCATTGCAATCCAACGTGGTAATGCTGCCAGCATTTTGGGCACTTATCCCATTAACGGACGAATTTTTTGAGGCCCATTGAGCTCCTGCCGTTTTCTTTATTACATCTTGTAAGTATATAATATATATCTACCTATATATAATATAGCTACGCCACTGGTATTTAACATAAAAGCCTAACTAGAATGTTCTTCCAACAAAAGCCTATTATGCAAAAATCTCATCGTGATAACTAAGATGAAGTGAACTTAAGGTGAGCTGTAATTCCACCTGATGCTATGGGATCACTGACCTGTATTATACAAGTACGCTGGACTAAATATACTATAAGAAATGATAGTTGTTTTTTATGCCGATTCAAAGCGAGCAAGCTCGAGCGTCTCAGGAACTAAAATTGACACATTATAGCGCGACCCCTATTAGAGTCAACTCCCCGCACTTCTAGAGTTCGTCGTGTGCCGGCCAGGTTACGTGACTAGTTACGGTTCGGCACAACACTAATGTCGCCCCGCCGCGCGCCGACCGGCCAGTGAGTCACAAGCGCCCAGTAACCGCGCACGCGCTTAGCGTACACAAACTCGTGCGCCTCGCGAGCCTTCCATTTTCATGTTACATAAAGTAATAAGTGTCACACTGTTTTTTCCTATGTACAACATCGTTTTATACCTATATTATACACAGTTTACATGCACAATAGTTGGAGTTTCTTTTGCGTAAAGTACCCCGACTATAACTGGCGTCCCAACGTGCGGCCGTGTTTTTGTGAAAAAACGGTTAAACAAACTTATTTTCGTGTAAGACTGTTATTGTGTATAACAACGTCTGTGTAAAGACTCGAAAAACAGTGTGTGAGTGTCGAAAACAGTGACTTTCTCGGGTTTTCTTCGTGCGGCGTTATATACTCGTTAGGTGCTTCGCCCGCGCCGCCCGCAGATTCGTTACGTTTTGTGCACATAACAACAATTTTAAAGAACTTTTAGCATATCTTGGTGTAATATAGTGACTATACAGTGGATTCAGTGTTACGAACTAGTTCATTCACGTTTTTGTCGTTCTAGTGCCTATTTACTTCCTAGAACAGTCGTGTACCTAGTTCGAAATCCAACGGCCATTTTTTGTGGAACATTCTCGAACACTTGTTTCGTTTACAGTGCCTAGATTTTACGAACTTAATTTTAGTGTTACGTTTAGTCATCCTAGGTTATAGTGCTTTAGTTTAGGTTACCTAGGATAGTCGTATCGCTTTAAGTCGTAACCCTGTGAACATTCGTGTACAGAGTATTGTTTATAGTGACGCTTCGTGCGAGCTAAGACTTTATAGTGTGGGTACTTATGTTAGTTATGATACCTACACTGACTCGCGTCGAACATTAGTGTAAATAATAATAACCTTTGATGTTTAAATAGTGTCTTGTGTACTAAAGACCTAGTTTTAGTTGTATTGTTTGTAGGTTTATAATAAGGTTAGAACATTCGCGTAAGTTTCCGCGAACGTTGTTTACCTACGTACGTAGGTACGCGTTGTGTAAGAACAGTTGTCGAACTTGAGTGACGAAATAGGTTGCCTAGGTACACTGTTACCTATTTGTGGTGCCGGGACATTGTTTAGAGTGCATTAGAAGACATGGTGCTAACACGGTCGCGTAATAATAGTGCTTCACGTGCTACGCAGCAGCCTGTAGACACGTATCCTACGGCTGGTGAGCAGTTGGACGGTACGATGCCGTCTACGTCAGATGGACACGCATTATTCGTTGACGTACGATCGTCGACGCCGCCGCTGGCTGGACCTCCGTCCGCCGGCGCCTCGGCCCCATCACCACCGCCGCTGTATGGGCGTGAGCTGCCTGGCTACTCGCAGATGCCACAGCATGGGCATGCTTCGCCCATCGCCACACCGCAGCCGCCGATGTCCGCACCTATGGTTATGACGGACCAACAACTTATATTCCTCTTGCAAGCTTTACGGTCTCAGCTGCCTACGCAGGGCGCGCAGCCACCGCCGACGATGACTGTGAGTACAAACCTGGCTAATTGTACGGCGAGATTTAATGGTGCTGGTGATGTTATGGCATTCGTGGATGCTGTGCAGATTTATAAAGACTGTGTTGGTGTTCACGACGATATGGCTTTAAGAGGCCTGCCAATGCTGCTCACTGACTTTGCGGCTACCTGGTGGCAAGGCGTTAAGCATTCCGTCACAAGTTGGCAGGAGGCAATCCATTTATTTCGTCAAACATTCGGTCCACGCCTCCCACCTCATAGATTATATAGAGAGATGTTTAGTCGAGAGCAAGGTGATGAACGGACAGATATCTTCGTGTGTAGGGTAAGAGCGCTAATTGCCCAACTACCGCTGCACACGCTACCTGAAAATCCAGTGCAGCTGGATATGGTGTACGGCTTACTCCATAGGAGAATCCGGGAGAGGGTAACAAGGAGCGCCTTCGCTTCGTTCGCCGAGCTGCTACAACAGGCTCGAGTAGTGGAGGATGTGCTAGAAGAAGTTTGCACTGCTGCGCCGACTAAAAGGCACCCTCCTGCATCTGCCGCCCCGCCGCTACCGCCACCGCATGTCACTGGACATGCTACAACGTCATCACCAGCTGGCGCTGTGATGAATAAACTAGAAAAAGCACCGCCAAACAAGGTTAGACCTAGGTGCACATTCTGCAAGATGTTTGGACATGTCAAAGATGACTGTCGCAAACTAGAAAATCGGAATATGGCGACTGTAGAACCGGTCAAGAGCGAACCAGTTGCGACCCCATCGGAGCTGCGCCCGTCCGTAGCGTGCTTCGGATGTGGTGCGCCCGGTGTGATACGGTCGAACTGCACGGTGTGTAAAGGGAAACGCACCGCATCGCCGAACACGATGACCGCATTCCAATCAGTGTCCGTAGATGGAAAAGTGTTAAACCCGCGTGTGCGTCCTATTTTTAAGGTGCAGGTGTTTGGTGCAGTAGGCACAGCGCTACTAGACACGGGCGCGAAGCAGTGCGTTGCTAGCGATAGTTTAACTAGACATTTGCGGGCTAATGGCCAAATATTTAATAGTTGCGAAACAGAGTTAAGATTTGCGGACGGAACCCAACGTTCCCAAACTGTAGAAACCGCTGTGGTAAATGTAAAAGTGCAGGGAGTTGCAATAAGCACTCTCTTTATGGTCTTGCCCGGCGCAACCGATTCCTTACTAGGTATGAATTTTATAGAGGACGCTGGCATGATACTCGATTTCGAGAGGAATCGTTTCTCTTTACGTGCTACAGGCTTTCATGAGCTACAGTATGAACGCGAGGACCGAGTTGCGGTCAGTTCGACGATTGGCCTCCACGAGTGTGAGGGCATTCTCCTATCACTATCTGATAGGGACAAGTTGGCTGCATTATCTGAAATTAACGCTGATATCTTCAATGCAGGGGGAGGACCTACGCCGTTCGCCTTGCATAGGATAGACACAGGTAACGCCGCGCCTATCGCAACCCCTCCTTATCGACTGACTCCTGCTAAGAAGGAGAAGGTAAGAGCTGAAATTGATAAAATGTTGGAACTGGAGGTAATAGAAAAAGCTAATGTAGTGGCAGACACGCTCAGTCGTCCCGTATGCCAGCCGTCGATGGACGATAATCTCGAATCTACCTGCGACCTGTGTCCAGTCTTAGTAGACCTACCTCACCGTAGCTCCGAGGAGTTGCGAGCAGCTCAGCTCGAAGATCCTGAACTTAGGAAGATACTTACGGATTTTGAAGACGGTGATGCCACTACTCGGTGGACAGATCGAGGCTATTATCTGTCAAACGGAGTACTTTTCCGTTTTGATCCAAATTCCGAATCTGAGGAGCCACAGTTGGTAGTACCAGACTCTATGCGCACAGAGATCCTGAAAGAGCTCCATGATGCGCCCACAGCAGGTCATTTGGGCCTGGAGCGCACTCTAACCAAGATCAAAGAAAGATTCTATTTCCCGAATATGCGTCAATACGTAGCGAAGTATCTCAAGGCTTGCGATCTTTGCCAGAAGTTTAAGCCTACCAATCTCAAACCTGCTGGGCTGCTGCAAACCCCTGTCGCCCAACAACGCTTTGAAGTTCTCGCCATGGACTTGTTTGGTCCTCTGCCTGAGGGTAGTAAGGGTGAGAAGTGGATCTTCCTAGTTGAAGATACTGCGAGCAGATGGGTAGAATTGTTCCCGTTGACCGAGGCCAACGCAGATAGTTGCGCCAGGGTACTAATAGAAGAGGTTTTTATGAGATATGGGTTTCCCCGTAGAGTTATCTCAGATAATGGGACACAATTCGTATCAGCGGTGATGCAAAAAGCAATGCACGTTCTGGGTGTTAATCAAAATTTAATTCCAGTTTATCATCCCGAGGCCAACCCCGCTGAACGGAAAAATCGCGAGATGAAGCAGATGTTGGCGATCCTGATAGATCCAGAGCATCGTCGTTGGCCGGAAGTGTTGCCTGCTGTGCGATTCGCATTAAATACGGCTCCTAACCAAGGCCCGGGACACTCTGCCGCCTTTTTAACGTTTGCGCGCGAGTTCAGGTCTCCGGTGGACGTAGCCCACGACTTGCGAGCGGTCATAGATCAAGAAAACTACGTACCCCAAATCACGCCATATTTACGGGATTTCGTACACCGGCTGCAAGAGGTGAAGTGGCGAGTCGAACGCCAACAGGACATTCGCAAGGATGCAGCGGACAAAAACCGCCGTCCTGGAACTAAGTTTCAGGAGGGTGACCTCGTACTCGTGGCTAGCCATCGACTTAGTCAAGCCGCGAAAGGCTTCACCAGCAAGTTTGCCCCGAGACGAGAGGGTCCATATCGTATTAGTAAAGTTGTTTCCGCAACTACTTACGAGGTTGTAGATAAAGAGAGCGAACCTCGAGGGAAGTATCATGCCAGTCTTCTAACACCGTATGTAGGCGATTCGGACGTTGTCGTCCATGGTAGAAAGAAGGGCAGACCCTGTAAGCTATCGGTTGCCAAGCCAGCTCCAGAGCCTTCAGCCGACTTGGAGGGGGAGGATATAGCGCGACCCCTATTAGAGTCAACTCCCCGCACTTCTAGAGTTCGTCGTGTGCCGGCCAGGTTACGTGACTAGTTACGGTTCGGCACAACACTAATGTCGCCCCGCCGCGCGCCGACCGGCCAGTGAGTCACAAGCGCCCAGTAACCGCGCACGCGCTTAGCGTACACAAACTCGTGCGCCTCGCGAGCCTTCCATTTTCATGTTACATAAAGTAATAAGTGTCACACTGTTTTTTCCTATGTACAACATCGTTTTATACCTATATTATACACAGTTTACATGCACAATAGTTGGAGTTTCTTTTGCGTAAAGTACCCCGACTATAACATTGCATTGCCGCGGATGGCCGTCGTTTTGTTTTGGTACAACGTCTCTAATGATTTAGGTCTAAATCGCGGAATAAGACTTTTTTTTGTATTTTGTGTTTACTACGACATATTTAGAACATTTTTATCATGAGAGGTATGCGCATATTGTAACACTCGCTATCAAAAACATTAGTTCCACAGACGCTCACGTTGCTGTCAGCGCCAAAATGGCGAAAATCAAACGTCTCCATTTTATCATCGATGGTATGAAGTCCAGCGTACTTGTTTAATATAGTGTATGGCATTGATACACGCCAGCTCACTTCGCCTAAGTTTTACAGTGAGATGTTTACTGAATTGCACGAAAGTAGTTAGTTACCATAATACATGGCATTTACCTATAATAACAACTTACTGATATTGTTTTAACTTTAATCACCTCTAATGATTAGTAGGTATTGTCGTTTGTAACTCACGTTTTAAAGTGTGTTGATTACCTACTTATCTTATCGGCGATCGATTGTCAACTATAAACACCATATTTTAAACTAAGATTATAACAATCGTACATAAGCTTTCTAAGTACCTACGCATTCATAAGGAAGTTGACAACTATTGTATTGATAAAAACAATGAAATTACGTAAACCTTATTTACAATAAACAATGTTTGTATACCATAGCCATATTGACTATATTAAAATAACGATTTAAAAAGGTAAATGGTGGAATGCACAAATATATTGAGCTTGAATAGGTATCAGACAAAGCAACATGAAGCCCTGCGGGGTAATTACGTAACACACTATCAGTACCTACCAATGGTTTTCATTTTGACAGTTCAACAACATTCATTGCGTTATTTAAGTTTTTGAGCCCTTGCTATTGCTAGTGTGTTACGCAAACGCAATAGGGTAGATGCCTGGGTAAAAAATAATAATTATATTTAGTCCGTCAGTTAGATTATCGAAAAATAATGGACACGTATTTTTTCTTTTGTCAATCAAACAAAAAATGACAAAGATAAAGCGCGTCTAAATATGGGAGTGGGAGGTCGTGACGTCACGCGGAACTTTAACAGGCGATATCTTCATCATTTTTTATATAGGTAATTGACAAAAGAAAAAATACGGGTCCAATATTTTTTAGGCATCTAGCCTATTACCCCGCTGTTTGATATTCAGAGTTATAGCTCAATCAACCTTTTAGTTTGGCCTTAGAAACATAGTGACTCGATCAAGAAAATAGGTAGTACTTATGTAGGTAAGTATAGCTAATACAAAACTAAAATATTCACAGGTAAGTTATGGAGGAAAATTTATTTCTATACACGATACCTACACGTGTTTCTGACTGGTCTATTACTAAATCCATCAAACCGCAATTGCTTTACCTACAGTTTAACACAGTCAGTCGGCAGAGTCATCAGTCACCAGGATCAGTAGAATTACCTAATATACTTAGGTAATTCATGCACGTCTTAAAGGCGTGATGTTAAATATTGGCTAGTAAATGCACAGACGCGAGCACATCAAGCTACCCGAAACTGTCAATTTTTCCAATCAATATTGAACATATTGCTTTATCGATAAAGTTGAAAATCTATTAATTAAAGAAAGACAGATTGTAGTAGCTTGATGTGCTGGCGTCTGTACCTACTATTTAATAGAAATAAAGTTACATCAATGTTCCGTTTCCTTAGAGAAAGAAGTTGCAAGACATTAAAATACGATGCTCCTTTAGATTGATTCGTAAGTAAGTACTTAAGGGGGATGCGTTAAGGTAGCCTGCGAAATTCAAATTTACTTACGTTTCTTACAATTTGCAGCTCAGTGCCAGGTTGTGCGTTGATCTAAATATGATTCGCAGGCTACCCTGACGCTTTCGCCTTAACAGACAAATTCCAAAAGGCATCGATCAAGAATTCAAGACTCGACAAAACACCAACTTCAAAATGCACGCCTACATCCGCAAAGTCATCTCCACAAATAATTGTAATATTACGAAAACTTCTTAAAACGTTACCTTCTCAATAGCAGCAGTAGAAACTCCCATGGCGACAGATATGAACAGTTTGTTCTTCGACGCCTGCAGGTCCTTGACCTCCTTCAGGACTGGCACCACCACGTCAGGCTTCACTGATACTATCACCACTTCTGACCTCTCAACCACTGGTTTGTTCTCGTACACTGCCATCGCTCCGAGTTTCTAGGGAAAAATTAAGGATGAGTTTTGAAATTAACTTTATAACTCTTCAGTCTTTCTAAATCTGTTCTTTCATAGTCATAAGTCACTAGAATTTAAAACTATCCCAAGTAACATGGGACTAGGGCAGGAAGATGATGATCATGATCAAGTCATTATATTTTTCTAGAAATGTTCAGTCGGTCGGGACTTTAGAATGGGTCGAACTAATAACAATGAGACTATAAAGGAGACACAGGGGAGGGAGATATAAAGGAGAATATAAAGGAGATATCTATCGATGCAAAATATCTATCTAAATGGCAAAACTATTGCTATTAACCAAAATTAACAGAAACCGCGTCATTTGTCGATAGGTTGAATAAATTATGAAGTATTCTTCTGTTATGCACGAACCGTTTACACCATCTTAGGCGATTTAAAACTTACATAATTCTACTAGTAACCATGCACAATCGCATTAGCATCGAGAAAAGTTATAAGCCTTACGCCCGATGGGATCTCCAATTTTCGAGCTCGCTCCGCTCGCTCTTGTATTCTCTTAGTAATATATCACAATGACAGCTGAATCTGAACTCTGATTTTTAATTTGCTAGACTAATATGACAGCTGCGATAGACCTATTATGGTCAAATGCTCGGCAATTTTTATATGTTAGCTGTTAACATATAGAAATTGCCAGGCACACTCTAGCGAATCACACAATGTGGGTACACAACTTAACGATACGGAACGCGAGACAGTTTCTAAGCACATGTTGTCCGTACGATGTCCAATGTTTCGATGATGTATGTTTTTATTAAATCTTAGGGGATTTATATATTTTATAGCGTGGAAGAGGCCTATGTCCAGCATTGGACTGCGACAGGCTGAGTTAATGAATGTAAGTAAGTAGATGTTCTTATATGAGGGAACTGAAAATTAGGGACTTACCTCTCTAAAATTAGTATTTACAAATATGAGTTTATGAAAAATATAAAGTTTTTTATAACTTAATTACTATTAAAATAAAGTTGATATTTGTTTAACTTGAAATATCATTGAATAGACTATAAGTATTTTTGTACCAAATACGCATAAAGTTATCTTCTTCAAAGATCATGCGTTATTTTACATCGTCACAAAAAACACGTAATTCCTTATCAACATGGCAATAACCACAAAGTCAAGGCCTTTTGCGATGGCTCAATGAGTTTCGATTTAAACTATGTATTCGTTCATAATGTGTTGTGTGTATGATTTATATTGTGTTATGTCTAAGTGATCCGTCATGGTAATAGTGTTTAAACATAGCGAATAATGCACGTCTATGTAGCTCAAATTGATTTGTTCTGTAGTGTTCTAGATTTAGGTCTAATAAACACACTTTTTTATTTTCTCCTTTGTCTCTAATTTTCATTTATCAATGTCATGCATACCTGAGGGGTAATTCTCGTAATTTTAAGAACGTTCACAGTCTAATCTCAGTCTCAAAAATACCTCTAATTTTTCCACATATTTGACAAGGTTTTGACATTGATTGTCGCTGAGATGAGATAGCGACTAGATTTTAAACGTTTTTACTAATTACGCGAATTGGCCTTCTGTTATTTGCATGGTTACTGAAATGCCAATTTTAGTTTAGGTGTTAATTAATTTAAATTGTGACAGTGCTGTTGGTGTGTCGATGGCAAAAATAGATAAAATAAACATATTTTTAATATGTTTGGCCCAAAATTCAGCAACGCGGATACCATTAGCTGATGCGGCCATTAGTTCCTCATGTGTGCAGGTGACAGGGCATGCGGTGCAAGATGGGAGGTGAGCCATTGTCAGAGGAGAGACACCGCATACACACCAGAGGTTTGAGCCTTTCATGAACCCCCATCCAGCCATGTGCTTGTAGCGGTATCTACAACGCCACCACGCAAATCCTGCATCTCGCAAGTAGAGTTTACCATGCAATTAGCATAGATACAATTTCCCAATATCAATCATTGGGCAATTGCCCGCCAGACATAACACCCGTCTGGTTGGAGGATCCTCCCTTTTCAATGGAGGATGAGTGAACTTTACACCCTGTTCCTCATACCTCCAAATGCTTATTCTAAATGAATGCATCAATCATCTGAATGCATAAGAATGGCCGACTATATTATTTGCTATTTATCTTTTGTCTTTTGCTAGCGGAAAACATCGTTAGCAACAACGTGTTTACTCTTATTGACGGACCAGTAAATGTCATCATTGTTGAGGAATATCGTCCCTGACAATGGAGGGTAGAGGTACCCTACATAGTCCTGACAGCTCTTGAACGTCATTAGGTGTGCTGATCGCGTTCAGTTTAATTGGTGAAATTCGTTCTTAGTGTTGTTTTGGATACAAATAAGTATATAGCATTTGTCGTTTCAAGAAAGGCGCGGAGAGGTAGCTTAATAAATGTGGTATCATCTTCATAGGTCAGCCATAAGAGTAGGGGAAGACCAAAGAAACGATAGATGGACGGACTGTGTGAATGATGATATGGTTAGAAGGGAGTGACTACCGAGATGACGACTAATAGAGAAGTATGGAAGAAAAGACATGTTGCGCCGATCTGGAGTAAATTGGGATAAAGGCAGGAAAATGATGATGATATGATGATCTTCACAGGTCAGCCTACCAAGCGCTGTTTACTCTGTCAGAATTCAGCTTGAATTCATTACATTTTTGTTCAGTTCCAAACTGATTTTTAACATGACCTACACAATATTTCCTACAGGCTAAATATTAATAACATTATTCATTCATAGGAAGATTATATCAATCCAAGCTGAGTACTCTATTGAGTGCTAAAGTACATCATTCTATGGTATGATTAACGATAGCACTATCTTTCTATTCATGGAGAGCAATTTAGCGGGTTATATAGCAATTCGCATATTATGGTCCTGGAAATAATCGTAAAGTTTTAATGTATCTATAAGTAATGTAAGTAAAGTAGTCTGTTTTTGTTTTATGTGTGTACATACATAAATGGTAAATAAATAAATAATAAATCCCGCAATGTTTAAAGACTAAACTCTTCAACCTGTGCGTCCTGCCCGTTGACATATGGTGCCGAAACGTGGACGGTGCGCTATTTAACTGGGCTATGCTCAGAATTTTTTTGAAGGATATTAATATCTGAAATGAAATTATCCGGAAAATATCTGGAGTTACCGACATAGCTTGTAGAGTAAGCAAGCTGAAGTGGCAGTGGGCTGGCCATGTTTGTCGAAGGACCGATAGCCGGTGGAGCGAGAGAAGTGGAGACCGCGTAACGGCAAGCGTAGCGTGGGACGTCCCCCAGCTAGATAGACCGAAGACCTTTAGAAGGTGGCTGGGACAGACTGGATGCGGAAGGCGGAAGACAGGGTGTCGTGGCGCAGCCTGGGACAGGCCTATGGCCAGCAGTGGCAGTGCGACAGGCTGAGTTAATTAATGTAAGTAGATGTTCTTATATGAGGGAACTGAAAATTAGGTACAGACATCTCTAAAATTATCCTTATTGAGTCACATCAATGGAATTATTTGAAAGCGTGGTTTTTTATTTACAATTTTTGTTTAGTGGAACATTGTATAGGTACCATGATGAATTGATGATCCATCCTTTGGTTAAATGACAGGAAAAATGCTTGTATGACTTTCCTGCCTACAGTTATTTATTATCAAACCCATATTTTTCCAAAACAGTAGGTAGCTTTAATGATTTGTTGACGGTTTAGATTTACCTTAAATGCCTCAGCACTGACGACATCAGCTGGATGGACACTCGCTGTGATTTCATCGGGTTTAGCCAAACCTGCGAAAATTAGGTTAAAATTATATTTGTCATGGATATCGTTCCTTTACCTACCTACTCGTACTAGTAAGTCTTTATATTCATTAAAAACATGTGTGTTATTAAGGTTGTGGTTAATAATTCTGTGTCAAAACAACCTGTTGTTTTAGATACCTAGCATTCATCATCCTCCACCTGATTTCACCCACTGTTCACATACCTATACCTCTTTTTGCTTGGGTAATCCATACGCTCCTGTACCAGCCTTGAGGCTCATTCTACCCGCGAGGGTATTTTTGTTACCCGCTTATATCCTCCTCATACCTTATATTGCACATTTAATTTTAGCTGCAAGGTAATGTCGTACACACTTCCAATGGCCATGCCTTTCATTTTGAGAATTAAACAACATTCATTGCGTTAATTACATTGTTGAGCAGACGATTTTTTCAAACATACCTATTATGTATGTTTTGATTTTCCTTAAATCGTCTGCTCAACAATGTAAGTAACGTAACGCAATGAATGTTGTTGTAATATCAAAATATCTTCTTTCTTTCATTGATTGCCAAAGTGTCGGCTGATGGTTTTAACGCGTGGATATTTACCATCATCAGACGACAGATAAACAGATTCCAGCAACCTCTCTCATGATGACAGATCTTCTCTGCTGATCCGTTATATTGATTATCCTAGGCACCTAGATTATTATATTATTTTTGCCAGTATATCATCAAGGATAAAATGTTCCAATAGGAGTAGCTCGACATCTCTCTCGCTCGGGGTCTCAACTTTTTTTTAAACCACAGATATTATCATAATGTCTACGTGATTTCATGAAAATTTCCGTTCAAACATAAGTAGGTAACTAGGTTCTTTTAATCATAAGCTATGTATAAACTTACAACTTATTTATTTTATAATTAAAATAATAATCTCGTCACTAAAATAGACAACGTTGCGTCACATCTTCATTTAATTAAAGTGTTGTGAAATATCGTTATAATTTAAGAGTCAACACAGATAAAGGATGAAGATCATATAATATGAGATTGATAATATACCTACCTAAAAGTCAATGCCCATTTAATTAACAAGCAGCTGATTAAACACAACAGTGAATTAAATGATTAAGACGAAGACAATTTCAGGCTTGTTAGAAATGTTTTCAAAGAAAATTTAAACGAAACGCAACTAAGTATAGTATTTACTAATTCTTAGCCGAAACAAGTACTAAAACAACAGATGTTATTACAACAGTTATTATTAAATTTAAAAAATAGCGTCGAGTCATCTTGACATCTCTCTCCCTTGATTTTATATATATAGATATTATACTAATAGTATGTATGTGTATATAACCTATTTATGTACACAGTTTAAAGAGGTTTTTTTATCATTGTCCCTCTCAACCAAAGCACTTGCCATCTAATCTCTTCACCACCCTTGGTTGACTGGTAGAGGGTGCCTATAAGGCATTAAGTCGCCTTTGTACCTTTTTGTGCGAATAGTTTAAATAGATAAATAAAACAACCCTTGTATATACTACTCGCCAATCAGTTTCTCAACAAAATGATTGGCAAGAAGATGGTTCACACAGAGGTAAATCAACAAATACTTTGCACTTTCTAGTCCAAGTAATTTCGCGGCGACACTGCTCTTGAAGGATCATAGATCAAGTAGATCTAATCATCTAAGAGTCAGAGTCTTTTTGTCCCAGTCATGACGTGCAGCTGACGATTATTTCTGCTGTTTTCGTGATGATAGATCTATTAACTTATTTATTTTTTACTATCTATTTTTATATATGCACGTGTTTCTGTGACAGTTTAACTAATTTTCCTTATTTCTTTCTTTTCTTTTTAATTCCAAACTCTTTCATAATGTTTATGTTTCGAAGGACTTGACTTGTTATTTTTTTTTATGTTTATGTTCACCGCAAAGAAACGTATTTTCTTTCATTCTTTCTTTCTTTCTTAAGCCGACACCGTCACATCAACATTAATTTGCATGGCAACTACATATTTTAGATACGCAGAGTCTGCTTATAACCTAACCAAGAGCAAATAAAATGTCAGTATCCCACCGAGTCATTGCCATCTGACCTCCAAAACGGCCAAAAGTTCTCCAAAATACAAGGCAACATCTTATGTGATTCTTTGTATTGATGATTTTAACCCTTTTTGAGCCGAGATGAGAACATCTGACAGAGAAACTGTAGAGTAACTGTAGAAAGAGTTTGTTTGGGTAGGTTACCCAAACAAACTCAAATATGTGTGCGCAGTTGGTGATATAAAGACTACAAACAGCATAGAACACCTGAATGGTCTCATCAAAGGCTCTAAAGCCCTTCTATTAATATATTTTACAGCTCATTATGTCGTAGTTAACACACTGTAAAATAACTTAGTTACTGAATTGTTAGAAACAATATTTACCGGCTGAGATAAAGCCGTTGGCCAAGGCAAAGGCCAATCTGCCGCCGCCAATGAAACCAATCTTCATTATTGCGCCTACTGGAACAAAAAAATAAAAAATAGTTAGTAACGTGTTAGTGAGACACATGCAGTTCGAGTATTGGAAATATAACGTTTAAGGGAAAAGTTACAAAATTATTGACTTCCCTAGAACTAGTGCGTAGAAATGGATGATGATCGTGTTATTGACCGTGTCCATAATAAATATAATAATAAATGAACACAAAGCACAGAACTGGTGGAAGTGGCGGTGCTTAAGGAGGCTTTAGCCGAAGCTATGTCCAACTGTGGACGTCTTTCGGCTGAAATGATGATGATATAAATGGTAGAAGAGGAAAGTATTTATTTCTAAGAGTTTTTGATGTTTTTGATTGATGTAAAGTAGGAGACATTAGCCATAATAGATCATCTTGGTAGGAATTTACGTTGATCCGAACAATTATGAAGTGGTTCTTTTTTAAACAAACATTTTACAATTTTGGTTTCTTTTGAAATCAAACTATGTATATGTATTTTTTAATTAACTTCCTTATTTATTTCTCTGAAAAACGCAAATTGTAATGAATTTCGTTGCAAGAAATTAACAAATGTAAAGAAGACTCAAATTCTTCAATGGAACCTAACCAAAATGTTGGCGAAACCAGCCCAAAAAACTAGAAATGGAACTAAAATTAGAAATTCGCCAAAAGAACGAACTAAAACTAGAACTTATCATTACGAAACTCACGTTGTCTGACGTAAAAAAAACTGGCAAAAATATGGAAAATCTTCCGTCCACGAGTGTCAAATGCAAGGCACAGCTGCCGACTGAGCTCTGAGCTAAGGGGTTACGTGTTATCACTCTTATCACATCACTTATCGACGCAAACACTGCGATCAATACATATATGGACGCAGCGCTTCAACTTAACTCATTCCTATTGTGATCTAAATTGGAGTTTGTATTGTAATACATAAATTCCTTCAGTTGAAGTATTTAAATTCCTCATTTTTCTAACTAATTTCTATCACACAATTGGATAGTAGGTACTTGTTGAAACTAATCTTTCTTATCGTAACTAAGGTTATCTAGGAAGGCGACCATGAACATGACTGAAAATGGCTCGCCCTTGAAAAGCAAATCCGTAACCTGAACTTCACTGGCCTTTGACCTAGATGACCTCCAACAGCCTAAGAAACGATGGCATAATTTTATCATCAGGCAGGGTGGCCTGAAAGAGTTTGAAGATATTAAGTACATCGTAGGAGGTGATGATAGCGAACGTAGTAGCGAATAAGGCCTGTCAGGGGTCCGGGGCCCGCAAAATTAAATGCATATGCATGTATGCAGAAAAGTTTGCGGAATAGGAGAATGTAGAATATAAGAGCAAGCGAAGCGAACTCGAAATTTGTAGCACGCTTCCTCGGAAAGGTCAGGTTTCTTTTGAACATTCATACAGAAACAGGAGATAATTTACCGACTTATACAAAAAAGTTAGAACATTATATCAATATAGGATGCTAAAGTGAGCGAAGCGAGGTCGAAAATCTTTGCACTTTGTTAATGGGAAAATTTTCTTTTGGACATTTATATACAGAAATAGAAATTACTTTGTCAATCAATGCGGAAAAGTTTTAGAATGTAGAATTTTAGCACCCCGTACCGGATAGGTAAGATTTTCTTTTGACTATTCATACACAAATAAATGATGAAATGTCATTGTGATCTAATCGATGATCTTAGAGTATCTTAAAGGAATATGGGAATCTTAGAGCAATACGAAAACTGGAATCAATTTTATTTGTTTGCAAATTTTGACGTTCGAAAGTGCTTTTTGTTCTATTTGAAATTATAAATGAATTGACTTTGATGTAGATGAGTGGATATTGTCTAGTCTATAATTTATTTGGATAAGTAGTTGAATCGTTGGGGGTGTCCAACAAGTTACCTGGCTTTTTATAGATCCTTTCTAAAAAGTTATTGTTCATTGGTTAGAACGTATTTTTTTTAACCGACTTCTAAAAAAAGGAGGAGGTTCTCAATTCGGATGTTTGTATTTTTTTTTTGTTTGTTTGCGCATTACTCCGTCGCTTGCCAACCAATTTGAAAAATGTTTTTTTTGTTGGAAAGGGTATACCTACTTTGCAAATGGTCCCATAAAAATATTATCAAAATTGGACAAGCGGTTTTTGAAAAATCAATAAAAAAATATCACAACAAAAAAATGAAAAATAAAAACTATTTTGGAAGTCGGTGTCTTTGTTTTTTGTATTTCCGTTTTCGCCACCGACTTCCGAAATTAAAGTTATTTTTCACTTCGTAGTGTTTTTATGGAAGTTGGTTGTACTTTTTTTTGTAAAAAAGTTTTTATTTTTTACAATTGGCAGTGATTTGTTATGATAGCCACGAGTGGCAAGAGTGACCAAGACCAAGTGGTAAATTAGTTCAATTGCTTGTTAACTCTGGTTTTCTAAAGAACTGTTTATATTGATGGCCTTCGATTGGAATCGAAGCATGGTTATTTATAGGTGTTACGTTTTCATTGCAGACTGTGGACTGTGCATTGTTTGTGTCTCTTGCAGCATGGGCTGGAGGATTCGCTTCTCTGAGTTCAGTAGGTAATCTTGAAGTCAAATTCTGAACAAGTACCCTAATAGCGTGACACACTGTCAATCTCAATCTGAATCATTTTGAAAGATCCATTGCTTCATAATCATGTCCGAAAAATTAGTCTGTTCGAAAACGTAAATAACGCAATGAATGTTGTCGAACTGTTAAAATGAGAACTATTGAACTACTGATAGTGAGTTACGCAATTACCCCGCAGGCTGCTTGTTTTAGAAATTATAGAAACTGAAGTCTGTAACGTATTATAGTGAGACATAAGCCCTTTTTTTTGTGGATGGGAAATCATCAAATGACCCCTCCCGCTCTGGGTGGACCGGAAGGGAGTGTCAGACTCTTACTGACTAAAACCTACCGGTGTTCCTTCCTTAGCCCTTTCTGTTCCAGGGCAGCGGTACCCCTTTCGGACGATCCCGCTACCCAGACATAAGCCCTTATAGTATAGGTAGATGCTACTCGTATGTCTGGCTGTTATCTACGTATAGTCAACACAAACCTGTATAGCGATTAGAGTTATGCAATTGCCCGGTGTTAAAGATTACAAACGGAGCTATGACTGTTAGAAGCTAACAAGTACTTAGGTACCTATAAGAACCATAGTGTCCATAGTGCAATACCGACATCCTATTATGAGTAAAGGGTAGCAAGGACATCTACGCGCAAAGTGAAACAATGAATTCAGCACATGATTCTATGACCCCCTAGCGTAGAATTTTTTGTCGGTTATTAACATATAAAAGTCTGCTGTTTCATAAATAAGTGCAACACCTACGCGGTCATAATGCATGGAGCAGCAATTTTTTTTTTTAATGTACAGACGCCAGCTCATTCAGCTACCCGAAACTGTCAAATTTTCCCAATCAACCTCGACCCTAATGCCTTAGCGATAAAGTTGAAAATCTATTAAAGAAATTTGACAGATTGTAGTAGCTTGATTTGCTAGCGTCTGTACTACGAAACATTTTTATCCTAAAGGGTCTAGAGTCTAGAATCATAATTATGCTGAATTCATGGTTACAGTTTCTGCACTAGTTATATGTTTTCCTGTTAACCTGCCTGTTATCTAGGTACGTTTAGTCAACTCAAAGCTGCATAGCTAGTTATGCAATTGGCTGATGTTAAAGATCACAAACAGAGCAATGACTGTTAAAGGCTAACAAGTAGGTACATTGTTTATACAAACCACAGTGCAGTGCCGACATCTAGGACAAAATTGTACAGACGCCAGCACATCAAGCTACTACATTCAGTCAAATTTATTTAATAGATTATCAACTTTATCGCTAAAACATTAAGGTTCAAGGTTGATTGGGAAAATTTGACAGTTTCGGGGAGCTTGGTGGTTGGTTGGTTAGGACTGAAATTTTTTTGTGAAAAAAACCAAATAAATTAGAGATTTTTTATGTATTTTGTTTTCCATTCTACTCTTACACACGTTGTCTACATCTCTTTATATCTACTCTCCTATCGCAGGTATGCTGGAAGAGATTTCTTTAAAAATAAGCATCACATTTGTACGTATTTTTCTGTTCTTTTTTTCTTGTCGGTTTTTATGTAGGATGTATAATTTTTTAGTAACAGGCCAAACTTTTTAGCCTTCAGACGACAACAGATAATTCGAAAAGAAAATTATATGAAAAAGAAGGCTATAAGTCGTTATGATAGAACTTCCCTTGGCCAAAAATTCGGAGCGCTAAATTGTTACATCTACTTTGTGTCTTTATTTTTAATAAATCTGTTATGCATTCATAATATTTATGTAAAGTGTTCAAACGATTACAATATTAGCAATACTGTCGATAACGAACAAACAAAGTACCTGGACTCTATGGTAAATATTGTCTATTGGCTCAATTAGCCCGTCGCATTCAGCCTTGTGGATAGTTTACCGTGCAACTGATGACATAAACGATTGCAAACGACTTATTTGTTTTATTCCACAAACATTATATATGCTTTGAACTACATGGATATGTTTTATTACTTCTAAGGCTGATTTTTCCAATGCCAGATAATTTTATTCCATACAAAATCTGTTCAAATTCCACGAATAAAAATTATCTGTCGCTTGAAAAATCAGCCCTTAGTTAAGAATTTGTAATATTATAAAGTTGTTAACTAAACGGTTTTAATTCAGTTTTAATTGGTAGTAGGTAACATTAATTAATTTTGCTCTCAAAACTCTTCTGGTTCATAGAAAAGTGCAATACCTACGCGGTCAAAACGTATGGAACAGCTATATTTTTTTTTAATAACCGACGAAAAATTTGGCGCTATGGGGTCTAAACTCATGTGCTGAATTCATGGTTACAATTTACGCGTCGATGTCCCTGCCACCCTGTATTTCCCTACATTTTACTTCCCGTGTTATCGTGATGCCGTGATGTGAACGTGGACGTCCACGACAATATCGTCACGTTCTTCTTCCTAGTGTTGCTGGCACAACAGTTATTTAAATTTTGTTGGCCCAAAACTTCGCCACTTCCACGGCGTTATCGGTGGCAGCGCAGGCCGTCACTTTGGCTGCATGTTTTGGGACAGGATAGAAGATGCAGCACAGTGTGACACAGCTCCACATCACATCGTCACGTTAGAAAGAAGATAAAAGCCCACAAAAGTTATAAGCTTCGAAGTTACAATAATTCTTATTTATTTTGTTCTATAATACTTATTTATTTCGTGCAGGTACCAGTTAGTGAAAGCTCCTGCCAATGGGCCACAGACCGTTAAAATACCTGACAGATCGCATAGACATAATTTCATTCGCAGCACATTATTTTCGTATATATGTATTTGAACGCACTCTGCGTGCTAACTAATTGCTATTCAAACACGCCAGAGTTTTAAAACAAAAGAGCGTCGATCTAATTTTAAGACATTCAAGGGCTTGAGACGGTTACATTTGATTTGCTTTTGTTTTTATCTCCAATGTATTTCCATTAGGAATTTCTCAGTAGGAGCCCGGAGTCTGCACACTAATACGCAATCTGAATCATTTTGAAGAATATTACATATCCATCGCTTCACGCGTTCGAATATCCTGTAATGGTACATCTAAGTAGATAAATAAATAAAAATAATTGGCAGAATGTGGAAGGTTTACTACAGGTACACCTCTGCCTAATTCATCGGGGATTACTGGCGTGACGTTACATTACGTATGTATTTCTACCTTCTAAGCCCCATTGATAACGTTATTTGTACAAGACTGCTACCTACTTTAAATTGTCTCCTAATAAATATAATTATCTCGTATCTCGTCGCCATTGGACCTTGATCAGGCGTCATCTAACAGCGTCATGCACTGTTCTGACATAATATCAAGTAGGTAGAATAAACAAGATGCATATTGTATCGATTTACATAACTTATTATTAGATTGTGGTAAACAAAGGAGTATTTTCTTCTATTTTTTTAGTAACTGCTCTACGTTTTTGTAAAAAGGTTCCATAATACCTATACCAAATTAAGATATGTGTAGTGGATCCTTCCTAAATGAATAAATTGTGCCGTTTGATCGAGCCGTAGCATCACTTTCAAGCAAAACTGTGATAAACTGCTTTTTATAAACGGTTTTATTTAAAGTTTCTACCATAATTATTTATACCAAATTAAGGTAAACGTAGTGGCAGTAATAAATAAATTGTGACATTGAGCCACAGCTTTAAAACTATGGTAGGTAATGGAAATGCTCTCTAATTAGTCACTATGGAAGACTTAACCTTTCTTAAATATATTTTTTACCATCCCAGTCATGAAATATCTTACGGTAACTTTACATTGTCTATTTCAGATAAAGTTTAATTAAAGAAAATATACGTATACTGAGGAATTTTGCTTGTCTTGTGGAAATTTTTCAAAATAACTTCATTGAGTAAGTTTTCACAATTAAGTACTTAGGTATTTACATAATTATATTTTATAGTGAAGGCCTTTGCCCAGAAGTAGGACAGGTAGGCGAGTAAAAAAAAAAAATTATACTTTCAATTCCAAAGAATTAAGATTCGCAATTATTTCCGCAAAAAACCTATCTTATCGAAACATTACGGAAATTGTTGAAAAATCTATTCAATTGTATTTTTCTATTTTCAAACCAGTACCTACATCGTTTCAATTTCTTAGTTGCAATTAATTCAAACATTTTAGGGATCTTTGTTCACGACTGTTCAAAAACGTTAAAATATTATTTATTTTAAAAATGAAACAAATCTGAACTATGGCAGCGCACCAAAAAAAAAAAAAATACAACTTACCTGACATCATTTTTGCTAATTTTCCAAATTAACTATTTAAAAAACAAATGCCTCTGACTATAAAAAGACACCACACTCCAAGCTCGTTCACTCCTAATTTATTTAGCACCACTGCAGTTATTATCCTACTATTAATTATTATTTAAAATAATAACAATAAACGATGTATTTATTGTGAGGCGTTGTAATCATGGCGCGTGCATTTGTAACTAAACACACGCATTGCCCGGGCGAGTCTAATGCGATACAAGGTACGGACAGGGTAAATATCATTTGAGGATAAATCAAATATTATTTATTAATGATATATCGCCACTCATTAATTTTGGAATTATGATAAATAATTGTTTAGTTGTCCTGTCTGTTGTGAACTCTATTTTTTTATTTTATTAAAAACACTTCTTTTAAATTGAAACTGATTAAGCTGTGTCTCGCACTGAACAAAGTGTCTGACATATTATACTGATTTGTTGATTCAAGAAACGAGTTCATTTGAATATTCTTTACCTACAGACAGTAGGTACTTAGCTAAGTATATTAAGTAGGAATTAAATGTTGTTATTTACTGATAAGTATACCAATTACCAACATACTCAGATAAATTTTGCAGCTTCTAGACTAATTAAATTGATAAAACTAATGAGTAGGTAGCCAACCTCATTTATTCAAATCCGTTCGCCCGTCAAGCCTCTAGGAGAGGATCATACAAGCCAATAATGTTCCCACTGCTGGAACACAGGCCTCCTCTTTATGAAAAGGCGTAGGCCATAATCACGGGCCCAGTGCGGGTTGGCGGATGTCACATGCCTTCTTCTATATTTTTGGTTCTAGGACATGCCGGTTCCCTCACGATGTTTTCCTTCACCGTTTTGAGAGCAGCTGGTGATGAAATAATTTACACAAAGTACAGTGCCTGCATGGGTTCGAACACACGACCTACGACTCGGTAAGTCGGGGCCGGTAACTATAGGCCAGCACGTTAATACACACGAACGTATGATAAAATATTACCCTCCTCTTGGGCTTTGCTGCAGTTGGCAATCCATGAAGCAGAGTTCCAAATCTCCTCAGTCTCCTGCCTACAAGCCGGCTAGAAGAAAGGACATCAGTCATTTTGTACCCAACTGTGAAAGTCAAAGTCCAGAAAAAAATACTTAGGATGAAACTGGATTCTTACGGAAAATAACGTCGAACATTTTTTACATACACGGGACTCCAGCTGGTTAGACTGGAAGCCGACTCCAACATAACTAAAGTTGAGAAAAGGCAGATGATAATCTCATTGAGGACATGAAACACCCATTAAAATTATCCTACCGTCCGGCTGTGGAGAGAATGTGTTCTTGACATCTGTCAGTTTCATACTAACAAATACGTAGGTGTTTTGGGATTTTGATCTTTATTAGCTACTAGAATTGTCGCACTGACAGCTGTCAAGAACGAATTCTCTCGACGGCCGGACTCTATGTAAGTGACAGTTACAAACATGTAAGTATGACAGTAACAAATATGTTATTTTTGCCCACAAACTCGCATTTTGGAGTTAATCGCTGAATTTATTGTACTTAAGTACCTATCTAAATAATATTTTTTACTGAAACTAAGTATTTCTTGTAAGAAAACAGAATTTTCTGGCTGGCACTTTAATGTTTGGGCACAAAATACTCGATGTCCTTAACCGTGATTAACATCACGCTATGACCCTTAGGAACCGAGCAAAAATAACAAAACATTCAGAAAGAACGTTGAACGAAGTAATAGCGCGGGCGGGCGATGCGATGCGACGGGGTGGGTCGGGGGAGCAAGGAATCACGCGGACGAAGTCGTAGACAGAAGCTAGTTCCGAATAAAGCACCAGCGTTAACATAAATTTAATGTAAGTGACACAGTTAGTAATTGTTTGACTGACTGTACTGATAGGTACTGATAGTGTTATCCGGTATCTGTCCTGTGTCCTGCTGATGTGACCTTTATCAGCCCGTCAACTAGTTACAGCTATGATAACGTGGACATTCACCTGGGACTCGTTAATATTATCTACTCGTAATATTTTGGCACAAACGACGACATATTTTTTTTTTTTTTTGGGTGGGAAATCTTCAAATGACCTCTCCCGCTCTGGGCTGAGCGGAAGGGCGTGTCAGACTTTTACTGACTAAAACCCACCCGTGTTCCTCCAGTTGCCTGTTCCAGGGGCCACGGTATCTCTTTCGAACAACCCGCAGCCCCGGCGGCGGCACGACGACATATCAGGCTATACATTCTCAGTTTTAGCTAACCTCGCATTGCATAGGCTTTTCTGAAGTCAGGTTATACTGAAAATGTTTAGCTTGATATGTGCGACGTGCGTACCTGTGGCTACAGAACTCTTTTATTAATGTTTAACCCAACTGTTGGTAGGCACTACAGAGGGGCAATCCTCGTAATTTTAAGAACGTTCACAGTCTAATCTCAGTCTCAATCTGTCAAAAATACTTCTAATTTCCCTACATTTTGACAAGTTTTTGACATTTGTTTGTCGCCGAGATGAGACTGCGACTAGATTTTGAACGTTTTAAATTACCTACGAGAATTGGCTTTCAGATCATAACAACACACTTCACTTCTTTCTATGAACTGTGGCAGGCACAGTCAACACTCAAGTGCAGTGGTAACAATAGCTAGCTTCTATTTTCGTAGAACAAGACGTGTCACCCTCACCACGACTGATGTGTGTGTAGCTGACTGCATCTTACCTACCAATTTCATTTCACGGCATTTTTTAATTTTACGAATTCAGCGTCAGACACAGTTTAGTTACCTAACTATCAGAACATACAAAAAGGAGCTGTTGAAAACGTAAGAAGTTAGGCCTAAAGTAGGTAGAGTCCGGCCGGCCAAGTCTAATAGCAAATAAAGATCAATTTAGCAAAACACGTATTTGTTTGTTAGCTAATTTTGGTTTTCAACATCAACTTTTTCTTTTTTTTTCTCAATTAGTTTGAATCATTTTCCACACTACTCGTATAATTACTATTTCTCTCAAGTCGGGAGCCACCTTACATTGGCTACAAAGCTTTTAATTGAGATCACTTTTCTTATCTGTCAGTGGCTGTCTGTCCCAGACGTCCCGGACGTGACCTCCATCAGTCATCTGTTTTGTGGAAGTTGTGACAGTCAGAAATAACTTAATTAAATTTTTACTAGTACAATGTAGAGTCGTAATGATGAGCGCGTTTTCGTTCAACTTTTTAATTAGTGTAAATGTGAGGCAAAGTTCACAGGTGTGTGGTGTAAGGCATTAAGTCCGCCTTTGTACCTTTTTTGTGTGCGAAAAGCTTAAATCTATCTATAATATAAAAATGAATCGCTGAATGTGTTGCTAAGCGCCAATCTTGAGAACAGCTGAACCGATTTCGCTAATTCTTTTTTTTAGAATATTCCTTGAAGTACGAGGATGGTTCTCACGGAAAAAAAATGTAAGAAAGTTGCGTCACGCGGACGAAGCCGCGGGCAAAAGCTAGTAAATAAATAAATGTGCGGACTATGTCGGTCATTGCTTTTTGTGTTTTTTTCTCAGTTAGTTTTAATCATGATCTGGCATTTTGAGTAATTTATGCGACCTACACAAATGTCCTTTCTTTGGTATTGTTCGTCGAATCGTATGTTCTGAGTTGAGCTGCATGATAATGATGACTGACTTAGTCATGCACAAGACTTACTGGACAGGTCCCATCAATCTGTGTGGTTCTTACGTCAAAAGACCATTTCAGACACCACGGGATAAGTTCGAGCGGCCTCAGTTGGCTAAAGAGCCCAATCTACATGGTATTCTGACGAAGATTATGTCTGCAATTTAAAAGAGACTGGGACTTTGTTACGGCCTTTCTTCTCAGAGTAGTCAGATAGGAAACGCCGAACTCATCTAGTTTAAAAAAATATGATTGACGTGTAAAAGTGTTGGTACAAACTTACTTACCGAAAATAAATCATTTATCATATAAAGGTTTAGCAATATCCTTCAAAATGATTCAGATTGTGATTGATAGAGGTATATATGTTACGAAGTTACTAAGTACCCTATAGTTAAGTAGGAAAAGGGGATCTCCTATAAATTTACAAAATAATGGGATGATGTCACGTAAGCTCTCACCCCAACATCAAGGAACTTGAAGGGACCGATTTAGGGAGAAGACTCATAGGTAATTTAAATTTTAAACAATCAAAGTTGTCAAAAAATAAAAGGCCCGTTTTGACATTGACAGTTCTAGTAGTGAAGATCAAATTCGTTTGTATGAAACTGACAGGTGCCAACGCATTCTCAAATGTCAAAACGCACCTTTTATTTTTTGTCAACTTTACCTGAGTATTTTTAGGTTAAAATATTAAGCTATCATTAGATAAATTGGGATTCTCCCGTGATATCTCGTTCTAGACCACTGCAATAAAAGACCACCGAATAACCGACCTACCACTACCACAACCTACAATAAGTATTTGACCTAAACCCACACTAAACTTACGTTTTACTGTGACTTACGTAGTCCATTTTGACATAGAAAAGCGTGACGCGCGGGTTTAGGTCACACAAGCTATAAAATAGTATGCGAAACGGTTGATTTAAGTTAAATAATAACAGCCGCACAGGTCGACAGGTTATGCTACGCTTGCCGCGGTTGGTCTGTGGATGGGTGACCATCTTTACATACCGAGACCCCTCCGTGCCTCGAAAAGCACGCTAAGCCGTTGGTCCCGGCTCATTCGTGGATCTTTGACAGTCGTTACGGGTCGTAAGAAGCCCAAAAGTCTGAAAACCAGTCTTACCGGGGTATTGGGTACCTACCCAGTTTGGTACCCAGTAACTGGGTTGTGGAGGTCAGATAGGCAGTCAGTCCATATAAAATACTACTATGCAGCTGCATCCGGTTAGACTGGAAGCTGACCCCAAAATAGTTGGAAAAAGGCTAGGCAGATACTGACGTGTGACATAAGTAGACATTCTCCAAAAAAGAGTTGGTTGACTGGTAGAGAGTGCCTAAGGCATTATGTCCGCCTTTGTACCTTTTTGTGCGAAAAGTATAAATAAATAAATAAAAAAGAGCAATACTTACGTACAATAATTGTTAGAATTACACAAAGAGAAAGCTGTCGATCTCATTTTCAGCGTTTAAATATTCCAACATTGCCCAGCTTATACATACTTGTGTTGCTAGTTAATTTTAAAAAGTATATCCATGAATGCGAGTCCGGGGAAGAAAGAATAGCCGGGAAAACACTCGTAAAAAGGACTTTAAAAATAAAGTTGTACCTAATTTTAACATTGTCAAGCATAGCCGTCATTACCAAGCTGTACAAAAATTTAATAGACTGCCAGCAGATTTGAAGATTTTATTATAAGTACACTAGCTCTTTTAGGGCTAAGCTCAAAGCATTTCTGTTGGATAAATCTTGTACCTACTCAATGGACGAACTGTAGGTATTTAATTCGTCCATTGAGTAGGTACAAGATTTTTCTATAGAAAACAAAAATTGCTATTTATTATTATTGATATTTATACTTAAACATGTTTTTTTTTAATTATAATTGTGCATGTTCACTTTTAAAATTTACATTTTTAATTAATTCATATGTAGGTACTTATGTAATGTAAACTATGAATGTATCATACACAATATAAATTGTTCCTGATAAATAAATAAATAAAGTCTATTAAGTCACGCCGTGCAATTTATATGGACTATTTAAGTCACATGTATCGTAATGTACTATTTTACCACAGCGCAGCGAGAGAATTCCATGTTTTGCTTCGATGCCTCGTTCAGTCACGTGCCAGACTATGCCAGTAATGTAAATGAAGAAGCTAGCTACTATTTAATGTTACTCTACTGATATCGAAGTAAACGTATCTACCTCCAACAAACAAATCCCTGAAACAATAATACTGGTCTGATAGTGATTGCCTAATCATATTTCGTGACGAGAGTTTAAATTTTTTCAATACCTACTATCTTTATTTTATAGAGGAAATTATTATAAGGCCCTGAAAATAATTTGTAGGTAAGTAATAATTGTAAAATAGGTAGGTAAACACATGATTTACGGACCTTACATATCACTACCGGCCTTTTTTATGGCTTTTTATGACGGTCCATACCATACCATGAAAATGCGCCAATAGAGAGAAAAACAATTTGATCGAATACCACGTATACCTAGTAGTATAGCTAGAGAAAAAAAAGATCCCTTACGACCACTATGTTGTATTTGTAGCAATTATGTTGGGATAGTCAGCTTCTTCGCAGACTAATTTGTTTTTTTGTGAATTAATTTTGAAAGACGAAAGCTAACGCCATCTATTGATTGGTAAGGGAACATGTCACTGTTTCTAGTACGCTATTATGTTTCTAGATGTCGCTGTCGCTGGTACCGATGTGTTAGGTCCTTCATAATACTCTTGTCAATATTTTTAATTTACCGATTATTTTTAGTGTTTTCAAAATTTTAAAAGGCACGAAATTATCTCTATGTAAAGTGCTAGTTGTACCGTACTTATACTCATATTTTTCTTAATTTTAGTTAATTACAAAAGTTCAGCAATACATTTTCTATGATGCTTTGCTTCTAAATTGTCTATGCTTCCATAAAATGTCAATGGTGATCAAGTAAGGAATCGAAGGCGGGAAAATTGAACTTATTCACTGTGAGAATCAAAATAATAAAAAGTAGCTTATTTCCTTGCTTTTTAAGGCTAATAACACGTATAATATGAATCGCTTGCTAAACAAGAGTAAGTACCAAAAATACATTATCATTTCATCGGCTCTTTCTTTATTTTCGTTTAAATTATTTTCTATTCTCATGTTATTTACAGTACTTATTTTATTCAATACTCCCCTAATTAGTAATTCCGCAAAAGTTGATACTAGTTCCCTTAATTAAAAAATCGGAAATTATTATGTACAGAATATCGCATTAATTTTTAAAATATTTCTGCATCTCAAATCATAAAAGCTGATCAGACCCTTGCTTTCCCCATAAATAATACATAATGTTAAAATAATATTCTGGACATTTTTCATTTCATCATTTTCTTGATTTCGATTTGATTCGAGTCCCAGCTAGCCCAAATGCGTCGGTTGGTCGAATCCCCGGTTCTGCGGGCTCTACGATTGGTTCGCTCTCTCTCTCCCGTAGCGAATCCGTTTCATTTTTCATTAGCGCTCAATGCGTCCGCTACTGCGACGCGTTGTGGGTTGTGACAGCCCGTTGTCTATGGGAGTGTTTGCTCGTATTGAATTTGTGACGAAATATTTCATGTTCGGTGAAATACGGGAAATTATTACATTTCTCGCATGACAGTGAATAAAATAAGCGTTTGAATATGGCGTTGGAGGGTGTGAAAAGTGAAAAAAGTGAGGAAAACAACGGCAACGTACCAGACGGCAAGGCAAACGGGATCGACAACAAAAGTAAACAGGTACCGATATGACTTTTTAATTTATTTTTTTCACTGCGATTTTTCGCATCCTCTGACCTCAGAGCTTCACCGCAAACTCGGAAGGACCTAAAGGTTCTGTTTATATTTTTTGGAGCATCTATAACGCTGGCATTAAGTAATAATACCGGTTAATCGGGACGGTGCGGTTGAGGTAAGGGTGTTTTCGCGCATCATGTGTGACCCGGGTACTCAGGATAGGTGGTCACTCTAAACGGGGATATGACCTATTTCAGGCGAAACTATGCGGCGCTTTTTTCTGGGTTACTGGCCGATTTTCGGTCAAATATGATGTCATTGGCGATCATACCTAAATATATTTTAGTGCCCGGTTGTAGAGTCCGACCTACATGGTATGTTCGTATATTTTTTCACACATTTTTCGACGGTGTTTGTAGAGAAAATATTACTGTGTACCTACTCTTGATAAATATGTCATTGATGCATGGTTCCTGCTAGTACCCAGCTTCAATAACCATCAGTTTAATTGTCTGTCACATGTCAATGTTAATATCTTCACTTCCCATTGATAACATCAACATATTTGTATGGGTTGTTTGGCCTTGTATCTTTATTAAATCTGCTTGAAGAATCTGAAGGCTGCTCATGCTATGTGAACCAGTTTCATTGGAAGTTGTAAACAATTTGATACAGAACAAGATAGGACAGTATAGACACAAACTGCTTAACACTGATTCAAATAAATTTCTTAAAAAAAAAACTTTAAAGAGTTTTTATGACTGCTCTAGCTCAACCATTTTTACCTCCAAATCTTAAAATGATGTAACTGGTATGAAAATATCAATAAATTCAATCAAGACGATTTTATTAAGCCCAGTCTTAAAAAATCATGACACCAACTTTGTTTTGAAAGTTGGTAGAGTCAGCTATTGAGAAATCAGTGTAGGTGTAGGTACCAATTAATACTAATGGTATTTCCCACCTATTAAGCTTGCATGGCATGAAGAATATTTCTGAGGCATGTGCTAAAAAGGCCATTCTAATTGACCCAGTCTGCCGACCCAATTAGAACTATGGACATCACAATGAGATGTCAAATCGTCATCACCCACTCAATATTCTACAACTTTAATATAAAACACAGTTTGGTTTTTATAATGGCTGTGGGTTGTAATTAAAGTTTTTAAACAAAGCCACAATTTTCATTGATGGATTGTAGATTTTGTGTATGAAGAAAACTAGACTGTTTTTAGAGCTGGAAAAAATTGCATGCATTGCATGAAAACTCCTTCACAAATACTAGTACAATAGAGCAAGGAGATTTTATCCAACATGAGTGGAACTCCTCTAGTCAGTAGAATACTTCAGAAATATAATTATAACAGACAGGACATAACACAAATAAATCCACCAAGGTCTAAATATTCTAAATAGAAGAACTTCAAATGCTAATAAACAAATCTGATCAACTACCTCTTTTTGTGCATCACAGATCATATTTATTTCGAGATGTCACGGTCAAAAATTACACATAACTGGTTAAAACTAAACCTAATAAGATTCTAAATTAATGTTATTAATTGCAAAAACAATTTTGCCAGATTTTTGCAATTATAAAATTAATTTAGAATCTTATTAAGTAGGTAGGTTTTTTTGTGATCCATTAAAAACCTGTCTTGACTGAAAAAAGCCAAAAGTCGTTTAGGCCAGTTAAATGTTATGAGTGTAACAGAAACATTGTTTATGTCATAGCAGTAAGACTTACCTACCCACACATATAGCTATAAAGATTCATATTTAAACTTACATGTCATCACTCTCGAGGCTTGCCAGCATTCATGATGTGGTCCTTACTATTGTTGCAACTAATAATACTTAATTATAGCCACTTCGTCATCAGCTATGATATCACTTATTCCTGTTTCCATTAGATATCTGAAATGCAATCAGTACGTATTTAGAATAATCATGTATCTACAAAGCAATGTAAGAAATTCGAAATATATGTATATTTCCTTTTCTTCCTGCCTTGGTCCTATGTTTCTTGTGTTTAAAGCAATGTGTTTTGTCAGCCATCACCTTTATCGTTCACTCCCATTTCCTACATTTCATTGTTCACATAATAAACAGAATTCATACATTTTTCTTCCCCTCCCTCCTCCATCCATTCAACAAAATGAATGAAAAGAATATACAAAAAAAAACGAATTTGTTACCATAAATTGGTCGTCGCAAGCGTAGCTTGCGAGTGTAAAAGTCCACGAATCCCAGACTGTTGAGAGCTTCGTGGTACTTGCTGGTGCTGTAGGCCCGAAAGAACCTACTTCAGACCCGCTCTCTTGGATGGGAAATACCTTCATCGGAAGTTTCCGGGCGTGCGAACGTTCGTATTGTTTCAATGCCTTCAATGACTTGCCGTTTCAGAAAATACAAGAGGGAAGGAGACTTCTTAGAAGTTAGTCAAATCATGATACTGTTGGAAAATGCCTAGAGATTCTGTAGCCTTAATAAAAAACAGGTAAATTACTCTGAAAAAAAACTAAAATGGCTTTCTTGTTTTACATGTTTTTTTCTTCACATTTTTTCCGTACAATAACAAAATGAATTATGCCACAGAATAATTAGTGAAGCGAATCTATAAAAAAAAAAGTACAATGAACTATGGTCTTCCTCGACAAAAGAGGAGCAAGACGGTTGACGCAAAAAGTCGGCATCAAGTTGTTTTTTTCTTACAAATAACATCTGCAGCATTATTACACAATTCGAATAACGTCGCAATCTGGGTAACGTTGTCCTAATTCATTTTATTCATAAAAAAATATGAACTGTAGCCGTATTTATATTGCATGTTGGGTAGGTCACGGGCCTTGCTAATATCCTGTAACCTTGTGTTTGGGTTTATATGGCCACTAACAGATGTGATTTGGTTACTTTGAATGAAGCTTAAAATGGAACAGATGATGAATTCCAAGGAAATGAGGAGCATGACAAATATTCATATGTAGCATTATCCAAAATGATGTAATGTAATGTCTCGGAGACTGATTGGAATGAGATATATAATTCTGGCAGTTTCGAACTGTTTCATTAGATGCCGTTACCTGTTTCTGTAACGATTTACGGATGTTTTATAGGCAGGTTATATCTAGATCAGTCGCCATGAGTCAGTCATCCAGCCGATACGAGACTAGATTCCGTTTTACACTCGCGTAAAATGTGTCTAGTAGAGACCTCATTATCTAAATAGAGCATATCCTTAATTTGCACAACGATTGTTATGATTCTACGACTGCGGTCAAGGTCGTCGCAGATCCATGACGTTATGATAGTACCTATTAGATACTGTGGGTACCACAAGGCGTGGCCGACCCACCTTGCGGTTTATTCACTAGAAAAATCGTTATTCCAGCCATAATGGAAGCATGAAGTTGGTTAGTAAATGGCGATCCAATCCAATAACTTAAGTCACAAAATTGCTGGAGTTACTGGGGAGTAGACATTAATGAACCGTAGAGTACATTATAGAACGACTTCTATATACTTACTTGTAAAGTAACCGCCCAAAGCAATTTTAGGTTTCAGCAAACGTGGCCGATGTTTTTCCCCCTTCTACATTTGTAAGACGTTTATCGAATCAAAACAGTTCGAGCGACCTTGAGAGGTTTCTCCGCTTGACATGACGTCATCCCTAGAGAGGGTGGAGGGATCGGAGGGACCGAATTTATAACGTAAGTACCATCCCCGAGCTCTGTAACCGACAACCGAAGAGCTGTCATAATTGATTATAAATATTATCGCTGGTGAATATGTTATATGGAACCGACAATGCAGGGGAGGCCACGAAAGAATGGTTGCCAAAAACATAAATTGCCTACTAGCCTGAAAAAGATTAATGCAGTTAACTGTTGGGGTGAATTCGCTACTTTCGTGTTCTGTTTGTTATAAGCACCATATAGCAACAGTACCTACTTCTACTCTTTTGAAATGGCAATTTACTAAAGAAATTGGGTTCGTATGTGTTATTTATATTCTCCATGGAAACGAAATTAAAGTTACACGAATTTCGAAGCCATGAAGAAGCCTTACCAAGAGTACATCATACTGTGGTTAAAGTTTCACAGAAAGGACCAACCACGGAGCATTTGCTCCGTGGGACCAACAAAATGTATCCTTTCTATCGTGAAAGTGCTGTTTACCAAACACGAACTGGAAATTGTGTAGAATATTGGCGAGGTTATAAATAAATACTCCATAGCGAAGAGGAAGAGTGTAGCGTAAATGAATTGGATTATTCCACTAGAGCTCACGACACCCCTCTGTAATGCGCCAGTGAAGTACACTTTATCAACCATGCAGCTTAGTTGATATTTTAATTAAATAACTAACATCCGCTTGCAACTTTTTCCGCATTGCCAAAATTTCTTCCTTAGTCGTTATAAAACTTGAATTATTTACTGATCAAGATAATGAAATCTGAGCTAAAAGATATACAGACACAGACACAGTAAATCCAATATTCTTAAGAAGATAAGAATAAGAAATTGCGACAGATAAAGAATACGAGTTTCACTTGAACGAAGAAGTCAACAATGTACGGCCGAGATGCAGAGCAGTTATGCATATCAATTGATCCATTGAAGCCGTAACGAGTATGTAACACTCTCATCGATAGTAGAGCCATTGTTGACAAACTACTACTTTGAACTGCGCGAGCGCATCCGATGTTATCTGTCATCTGGCTGTTAATGAATTTGTTAACACCTTATCTGATACCTGTTGATGTACACAAGACATTAAAATTATCATGTAAGATTAAAAGATTAAAATAATGACTGGGACTTTTTGTTTCATTAACTTTCTCTTGTTACTGCGTAGTGTTGGTTAATGCTTTTATTATCAGTCAATAAAGGCTTCTATTCAAGTGTACCCTTTGTCTGTGCCTTTAATCTGTTTGTTTTCGTATATAGTCTGTCCGATGCTCTATCTAACATGTTTTGCTCCGAGAGAAAGTGTTCTCTGACATTTTGTTATTGTCGGCTGGCCGGCAGTTTATTTTAGTACTAAATGAAAGTAAAAAGGTAGAGCAGATTAACAAATGACATTTCTAAAATGCCGAGACAGTTTGCTACTTAGAGAAATTATTTAGTAAGTATGGTATTCTGATAAGTGATCTGAAAAGTCTAAATTACGGTAGATTTCAATAAAGCGAAATTTTCTTTGATACAACTTTCTTTATATAATTTCCTTAACAGTGAATCAGACGGTTAGCTTCCATGCAAAATTGTAAAGAAGGAAACATTCCATGACGTACCTTATAGTACGTCGAAAATAATCGATCGGTTACCAATACCCGTACGCGTGCACAACAAGTGGAGGGTTATTTCGGTAGTGTTATCTAAACATGCCACCGTTTCAGATATAACTTGATCTTAATCACCTGCTACTTCTTTCTGTCATCGCACACCCATATTTGAAGATGAAAAGGAAAAACTAAATATACCCATCCTTACTTCTCTAACAATATCTAGCAATTTGTGTAATAGCGTGTCGTGATATAACTGTATGCGTGACTACGAAAGATACATTCAAGTGACCGAGTGCTCAACGAAAAGAACTATTATGTCTACCAACAACCGTAATCCGGTTTCCTTAAATTCACATTTGTTTTCACGACTCTTCACGAGTAATTTGGGTTAGCAAGTTGAGAACTTGGTCTCGTCTGTAATGGCTAATGGCATGGCGGTGCCTGCCTGGCTAATTTCGTTTCTTTTATGACCGTTTTGTTTACATTTTTACACGAGGGAAATAGTTTGTCTACTGACCTAGTATCGATTGAACGCGTTCTTTGTGCAGTTGGATAACGTTATTAATTACTACTGAGAAGTGTATTTCAGGCTATTTTAAACATGACTAATATGAGCCAAATTTAATTGGTGAGGCGTCGAAATTGTTAGAACATCATCTATAGTTTCATGTAACTTTATACGAGTACGATCAAGTACTTTCTTTATAGCGGTATAAATAAACGTTAACTGCTCGAACTATTGGAAGTGACATTTTATGTACGATCCCAATTTCGTAGTTCTACCTATCCTATATCAAGTTTACTTGCCCATTAATGTCTCTATCAAATCCACCTAGTATAGTGTAGAATTGTGTGGACTATAAAACTAATGAAAAGTAATGTAATGGAGAGAGAAAATGAACTCGTACAATGTTATAGTTTTAATATTTGCCAACCTGCTCGCGTTGTTAGGTCTAGACTCAGACCAATATAGCTGTCGAGCGTCCTTTGCTAGACAGATGGTTGCTATTTGCGCAAGCAATGCCAAATGAGGGCGTTAGCTCGCCGGATCGTTCATGGCTAACTGCTCAATTATGCCTTTTGAGGTAAAAAAAAAGTGCCGAAAGATTTAATTAATCATGGAAGCTTAAGAGAACTTATATGTATTTGCTATAGAAACGTAGACCACTAACAAGTACCTATATTTTTCTTTCCTAAACAAAGAGCAGTAAATCACTACGTATTACAAATCCCTAACGTAAAACCATGCTCTGTCTGTTACTGACCGCATCCGTGGTCTCCACTTTATCCAGCGGAAGGTGGCAGCGCGTGACGTCATCTGATGGCCAGCCAAGTGGAAATAAAACAATACACCATGGTTACCGGCCCCATGGTATTACCGCTCTAGATTGTTTTTTTGTATACCCACCGAGTTTTTAACATCCTAAGTGAGACTTGTTTTATTTTATTGTTAAATGTTTCTGATGCCAGTTTTGTGCTGGTGACTTAGTTACAACAGTGCCAAGAATTATTTCCGTTCAGGAGGAATATGCACTTGAATATACCAGTCGTCATACTAACCAAATTCATGTCTTGGCGATGGTGATGTTTGCCATCCATGATCACTATTCATATAGTTATTTACACAATACTGAGGATACCTATTGACTGAGATCATAAGCTTCTATGCCAAAATTCATTTAACAAATTCTATAATGTTGACTAGGAATTATGGAATAATTTTAGCAGGAATTCTCAAGCTAACGCATAATTTCAAGGCGAGAACTAATCAATTGTTACCAGTCATAAAATCGAACATTAATATTAGCTCGTATCCTTTGCATGAAAGATCATGAATTTTGTTACCCGTTTAATGGCATCTGAGCAAATAACGGATGCCGTTTTAAAATTATTTGTTATTTTAGCGATGCCGTGTTCATTTGAGTCCCATTTCACGGCATTGCGGAAGTGCTGCTCTGCGACGACGGTGTAAGCTAATATTGCAAGCCAAGTCATCCTCAGAGAGTGCATTGAGACGGCTACTGGTGGCACCGGTCACGTAATGTTTTCCGGCCACCGCTAATAGAACTTTACCGTTGCCGTGCACATGATTTCACACTGTTTGTTTTCTTAGCGGGGCTAATCGTTATTTAGCCACATTCAGAAAACGACATGGTTCTAAAATATGTAGATATAGAATATTACCAATTGCGTACGTTCATATATTTTGTTATGATGGCGGTATTGGCTGGCGTCAGAATGTGGATTACTTGGAACTGCTTGGAAGCTAAGGTTTCGATGAGCAACAAGCAGTAAACGTTTATTTTAATCTCGCTAATTGCATAATAAATTTTATGGATGACACTCCCTTTGCGTGTGCAAAACCGCAAATTAAGATTTGTAACAGCATTGTCGCCCTTCAACAACATCATCAAGTAATACCATAAATGTGTTGTGAAGGTGACACGCGCTTCAAGACCAAGTTCGTAAACGGCAAAAAAGTTCATGCTATGCCCAAATTTACATCGTTGGTACAATTCGACCATGGCGCCGTCTTATAACATCGTCTTCATTATAATATTTTGACTCGGACGAGGCGTTTTATAGAAGCCATCGAGATGAGGCCTTATTTTCGTTGAATAGACTTGCCTGTGTTTTTTCGCCCTTAGCGCCTGGTCGTGGTCGCCTTTGCTGCTTACTCTCTTTTTATGTAGAGAAATGGTCCGTGAATAAAGATACAATAAGTTGAAAATACAAAACGTTGGTGGTGTGCCGCAAGGGTCGACCGTGGAGCTTTGTTATAATTATGTTTTTTTTTAAAGATTATGTTACTGATTTGGCATGATAAATAAGATCGCTTATCTTTATTGACGTCTTGAATATTAAAAATGCGTAATCATTTATATGATTACGCATTTTTAATATTTTGTGTGTCATGATCGGTATTATGTATGATATTTACATAAAACAAATGCACGTTCGTGACCGTGCGTGCAATTTGTAGTTTAGTGTGAACATTGATTATGGGTTGAAATAAATATGACACCACTAATAATAGGAAATCATGTCCGGACACGAAGCACGAGAGCTACTGCATTCAGATAAAATAGTATCGTGGCAATCTCGAATAGAATTAAAGCCCCGGGACTCAATTTGCATATCAATGAAGCAGAATGCATTTTAATTTGAAAAAATCTCACTGCGGTGAGCTGTTACCATTAACAATGCAGTCATTGAATCGAGAGGGGTAACTCGCAGGGAATGAGACAGTTATTCACAATAAATTGCTCTAGATTTGGCCGGAAATTAACGAAAACCAACTGAGTGGGAGGACAATAAATCGACCCTATCGTGTGCTCGATCATAAGAAAAATTATTTCATCCTGTTACCAGGACCTCGTGTACTGCACAATTTGGTCATTTGTTTTATTAGTCGCAATCGCAACTCCCTGTCTCCGAATCAGATCTCGGGTTTCATATCACCTATAAAATTTTATGAACCGTAACCAAGCAATACCGAACACACATTATCACTTCTCTGAAAACGGAATCATTTCAGTTTAAAACAACCTATTCAGCGACTTTAGATAGAAACTATTATCATTTTCGTCAAAAGCATAATTTATGAGCGTCTTCCCTGTATGGATAAGTGTTATCCGATATTAATTCAGTACCTCATACATAAACAGTCAAAGCAAGTTGTCTGACGCCGCCACTTCGCATCCCATCAGAGTTTAATCAACTAACGGATATTATGGTACACAACTGGGATGCTGTTAGTTGCTTTATGTGCACACATATCCCAGTCTAATCAATTTTCACTGTAATAACACCTGCTATTGTCATTATTATTAAATGAATTATTCAGAACATCCTTCTGTGTTGTTTTTGGCATCGACTCTTACAGTTACTTCTCTCTCTTCTCTACTACTTACATTGTATATTTCATTTGAACCGACGATTAGTGGTAGGTATTGAAAGGACCATCATAAACGTATTCTCCAAGGTTGCTAATCTGCTATCAATCATATTTTATTTATTTCCTATATTCCTATCCTATAGCAGTGACGTCATTGATGCAGCTTCCGCGCAGCCCAATCAGTAACATTTCAACCGTGTCAAGTCCGTAAATAAACTTGTGATGCAATACACATTTAGAACTTATAAATGCTTGCCGACTAAATGGATGAACTTGTAAAATATTTTTGGCATCTAATAATATTGAATGTACCCAAATAACATATGGGTCATACTAGAGATATTGTAAATGGGATGTGTCAACTGTGTAAAGGAGAATATTCTGGCTCCTGCTTTGTTCAAAGAATTAGATCATACCTAGTCAGTTTATCGAACACGTTTTTTTTATGTCCTGAGTAAGAACGCATATTTGAATAAATTAAGATAACCGACACGGTCGCCTACTTGTCTTGGAGGCTCATTCGAACAGCCCAATCGGTGACATCGGTGTACAATAGCTAGGTAGAAAATTTCCTCAAGCTTGTAAATATACAGGTAAGAAACACAGCAGTTCCCCATCATAGTATTAAAGAAAAGCGGAATGGAACACATACAGTTTTGTGTGGCATAACAATATTTATTTCGAGCGAATGATGTAAACAGTTTAACATAACCGGTTGTTTCGGCGGACACCGTAACATAATGGCATTATGATACGGGTTTTACATGTTTTAAGTAGTCAGTAGTACTACTACCAGACAGAAGATTTTTCTATGTAAAATTTTATATAATCCAATAATGGGTGTGAAATAAGTAAAAATAGATCTAACGAGAGAATCTCTCTAATGGTAAAGCTTTATAATTTTTACCGAGCTTTATGATGACACATAGATAGATAACTCAGATTTCATGTAGGTACTTGTCAAGTATAATGATTTCCTAAATCTTTAAATACTGCATTTGTAAAAGCTATGTTAAAGCTTTTACCATTACTCACAGACTGCGGCGTTTTTTTTTTTAATTCCACGCGGAGAAAGACTGAATTTGTGTGCACTTGCATTTATTACCATAATATGCAGCATAGGGAAATTAAATATTAATATGCAATATCGCATCATCTATGACGGTAGTTTTAATTTCACATATGTGGCGCAGCGTAGCGTGACAGCTGCGACAATTGCATTCAGTCTTCATTGTTCCATGGTCCATGCAAAAGAATCGAATATTGAATATATGTCGTCACGGCCTATTGCACGCACGCTATTATTTACCGAACGTTTGTCATGGGATTTATTGGGTCAAATGACATCTTGTATAGGTACAACTGGGGCGATGAAAGCATCGTGTGAATTTGGAAGCTCTACATTTATTTCCGTATCGATTTTTAACAGCTACCAAACTTTTTATGTCAAAAATTAATGTACCCATAAACTCACTTACCATACTTTCCCGTACCAAATAGCACTTTCTTCAGGTATAAGAAGTGAAAAATGGGTTTTCATTCTGAATTGCAGCGCTAAAGCACGCATTTCTCCATAGATCCACACAATAATATTACTGTAACCATTATTTGCACTTTCTCGTCCTGTCTTGAATTTGTATTACATTGTATCGGGTACCCGCGTCCGGCAGGTGTCTGGTCTTAGTCAGAATACTTCAGTTCTAACAATAGAGTAAATATAGGCCCATGGCAGCGTTTACCTCATCTAGATGACTTTTCGCTTCCGAGATACACGCAAGAATGTGATATTTCTTAGTTAGACGATGTTCTAGTCATTGAATATTATATTTCTTAGTTAGACGATGTTATAGTCATTGAATATTTATTTCCATTCTTAATGCAATTAACACACGAGCTATTTTAATTATAGCTGTGGGGAAGATCAGAAATGTATGCATATCTAAAATTAAAACCGCTCCCAATTCCCATTGTAATTGGCAGGGTCACTAAAGGGGAATGGACGACAGCCGTGGGAAGACCCAGATAATTATTGTTCTATTCTATGAAAGCCTAAACATGTAAGCTTGCACTGATGATATTATCAGTGCGTTCTTTTCTGAAATGTTTTGTAAATAAGCTATGTAGCTTTCCTTAGATAGATGGAAAGATACAAAACTACTTTTAACCTACATTTTCATCTCGGCCTACGAAGATGGCAGCTGCACTCGACCGCTTTGTAGCTAGACAAGGCAGGCCTAATTTTCAAGAGACCGAGGCCTGCAGTCGATAGTGCTCAAGAAAGATTTGATTTATGTTGTCTGTCAACCGTCTGTCGGATAGTTTTCAATATCTGCAGCTTGTTTGGCGGAGTTTTTAATGAAGGCTTTGATTAATGCTTTTTCGTAAAATTTTGCAACGCTATCTCGTTGATTGATAGTTCGAGATAAGGCATTTCTTAAAATCATTAAAACATTTTGTTCATATTTATTAAAAACAGATATTGATTTACATTTCATCGTGTCTGTATTATTACATCTAAAACGTTGAATACTAATAAAATAGATCCGTCAACAATATAAATGCCAATAAAATCCCTCCGGGTATCTTTTGTACCCATTATGTTACTGTATCTTTATCCAAAGGTAAAATCAATATCCATTGCTTTCTATTCATGCTATTTGGTTGTTCAGTTCAGGAATTCGGAATATTATAGTAGCTACCTGGAAAAATACTTTTATTTTTCCTCTTGTTATGGTTTCTAGGTCAAGTAATCATTACAGAACGTGGAATGCAAATAAATTTTGATTAGATAGCTCCAGGTTTTCTTATTTCGGGGCAGGAAGGAGCAGAAATTTTGCGCCAAAACTTCTAATTAAATTGCTTTGAACTGTCGAATTTCTGAGAGACGTTAAATTAATACAAACAGCGATGGCATTCCAAACTTCATTAAAAATATATCATGTTTTCTGACTGAAGTAGGTCAGACACGTGTAGTCTATGGTGGGGACTAAACACTCCCTTCCTTTATCATAAATTAAGAAACTAAAGGATTATGTCAAGCTTCCTTACGTATGATAAAGCGTTACTAAAGATAGTTTAATCATGTTTATGAAAATAGCGTGTCTGAGACAAAAGGAGGGGAATATTTTTCACATAATTAATAGTCTTGCCTGTTCTTTATACTTAGTCCATCAGTCACATAACACCACGTGCGTTTTTTCCTATTTTTATTTCCCACACGTTGTGCTGGAAATATTTATTTGGACATATGGCCGTCATTATGTGACATTACTCGAGCACTCAACTCGGGTTTCCAAAACAAAAGGGTTAATACTTACTCTACATTTCGAAGTACATAATAAAACAATTTTACTGCCACTAAAAGTCTAGACCTAAATAAACGTTGGAGACACAAGAGCAAAAGTGTCAAGGTTCTGAACTGCAGTCTTAGTCAATTTTGCCATTAAATTATTGTCGAATCGACCGTTACTCAGCATCTTATAAAACTAAGTCCTCCAAACCACCATTTTACACGTTCTGGTAAAACCCAAAGAGAATTTGATACGATTCCCACAACCATTTTAGCTGTTTTTCAATTCAAATTTTTAATTCTACAAATCCGTAGGCAACTAGGGGAATTATTAATTAGGATTTGAATGAATAACACTTCGGGTATCTAATAACGTTTCAGTTTGAGAAATATGGTACTTGTGTACGTATATATTGTTATGTCTGCAGCATTATGTTTTTGGTGGGTGAAAGAAAGTGCTGCGGCTATGGCAGTTTGGAGTTATTTATTGCTATTTGTGTTTTTGCCAGAGTGTTTTTCTGTTCCGAAAGTTAGGGTTAGGTCACCTTTGGAATCGCTTTTCGTGAGCATTAACATAGAATTAGTTTGTTATTTTGACGTTTCTTTTATTATGTATTGTTTGGCATTACTGATGTTCTTATTTTTAAGATGGATTTACACATTGTATTGTTATTTTGGACATAGTACACCTATATTTTTTTTTATTGCTGCCCGGGAGAAATTCTCATGGACTTTCTCCACCGTGGGGGTGACAGAGGGGACTCTTACCGGCTAAATCCACCGCGGTGTTCCACCTCTGCATATGGCCGGGGGTGCAGGATTCGCATAAACATTCACCGCTCCCACGTAGACACCTACCTAGTCTATTCCTTTAATATTATGTAAAGGACACGTGTTCTAAATATCAACCCCATTATTCATGAACATTGCTCTAAGTTACGTAGTGATTAGCGACTATTTAACCATACATTTTTGAGGTTTAAACGTCACTTAACTTTAACCATCGTTTATAAAATAAACCCATTGATGTTTAAAAGTTCTTGGTTCTTAATTGTAACGTTCTGCAGTTAAGTTCCGTTGACTGCTAGTTTGTTGACCATTTTTACTAATGCGTGTTGAGACGAAACGGTACGATCAACGATCTTTTATGGCAATGCTCACAGAACACGCGCGTCGAGTCGCGAATGTAGGACGATGCGCTCACGCAGGCCATGCGCGGTTTCTTGAAGAAATTGCTCGTTCAAAATGTTTATAGGTTAACGTTACTGATAAACTGCGTACAGGTAAAAAATGGACTGGTCATTCGTTTTACTGTTTTGTTGAATCAATGTACGATTAAACGTAGATTGAGTTTGATGATCCAGCGACGACCTTGACGAGTGTTACATCTGGTCAAAAAGAAATTCTCACAAAAGGCATTTCGACCAAACATGTTCTCCGGATCCGTGGCCTCGTTAATCTCTGACGTCACAAACTAACCCTGTTCTTAAAGTGACGTTCACGCGTGCAGTGCGGGTGGTACATTGTCATGCAAACTGCATCGGCGATCGCTTTCCACTGCATATTGATAAGAAGCTCGCCATTTATAAGGCAAAAGGACAGGATGTTCTGGGTTAAGTCAAAATTGTTTATGGAACTAGAATTACCTACAGGAAGTCTGTGTGGCGACTAAGTACCAAAAATTACATGCATTCAGTGATTTATATAATTAGGTACTGATAACCACATGATAACTTAATCTAGTAATAATTTGATTATCTAATTGGTCATAAAAAATCGTTAAGTAGCTAGCTACTGAATAATTTGTGGTATAAATTGCATGGTGTATTGGTATAATTAATCATTCGAGGCTCGAGTTTTTTCTCCACCGAAATTAACCCAACAAGACTGACAGGATAATCATGGCAATTATAATTTATAATACGACATAACAATTCACGTTGATATGACGTCTGTACTTTACTTTCTCCGTAACACCATGTTTCATTAACAAGGAGTTGTCTAGCCATCAGATAAACATGATAAATTGTTATTGCGATCCATGGTTTGCACTTTCATGTTGATCATTAGGTCCTTTCTCTTTATTGTCTTACATTGTATTATCTAAACCAGAAATCGGCTGTCAACAGTGAACTACTATCTCTTACTTACGGATAATACGTTTTAGTTTCCTTTGTTTGACTCAGAATGACGACGGTAGTCTGAAAGTCTAAAGTAAAAACAAAATTTGTTTTGCTTATCTCTTGGTTGGTATCGTAAATGTCATCGTACGGGTTACCTAACTGTTCTAGTAGCTAAGATAGAATTTATGTTGGCGTCCTGTGCGATTTCTGGAAAGTCTTTCTTTGCCATTTTCCCCAGAGTCTTTCAGTCCAGTATTTTTGCACCAGTTTACAATTACTTTGCTGCTACGAATTGATGTGTAACGTAATTACAAAAACATGTTAAACCTAATGGAAACGCGAAACAAATGTAATTAATCCATTAGGACTGTCAGTGACAGTTTCACGTGACACGCGGTCCTGGCATGCGTGACAACAAAATGTTTCAAAGAATTACATACTTGCACAACGCAACACTGTTTACCGCCATAAATAAAAACCAACAAATTACTTTTTAAAGGGCAATAAATATTAAAATGTATGAAACCGACGGTTACACATGTGGTGCGTTTAAAAGAAATGGCAGTGAAATTCGACCTTTTCATAATTTGACTTTTGAACGCTTGGAATCTTGTAGTGCACAAAAAAGGTGAAACACTTTCGCTGGTCACTTTCGCCTTCACAAAGTATAATAACAGTGCGTGATTCACTTCACTAGACATTGCGGTGTAGTCTAGTCTACCATCGGCATCGGCAAGGCACTTAACATAGCTAATCAAGAGTTATTTTTCTTGCCAGTCTTCAATCAATCAATCAGCAATCGCAGTAGACGTAAGCTTTTCCAAAAAAGGAGATAATGCTTGCAGTTGCGAGTCGGTGACCGCAGAATACTTGATGATGATATATGAATCACAGGGTTCATCCTTCAAATATATATCTATGGCTTCATCCTTTGTAATCAGCCTAATGGCAGAAACATGTCAATTTAATTCATAATTGAATTCCAATTAAGTAGTTCCCCCAGGCGTTTTGGTAGGACTAATTGTTTCTAATTACTCATGTGTGTTCTACTGCATATTTTATTATCGTAATGGTGTATTGTAATCCAATCAGCGAGTCTCGAAATGGGAAAACTTTCTCGCTTCGGGAAAACCTCTGTTGGTATTAAGTTTGCGAGTTCCCAAAAATAATAATAAACAATCACAAATACAAGCTTTGGAGGCAAATATTGTGTTCACGACCTTTTGTTAAATAAAGAAGTCAGAAGCATTGTCAATAAAAGGTAAAACAGAGTAAATAACCCCCAGGAGACTGAAGTGGGTTCCTTACGTCGTGAATATGAAACGTATGCAAATACTTAGAATCATCCTCGAAAGTTCATATGTCTCGTTGACGAGACAGATTTATTGAAATTAAGAAAAGCTCATGAATTATTCTTCGCGTGGCATCGCTCTCGCACCTTAGTCGCTGCGTTATTGCAAAATTATACCGCCATATTAGGTGACAAGCCATCCGTGCAACTGTTCTCGACCACTATCATTGTAAGGAAAGGTATGGAGTACAGTTACCAACTGAAGTGACATGTGACAGTGCCGTACCGTATCGTAGACTACCCACAGTTTACATGACATTTCCTCTTCAATACCCCCGTGCTCATTGTTTGTTTTACCTATCAGATAGTAACTGTACATAAGCGTTGGTCGAAAATTAATTAAAGATATTATAATTAATTGAAGTTGCTAAGGTGAAAGTTATGTAAGTAAGTATTTATAATATTGTGTGGGCTTGAAAGTGATTGTTTTCGTTCAGAGCTTTTAAGTGCTTCTCTGACGTTTACGACGGATTTGACGTAGATGATAGGTTCCTCTTAATTTTAAAACTTTCACGATGGTTGCTTTGATTAAACCAGTGCCCAAGAATTTTATTAGCAAAATTTCAATTTCATTCACAAATATAGGACAATTTCATCGTACCTGGTCAAATTGAGGGCGCGATGAAGAAAGTGTCAGTTGGTCTGGACAGTATGAATGAAAGCAACGCTTCACCAAACTGCTGACACAGACCGATCGATTCGACAGCTCTTGAATTACATTGGGGGTTGCTATTTCAAGTAATCTTGTGACTCAATGAAGAAACGTTAAAACTGCTGAAGCTAATATATAAAAAGCATAACATAGATATTTAGATTTTTAATTCGAGATCGATTCATATCTTTCCTAACGATTTTCGTAGTGACGTCTATGGAAATGTTCACAATTTCCATCAGGTATGGTTTTATGGTGAAATTTAATGCACGCTATAATGAATACCATTCATTAGAACATGGACGTTAATTATAATTACCTACAGTTTGCGTGACTCATATACCTACCGTGTATTAATTTTGTGACATACATACGGTCAAGGTTTCCCATTAAAATATGCATCGCTATTTATATAGAAGTACACTCGTGACATGGAATCGATAGGCATATAGAATTCCGAAGAAACCTACGTCAGGGGCACCTGTAGTGGACAGATTATAAAAACAACGAGCAATTACCTACAGTTACTTCAACCATGCTTCAAGCTTCATAGAAAAAGATATATACATTTTCCTTCTTATCTTTTCTTCTAAGGCTTGTCACCCAAATAAATAATTCATAGTATGTATGTATGAATGATGTGTTTGTAATTGAATTACGAGTTATAACTTATTGATGTCGCGTGACACGATCAAAACATAACTTGTCTCTCTATTATCGGTTGGTTTAGTTTTGATGATTCATGTGAAATAAACTAAAGTAATAAACTTGTGTGGTAGAAATGATGTCATACTCAGCTCTTGGAGTATTATGCTCATTGCGGTTTGAGATATAATTGTAAAAGATTAGGCTGCCTAGTCATCTACTGCAATTGTTTAGTTAGATCAAATAGTTTAATTTGGTCAGCTGGTAGTTTTATTTCAAGGTAGACAGAAGCATTTAAATGATTGTACCTACGTCTATTGTAAATGTAGATGATGCTGCACCTAACTGGTTGTGTCCAGAAGTGGATCTATGGCTCGAAAAGGACCAGTTGAAACTGGATCTCCGGATTATAGCGTAAATGGAGCTGGGCTAGGACATCGAGCATCTGTCCGTTTACAACGCTAGGTGAAATGGTCGTGAAAATAACTTTTTCTCGACCGTGCACCTAAATGTACACAGAGAAAATATGTTAGTTCTGTTTTATTTGCATAACAAGCACCCTTGCGTGGTGCACATGGGTACGTAGAGGTGACAATAACCCTTATAAATAAAAACCGGCCAAGTGCGAGTCGGACTCGCGCACCGAGGGTTCCGTACAATTACAATTTATGACGTATTAAAAAAAAAACTACTTACTAGATCTCGTTCAAACCAATTTTCGGTGGAAGTTTACATGGTAATGTACATCATATATATTTTTTTTAGTTGTATCATTCCCTTATTTTAGAAGTTACAGAGGGGACACACACATTTTACCACTTTGGAAGTGTCTCTCGCGCAAACTATTCAGTTTAAAAAAAATTATATTAGAAACCTCAATATCATTTTTGAAGAACTATCCATAGTTACCCCACACGTATGGGTTTGATGAAAAAAAAAAAATTGTGTTTCAGTTCTAAGTATGGGCAAAATTATTGTTTTTTTTTTCTATTTTTGTGTGAAAATCTTAATGCGGTTCACAGAATAAATCTACTTACCAAGTTTCAACAGTATAGTTCTTATAGTTTCGGAAAAAAGTGGCTGTGACATACGGACGGACAGACAGACAGACATGACAAATCCATAAGGATTCCGTTTTAGCCATTTGGCTACGGAACCCTAATAAAAACTAAACGTGCTTTAAATGTGAGTGGGGTGGAATACTAAAACAGGGTGGAATTTGAACTTGGGAAAGCGACCTCTATCGTCCATCTCTATAGTTAACGCCTTCACCTATTAAGCTACCGGCCAACGCATTAGAATATTCCTTGGTGATTGATATTGATTGAGCATAAAGGTTTTTTTGCCACACGCCATGAAGGTTGGATAACCAAGGTCGTCTGACGTCACATTTGTTTACTGTTGTGGCAAAGTTATGTGATGTTTGACATCTTGATTTTGCAACCGCGTGTTGATTCCGCGTTATTACTTGTAATAAACGATTAGGTTTTATACTTAATTACATACTGTTTTTAAGCAGGTAGGTAAGACCGCCCTGAATAAAATTTGTCGTGGACAAAAAATCGAATTAAAATAGTTGCGAATTTGCGACATCAAGAATGAAGATGGTTCGTTTTCAGAAGATACGGCAAGTTCTGAAGAATGGTTATGAATGTACCTCCTTTAATAAATTCTTCAACTGTTTATTGACTCTCTTCGCGAGTTTCATTACCGATGTAGAAAAGATTTCCAAGAATTTTCCGTCGTTACATTTTGTAAGAATGGTTTGGTTAGCGCGTCTTCCTGACATTTACAGCTTTTGCGAGCTCTTTTAATCTTTAGGCTCATTTGTTAATCTTAATTAACCAGAAACATGAAACTATTCCGTTTAATGGTTCACACTCGACTCGACCCAGTTTATTTGATTCCAAATGGCGTCCATTATGGTGGATGTCCGTGTCGCGTCAAGCCCTTTCGTTCTAAGGGCTATTGGGTGTGTGCTGTCACGTCACTGGGCATGGAGTAGAAAGAGAATGGAGAGCTCATACGCATATAATCTAATCTTACTAACAGTTTCTAGGAGCTACATCGGAGAGATAAAATACTTTTCGTTGGATTCACGTTCCATTTTGGTGATTGTCGCAAATGTCTTTCGTAGCATTTATCAAAATGAGAGCACTTCATTTCGTAACAACTCTGTGTCACTGATGGAGTCCCTGTTTTATATTATAGTTTCATCCTGATGATTGAGCGTAGCCTTTAACCGGGAACAATAACGTTGGATTGGAATGTCACGTTGCAGACTAAGTGGTTTATTTATTGGGAGTTTTTTGGATTCTGGGCCGCCTGTTTTTGTTGATGCGTGAGTTTGAAAGGACTTCTAGTTTGGTATTTAGTAGCTTGCTCTAGAAATAAACTCGCTCCATTAAAAACAGTGAGTATAATTCAATCTTGTCATTAACAAACTACAAATAAGACAACAACAAAAGAAAGCAACAACAAATACAGAAAGCCGGTCTTCCTAATCTTATTTACAATGTTCATATCCGTATACTACAAAAGGATTTGACAAACATAACAAGTATTAAGCGAATAGCCATCAGCCATCTTAGCAGGCCGCGTGGGTAGACAAGTCTTGGGATTGTGGTCCGTGAGTCAGATAAGCACCGGCTAATCACGTCGAATAATATGTAATTTTATACTCCAACTAGTTTACGGGATGACGCTAACTTTAAATTAACCGTAAACATACATTTGTCTTTTTATAAATCTTGTGTGGGAATGTGTCGGTTCTATTTTTGCATTCGTAATAGGATCGTCTCGTAAAAGGCGGCCAAGGGATTATGTCACAAGGATGGGTAGTAGCATTGCTTGTTGTAGTTATCACTACAAACTGCGGTCACCAAACCATTTTTCAAGCGTGTTTGTTGTGACAAAACTAACGAAGTTTTAAGACCGTGAATTTATTGTAACTATTATTGAATATGTTATCCATTCTATAAATAAATAAAGCTGTTGAGTTTAGTACAAAAAATAAAACGAAACAGAACGAACGAAGTAGTTACGAAATGATGTAGAATTGTCGATAATCTATCTATATAATATCTCTCCCTACTAGAGCTGATGGCCAATCTCCAGTAGTGGCATTAAAACAACAATCCGTACAAGAAGTTCCAGTAGTAAAGCAATTTACAGATAATCCTGTTAATTCCTCAACGAAGAAACAACAATAAAACTGTTCTCCCCACAACAATCAAAGCCAATTTAACACTAACCAACTCAAATCACAAACCGGCCATCAAAGTTTAACCACATGAATGGTAACTTGACTAACTCGGTAAGTGTAAGCTTCAAAAGCTTTATAAGTAACGTCCAACGTAGGCGGACTAGATGGGTGAAATGCTCAGAACCGGTTCCGGTGGATGGGACGCCGATGCGCGTGCGCCGCTAGGACGAAAGTTCAGTGCAAGTGGTGGGTTGCCGCGAAACGATGTTGTGATACTAAAGTTTTGCGTGAGTCCGAGCTTGGGGAAGTGCTAAATGTTGTCGTTGACTCATTTTCAGTGCTGCCTTTTGTCATTTAGAATAGAAACCGCTAAGTGCAAAAGCTTCGAGAACTGCGGTAGGCAGTTTTTTCGATTACAAGTTAATTAATATAGCTGTTAATCCCTGATTAACAAACCAGAAAGGGTAAAATTAAGATACTTAATCAAACCATTTCAACAAATCCCGATTTTAAAGGTTACATTTATACGTCCATAAATTGAGTTCGAAGCCGAAGCACATCGTTTAGGAACTCCAAATGTTTATATTTTTTCGGCCGCGTAGGGGGCGGGGACTTAATACCCTCCAAATGTCCGTAACAGATTATAAAATATGAAAGAGCCGCCTATGTATATTTACGGAATTAAAGTTTATTATGAAACTCCCCATAGTTGTACTTTGTGGGGCAATTAAAATGATTCTTTTGTAAAACCTCTCCCATATTGTTCGAAACGGGAATGAGACTCGGAACTACTATTACCTTGGACAAAAAAAGAATAATGAATTCCTGACTCTTTTTAATCCTTTTCAAAAGCTTTTATGCGCCAGAAATCTGAACCAGTTAGTGAGACAATGCGTTTTAATTCGTTCAGTTTCGAGTTGCCACCAGCAAGTCAGAGATGAAATTTGACGTCATATTGCCGAGGCAGCTTAAATTGTTAATAGGGTCCTATTGTTGGGATAAAATACGTTGTACTAGCTGCGTCCCGCGGTTTCACCCGCATAGGTTTCGATCCTGTGGGGATAACGGGATAAAAAGTATCTTATATGTTAATCCTGGTTATAAACCATCTGTGTGCCAAATTTCATCCAAATTCGTTCAGTAGTTTTTGCGTGAAAGAGTAACAAACATCCATCCATACAAACTTTCACGTTTATATTATTAGTAGAATAGGATAAGATATCATATATATATATATAAGTAGGAATAGGATTATAGGTATACATTTGTTGTGTTTAAATGAGAGCAACGATAAAAAGTGGAGAATCAATTCATGTTTTTTAAACGCATTGCCACTTACTGCCTGAGGAATTTTCTACCGCTCAATTTTAGGGCGATGCAGAGACAAAACATGACAGAATAATATATGATGCATTGGATTATTTCGCGAGTTTAGAAGAGACCTAAATCAAACAGTGGACTGTTGAGTTCATTACAAAGCCAAACCCCCGCTAAAGCTCATTCTACCGAGCTTAAAATGTCTTCTTTCTAATTAGTATTGTAACCTTAATAAATTCATCAAAGCGAGTAGGTACTATATTTCTCGTAGGACCGCGAATAAACAATACAGAGAGGAGCCAGTCTCGACGTTACACTGTGATGTATGGGAGATATTTGTTGTTCCGAAGCAAACAACTACAGCTTCCGACTCAAAAAAAACATGCTCTTTCAGTTTACCTAGGGAATGGTTTTGTTGTTTTGGCTTCAGTTCTCGGTTGAGTAATAAAAGCAAAGGCGTAATGATGAATATCGATGGCAGAATTATGTCTTCAAAAGGACGAAGTTAGTTTTGTGTAAGTAGGAAGGTACTGTCACAACGGCTCTTCGAAACTACCATGTGTTAATTGTGGTGGACTCTACATTCAACAATAGATGGTAGAATCCTACTCTATATCAAAACTTGGACAGAACAAATATAAGAATGATAATTAGAAACGTGAAGTGTGCTTGAAAACAATTAGTGCGTACAGTCACGAGCAAAAGTATGTATACACTCAGCTTTATTTAAAAGCGATTTAGTCCTTTATTTTTTAATGAAATTTTATTTTGTTACGCACATAGCATTTTCAAACCCATAGGTTCACCCATGTGTCGTATTTTAACGTTGCATTCGTTATTTAACGAAAAAATCGCAATTAAAAGTTGCCAAGTGTTGACATATTGGTGCTCGTGACTGTACGTAGTATCTCCCAAGGAGGTGCCAAGATCATTGTCAAGACATGTGCAAATGAGTCACGGTGATAGCTTAGTTGGGGCGACCGCAAGATTTACTTCATCAATATTTTCTTAAATAATTCAGCAACAAGGTGGTGGTATTAAAAAGCTCATTACTCACACAATTTGATAATAAACAAAAACAATGTTCAGAAACTTTAATGAGAACATTGTTGGGTTCGCAGAAAATAGTATTCTCTTTTACTTTATATCCAAGGAGGCAATGGATTCACTGTTTATTACATCGCTACATAGCAGAGCTATTATATTTTACGAATCCACAATGTTTTGTTTCAGTAAAAACAAAATGTAGGCCGGCCGTAGTACTTTCTCAACGAATGGTAGAAAAGTAGGAATAAAGTATTAAATCGTAGCGTTTATTTGATAGTGGCGAGCAAGCAAAGTGCTTTAAACTTGCTAGAATATAGTGCACGATCTGTGGTTCGTCACCGCAATTCAAAACTACGTCTTGCCTTGTCCCAGTTTCCTGAAGTTTCTAATCATACGTTCAACTTCTGTGGAATATTATGTAAGTTCGTATTCCCGAACAAGCCTACGGAGTGGGTTGTACGTAGGAAGTCTATAGCAAATGGACGTAGGCGTTCCCCTATTGTCTTATTTTTTCCATGTTTGTTTTTTTGTTTCCTTCAGACAGCTTTGATTGTTGTATACCACGAAACTGGCTGGGAAACCATGAGTTATTGTTACTGCAATATTAATACATGCGGTATGAATAAGTGATACTTTATTCCGAACGTCTTTAGACCGGTTTCAACGTTTAGTTACTATTCTAATAATAAGACGATAGGTGTCAATAATAGCATTCTGTAAGTTTTTTGCTATCCTTGGTTCCCAGTGTGGGGGATATTAAAAGGCGTGTATCGTATTTTATGGTTTACGTTTACAATCAGCGTCATGCCTTTGATGCTTGATGTAAGTACAGCGTTCAATAAATATGTAAGTATTACAATTCTGGGAAATCTAATAAACTGTACACGCCTGCGATTTTGCACGGGTATTAATAGCCCAAAACTTCCGCGAAAATTGCTCTCAGTTCTGGATGGGTGACCAAGGCCGTTCTTTGCACAGTTTACACATCGGGACCCGTCCGTGCTTCAGTGAGTTCGGGTATGGTGAAGCTCAAGAAAAATATTTGAGCAGTAATTCAAAATATGGGTGTCAGCCTAATTGCGAAGTCTGGCTGATAGTTTTTCAGACCCTGAGAATAATACTGAAATTGACGAGAATCGAGTTGACGACAAGTCTTTCGAAGTAAACTAAATGAACGGCCAGAATCAGAAGTTGGAAAATTTCGAGATAGTTTGAAGATTAGTCCAAGCAAAAAGGAGGAAAAAAATGCGGATATCCCTTTGCAACGTTGCTACGAAGGCAAACATTCACGGTTACATAAGATGACATTGAAAAAGTACACATAATGACTCACCACTTAAAATGTATAAAATATCACCTCAAAACATACTTAATGAAGGACACAACATGAATATTGATCAGTTGAAACTGCAGTAGAGTATTATTGTTGTCTAAAATTATCATAATCATGTACACTACTGGCGGCGCGTCGCTGTAATGAAGGCAAACATTCAGACATGGCATATACGTGCCTCTACTTAATTGCTGATACTTATCAATCTTGTATCCTATGCTATACATTATGGATGACACGGAACGCGACAGATTTGCATACATTTAGGGTTCTGCAAGTGTAGGAATTGAAAGTAACTTTCTTGCTAGTCTGACTTGAAATCCGTGTAGTCTACTTTTTTGGAATTGTGTACTCTTCAGCAAGAGCCACAATTTGGCTAGATGGAGTGACGATCTACACTGAGAGGAGAGGGGTAGTACTTAGCTGGATAAGAGTAGCTAAGGAGCGTGCACCTAAAAAAGTACCCTTAGATTTATAAGCAGAAACGCATTTTCAAGAAAAGGGCCTAGTTGGATAAACGGAATATATAGGCTTAAGGTGGATTCTAGGGTAGTCAGTAGCCCGAAAGTCTGACAACCAGTCTTACCAAGGGGTATCGTTTTACCCAGTAACTGGGTTGTGGAGGTCAGATAGGCAGTCGTTTCATGTAAAATACTGGTATTCGGCTGCATCCGGGTTGACTGGAAGCCGACCCCAACATACATAGTTGGGAAAAGGCTAGGCAGTTGATGAAGGTGGACTCTAGGACATTACGTTTCCGCGTATCCACCTAAGGGTGGATAAACGGAATAGCCGATAACTGTCACTAGCAATAGACTTCTGGAGGGTAATTGCGTAACACAAAATCAGTAGCAATGGGTTTCATTTTGACACTTCAACAAAATTCATTCCGTTATTTACGTTGTTGAGCAGACAAATTTTTCGAACATAATTATGAAACAGTGGATAAGCAATATCCTTCTTTATTCCAGATTGAGATTGGTAGTGTGTTACGCAATTAGGGTGCTGTATAGATAGACATAGACAACTAAATAATCTTTTAAATCTACTCTGCATCGCTTGTTTTGTTAAATTCATAGGCTGAACATAACACAAACTGCATACATACATAATAGTTGAACAACAGCCTTACATAATGTTGTCTGGTTTGCTGAATCATTATCTAATTGCGCTTACCTAACGCGTCGTAATGAGTCGATCAACAAACGTAACCGTGTCACTGTCAAGGACGCCGATCAGATAGTGGAGACAATGTCCTATTACGCTCGATTATTATGTTTACTATGTAATAAGAAACATAACACTAACAACGACATAACTAGTATGTCTTGGCAACAACGAACACAATGTCTAACAAGTTACTTACTTGGGCTCGGTGTTTTTGTCCTCCATTTTTTTTCTGTCAACGTGCTTTATGGCATGCGATTATTGCTCTTGAACATTCCAGAAACTTGCACCGTGTAACATAATCAGCCTATGATGTCCCCACTGTTGGGACACAGGCCTCCTCGCAATGAGACGGAGTGGGCCGTAATCCACCACGCGTGGCCCAATTGGGTTGGTAGATGTCACATGTCTTCGAATTTTCGGTCCTAGGACATGCCGCTTTCCTCACGATGTTTTCCTTCACCGTTTTGAGACGCACCGTGCACCGTCTCCGTCATCGTGCGCGTCTTGCACCGTGTAAATTGGGCTTTATTTCATCATTCATCCTTGTTTGTTTCACCTCATCATTAGCTGCTTTAAAAAAAAACGCGCTCTATTAACGCAAGACAACGTTTTAATAAACTAACGAAGTTACGTCTTGCTAAATTTATTTATTTATTATATCTAGTTGATACTGTATTACCGTGTATTATCATCTTATCTTTTATTGATAAGAAACTAGTGGTGATAGACTTTTCCTGGGCTTTCGAGATTTCCTTGCAATCCCGTTATGATTAGAATTATTTTTGGCTGCTTATGAATAACACAAAAGTTAGCAGCAGAAAGGCAAGCTTTGTGTTCTGCTAAAGAGCTTAGATAAGAAACGCCATTAAAACCTGATAAAGGGACTTTATAATCTGCTAATATTAGATTACTTATGGATGAAGAGTGCTTTGACAGGATCAAGTTTCTGAATCTCTTGGAAAAGCCCTGTTTTTCCTCAACACTCCTGAGCCAAGTGGAAATTTCGTTGATTTATTCAACAATTCAAATAAATTATTTATGGCGAGGTTCTACCTATTTGATTAAATAATACGCCTTTATCCAGAGGCACATTTCCAGGAGGTATTTGACGTCAATGATGCATGAACTGTAAGTGCCAACTTCATTATAAACTCCAGCTCAAGTGCTAAAGCTATTTCCAGAGCAGATCTATATCGAGCCGTGCTGGTCAAGCGGCTTGAACTCTTAAAGGATTAACTTTATGAATACTCTACACGTACATACCTACATGTTCTTACACAATTCATGATTTCCAGGCTATTTTGGTTCATTAAGTGCTTCTGTGCTTCCTTATGGTTCTTTGAGGGTGAAATTCTTTTGGTACTGATGTATTTTAGAGCCTGTATTTAGTGATCATGCGTTACAACTGGTACAAGCATTGAAAGTGAAAGGATATTCGAAAATAAATAATTACGGGCGCCGGCAAGGCTATGAGTAAGTATGCTATTAGAAACTTTACGTTCTCACCGAAAAGCTATTAAATCCTTCCATGTCATATAAAACTTACGCAATCACCTTGCCGAAGACTAGTTAAGACCATATTATTCGTGAAGCTACACAAAAGCTATATTGTTTCATGTCGAATAAAATCGCAAAATTGCCTTGTAATTGTAAAGGACTTGTTGAAGTCACGATATAAAGAACAACCTAACCGAATGACGTCATAGCCGCCTACAAGAACCCTGCTGTGTTTAGAAAACCAAAACACGTCCGCTGCGTATTGTGATTGCAATAGAAATGGTAATTTAAAGGTTAAAATACGAGCTGTGGGATACAAATGTGCTGAGAAATGGCGAGGTGCAAACTTGCTGGGTAAACTGTTGTTTTATCGCTGGAAATGGATTTTGGAACACGATATCGGGGAGTCATGCAAAAGTTTGCCTTTGTTTGTGGTTTTCTCAACTTAATTCTAATCGCGGGGTTTCCTAGCACACAGCTGGGAAACCCCGCGATTAAGGAAAATATGGAGATAAGTAAGTACACACAGTACGTAATCACATTAGCATCACTGCTTCTATTCAGAATATTAATCTGGTAGGTTCTTGAGGGGAGATATACAAAACCCTTTTGTGTTTATTCATAGTATTTGACCTTTGACCTCCATTCAAAAGGTTTTTAGGTACATCCTACACAATATTTTCTAAAATTAGAATGTAAATAGGCACTTAGAACCGCACTTACAGAAAAATATCTCGGTAATTTAGCAACCTAATTCGTGGACCACAAGAGAAAGAGATAGTAATCAGTTTCAAAACGTCATGTTCATGTGTTTGTCGACTATTAAGCCTAATCTCTGCGTAGGTATAATTGCGATCTCTAATCTCACTGTAAATTGCGGATGAAAGTCCGCCAACCGGGCGAATGGGCAAGCTCAAAGTCTAAAGCAATAAATCCCAGGCATTCTGTTTGCATGACCTGACCCAATTACACAGCTTTCTTACCAACACGAGCAGGGCTAACACTGGATAGGTACACTTGAGCTATAAGACACTAGACGACTATGTCCACGATTTCGTCTACATACCTACATTTCGGGTTTCCCGAACTTCAACACGATGTTGGTCTCTTAATAAAGCGTTTATGCCTACCTATGGCCTTAGCCTCCAAGCTATCTCGATTCCTTCATCAGAATCGGCTCAGCGGTTTAGCCGTGAAAACGTAAAAGATAGACGGATACGTTACTCTTTCGGTAATGATTTATCAAAAATTGTCTGGTCTGTGATAATAATAACATGGAATTTTCCATGGCTAATAATACCATAAGTGCATTATAAATACCGGTTGGAACTCCTGCAATCAAAGACGGTTATGCACACGTGTTTCATCTGCATGCTATGATTGTCTGAATTAATAATCAATCCCACTTGATGTATAAGGAAAAACGAGCGTATAAAGCATGCAGAAACATTTACGTGAGTGTTATAAAATGTAGATAAATTATTCAAAATAATTCAATTCCAAAAGGTGGAGTGAAAATAAGTGCAGAATTCGCTTTGGAAAAATCACTGGATCGTTCCATTCCGATAAAGCCTGAAATGTATATTACGTGGTCGATGCTGCATCGGGAAGCTGCAAAGAAGATCTGAAAAGCATTGGAACTTGGAAGATAGCTCGAAAATTTTCCCCGTTGCTATATAAAATCAAAGCTTTGTGTAGACCTACGAGAAGCTTAAGAGGAAGTTTAGTAAGTACGACGTCTGTGCATTAAATAAAACTTTCACGGCGCCATCGAAGGGTACCCTAGTTCCGCTGCCCTTGAATAGCAATAATACATAATTTATCTCTATCATTATGTGCCGCTATTTCTTCGTTCAGAAATGCATAATTCGCCTTACATTTATCGAACTGCAATCATGAAGAAACCAACATAAACGTATTTCTATACGTATACATGAGAAATGGTTTCCTTATCTAAATTAAATTACTCGTCTATAACATCCTCAAATGGAAATCAAAGCCCCATCATAATAAGGGTCTATAACAGAGTTTCCATAAACTAGTTAGCTTCGTTATCAAGCGCCTGAGAAAATATTACTAGCAGCGAGATTCAGCCGCACTGCACCACTGCTGATATTCCGCAGGCTGTTCGGTCGAATTTAATTATAATTGTTCAATAGCGGAACATGGAAACGGTGTGAATGTGTGATGAGCCGTGTACGCAGCAGGAAATATGCAGACATCTGTTATTGTGGCTATGGTTCCTTTGTTGCATTCGTTTAATGGTCCGTGTTTGAAGACGGTTCGTTTCAGCGACTTGGAATGAAATATGGGCTGCAGAAACGACTAGCCTACATTATAATGATACAATGTTTGTATTGAAATGTGTTTTGACCCTTGTAAAGATCTGTCTCATATTCTTATTCCACTTATCCAAAACTGCTGATAACTACTGCTAAGACATGCAAAGGTTGCTTAAAACGAACTCAAACTTCAAATCAATTAAATATTAATATTTGAGCCAAAACAATTTTCTGTATTGTGTAGAGAGTGGAATTTGTAATCAATTGCGAAACGAGCGCAGATGTACTTCGTTTTTTTAATTCATTTAGATACTCCGAACTCAGATTCTGGTAAAATCAATAGTATGAATTTTCTATGCTCAGAATATTCTGCACAAAGTTGCATTAAAAGATGAATGTGGGAATAATAAGAAAATGGAGGAGAGGAGAACGTTAGTCTATAAATTATTTTGGAGTGAAATACTGACCTAGAAATAATCGGGTGCCAGCTGCTTACTACCCATTTAGAAAGAGGAAAACCTAGTGAATCGATAAAGACCTACTGGAAAAGCGACTCGCCAACGTAGATATGTTTTTCAATTGAATAGAAATTCGGTTTTCCGGAAACCTCCATAACTTTTTATACATACATACTTAAGAAGGTTTATAGATTTGATTTTATTTTATTTGTAAAGGAAAACAAACTATAATATTAAATAATAAATATGAATAAGAAATATAACTACTACCCACTACATTTTCCACAGCATAGATATTTACGAAGTGAGGGCAAACGTAACTGTAGTCAAAGCCAAATTAATTATATGAATAAAAGAAACTAAACAAAACAAAACTCTTGTTAGTGTGTTGTATCCTACAGGGTCCTACAATAATAATTTGCTTAAGCATACAGAGTCTACTGCTGGCCCTTCAGAATCTCGGATATATTACTTTTAAAAGTATTTCGGTTTAGAAATAGTATGTCGATTTCATGAGATCATGATATAATATATACAGTCTTGAGTAAATAAGGGGAGTCTACCAATGGTAACTAATGTTTTGTTTTCGTGCGTTGAAGGGTCCAAGGTCTCGGTCGAGTCCTACCCATTACTTATTCAGACTTGCAGTCATCGATTTACGCCATTAACCTACCACAAAACCGCACATCCCTCGTTATACATTGGCCATCAAAGGTGTCCGATATGTGAAAAGTAGATTTTAATTTAGGGCCAAATTATTTCGAGTTTCATTAGGCCTTCATCCTTCCCTGAGGCATTCCAATTTATTTGGGGTCTGTTCAATTTGCTTTCATTAGTATGAGATGTAGAATTAGGCCTGTTAATTACTTTCGATTTCGCACAAGCAGTAGTTTTTTCACCAAACTGGACGATCGCATAAAGATATTGATTACAAAATGCAATTGGTCCGTAGAAGCCAAACGATACCGGATACCGGCAGGTGGGTATCGATAGCCATGGGAGGTAATCTAATGCTGACACGACCACGTCGACCCCGCCACTGGGCCGTATCCTTAAGTTACGAATATATCTTTATCTAGTTTTATACAGCATAGTACCATATTACATGCAATATCAAGCCTAATCATTTTCAGGATGGAGGAAAATTATATTTGGAAAGGTTATGAGTGGTGAGCAATTATATATACCTAGCTAAAATTCGGAATTGGGTAAAGGGTCGCCCCTAAATTGACGGTAACAAAATTGTGAGGGATGTCAAGTAAAAATTGGACAGGTGTCCGATATTCGTCCAATATTCTGTTATTGTACTGTACCATTTTCGTCGGAAAATCTAATTGCCGATTTTCTTTTGTTGGGTTTCGTTATAAATGATCATTAGACAGCCAGCCAGCATAGCAACTGGGTCCGATGCTAACAAGGTGCTTAAGTTTCAGCAAAACTTAAAGGATTATTCTTTTGATTTTTTGCACAGCTGTAATTAAACATTACATTATTATCGTGGTTTCCGATTAAATATACCTAAAATTATTATCTAATATGTTATGTGCTAGTTATTAGTATAATACTATATTCGTAGTATAGTAGTTGTCCTTTGGTATATGTTCTGACTAAGATTATGTCTGGACTTTGAATTATAGGCATTTAGACTTGTAACTGATTTATATTTACATAAACACGACATGAGCCAGACATGGACATCCATAGATATCCGTGGGGACATCTTTACTTCCGAGCGAGACATATTGTAAGTAAGTAGGTATTATAGGATGCCCACAAAAAGCTCTATTGCAGTTGTTAGTTTAAACCTCACGTGAGATAGTAACTATACATTATTCACTTTGCTTTAAATTTTCATATATTAAACCACATACCGTGTCTCTGGACTCTGTGGGATAGGGTAGAATTTGCATCGAATTAATTCAGAACCACAAATCGCTAGGTTGGGCTGCACGCGCCATACATTTTGAATCTAGGACACGTTCATATTCAGGACATATGCATTCGATATTGTTGCATTGGCATTGTAACCTTTGCTCTTAAAACGGTCGTATATCTAGTCTTAATGCACTTGCTGGCAAAAGAAGAGGGGTAAAATCCTTGATAAATGATCCGAAGCTCTTAACCGTTGTAACTCGTCTTGTCAGAATCCCCCCGTTCAGTGAGAACGCGAGAGTTTGATCGATAACGTCTAGGTACGATTACTTTTTCTGACAGTAGTACTCAGAATTCCGATAGAGATGAAACACGTGCCAGATTCACATTTTTTCGCACAACTTCGTAAATATTTTAGATCTTTTCATTCCGTCAGAACAGATTCTCTCTTCGGGGATCATATTTTCCAGCGTATTGGATGAAGAATAACAGTTCGTTACCTAGTTTAATTCTTATTATGAGATTTCATTACACTTTTTTCGTCATCTGACGAGCTTGTCATGATGATTGTAGTGTATGTGCTAATAACTTGTCCGAAGTCATTAAAATCAACACGCTAGTGCAGTGCATAGTTTCTGCCACTGGTATTAAACCACTTATGGATTGATGTGATTGGAATTCTATTTATGCAAAAGTGCACTAATAAATCACTCCATCCAACATAAGAAACGTCTTCGGAGATTTGTATGAAATAAAAGGTAGTGCTATGAGTAATTCGAACACAAATCCAATTGCTATTTTTTTTTTAGTCTGGCAGCACTGGTAGCCGTTATCTCTAGGTTTATTATTCTAGTAATATGTTAAATTAGTGTAATATAGTCAAACCCAGGTATTAATAATATTAATTTATTTTATACAGTGATTATACAGTGTTTTTTCGCGAAAACTTCGTACAAAAAGGATTTAAAACCGGCTGTCAACTGTGACGGATTTCAAACTATTATCGATCAGAAAAAGTTCTCTGTTGTGTTGTGATAAAGAGTTAAATTATGATGGCTTTGGGGTAGGATACGTGATGGGGTGGGATATATGATGCAACATTTGTTACAGCAGAATATACGTCAAGTTGGATAACAGCAAGCGACAGTTAAACTTTTAAGAGCATGAAGATTCAGGCGTAATGATTTCTTAAGATAAGAACAAGTGACACACATTAGTAGGTCAACTGCTCAATTGTCGCTTTAGCGTATTTATCCAATTGCTTGATTGTTTCCTTGAACTGTGGTTCACTGCAGAATCTATTGTAGGTACATTCGTACAAATGTACGAATCTCAGATTGGAAGCGTAGGAGGTACGTTTGCCACGTAATTATGCGTACTTGCAAAACACTTTGGGTGGCCAAATTACTCCTTTAAGAGTCAATTTGAATTGTTGCAGCAAATGGCTTTATCCGGTGACAGCTTATTTATTGCATTATCATTTGAATTTGGACTTTAGATTTGGGCAAAACTAGACTGCATTCAAAATCTATACTAATATTAAAGCTGAAGAGTTTGAACGCGCTAATCTCTGGATTTGCCACTGGAAATTGAAAAAATATTTTTGTAATTGATACTCCAATTCTTGAGGAAGGCTAATAGGTTACCTAACATCACTCTAATCCATTAGGAGCCAAGCAAAACGGAAAAACAGAAAGAAAGCTAAACGAAAACGAAGTCATAGCGCGGGAAGCCGATGCGATGAGACGGGGTTGGTCGAGGAACAAGAAATTTGGACACACGGATGAAGTCGCGGGCAGATGCTAGTATAATATAATAGGAGGTCGTTTACTATCAGATTTTCCAACGCTTCAGAGAGTTTGCTCAACTGTAACTAAATTCCGTTTCAGATCAGTCCAGTCCAATAGACAGTTAGACAGATCTTCCATGTACAACAGACACAATTCGTTTGCTCATTAATTAGTGTGCATAGTATGTAAATAATATGATAAACTATTCCAGTTTTCAATCCAATAACTGCGAGACTTTTCTTTTCAATCAAGTCTTAGTCTCCCAGATTTCGGGCTAAAGACCTGTGAGCTGTGTAAACACAGTACAGCCCACTTTATCCAATTTAGCGTTAATTGAAGACAGTAATAACAGTTCAGGCAGTGAAACCAAAGATTTAATTAACTTTGTAATCAGTTTGTAATGACTGCTCAATGATTCCGCTCCGCTTCACTTTTAATTTCGAATGGCTATACGTTCCCGGCTCATTTCACACGGTGATCATGTTTGATCAATTTGTTATTAATTATCATCTTATGAGCCGGTAAAACTACCTATTGCTGAACATGGGATGGCCAAAGAGTTTGTATCGCTAGATCAAGATTGTGATTTTCCTAATCACTATTTTTGACAGACGGTTTGGTGTTCTTAGCATTTTTTTTCTATGGAAATATATATATAGAGGACTCATTATAGCTATCCATGGGGACTATGTAAAGAAGAAAAAGAAAAGGAAAGAAAGAAAATACGTTTATTTGCGGTAAATATGACGCAGAGAAAGAACACATACACAAAAAAGAACCAGTTGGGGGAAAATATGCTTCATATCCATACAAAACGGCCATCGCTCAGCATAATTCTACGACCCTATGCGAGACAGAGCCCCAACGCAGGTACAGCTGAGACGATGGTGAAGAGAACACTTGTTCATCATTTTGGCTTGGTTATTAGTCGTAGCGTTTAATTCATTGCTAGAAACTAGATGGCACGCGTTATTTATTGCTCAGATATTTTAATTAATCATTGTCAATCATCTGTAATGACCTTTTCCCGGATGACTAACTATCGAAGCAATTAAATTGCAAATGGAAATGTAGCATCAATTCTATTAAATATGTGCATATTACGAACATTCCGTACTGAATGCGTAGTTGGTCCACACGGCTACACATCCAGCTATACATTTCCAGTTTTAGTTTTACCTCGCGTTGTATAGGTTTTTCGTAATATCAGAAGTCAGCTTATATTGTTTATTATAGCATGATGTGTAGCCGTGCGTACATATAGCCGTAACACTAGCACGAGAGTCGAAAATTAAGTCGTTTTCGAATCCTAGATTGGATATATTTGTTCTGTTTTCTCTAAAGAAATTCTTTATATCATCAGTACCTTCTGTATGTTCCTAATTGTGCCCAGTTAATATAGCTATTAACTTTCCCCCTGTAATCGATCCATAAAGCATTTGTGAACTGCGAAAGTAATCAGTGGGTACTAAAAGTTTTCGTCTTTTATTGGGTAGTAAGGTTTTTCGCAATTATTGGTACTAAATGAAAGTTTTCATAACCTCGTGGGTGGTGGACATGTTATATCGGATACTTGTGAATGACAGTATTGGAACGAAGTTGTTGCCTTGGACATTCAATTTTGCGTCCAAAAGCTGTTTAATACGGAACTTCGGATATCCGAAAGTGTCAAAACCAGGTGTGTTTCGTTCATACTATCGTATTAGACTTTTCCAATAACCAATTTAATTACAGTTTTGATGTGTTGTTGATTAGTATTTTATTAGTAATTGAATCTAGTCTTTTAAATGTTTTTGTTCACTACATCCATCTGGTCCGCCGAACCGTATTATTCACTAAATCTCATCTATTTTTAGATTAAAGTGATCTGGAAGGTCTCTGCCTATTTGTTCTATGTATGCGGAAGCAGCCTAAGGTCTTTTTAATTTCATATGAACAACAAAGCCAAATGTTTTAGATTGGCTCATGAAAGCCCATCTTACTTCTGAGGTCATCAGGGTTATCATAAGCCCAAACTAAATTATTATATAAATTGAATTGATCAATAAACTTAATCGAATTAACAAAACGATTGAATTATGTAACATCGGTTGAATTTCAATTCAAATTATAATCGAAGTCGGACTCATTCTTGTGCGTAGTCGTACAAAAACGAATCAATCGGGCTTTGACAAAATGGAGTAGTATGTACAAACGAGAGGCAAACACCGTGGCCCCTTTAAAGTGTATCAAACAATGACAAAGCAAAGTATAGTTGAGTACGAACGACTGCACGCCCTACATACTGACAAGGGCCGAGATTGCATTGAAGATTCTATAGATTTTTTGTACCACAATATGGCTTAGTTAACGGTTATGCGATGTACTTACTCAGCTGCTCTCATTTTGCGAGACCCTTCAAGATAATCTTGTACATTTTTGCTGTTTGGATACGTTGAAGAGCCTGCTTCAAAGTAGGAAGAGGACGTACTTTTGATCTGATGATATAATTACTTCTGGCCTTTGCCGAATATCTAAGGTTCCAAGTTTGTTCTTACGAATTTAAATCCATTAATCAACATTCATATTCAGGCTATAATGTTCCCACTGCTGGGACACAGGCCTCCTCTTGGTGACAGGGAGTAGGCCGTAATCCACGACGACGGGGGGCCAGTGCGATTTGGTAGATGTAACATGTCTTCGAATTTTTGGTCCTAGGATATGCCGGTTTCCCCACAATGTTTTCCGTCGCCGCTTTAATAATAATAATAACTTTATTTCGGGTGGCATAGACCCATAGAAACCTTAACCTAGTACACTTTACATAATGTTTATAAATTGCCATGTCTCGCCACACCTACACACGACATGACCCACCGATTCTGAAAGGGACAATCAAAAAAACTGCTTTGAGAGCAGTGGTGATGAAATTATTTACACAAAATAACGAGCCTGCTTGGGTTCGAACCCACGACCTACAACTCGTAAGTCGGGGTTGTTACCGTTGGTTCAGCACTGCTCCAGCTATCGCACTACGTGGTTATTGATTTATCTGCTTTCTTGTCTGCTTCTGTACCTAATTACAATTTTTGGTTAGTAACATGGTTACATACACAAAAAAACGTTAAACTTAATTAATCACTGGGTTCAGAGAACTTTTGTACAGACGCCAGCAGGTCAAGCTACCCGAAACTGTCAAATTTTTCCAATCAACCTTGAACCTTAATTGCTTTTGCGATAAAGTTGAAAATCTATTAAAGAAATTTGACAGATTATAGTAGCTTGATGTGCTGGCGTCTGTACACAGTCAAATACTTAAATGGGCGAATCGAATTCTTTGCCGTGTGAAATAATGAAACAACACTGTCATCTCGTATTATCGCGTTCTTGAAATAAATTCCCATGATTTATTTTTAAAGAAACCGATACTTTAATTGGAGTCGAGTCCCGGTTTTTCTCAAATCATGATTGGACAAGATTCTCGATAATTTCCCCCCGCGTGCATCCATCATCCATTCAATTCTGGTCGTCAGCGACCCGTGGCTCTTATTACACTGCTTTCTAACGGTACATAGTATTCTCTTGCTATAATCACACTTATTGTACTAAATTACATATTTTTACTTTTACCTCAATGACTTCGTACCGGCTCGGCTACATTGTTAATATGCAATCTTTTGTAAAGAGAAGTCATTGAAAATTTTATCAGAACGTGCTTCTCTGTGACGAATTTGAAATTGCTTTTGTTTTGGCTGTTTCTGAGATGTTTTTTTCGTATTCGGTTGCAAAAAGCGAGTAAACAGAACTCCGTATCTAAGTTGGCTTGTAATTTTCGGTGTGGTACTTCGAAAAAGCTCAAAGTGTGTGATAGAGTCGGTATTCATGTCCTCCAAGTAATTTGAACAAGAACATTTGATCAAGGTAAATTCTGAAATGTTCAAATTCATTTATTCACATTTTAATAGACTAATATTACAATCGATGGTTTCTCATGTTACATTATTCGGTCTTATATTCTATTTAGCCTGTGAAGATGATAAAATGTGAAGTTTATTTTGTTTAATATGTACTTATATAAAGAGATAGAAAAGGAATGGGAATTTAATATTAATAATAATTTAGTCACAATGTCTCTGGAATTCGGCGTGCAATATTTCTAGCAGGCAACTAGACCTATGAATCCAATCTGAATTAGAATCAGATAACGCTTAACATGCGTTGAAAGGTAAACATATCACAGCGGGATCTTCGGGAACTGGAATTTGGTCTAATCCTCTACACGTGCCTACCGTGACATAAAGGCAACGTTAAAATATATAACAGAATTCGGAATCCAGATTTCATTTCTGAAATACAAATATCGTTTGATTACAAATCACTATGATAAAGCTTCTGAATTTGGCTTCACAATTTTTCGATCTGTTCCCATCCAATACCAAGAGTTAATACCATTTGGTATTAGTTTATTTCCGAATTTATTTTCTATTCCCAACGAGTACCACATTTTAAAACTAATACCAAAACAAGTTTGAAGAAATTAGGTACAGTCAGGTTCAGTAAAATTAAAATGTTCGCTCCCTCGCTCCGATTTTCTCGTCTATAAGTAATAAGTAAATCTAAACAGGCTGAAGCACAGACGCAGATGTTACATAAAACGGACCATCCCGTTAAATCGTCCCGTTGCAGTTTGACGCTTAGCTGTGCACATTGCACAAAACGATGGGATGTCCGTTATAGCGCCAGGACTGATATAGATCACACTATTATACCTCTATTTCAACCTTGAATTTTTGTCACGGTAACAACAATTTGTATGTGCATGAATTGCATGTTCTTTTGTGCGTTACACTGCCTATGAGAACGTAGATTTCAGCGTTTACGTTTTTTGATTGGGTTTTGAAATTGATATTACTTATACATTTTTTGTGCGGTTATAAATTAATAGTACCCAGTTTCAGAATATTAAAGTCGGTAAGCATAATTATAGAGTCTTACCAAGTGTATTTGACACTTAGCGTATCTTTGCGAACATCTCTGAGTTCCTGAGCTTTTGAACTGACTTCATATTACTTTTTATCTCTTTATCTTGAGACCCGTTTATTTTAAAATCTGTATCTATTGTCCGGTTGCCATCTGAACTATCATTTCTTTCCTCGATCGTGCGCAGCTGACACTCCAAAAGATCGCGCCATTACTGTTATTGTTCATCCGGGCTTCAGAACTTAGATGACGACCCTAGTAGGTCTAGTGTTGGTCGTCAGTTCTCGTCAGTGGCCAGTGAGCATTGTCGTTGTCACCTGGTGTGGTCGGTGGCGCATGACGCTTGCGCCGGCGCAGCCAGTGCCGCCATGGCGGTGTGGTGCGGCGCGCGCATTCGTCCGCTCGAACGGCGCGTCTATTCCATCACTCTTGTGGTGCGTTGATGTAAATTATTATTTATTGACTAATTTACGTCAGCTGCGTTGCGTGCGTGTCAATTTGTGTGTGCTTTGTTGACGTGCTTGATTCTGGAAATTAAGTTTGAGAAGGGAACGTCGGATGAGTTTTCATTTTGGATTTCCGAGTTGTATATGGAAGTTGTCTTATTACGCATACCTATATCTTAAAAAGAAGATCATATTAAAAACACTTAAAATCCAATTAAATTAAAAACAGAAAAAAGAAGCAAAAGTACAATTTTATTCTGTTTTTTTGTAAATTAAGAAGGTTGTGTTAGAACTGTAAAAATCAGTGGTGCCTGCCTGTCTGTCTGCGTCGCTTTCAAGGATCTTTTCTCCATAAACCGATTTTAATAGCCGTCAAAACGCCATAACCATTACTGAAAGCCATCTGAATTTTAATAGTAGTGTTTGTTTCATAATGCCCACTTATAGCACGAGAAATGACATATTTCTAGAGTTTTGTAGCGAAAGGATGGTTATAATAAAAATGCTTCTTGTTGGAAAATTAACAAAGGATAAAATACAAATAACTTACAGATCTAATGATCTCCAATACTTGGCAAGTTAGCCGCAAAGTCTTGAGGATTCGATTATAATCTATTCCCAAGTTACGGTCACGGAGCAAATTATCTTAGTATCTTAAGGCTGCCTTACGGAAGTTTCTTCATTTATAAATTCTATTTTATCTCCATTCAAATCGCGTTGATTGAAATATTATCCAGGTATCGGATTCGGAATCCTATTGTGTGTTATTGATGGTTTATTATACCATAGATACTTTGATGTCTGTAGCGGCTTTCTGTTAAGTTTGGTGCTTCTTCTGCTCGTCAAAGTTTTCAATAGTATTGGTTTCTATGATATTATAAATTGTAATTATTGTCATTTCATTTTTTCATTTATTTATTCATCAAACAATTTACATTGTGTTCGAATTTTACAAAAACAAAAATAAAAATAGTACAATGTCATCAATCAAAAACCGCCACCTACATGTCAAACCATAAAAGCACAAAAACCACCTTTTTATTCAATTTTACTTAAATCAACTGAGAATTAAATGTCATTAAAATTACTGTCCCCTCAATACTATTATCATAAGTGTCACTTAAAGCATCTATATTTGATTAATGGTTGTTTTTATCAACAAGCTAAGTAGTGGCAGTGGGTAGATCTATTACTATTTAATTTGCTATAACAGTACAGTAGCCCTTTCCCTTGGTCGACTTTTGCGTTCAACGTTGCGTTGGATGATAACATATTTTATGATCCTTTTATTGCTGAATCTGCGTTGAGGAGTAATATAAATCGCAATTAAGACATGCATAATTTGCAGCATCAGTGTGGGGATCATATAAAACATATTTACTAGCATTTCTTTTATGGTATCTCTCGAAGCTTCATATTCCATGCATGAAATGTAATTAGATGCTACAAGATTAATGAAAATAAAAAAAAAATGTATCGGAGTAAATTGTATCTTAGTATCGCAGCATACGTATCGTAGGTTGTCACGGCATGCGAAAATACAATCATATTCATCGTATTTTTTTTCGAGGTTATTCCCCTTATACTTTTTGTGTTCGTTCATTGAATTCCGTCCACTATTTTAATTTCTTTAAGTGGATGTGAAGCGGTGAAATGATTTCTCCATTGCTGCGCTGTCCTTTGCAGCACCTAGCTTTTAAGTAAATTGCTTGTAAAGCGTCCATTGCCTTTGTCTCGTTATAATTTTATTGTTTGTTCATCCAGAGGTTAATGAATATGTGATTTTGTTGTAACTCGTGTTAAGTGTGTGAAATGTCCTTGGCGTCCGTTGCTTTTTGCATTGTTATGTTCATGGCCAATTTTGGCAAAGTTGTTCATGCGATTAGCTTTAATTTTATCATTATCTTCATTCTACTTCATCCACTGCTTATCGTAGGCCCCCCATGTTTGTTTATAATCTTCTAGGTTTCTAACATCTTCTAGGGAACAGAAATTGGTGTAATAAAAAGAAAACCCTTGCCAAACATGGTCATTATTAAGTCTTAGCTGCCAATAATTACTGATCTCAACTCAAGTGAGAAAGGCTACATGAAATTACCATTACTTTGCATACATTAAGATAGATAATAACATGGATATCGAATGATTTTATCGGCACACCATTTACGGATAAAAGCTTAAAGCCAGGTCTCCATTTTACTTATAAAATTGAGTTTTTATTGAGCAGGTATTGGGTCCATCAGCGTACCATTATCGATAAGTAGATTGGTCGGCCCTTCGTGTGAACGAAATAGAGCGCAAAAGGAGATTTTTCCCGACTACTGACGGATAAGCTCACCGCGGGTCGCCGATCGAGGCGTGAAATCTTAGGGCACGAACACGAGTGTCGACAAATCTGCGGTATGACTCCCCATTGGCTTTTTAATACCATAAAACTGATTTTCTCATGGGAATTGCGATGGAAAACAGCTCGTACGATAAATTCGACGATGATACATTTGCCAATATCTGCATCCGGTTAGACTGGAAGCCAATCCCAACATAGTTGGGAATAGGCTAGGCAGATGATGATGATACATTTGCCAATATGAATATTTTTGACAACCCTATTTGAATAAACCTTTAAAATTGTAATTGCTTCAGTGCCGACAATTGTGTTAACTCTACTAATAAAGCGAATACTCTCCTCGAAAGTAGGTAATTCGATTTAACCAAGACTTCAAACGAGAACATAAAATATTGAACTGTTAGTACCAAGAAAAGCGGCAATTTATTTAGTTCACGTGCTCCCACTTTTCTCATAAGTATCTATTCAATTCTAAAGAGCTTTATTTATTTGCTTTCACTGGCTGACGTTTTATCAGGCATTTACGATACACGAGCTGAAAGGGTCCCAGGCCCTAAACATCTGGTTAATCGCAGTGAAATCGACAATCCAAGAGTTAGCTGTAATCCTAGTACAGTCTTCGAATGTTTCAATGGTGATTTAGCATCGGTAGAAAGCTGTGAACAAGTCCTAAGTCCAGTCACGACAACAGTTTAGTAACATTATTTAGTTAAAGATAATGGTGCGGTACCAGCTTTGGATTCCTGTATGCACTGTTGTAATGCGTGGGTAGACCGTGGGTGTTTGTTAAAATGAAAATCGTTGATGGCCCGACTATGTTCTTGGCAGCTGAGTTTTCTCATTACTAGTGGACTCCAAAAGGAAAGCAACCCGTTGCTTATTATGTGAAAACGAGCCTAAAGTTTTAGTGTCTATAAACATATCATTTATGATCTCTACATATAAGATAAATAACTACAAATATTTCTGTATTTTGTTCAATCAAATGTCGAGCGCGTCAAGTTTACCCTTCATTCATGAATGTAAACGTAAAATATTCACTGTAGTTGTAGTGGCCAGTCAGTCAGTAGTCACGCAATGTAGATTTAATGAATATTTGATAGTCTTCCAATACTCAATGTTTGTATTGCTTAAAGTTCAAGTAGCTATAATGATTTAATCAAGCAATCGATCATCTCTACTTTGTTTCTTAATGTCTTTTCTCATATCGGTGGCAAAGTTTCTTTCTACCACGGTTTTCCGCCTTGCGCATTCTAGGTTTATTCTGATTATTGTGGACACAGACACAATTTTTTTTCATTGTGTACACTATGATTCAATTGGCCCAAACATTGGCCCCTGAGGCATTCCATCCCATGTTGTCTGGTGAAGATTTCCTATCTGTTCCACTTTTCGGCACATCTTGCAGGACTTTTTAATTTTTCTGCTCAATTGACGTTCATTAAGGATAATTGCTAATCAAATCCTTTTGTTACTTACAGATAGAGCCAAACACAGCATTCTTACGAGCGGCGCGCGCCGGTCAGCTCGACACAGTTGTCGATCTGCTCGACTCCGGCGCCGTCAAGGATATAAACACATGCAATTCGGTAAGTTTTTACTACTTTCTAGAGAGTTATATTATTATAAGCCCGTAAATACTCATAGTTAAAGATAGTTACTCCTATGACTTATACAAGACGCTGGTAGTCATCATCTTGGCGGAATCCCGTAGTTACTTTTAATGTTGACCGCGAAATAAGATGGCATGGCTTTTTCTTGTCAGGAAGCCTAAATAAATATCCGTCCCACACGGATCTTACTGCATCATCACCTACATCATCTTAGCTTTTTGAGTGTATGCAGGCAGTCGAATATCAGTCAGTATAATGCGTTTGATATCTGGGTCCCGTCCGTCACGCATAATTTAAAGTTCTCCGGAGCAAATGGCTCTCAAAAAGACTGTTTATTTACTTTAAGGACAAGTAGAAATATAACGTAGCACAATGTTTGTTAAATGCAACATCGTTTAGTCTTAAAGTCAGCAATCCTATTGATTTATCCCCCGTTTCCTCTAACTAGATCATTGATCGTAATTATCATTGCGCACTGTCAGGTACCGCTTTTAGTATTTCTAGTTTATGGTTTATGGCTGCAGTCGTGGTAACCTAGCCTAATAGGCTCTTAGTGTCTAATTCTTGGCCATTTACTGGCACTCAAACTCGAGTTATCAACCCGTAAACAATGTTAGCCTCCTTCATAGTTTTTCTCAACAGTACTTGAACTCTACGGTTTTCTAAAGGTTAATCTTGGGTCTTATTAAAGGTTCTTTGCTGAGAAGTTAGTTTTTGGGATATCCTTGACCTTTTCTGTATTGAGTTCAATATTAACATATTGTTGAACAGACTCCTTGTTCAACATATTTTCGGTAGTTACGGATCAAATCTCATCTCTTTCCGTTCCTTTTGTCATGGTCCTGTTCTGTTATCTTAATTAATTTTATTGTTATATAATCTTCCAGCTGGTAATGGCTTTGATAGCTAACTTCCTTTCGTAAAGGATTTTCATATTATCTTTAAATTAATCTTATCCAAGCTGTGGATAAAACCTGGCATTAGTTCTATCAACGGAATAGAAAATAAATGGAACGTGGGATGTAGCTATCAAGTGTTAAACCGCTTTCGGAAACGCTGTTCCTGCAGAAAGGTAGACAGGTAACAAAGATAATTGTCTAGCCGCTTCTAGACATATCACAAATAATATAAAGCCCTGTATCCATGTGAAACAAAAGTTGATAGTGATAAATACTTGCAGCATTGTTTCCCGAAATTTTATCGATATAAATTTAACAAGTACATATTTTGAATGTTGTCGCAATTTTTGTTTACCATGAATATGAGGTCGATACGAGACTGACACTTTGCCAGCAACACTGCAAAATTTCATTATACAGTTCCGTATAATGAAATTTTGCAGTGTTCCTGGCAACATACCCTACAGCATAACTTTTATTAATTAATTTATACTAATAATAAAGCAGAAGAGTTTGTTTGAACGCAGTAATCTCTGAAACTACCAGTCGGATTAGATTTTGTTTTGCACTAATTACCCAGTTTTTTAAGAAGGTTATTTAACATCACGCTACGACCCTTGGGAGCCGAGCAAATACAAAAAAGTCACAAAGAACGATACGATGCGACGTGGAAACAATTACACGCGGACGAAGTCGCGGGGAAAACTAGTACCTATACAATATACGTGATGTTGGCGTACCTATTTTAAAAGTTAAATAAATAAACATGTTTCCCGCAACACAAACATGTTGTGCAACTTTTGTTCCCATATACACAAGACTTGAGTCCCACATTACGAAATGCAGTTTTCTTGGCCCCAAGTGATTCAAAAACCGTGTTACCTTCACTCCCTCAGCTTAATCTCCTGGGAGTTGATTGTTGCAACGGTAACGACGCAAATTGAATGAAATGCGCACACGCATTTAACGTCGTACTGTTACAGATAGTACTTGCGCGTAGGGTTCGCGGAAGCATTAGACAAATGCCATTCACTATGGGAAATTGGAACGTAATTGAATGGGTTATAAATTAATTGCAATTATAAATTAATGTGGCGGTAGTGTTGACGGTCAACCAACAGAAAATGGCAAATGGCTAGTTAGATACAGAAGTAGTAGGACCTTTCCTTTAAGGGTTGTCAATAAAATTGTTAGTCTTAGTACGCACTAATTCTATGGTATTTTCTGATGTTCTTGTCAGTTCTAGACATATGATGTTTTAGACATTATGTGCCTTTGATTCTAAGTAGCATAGAATTCTGAATCGAAATCATCATCTGCCTTTTCCCAACTATGTTGGGGTCGGCTTCCAGTCTAACCGGACGCAGCTGAGTACCAGTATTTTACATGGAGCGACTGCCTATCTGACCTCCACAACCCAGGTACTGGGTAATACGTTACCCCTTGGTAAGACTGGTTGTCAGGCTTTCGGGCTTCTGACGACCCGTAACGACTGTCAAAGATCCACGAAATCGAAATGCAAAGTGCATTTTTATGACATTTAGGTACAGATGTACAATGCCTTGATGTAAGAGTTGTCGTGCTAGTAAATCTGACAAGGAAAGATTTAAGATGCAAGCTTATTTCTTGTACTGAAATTGAATAGTTATGCAGTCGCCAACCCTGGCCGCCGTCCATGCCATCAGATACACGTTGATACATTGAGGACATCCTGACAGGTGGGGTAATCATCATCATAAAAATAGATAACAACTATTCGTTGCATCTATACGCTATTATACATTTCATGGTCGACATTACAGCGGTTTTACAATGAAGTAGGCTTTTTGTTGTTGACTTATGTCATAGGATAACAATACTTGTCTATGGGTACTATTATTTATTTTGTGTCTGTGGTTGGCGTTTCATGGAATGAATATTTGTTTTAATGTGTGAACAGGTTACTGTAACTGAATATGTGTTTGTTTTCATGTACTTAATTTGTAGTGTAACATGTTCGTAATTTTAATCAAGGGTAACGTAATGAACGGGTCATGGTATATTTCATTCTCAGTTTCATGAGCATCGATGTCCTTCATTGACAAAATGTCTGTAGCCGCCCCGAACTAGCTTCGACCCGCGACTTCGTCTGTGTGAAATATCTTGTTCCTCCGCCCACCTCGTCGCATCGCATCGCCAGCCCGTGCTATTACTTCGTTTTCGCTTAGCGTTCTAGGTACCTGACTTTTTTCTTTTTGCACGGCTCTTTGGCGTGATGTTAAATAGCCTTCCTCAAAAATAGGTGAAGTGAGCTGTCAATAGTGTCAATCCCTATGTGAAATTGGTGAAGTGAGCTGTCAATAGTGTCAAGCTTCGGGGCACTCACTTCGCGCCCACTTCACTGAAGTTTTCACGGTGAGATTTTTACAGGACAGTCGATCGATACTGTAACAATATCACCGTGAAAACTTCAGTGAAGTGAGTGAAAAGTGAACTGTCATACTACCTGACGCTAGGGTGCGCTAGGTTATCTAGGGCTTGACAGCTCACTTCAAGTTCACTTCACCTAATATTTCAAGGGGTGATTCTTACAGAATAGCACTATAAATCGTCTGATAGCTCACTAGTCACTACCAATCTACTTTTAATTAAACGTAAATTAAAGTTTATTGAAAATAAAATATTGGGTTTATCCTGCGTAGTTTGTTAACTTTGTACGTAAGTACCTAATCGGGTCGATAAATTAAATTTTCTCTCGGTACTGAGTGCGATAAACGTTCGACATCGTGGTGGACACATTCTAGATTTTCATTATCGGAATAGAAACCTGATATTAAACCTAAGTAATGAAATTGTATTTATTACTAGGTAATTAGTGGAGTAGCAGAGCTTTCATTTTCTAGTAGTTAGAAGGAAAGTAATATTGGCGGGTCGTTAGACAAATTGAAGTAATAGTGGCTATGAATGTTGAGTATAAGTGTAGAAAACCTGTCAGTAATAGTATTATTAACTTTATGTACAGATTGTCCCAGAAGTCGACGTCATAGTAAATTTTTTTCACTACAGTCAGTCGCAGTATTAACTTTGAATATTAAGTTGGGCAAAAAGGAAGTTTGAAAGTGGCGCCAGTGACAGAAAAGTTGAAAGGAAATCGTTTAGCTTGGTATGGGCATGTGATGAGAAGGGACGAAACGCATTGTGACTAAAAGAGTGATGAATATACATGTTGATGGATGGAGAAGGAGAGGAAGGCCGAAGAAAAGATGGATGGATTGTGTGAGGAATGATATGAAAGAGAAGGGAGTGAATGATAGCGCGACGGTTGACAGGGGAGAATGGAAAAAGAAAACGTGTTGCGCCGACCCCAAGTAACATGGGATAAGGGCAGGAAAATGATGATTAAGTTAGATAGATAGATAGATAGATAGATAAATCATTTATTTGGCGCACACAAAAAAGACAGCACAACACACAAAAGTACACTATTAGATGATAACCAAACTACCCACATGATTATAATTAGAGATGCGCCGAGTAACACTTTTGCCGAGTAACGAATACCGAGTTTTACTCGGTTCATTTTTTTTTCAGCCGAGTACTCGGCCGGGTAACTCGGTTCAATCAAAGTCCCATTTCGCGCGCGGTTCAAGTACAAACAGGTTCGCGCCGGTCGAGACGTCGGCTCGCATTGATACACCCCTCACCCCGCCCGCGGCTTTCAACTACCAGTCGCTTGATTGTTTGCAAACAAACACGTTACGTTGCGCGTCATAGTAGATAAATAATTAAAAAAGTTTAATTAACGATTGAATGTGTGTAGTACCTGATCAGTGATTGTTTACATAATGTCTTCACGTAAAAGATCCCGAATTTGGGCGTTTTACGATGAGATTGTAGAAGATAAAGCAAAAGTGAAATGTACTCTATGCAATTCTCTAATTTCACGTAGTGGTGTTGGACATAAGGCTTCTACGACGGCAATGTTAAACCACGTTAAAATAAAACACACAAAAGAATTTAAAGATTTGGAAAAAGAAACTTTGCGGGAATTATCTCAAAATCGTGAGCCAATAGCATCAACTTCGTCGTCACAATCGAATGCAGTGAAAATACAGCAAACCCTTTTCGAATCATTTACTAGTACTACAAAATGGGATACGACTGACTCGCGTGCTAAAGAAATTCACAAAGTTGTAGCGGAGATGATCGTGGTAGATAACCAACCGATATCTATGTTGGAAAATAATGGGTTTCAAAGATTAATGAATAACTTAAAACCCAAATACCAAATTCCTAGTAGAAAATACATGAGCGAGGTTGTCATACCAGAAGTTTACACCAAAGTAAAAAGCGTAATAAGAGCGGAAATTGCAAAAGCTAAAGCTGTATCAATAACTACTGATATTTGGACCTGCACAAATAATTTACTCGGATTCTTAAGCTACACCGCTCACTGGCTAGACGAAGATTTTGGGCTTCAGCACAGAGTGCTGCAAATGTCACATTTTAGAGGACCCCACACGGCGGACAATATTCGATCAGTGCTTTCAGATTTATCCATGAACTGGGATATTGATACTCGCATTCATCTCGTTTTGAGAGACAATGGACCCAATGTGGTGAAAGCCATAAATGATAGTCAATATATTGGCAAAGGATGCTATATACATACGCTGCAATGAGCTGTAAAAGCTTCGTTGAAGGAACAAAATGTTATCGACGTTATTGCCTCTGCTAGAAAAATTGTAGGCCACTTTAACCATTCTGCAGCGGCACAAGAAAAACTGACCCAGATACAAAAAGAACTTAAACTGCCAGAGCACAAACTCGTGCAAGATGTGACCACAAGATGGAACAGTACTTTTTACATGGTAAGCAGATTAATAGAGCAAAAAAGGGCAATATCTCTCTACATCACGGACAACCCAAGTACAGCCAATCTACAACAATTAACTGAACGTCAATGGGAGATTCTACAAGAGTGCATTACATTACTCAAACCATTCGAAGAAGTTACTAAAATTACCAGCTCCACATTAGCATCAATTTCTGAAGTAATACCCCATACCAATGCCCTATTAAAATATTTATCAAAACCTGAAGTTTCCCAAACTTGCCCAAATATAGCAGATATGAAACAAAAGCTTGAAAGTGAAATTCAGGACCGCTTTCAAGGATTAGAAAAAGACAAATATTATAGTTTGGCAACTTTGCTAGACCCGAGATTCAGGATGCGATTTTTTCATCCCGAAAACTATGAACTAATAAGGAATACGCTATTTTTAGAATCAGTAAGAAGAAGTGACATTACAGAGAGTGCTAGCAGCAGTGATGAAAACGAATCTGAACGATTACCACAGTCACAAGATCCTCATGCATCTTTCTGGAATTGCTTTGAAGAATTAGCAATTATTAGAATGATCCTAAAAGCCCCATTGCTTTAGAATTAGGTTGCTATTTAAAAGAAAATTTGTTGGCAAAAAACAAGAGTCCTTTCGAGTGGTGGACAGGGCACCAAACAAGGTATCCAGAGCTGGCACGTTTAGCAAGAGTATTTCTATGTGCACCTGCAAGCACCGTGTATAGCGAGCGATTGTTTTCGGAGGCCGGTAACGTCTACGAAGAAAAGAGGAATAGGCTGTTACCAGAACGCGCAGAGAGCCTTGTGTTCCTGCATCATAACTTACCTTTACTAAATTTTAAATATTAATTATTTTTTTATAACTGTTCTCGTAATTTTGTCTCATTACTGCTCATTCATTAGCATAATTTTGATTTTATTACTTGAGATGTTCAAAGATTTCCTAAATTACTAATAAATACTTTTTGATTATCACTATTGTTTTAATTGTATCTACCTAAATATTTTTTTCTTAAACAAAGGATACTCGGCATCCAAACCGAGTTATTCGGCCGAGTACGAGTATCAAAAAACCTGCCGAGTACGCCGAGTACCGAGTATCAACCGAGTACTCGGCCCATCTCTAATTATAATATAAAAAAACACAAGGTGCCGAAAAAAAAAAAAAAAAACAAAATGAAAAACACACAAATATGGAAATAAAATTGACACAATGATGATAAAATTGATAACAAAACATAGGTACACAGTGCGGTGTGCGTCTCAAGGTTGCACCAAATGGGAGTCCAGCTCAGCATGTGTCAGGCAAATGTGCCTGACGCTGATATTCTGCTGGATCCCTGCTGTGACACACGGACGTTGAGAAGACGAGATAAATTGGTGTTCTGACAGGTGTTATGTGCAGAGTGAAGCTTTGTAAGTCTACCCGACACTATAATTAAGTATTGGTTCTACAGTAAGTTTTGCATTGGGAAACGTTCTTGTTCGTAGGTGTGTTAGTTTTGTGCTTTGATTACTTGATTCATATATTATTTACAAAGTTACATGCAGTATATTTATAATGTGTAAATGAATTGTAATATAATTATAGTGACGTTGGTGCGAATAAATTAAAACAATTTGGCTAGAGTAAAATTAAAATTAAATGCGTTCGCAATAAATAAATATAGGTAAATATCATGTGTAGGTATTTCAACTATAATCCAACACAAGATCCACAGACTACTCAATATAATATGTATATTTCAATAATAACAATAATAATAATATTAATATCTTTCAATATATATTTTTCAATATACTGATACGCTAAATAGTCAGATTGATTGATTCGGGAAAGTCACGACCTCGCGACAGCCATTTATATAATGGACGTGTTCGAAGCAGTCATCCCTAGATTTTTCTGCGAGGTGATAAGAAACTGCCGTAATCGAACTCTGAAGGTACCAAGAAGTTTAAGATTCCTTATCGGCGGAGGAATATTGTTCCAGCATTTAGATGCAGCATACCTAAAACTTCCCCTGAAGGCAGCTGTCTTGTGTGATTGAGTGGCGAGTTGCTGCGAGCACTGCCTACTTGCGCATTCTCTTCTACTAGCGATCCAGCTCAGTTTATTGTACAGGTAGGACGGCTGCTTGTACTTTATTACTCCAAAAAGTAGGCATGCCAAATGCAACTTACGACGTGATTTCATTTTGAGGATTGAGTGGTTATTTAAAAATGGCGTTACGTGACTTCTTGGCGGGATTGAGAAGCAGAATCGCGCGCAGGCGTTTTGTACCCTCTGGATCAGTCGATCAGTTCTTGCCAGTAGTCGAGGGCCAATAACTACGTCCGCATAGTTCAGGTTTGACAGTACGAGAGACTCAGCCAGTTGGATCCGTAGTTCCTCCGACAGATAAGGCCTAATTTTATAGAGGACCTTAAGACGGTAAAAACAAATGCGCACCGACTCTGCCACGTGCGCTTCGTATCTCAACCCAGTGTCCAGGTTGAGACCCAGATTACGTGCCTCGCTGACTCGACTGACCGACTCACCCAGCAGGGTAACGTTAAGTGTTGCCGGCACAGCACTAATTTGGTTCTTGGTTCCAAACAACATGTATTTGGTTTTAGTGGGGTTAAGAACCAAACCGTTATTTTCAGCCCAACATGCTATCCTGTCAAGATCATCGTTCAGATCCTTAGTCGCGATGTCATAGTCACTAGGCTTAAAGGAGATATAGACTTGTACGTCATCAGCATAGATGTGGTACCTACATCGCTTCAGGGAAGTTATGATATCCGCACAATCTATATATATAAAATTCAAAGTCCTGACTGACTGACTGACTGACTGACTGAGACATCAACGCACAGCCTAAACCGCTGGTTCTAGAGACATGAAATTTTGAGGGTGTATTCTTCGTAAAGAGTAGGTATCCACTAAGAAAGGGTTTTTCGAAATTCCACCCCTAAGAGGGTGAAATGGGGGGATTTTGTTTGTATGAAAAATCTTATTCCTTGAGTTAATCAACTTGAAACTTGGCACGAATACTAATCTAAGTAAATGATGAAGTTGGGCATTTTTTGTTTTTATAAACTACCCCCTAACAGGGGATTGGGGGGTTTCAAAGTTTGTATGGAAGAATTTTAGCGCGCGGTCCGATTTAATGGAAACTCAGTATTCATACTTAAAATTGAAAGGAAAGGATAATGTGTATCAGGGTTTTTCGAAAATCTACCCCTGACGGCCTGAAAAGGGGTAGTCAATTTTACAGGGAATGATTTTACAGCGTGACTTGATTAACTCGAAAATTGGTATAAATAATCTTTGAGTCAAGTTATGAACACATCCCAAATGATTTTTTAAAATTCCACCCCTGTGGGGGTGAAAAGCGGGGATACAGTTTATATGAAAAATCTTATTCGTTAGGTTAATAATCTTGAAAATTGGCATGAATATTCGCCTAAGTAAGCAATAAAGTTTATGATTATTAGTTTTTCAAAACTACCCTCAAAGGGGATATAGGGGTGTTAAAGTTTGTGTGGAAGAATTTGAACGCGCGGTCCGATTAACTCGAAACTCAGTGTACTGTGTGTGTACTTAAGACTAAAAATAAATAATAACACGTATGAGGGTTTTTCGAAAATCTACCCCTAACGGGGTGAAAAGGGGTAGTTAATTATACAGGGGAGGATTATGATAAGTGGCTTGATTAATTATAATATTGATATAAATAATCTTTGAGTCAAGTTATGAATTTTTATGATTTTTTTAAAATTCCACCCCTGTGGGGGTGAAAAGCGGGGATACAGTTTATATGAAACATCTTATTAATTTAGTTAATAAACTTGAAACTTGGCAACAATACTTGCCTAAGTAAGTAATAAAGTTTATCATTATAAGTTTTTCAAAACTACCCCTCAAAGGGGATATAGGGGTGTTGAAGTTTGTTTGGAAGAATTTGAAGGCGCGGTCCGATTAACTCGAAACTCAGTATTGATACTTTTGACAGTAAATAACTAACAATAAGTATGTAAAGTTGTCGAAAATTGACCCCTGACGGGGCAAAAAGGGGTAATTCGGTTTTTAGGGGAGGATTTGAACTTGAAACTGTATGTTACATTTTCACGCCTAAACCACTGAACTTCTGATTTGGCAAAGTGGTAGATGGCATCCTGGGGAAGCACATACTTTTCCTCCTGGTAGCACGTTCCCGTGGGATAACTTCCGACATCCACGCGGGCGAAGCCGCGGGCAGAAGCTAGTACAATATAAAGACGATGGGGCCCAATATTGAGCCTTGCGGGACTCCTCTGTTAACAGAAGTGAGTGATGAAACAAGAGATGATCCATTGCTCAGTCGTATTTCCACACGCTGCCCGCTGCACGCTGCTGCAAGTTGGGCAAAAAGTGACCTTTTATTCCAAGTTGGAGCATTTGTGCTTTACAATTTAGGCAAGAGTTTATAGAAAAATTATTTGTTCTGTAAACTCTCCACAGAAACCCATAAACAAAAAAAAATATATTAAAAAGTTTAGATTTGTAGCAATTGTAGCAACAGGAGTGAAAAGACTGTCATAGGGTGCAGATTTTCTCGATTTTTTTTTAAATGCCAATAATTTTTAAAATACACAACTTAGTTTTATTTTTTATTTTTCTGATATTTATTATGACTAGGCCTATTATCCCATTCCACGTGAAGTCGATTTCTGGGACACCCTGTATATTTTTTTTTTATGTGGATGGTTATTGGACTAGGGGAAGACCAAAAAAGCGATGGATGGACTTTGTAAAGGATTAAATGGCTTCAAACGGGGTGTCGATTGAGATGACGTCTAATTGAAAAGTCTGAAAGGATACATGGTTGTGCCGATCCCAAATAAATTGGGATAAGCCAAGAGAATGTTAAAATAGGTATTTTATAATATATAGCTTCTGCCCGCGGCTTCGCCCGCGTGGATGTTGGAAATTATCCCACGGGAACGTGCTACCAGGATAAAAAGTATGTCCTTCCCCAGGATGCCACCTATCTCTCTGACTCACGTTTAACCGCTGTGAGGTGTAACATTGGTTACACCCCTCTTCCAGCAGCGCTATAATTTTACTAGCTCTTATTGCTTTTTCTGCCATTACAATCGACACAAAGATATCTGTTTTAGTCACAATAAGGCAGGATTATGCGACTAACATAAATTATTCTACTAAAAATAAGGAGAAGTTAGCTTTAGTTGCCTGATAACCTTTTAACCCCAAACCCGCGATATTTTAAAAAACATAAGTTTCGAATTTGGAATTAGCTTTTTTTCATACCCAGACTCTTTATTAAGTGCCAGCAACATAGTTTGGCTATTAAAACCTCTTTAGAACTAAATGATTATCAATAATGTAGAAAAATCAAAACCGTCCGTATTTTTTTTTCAAAAAAAGAATATAATATTAGATTGTTCTATACAGTCGCTTTTTTTTTGTAATTAGTGAAGTGGCAGAGCTTTAATTTTCTAGTCGTTAGAAGGAAAGTCATAAATGGCCGTTCGTTAGATAAACTGAAGTAATAGTGTGGCTATAAAGGTTCAGTTTAAGTGTAGAAAACCACAAACATAGTATTTTCAATTTTAAAAGCAAGTTCTTGTACTTCCTACTAATATTATAAACGTGAAAGTTTGTATGGATCGATGTTTGTTACTTTTTCACGCAACGGATTTGGATGAAATTTGGCACACAGCTGGCTTATAACCAGGATTAACACATAGAATAATTTTTCGCGGGCGGAGCCGCTGGCAAAAGCTAGTATACTATACAGTAGTAAATTATCATAAAACGAACTATTCACACTAGGTAATAAATGAAACAACTAACTATAAGTATTTAGGCATACCTATACAAAAACAAAAGAACCCAAAACTTCAACTTTATAGATATTCTACGTACAGACGCCAGCACATCAAGCTACTACAATCTGTCAAATTTCTTTAATAGAATTTCAACGTTATCGCTAAAGCATTAGGTTCAAAGTTGATTGGGAAATTTTGACAGTTTTGGTTACCTTTATGTGCTGGGGCCTGTACTGATAGTCTCTTATTTGAGGTATCTCTTATCATCATGCATGATGATGCATGATGATAAGAGATACCTAGCAACCACATAATCTCGGTTATTCTGTTTATCCACCCCAAAAAATCCACCCTTAGGGCTGGATAAACGGAATAACCCCATTATTTTAGGTCTACTTGTACTGTTTGTTCGCAATAATAGATCAGCCTGTATACATACCTAGAGGTATATATATGTACTACTGTAGGTAGATAGGTACTGTTCGTTCTTAAAACTCTTTCCCGTATTGCGCAACATTTTTTCCGACTTCCGCATACACCTCACATAATAAACTTAAATAGCACAGCTCAAATCTACAACCAGCCCGTAGCAATGACATTGCAAATACAAACTTATTAAAAATATTAATAACAAAATAAAAGACACGAAGTAATGAACTGTAACGAGCATTGACCTGTAATTAAAAAAAAAATAATATCAATATTATCCATTGTCAGTAAACGGCCTTCGGTTCAAGCCGTGTTCCGCACCAACGGAGAATAAGGATCGCTTTACACTTGCGTCTGCGACGGTCAGATAATCTTGTCGCAAGATCGATTATGTAATCGATGCGGTGATTCGATATTGCTGTTTTTTTTTGCAACTGTGTGTATGCTTGGTGAAATGTTATCAGACAGAAATGAATGTGTTTGGAAATATGCGTCAAATACATACCTACTAATAAAGTCTAGCAGTTATGAGTACCTACTTTATGCGGTCCACCATCACTGAGTCTACTCATGAACTGATGGACGCTGGTGATGGCGCCAAACAAGTAGCCGAATTCTTGGCCGAGTCCATTTAGATTGCAATCGACACGCTAAGAAGATGCGGTCTACCCAATTCCCGTTTCTTTGGTATTGTTGGTCAAATCGTTGAGCTCTTAGTTCTGAGTTGGGCTACACGATTGCTGATACATGCGTGCACTGACTGGAAAGGTCCACTCAAATCTGTGTAAGTAGTTCTTTCCTCAAAAGGCCATCGCAGACGTTAAAAAGATGATCATGTGAGAGACAAGGGTAAGAACCCTGTTCTCTCACATGATATGACCTTTATCTGTCAATTTTTTTTTATTTGTAAAAGTCTAGTTACAGAAATAAATATTTAAGTATCTTTTTTTTTTTGTTGCGGAATTGTCCCATCGCTGGGCAAAGACCTCCTCCAAATCCAGGAACTCTTCCCGCGGCACCTTGAACCAGCCCTCGCGGCACGCGTCCAGCGGGGTAGTTGCGTAACACACTATCAGGAGCAATGGCTTTATTTTTGACAGTTCAACAACATTCATTGCGTTATTTACATTGTTGAGAAGACAATTTTTCTGAACATTTATGCAGCAATGGATTAGGAATATTCTTTAAATTGCTTAAAATTGAGACCGATTGTGTGTTACGCAATTAGGGTGCAGGACATCTCGCCATCTCTTTCTGGTATAAATAAATATGATAAATATATCAACACTTTTTGCTAAAGTTTATAAAAATTATGTTCTGTCTTGGTTATTGTTTCATAATATTATTATTTCGCTAAATTATGGGTAGATACTATAAACTTAATGACATTAGATTATCTTCAATTTTACTTCACATATTATCCGAGATATCACATATTTATGACATACCACTTACCTTTTGTTGCCTTGTTTATGTGAACAACTTACATAACATCTTCATGATTTTCATACAAATTTTCATCCCGTAAAAGGGTACTGAATATTAAATGAGCAATGTAGGCTGGGTTTTCAGGTTATTGTTAGTGAAACAAGGTGTCGCGTGTGTGTATTGTGCTTATCTGTGATCCTTATTACAAAGGGTACCTTAGAGTATCGTGTAGAAATGGGATTGTATTATAATATTTGATGTGAAAACAGCAGTTCTTATTTCCTGAAATTAAAAGCTTTAGTTTTGTAAGACTAAAAGAAATACGATGAGGCTAAGCATAGTGTTCCCATTGCTGGGAAACAGGCTTTCTCTCGATGAGGAGTGGACCGTAATCCATGTAGCACGTGGGCCCAGTGCTGCTGCGGGTTGGCAGATGTTACATGTCCTCGAATGAATGGTTCTAGGACATGCCGTCCCCACGAAAAACTCAAAACGAGAGAGTTGGCCGTAATTCACCACGCGGGCGTAGTGCGGGTTGGTAGATGTACCATGTCTTCGATGCTCTAGAGTCTAGGACATGCCGGTTTCCTCACGATGTTTTCCTTCGCCGTTTTGAGAGCAGTGGTGATGAAATAATTTTCACAAAGTAAAGCGCCTGTCTGGGTTCGAACCTATATACGACCAACAAGAATACAACTAGTAAGTCGCGGCCATTGCCACTGAGCCAGCACTGCTCTATGAGAGGCTAAGCACAGTTCCTGAATAGAAACTCTGGCTCAAATAAAATGGTTCGAAAATAACAGCTTTAAAGTGAAAGGATACTCAATAGCGATAGAGCAAATATAGAATATCATATCTCTGAAATCACATATCTTCTGAAACTATCATGACCAGCACTAATTGCGTCAGAATCGGAATCTGAATCATTTCGAAGGATATTGCTAAACCATAGCTTCACATGTTCGAAAAATTTGTTTGCTCAACAACGTCAATAACGCGATGAATGTTGTCGAACTGTCAAAATTAAAGTCATTCGTACTGTTAGTGTGTTACGAAATTACCCCGCAGCCCACAAAGATCCGACACAAACTTACGACTTTTAGTCGATAATTAGTATTACGTAAACAAACTACAATGTATTTATAACATTTCCATAAATAGTCGAACTCTAGATAACTAAAACGCAAGTCCATACATTTGAATAAATTCTCTTCATTAATAATGTGTGCTCGCTACATTTATAATGGTATTTTAATTGTTCTGCAATTACAATGTATGGTCTTTAACGTATTTTCTGATAGAATTGTAACGCTATTGTAGCTTTGTACGCTAATTACGTTGTTACGTTGGATTGGAAAGATATTTTTAATTGTATCTCTAGCGATTGTATTAATCGATTAGGAATTGATTTAAATGTCGTGTAAAACTTCAAATCATCTGACATGTAATTAATACACACACAATAATATTATGGGTAGGTACGGTCATCACAGGAGATAGTAACCAGGGTCGTCGGATATAACTGAAGTTTTGTAAGAACCCGATGGATGTTTTCGAATAAAAATTAATTTAATTCATAGAAAATAAACAGTTCATTTATCAAATTAACTTTCATTCGAAAACATCCATCGGTTTCTTGCTAAACTTCAACTTCATCCGACAACCCTGGTTACTTAACTCATTGAATATTTTTGAAAAAATAAAAAAGTAATTGCTACGAGTTGTGGGAACGAGTCTGATGCCGAAAATATTTTTTTTTTAATATTTGTCTGTTTGTCTGTTCGTATGTATGATGTTCCGGACTAGCGTAGAAACGGCTGATGGGATTTCGATGACAACAATGAAAATTGAACAATGACAATCAGATAGTTTATAATCTGAATTAACACGTAGGATACTGTTAAAGCCGGTAGTACGTTCCCGTGGTATATTTTCCGACATCCACACGGGCGAAGCCGCTGCCAAAACCAAATGAAGCGCTAAGTTTGCAGTAAAAGTTTACAAGCTTATCATCCTTTCCAAAAACTGGTATAAATAGGCTTCAGTCATTCAGTGCTTTCCGACTATGCCGGAAATTGGCTTGTAACAGTTGCAGCCCGTCACTTCTCATCACACTGTTAATTAAAACAAACCGAGGCCTAGCTACTGACTGTTTTGTTACAGTACATTTATCTCAATGAAACCATTTACAGGCACTTCTAACACAGCCCGGAGTCTGGATTTGTCCCTGATTGATGCTGTAGAGGTATAATGAACAGGGTGTAAAGTTCACTCATTCTCTATTGACAAAGGAGGATACTCCTACCAGACGACTGATGTCGAGACGTTGCGCGGTAAACTCTGCTTGCGCAATGCAGGATTTCGCGTGACGTCAGTGTGATGCGTTCGCATGTGGCGATGTAGATGCCACCACAATACCAACAGGCCTGCTCCCAACAGATGTAATGTTATGTTATCATATTAATACAATATCACTGTTTACATACACCAAAGAGGTGATTCAGTTTGTGTCTAAACGCTCAAACAGACAGTTTTATTGCGTAAATCGAGTGCAACCTGTATGCGGAACTGCCAGCCGGCCGCGTCATCCAATCAGCGTGTCTGAACGGTGACATAAGTAAGGGGGCCACGTTCAAGGTCCATAGATATTTCTGTCAATTGTAATAGTGTTGTTTATGGAAGTCATAGTTATAACCACTTACCATTGTTTCCACTACTTCCATGGTGTTCCACTTAGAAAATTGGTGTTCTTTAGGTCTACGAATCACAATAGCCTAGAACTGGGAATACTTGGCCTTTATAATCCTACTAGCTATGCCCCGCGGTTTCATCCGCATAAGTTTCGAACCCGTCGGAATATAAAGGGATAAAAAGTATCCTATATATGTTGACCATATGTGTGCCAAATTTCATCCAAATCCGTTCAGTAGTTTTGGCGTGAAAAAGTAACAAAAATCCATCCATCCATCCATACAAACTTTCACGTTTATAATATTAGTAGGATTGACTGATATTTCAATGAAATGAAATAGTTATTCAATAGGATTATATGAACTTAAAGGGTTGTATTGATGATTTTAATGATTATAATTCTGTAAATACATACATATGTACTTGTTTTGCTCGCAAATCATATTTTGTTAAACATACATCTTGACACTGACCTGGGAACCTGAGGACCAGAGGAAACAAGATTAAGTTTTAAATTCGTTTAGTGCTATACGTATTAAGTGATTTGTGGTGCAATCGGACCTAAGAATAAGAATCAATTACAACAGGTGCATGTTTTTAATTAAGATAGCTTTAGAAAATACTTTATTGTATTGTACAGACACCAGCAGGTCAAGCTACCCGGAACTGTCAAATTTTCCCAACCAATCTTGAATCTTAATGCTTTATTGATAAAGTTGAAAACATATTAAATAAATTTGATAGATTGTAGTAGCTTGTTGTGCACTGCTGGCGTCTGTATACACCAAAATCACATCATAGAACATCATAAGCTGATTATGATTACGCCATGTAGTAGATCTATTCAGCTTTATCGTTTTGAATCACTCTATCAATGTTAAATCATAATAATTTTATTCGCTCTGATTAACTTTAGATATTATTTAAATTTTATAGAGTGGTACCATTTAGAGCGGAATGGAATACACAGCACTAGGTAGCTATTACGTTTGAAAATAATCAATTCGGCATTCAAAACGATCAAGGAGGTACCAGGATGAATAGATTAAACGAAGGTTTTTCAAATAACTTTCATAATTATTCCTGTAAACGGCGTTTAATACATTTTATACTGGGTAAATTAGGCAGAGAAGCTGAAGTGATAGGGTAACGATGAACCCACTCAGGCGCTTTAGTTTGTGTAAATTATTTCATCACCACTGCTCTCAAAACGGTGAAGGAAAACATCGTGAGGAAACCGGCACGTCTAGAACCAAACATTCGAAGACATGTGACATCTAACATTCCGCACTGGGCCCGGGCCGTGGTGGATTACGGCCCACTCTCACTGAGAGGAGGCCTGTGTGACGTGTGTCCCAGCAGTGGGTACATTATATGCTGATTATGTGATTATGAAGGGACCGCTGTTAGTGGATTCACTTGAAATATCAGTTTGTGTAGATATGGATAGGTATAGGTACCTATCACGTCTGCAGAGTTTCGCTTGATAATGTTATTTGACCCTTCATTTTTGTATGATATGACTTCGTCGGTCAACTAAAGTGATTATTTCTTCTATTCCAAATACAAATCTGTTTGTCTCGTATTTGTGCGATCTCCATTTAACGGAGTCGCGGAGGATGCTGCCAACAATATCAGAAGGTAGGATGGCAATATCAGGGGAAGGGGGTTTATATTCTTGTAATTAAAAACGTTCAAAATCTAGTCGCAATCTCATCTCAGCGACAGTCAATGTCAAAAATGTAGGGAAAGAAAATAGAGGTATTTTTGACTGTGAACGTTTTTAAAATTACGAGAATTCCCCCTCAGTTTAGAAATCAATACACATCACGTCTGCAGAGTTTCGCTGGCTTATTTAATTTGACATTGATGTTAAGACTTCGATTGTCAGCTAAACCGACTCTTTCTGTTTTTTCTTCTATTCCAAATACAAATCTTTGTTTATCTCGTATTTGTGCCATCTACTTTTACCGGACTCGCGAAGGTTGCATGCTACAAACATAACAGATTACACCCTCTACAGTACAAAAGCAAAAACGTTTTAGGACAAATCCTGCCAAAACGCCTTTCACATTTTATCTAGCAACAATCTTTCATTAATTAATAATTACCCATTGTGTTACCATATTAGCATCTATCGTAAGCTATTGTTTCTACCACACTGAAAACCTGTTCTGTTTTTCATCATTTCCGATACCTACAACTCAGGAATCAAGTGGGAAAAAAACAAACATGTTTTTGTAGGCATTGTTTAAAAAAAATACTATTTTTTTCTTTATGTTAGCCGTTACTGTGTCCCACTGCTGGGCAAAGGAAGCGGAAGGAAAAAGGGAGCTTTTTCCTTCCAAACCTCACTGTCTTGTGCGATCTCTGGCCATGTTGACCCTGCAAACCTTTAAAAATTCTGACAGCATAGATACCTAGGTAACTTTTATATTATCATTACCATTACCATCGTTGACTCTAAGGCTATTTAAAGCCTTCTTTTCGTCTGTGTCGTTCTTATAGTGTTCTGCAGTCTGTGAGGCTATCCGGAGATACCGGGTTGCTGGTCTCTTATCAATATCTTCTCACGGCAATGATTGTAAAGCTCTCTCATCTTCTAATGATCTGGTAATAATCGTAACTTTTATTTCCTTCCTCAGAACGGGCTGAACGCGCTTCACCTGGCCGCTAAAGATGGACACATCTCCGTGGTCGAGGAGTTACTGAAACGAGGCGCCACTGTCGACGCCGCTACTAAAAAAGGTAAGCCAATTCTATGAATAGAAAAGAAATACAAAAAAAAACTAAAAAACATGAGATGTTTTAACAACAATAGTGTGTGCCTCACGGCTGCGCCAAAAAGATTCATTTCATCATTTTAGTACTGGTAACCACCCGCTGTGCTTATTCCAATTAGATTATGTGGTTCTTTTCAAGCCTGCCTGCCTGTTCTGCGGTTTTTGCGGAATCGATTAATGATAAAGTAGTAACTGGACCAGTTAAGGGGCTATGACCAGCAGTGCGATTCTGTAACCATCTCACCGTGAAAACTTAGGTGAAGTGAGCGTGGAGTGAGCTGTCATTCCAAATAATGCTAGGGATTGACAGTACTGACAACTCACATCAAGCTCACTTCACTTGAGTTTACACGGTGAGATTTTTACAGAATCGACCGGCTGATGTAGTTCTTTTTTGATATCTGATAAGTGATTATCATTACCGCTATCATCCTAGCATAAAAAATGGTATAATAGTTTACTAGATTGTTACAATTAGTGCAAAAAGCCACAAAACACTAAGAAATCATAACATCAGTATTTGTTATGAAATTATGCCATGCAAACTTTCTAGTATGTAGAATCCTTTATTTAAGGATAAAAAAATAAGTTTATCTCTTCAACCGTCTTTTTTTTCCAGGCAACACAGCACTCCATATAGCATGTCTCGCGGGCCAAGAGTCGGTGGCGCGGGCGCTGCTGGCGGCGGGGGCGAAAGCCGACGCGCAATCCGCGGCAGGGTTCACCCCGCTATACATGGCCGCGCAGGAGAACCATGCGGGATGTGTCAAGATGTTGCTCGCTGCGGGGGCCAGCCAGACTCTTGCTACAGAGGTGAGAAACATTAATGCTGATGATGACTATTATAGACTAAATAAGTTTTTTTTTTTGTGATAGAGGCATCGTTTTTTCCCCTGTCCACCTCCCGCTACGCCATCATGCCTCTCACTACTGTCTCCTTATTACGCCACTAGATGGCCCTGGGGTTTTCGTATCCACATTTTCTCAGCTAACGCTGTAATGTTGTCTGTCTAACAGGCTTCTGCAATGGTCTGCTCAAAATGCTTAGCGCTAATTTTGACTGCCATTACAATAATTGACTGATGGTTATCACCACTTCTTATTTTTCTTCATGATATTAATGTTAATACTCGACCTGGGACTTTTAGTAATAATAGCAACTTTTGTAAAGCTGTCCCTTTTGTGTAACTCTAAAAAAACGTTTTATTTTTATGAGGACTAATTCTTATTTTCTACTCTTCCAGGACGGCTTCACCCCCCTAGCAGTGGCGATGCAGCAAGGCCACGACCGTGTGGTCGCCGAGTTGCTAGAATCCGACACAAGAGGCAAGGTGCGACTGCCAGCACTGCACATCGCTGCCAAGAAGAATGACGTCAAAGCTGCCACGCTGCTGCTTGAGGTAACATCCTTATCATTTCGTTCTACCCACAGACAATGGCCCACCATCCATCACGCGCCGCATGTCACGTGTGCACTTGATGATGTTATAACTGCGTCAGTGAGCGGAGTTCGCGCAGCTAAAATTTGGGCCAAATATGTTTGAATTTTTTGCTATCGATACGGTAACAAAAACAAGTTACTAGAATACAAAAGTAGGTTCTGTTAGAGGTTAGATCAACTGACATCAAAATAATTATTGTTACAATATATTTGATTACATCATTCGTGTTGAAATTAACCATGTGAGAACGATGTAGAAAGACGTGCACGTAGAAAACATAAAAACAATTCAGAAATTAAAAATTACAATAAGCCGTGGCAGCTAAGAGATGACCAGTCCCTACTGACGGCGCCCGTTCACGAACATGACGTATGGATCAGCACCATTCAGCTCAACCATTTTGAAGAGAACTTAAAGATAAGATAAAGATAAAAGATAAAAGATAAAAGATAATTTATTTGTCAAACATGCGTTTACATAAACTGACTAATCAGACATGCGAGGTATTAAATTAATATATGTTGTGAGCGTCCATGTTTTGCCAACAATGGCGTACAAATTTTGTAGGTATAAAAAAATTACATTTAATTGCATTTTTACATAATAGTCATTCTAAACATTACAAAATACAAAACAAATAAATAATAATTGATGTCAAGATATTAGAGTATAAGTATATTATAGTCAAAATAAATTAAATTAAATATGTCCAGAATATTCATTACTATGCAGTCAATATTATAATCATTCAAAAGTCAATTGATTTAAAATTCCCATTATTCAATTGTTATTCTTAACTATGTATGTACATTAGAAGTCGGAATAGAAAAGTCCTTTTCATTTAAAAAATCTACAACATTGTAATACACTTTACTCACTAAAAATATTCTCAGCTTACTTTTGAAAAGTGACAAGGGCAGTTCTCTCCAACTTTTAGGTAGTTTATTAAATATGACAGGAGCCATACAGAAAACACTTTTGCGCATGAGGGTTGTTCTCGCAGTATGAGAGCATATCCTGCTGTTGTCACGCCTATTACGTGGGACTACTTCATCTAATCGTTTAAATCGGTGTGGATTTGTTTTTACAAAAACAGCTACTCCTAAAATGTACAGACATGGCAAAGTAAGTATTTTATATTTTTTAAAGTACGGCACACAACTATCAGTAGGTTTAATTTTAAATATTGAACGAACGCATCTCTTTTGAGCCTTGAACACCGTGTCTTTTTCTGTTGAGTTGCCCCAGAAAATGACACCATAGCTTAATGATCCAACTTTCAAATTCTTTCAAATTCAACTAACTTAATGATCCAACACACACGCCACCACCAGCGAGACATTAGAGTGAGCATGACATACTATCAGCCGCCAGGGCACATTCAAGTCAATGAAAGACGTACCCAGTAAATGGTAGCTTTATAGAAAGTACATAGTGCTCACACGTGTGCTATGCAATTATACAATACTAAACAATTGAGTTTATACAATGCATATATAGTTTTCTTCCAATGTTCAGCAGCTCCAACTATGTTTCCGAATGCTAATTAGTTTATGCGCCCCTGTGGAGCTGGACCAGCATTGAGCCAAGCATTTTTGTCAGCGATGTAATCCCCTAACTTATAATATGCTTGGCTACATAGTGTGCGTTTAATACAAGATTTAAATTTCGTTTCATTCACTTTGAGTATGTGGGGAGGAATTTTATTGTAACATTTTAAACAGAAAATGAAGGTTCTGTCTACTTTAGCCAGTCTGAAACCTGTTTGAACTAATTGGTCCCTATTTCTAGTCCTATAGTTGTGTCTTTCACCTCTTTTGTTGAATAGATTTAAATTTTTTCTTACTTACATGATGGTTTCATAGATCTATTGACAAGGTACTGTCATGATGTTAATATCTTTAAACAGTTCCCTTAAATAATCGCGCCTGCGAAGGGCATATATTGCTCTGATGGCTCTTTTCTGCAGAATAAAAACGGACTCGATATCTGCAGCCCGTCCCCATAGTAAAATACCGTAAGACATGATACTATGAAAGTAACTAAAATAGACTAGCCTCGCGGTATCTACATCAGTAAATTGACGGATTTTTCTTACAGCGTAAGCTGCTGAACTTAGCCTTCACGATAGCCTTAGCCTACGATAGCCTTAGCCTTAGATTCAACGATTAAACGATTAAATTTAAATGTGAATAAATGAATTTGAATTTGAATTTGAACGATGATATAATTGGCTACAAATAATAAATGCAACTTTTGCGAAAAGTTTATTTATTGTTGTTCAAAATTAAGTCTTATTACAACCGCTGAATGTTGTTTTTAGTTGACATGTCAAAATCAATGAAGACCATTTTTCCATCTAACAATCAAAATAGACACACAACGAGTTCAGCTACTTAACGCTAGAGGGCGCTGTAACCAATTTACTCTATTTAGCACCCTAACGTCATTAAAATAGATGTCATATTCGTATGCACCTGTTATCTATTTTTCTACTCAGCTAGGGATGAGGACAAGATATCGATAATTTAATGTCGATGTTTGTACAATTTAATAATTAAAATCTTTTATCTTATGAAATGGACCAAAGTCCGATTAGTATAAAAGGTAAAATGAAAAGATAAATAGTAAATTTAAAATATTTATTGACCTCGAAATAAAACATATTTGTTTAATAATTGTCGTTTTGACTGTTTTATATTTAATTTTTACAAGTGATGCATGCGGATATCGACATATTTTTCCGCAATGGCTTTCATTAAATCCGTAATGTGATTCGATGTAGGAAATTCTCCTAACTGATGATAATGTTTTTTCCCATTTAATCTTTATATGTATTTATATAAAATTCAAAGTCCTGACTGACTGACTGAGACATCAACGCACAGCCTAAACCGCTGGTACTAGAGACATGAAATTTGGAGGGTGTATTCTTCGTAAACACTAGGTATCCACTATAAAAGAGTTTTTCGAAATTCCACCCCTAAGAGGGTGAAATGGGGTGATTTTGTTTGTATGAAAAATCTTATTCCTTGAGTTAATAAACTTGAAACTTGGCACGAATACTTATCTAAATAAACTATGAAGTTGGGCATTTTTTGTTTTTATAAACTACCCCCTAAAAGGGGATTGGGGGGTTTCAAAGTTTGTATGGAAGAATTTTAGCGCGCGGTCCGATTTAATCGAAACTCAGTATTTATACCTAAAATTGAAAGAAAACAATGTGTATCAGGGTTTTTCGAAAATCTACCCCTGACGGCCTGAAAAGGGGTAGTCAATTTTACAGGGGAGGATTTTACAGCGTGGCTTGATTAACTCGAAAATTGGTATAAATAATCTTTTAGTCAAGTTATGAACACATCCCTATTGATTTTTCAAAATTCCACCCCTGTGGGGGTGAAAAGCGGGGACACAGTTTATATGAAAAATCTTAATCGTTAAGTTAATAATCTTCAAAATTGGCATGAATACTCGCCTAAGTGAGCAATAAATTTTATCATTATTAGTTTTTCAAAACTACCCCTCAAAGGGGATATAGGGGTGTTAAAGTTTGTGTGGAAGAATTTGAACGCGCGGTCCGATTATCTCGAAACTCAGTATTGATACTTTCGACAGAAAATAATTAATAATAAGTATGTAAAGTTGTCGAAAATTGACCCCTGACGGGGCAAAAAGGGGTAATTCGGTTTTTAGGGGAGGATTTGAACTTGATACTGTATGTTACATTTTCACGCCTATACCACTGAACTTCTGGTTTGGCAAAGAGATAGATGGCATCCTGGGGAAGCACATACTTTTTATCCTGGTAGCACGTTCCCGTGGGATAACTTCCGACATCCATGCGAGCGAAGCCGCGGGCAAAAGCTAGTACCAAATTATTAGCAGTGAACCAATTTAGTACCTGCAGTAGGGCGTTATTTACGTCGTCAATATTTGATGCACGTCTATTTATCTTAAAAATTAAGGAAGTATCGTCAGCAAATAACACCATTTATGGTTGGTTCTTTAATAAATGGGGTAGATCATTAATATATACTAAAAAGAGGAAAGGACCTAAAATCGAGCCTTGAGGAACACCCATTTTTACTTTTAAAGCAGGAGAATTTACACCATTTATTTGAACTTTTTGCTGTCTATAATTTAAATAAGATTTGACTAAACTGAGCGCAAGTTGACCTAGTCCGTAATGCTCAAGTTTAAAAAGTAAGGTTTCGTGATTGACGCAGTCAAATGCCTTGGAGAGGTCACAAAAGATTCCTATGGCATCTTAGGCCTCCTCTTACGCTGTAAATATGTGCTTTAATAAGGTGACACCGGCGTCAGTCGTACAACGTCCTTTGGTGAAACCATATTGCTGATCATGTAAGATTTTGTTGGTGTTAATCAAAAATCAAATAAATCAAAGTTCCTTTTTAGGGATTCACAGAACGAAAAATATTAAAGCATTCATTCTTACTATTTATTTGGAACTGGCACAGGAAATAGTAAAATACAACGTAGAACTAACAATTACTTGAACTATGATTGTTGCAAGTATCGTGAGGCCTTAGTCTCATAGTAATAACTTTAGCGTAAAACAATTTATTGTTAAATAAAGGCCAACAATTAGGCTTTTCTATGAATCCTAACATAGTTAACATCTTCATCTTCATAATAGGATCAGTAATATTTTGAATAACTTCGTAACTTGTGTCTCCAGAACGAACACAACCCCGACGCGTGCTCTAAGTCCGGCTTCACCCCCCTGCACATCGCGGCGCACTACGGCAACGTGGGCGTGGCGCGCGCGCTGCTGGCGGCGGGCGCGGACGCGGGCCGCGCTGCCAAGCACAACATCACGCCGCTGCACGTGGCCAGCAAGTGGGGCCAGCTCGCCATGCTGGACCTGCTGGTGGAGAACGGTGAGTAGCACTGACCTGTATTATACAAGTACGCTGGACATCATACTATCGATGACAAAACGAAGACATTCATGTTCGCCATTTTGGCGCTGATAGCAACGTGAGCGTCCGTGGAACTAATATTTTTGATATTGAGCTTTACAAAATGCGCATACTCTCATGATAAAAATGTTCTAAATATCTCGTAGTAAACACAAAATACACAAATAGTAGATTGTTCGCCAAGGGAGCAAACAACTATTTTGAAGGCGTGAGTGTTTCTTTGAATCCAGAGTGGAGCGAAGGATTCTAGAGTAGAATCCCGAGCGCAGCAAACTAAGTCACTCGAGCTTAAAATAGTGTTGCTCCCGAGGTAGACACTCTACTTTTTATCACCCTCTATGAAAAACAAGTAAGTACGACTTATGAATAAATAGTGATTCTACTTGAGGAAGATATACTCATTTTTTATAAAACTATGTAAATTCCTAATTTGAGTAACAATTACGAACGAAGGCAGAATGCTTTTCGTACGATTTTATTTTTCACATTTTTATTTTTTTTATTTGACTCTCGCCCGTGTTACTTTGTCATACAGCCTGTTACTTGTTCATACAATGTTCGTGACTAATCTCTTTTTTTTTATTTATTTTTTTTATTATTTCACACAGCACCTCTCTTTCTCTTTGGTGGTTGGAACTTTTACTAATAATATCCACATTCCGAATTCATATAACTTTTAGTCCCCAGCGATTGAAGAGCTATTTTAGTCCCCGTTTACGAAGAATACACAAGCTTTTTTTGAATAGATGTGATAAAAAAGTCTTGTTTCACGATTTAGACCTAAACCACCAGAGACGTGCCAAAACAACACGTTATTAAAGGTTACTAGAAATGAATTCGTTAGAAGAATACATTTGTGTATCCAAGAAAATGGAGCCCATTTCGTGCAAATAATTTAAGATTTTATAGTTTTCCTATCATTTTATTTATCAAGTTCGTTAGAGAGATTTCATCCTTATAATTGATCCTAACGATCAATGCAATAAAAGTACAGGGTGTAATTTTTACAGATTTTAGTTGGTTCGATTCTCGGCTGTGGCAAGCGAATTTTTGAAAATCTTTGAATGCAGTTTTCTTTCTGTTAAAAAATAAAGGAATGTTTTCTTTGAGTAAAATTGTTTATCTACAGTATTAAGAGTACTTTCCCTTCAGGTGGCATTACAAAATTCCACCCTGTATATATTTAGTCCAGCGTACTAAACTTGTTTATTAGAGGTCAGTGGTGAGTAAGATGGAAAGGGTACTCTTTAATGCAAACCAAATGAGAACAATAAAAAAATATACGCGTCGCGTCGTCTTGAAAACCTAAGTGCGAAACTTGCCCCGGAGGAAGGGTAATGCTTTTGAATGACACGTTTGAGAGCCATGTTGTTGATTTTCTCGGAGATTGATGCTAAAGCGAGAGTGATCTCGATGTTTAGAGAGCTTTGTACTAAAATTAGACTGCCTGAAAGAGATTTTCAGCAATTTGCTCTCGTAATTATGTTTTGGTCGCGTTTGAATAAGTCGGAACATTATTTTGTACTACCTATTGGTTAAAAAGCTTAATTGAATCAAGATGAAGCTGAATATCTGCTAGAAGGTTTTTTTACGTTTGTAGTGCACTGGGCAGCTTACTTGGTCCGTAGAGATCGATACTGAAGTGCTATTCAGTTTCTCGTGTCATAAATCATTAAAGGCACATCGCGTGTCTACCTAAATATACTTTTCATGTAATAATTGATTGATGTGTGTAGGTATCCACTGCAATGCAGCAGGCATCCAAAGAATCTCTCGCTATTTAACCAACAATTAAAACTAAGGAACGAAAACACATTTGTATTAACGAATCACATAAATCAAACGTAATATTTTCATCGGTATGACTCAATAATTACTTATGTTCACATTTTTAAGTAAACACGCGACCATCTAATTATGTTTCATATATGATTGAAATATCATATTGTAGGAATTTTCATTTTAATTGGGCGTTCTTCACGATATGCTGTCAATCAAGCATCATTCACAGTCCGGTTAGACAGCTGTAGACAGTGACAGATATTTTAAACTGGAATTGCAGACTGCTTCTGTAATAATTCGGCAATTTGTCTCGCGTGAAGCGCTACTGTCGTGAAATGTGAGGTTGAAAAATTGTTCTGTACAACGTTTTTTTTAATGAAAGTTCCGACATTTTTTTCTGTTAAAATATTCCAGTAATTTCAGCATCATTAAATCATTTAATAGTGTATGAAAGTTTGGTAGGTCACACGCAGTTTACTTGCTGTCACTCACTTTAGGAGCGCGGTAGACTCGTGATATGCTTAAATAACCGCGTTTTGCAAGCATTTAAGGTCCAATTAAATGTTCACCTACGTGATTTATTAACTACTTTAAAACATGCTTCTCTAGCGTTAAATAAAGTTTAAATTATGCAACTTGGCTTCCGTAAATAGAAAATTGGCATTGGCTTGTGAAAGCTCTAGGTTTTGTACTCAAGATGAATTTAACATATAGCGCTCACATCTCCCGTATTTATTAAACACACATATTGCCGAACATGTCTCTCTTTTCTTTCAGTACACCCAAAATTAGTTGTTTATGTGGTGTATAATAAAATATTTCATAAATGAATATTACAAGCATTATCAATGAATAACCTCTTGCTTTCAGGTGCTAACATAGCAGCCGTAACGCGCGACGGCCTGACGCCCCTGCACTGCGCGGCGCGGTCGGGACACAGCAACGTTGTGTCACGTCTGCTGCAACATGGCGCGCCCATCACCAGTAAAACTAAGGTATTAAGAGGATATGCACTACAGTGCTCACGCTAATAAAAGGAAGAAATTACCTGTGGACATGATCAAGGACACATGGATGTGGGGACTAAAAATGAAATCAACTGCAGAGCCAGACAACGTTATCAATGGCCTATCAAATACAGGCATTATATTGAATAGTTGCGGTGCTAACAAATAAAGCTGATTATATCATCCAGGCTGTTCTTTGTCGTCTAAGTATAGATAAACCCCTTTATTCATAAACGTTGCTTAAAGTTAAGCAGTGATTAGCGACTGTTTAACCATACATTTTTGACGTTTAAACGTTACTTAACTTTAGTCATCGTTTATGAATAAACCCCTGTGTGTTTACATTTAGTTTACATTAGCGACTAGATCTAAAACTCAACTTTATCAGCTGCAAAATTTTCAAAATTAAATCAATTTTAACTAGATGCAAAACTCACTAATCTGCATTCGCGATTTATTTGTCAAAAATGTAAACAAATATGAGTTTATGAAAAAAATAACTTTAATTCCCACACAATAAAGTTCAGTTTATGCTACAACTTCAAACATTTATATAACTTTTTCAGTAGTGCTAGTCACTCCGAAATTAACTTAATTACCATTTAATTAAAGTTGATATTTGTTTAACTCTAAATAACATCAATTTCAAACATTAGTTTGAATAGATAGTTAGTTGTTTTATTAGAATTGGTCGCTTCGCCAAGCACACAATCACGAGAATTGAAAATTCTATAGAATCTTTTTTTCTTTCAGAACGGTTTGACCCCTCTCCACATGTCCGTGCAAGGCGAACACGTGGAGACGGCCAAAGTTCTACTGGCAGAGGGTGCGCCCATCGATGACGTCACAGTGGACTACCTGACGGCATTACACGTCGCTGCACATTGTGGACATGTCAAGGTAAAGTCAGCCTTGTGTAAAAAAAATTAAAGTACAAGTCACACACCATTACATGTTGCTGCACACTGTGGACATGTGAAGGTGAAGTCAATCTTATTGGGTAGGCAATAAATTTGGGTGCAGTTTATTGAAACAATTTCTGATGAATTTTTTATTGGTCTTACTCAAGATACATAGTATACAAGCTGTTGTTTGTCATCCTCGTCAAATTTCAGGAGGCTGTTATGAAAGACATAAATATCAGAATACACCACTTTCAAAGAACAGAATCGCGTTATGGTATCGGTACAGTGCGGTCTCACACAGGCCACGCTTTGAAATGCGTGCCCCACACATGACGATTTCACAAAATTAAAAAAAAAAACTACTTACATATTTTATTATTGATTCGTGTTGAGAATCAGTAGCATAGGTAGTTACCTCCTTGAATTTGACGAGGATGCAAAACCACACCTTGTATTACAGTGATCAAAGGCTAGACAAAGAATTCAAAGGATAAAATAATTCGCTTTAATCCAGTCTACCTACGATTGGTATCAGGGAAATATCAACCAAATCTTTCACACAATAAAGTTGGATTTAGAATAACAGTTTGGATAACAAATTTCTTTTTTTTACAGGTCGCAAAACTCCTTCTGGACAGAAACGCGGACGCCAATGCTCGTGCATTGAACGGGTTTACTCCGCTACACATCGCGTGCAAAAAGAACAGACTTAAAGTTGTCGAGTTGCTGCTCAAATATGGCGCCAGTGAGTACCTAAATAAAAATAATTGATTTGACAATTTAAATGCTTGCCAGAAATGTGTCTACCTTACTGCCAAGTGCCAACAGTATCCACGATAAGGAAGTACTTCCTAATGTATTCATGAAGGTCAAACTCCCTCGAATTTTTCAAAAAGACTATTCCTGTTTGAAAGATGATATGGATAGAAAGGAGGTGACTACTAATAGAGAAGTATAGAGGATAAATTGACATATGGGCTGGAGAATGATGATGACTAGTCCTTTGTAGAACATACGTCTACTTATTACACGAGCTTCGGATTTCGAAAAGCCTGAAGTATCATTATGTCATCAATTGCTGTAGTTAGGGTCCCGACATTAAAAGGTAAAATGTAACCTTCATAAAATTACTTTTTCCGTCGGAGACAGAAGTGTTTTTTGAAGTGAAAACTTCTTTCAAATCAAATCAAATCGTTTATTGCAATCCATAATTGTGCACTTTTGGGTAAAAAATGTTAAACTCGCGTCAGGATACGTGACCTAATCGAAAATTCGTAAGACGGAGCTCGCGTCAGGACACGTGACCTGATTGAAAATTCGTAAGACGGAGGGAGAGTAGACCGCATTCCAAAATATCAAAAATGCACAACGTTAATATTCAAGATTTCACTTCTGCCGCCACTCCGGAGTGCAACCCGTCTTTTTTATGAAAACAACACTTCTCAATCAAATCGGCTGACGTAAGATTTGACTACAGATTAATAATGGAATAGGCTTTCAAAAAACCGCTTGAAAGAGTTAACATTTGTCTTACAGTGGAACAGTGCAAGGTTTTAAAGTTATAATTTATCTTTCACAGGCAAATCAGCAACAACAGAATCAGGCCTCACCCCGCTCCACGTGGCGTCCTTTATGGGCTGCATGAACATAGCTCTCGTACTGGTCGGTGCCGGCGCGACCGCAGACGCGGCCACAGCCAGAGGCGAGACGCCCTTGCATTTGGCCGCCAGGGCGCATCAGACTGATCTCGTGAGGGTGCTGCTCAGGAATAATGCTAAGGTAAGTTATTGTAGTATTCCCACAGACGACAGGAAGGTGTAAGATCCCTTCAAGGGTGTGCATGTTACGTTCTTTATTTTTTTTTTACGAAATTCTGAACTCATTGGTCGTTTGACCATGAGACCGGCGTTTGATGGCATCGGAGGTGAAAAATATTCGCAACAGTATTTATAGAAAGAGAGAGAGTAGTGAAACAAAGACTTTGCTTTTCGTTTGCTGTCCGCTTTTGTGACGGGTTCACGGGGGAATGAAACAAACATGACTATTTTTGTCCTAAATGTTACACATATCCTAACAACAGTAACATTCAACGTTTACTGTTGTTATTTTTACATTTAGGCATTACCGGGAATGTGTAAATATATTGACTTTAGTCATTCTTTCCTTTCCATACTGCGTTTATCAAGACGAATTGAAGAGAGTGGATTAAAAATGGGTTTTATGTTTTTTTAACCGACTTCTAAAAAAGGAGGAGGTTCTCAATTCGGATGTTTGTATTTTTTTTTTATGTTTGTTCGCGCATAACTCCGTCGCTTGCCAACCGATTTGAAAAATTCTTGGATGTTGGATAGGGTATGCTCCCCAAATGGTCCCATGAAAATTTTATCAAAATCGGACAAGCGGTTTTTGAAAAATCAACAAAAATAAAAAAAAATATAACAACAAAAAAGTGAAAAATAAAAACTTTTTTACAAAAAAAAAACAACCGACTTCCATAAAAACACTACAAAGTGAAAAATAACTTTAATTCCGGAAGTCGGTGGCGAAAAACGAAATAAAAAACCAAAGACACCGACTTCCGAAATTAAAGTTATTTTTCACTTTGTAGTGTTTTTATGGAAGTCGGTTGTTTTTTTTTTTGTAAAAAAGTTTTTATTTTTATTGAAAACGTCACTTATTCTTTTCGGGCAGGTGGACGCCCGCGCCCGCGAGGAGCAGACCCCGCTGCACGTGGCGGCGCGCCTGGGACACGCCGACATCGCCGCGCTGCTGCTGCAGCATGGGGCCGACGTGGCCGCCACTACTAAGGACAGATACACGCCGCTGCATATTGCTGCTAAAGAGGGTATGTCTTTAGTCGAACGGCGTTTTTCAATTTTGGACTATATTTTGGACTTGTTACGATAACTTTATTATTTAAGCATATAAATAAAAAAATTGTGAAATGTAAGAGTTTCTTGCTTGCTCAATGTAGTCACTACAATTAAATGCTTGAATAATTGTCTGTCTCGTCTTCTCAATGACGCTCAAATACAACACTATGCTACTACAAGTTAACAATAACATATGAAATAATTTATATTTCTGTGTAGTAGAGTTACTCATTTGGAGGTATAATTATTATTGCTTTCAAACGATACCAATCAGTATAAACCTCATAAATCGATTTTCGTTTGTGATGCTTGCGCAGGCTACCAGATTCGCCATATCAAAGTCCTTTTAAATAACAATCTCAAAATATTACAAAATCTTATCCAACTAAAATTATCTTCAACAGGCAAAGAAGAAGTAGCCTCAATCCTCCTGGAACACAACGCACCTATTGAAGCAGAGACCCGCAAAGGCTTCACTCCTCTCCACCTCGCCGCCAAGTACGGCGACACGGGCGTGGCGCGCCTGCTGCTGGCGCGAGGAGCCAGCCCCGACGCGCCCGGCCGCAGCCACATCACGCCGCTGCACATGGCCACGTACTACGGGCACCCTGACATAGCGCTCACTCTCTTGGATAAAGGTAGGACAATGTTTTAAGTGCATCTAGTTTCCAAGGTTGCCTAGAAGCGACCGCAGAAGCGATAAGACCGCCTGTTGTATGTTTTGTAGAAATAATCGTATTTGTTTACAGTAGTTTAAAATTCATTTTCACCTCAACCCTTGAAAATATTTGAAGTATAGTCTGTTCCAAAACTATTTGATGAAAATGTAAACAAACCCTGTTCAGGTTTAATTCTTACGCAATCACTCATAAAGGGAATTAGTAACACATTTGTCTGTATTACAATGGTTTTAAGTTTGTCTCTCCAATTTTCCAATATACCTGTCAAATTATCTTTGAAAAATCATCGACGAAAATTGATAAAATACAGAAAAAAGATAAACCTCAATTTTCGAATGAAAAACATTCTTTCATGTGATCTAAAATTAGAATATCGAGTTTAAGGAGGTACTCAAATAATCAAATCAAAGGACTCAATTCGAAGTGGCACTACTAATTGGAATTACTAATTGGCATCCACAGGGAGGTATGTTTTCTGATTGAGTTATTTACATTTTCAACAGACACTTGGAACAGATCATAGATAATTGATAACATAGCTATTTTGTATATCAGATTTTCATTGAGTAAGCTCAAATTCAAAGCATTTATTTCAATTAAACCATTAACAGGCACTTTTGAATTGTCAAATAGTCGGTCAGTTAGTCAGAAAGTTGAATCTAGTAGCCCATTCCAAAACGTAGATCTCTATGGAGAAGAACGGGCAAGAAAATCCAACGACACTCATTTAAATCTAGATATTGCAAAATCCTGGATGCATTATTCTTGTTGCTGGTTTTTTTTTTCACGTAGGTATAGATGTGAGAAAAATGTAAAAAAAAAAACAAATGAAGACACAATTCAAAATATAAGATCAAAAATAAGTCCTGGCAGTTAAGAGATGACCAGTCTCAATCGACGAAGATAGTTTAGACCACAAAATATGTGATTAAGTAACACGTATTAAGTTTTTACGACTTTACTGTAAAATATAGATAGCATCTCAACATTTCCAACAGATTATACATACTAATCCATCCCTCGTTTAGACCTAAGTAAACTGTAGTTGTGCTAGTATCAGTAAGCTAGAGTATTATCTTATAGGTGCGTCGCCCCACTCGCTGGCGAAGAACGGACACTCAGCGTTGCACATCGCGTGTCGACACAACCATCCAGATATCGCCTTCGCATTGCTTGAACATGGTGAGTTTAAGAAAGATAGAAAACAAATACTTTTATTTCCGGCAAAAATGACGCAGAGAAAGAACACAAAACAAAAAGGACAAGTTGTCGGAATATATGCGTCATATTCATGATGCAAAACGGCCAATGAGAATGAGAATAACGTATCGGTTTAGCAATCCCGTTATTGATACTGTCTGTATTTTCCCCATAACATAATTATAAAATGAAACAAATAAATTGTTAAAATTTTGCAAGATAAATCACCCTGTATAATAAAATAGCCACCTTTTAAATGTCTGTTGGTTATTATGACAAAAAAAAATCTAAGGATCCTGTTCAAAACCTTTCTAGGTAACCATACCGTTATACCAATTTATTTAACTCCATAGGTAAAATTGTAATGTTATTTTAGGTAATTGTGAAAATGGTACAATAAACTATTTATTAAAAAAATTATAAGCCAACTGAGCATTTAGTAGGCCGAATTTTTTTTTCTTTCTAATCTACGTACTTCATTAATTTACTCTTTTTCGACTTTTATGATTTTTAGTACCTTTTCCATTCCATAGATAAGATAAACGTTTTCTCGTACAGATGCGGATCCCAGCGTCAAGTCTAAGGCAGGCTTCACACCGTTGCACATGGCGGCACAGGAAGGACACGAGGATTGCGTCGAGATGCTCGTCGAACGAGGGGCTGACGTCAACGTACCTGCTAATAATGGTAAGGGTTGTTTTAGTAATGTAATTTATTTAAATTACAATTATGACAAACTATTTACACTAGGTACTAAATTAAAAGACTAACTGACTGTATAAATAAATACAAAAACAAAAGTATATTTAGGCGTCGAAGTACTCGTTCGCATCACTGTCATCCGGAAACGTGCCCAGAAAACTGGCAGCATTGCCACGTTGCATGGCAATGCTGCCAGCCTAATTCTTTGGCCAAAGAACGACGCCTGCCCTCTGGTCACGTGAAGTGTCGATCAGCCGGCGAGAAATTTCTTTAAAAAGGTGACTGCACTCGAGCCCCATAGCGCAGCCGTGAGGCACACACTATTGTTGTCTGAAACATTTTTTGTTATTTTATTAATTTTGTATTTTGTGTTTCACGAACTGTGTCCAAATAAACGTTTTTCTTTCTTTCTTTCTTTCTTTCATAGAATATTCATAGAATCTGAACTATACTAAAATGTTTTCAGGAAAGGATAGGGTTAAAAAATGTGTTCCGAGATGATACACACATTCTTTCTGTGTATTCTAAAGACATAATTTTTAGCGAAACACCGTTGCTCGTTTTTAACTTTGCTCCAGAGGATATTTGGCATATTTTTCAGCACTGCATGAGTTCTATGGATTAAGAGGAAAGATTTCTCATGTTTTTGATCATCATTTTATGTCCTGACTTGAACTATCCTAAACTTATCCAGAGAAATTAGAAATATCTATATGAAAACCGCCCCACGTCGTACCAATCCCGCGTTATATTGCTGAACACCTCGACTTACTGATATTTTCTATTTTGAATCATAATTTTCTCTCTGCAGGTCTAACCCCAGTCCACTTAGCAGCATCAGAAGGCCGCACCGGTGTCCTAAAGGCCCTAATGTCGGCCGGAGGACAAGTAAACGCTCGAACACGCGACGGCTACACGCCTCTACACGCAGCTGCGCATCACGGGCATCATGCCGCCGCGCGCGCACTTCTAGGAGCTAACGCTGATGTTACCGCCAGGGCTGCTCACGGGTAAGCATATTATAAGACAATAAGGTCACAGCTGCCAATGTGGCTCAAAAACGCTGTGTCGTTACAATAGTTATTGGAGCTTGTTACATCCTCGGATGACCTAAATAATGCCACTGATGCCATAACCAACGTAGCCACCAAAAAAGAGGAAAAGTACCATCAGCACGAAAAGGAGAAGTACATCTACCTAGCTATCAAAATCAAAAGTCACTTATTCAAATTAGGCTGAGAATCAGCCCTTTTCGAACGTCGAAATTACAAAAGACAGTCCCCCAAAACGCCCGCCCGTCACGACATCCTAGTGCTTTCGCTGATAATGTTTTTACTTACATGTTGGATGGCTGTGGGTGACATCGAAAGAAAGAAAAATTATTTATTGGGACTCGCATAGAATGTTAATAAACACAGACAAATATCAACATCGCACACACAGAATAACAGTATGTTGGAACATCGTCAAAAATGTTCAAAGATGTTTGTCGGTCGCAAAAGCTAAAACTAAATTATAATATTTTTGCGTACTTATCACTATAAAATGTCATGCTCCAGTGAGATTATGCATCTACAATGATTGAGGTCAATTTTACAGGAAACTTAACTTTTGGCGCAATCCGTATCAAACTGAACACTGCTATCGATTTTAGTATCCTGAAGTTAATAACAAACATTTCATAAGTCATTGACTGCCACCGCGGTCACCGGTGTCCGTCAACAATAGATTTTCTATTGTGTCTGTTGTCTGACAGTCAACATGTTAATTAAGACCATATTGAGTGGTAACTACGGCTTTTTTTTTGTGGATGGGAAATCATCAAATGACTCCCGCTCTGGGTGGAGCGGAAGGGAGTGTCAGACTCTTACTGACTAAAACCCACCCGTGTTCCTTCCTTAGCCCTTTCTGTTCCAGGGCAGCGGTAACCCTTTCGGACTATCCCGCCGCCCTGGCAGGACTATCCCGCCGCCCTGGCAGGACTATCCCGCCGCCCTGGCAGGAGGTAATTACGGCTTGAATATTAAACATTACTTATTGTATACAGGTTCACACCACTGCACCAGGCGGCACAACAAGGACACACACTGATCCTCCAGCTGCTGTTGAAACAGAGCGCGGATCCTAACGCTCTGTCTGCTGTGAGTATTTATAGTTCAAGTATCATAATAGTGAGATGAGAGAAAAGACTAAGGGGCCGTCTCCACGAGCGAGAGAATCGCGGCGATATTATCGACGTGCTATCCAATTCTCGCGGCGATGATATCGCTGTGTGGAGACACGTTCAAAGAGATTGTATAGGAATACGTGCCACGACAATAATATCGCTGCGATTTTCGCGCTCTTGAAGACGGCCCCTAAGGGTCTGTTTCACAGACTACACCAGAAGGCCAATTCTAGTACTTTTGACAGTTTAGGACAGAGTTCAGACTGTGAACGTTCTTAAAAATACGGGAATTGCCTCTTAGATAAATTTGAATTGCAATTCAATGATATTAGTTGAAAGATAAGTGAACCGAGATTTACGAAGAAATTAAATCATTAGGGTCTATTTTTGTTCAACTGTAATTAGTGCTAAACTTTAGAAAAATTTACAATATTAAAACTGCTCAAAAATTATATTATTCCGACTGTTAAGTCTTCTGACCTTTAATAACCGACCCTAAATATGTACATACAGATTTTTCCTAACTTTTTCTAGTTGGAATCAAATAGTATTCAGGTTAGTAAAGCCAAGGGATATACCATCCAAATAAATTAGCTTTAGAATTCAGATATATTGGAAGCAAGCTCGCTATCTATAATAGTCACCCCGGTGTGACAATTTGGTGGGCCTACGAGGCCACACCGGTTCATACCACACGAAAGAGTAATAAATAAGATAAAATAAAAGTAATTAATCTCACACAATATCTTTAGCAAAGTGAATTATACTCCCAGAGTTATCTGTATCAATAAATTAACAAGTACCGAGGCATACACGCGTCAATGTCGCGTCATACCACTTCATGTAGGTACTAACAGTAAGAAAACAGGGCCGTCTTTAACATATTAGAGGCCCGGCACCTAAGGATCACGGGTGTAGTTAAGAGTAAAAGAGAAAACAAAGTAAGAGAGAGCAAAATAATTGTTGAATAATCACAATAAATTAATAGATAATTATAATAATATGATTTGCAACAGTAACTCTAAGCATTCACATGTTAGTGCTTAAAATTCGCACTGCAAATCAATTATTTTTTCATTAAATCGGGTACTAATAATGCGTAGAATGGATGCAAAGAATGTTTTTTAGGGCAGGTCGGGGCCCCGCCTGTCGTGGGGCCCTGCCCAATGGTAAAGAGGGGCCTGTAGGAAAACACTTTGATTGCGAATCAATTTACTTGATTTATAATCATTGGATCGTTAAGGAGTCCATTACAAACTCGTGCACCATGTTTAGTCCACTTCTGAGGGCTTTAAGTCCTTCTTTTTATAAGAAGAAGGGAGTGAAGGAGTCTTCTTGTCTACAGAATGGGCAGACTGCTTGTGCTATTGCTGATCGTTTGGGCTACATTAGTGCGGTTGAGGCGTTGCGGCCAGTGACGGAGAATACGCTTAGCCAAGCTGTGGGTGATACTGGTAAGTTGTTTATTTTATATTATGCCTCTGACGCGGCCACCGTGGCCACCTACTGGACCCGAACAGTATGTACCGTCGATATCAAAAAAAGAAGTTATTTTATTTAGCCATCGAATAATAATCTTAAAAAAATGCCGCAGCCACTGAAGGCATAAAGTTCGCCTTGTTATTTTTGTAACTTGTGCAAAAAGTTTTAATAAATCAATAATAACAGTAGTGGCGGGTTTAGAAATTCTTATCAAAATAAGCCGTATAATTATGCCGTGTTCCTGAGTATTTTACTGTGTGTACAGTCACGAGCAAAAGTATGTATACACTCGGCTTTATTCAGAAGCGATTTACTTCTTTATTTTTTAATGAAATTTTATGTTGTTACGAACATAGCATTTTCGAACCCATAGGTTTATGTAATGTGTCGTATTTCAACGTTGCATTCGTTATTTCACGAAAAAATCGAAATTGAAAGTTGCCAAGTGTTGACATATTGGCGGTCGTGACTGTACATAAATCATAAAATACATAGTAACAGATGTAGAACTCTGTGATATTCACACACCTGCACCTGCCATCGAATCACTTCAGCACCTTTGGTTGACTGGTACAGAGAATGTCTAAGGCATTAGGTCCGCCTTTGTACTATTTTATGTGATTATTATACTCTGCGCAAACAAGTGACTATAAATTGTGTGAACACAACAGGGTCCTACCTGTTGTGTTCACTGAAAAATGTATCTTCTTTCTTTCAGTCCATCCAAAGGTCCGATAAGTCCTGAGACTATTGTACACTAGTTGTATCAATTTTTATCCTTTTTTTGTATTATTTGAAGTAACTACAATAAAGTATTTATTTAATAAATACATACAGGGCAATGGTCAAAAGAAAACGCACTGTGTTATCACAACTTGTTTTTTTTTTCAGCAGGTTATATATTTTTTGCTGATCTAAGGTTACGTTATCATGAAGTGCGATTTAGTTCAGCAAATTGCAAGTGGGTCATTTCATCATCACTATCGTACCCTTCTCCTCCTATGTATTTGGGGTCGGCCCAACATGTCTTTTCTCCCATACTTCTATATTAGTCATCATTTCGATAGTCACCCCTGTACTACTACCAACAAATTGGAAGTGGGTATACCCACTTAATCAGCAACACTCCAGTGACATATTGCAACTGCATCTTTGATCTAAATGTGTGCGCCTACGCAGTCACTTGCGCGGCGGATTCGACGATATCCGTCAAAGTTTGCGTATTCAAGAATTGGGAGCGTGCCAATTGGGTGCAGGCGTCAAGCAGCATAAATATTTGTTTTAAATGCTGCCATTTGAATTATTAATATTTGTTTCATTAAAATGAGCTACTGAATGAGAAAGAAGGCGGTTGTGTTTGTTTGTACAAAATTTCACATACAATTAATAATTATAAAAGTTTTTAATTAAAATCTTAAAGTTATTAAGCAATTACAAAAGTTGAACGGTTTACTTTACTTTTCCTTTGTTGCTGTAATACTGTTTGTTGATTGATATGATTTACAAATAAGAAGCGAAATAAACAAGGATTTTTTTAAGGTAAAACAAATATTTGGCGAGCTGGATAGGATGCGCGGGCTCGCGAAAGATGGAAGGAGGAGAGAGGCCTTTGCCCAGAAGTGGGACAGCGTGGGCTTTTAAAAAAAACGATTATTTTATAAAACCTATTAAAAACAGGAAAAAATATAAGTATAAATTTTCGTAACGTAATTTATTGAAACTGAAAACAATCACACATACCTAGGTAAATAATACCTACCTACAAACTACAGTTGACAAAAACACGGCAAATCTGCGAAACTAACTCGACAGTAACCTGTTTCTGTGGATTACATCATCGATATACTTAATATCGCGAAGTATTTGAGTAGGTAAGGTCAGCAACATTCAGTTATGTTGTTAATTTTGATACCCGTGTGTCGGTTATTGTATCGTACGATTGGATAGTATGTCGTCTCAGCATTTTATTGAATTCCTTGAAAAACGGTATTGTTTTTTTACGAGCTCAGTGGTGGCCCAGTGGATACGGCCGCGACTTACGTACGTAGGTTCTAAGTTCGAAGCCTGACAGGCGCTTTAATTTGTGTAAATTATTTCATCACCACTGCTTTCGAAACGGTGAAGGAAAACATCGTCGAGAAACCGGCATGTCCTTGAACGAAAAATTCTAAGACGTGACATCTACCAACCCGCACTGGGCCCGCGTGGTGGATTACGGCCCACTCCATCTCACAGAAAGTAGGCCTGTGACTACTGTGACCCCGCAGCGGGCACATTATAAGCTGATTATGCTATTGTTTCTTAACAATATTAAGAATGTAATCAACTCTTCCTGTTCACACATTGTTTGCCCTGGTTTGCCCTGGTTTGCCCTACATTCTCCGTGTATAATGTATTTGTTCATAAACACAAGTCTCACATTTCCACCAACATCCAGATCCGGAGCTACTTATCGAAAGAGGCCACAATTTTTGCTCTGTATGGATATCAAACCCGCGACCCGTAGCGTAGAAGCCAGTTCAACCCCTGCGCCAACCGAGCCTTGAATTAAAATCTTGACAATGCTGGTTTACACGTATAACGTAAATTACAGCGTATAATGTTCACACTGCTGGGTCACAGGCCTCCTCTCATCGAAACGAGCTGGCTTAAATTATTGAAATGTTTGTTTGGCTGACTTGATTCACAAAGTCTTTAATTATTTAAAATTCAATCATTTCTTATTTTTGGAATTTCATTGAAGTTGAAAGTACTACTAACTCAATTAGTGTGAAGTATTTTAAATCCCAGTTTTCTTTGATTTTGATTCCTTTGATTTTCCATTTTATTTGTGTACAAATTGAGCTGTAAATAACATAGTTATGATTCCAAATGGGTTATAAAGTCTTAATCAGTGGCAAAATATTGCTTCGAGTCAGTATTTTGGATGACTAAAGTCGTTTGAACTTAATGAGTGCTGTGACATTAGTAGGCTGCTTTAAATTGTTTCAAGTCAGACTTATCACGAATAACGCCACTCCTATTCCCTTAGTCAACTCCTGCGCAAGTAAAGGTACCTAGTGGTTGACACATTTATTTTATTTCTTTACTCCCACAACATCGCGTAAAATACAAATTATGAAACACTTTGAGAGTATGACACAAATACTACTACAAAGGAACACAAAATAGGAAAACGATGAAGTCACAGTAAACAAAGTATTTAATTTAATGTGCATCGTTCAGAACACAATAATCATGGTACTTTATGGACAGTTGTCTATTCACATTCATAGCTGTATGGCTCACTGTTGCTGTATGTAAAAAGTATAAATAGTTAACTTTCTATGTAACAATTATCTGAAACTTGGTTGCAACTTCGTTCGCGTGGAAGTCGTAAAATACTAAAATCAACAGCCATATTTTTACAAAAAATCATCGCCTCCCGCCCCACTGCGTCGCATCGCATCGCCCGCCCGCGCTGTTACTTGGTTTTCGTTTAGCGTTCTTTCTGTCTTTTTCCCAGTCTCCTCTGCTTCTAAGGGTCGTAGCTTGTTGTATAATAGGCAAAAACCTTCCTCAAGAATTAGGCTATCAAATTATTTTTTTTTTTTTCAAAACCCACTGGTGGTTCCAGAGACTTGCGTGTTCCAACAAAAAAAATTGGGTTGCACTCCGGGAGTGCCGGCAGAAGTGAAAACTTGAATATTAACGTCTTACGAATTTTCGATCAGGTCACGTGTCCTGACGCGAGTTTAAAATTTTTTACCCATCACAACAAAAGTGCACAACGCCACTAAAGAAGTTTTCACTTCAAAATCAAACTCTTCAGCTTTATTATATTAAGTATACTATATTTATGTAGACGGCGTCGATGACAAAATAAACGCTCACGATAGGCGCATTTATAATATCTAAAAATATATATATTTTTTTTTATCTTTTTGCAATACATATTATGTTTATCGTTTATCACTGCGACCTTTTGTAAAGCGGGTTATGTCATCAAGTTAATTTGAGTGCGTGATTTAACTTCATCAATTTGTTATACAAATTTTGCACGAAGAAATACTTTTAGGAATTCTAACACCATTTTAAAGCATAATAATCAGCCTGTAGGCCGTAATCTACCACGCGGGCCCAGGGTTGGTTGATGTCACATGTCATCGATTTTTTGGTTCTAGCCATGCCGGTTTCCTCACGATGTTTTCCTTCACCGTTTTGGGAGCAATGGTGATGAAATAATTTACAGAAACTAAAGCGCCTATCTGGGTTTGAACCTACGACCTACAACTCGTAAGTTGCGGTCTTACTTACTTACTTACTACTACTACTGGGATACCACTGCTCTATCATTTTAAAGTGTAGCCTGAATTAATTTGGGCCACCAGGAAAAAGATTTCAGCCAAACTAACGCCTACTGTTTTTTCTCTTATTCTTTTTATAAATAGAAAGAAAGAAAATACATTTATTTGCGGCAAACATGACGCATAAAGAAGAAAATAAACACATAAAATTTAAAAAACCCCCGACAATAGCTAAGAACACTCCCGACTAATTCACCTTTCAAACAAAAAAAAAACTAAATCAAAATCGGTTCATTCGTTCCGGAGCTACGATGCCACAGACAGACACACACACACACAGAAACGTCAAACTTATAACACCCCGTCGTTTTTGCGTCGGGCATTAAAAAATCAACAAGTTGGGGGTAAACATGCATCCACGCAAAACGGCCATCGCTCAGCATAATGCTAAGGCCCTATAGGAGACTGAAATGTTTGTCTCGTTTTTCTGCCATCTATTTTTCAAAGTATTCACAAAGGTTACATTTAAGCACCAAATACGCTATAATCTCTACAATACCTACCTACTTGTACTTGTTGTACAAACGTATAAAATGCGTCAATACTATTTCTTTACCTACTATAAAAGCCTCTATTCAAAGCCGCATCATTAAATGATAACATCACGTGTGCTCAAGGCCCTGACTTAGTCATGATCCTAAACCTGTGGTGACCAGACGAATTACATTAAAATCATTATCTACATACATACAATTACCATACAACAAATGTAAGTACTTAGATGAGATGTTATGACTAACACATAACCGGTATCTTGTTTATATTAATATAAACAGATATAGGTACGTCATCAGTCTGTTATTAGGTGATTATTATTGATGAATACGTTGAATTTAATAAATGTGGGGAGCTCGTAGCCAAGTAATAACAACCGCATCAGTCGATCGATCCTGGTTAAGCTATACTTGCCACGGTCCGTCTGCGGATGGGTGACCCGTCTTTACAAACATACACCCCTCCGTGCATGGAAACCACGTTAACCCGTTGGTCCCGGCTGTTATTCTTGTACCTTTGACAGTCGTTACGGGTCGTCAGAAGCTCGAAAGTCTGACAACCAGTCTTACCAAGGGGTATCGTGTTACCCAGTAACTGGCTTGTAGAGATCAGATAGGCTGTAGCTCCATGTAAAATACTGGTATTCAGCTGCATCCGGTTAGACTGGAAGCCGACCCCAAATATAGTTGGGAAAAGGTTAGGCAGATGATGATACAGATATGTGCACGTCATCATTCTGTTATTATTGATTTATTCGTTGAGTATAATAAATTTGTATTGCAGGAAAATGTACTTGAAAAGCAAGGGTTCATTAAATGTTTAAACACTTCCTGAAATTATGTTTTGGGTTTAATTATGCAGTTAGTAGTCGATAAACTGCATTTTATATTAAGTATAATGTTTTGTCTGATTATTAGTTTATTATTATTTAAAATATTATTTTGCTTGGTCAAATTTACTGTTTAGGGTAAAAATTTATCCCAAATGTACCCAGGACTAATCCATGATTTTTGATAACTGATTAGTCGTCTAAAACCCAAGAGATTGGTCAGAAAATGCTATCGACAAAAATATGAAAGACTATTGGGGAGAACTATGAGATATTACAGTGTAAATAAAGGTATAAATCGTTATTTGTGACTTGCCAAGGGTTTTCCAATAACCATTCTTGAATCAATAATTGGCTTTCAATTTAAACAGTTGTACAGTATAGGTACTCGACCTTGACCAGTGCAATTGACCTTTTCTCTGCACTGAACTTGAATGGACAACATTCGATGCCAGCGACGAGAAAGGACGTTGCCAAAGCATCGTTTTGTTTACATTCTGTTTGTAAAATGACAACGTTTGAGATGAAAACTTGAAATGTTTTGCAAATAATGGAGTTATAGCGTAGCAGCTGGCATCATTTGCGCACTTTATGATCAAGACAAGATCAAGGTCGATGAGGATATAAAATCTAGTTTCAAACTTTGTTAGAATGTTCCTCTTATCGTTACTGAGTTGAGGTTCGTTTACTTGTAGAAAATGTGGGGCCCGATTCAATTCAAGGTGGTTCCAGTGTCTGCCAGGGTCGCGGGATGTTCGAAAGAGTTACCGTGGCCCCTGGCACAGGCAACTGAAGGAACGCGGGTGGGTTTTAGTCAGTAAAAGTCTGCCCTCCCGCTCCGCCCAGAGCGGGAGATGTTATTTGATTATTTCCCACCCAAAAAATAAAAAGGTTGTTCCATTGTGCATCTCGACAAAGCTCTCATCCACCGTAGAATTTGTCATATATTATATATGTATTTCATTTCTTAAGAAAACTTACAGCTAATATACATACAGTTGATATGAGGCAACCAAAGTATTTATTAGGTACCAACCAACATCGCAAGGATGGGAAGCAACATTTTCATTATTTCAATTATTATTTTCACTTTTTTGTTTTTGGCGTTCTGTTGTTTCTACCTGCCCAATGGGAAATAGGCGTGAGTGTGATCATCATGGCAAACGGAAATCCTTCAGCCAAATGCCAAAGAAGATTTTCCTCTTTGACTCTTCTATTAATAAGAGGCCCATGTTTAGTTAGGAGTTGCGGTTTGGCTGCTTGCCTTAAATACGTCATAAAACAAGCAAGTACAGACGCCAGCACATCAAGCTACCCAAAACTGTCAAATTTTCCCAATCAACCTTGGAAAATCTAATAAAGAAATTTGACAGATATATTGTAGTACCTTGATGTGCTGGCATCTGTACATCACAGAAATAAATATAACCTTACATTACCATATAAACAGACTGCCATACCGATATTAGTACAGTTTAGCTAGCCTATGAGTTCATCCATTGTAAGCAAATCAACTGATATTTGCCCACAATGATGAGCCTACTATTCCATACATATTTATACGTGTTCAATCTTTTATTGCAGCTGAATGATGCACCGTATGGGTCGTGTACTCGTTATTTGTCATTGTGGGTTGACCATGAGTTTGTTCCCGAATGAATACATTCAATACTTTCCTAAGTATTGAATGTATTCATTCGGGACCAAACCATCCGGTACCCATTGTAGATTGTATCCAAGTGTTCTCACTTGGGTACAATCTACAATGGGTACCGCAGAGCAACGCATAGGAACTCGAGTATCGTTCGATAGTTAATTTGAATAGCTAGATAATGGTGGGGTACTAAACTGCGGATTTTATCTATTGGCAGTTTTAAATCGTTCAACTTAAAACACAACGACAAGGCTTTCCAAGACCGCCCATTGGGTCAGCCTTTGTAAAATTTCTACATTTATAATATAGTGTACGTATTAAAGAATAGGTGCACTAAATATTGCTAAACTGGCAAAATAAAAACTACTGCCGTTGTCTAACTAAACTCCTCTAAAACGAGAGACTTGTTTTCAAGCGGAGCGGCTTCTAAGTACTCTATGTATACATATATACCTTCTGAACGAAACAATGAACTCACTCAGGCATCAATAAAAATATGTTGAAGTCTTTTCAGATAAATCACTAATTTCTCTAGTTACTTTGTTCTATCATGAACAAGGTGCTAAAGGAAGTCGTTCCCCGCTAGGTCAACTATCGGATAGTTAGATCATTCTGCCTGTGCCTAGTCTGCGTTCATGCAATTGTATTACTGTCGCATTCGTGTAGGCCCAGCCTTACGTCATTGCCAGATATATTTAAATTAATTTATCGCGTCGCAATGTTAGGTTATCAGTAGGTATAACTCGTTCATCCGCTGATGGCAAATTAATGAAAATAATATTGTTCTATTTATGTTGTATAATCACACTTTTGGTGGGAAAAATCATAACCGCAACTATAATAGTTTATCTCGGTTAATATGAACACTGTCATCATCATCATCTGCCTAGCCATTTCCCAACTATGTTGGGGTCGGCTTCCAGTCTAACCGGATGCAGCTGAATACCAGTATTTTACATGAAGCGACTGCCTATCTGACCTCCACAACCCAGTTACTGGGTAATACGATACCCCTTGTTCAAAACTGGGGGTCAGACTTTCGGGTTTCTGACTACCCGTAACGACTATAACACTGAAAGCACTGTTAATATGAGCACTGTTTATGTACTAAAATATATACAAACTAGATGGTTTACGGTTTCATTCGCATAAGTCTCGATATTGTAGGAACATCGGGATAAAAACTTTCCTATGTCCTAATTCAGGTCATGGTCTACCCATGTGTCAAATTTCATCCAAATCTGTTCAGCCATTTTAGCGTCACAGCGTAACAAACAAACATACAAAAAATCAAATTTTGTCTCTTTATATTATTAGTTTACAAAAAATGACTTATAACTACTGTAAATATTTATATTTGGTTGTATATCTTGTATCGATGTTTTGCAGCATTTTTCTGAAGCATGATTCAATATAAATAAAATTCGATGTCAAATACCAAAGAAGTCAGGGCCATCTCTATTGTTCCGACTGCAAAGACGGAATAAAATAAATTTATATTTTTAGATATTATATTCGGACGCGTAGTTACTTGTTCCTACTTCCTCGTAAAGGCTCCCGCAGACAGGCGCACGCGACTCTAGAAGAACAATTTCTATGAAAACTTCATGGAAATTGCTCTACCAGAATCGTGTCGCACCGTCGCGTCGCGCTTGTCTGCGGATGCCTTAATGATTTTTTGTCTAAAAATATACTATTCTTAAATGTCACCGGTTTCAAGGTTTACGACATTAGATTAGAAGTGATTAATATCACGAATTGACTACCTCGTTAGTCATTGCAAGCTACTGAGCGTGAGGTCCTGGGTTGGTTTCCCAGGTCGGGGAAAATAATTTATTTATAGTAATGTTGGGTTCTTCCATTAGGAGGTTCTCAGTAGCGCCCTGGTGATGGCAACAGGCTCGCTTCCTATTCATCATCATCATCCGACTTAACCCACTGATGACCAGGCCTGTCTTTTCAAGTGCCATTCCCCACGCCCATGTGCCAGCGGCCAGCCTCATGCAGGTTCTAACCACGATAGTAACAATTCATTTTTGTTTTTGAAGTGAAAACTTCTTTAGCGGTGTTGTGCACTTTTGTTGTGATGGGTAAAAAATGTTAAACTCGCGTCAGGACACGTGACTTGATCGAAAATTCGTAAGACGGAGCTCGCGTCAGGACACGTGACCTGATCGAAAATTCGTAAGACGGAGGGAGAGAGACCGCATTCCAAACTATCAAAAATGCACAACGTTAATATTCAAGTTTTCACTTCTGCCGGCACTCCGGAGTGCAACCGTTTTTTTTTAAAACGTTGCCCCACGCTAGGAATTTCTCCTGTATCATGGGTGCGTTTACAAATATTTAAACTCACATAGACAAACAGCCAGACCCAGACCAGAACTACTTGTAGGTCCTACAAATATTTTTTCCGTGCGGTAATCGAACCCGCAACACGCAGCGCAGCTGTCAATCGCTTAACCACTGCGCCAACCGTGCCGTCAAATTACATGGTACTTAAACATAACTGTCTAAAAGTGGATGTACAATAAGGGTACACTTCTGCCTAGCCTGATCGGTGTCAGCGTCATCACGAACATCAGCCCTCGCTTTTTCTTTACAATCCTGCCACTATTAATCAGGTAGAGCGTCAGACTGTCTGCTAACCTTTAAATAAAAATAAAAGTTAAGTACCTAGGTACGTTTAAGTGGCTTGAGTCAGTCAGTATTTCGTAAAATTGAATATAACGTGCCAAAATCATAAAATAATTTTATAGTTTTGGGACTCACGTCATTTTCGCATGAAAATACGTGCACTTAATGTCAGATAAGTAGTAATAACAAATCAATGAAAACGCGAAAATCATGGAAATTATTGTGAAGAAAATTGACACCATACGTGCATTTGACGAGTTAAACAGGCATTTATTATTACAGCTGTTAAAGAATGACAGTTACTTTGTGATTTGAATATAGGAACGGACAATTTAACTTGGAAGGTTTTTTTTAAATTTACCATTAATGTCCCAACGCTGGGCAAAGGCCTCCCTACTCTTTATCCACCTCTCTCTGTCTTTATTAATGGAGTCCAGCTCATCCCGCCATCTCGATAGTCAACTTGATTTTTTTTTAATTGATGAATGGACATCCTCTTGACCTCGCTTAACAATCATTTTTCCCTGACCACATTTGGACCACAGACAATGTAGGCCACAATCATGCCAACTGCAAAGAATATCCACCCCATCTGTCCCATGACGTAAAACTAACTTTCAAGTGATATCTTTGAAAATTAGTTTGTTTGTTGAGCCTGAGGGCAAATTTTACCACTGAAACTGAACGCGGTCAGCCCATCTAAACTGCGTTCCAGGGCTGTCAGTGTCAATACTCCACAACAATGATGGAATTCTTCCTGACTAGTTGACAGCAAGTTTATACCCTATTGAATATTAAATTACTATTTCATGACATATCAATCAATACGGTTATATGAACTGCCGATCGATTCTGTAAAAATCTCACCGTGAAAACTTAAGTGAAGTGAGCTTAGAGTGAGCTGTCAATAGTTTCAATCCCTTAGCATTAGTTGGAATGACAGCTCACTTCACCTAAGTTTTCACGGTGAGATGGTTACAGAATCGCACTGCTGAGAGAGGTTTGTGACGATTGAACATTTTAATGATTAAAATTCTATTAAAAAAACTGTTCCCGCTCACCTAGGCTTGAGCTCCAGCAGTGGGAACGTTATAGGCTGATAATGTAATTTTATAAATACATACTTGTTACGGTTGCGAATCATATGTATATTGTTCAACATACAACCGGAGGCTGAACTGCAAATAGCAAAAAACGTAAGAACATTTGAGTTTCGCGGGCCACCCTGACGCTTGCCCCTTAATACCATAATTTGAATAAGCAAACCAGTTACTAGTTAGCGAGCTGGACATGTGCCCAATATCAGTTATGCCAGTATTAATCATCAACATACCTAATCTGAAGCTAATTACATAGTTGAGATTCGTGTTGAATTCTATGTGCATAGCTCGCTGTATTACTGTGTATAAAATTTTAGTTTTTCCTAATTTATTATGTTAATATCTTAACATACTTATAATAAAATAGTAACGAAGAATTTTGGTCTGTTTGTCTGGATGTGTGTTCCGGATTGGCGCAAAAACAACTGCGTGCGGGCTTTGCTCGGATTTTCTTTTCTTTGAGGGATGAAATCAGGAATGAAGTTATCCGGAAAAGAACTAAAGTTACCAGCATAGCTTGCAAGCACGCTGAAGTGGCAGTGGGCTAGCCATGTTTGCCGAAGCACCGATGGCCGGTGGAGCAGACGAGTCCTGGAGGTCTACTCCGAAGTAGTATCGGCCGAATGTTCGGTCGTTTCCTGCTACGAAGTTACTATTTGGTTCGGTCGGTTCCGATCCCACAATCCTACACTCTTTCGAATAATGACTATGGTCCCGACCCAACTAAGACGATCCGAACTTTTTTCGCATTTTTCAATAATATTCGGTTCGGCCATGTGTCGGTCCGATCCGAACATTCGCACTTTGCACTTCGAAGTAGACCCCCTGGAGACCGCGTATCGGCAAAAGCTTTTTAATGATGAGTGATGCTGTTGACTAAAGAATCCGATGACTTCGTCTTCCCTACTTAACATTATAAGTAGATTACATTGCAAAAGTAAAACTGTCCCAAAACATCCAACGAGATGGTGGCCGTATATCTATTTAATTCTCGTCCCTCGTATGCCCGTGCGCATCTGCGGCACAATCGTTATCTAATCAATGCACAATGCCTGTCACAAGTCAGTGTGCCACTCGCTGGGAACGAGTTCCATTTATAACACTCTCCCTATTTAGTATTTGTAGTTATGTGTGTACTTACATTGTTATGTAGTCAAGTGCATTTGATTGTTGGTATAATACGCAAATGTGCTACGCCCCCAGCCAGGTACACTACTTACGCCCCCAGACAGGTAGTCACCTTGAAATATGCAGGTGTGGTAAATTTGACACAATTTGGGAGAAGCCAACTAATTCCTTAGACAAAGACCTCTTCTCATATTCAGACTAACAGTGCTGAGGCTCTGTTTCGCATAGGGTCGTAGTCCGTCGTAGCATTATGCTGAGCGACGGCCGTTTTGCGTGGATGTGACGCATATTTTCCCCAACTTGTTCATTTTTTGTGTTTTTAAACTATTAAAAAAATTGCTCACGATGTTCTCCTTCCCCGTCGACTAGTAATGTCTAAAATTAACCGGCTTTCTAATGAGCGGCCCAATAGCAAGCAGCTCAGATTCAAAACATTACCTGTGAATCGCGTACTTACTGATAGATGTTTACGGCTAAAATAGTTAAGTGCAAAATATTTTTCATGTACCTACATTTTTACTTAGATTTGTTTAGTAGTGATTAAGCAGTGTTGTTTTAGCGAATGTGAGTACCAATACAAACCATCTCTGGTTTAATGGTATAAACAAACATGAACCTGTATTAGGACTATTATTATGATTAAATAAAAATAAAAATAAAAAACCTTTAAGGCTTACGTCACCTGGGCCGCGGGTTGTTCGAAAGAGATACCGTGGCCCATGGCACAGGCAACTGAAGGAACACGGGTGAGTTTAATCAGTAAAAGTCTGACACGCCCTCCATCCTCCATCCTCCCGCTCCGCCCAGAGCGGGAGAAGTCCCTTGAAGAAAAAAAAAGGCTTACTTCACATATGAAATTCGTGCCTGGCCAGTACTTAGGTACTGGCCAGGCACGAATTTCATATGTGAAGTAAGCCTTTTTTTTTCTTCACCTCTGAAAGAAGAACACTCTAAATGGTGGCTGTACACAGTTCCTAGCCATCAACAGGCTCTCGTTCACAACCGAGCAGTAACAGATTCTACTCGCATTACTCGCAACATATTGTCAACGTACAATAACAAATCAGCTACAGCTAACGTACAGGCAAACTAAACCCGGATCCCGCCTACATTGAAGACGTTCCACTTCCGCCTGCGACTGTACGCAGACACATGCCTAACTTTATGATTCTAACTCGTGCCAAGATTCGGACTTTCTTCAAAGTTAGTGCTCACTAGTTGCGCTTTTCGCTTTAGGAAACATTTTGACATACAGTGGCAATGTGAGTTGAACATCATCTAGAATTCTAGATATTAAAATATCAACCCCTTGATTTCGATGGAAAACTTCTTGGATGCATTCGGTTCTGGGCCAGCACTCTATGCGTACACTTAAAATCACAATCTGAATCATTTTGAAGGATATTGCGAATGCATTGCTTCAATGTTCGAAATATTTGTCTGCTCAACTACGTAAATTACGCAATGAATGTTGTTGAACTGTCCGAATGAAAGCGCTACCCTCGCAATTACCCCGCTGGTAGTGTGCTTCCAGTTACCTTTGGACAGGGGGCGGGGGTGAGCCCCTTGTCCTTCTCACAACACACCTCATACAGAGATGTGCCTGGACGTGTCCAGTCACGAGCAAAAGTATGTATACACTCGGCTTTATCCAAAAGCGATTTACTCCTTTATTTTTAATTGAAATTTTATGTTGTTACGAACATAGCATTTTCGAACCCATGGGTTTATGTAATGTGTCGTATTTCAACGTTCCATTCGTTATTTCACGAAAAAATTGCAGTTGAAAGTCGCCAAGTGTTGACATATTGGTGTTCGTGACTGTCCATATCTCGTTCAATTGAACATGAACCATTTCCAGTCTTTTGCGACACCCACAGAAAAAGAGGGGGTGGCTATTTTAATACTACGAAATCACTGAATTGCTCCTACACCCAAGCCTGTTGAAAGGTACGCCAACACAAAACCAACGCGTTCCGGATTTGCCTGCTCTGCTGGTTTCCTTTACGTCATTGCATTTGTCCTTCTGGCTGAATGCATCCTAATATTTCTATATGTGGGCTGGTATTATCTATGCAGTTTATTGATATGTAGTTCAGTGTTCCCGATCTAGAATTTATGATTGGGCAACGTCGCGTAGCGCTTGGTGCCTTGACACTTCATGACCCAATAACAGTTTAAACACATGATTGATTTTTGGACTGATAACTGTTCTAATTTTGGTGGGCGCCTGAATTAGAATGAATAGCTAGGTATCATTATATTACAGGTTGGAGACGTCTATAGGTTTTCTAAAAGACAGCTCTTATCAAGTTTTAAGGAATTATTGAAATAATCACTCCCCAAAACCTGGTAACTGCTGGCAACAGAGATTTTAAAAACCTCAGGGAGAGAAAAAATCGCAGTAACACCAATGCTCTATCTCTAAGTGTTCATACACACGAGCCACCTGCATCGACGACAGAGGTAACTGCAGCCGTCGATACCTGTCGACAACGTGTCGCTCATGTAATTGAGTACGGTGCTCAACTACACGAGCGGCAGTTGCCTCTGTCGTAGATGTAATTCATGTAATAGACTTCCGGGCCGGCTAATCTTGAATTCTTCGAAAACAAAAGAAGTACAATTGGATAATTACGGCGAATACGTCATGCGTCCGTAACTCATTCATTTATTTCGGTTTGTTTTCCAAGCGGTTCGCGCCACCCGTCAATTTCAATAGCACCGTCGCGTCGATTCAACGGTATGTTTGTTTGTCTGAGAAATAGTTTTATGTTACTTTTGTTTTTGATACAAATATTGATTTCTGAAAAGTAAAGCGTAGTGTGATAGATTTCAGTTTAAACTTGACCTACTTTGAGAGGAATGATTCAAAATCAAAAGTCAAATTATTCAAGTTAGGCTGAGAATCCAGCACTTTTCGAAGGTCAAAATTACACAAGACAGTCTCCAGTCGCCGGACCTTCACCACTCCCTAGTACTTTAGCTGGTAGGAAGAAGAAGTGGCGCAAAATAAACTCCCCAGCAGCACAGACTGATGATAAAAGTCCTCCTTAAATACCATATTGAATTCAAGTCCAAAACAGTTTTTTGTAGATAATACAACTAATACTTTCTATATTTGGACCGTTTCTTGTCCTCTGCAAAAACTTGCTAAATTTTGCAGGTATACTTCAATATAACCCACTCCTTCACAGAGCTGACCACTGTTTCTTATCCTCCCCGAAAACTCAGCTTACCAAGTTGGTTGGTCGGTTGGTCCGAAATTCAAGACTTGTTTGATGATTTTAATATTATGAATGTGATTGACTTATTACACAGAAAAGGATGTAGAGTATCCCAGACCATTAGAATGTTTTAGCTTCGGACGCTGCTGCTCATAAATCATGGACTTTGACACCAACATGGAAAGCGAAGTAGAAATATCCGGCTTTTATTTGTTTTTAAAATAACCGTGGAGCTGTGGGGCTATCAAAGTACGTGGTACATGGTGTAGCGGGTATACGTCACAGCTTACTTGGCGAAATGCCATTGTTTTCACATTCTAACGCGCGGGTCGAGGTGGAAACCGGCATGTAGATTATTTATGAAAATTACTCTCTCGAAGGTATTTTTAGAATGTCCTATGACAGGGTGAAGGACTTTTTTGAAGTCTGTTTTTTGTTTTTGTTGTTATTTTCATGTTATAAGTCAGATTTTGACTATGGATATCAATACTACAATCCAAAATTGAAATTCTCGATCCTATCTGCCTGTATTTTCCAGTCAATAAGAAACTGCTAATCTCTATTTTTTATTTTGTTAGACTGAAATGAAAGCTGCTATCGAAGTTTTTATGTCAACATGACATTATTTTAGTAGCTGTCATTTTGATCTAGCAAATAAATAATCTGAGTCAACATGGCTTTTGATCGTTACTGTCTGTATGTTTAGTTCAATAAATCTCAATGACTGCCGCTTTGCTTTTCATAAGGTTTCTAGTATAATTTGTCTCACAACTTATTTATTTATTTCAAGTATTGTTCTAAGAACTCTCATTACTCTCATGTCATCATCCTTCATCAATACGAGTATCAGTAAGTAGAGCTTTCTTCGAATTCAAATCGGTCATAAACGAATTTGATTATTAACATATAGGTGACTGATAGAGTCATCAGTGTACAAGTATTATTTTGTGAAATGACACTTAACTGCTGTCATTTAAGAATAGGTTTCCATGAATTAAAGGTGCCATTAGATCATTCTACAAAAATACTACGTCGCGTGTATGTATCAATGAATAACAGCTCGCGAAATATCGTGTGATGACGTCATAGACCATAAATTCAGCCAATACTTTGGAACCTATAATTTGGCGTTGTTTATATTAAAGTTTTTAACCATAGAGCGAGAATTTTGTGCTGTACCATAGATTCGATTTTCTTACTCGTGGGAATCGAAAACTTTCCCATCATTGTGCCTGATAGAAATGGAATTCTATCGTTGTATGGCTTTTCAAACTCGTTGATACTAGTATTCGAAACATCATTATTGTTTGATTCATTAACTTCAGGGTTTGCTTGTTTCTTGGTTTTATTCTTTAGAAATAATTAACGATATGACTGGTTTAGTAGGCACGTGACTTGTTCATTAAAATATATTTTTTTATGACTTTCCTGCCACTCTCCATACTTACGTATCTTTTGCTACAAATATTATAACTCCGCTAAACTTATCTCATAAATTAACCTGTGGAAGTGTAGACTGAAAATTACTAATGTGTTGCACCCAAAATTAGATACATCCCAAAATACCCCAACTCCCAGTCATGATCGAACAATTTACGTAGGAATAGTAGTCTGTGAGAGAGTTCGTGTGCTATGTCTGTTTTTTGCATGCAAACGCACGTGAGACGGCGTCAATGATACAGCGAGCGAACAGTCAACGCGCGACCTCTCGACGCTTATCACGACGCACAACACTACAGCATTCAATTAACCAATCAAGTTAATTCGATTCACATACGACCGGAGGACGACACTACTCGTGCAGCTGGCCGAAAACCAAAAAAATTAAAAAAAATTTGAAAAGCCGCGAACTTTATTCAAAGTTTACTTTTCAAAATTCGAGTGCTTATGCTAATTCATGGTGTTCAGTGTTACAGTACGTTGTTAATTTCCGCGAATTTGATGATGTAACTGTGAACTATAATGGTTCCTTTGTTTCGTGATCAAGCTCAAACAGTGATTTCTTAGAAGAAACTGAAAGTGTTATAGTGACACGCTAATTGCTGGATCATTTCCTGCTGGTTATAGGTACGTCAACAAATTCTTGTATCATATTAATCATAATCCTTTTAATTGTTGATCATTTTTGTGTGTTTATGCAGTGCCGGTGCGTTTGTGGCGAAAAGCCAAAATTTATTATTAAACTCGTAGCAGAAACTGAAGTTTTACTCAGTACGAACGAAACGAAGGCTATTTTCGCGACAGATACACAGGATTTTTGTTTAATGAGCGTTTCAATTGAACTGATAACGAGACGAGTCTATTATTAGAGAGATCAATATTGTTATTACTGTTCTCATTAATAAACTAGACAACTACGAGTATATATCTATCTGGCTAATAGGCAGAAAATGACTCATAGATCAATCTATATAACAATATACTTACATTTAAAACATAAAAATAATTAGGCCTGCAATTGTGATGACGATGTGCCAACAATGTTTGCATCGCATTTATTAATTAACACCATTTTCCTACAACTGCTAAGTATGTCTAATTAGCTATGTAATGCTAAATTTAGCAGAGTTCACACTTAGGTATTTGCTAGATTATTTTAAGTAAACAAATTGTTATAGATAGCCTAGATCTAGCCTGCACCTAAAACTGTTGTTTACCTAAAAAGTATGCGAGATCGACCTTGATGTAGCGCACTCGATCAAGCAGAAAATAGTGTTTATTTTAATATTGCACACCATTGGTAAACGCTCTAGGATGGGATGGATGAAGGATGTCTGGAAGGATTTGGGGTAGGCCTTTGCCCAGCATTAGGATAGAGAAGACTAAAAAAACTAAATATGGAAAAATTAAGTTTGCGAGCTGCTTCAAAAATATGTAAAAACCATGAGGCCAAGTAGGTAGGCCAACCAGCCAACTATAAGCATGTTAAGTATGAATAATAACGAATAATAAAAAGATATTTATTACTCTCTAAAATAATTTTGAAGAAATCAATTTGATATAATTTGATACCAATTTTGGTAGCAGTTTCCGTTCAAATTGTCCTCAACCAACTCTGTGTTCTGAATTCCCTGATTTACAACTTCCTGTATGTTTTTACGACCAAATATAATATTCCGATTTACATGTTAATGCTCATTATTGTATTTCCTCTTGTGTAACAATGAAATATAGTCCACCATTTTACTTACTTCAAAATAGCTCATCAAGGAAATTAAAACATGTGGATATGCTTAAAAAAATTATGTCACGTCGAGTATATTAGAAACTGTCATACAGGTATGTTTATTATAATTGACAGGGACGGCACTCTACAAGCAGAACTTTTTCAAAAACTCGATGGGCCATAAAATTGAAACATGCGGCTAAACTAAAAATATCGGCCTTCACTTTACTATGGTTATCATAGCTATTTGATGATGTAATACGGCTAAATTGACCTCCGTCGACGTATGAGTATAAGTTATCTCACGTATAGGAACCAGTTTCTTATGTAGGTTGTACTTGGAGCATAGAATGAAGCGGATATGACAAGCTATATAAATATAGCGTAGTGTCTGTTTGGAAGAGTGTAGAATCTCGGATCCAAAAATGAGTGACATTAAAAGATGGAGTATAGACAACATACAACAGGCAATAGCCGATATATTCTGTAAAAATCTTACCGTGAAAACTAAGGTGAAGTGAGCTGTCAGTAGCATCAGGTGGAATGACCTAAGTTTTGGCCGTGAAATAGACTAGTTGCTCTATATTGTCTATTCTACAATCGGATAGCACTAATCTCTTTACCAACCTAATATGCTGATGATACTGATATAATAACTGATGACTCTACTTTGGTCATCATCATTAATAATTGCTCAGCATTTAATGTTGACTGTCTTATGTTATGATCTGATTATTGATCCATAGTGCTATAGCGAACTGTCATAATACCTACATGGGAAAATAATTATTCAATCATTTAATGTCCCTCGTCATGGCCCTTGCGGGTTTGAACACATCATGTTCAAAAGTCCAAACTCAGCCAAACATAATGTGGTAACTGGTCATGAACATGACGCTAGGGAACCGTCATAAATTAATTGATTTTCAACAATAATTTACAGCTTGACACCTATGCGTAATAAAATCACCACTTTGGGTATCCCATTAATGGATGACATCGGTGTTAATATCGATATCAGAACCAGTATCTTGATGTGACAAGATACCTCCCCCTTTTCTATCATCCAAGGCCCAGTCCACCTTTATAAAATAAATATGATATCGCAGTATCCAGTACAGCTTAGAAATTACCATACCCGTTGCCCGTTGGAGTATAAATATCGTTTTAAGTTATTTTTAGTTCACCGTTATCGTGGTTTTCTCCCCGATTTAACCCTCAATCTGTTAAGGCTCTAATAATTTTATTATTCTGTATGATTTTAAATATACTCTTGGTTGGAGAGTTGATTTTGTGTGTTGCTTCGCGAATTTTGGCCTTAGCATGCAATTTTGAAAAGCATAAATAGTCTACATGGTAAGGTTCTGGAGTAATACTGTAGCTTGTACGAGAGACACATGGAAACTCACTCGGAGTAGCTTCTAAGCTCTTTGATACCTGAACCAACTGGTGTCCCTATGGGTATACCCAAAGAACACAAACAAGACAGTCTTGTTTGTGGATGTCACTTGTCTTCGTATTTTTTGGTTATAGGACATGCCGGTTTCCTCACGATGTTTTCCTTCACCGTTTTAAGAGCAATAGTGGTGACAAAAGGCTCCTAAAAGGTCCAGTCATCATAATAATCAGTAGGAGTCTATACTCCTGGTGTACGCTTACAAAGACATAATGGTGATACTGGACCAATTCTCACAAACCATTAAGCATAGCTGTCTGCAGTAAGGATCGTGTTCAGCCAATGGACGTTGACGGCTAACGGTTTCATAACATGACCCTGGTAGTCATATTATAGAACACTTAAATAACTTCGAAGGTATATAAGTGTGCTACATAGTATGGCGTACTGTTTACACTAATTTAACAAACAACCACGAAGCCAGGCTTGGCATTGATGACTCAATACCCGACACATAGACGAATGCAACGCGAATACTAAGCGAGGAAAATCTTAGTGTAATGTTAAACATATACTCCTTTTGTTTCTGTAATAGTATGCACTGGATAAGGAAACCTTAGCGGTATTCCTTTAATCTCCGTTGCCAGTTAACGTAGGCTTCTAACGTTAGAAAATTGCACTCATTTGCTTTTCTAATGCTGTTTATATGTTGCTGTTTTAAACGATCTTCGAAAAAGAAGAGGTTCTCCAAGCGTGTGTATATTTTTTTAAATTTATTTTTTGTGTCATCATCATCATTTCCTGCCTTTATCCCAATGTATTTGGGGCCGGCGCAACATGTCTTTTTCTTCCATACGTCTCTATTAGTCGTCATCTCGGTAGTCACTCCCTTTTCTAGCCATGGGTCTTCGGATATTTTGTTGGTTTTGTATAATATATGTATCTCCGAAAAACTTGCATCGATATTTTTGTATAATTGAAAAGCGTCATTCCGAGTGTATCCGAATTAGACATCAAAGAGTTTTTTTTTTAATTTATGGGTTTCTAGGACATGTCTTTGAAGAACAGTTTTTTTCTGTCAATGATGTTGTTTTGTAAAAGAACTATGGTGATTGGTTGCAAACTTCTGCGTAATTAGTATCGTTGTTGTGATTTACACGTTCATTGAGTGTAGAAAATTGGTTGATACAACCATTGGCCAAGGTTTATTTTAAAAGTGAGCAAGTTTCTACCTAATCAGTAAAAAAAAACATCTGTGTCTGATTTATATGTTTGACCAGCTGCAGCCCGAGACTTCGTCCGCTTAAAATTTCATGAATGACACTTGACAATATTGTAGCTTCCCATTAGTGTCAGATTTTCGAAAGCGGATCCGTAGTTCCGTAGATTACCCGCTACATACAAACTAACATATTTTAGTTACCCCTTTATAATATTATTATACCTATTTAACTTATTTTTCTGCGTACTGTAGAAAGTTCTGTTAGGAAAATCTAATTATCGACAACACATAATTTGCCAGATATAAAAGAAACTGCTATAATGGATACTTAATGTTACATGTAAATGTATAACAGCTCCACAACCTATGTTCTCAACTAAAACCTCATTAATACGGTTAATAACCTTATTTGAATTTCATATTCCATTCCATTTTCATCCAATGGCATGCTCTGCTGAGTGGCAGTGTGCAGCCAACAAAATTGCTGCCGTAATTATTGTAATTGAGAACAATTTTATTTTTTTCCTCTACATAGTTAATCATCTGTTTGGACATAATGGTTTGGCCCGAGGTTTATTTTTTTTTTTGGTTTATTATGAATCATAGATTCCATAGCAAAGCCTTGAAAAAAAAATAGTTTTTGATGTATAGTAAGTAGTAACTAATACGCTTATAAAAAGATTTTGTTCCGTAAGCGTTTTATTATTCTAATTTTTATTTGATGATCTGGCGGCCTGACATGGTATTGCCAAAACCTTCGATGTAAATGCTCTCAATTATGAGTAGGGTGAAGCCTGTTTACCGGAACATATAAGCCAACGTAGAGAGGAATGTTTTGTGGTCACTTAAACCACTAGCCTCTGTGACTACCAATAGGTACCTATAGCATAGGGTCCTTCCTGTTTGAGAGACGGAAAATATGGAACGTAGAGAGCCTTTCACACACACAGAATTTGAAACAGAAGAAAGTAATCTCTTCAGGCGCGGATCTAGGTTTTCGCTCAAGGGGGAGCACGTGTTTCTTTGCGGGTGAATGTCATAAGCCATGAAAGCCCTTTTAAAAAAAACCATCGGAACCTATTTTCTGTCCTTTTCGAGAATGAGGACGACTCATATAATTTAGTTACTGTATACTAAGTAAAATTATAAAACTATGTTTATGTCCAATTTAAAGTGTAAGACTCAGTGTGGTCGAAGCCCAGGGGGGCCACTGCACCCGTTAAGATAAAGATAAAGATAAATTTATTCGCAAATATGGGTACCTATAATACAGGTGATACAGATACATTTTAATGGTTCAGCCATATTTTGCCATGAGGGCATGCAAATTTTAATCATAAGTAGGACCTACACAGAAATTTACTAAAAATAATAAAAAACAAAATTAAAATTGCCCGTTGCCCCTCCCTGTATCAGCGCCTGAATCTCTTTGCCCTTTTCGCAATTTGTTTGAGGTCGACACTCTATGACTTCTTCATCCATAGGTACATCTTCATCAAACGTAGTCACAGTAGGTAATATTTATAAAACACAAGCAAACGTAGGTACGTAATAAATTGTACAGTATACTGCCATCTGCCTAGACTTTTCTCAACTAGGTTAGGGTCGGCGTCTAATCTAACCAGATGCGTTTGAATATCAATCCTAGGTACATTCAGCGAACATCTGGTCTCCACAATCAATGAAACCTCCAGTTATTCGATTTTAGGGCCTCTGACATGTTAACCGAATTCGATGGTTTAAAGTGCTACTCGTAACTGAGAGATCTCGATTTGTCGTCGTCTTCCGTCCAAAAACTGTCAACATATATGACTCTAATCTGCGTGACTGTTATTTAGCCACGAGCCCATCATCAACAACAGTCCACTGCTGGACATAAGCCTCTCCAATCGCACCTGTTCTAAAAACGGACATAAAACGCCAAAAAATTCTCCAAACGTAAATTCTGTATCGTCAATCAGCCGATCCGCACTATCGCATCTATATCAGGATGCATTTTTAATAAAAATGGCTTCCAAAAAGTAGTCACCTTATCGTGAGCAAACACGCCGGCTACCCATTCCCCACTGGTTGACTTTCCAATTAGAGCGTGATAGATAAACACGTACTAAATAACCTGTGCTCTTTTCATACAGGTATGGAAATAAATGGTCGGAGATTTATTTTCCATAATTGAACCGTCATAGGACTTAATTGATTTAAATTATCAAAAATCACTAAGGTCTCGCGCCACACCTGCCTTCGCTCTATCTGCCTTCCGAATCTGACCAGCGGGGTAACAGTAGAAATGGCTTTCCTATTGACAGTTCAACAACATTCATTGCGTTATTTACGGTGTTGAGCAGAGGTTGGTCGCTTGTGTGTATGCACACTTAAGCTTCGAAAAATTCGTTACAATGACCTCCAAAAGCGCACTAGACCAAAACCTACATCACCGAAAATGCCTTCGCTCTATCTGCCTTCCGAATCTGACCAGCGGGGTAACAGTAGAAATGGCTTTCCTATTGACAGTTCAACAACATTCATTGCGTTATTTACGGTGTTGAGCAGAGGTTGGTCGCTTGTGTGTATGCACACTTAAGCTTCGAAAAATTCGTTACAATGACCTCCAAAAGCGCACTAGACCAAAACCTACATCACCGAAAAAATATCAGCATCTGTCTTAGCGTAAACAAAATAGTATCCATTAAACTTTTTACTTCGGAACAAGCACGCCCTCTACCTTCCACCTACTGAACCTCCCAACAAACATCATGCTTCACTCAACTAACTGGAAGGTCGCCAGAAGATGAACTCATCGCTATTCACGGTTCACGCGACTCCAAAATAATCGCATATCATTTAACTATTATTATAATTATTTATTATTCCGCCATTACACCGGTTAAGATTAATTTAATGGCTTTTGTAATTAATTGCGTGTTTTAATGAGACGGCGTTTGTGTTATTGTAGTTTTAGTTTATTGGTAGTGTTAAAATTAGTTTCTTTCCGCTTACTAAGTTGCATAAATGTGGGACAGCCTTATGTCCAACCAACAGTGAACTGTAGTACAAGGAACACTAGACTCAAAATAATTATTCAGCAGTAATTTATTTAACTAGATAGCATAAGCATCATCAGCCTTTAATGTTCCCACTCCTGTGACACAGGCCTCCTCTCTGTGAGAGGGAGTGGGCTATAAATCTACCACACGGGCTCAGTGCAGGTTGGTAGATGTCATACTTCGAATTTTTGGTTCTAGGACATGCCGGTTACACTCCCTTCCGCTCCACCCAGAGCGGGAGGGGTCATTTGATGATTTCCCATCCACAAAAAAAAAAAAAGGACATGCCGGTTTCCCCACGATGTTTTCCTTCACCGTTTTGAGAGCATTTGACTAGATATTTATTCTATAACTTACCTGAACTTAACTGAATATTTATTCTAAACAGTAAATTATAGGCATGGGTGCATGCCACATTATATTCAGCAAAAAAAAACTTTAAATTTTTGTTTAGTTCTTCCATCTCGCAACAGATGGCGTTGCCACTATGTTAGTACGCCTGACCTAGAAAACTTGCTTCATTGATTAGAACAACTTCCGATTTGATTCGCTCGTTATCTTTTTAGTAACCTATAGTTCGTTTTGTTAACCTATAGGAGGTGTTTAGCCACGTAAATAAGTACTTATCTATTTCCATCTTAGCACAACCTTAGTCTTTATTTCCGTCCTTTCATGTTCGCCCTCAGCTTAGCTCACCTATTTACATATTGATTGATCATCACTAGGTATGAAATATTAATAGTTTTCCTGTTATTGCTCCTAATAATAGTGATATTTTCCTTGTCAGATACTTAGGTATTTCTTTTGCATAAATAAGTAAACACATTATTTGTGAGCATATTCCCATAAGATATTATTTTTTTATTAATACTTGGAATGAAAGCAAGAAGAAGGCACGACCAATAAAATAACGACCAATATTCTGCTGAAAATGGGATATCTAATTCATCTGATGGAAAGTAATTGATTAGGTCTAAAAGTATCCCTTCATTAGGGATTGCAAAGGTCGAATAAGTGGTGCCTACACTTGGCTGCACCTAAAATCTTGAAGCATATCCATAACGATTCCAAAAGGTTCAAATGACCAACCTGAAGGTATTAATCAACTCATACAATTGCAGTCCACTGCTGGACATAGGCATCTCCCATGCAGCACCACAATACCCTGTCCTTCGCCTTCGGCATCCAGCCACCTTTTTGAGGTTGTCTGTCCATCTAGCTGAAGGTATATCGAATCATATTTCAACGAAGTAGATAGCTTTAATACGTGTATTTTACAACAAATAAAAAAAACTTGTGGGGTCAGGTAATGTAATTAAAAAACGATGTCAAGTCAGCTGATGCAATTAGACGATCAATTTTATTATTAACTGCCTCACTAGGCCAAGCCTGAGCATAAAGCTATAGCCAAGCACGCCCTCTAGTGGAAGCTACTTTAAAGAACCTAGTTGAGAGACATTGTTGTAGGACTTAGGAGAGATAGATAATTTAAGAGTTTTCATATGGTAAATTATAAACGCTTTGTTAATTCTATAATGTAGACGAAATAGAATATTTATTCAACATTGCATTTGTGACTTCATATAGTCGTGGTAAAGATGTGAACTACACTATATTGATAGTTCTGGCTCGGCGCTACAGATGCCGTTACTAGTCGGTGCACAAGCTTGTGCTACAATAACATTAAACCGCTTTATTTCATAACGTAACAGTTTATTATTTATTTGTTTTAACGATTCTTATACGCCAAAAGAGTGTCATTAATTAAAATTTTTACTAGGTGGAATTATTTATACTTACTACATAATTATTTATATCTACATTCCATCTTAATCTTAATCTTGGATAATCATAGGCGTTGTACTTGTTACTATTATAAAGATTTAATAGACCGTACCTACCCATTATTCCGTACAGAAGGTCACGTCCATTCTGAAAGCATAAACGTTAAAACAACAAAGTGGAATATCGTACATACATTATGAGTTATAATTATTTATAATGTACTACGTTACACTGTTTCGCAACGGTTGCCCAAGTCTACTACGATTATAATATTTATTTACTTTAGCAGATATTTTTAACACAGTTTAGCAGATATTTTTAGGGCACCTCTCACTCGTGCTGCCCTCTCGCGGCGTTAGTGGGTACTTGTTTTACTATGAGGAATTTGTTATTGTTATGATTCATTGGCTTGTAAGATAATTTAATACCGTATTTAAAACTGTATGTAGGTTAAGGGCCGGTTTTAACACTTCCGGATAAGTTCCCGTTAAATAACTTGGCAGATATTTTTGTTATTTTTTATATTTATTTGATGACTATAGCTGACCCGGGCAGACGTTGGCCTGTCCAAAACTTCATACAAAACCCATAGAAAAAGGACGTTCAGTTTTTTTTTTCGAATTTTCCAGGAATCTTTTTCAATATTTCTTTCAATAAAAACCTAATTGGGATTATTACAAGCATTTTAAAACAATAAATAGCCAAATCAGTCCAGGCGTTCTCAAGGGATACGCTTACCAACGAACAGCATTTCATTTTTTATTTACTTATATAGATTTCAATTCCCGTCAGTGGGACAGAATGGTCTAACAAAAAAAAAACATAGTATCTTTATAGATTGCTGGCTACCAGGTAATCTACGTTCGCTATTTATTTGCCAAAAATGTAAACAAATATGAGTTTATGGAAAAGTAACTATAATAAGTACCTACAAAATAAAGTTCAGTTTACGCTACAACATCAAACATTTTTGTAATTTTTTCAATAGTGCTAGTCACTCTGAAATCAACTAAATTATCTGATTTTGTTGATTTTTATTTATTTAACTTGACATAACATCAATTTGAAACATAAAGGATACAAATCTATAGATTGCTGGCTACCAGCTAGGTCTAGGTAGTGCCTCATTGCAGTGATGACTGTGTAACTTTGACGTAGGTATTAGAAAATGGCGTCACTTCAGCAATTACTTTGTACACTTTTATTAATTAATGTTTTCTTTAATACACGTCCTATTGATATAGACGTAGGTACGAATGAGTCATAGTTCTAAACTTAGAGGTTACCTACAATGATAGAAAATCATCGACAAAAATATTTAGCAGAGGTACCAGCCATCAGAAGGCCAATTCCCGTTTTAAAACGTACTAAATCTACTCGCAATCTCGTCTCGGCGACGATAAATGTCAAAAATGTAGGTAAATTATGTTGAAGTTCTGTATATTTATGTCAGATTAAAACTGAGCTAGAATGCGAATGTTCTTAAAATTAAGGTAATGGTCCTTCAGATTTTACTGCCTTATTCGGATTAAAGTGGATGCGCTATGATAGCCCGCGAAATTCAAATTTTCTTTTGAAGAAAATTGTGAAAAGTTGTATTGCTGATTCTAATGATTATAATACTGGCAAGCCATATATTTGTTACAGCCGCGAATCATATTTAGATCAACATACAACCTGATACTGGCGCCAATTCCCGTGTTCACAAACTAAACTAAATTTAAGTCCAGTGCGTCTTTTTCTTTATATTTCATTAAGAAAAGGACAGAAGATAAATTTTAATATTAGTTTAGTCTGTCAAATTTAGATACTCCATAGCAAGTTTAGACGTGATTAAAAACATGGCTACTAAAAATACGTTAATTTACTTCAGGCGCTGACTAATTTAGAAAGAAAAAGATGCACTGAACTTAAATTTAGTTTAGTTTGTGAACAAGGGAACCGGCGCTACTGACTTGCAAATTGCAAAAATCGTACATACTTAAGAAAATTTTAATTTCGCGGGGAACCCTGACGCTTTCGCCTTAACTAAACAGAAATCATCCCTTCTCATACGAGTATCCGTTTCGTAACTTCTGCTGATATATGTATATTGTGATACTAAGTAGGTAAAATGAATACCATAGTAAAATCACTCGATTGGCTTTAGTGAATTCTTACTTAGCATGTCGTGGGTATCAATGAGTGAATAAAAAATGAATGATGACATAAACATCTAAACTCCAAAGATAAAAGGAAAAAAAAAAACAGAAAAAAAAATACACGACATCACCATATGAGTAAAGAAACGACATCACCATATGAGTAAAGAAACGACATCACCGAATTAAAATCTCCATTTTACACACAAACGTCCTTGCCTCTACAAATATCAACACAATTAAAGCAAATATACAAGAGTAGGTGCGATGATACACAGGTGACGTCACCGGTCCCAGCGGCACGAATCACTGTACACTCAAGAGCAAAAACATGTACATAGGTATACAGTGTTATACAGTAGCTACATATCTTATATAGACTGAGTAAAAATAAAGAAGTCCGTTTTTTGTAAAGTATTTCCTGTTGTATGTAATTGTGAACATCCTACTTCTTACTAATATTATAAACGCGAAAGTTAGTGAGGATGGATGGATGTTTGTTACTCTTCCACGCAAAAACTACTGAACGGATTTTGATGAAACTTTACAGTAATATGGATTATACAACAGAATAACACATAAATACTTTTTATTTCGATATTTCCACGGGATCGACACTTATACGGGTGAAACCACGGGGTGCAGCTAGTGTTTTTATAATTCGGTCTGTGCTGTCCCACTCTTGGACAAACCTCTCCCATTCCTTCTACTCCCCTCGTATGTTGTGCTTATTCTCGCCAACTTTTCAAGCAAAGCATCCTCCTCGGTCTGATCCGACCCCGCAACCTATTTCAGGGATTCAGTCGTATGATATAATTCACAAAGGTCTATGCTTTAGGATAGGATATCACAAGTTCACAACACAATCAGTCAATTCGATCAAAGTTTTTTTAGAAAATCTTTGTTGAATTTCACTGTAATTACCTATATATATATTTGCCTTTAACTGTACCTATGTAGCCGTGACATTGAGCACGGAAACGACTACATAACAGACTTAAAGTGACCGTGACAAATATGCTTTTAAACGTGCGCCTACGCTACGCTGTCCTGCGGGTATGTTGAGAGAGTGGGATTTGCATAGCGCATAATGTATGGGTAGGTTCGCTCGGTAGTTGTAAAGGTGGTTTCATATTGGTGGATGAGTAGCGTTTGCGGCGCGTAGGCGCTGGCAGTCAGTGGTCCAATTGTCCAGCGTCTACAAGATTTGAGTCTTCATGATCAGTGAAACATACAAAAGTTTCTCCAGTTAATGGTTCTCCATGTTCTGTGTTAGAGGGTTTGGTTTCCGCACCTAGTCCTTCACCATTGTACGTATGGAGGCTTCGGTGGAAGGTTCTAGGACTTCTAGGAGTAGTAACACATAGGTAACTTCTGAATAAGATCAAAGTCACAGATGCATGGGAGTTGTTCTTGCAGTCACCAGTCCAGAAATACTGTTTCGACACGACAGAGTGTTTCATGTTTTTTCTAGAAGACTTATCTTTTGACGAAGTTTCAGCGGGCTTATGTTGAGTTGACTCGTTCAATGAAACAGCTGAAACAACATTGTGTAGCCTTAACAAAGTAAAACGCACGTCAAATTCTCCAGTCTGAAAGAACTTGCGCATGTGATTGCGCACGCAACTTCCTCTGCTATGTAATATTAGCATAACACAAACATAAATCTTAGCTAGACCCGCGTAATGTCAATCAGAATGAGTTCCCTGCTATTACTATTTAAGATCAAAAGCGTGATAATACGGAACCTTGAAAAGGTGCTCGCGTTTGACCAATTTCCGTCATTTTGTGTCCTTGACTATAATAATCAACGTGGTTGATTGTAGCAAACCATAATATCATATTTTCGGCTTGTCACCATTGTTCGAAAAAAACATCTGACGACCAATCTTTTCGAACAAATGAAAAATTACTGAAACATTCTATTTTCATTGTTGTCTCATACATTTATTTGAATGTAGGCGACAGTGTTCTGTTTATTTTATGTTCCAAAGACATGACTTTGGTGATCTTGAACAGCTAAGTGCAAATGAAAAACTTCGCCTCGAAATGTGTTCGAATTAATCTTACTATAACAGTATCAGTAGTGACCTAATGGCACTAAGTCACGAATCCCCTTGACTTTCATAGTTTCGTATAACTATAGTTATACGAACTCACTTGGTATATCAGATGATATCACCCTTGATACAAAAGCAATAGCCCGCTCTATAATTATATACCCGCCTTGGAAAACTATTGATTACCCAACGTTCCGGATATAGATTCTTTGAACTGTAACACTTCAGAACATAAAAAAAAATGATTAACAACTATTTTAAGAGCATTCCACTGAGTATGAAAGCCCTTTTATAAACTTCAAGTGCTTACAAAAACCATGCTAAATTAAAAAGATTTTATCACTAACCAATTCAAATTATAAACAGAACAAATTGCTTCGTAACTGTCAGTACAATTTCACGTTAGGGACACGCATACCCGAAATATTAATTAGGTGAAATTAACATTACATTTAGGAAGTGACCACACACGGAATATTAATCCATGAATTGGCCTTGATTCCCAATCGGGAGAGTCGATTTGGCGTGAGCTCACGCGCCGCACCTCTAGACGAGCATCGTGCTGCCGACTGCCGTACTGTGCTACTGCTGAGCGGCGCGAATGGTGTTCATTAGACAGACTCATTGTAAGCTGCCAGTGTTTCCTTGCCCGCTCGCGTATGCAGTTAGCGTTGCTAGTCTCGCACTAGTTTCCGAACGCGCATCTGTACGACGCGCGCCCTCGCCATATTTGAAAAGAGAACTCGGAAAAGCGCGCGCTTTCCACGCTCGTGATAAATAAAAATGGGTGTCGTAAAACAGCAAAAGAATAAAACGAAAAAAGATGAGAAGAAAGACTTGGCTAATGGAAAGCCGAATGATGTTGGTAAAAAAGTGAAAAAGAAAAAGTTTGTGTCGTGTTTACAGTGCATCAAGCCCGGAAAAGAGGATGGTATATAATTTTCTTATATTTTTGCGTGAAAATTTACGCTAGTCATGATTAATGAACGGAAAACTGAGGTTGCTAAATTCGGACTGTTTATGTTGTTGTAATCCATTTGGTAAGCAGTCAATATTCATGATCCTGTATCCGCTGACTGACATATTATATCTAGTCCATTCTATAGTCTGGTTAATTTTAGTGTGATTTGGTGATGATACTTAGAATTAGAGGCTAGTATTCTTAACTAATCAACATGTTTTTCACATTTTTAATCTTCCGGTAGGAAACTATCCACAACTCGCTAAGCTTCTCACCCTATCTTCAAAAACAAACAAAACTTACGCCTCCGCAAAAAAAGTAAATAAACAAAAGAGAAAAAAAAACAGCGGCGCCATGTGTAAGATTAACATGAGGTAGGTATATGATTATGATCAGCGAAACAGACTTGCTACGATTACCGTCATAACGACCCACATACCACTGTTTATGTCCCACATATCCCAAAGATTTCGTAACGTGACTGGGGAATCAATCTTTTTAAAACATGGTTTGTTAATAACACTACTGACATCATCTTATATGACGAATGGTTATTACCCCAGTCTTGAAAGAAAAGAAAGAAGGAAAGAAAACACGTTACGACGACTATCACGACGACGTCGTGATGATACGTATTTCGGGTTTGTAAAACCTTTCACGAACCTCTTTACTCCAGTTTTCGAGTAGATCAGTTATCAATGTTTTGGTAAACACATACCGCGTACAAATGTTGACTAACACATAGTTTGAGATAAAAAATGCTAATTGCATAACACACCTATTCACAATCGCAACAGCTATCATTTTGACAAATCAACAATGTTGATTGCACAGTAAGTATGATTTAAAAGTCTGTCGTCTCTAAAACAAGACTATTACGATTGATGTAACCATTGCCAAAACTTTCATCTTAAATCAAATACATCATTAAAGTTTTACAGATCCATTGAAAACCAGATGCAGAATCCTCATAACTTTCATACATTAGTAAAACATCGTTTTAATGGTGTATCATAAAAGCGGAGGCCCCAAATCTGTCAGTCAAGGTCGCTATAGTGTTTTGGTTTACATCATCATTGCCGGTTTAGGACACAGATGACTGACTATGACTCTGTGGCTACCATTGACAAAAAATAGTCTCGTTAGAGGATTTAACACGAAGGTTCCACTGCTGAAATTGTCTGTACAAAAAAAGTAGTTGAATATTCATTGTTCTGTCATTTTCGTGGTGTTTCGTTCGTACTATGAGAAGAGGTTATCGCAAAACCTTAAAGATTTCCTACAAAGTGTTAACAGATCTGCGAATAAAATGGAATTATTTACATGGTCTGTTGCGTAGCTTTGCCAAAAATCCTGCCAGTAAACGAGCTGTTTGAATAACTGTACAAGACTTAGGTAGGATACATTTTTTTTAATACAACATAAAATAATAAGCAGGCAACAGTATGAAATCATACTGCACCGTAGCGTGAAAAATCTGAAATTTTAATCTCCATAAAAAATTGGCCTCTCACTGAATCATGCGCAGAAATAGTTCCATGTACCTACGTTAACTCCGCTGTAAGGATGTCTAGTTTAACGCTCATTTACGCAGTTACATAAGTCCATACGATGATATCATTCCGTATGTAAATTTATTAATCAAACATGATTTCGTTGTGTTTTCAGTCCTAATTACTATGTTAAGACAACATATTACCTATTCGTAAAGTGTATTTTTCCGGCGTGTCTTATTTGATAAACAAATACGGAACGAAATACATGAGTTTTCCCATAAATGAACGTACGTACGGTATGCTCGGTGGTAAATTGCATCTGATCACAAACATAACACATGAATTTTACAGAAAACCACCATTACGAAAATGGACAAGTAAAAAAAACACAGTTTACTCGCGGATAAACCTCCAAAATACTAATGTTAGGCCATAAAGGTAATATTTTGCATGTCGAAAGACATTATGGTAGTGTTTCTGCCATTATTCTAATGGCTTTGGTACACAGTAGCCATGTTTTGTCAAATTCTGTAACCATTGCCGAATTACTCAATTCTTTGACACAATCCTGCTGTACTTATAGAGCGATGGACGCAGAAGTGAGGTCATTGTCCAAAACGGACCATAGACTAATTTTCTGGCATTGTTGCAAAACCAAAAATGTTTTTTTGGGTAATGAGTCAAGTTTTGGATGTTTTTCTTTTGTTGTTCTGAATGATGTCAGTTTTATTTACGTGTTTCATAGTCACTTTTTGTCTAAAAATGGTTTTTAGATCTCGTCAATCTTGATAAATCTTCGTTTATGTAAATTATAGTGGCAGTAGTATCGAAGGTGCGGTAAAGCAATCTTCATAATTTTCAATAAGCTATGGTATGGGAGTATCCACTTAGCTTTTGACTAATTGACCTCTCCAATTATATGGTTGTCCGACCTCTCTAATTTGTTTAAAGAATGTACTGTCATTCTGTTTCTCATCATTTCTTATATGGCACCTAAGTAAGATATGCAGGCGTGAAGCATAATCAGCCTATAATGTTCCCACTGCTGGTACACAGGCCTCCTCTCTTAGAGAGTGAGTGGGCCGTAATCTCTACGCGGACCCAATGCGGGTTGGTAGATGTCACATGTCTTCGATTTTTTGGTTCTAGGACATGCTGGTTTCCTCACGAAGTTTTATTTCATCGTTTCGTTTAGTTGGTGCAATTGTCAACTCTATATGTTCGTATATTATTCTCGGGAAACCATCACCTCTATTGTAATCAAAATAAGGCATGACTGTTTCAGCATATTGCGTTACTTTTAATCTGGGGACAAAACTTAACTGTAAACTTAAGTTCGCATGACCTGTCATAGTAGCTCGGAAGTCGGGTTAATATGCTGCTCATAGGCGACAGCTAACATCCTGTGTCCACTAGGATGTGACCAATGTAAAGCTATGTGATTTACTATAGATAAAAGTCCTATAATTGCTTTAAAAACCGGAACTTCACTAGAGTTCATTCTTATAACGATATCTATCGATGATGTTATTGACACTTCACCAAAGAAGGCCTTAATTACGAATTCACTGTACCTATACGATCATCATCTGCCCAGCCCTTTCCCGACTATGTTGGGGTCGACCTCCAGTCTAACCGGATGCAGTTGAATACCAGAATTTCACATTCAGCGACTACCTATCTAACCTCCACAACCCAGTTATTGGGTAATACGATACCCCATGGTAAAACTGGTTGTCAGACTTTCGAGCTTCTGACGACTAAGTATCTGTACTAATATTAAAAATGCGAGAGCAACTTCGTCTGTATATTACCATTTCACGCCAAAACCGATCATTATGAACTTTGTCAGATAGTTTAGAACCTGGAGATAGAGTTAGGCTAGCTGCTAGGCTATAGTTGTATTTAAAAAATATGAAATACAGAATTCACGCAGCTAGTAGTAAATATACTAATCCAGAAATAATATGTTAAGCAAAGCTCTGACAAAGCCTTTATAGACTCCAAATTTATCATACATACAAAATATCAACATCATCAATCATTTGTGGCAGGCCCTTTGAATGGCGTCTTCAGGAAATGAGTAGGTATAATATTTTGATAGAAACGTTCGATTTCGGCCAACCTTGTGTATCTTTCCCACTAAAATTGGTGCTCCAATTAGGCAGTGTTTAATATGACTAACGATAGATAGAATGACAGAAAAACTCTATTCAAATGATTTTTACAAAATTTTTCTTTACGTTGTACAATATTTTTTGTTATTTTAAGTAAATATTTTGTTCAGTATTATCAATACACATATTGTAGGCTAGTATTGTAACCGTACATCGCATTCGTTTTATAACTTGTCTTTATAATAATTATGTGGAAAATGTGGGTTTATACATTTACTCACTCTGTAGGTAAAATTTTGTGTAATATCGTAATGTGTAACCATTTATTTTTCCAAAGAAATAATATAACATTTTATGTGTGTAACCTTATACATAAAGATATTCGAAAATTATGGGAGTGACTACCTAACAGTCAGTGGGGCATTAGACAAATAGTAGAAATAAAATCACCTGTTTCATAGAAAGTGCAATATCTACGTGGTCAAACCGTAAGATAAAACAATTTTTATTTTTTAATAACCAGTTCTTTATTAGTGATCGATGTAACCATCGAATTTTTTTACGCTAAGCGGCCTAGAATTATGTGCTGAATTCGTGGTTAAAGTTTGCGTCTATGTCACCCGATAGATTAACAAAAAAAAAACCTTCTCAGGTATAGGTGCCAGGTAAATCTGCTCCCAGTTACAACAGAAAAACAGCTCATTTAAAACGGACTGCAATGATCACCACCTCATTAATTTAATGACAGTCCTTTTCTGATAACACACAGATAACAATCAGATGTGACAATGGAATAATTTGTGACAATGAAAGGCTATACACATGTCCATCAAGTCCACATGTGTTTTACGATGTAAACAATATAATGCTTTATGTACACACCTATTATGTGTCATTATTGTGTATCACATTTGTATTATCGTTACATCTATGGTTGCAATCAGTTGGGGTATACAAATCTATTGAATGGTTTTAGGTAAAGTCATGTTTGACGGGCGTGACAGTGAGTTGTCAGCATAAGTGTTATGGATTTTTTTACTGTTTCCTTCTATTGATACAGTTAATGCCTTTGTACGAACAAGTGATTTTTGATATTGAATAGTGTCTATGGTATGGTCGGTGTAAAGTTTTGGACTAATAAACTTTTTCGTTTGTGAAAATAAATCTTTCGAGGTTCCCTCAACTTTAAGTAGATACAAAGTTAATTAACAAAGTCATGCTGTGTTCTTTCATAAATACAAAAAGTGCTGTTGTTCGAGAAGCTTTTTCTCCTTTTAAGTGTGTTTCTAAAATACTCCAGCACCCTAATTGCGTAACACACTATCAATCACAATCTGAATAATTTCGAAGGATATTGCTAATCCATTGCTTCATAAGTTTGAAAAAGTTGCCTGCTCAACAACGTAAATAACGCAATGTATGTGGTTGAACTGTCAAAATGAAACCCATTCGTACTGAGTGTGTTATGCAATTACCCTTCTGGTCCCGATTCTCAACGATTTTAACTATTGTAATCATGATCATCGGCCTAGCCTTTTCCCAACTATGTTGGGGTCGGCTTCCAGTCTAACCGGATGCAGCTGAATACCAGTATTTTACATGGAGCAACTGCCTATCTGACCTCCACAAACCAGTTACTGGGTAATATGACACCCCTTAGTTAGACTGGTTGTCAGACTTTCGGGCTTCTGACGACCCGTAACGACTGTTAAAAATCCACGAATGTGCTATTGTAACCATATATATTTATATTTCTATGATTGCAACCATCCTCAACGTTCATCATGTCAGATCAACGGGTTATGGCATAGCTTGAATAACTAGCCCACCTCGGAATGCTTACCGCTCGATAAAGTAGCTTTTTACCGCGAATACTTATAAAGTCATAACTGTTATAACAGCTTATTACATTGTAGCTTTGCTCCACACGAATAAAAATAAATCCTGACTTATAATATTTACCTACAGTATTATAAATAGCCACTACTTGGAAAAATGAATGAAAACATCATCAGGCTAGAATGATGATTGAAACAAAGTCCACTGCGTTGTCTGTATGTGTAATTACATGTAGAGAAGACAGGCTTAAAAAAGTACAGTGCAATTAACTTTGCATGTCGGTCGAAATCAAATGTGAATATGAGTATGAATGTTTATGGTTGTAAGAGTAGGGGAAGACCAAAGAAACGATGGATGGACTGTGTGAATGATGATATGGTTAGAAAGGGAGTGACTACCGAGATGATGACTAATAGAAGTATGGAAGAAAAAGACATGTTGCGCTAACCCCAAATTCATTGGGCAGGGCAGGAGAATGATGATCTGTTGAAATCAAATCTTTTGCGATTACTAATAATCGCATCTGTAATATATGTCTGTATAGATAGATCTCTATCTTAGGGTTCCATGCTAGATATTAACGTAAAAGCTAATATCAAAACTGACTTTTCCAAACCTTCATAATAATCAAATCAGTCGGATCTTTTACTATTCGAATGAAAAACTATATCCATGCGTTGTTGCAGTATATTTGCATACTGTACGCTCTTGACAATATACTCGTATTTAATCCAGAGTTCACTGGTCCCCCTACCGACATTCCCGTCGCTTAATTAATGTTTCCTAACCCAAATAGATGTTAATTAGCACTCTACTGTTCATTACAGTTGCGTACACCTGATGTTATGCAAGAAATATTTGATTGAACCAATCTTAGAATGTTTATGTTGTGGTTCATGCTGAGATGGAAAAAAAATGGGTAACTAAGTTAAATTCGGCAAAAATAACACCAATATTCTGATGCGTTCTGGAAACGTAGTTTTTGAAGGCACGTCTCATTTGCAATCAAAATCGATTTGGGTTTTTCGTTTACCCAAAACAAACTTTTTTTTGTTCGTCATTGAACTCGCTCAATAACATTTGATAGGAACGTAGGTACGAATTTATAGACTAAAGATGACCGGCTTTCCTAATAGGTGTTAATTAATGAAATCGGTGGCGTTAGAAGAATGTTGCAATTTTGTAATTATCGTATGACAGTTTGTGGTCACAATTCTTTACAGTTCATTTCAAGGAACGATCGATACCTACTGTTTACGTAACACCTATTGTAAAAATAACTTCTCGTTAACCTATTATTTTAATGGAAGTTCGTGTAGTTCGTGAAAACTTCCGGATTGCGTCATCAAAAAGCTGTAGCCCACTTTCTTCGTTTAAAAAGAAACAGCTTTACCTTCATTGGTTACACGCAAACCTAACATTATTTATTAGCTATTCTGATGACACTGCAAGGATAAATCACATCACGACTGTACTTTCCAAAGGAGTATACAGAGGTACATAGTTCGACATGTCATCCATAATCAGCCTATAATGTTCCCCCTGCTTGGACACAGGCCTCCTCTTTTCGAGAGGGAGTGGGCTATAATCTTCCACGCGGGCCATGCGGGTTGGTAGATGTCACGTCACATATCGCCCGTTTAATATCAAATAGGGGGCGAGAAACTCGTATTAATTCGGAAACACTAAGATTACCGAACGGATATACATATCTTCTCCCATAGGCTGCTATGAGATCCTAATACAAAACCCCTACTCGTGATAGACCCTAAGACCTCATCAGTCGTTTCTAACCTCTGCAATGCAGTAACAGGTAAACAAAGAAATGTATCATACCGCATTGTATACTCGTAATCTTGCAAAATTGTAAAATCAGATCTGAGCAAACTGCAAAAGCGACCTTTTTTATACAGCGATGATGTCAACAGCAGCCGCTCCTTAAGTAAATAACGTCACTCCATGTACCTACTCCCACGATTCTGCTTACCCCTTATTAGTTGAATGGTTTCTTTTAACGAGAATATTACACTGATTTGGACGTGGGGTTTTGAATTGATGCTGCGTGCTACGGTCTTGATTGCTGGGCGGATTATTCTTGTGGGTGTTGTAGAGACAAACAACGAAATTATTGTTCGTTGAATGAATCAACTCAGCCTGTCGCAGTCCACCTGTGGGCATAGGCTTCTCCCATGCTGAGCCTCAACACCCTGTCCTCCGCCTTCCGCATCCAGTCTGTCGCAGTCACCTTTTTGAGGTCCATCTAACAGGGGCTGTCTCTCACTACGCTTACCGATACGCGGTCTCCACTCTAGGACTCGTCTGCTCTATCGGCCATCGGTCCTTCGACAAACATGGCCAGCCCACTGCCACTCAAGCTTGCTTACACAGCTAGCTGAAGCTGACAGAAGGATCCAGTTTGGTTGGGCAGCGTTTAGAAAACATCGTCAAGTCATTATCCCTAATCCCGCAATGTTAGTAACTTGATTACACGATGTAAATGTTTAACGATAATAAAGATTAAAAAAAACTTGGGTGTATCTCCGAAGTCCGAACATAGTTCCTGTGCAATCATTTTTGGTAGGGCTATGGAGGAGCTTCAACTATGACACAATCGCAACTATGACGTCATTTTGATAAATGAAAATGATGGAAATAGGAGTTTTTAAACGTGGATGCAATATATTACTAAACTGTACTGTATTGAGGGCTATTTTGATTGTGAGTTTGTTACATAATCACGGTGCTGTATGGAGTAGTACACTAGTCGTCTGTTCAACCATGGGTTGCATAGCTTAGCAGCATTTATCAATCAGTTCTTTGACTTCCATGTTTAGCACTGCATGTTAACGAAATATTACGATGATTCATATTTAGCTTAGACTGCTGTTGTTCACATTAGTACTGAATACACACTACTATTGTTCCTTTTGCGGCATTGACGCCGATTAACAGTGGTAATGTAATTAAATTCGCAGTTTCTTAGCCATAACTTCAGTAGCTACTATCGATCTGACATTCGTTTTCAAGGCAGCTGTAGATGAACTTCCATTAAAATAATAAACAATAGTTGTATTGAAGCTATAAACTAAACGATCGCTGCATGATTTAGTTGCGAAATATGTAAACAGATATGTATTTTTAGCAAAAACAACCTTCAGCAGCGTCATCATTTCAGCCCGGAATATAATAAAGGTCTCCCCTTTCTTCTGCCATACCTACTTCCCGGTTCTGTGCGTCCCTCATTCAGAAGGCCAATTCTCGTAATTTTAAGCGTTCAAAATCTAGTCGCAGTATCATCTCGGCGACAAACAATGTCGAAAACTTGTCAAAATGTAGGGAAATTTTTGACAGATTGAGACTGAGATCAGACTGTGAACGTTCTTAAAATTACGAGAATTGCCCCTCAGGTGTTTCCCGCGACTTTGACGACGTAATGGGTGCATCAGCGAACGGTATTCGCGTTGCTGAATTTTGGACAAAAGTTACATATACTCTTTCGTGTTATTTTTGCCATTGACACACCAAGAAGAATAGTTTCAGTCATTCTAAAATCATTTTAATTAATAGATTAGCATAAAGTTGATATTCGTCTATGTAGAAAAAACACCAATTGAAAACAAGGATTGGAATAGACTTCAGTTTACAATCAACTGTTTCCCAAAATAAACTTAATAAAAAAGGTACTCGTTTACGTTAAAACAGCATCTGTTCTTTCGCCTACTTTTAAAAACAGTGCAGTCATTAACCGTGATTAAAACACGCTATAAATAAACCTATCATTTTGTTTTGGCGTGATAAACATTCAGAATGTACACTCCAACTTTCATGAAGAAGTCGTGCCAGAAAATGCGTCATCATAACTTTCGGACACAATCAAAATGCAAGGAACCACCTCAATGCCATCTCTGATTATATCTTTAGATCAACACTATTCTCGTTTTGTGATTCATAAATATAACAATCGAGATATCCCGGCAGCACTTACTTAGTTATAAGTGCGTCGTAAACATGCTAAGTATAGAAACGTCGATTCTAATTATTAGTTGTTACCTCACTAACCTTTTAAAAATAATGATCGCTCTATATTGAGGACGACCTTGTCTTGTCACGTCTATCTACAAAACAGCTACCGTTTCTTTCATTTTAGGTACCGACCATTCGTTTTATTACTCACATCGGCCATATTTTTGTACCGGCTTCTAGGTAGGGCCAAGAAATCAGTGGTTTCAACGACAGGGCGGGGCGATCACGAAAGTATTTTACTTAGGAATCGATAAATCTTTGATTACAAATTGCTTTCATTCCGATGATGGATAGAACTTTTAAATGTATTGCTCGATAATTCACATTGACCTTAACACTCCTTACGATTGTTACTCGAGCTGAAAGAACGCCAGACATCCATTATGCTAACTGTGTATGATGATCTAATCAAATCTATGCATGAATTGAACATCACTCACGACATTACGATGGACCAAACTGATTAATGGCCAATGATTGTCAATTGTGCAATCATTGGCCATTAGTCAATTGTGCGAGGGGCTTGTGGCTAAGTAATAACAGCCGCACGGGTCGATCGATCAGGTTAAGCTACGCTTGCCGCGGTTGGTCCGTGGATGGGTGACCATTTTCACATACCAAGTCCCCTCCGTGCCTCGGAAAGCACGTTAAGCCGTTGGTCCCGGCTGTCATTCGTGGATCTTTGACAGTCGTTACGGGTCGTCAGTAGCCCGAAAGTCTGACAACCAGTCTTACCAAGGGGTATCGTATTACCCAGTAACTGGGTTGTGGAGGTCTGATAGGCAGTCGCTTCATGTAAAATACTGGTATTCAGCTGCATCCGGTTAGACTGGAAGCCGACCCCAACATAGTTGGGAAAAGGCTAGGCAGATGATGATGATGATTGTCAATTGTGCCATAAAGGGTAATTGTTTCGTCATGATGGCCCATCAAAATGTGAAGAGTCAGAAGTCAGGTGATAGAAGAGTCATGGAGTCAATTACTTGGCCCTTGTGCGCTCCCACGCATGCTGAGGAGGCGGTGACATCAGCTGCGCGCGCGCTGTCGCGTGCGATCAATTGATGGGTTGTGTAATCAGTCACCGAATGAGTTATACCTTGCAGACACACGTGCCTCATCTTCGGTCCATTGAGATCGGAGTCTGTGAGAAGCAACTATCTTTATCGGTAGTCAATGGGATCTAACTGCAATATAAACTTCTACTACCAGCTCATTTCGATAATTTACGGCATTACTTGACGTATTTGTACGATTATTTACGAGGCATTTATTGCTATTTAATTTGACATTTCGTAGATAGTAAGAAAGCAAACATTAAGATAAACAAAACACTGAATTGATGCACTCCGCCCTTTTAATTACGACTGTCATTACAATTAGTTCATGAAGACTATTAATTACTATATCACTAGTTCCAAGTCATTGAATTAATCATGTCTGCTTTACATTTTAAATGTCGTCATTAGATGAGTTCTGCATATCAATTATATTGTATTATCAGGTAGTGAAGAGATGGAAAACATACAACGACGTAGAAACATGTTTTTAATCTAATTAGTGCATGCAACACGACACTATATCAGCTTCTGGTATACTAGTGCAAGCGTGTCAGGAGTTCTTATTAGATTTCAAGGTCAGTTTTCCGACTGATGATTATAATCATTAGAATTTCCGCAGTCTTTGATGTGTCTTAAATTGTTACTGGAATGCTCCACCTCCTATTCTGTCCTATGTGTCCTAAAACATGCAGCAAAATGCCTCTGCGTTGCCACCGATAACGTCGTGGAGGTGGCGAGGTTTTGAGCCAACGGCTGCTAGAGATTTATGGAAGATAGAGATAAGGTAGTCATAAATTGGGCTAAAGGCGGTGATTGTAGTGAATGTGGTTGATACACATTGCAAATGTACTCTCCTAGAATGGGCAATCTCTGATTTTTTATTTTAGGTGTTGTTAAAGAAGACTCATCTATCTATGCTTATAATATATTATAAATTCTAAGCCTACTAATATTATAAACGTGAAAGTTTGTATGGATGTTTGTTAATTTTTCACGAAAAAACTACTGAACGGATTTGGATGAAATTTGGCACTCAGATGGTTTATAACCAGGATTAACATATAGGATACTTTTTATCCCGATATTCCTACGGGATTGAAACTCATGCGGGTGAAACCGCGGGGCGCAGCTAGTTTTATAATATGTATAAGTAGATGACCGCGTTGTTTTTCAAAACTGCGCAACGGATTTTAATGCGGTTTTCATTTAGAGAATTTATTCAGGAAGGTTTATGTGTATTATTATACACATAAACCTTCCTGAATAAATTCTACTACTAATATTAAACTTTCATAATTATAATAACCATAAAGAAATCTCGATGTTTTGTCAAGTCGTAAAAACCGTGCGAATTAGGGACGGGTCGGTATAGTAAAATATACAATAAATAATACATCTCATGCCGATTTTGGCTAACTTGACTATATTTTGTTTCCAACGACGTTATAGATAGCGTGTGTTCTTATCTGGCTGATACAGGTAGGTAGCGACGACCCCCTGTCTGCCACATACCAAGATCATGGCACTATCGTACACGCGCGCACGCGTGGTGAATAAATGCCAAATATGAATGGCAATTGATATTATTAGACGATGACTTGGTATGTATCGAAACACGTGAAAATCATTCATGAAATAGGCTATATACATACCTATATATTGCCCTGTATCACTACTAACTATCACTGTATAACATGAAGACAAGTGAAAGGCAAATGGATGGTTGGCCTGGCTTGGAATTTTCAGAAGCATTTCATACTAAAACACATACACATAAACTCATGCCTTCTTCCCTTGGGGGTAGTTCGTTCAAATATCTGGCCATACACACACGCCGGCTACAAGTGCTACCCGCTTCACCTTTCTGTATAACATCACCAATAAAGTCACTAGGTCAACATAACGTCCTCATACGAAACAAGATTTTCATGAACTACCTTAGCTGAAAGTACTGAAAACAATAATATTACCCGTTATCTTAAACCAGATGCGTAAAAAAAGCCTATGAAATACGTCTTACGACTCGCATGAATGAAGTGTGACCGATGAAATATTACACAGCACTGCACTGCCATAATGACTTATGTAAAACTATAATTTACCCACTTGCTCGTAAAACACGTTGACCTAAAATAAGTTTTCAGGTCGATTTTTATGTTCGTCGTACTAGTTTTTCTAATCGAAATGAGAGTGAGGAGAATCGATCGTGAAATCTTCTTTCAAAATAATTATGATGTTAAATGTGTTGTACTTATTTGTTTTCATTTCGTAATGCTGTGTACCTATACAGGCTGGCAGGGACATCGACGCGCAAACTGAAACCATGAATTCAGCACAATTGTTTCTAACCCACATAGAAACATTCCGTCGTTTATAAAAAAAAAAAAACTGCTGTTTGATAGAAAATTGTTGAACCTATGCGGTCAAAATATACGGAAAACTAATAACCGACGAAAAATCTGCCTACTCAACAACGTAAATAACGCAATGAATGTTGGGGTACTGCCCCGCGGTATATAAAAAGATTTATCTACTAAGACATTTTTGTAACGCCACAGTGATCTCATTACTTTACTTCGTACACAAGGGTGACTGAGCAGCAAAAGGTCTCAGGCCCAGGCACTACTTCCACACTTTCACCTGCAATGAAGTCATCGGTCAAACTACGGGTCAGAATTCAGTCATAGTCATAATGTGCCAACTGTCACTGACCTTAACTGTACGCCTCTGACAAAATGCAAAGCGGTGCACCGACACGCATTCAATTGTCACCTAACAAACGATAAAGAGAAACACCGCTATACATATAAATTGTCCATTAAGGCTGGACATAAAAATATTTCTATTTTCTATTCATTGGACTATGAATTTAGGGCATGTGAAAGAAAACAAGTATTTTCCAAAGTGGCGTGATAGTGCATTTACTACAGAACCTTTGCTAAATTACCCAAATTATTCTTCGCTACGATTCATTTAAAGAGCACCCACATACGACACGTACCTATGCCCGTTTTCACTAACACTAGGCGACGCCCAAATTAATGCCTAAATCAAAGCGCGTTGTTGGTAAAAATCTAACAGCTCACTTTTATTAAGGTACAGCCGCGGCGCTCTGGATAGTCAAAGTAAGCTAGACATCGTTTACTTTACAACTGCAACCATCCACTAAAATTTCAATACAAACATTTGTAAAGTGTATGCAACAAACAATGGAGGGTGGGCCAGTTTTAAAGTTAACGATCTCTACCGTCGTAGCTCTTTTTATTCTGTGACTATAAGACCATGTCCTACAACATTTTTTTTTAACTTACTTACTCCCGAATCCGATACTCATCCGAATCCGGCCACTCTCTATTATACAACAAAAACAAACAATAACCCGCCTCGATCATAGTTCATATTCATAGTTATCATAGACCTAATGTCGTTTCCAATGATTTCGTATGCAAGCAAGCATTGTCAACTCCTGCGCCGAAACCATACATCTATTCTAATGTGGCCACTTCCTTACTCCGGCGCACTTTCTTTGGAAAGTTCTTTGTCCTGTGTTTTCCGATACACGTGTCTGATTTGAAGATATTATTATCTTCGTGTAATGTTTTGTATTGTTTTTGAAAGTGATACGATGAGGGTTTTTGTTTCAAGGCATTGCCCGTGCCTTAGAAAGCACGTTAAGCCGCTGGTCTCGGCTGTCATTCTTGGATCTTTGACGAGTTGTTAGAAGCCCGAAAGTCTGACCAAGAGGTATCGTGTTACACAGTAATTGGGTTGCGAAGGTCAGATAGGCAGTCGCTCCATGTAAAATACTGGTACTCAGCTTCGGCCGGTTAGACTGGAAGCCGATCCCAACATAGTTGGGAAAAGGCTGGGCAGATAATGTTGCATTGTCCGTAGGTTGGCGGCAATATGAGCATTATCTTTTAAAATTCGCCATAGAATAATTATTTCGGTAAACAATCCCTAAATATAAATATCTATAAGCAGAAAAATAATCATAAACTCTTCTTAACAATTTATTTTTTTGTAATCCACATTCCGTTATTCAATTTATTTTTAAACCTGTATTGCCACTGCCACTTTGTCTTTGGCCATTGCTGGGAAAAGGTCTCCCCCATTATTCAATAACACAATTCAAATGCTCTATTCTTCTATACCCATTCATCTACATTCTCTACAAAGCGGTATGAATCAGAATCAGAATATTTATTTGTGAAACATAGGTATTTACATAAAGGTCTTAGGTTAAGTATATAGGCGCTATGTTTTGCCGTGCAGGCGTGCAAACATTGTAGAAAATAAAAGTAGGTAAACAATAAATCAAAACAAAAAAAAAAACTACATAACAGAAAATGAAAAACAAAATTAAAAGGAAAAAAAAACTATTTTAAATTTAATTAAATATCTTAATAAAATCAATAACGATCAATACAATTAAAAATAACCTAAAACGAGAAACGGATTTCTTAAAAATATTTAAAAAAATACATCAAATGTTTATTGCACACGAAATATTAAAAATATAATATTATAAATATAATCTTCTACAGTATAATAACATTTTTCCATTAATAGCGAGAAGAGACTTTTCTTAAACTTTAATAGGGGCAATTCTTTTATTATATAAGCAAAATAGTGAATACTTACCAAACAAACAGAAATATGATATCAATGGTGGATACATTCAATAAAACTGCACGTTCACACTAAAACCGTTCAAATCCGTGTCATGACCAGATCGGTTAAAACTAGACGACCTTAGAAACAATTTAGCTCAACGCATATTAAAATTACCCAATTCACATATTTTTGCCATATGTCTGCGGCGACCACCTACATACAATTTTATGCGGTTAGAAAAACAAACGAGGATCGACTCTGACGTAACCAAACATGGAGAGAGGGCAAGGGAAGTCATAAGCCATTAAAGCCATCTAATTCTTTTGTGAGAAAAGATGAATGAAAACGTGGTGGTGGAAGGAGCTAGAGCGGCAGGGTCTCAGGCTATAAGGGCCTAATGTTACCCCTTAGCCCTTATCAAGGAAGATCCTCATGAAAAGATCTTAGGTACCTAACTCAGGTACAGGCCTGTACCTGAGTTATACCTTCCTTTGTGAGGTTTGGTCAGTGGACTGTAATAAAGGCAGTCCGTCTCCAGATATGTGTTTATCTGGAAGTTTGAGGGTTGTGCTAGCGTAATTATAATCTGATGAAAGTACAGACGCTAGCACATCAAGCTACTACAATCTGTCATTTTTTTTTTAATAGATTGTCAACTTTATCGCTAAAGCATTAAGGTTCAAGGTTGATTGGGAAAATTTGACAGTTTCGGGTAGCTTGATGTGCTGGCGTCTTTACAAAATATTCATTTATTTATTCACCAACGCAAACTATCATTAAAGGATATCCCAAGTAAAAGGAATGGACTGTAAAACAGACTCTATTAAAACACAATAAAAATCACAACCGTTACTTTCTTTACACCTCATAAAACCATAAAGATATTAGAATGAGTTGTAAAAATCAGCTGAACGAAACGGTTGACAATGCTGCATGCGTCCTGTCGCTATTTATAGTACCATTGTGTTTGGTTAACTGGACTCGATGTAGTAGCATAGGGTTCGAAACTGTACTTAACTGTAGTGTCATTTTGGTACTAGTTGGTGCTGTTCTTCATAACTATGAGATCTGGAGTATTCTCCCATTGTTGGATCTGAGTCTACAAAGTCATAATCGAATTCTTAGTTCTTAAATCTCTGGGTACTATTTATTGAGGTTCGTCTTCCTGAATTTGTACCTTTGTAGGGCAAAATCCTCATTTCTAAGAGAGAAGGAATGAGCATTGTCCACCGCACGTGCTCACTGCGTATTGGAGTCATTGGAGAATCAGACACCAAGTTTGAGCTATTCCTAGGATCCAAAAATACCTTTTGGGATATACCTTTTGTTTTATATGGGCCTTGATGCCTGAAATAAATGGATAAATAAATAAACCTGATCTCGCAATTTCGCCATGACTTGTTTCTAACTTTTTCTAGTAAAACATGTGAAAAATATACTAATATTATTTCTCTCATTGTTACAGGTGGCTTGGAAGGCAAATACAGAGTAGCGGCACCCGAACTAATGCAGGATACATTCATGAGCGACTCGGAAGACGAGGGAGGTGAGTTATACCTGTCTAGCCACTTACTATTTAGTCTAGACGAAGTAGAACAGATTAGTGAGCAAATGGAATGATAATGTGCAAGCTAGAAGCGGGAAAGACTAATATTACACAGAGTAAATTTACACAGACTGCGGCTGCGGGGTACTCGGGGAAATAGCGATATCAGCTTAGCTATTCACAATCGTTCGATACGCTTCGGTGACGGATCGAACATCAATCAATGTTATCAAAGGAGTCCTCTAAAAGCTGTTCGCAAACCCAAAACCCAAAAATTTTGTCAGTTCAAATGAAATAGACGCCCGCCATTCTTCCGAAATCTATTTGTTGTCAGGGGCAAGGCAAATAAGTAATTGAAAATATTACATTTTCGATACGAGAACCTGTCGAATGGTTGTGAATCGTTATGCAGTACTCCATTTACTCATTATTCTTGCACCCTAATTGCGTGACACACTAATCACAATCTGAATCATTTTGAAAGTTATTGCTAATCCATTGCTTCATATGATAGAAAAACTTGTCTGCTCCACAACGTAAATAACGCAATGAATGTTGTTGAACTGTCAAAATGAAAGCTATTGCTACTGTTAGTGTGTTATGCAATTACCCCGCTGGTTACCACATGATGCTGTCAGAATAGTCTACAGGGCTCAGTTGCCAAAGAAGAAGAAAAAAAAAATACCCCGCTAGTCCTCGCATCTCAAATAAACCCACGCAGAGAATCAAGATAATTGCACAAAAATGTGGGCAACGATACCTACCTGCCTGGTGTAATAACGCACATATACCTACTCAAATCTTACACTGTAAGATATTAGTACGCTAACGTAGTAAGACTTACAGAATCTTTTTATTCATCCACAAAATACAGAAAACTTTTATGAGATGTTCACTTTCCAAGAGTTCTGGGGAATTTTGATTCCAGCGGTTGTTATTGTAAACAAATGCGATCTTGATCATTCTGCATGTTTGTATCGGTTTGAGCAGAATTATAAATAATCTGTGCTACTTAACGCTGTTTATCGATGGTTCTCTGGCGGCGGGAACTTAGTTTCAAAGTTTATTACGAGATTCAAGGACAGGAATTACGTCGATCGGACGGGTGGACGTCACTAAAAGAGGCCATGTCGAATTGTTTGACCTACTTTTACATGGTGTTACTGAAATCATATACTTTGTGATTTTAATGTAGTTATGCGATGATCGGTTTTCCCAGCAGTGGGCAGGAGCAGTGGTGGCCCAGTGGTAACGGCCGCGGCTTACGAGTTGTAGGTCGTGGGTTCGAACCCAAGCAGGCACTTTATACATTGTGTAAATTATTTCATCACCACTGCTCTAAAAACGGTAACACTGGGTCTGCGTGGTGGGTAAGGGTCTACTCACACTTATTCAGCTCTCGGACGCATCCGTTCAGCTTTACGACCGCGTACGCATTCCATACAAAATCGTTGTTTTCTATGGACAAAAGCTGAACAGAGCTGAATAAGTGTGAGTAGACCCTAATGGCCCACTCTTTCTCACGGAGAGGAGGCCTGTGTCCCAATAGTAGAAACATTATAATTGATTAAGGGCACTATATGCATTTTACACAAAATATTACATGTAATCTTCTTATGGGTTTAAAATGGCTCATCGTCATCATCATCTACAGTCTGACTGCATCCATTGCTGCTCTCTCTTTGCTAATGTCAATCTGAAGCAGCGTATTTATGATAATAAATCCCTATACGTCAGTCACAACCTCTGTCTTTTCTCACGCTGATTTTACTATCCATTTCAGGCGAGGTGGAGTGTCCAATCCAACAGCAGCAACAATACCGCTACATGAACAGCGAAGCTGGCACCCTACACCGAGCCAAGCCGCTGGAGGACACCGTGACAGATGGACACCTGTGGCCCAGCAACAATGACCGGAAGGTGGCTACCATCGACCGACAGCCGCTTGACATCGGGTAAGCTAAACCGGACTCTACCTCTTAGACTTAGAGTTTCTTTTTGAATATATTTAGGAAAAGCCTGGTATACATGCTTTCACAGCAATTGTATTCTGCCAGTTGCCTTCTTCTAGTAACTTTTTTAAAGTTTTAAGCAACACAAAGTAAGGGAATTTAATTCTACCTTACATTTTTATTTGAAGTCATCAGTTTTAAATAAATTATTATTAATATAGCTTATGAACTTATCTCATTTACTCACACTCGTCTCGTGGCAGACAGCCTTTCCGCATCGACGAGAATTAAACTGAGCTACAATGAGGGTCTATGAACGTTCCTTTAGTTATGTCACATTTTTTGGCGCTTGCCCTTCAGATATCAGTATTGGTATGTTTGCCCCAGTTTCCTGGTGTCGTTCGTGGTGGACGCGCGCGGCGGCGCCATGAAGGCCAAGCGGCGCGGCGGCGTGCGCATCGTGGTGCCGGCCGCCGCCTGCGCCGCGCCCACGCGCGTCACGTGCCGCGCCGCCTCGCGCCGCGCGCCCGCCGCCGCGCCGCCGCCGCTCATGGAGGGCGAGGCGCTGGCGTCCAGGCTGCTGGAGTTGCAGCCACAGGGGGCTAAGTTTTTGGCGTGAGTATTTCATATCCACTTTAAGAACTGATAGAAAACAACGGTTTTTTGAGATATTATGTTTTATGTTCTCTGCTTCTGAAAGCCAGATCATGGAAAAAGTCAGACAGTCAACTTGCTGTCGAATCTCATTTGGAATTTTGACCATATTATGTTGGCATGAGCTATGGCAGATGTTCAATTGAATCGGCTGTCGAAAATCGGAGGTAAAGGATCTATTAGGCTTGCAATCGAATCAAAAGTTATATTTACTTGAGTTCATGATCTAATTCGATGAGTCGATTCGATCTAAGATCATGATGTTAGAGCGAAATTAATATTTCACTTAATAATGTTTATTCTTCGTCCATGCCAGCAAGATTGATGGATAATGATTGTTTTATATTCCTTTACAGTCCAGTGGTAATCGAGGTGCCAATCTTCACATCGTCATGCCGCGAGCGTGAGATAGTTATACTGCGCTCCGACACCGGCGAGACCTGGCAGGACCACTACCTACACAACAACGACAACCCGCTTATACAGGTCAGTATTCACCGTTACCATCTATACAGACAATTGAAATTGAAGTGTCCGTTTGTAATGTCAAAATAATAACTTTTTACTAAATGCATGTGGAACTTATAACAAAACAATTTTTTTTTTTTTTGTCCGTCTATCTGTTTGTTCTGGCTAATCGACGGGACTTTCACTGGCAGATAGCTGATGTTATAAGGACTAACTTAGGCTACTTTTAGTTTAGAACAATAAGTAAGGTTCCGCTCAAAAAATTTAAAACCCATGAAATCCACATCCGGGCAAAATTTTGTGGATCATTATAACCATTTTCCTAGAGTGATAATATCGATTTTGGTGATTAATATCGATGGTCAATCAATCAAATCACATACCACCAACTCTAATAGGATTATTTTCGCGAGTATTGAACATATCAATACTTGGACAAGTCAAGATCTTTCAAAAAAGTTGAAAGCATCTTTGTTGCCATTTAAACCCTTGGAAGCATTCACTACTTGTTAGCCGCGTTTTTAACTAAAATTATTGCTGATTTTGTGACTTACTTAAACCAATTTTGCTTATGTTTCCAGGAGGCCCTCCAACGTGAACGTCAAGAATATGGCGGCAATGAAACAGTCGGCGAGAATGGAGAACGTGTGACCCGCATCATAACTTGCGACTTCCCCCACTACCTGGCCTGCGTGTCGCGCGTGCGTCAAGAAGTACACATCATCGGCCCTGAGGGCGGCACCATCTCCAGTGCCCATATTCCGCAGGTATAGATAAAATACAAATATAAAATTATTTATTATCTTTAATTTGTAAATCAACCTTTGTCGAGAAAACTACTTCAATCACATTCGAAATCAGACATTGGTCCCACACAAAGACTCCTTAGATTCAGCTCATGCATCCAAATGTCCAATATAATTCAATTTTATAGTAACCATTCGTATCCCGCCGGAAAGTGGATCCACGCGAGACACAATGGCTTTTTATTTTTTTCAGCAAAAACAGCTGTTCAGCTTCTCCTCATTATGAAGGTATTTTGGTTGTGGTCAGGTCCAGGCGCAGTTCCCGGCCGCCGCGCTGACGAAGCGCATCCGCGTGGGGCTGCAGGCGCACGCGGCGGGCGCGGAGCTGTGCCGCCGCGTGCTGCCGCGCCACGCCGCCGTGTCGGCCGTGCTCACCGTGGAGCCGCGCCGCCGCAAGTTCCACCGCTCCATCACGCTCACGGCGCCGCTGCCCGCTATACATGTAACTACAGTTTTAACACTGTCTTACAGACAGTAAAAAAAATATAACTTTTACGCTAACACTCGATGTGCCAGATAAAGCCGCGTAAACTGCGGCACATCGAGTATTAGACAAATCGCGTGTAAACTGCTGCGATTTTCTATTGATACATCATTCAAACGATCCGAATTCTTTGAATGATTTATCGACGAAAAATCGCAGCAGTTTACGCGCGCTTGACAATTTGTCACATTAATTTTACCATATTTTTCGTTCTAGAAACTGGCCCAAAGGTCTCAAAGGCATCTCATTAAAAATATATATTGCAAAGTGTTTTCGTTCTACTGAATTTTCCTTGCTCATTAGTACTAAAAAGCATTTTTCTCAAACTAATATTAGAATTTTAAAACAATGCTACCGTGGAAATTTTACCTCCCTTTTGGTGGCGAATATGACATTTTATTACCTATACAATATCAAATTATTTGTCTGTCTTCTACAGGGTGGTACAGAGAAGCCGTCGACAACCAACCTCCGCCTCCTGTGCTCCATCATGGGCGGCCAGGCGCGCGCCGTGTGGGAGGACGTGACCGGCTCTACTCCACTCACCGTCACTGACGACTGTGCTTCCTTCACCACTACTGTTTCTGCCAGGTAAGCTCTTGAACCAAAATTGCACAAAATATTTTTGTACCTTGTAAAATATTTTAAAAGTCTATACAAAACCTTCTTATTTCCACTTACGGCTGATTTTATCAAAATCAGATATCTTTTATCCGTGGAATAAAATTTACGTCTGACAGTTCTAGTGAGGAAAAACTGTCAAAAATTCAAAATCTATTCTCAGGATAAAACTTATTCTAGGTACAAAAGTTTTGGTGAAATTCACTCTTAAACGAATATCAGTTTTGATCTCGTGTAAATTAGCTGTTTTTAGAATTTCTAGTACTATTGGAAAAGTCATAAAAAATGTTGAGGTTGTTGCGCGAATTGAACTTCATGTGTGGGTATTAAAGTAGTTTTTCCAAAAACATATTTGTTTACATGTTTTGAAACCAAATCGCCAATGCATGAACATAAAGTGCCTTCTGGGAAAAACATCTTTAACGCCGGAAGCTCTAAGAACTCCAGTTAAAGGCGCATCTTTGTGCAACTGTGTCTCAAAACCACCATTTTGTTTCAGATTCTGGATGATGAACTGTCAAAACGTCAGCGATGCCACCAAACTGGCGACGGAACTTTACAGGTAAACTTTACTTTTAATCCTACTACCTACTAATATTATAAACGCGAAAGTTTGTGAGGATGGATGGATGGACGGATGTTTGTTACTCTTTCATGCAAAAACTACTGAATGGATTTTGATGAAACTTTACAGTAATATAGCTTATAATTACATCAGAATAACACAGGATACTTTTTATCCCGATAATCCCACGCGGTCGACACTTACGGATGAAACTGCAGGGCGCTGCTAGTAAAATAATATTTAAGTGTAATATGTGATGCTGGCAAATGATTATTTATTAAACTTGAATACCCAATTTTAGATAATGTAAAATGCCTTGCTATCGTCGTTATTGTAATCAACTATTTACTTAAGAGTTGGTAGTTATTTATCTAGTCTAAAGGTAGCCATTGACGATACGTCCATCAATCCAAATGGAGTGGACGTCTTCCAAAATGGTTTCGTGAATGTGATAAACGTATGCCAATCAAATGGACGTCTTCCAGCTTTGGATTTCCAAACGGATTGAAATCCATGTATCCAATCCAAATGGACGTCATCCGCGGCCGACTGTCAATGTCAAAAACGTTCGACACGCAATTTGGAAGCCGTTCGAATCGTCTGTGAATGGGCAAAACCGCGTCCATTTTTTTGTAAATTTTGTCTCAGCTTTTGCTATGTGTTGACGGGGGGTACATGTGCTACAGTGCTAGAAAGAGCTGAGTCTATGAAACCGGACTGTTTTATTTGTAAAGGTAGCCATTGACGATCCAACCAGCCTTTCATCCATTTTCTCCTTCGTCTTTTCTGTCTTTTTATCGAAATACACACTGCTGTTGCCACCATTAAAAAATCCATTGTGATAATTCTTCCGTACGACGTCGACTTGTTAGCGTGCTATCTTCGAAGTGGCGCCGCGTACGTCCAAATGGAAGTAAGTCAATGTGCCTATAAACTGAAGTACCTCCATATGGAAGTCTTCCATGTAGAAGCATTCCAAACAGACGTATCGTCAATGGCTACCTTTAGTTGATTGACCGTTTGTAATAAAAAGGTCTTAAAACTTCGTTCGCAATGGAATTTGAACTTTGACTTGTATAACATTGAGTTTGTTTTCCAAAACTTGATTATTATGTCTGATTCTGAATGCAGATAAAGCAACTTATTTTTGAAGTAAAAGCAACTTGTTTTTTAGGTAAAAGCAACTTGTTTATCGAAAAGTGACTTCGTCATCAGGCGTTCCTAATTATATGTCCACAACTGTAGTTATTTATTTGTAACTGCTTTGTTTAACAGAGAGATGCTGCTCGTACCATTTGAAGTCCGCATCGTAGTGTTGGGCAAGCGACTGGACGCGTTGGAGGGACGCCTGCTGGTCATGTACATCACCGACAGATACGCCTACGAGACATTACTGCAACAGGTACGTTATATACTGACGAATAATCATAATAACTTCAATATATTTGGCGTCGAGAACCATTCCGAACACGGTGAACAACGTAATCTCGTCTAAAATTGCTAAACCGTGACTCTTGTAACAAGTAGCTACACAAACCAGTGACAGATTTGAATCTTATTACAATTTTATATTTTTCCTCTTTATAGGAGCACTACACAGAGGTGGCACACTCGACCTCGGTCCGGTTCTTAGACGGCAAGGACGTGTACCTGGAGTTCTCCGGAAACCTCGTCCCTGTCACCAAGTCTGGCAGCCAGCCCATGCTTACTTTCGAGGTAACATTGCAATCACTTTTCTTGCCTTAACATTAATAGACAAATAAAAAGTCGGAAGTCATTGTAATATCGTTAGCCTATTATAAATAAAATGACAAAGGATCCATAGTGATGTTAAGAAGACTTAAGTATATACACGAAATTTTCAGGTCATCAGATAACTTGAAGCTTAAAACGCCTATGCATTCCACAACTTTCCTCGACAAATCCTTAAGACCACTTTCGTCCGCCGGTAAAGTGGCCTTAATGTCACTTTAGCGGCGCGACAGACACGCGACCTTCGCTCCGTCAGAATTTCATATTATAAACAGAAGCGCTGCTACCTCCGCGTGCGCTCAGTCGGTGATGAGTCAGTGTTGCCAGCGCACTTGGTTATAGACTGCACAATGAGCGAGTTTGACACCTTCATCTTCGCCGTCGACGCCCGCAGCGACGCCCCATACCATGTCCGGCTCGACCTTTGCTCGAGCCAGCCCGCGCCGCTGAGCCTGTAGTTTTAAATTGGTCCATAAATAATTCCGATCCAGCATGTCCCTTGTTGCCCTCTCCCAGCGACGCCCTAAGCTGAGGTCCGTACTCCATAGGGGGTGCCCTTAGCGTGTAGTCGCTTAGTTTTTAAGTTTTTTAAGCTCTGGCTGGAGGCCTTAATTTATTGAGGCGTCCACAGACAAGCCCGGTTAAGCAGAAGACAACCTCACAGGTTGAACTGCGAGATGCCAATGACAAAAAAAAAGAGTTTAACATCGAACGATTAGATGTAAACTGCGGCGCAGCAGCCGCGCTGCTAACGTCCTAATGTGAATGCGCCCTTACTGTCCAGGCCGCTCGTTTGTAGAATGCATTGCCAGTTGAGATAAAACGCGCGCAGTTATTATTTATGTTTAAAAGGGTCGTAAAAGAACATTACTTGTCATTGCGATCTTGTTCTCGAAACTGTAATTATCTGTGAATCTATTTTAGTATATTGTAAACTAATTTTTGCAGCAACGACAACCCAATTTTATGTCCAAGCAAATCACTATCCATTCCAAGGTTGCCTGGAAGAGATCGCAGAATGAGATAAGGCATTCTTTTTGTTATATCTTTGTGGAGTACAATAAAGTATATATAAATAAATAAATATATGTTACTGTACTAGAACAAAAAGATAATTAAACAACAGCTGCAGGTCTGATACGAGTGATAAATCCATTAAAAGTTGCACCTGTCATCATATCTGTCCTTTAGGTACTAGATAGAACAATTTCTTGGCCTGGTCAGATAGGGAAAAGACAATCCCATAACTGCTTTAAAAAACTACGAAAAAAAAAACACTTAAAGAACTTATCCTATGGCGACCAAGAACCCGCCATAAACTGACAATCCTGCTATTGTTTTAGGCCTTCAAAGACAACCGAGTTGAATTCACAGTGCGTGTGAAGCACCACGAGGAGAATCCATCTGGCAGGATCTACTTCATGAACGAACCCAAGGTAAGAAAACAAAAAAATCCGCAAAAAGTTTGTTATTAAAATAATGAGAGAATATAAAAGTCCTATTAAAAAAACAATAAACCAGTATAAAATGAAACAACGGACATTGGGACAAACATTAAAAATCTTCAGTAAATTTTTTTGGTGGAGCCCAAAAGGAGCCCGTAAGGTTTTGACGTATCTATTTTTCTCTTTGTAAAACAATGTTCACTACGTAATTATTTATTGAAGCATTTGTATAATATCTTAGGTACCTAAGGGAGAACAGTCTCAAACCCCAGCGTGTGTACTCGACGTAGAACTGCCTGATCGTATCGCGCCGCGCGCCGGCAAGAGTCAAGTTGACTACCTCAACTTGGACCAGTCTGGTAAGCACTATCATAATATTATAGCAACAATAATTTTGTAATTTGAGGAATGTTGTAAAAATCAAAATCAAAAGTCATTTATTCAAATTAGGCTCACAATCAGCTCTTTTTGAACGTCAAAATTACAAAAGACAGTCCCCCAAAACGCCCGCCCTTCACCAATTCCTAGTGCCTTTGTTGGGAAGAAGAAGTGGCGGAACAAACTCCCCAGCAGCACAGCTGTCTGTTCTGTGCTGTGTAATTTAAACTAGGAATATAGGTTTGTAATAGGAATGTAATGAGGGCCAAAATTGATCCCCAATTGATCTATACCAATCCTGTTACAAATAAATAATTATTGATTGATTGACTGTTCAAATTCAAATTCAAATTCAAATTCTTTATTGCTCGACACAGTACATTATATACATTTCAAGATGTCAAGTTAATGCGCAGTCCACTGTGTTGCACCAATTCAGGCATGCAAAATTATCATTAAAATAAAATTATACTATGTCATAAATTCATAATAATACGTTATACACTTTCATAAATTCAAAATAATACCATAATCAATGTCATAAATGCAATTCAATAAGTTCAGTATACAATGTCATAAATACAAATAAATAATTAAGTTATTTCATAAATTACAATTAAAAAGTAAGTAAATTCGGAGTATATAATGTCATAATAATTAAGTAATGTCTAGAACAGTCAACACATAATTAACATTACAAATAAAATAATTTTAATAAAATAAATCGGACCCAAGTACATATTCACCATATGTATTTATATTATATTATGTATTATTATTAAACACATAAATTTTTATCTGACAGGTATTCACTAATTGTGTAGTATGTCTTACTTATCATTAGATTATTGAGTTGCTTCTTAAATAGATTGATATCTGTAATAATAGATTGATGTCTGTTTAAAGTGTAATAGAAATTTAAAAAAAATGTGGAATTCATTCCACATTTTTTTGCACTCTAGTCTGTACCCAAGTTCCGAGTCATCTTGTAAAATGTGCCAGTATCGATTGGGCTCATCCTAATCGCTTCTGAGAACTTCGACACGTAAACTCATTTAAACGGTTCAATGCCATAATTACAGAAACAATTAAAAAACCATTGTGTCTTCCGTGGATCCACGTTCCGTTCCGCATACGAAGGGTTAAACAGTGTAGATTACACACAAAAGTCTACCTGATTACAACTTTCTACATATAACTTACTAGGACGTTCAAGAATGGCCTATAACAACCTGAAGGTCAATCCCCGTAACTAAAAACGTTCAAAATCTAGTCGCAATCTCATGTCAGGAATAATCAATGTCAAAAATCTAGGGAAATTATACGTGTTTTTTTTTTATATCCCATAGCTCTAGGGGGTCATTGTACTCATCATTATGAACAACTTTTACTATGGGACCAAACCCGAAATTGCGAAACAAAAATCTGGTGTTCCCTACATTTTGACGAGTTATACGAACATGTAGGGAACGCCAAATTTTTTTTTCGTTTTTTTTATAGCTATTTTTGACAGATTGAAACCGAGATCATACTGTGAACAGTCTCAAAATTACAGAATTGCCCCTGTGATAAAAGACATATTCAAACAACCAGATATCTAGGAATTACCTAACTTTAAATGTTCTCCCTAGGTTTCGACGCGCTGAAGGACGAGCTAAGCTTCCACTGGGGCGGCGACCACAACAACAGTCTGGGCCCTGTCACCCTGCCCTACGCGCATGACCGACAGGTCAACGGGCATGTAAGTACATACGTAATCAGTCATAGATACCTTTTTTTTTTGTTTTCGGGGGGAAACCTTCAAAAGGCACGCGACCTCCGGGGAGTGGGGTCGGGGAGTGTGGGATTTTTACATCACTAAAACCACCCTGGTGATCACCATCCGCACATAGGGGTGGTCCCGGTTCCTCTTAAAAGACCAATTCCGGAACCACTCCTGCGCAAAGCCTGTAAGGCACATCCCTGGGGAGACTGTAAAGGGGCCTCCCCTAAGCCTCGCGATGCACGGTAGCACGTGACCACTGTGCCACCGTCAGTCACCTACGATACTTCAGCGAATATACATACATAAGTATTTTTATCTCACGAAGTGACACGCGCTTTGCTTGTGCGACGAGTCTAAGGTTAAGGTCTAAGGTAGGATTAACATTTTATTTTCATTTGTAGGACAAGATTATCACAAATGGCGACGTGAAATACCCAACGAAAGAAACCGAAGACAGCAAAGATACTAAACCACAAGGTAATACTCAAATAAATATTATTAACTCTTAAACACAATGGTACATGTAAATAACTTAGAATATTCATTAAATTGATTCTTGTAATTCCAGTAAACGGCGACACTCTTCACGTAGACTCAAACAAAACTAAAGCGACCTTCGATTCTGACGAAGACAAGACTCCGATGAATACCCTCGAGAAAGGCAAGAAGAAGCCAGAAGGAGGAGTAGGCTTCCTCGGAGGTCTTGCTGATAAAGTCAAGAATGTATTCGGACATAGTGAGGACAAGGAGGAAGAAAAGGAGTCCTCCCCCAAGCCTCAGCCTAAACCCAGAGAATCTAAAGAAAAAGATTCCAAAGATACAAAAGAAAAAGAAAAATCACCCCCTAAACCCGCCCCCAGACTCATCACCGAAGACTTACTAGACAAAGTCGATGATATGTTCAAGGATCTTAAAACTAAGCCTCATTTGAAAGAAGATGAGGACCCAAGCAACCAAGTTTACTCAACCAAACTGGTTGTCGACGAAGAAACCCGCAAACCAGTCGAAGAAAATCTATACGAGCAATATGAAATGATGCAACCAGTAGACACACCCCTGTGTAACAAAAAATCTGATCCCTTCCAATTCTACGTCGGATGCTGTGAAGGAAAGTATAAGAAGGGTCAAAAGCACCGACATGATGAAACTTCTAACTTAGTTGATAGAATAGAAACTGTCCATTTTGCCGCCCATGAAATGGCTGATAATGTTCATGGAGATTTGTCAGAAGGCTTATGTATTATTGAAGAAGAGAAAGATAAAATTAAACAAAAGACTGGCTCAGTAGCTGATGATCTTATTGGTGATTACGAAAAGGCGAAATCTGATGCCCAAGATAAGGTACATGAATTTGAAGACGGTGCCCGTGACAAATTAAATGACATTTCAGAATCTGCGGAAAAACTTAAAGATGATGTTAATGATAAAGCTAACAATTTGAAGAATAATATTTCCTCAGAAGTTGACGATGCTAAGTCTTCAGCTGATGATGTTGTTGATAACTGGATACATAAAGCTGGAGTAGTCAAAGATGACGTCAACAGCAAAGCGATGGCACTTAACTTCGCTGCCATGGAAAGGGCTGAAGAATTGAAACTCAGAGGAGATGAGAAAGTAACCCAAGTTGGTAATGCAGCTGAAAGTGCTGCTAATAACATTAAGCATAAGGCTCAAGATGGCGCGAATGCTGTCTCAGAAGCAGTACATGAGGCTAAGGAAAATCTCAGCAATAAGGCTCAAGATGCTAAAGCAGGAGCTAAAGAATCATTAGATAACGCCAAAGCAACAGCAAATGAGAAGCTTCAATCCATGGGCGATTCTTTAGATGGCGCCAAGGAAAAGTCAAAGAAAGAACTGAAAAGGGAGGCTAAAGAAGCCAAAAAGAAGGCCAAAGAAGGCAAGAACTTCTTCACAGGACTAGTACAGAATATCTTCGGAGAAAAAGAGAAACTAGAAGATGAGGCAAAAACCAAACTCGCTGAAGGAAAGGAAGCTGCTAACCAAGCGGTTGACAAAGCTTCTGCTAAGAAGGATGAACTCCAAGATGCTGTGGCTAAGAAACACGATGAACTTAAGGATGGCGCAGAACAGTTAGCCCAGAGTGTAGATGATAAGAAAAAGCAAGCAGAAAAGGCTGTACATGACAAAAAGGATGAAATTGAAAAGTCAATTCAAGACAAAACAGCTGAAGCTAAACAGGCTGTTGAATGTAAAGCTGGCGAAATCAAGGCATCTGTCGAAATCACAGTAAGTGAAGTTAAAGATGCAGTTGATGATACCGCAGCCGCTGCCCAAGAAAAAGCTAGCGAAACTAAGGACGCCATCAAAAACAAAGCCAATGAAGTTGGTAATGCCATTCATGATACCGCTTCCGAAGTTGGACAAGCTATTCAAGATAAGACAAGCCAAGCCAAAGACGCTGTTACAGAAAAATCAAAACAGGTCAAAGATTCTATCCAGGATACGGCTTCAGATGTAGGACAGGCCATCCATGATAAAACTGTAACATTCAAAGATAATGTGACTGATGAAGCGTCAAAACTTGGAGATGCTATTCAGGACAAATCAAACCAAGCTAAAAATAAAGCTAGTGAAGTAGGACAAACAATTAATGACGAAGCAAACAAATTCGGACAAACATTACAGGAAAAAACTTCAGAAGCTAAGGATAAGGCAAGTGAATTCGGACAAACCATGCAAGATAAGACAGCCGAAGCGAAAGATAAAGCGAGTGAGTTCGGTCACTCGGTTCAAGATGGCGCTAACCAAGTTGGTCAATCAATCCAGGGAAAAGCCAGCGAAGCTAAGGATAAGGCCAGCGAATTTGGAAACGCAATTCACGACAAATTCACTGGTTTTGGAAGCGCAGTCCACGAAACAGCCAGCGATGTAGGAAATAACATTAACGACACGGCAAACAATGTTGGACAAACTGTTCACGAAAAGACCAGTGAAGCGAAAGACAAGGCCAGTGAATTAGGACACAATATCCAAGACCAAACAATAAACGCAGGAAATGCCATCAAAGACAAGACTTCAAAAGCTAAAGACGCCATTCACGATAAAGCTGGTGAAATAAGCCACGAAGTTCACGAGAAATCACATGGATTTGGACATGCCATTGCGGATACGTTCAGCGGAATTGGCCACGCTATTAGCGATACTTTCAGCTTTGGACACCACGATAAGGTCGAAGATGCTAAGGATTCAGTTACGGAAAAGGCCACAGAAATCAAGGACTCTGTTGAAAGCACAGCCAGTGACCTCAAAGACGCAGTTCACGGTAAAGCCAATGAGGTAGCAAATGTTGTACACGATGTCGATATAGTTTTCGGTAACGCGATACAGAGCAAAGCAGACGAATTTGGACATATTGGAACTGAAGCCATACATGACAAGAAAGATGATGCAAAGAGTGAACTAGACAGGATAAGGCATGAAGCCGAAATAACAACCGAACAGATCAGCAAATCTGCAGAAGACGCAATCAACGCAGCATCAAATAAAAAAGGAGAAATTCAAACTAGTCTAAACAACAAATTCGATGACATCAAACATTCAGGGAAGGAAGAATTCGAATACCTTCAGCAATCAGCTACTGACAAAGCAAACGACCTACAAAGGTCGTCGAAACAGGCGTTCGATCACGCACAAGACTCAACCTTGAGTACTTTCGATAAGGTCGAAAGTTCGGCGAAGGACAAAGTGAGCGATGCCAAGGACAAGTGGGATGAGATGCAGAGCTCGACCAGAGACACGTTCGCGTCTATGAGGGATGACGTGCACAGTTTGGGCAGTTCTGCGGAAGACACTCTTCATTCCTTCCAAAGTTCAGCAGGAAACACCTTCGACAGTCTTGATGATTCCGCTAAGATAGTTCTATCAGATACACAGCAAAATGTTGAAGAAAGTTCGAAGCAATTGTTCGGAGATGCGAAGGGTTACTTCGAAGGGTTCCAAGTGTCTGCGGATAATAAGTTAGAGGAGGTGAAGGGGGCGGGGAAAGAGGGGGTCGAGGCGGCCGGAGACAGGCTCACAGAGGTCGCGGACGGGGCGAGGGGGGCGGGACACGCGGCTGCGGACGCGGTGGCCAGGGAAGCTGACAACTTCACCAGCAGTTTGAACAATTTGGGCAGTTCTGTCTTCGGTTCTTCAGGCAAAGGTACAGTTTACTTATTAGTTTTTAAATTATTTCTTTCGAAATGAGCTCAGATTCGCAGTTATAGACAATTTTTATTATCGCTCCTAATTCTAATGTCACTCGATGAGATGTATGTCTACTTTATCTGCTTTCAATTATAATACAGAAGTATTCACAACTTGAAAAGTAAATAAAAAGTAATTCTACGTAAAGCGACCAGGAAGTAAATATAACATACCGCGGAATAGATTACATTGTTAAGCACAAAGTACTCTGTGATAAACCAAAAAAATCTATTATTTTTTCAGGTTTTATGAAGGATTCGAGCACCAAGTTACTGGAGTCGGAAAAATCACAGTCTTCTCCTTCTCCTCACAAGAAGAGTTCCGGGTAAGAATACTATTTACAATCATACTGCGTAGTTCCCTAGATACACAAGCCATAAAAACTATTTAAAATGTAAATAATAGCACGCTACCACTTGACTAATCCACGGTAAATAGATAATTCCACAATGGCATTATGTCGTATATAATCCGAGGTATATTACTATATCCACTGCATTTTATCACTTGTTGAATAAGACTGTGAAACGAGAGAAAAGGGCGCATATTTTTTTGCGTACTGAATTTTCAACTCTCAGCGCTAAGCAGAGAGTTGAAAATCCAACAGTGTCTTTCTTTGACGCGCTGGGATACGCTCTGTTGGATTCTCAACGTTCGGCTCAACACTGTGAGTTGAAAATCCAGTGCGCGATAAAATCCCTCCGTGATATTTTCACGTCTGTACGTGGGCTAAGCGTCAAGAAAACATAGTACAATAGAACCAACAATTCGAAGACATGTGATATCTACCAACCCGCACTGGGCCTGCGTGGTGGATTACGGCACACTTCCTCTCACAGAGAGGAGGCCTGTGTCCCAGCAGTGGGAACATTATAGGCTGAATTATGCAAGCGACAAGCACAGTCACATGCAAAAGTGTTACTTTGTAATGATATGTGATATTGGTAGTAGTTATATTCCACTACCTATGCTCCTTTAAGTAACTAGACAACATTATACAATGTTTAGCAATGGGATTGGCTGTAAGGTCCTGGGTTCGATTCCCGGGTCGGGCAAAGTGTTATTGCGCTTTTCTTTCAAGATTTTCTCAGTAGGAGCCCTCTATTACATAGGACATTTCTGCAGTTATGCTAATAACAAACGAAATGTGGGTGTACTTTAGGTACACCTCTGCCAAACCATTCGGGGAACACAGGCGTAATGTTAAGCTATTATGTTTTTAATAATATAGCTTATCAAGTAAGATTAATTGTATATTTTGTAAATTATTGGCCATGGGATTTAACTTTAAGGGTTATCGGGTTATCTAGACGCTAAAGTTTCACAGTTTTCATCTGAAAATAATCAATACACATGACACATGTGCCTGCTCCTAACTCACATGCACGCATTACAGAATACCGAAGTTAAAGAGGAAGAAGTAAACGGCGAACGAACGGCGAGCTTCATGATGTATGATATAGTTGTTTAATTTTATTTTATTATTTATTGCGACTGCGCCTCGACTTGCGACCGTTTCACACAACCGACACACACATTCATTGATCTCTTATTTATTTATTAGCAATTTTTAATCTTAAATCAATATAAAACTATTCAAATCTGTACAGATATACACAAATGTGCTATAACGGTTTTCAAACGAAACGGTTGACTCGTCGCTTAGCACTGTACATTTAAGAACAATGTTCCATCGATTTCATTCGATAATAATATTTTAAGAGATTGTAATTCATTTGTATGTCTCGACGTACCATAGAGTACAATTTAGTGTTTCGTCAAATTATAACATTTTACACTTTTGACTAATAATCACGATTTCAAAGAAATCACTTTTATATTCGATGTTACTTTACGAATTAACTTCTGAGAATGATTACTATTTATCTTAGAATCGCGATTTATAAAATGTTTAACAATTTATAAAAATAATAATTAAATGTAAACTTTAATCATGTCTTGCCTAAATCAAAATATATTTTTTTAATGATTATTTCTAATGAATTTATTTAACAATTTGTCTACAGATCTGTTTCATTTTAATTGAATTTTGTTTTAACAATATTTGCAACATGGAAATATTGTTGTCTTTTTAAAAATGTGACATTTTGCATTTTATTATAAATGTTTAAGTATTTATAACTTAGATGTTAGACAATTATCAGTGTTTCGTGTTGCATAATTTATTTTATTTTAATTGTGTTTTATTTGTAGAGTTTACACTGCTTTGTACAGTCAACACATAGGTACATATGAGCATGTTTCTACACGCTTTTTTATATAAAAACTTCGATTAACAATAGTACTAGATCATCGCTCAAATGACCGCGACTGCATACAACTTGATTATAAACCTTAGCACTCAAACATAAAGTTTATTATCGTTTGCTCTATATTTACTTCTTTGATTGAAAAGTAAAAACAAAAATATTTATGGAAAAATTAAATTTCAAAGCAATAAGACCAGAACATTACTTGTGGTCTTATTTTTCCGGTCGTTTTTTGATGCGCTCATCGGAAATCTAGTACTATTGTTGACCGAAGTTTAGAAATTCAATATCACGCTGTAGTATTGAACCTCAATAGATCTGCTAGTTAATGTTTTGTCAAATCCGCCAGCGGCTGAAGCACTATGCTTGCTTGATTATATTTTTATCATTCAAGTTTAGTGCTAACTGCCTTGTCCGTGTCACAAAGGGACATTTTAGTAATTAAAAATGTTATATCGTTCTAAAAGTATATAAAGTCAGAAATCTCCATGTGAATCAGTTGCTATATTCATAGTAAATATCTGAATATCGTCCCGCAGAGTAGAGGTAAGGACGGGAGATATAATTTATAGCATATAGCTTGTTGCTTGTGATGCATCTCTGTAAGTTGTTATACATGTATAAGATATTATATGAGGTCATTCTCGAACAATTTGCAGACTTTTTATTTGCTTTGTACCGTATAAGTTGCTGACTCACTTTGAAGACGTTTACACCAAAGCGTATAATCGGTGACCGACTATACAAGATGGCATGGAACATCGACGCGCAAACCGTAACCATGATTCTAGATCCTAGCGTACTAATTTTTGTTGGTTAACATTTTATAAAAAAAAAAAATCCACTGTTTCATCTACTGCAATACCTACGCGGTCAAAATGTATGGAACAGCGAATTTATTTTATAATAACCGGCAAAAATTCCAACGCACCCTACTATGAAATTTTTCGTCAAAATCATGGACTGAATCCATGGTAACAGGTTGCGCGTCGATGACCCTGCCACCCTGTATGTTTTGGTGTGAACGTGGTCTTAAAAAATACGACCGAGATATATTTTGCTCTTTATATTAAGACACAAACACAATTGACTGTCTACCACTTCTCCCCAACCCAATGTTGTATTAATAGCACTTCAGAATCCCCTTGTACATTGATCTGAACATAGCATCAGTAGTTACTGTCTCATTGGTTGCAACCCACTGTGTACACTACACGCACCACAGGCACCCATACGGCTGTACATTATCGCCTATAGTGGACCATGATCAACGCCCATTACAAAATAAAAACTTGTTATTTTGACCACGGAGTATGTAACAAATGGAAAGTCATACCTACTGACTTATTAGTCCGTCCATGTATTCTCTGTGGGATTGCCTACATATTATATGTACAGTTGTGATGGGAATTGATATGTATCCTGCCAGAAAAGGCCATTGTGTACAGAACCACTACCCACATGTATGTCCATTCATAAGTCATCGTTTATGTTGCACTGCACAGCCACTTTGGTAAGTTATGTTCGCTACAGTTATTTTGTTTTGCGTTGCTGGTTTCACAAGCTCTTTCTTGTAACCTCGCAGCATTAATTTCGCGATATTTCAAGTCATCGACACTATAGGCGCTTCCGAAAGATATGAAACCATGAACGTTGCAAGTCAAAGAAACCTTTGAAGGATTTGAAAGTTGCATTACTTCGGGACAACATTCTATCCGAGTTCACAGACAACGGTGTCTTAATTTTTTACAAAATGAGTATGATGATAACATGAGCATCATTACATAACTATTATATTTAGGATTTTGTTAATGAAAAGAGCTTGTGAAACATCTTTGTACTGTGCTAGCTTGATAATTACTTTAAATATTGTTTAAATGTTACAGCTTCTTCGCAAAACTTCGGCGCAATCCATGAAGAAAACCTCGATGAAGCATCGCACCGCTTCATTAACACCTTATACTCGTACATAGCATTAACAAAAAGTATATAAGTACAGAAGAAACACTTAGCAAAAAAAAAGTCAAAATAATATCGAATGAGACCTGCCAATTCAGTGTTTATACACTTTTAAACGCTGTGACTTGCCACCATAAGTAGTTTTTATTAGAGAAGTGCGCCTTCTGTACATTTATTATTCTGTGACATTAATCTTAAGATGGCGGAAGGTCCTGTTGAAAGCGCTGTAAAGAAAGCATCATGTAATGTTGACTCAATTTAAAATTATCGCTGTAGATCTCGATTTAAGGGGCATTTGTCAGATTTATGCTAAACTTAGGCTGACTGTAACAAAATATTAAGCGTATTGCCATGACATTGCTTGTAAAACATCGATGTTAGGAGTTAAAGAATAAGTGTCAATTCCTTAAGCAATGGACTTAGAAAATGTTCTTCAGTGTCGCGTGAAACCCGTAAATTGTCTAGAAAGTCTTACTAAACTATTGTGCGCCGTGTCGAGCCTCTTACTTTTCAATAGTTAGGCGAAACAATTCCAGAAAATGTGTTCCATTTTATATTACTTTGCTTATAGCATTGATGTAAGAGGCTGTAGGAGACATAAAAACTACATAAAATTCAGATCTTAGAGTAATGGATATTTAGGTAGCTAACCTAGTGTGTGGTTGAAGAATGTCGGGTTTTCGAGTGTTTAAAAAGCGTGAAATATTTGTTGAAAATATATAAAAGCCTATATTGAGTTAGGTTCAGTTTGTATTTCTAAATAAAAGTTAGGATTACAGCAACAGTCTAGAGGTGCTTTTATAAAGGTGGCCACGGATATTTAAATGTTTAAGTACAATGTCTATGCCCACCGCTAGAGTGCGCTACTAGTGCCGAGAAACCGGAATAACTCTTGAATCAGAAGCTAGATGCTTCTACAGCTGTTATAAATGGCGAGATTCAGATTTTCTCTGTGTATGGTAATAAAATAAAATTGTAACGGAACTGTTTTTAATCTTGAAATTGTTTCAAGACAATCTAAGATTAATATATGAATAAATTGCGACTTGCTAGTTTATCGATTGTCACAAAAGTATTTAAAGATGTAACCCAAAAGATTAATCTGTGCTTCAAAACCCAGAACGGTACGTCTCTTCCTAAATAAACTTTATATATAAAGCATATATTGGTTCTCTACGATGAAATAATATCGATATAATAGTGGTGCTGATTCTGACGATGTTGAAATGAAATTATCGATACATGTTACATTTTTGTCATACTTCACTACGATATTACGTGCACCGTTTATGTAAGTTTTACCATTTTATAGTGTAACAATCATAGATAAATTACATTTAATAATTTTAGATATTGTGCTATGTACACATAAGCACGTTTACGCGTGCGACAATAGAGAATAGAATTCAGAATTCATTCAAGAAAATACAATATTGAAACTAGAATTTAATAAATATACAAATTGTTTTACTTGTGTTTAGATATATTTAATATGTATGTTAAGAAGTTTCCAATATCGAAATATCGAAAAGCCTTTTTATTAAAGTTCGAAAACTTCGAAATATTACCATGGCCCGCTTCCCTGACCCGTGTGTACATGGCTTCGAACTAAATGTTTCAAAATAATAATATTTACCATTAAATGTTTTGTATGGATTCGATTTATTAATGTTACTTGCATTTTATATACATTTGTGTAAGTTATTAATCGTTTGAAATTTTATCTATGTGTAGTTTAACTTCTTGAAATGGTAAATAAATAATGATGTCTTCGATTGACGTAGGTATGTAAATAATTGTTATTTTTATGAACTGAAGGTATTTAATCATGCTGAAGATGCCTCACCGCGATACACTGCTTGGGGGTTTACCTCGATACATGCCATGTGCGTGCGTTTCTATTAGTATGCATTTATTTTACATGGAGGTAGCGAGCTAAGCCGCAACCACGCGGTATGGCAGTAAGGCATTAACGACATGTAATTACCCTGAGCCCTGTACCTAAAATTTTGTCCGATGCAGTGTTTTCTTGCTTCAATTAAAGAAATCCACATCTCTGGACTGCAATCTAACGTCGCGTGGTTTGATAAGTTAAAAAGTAAAGTGACTTCTCACCATCCAATGGATTCATAAACTAATAAATATTTGTGTGTGTGTTGCCGCATACCTACATAACATTTCGAAAGTACTGTGATGCCAAATATGAAGATTATGTGTAAAGTTAACATAAATTTTGTTAATTTATTAATAGAGTCTATGTTCGATATATTTATTGCTTTTTAGTAAATAATAAAATTATTTAAAAAAATTTGACTTTCATTATTTTATATTGAAGTTTCCTTGACATTGACAAAATGCCGTCGCGTCGTCTATTCGTAAACAAAAACTTTCTTGATAGGCATGATAAAGATGTTGGTTTCTCTACTAGTTTCCCATTTAAACTTGTTGCTCTACTAGCAGGTACCTACTTCTACAACAAAATATTTTCTCAACTAGTATTTCTTAACTTAGCATTCTTCAAAACTAAAAGGTTGAAAAAACATAAGACACTAAAAAGGTTGTAACAATTTTTTTACAAATGCTATCGACCGCAGTTGTCATGTTGGTGCAGCAAATTAAAAATCAGAGTAAAAAATTTAATACAATGATTGTGGCAATTATTTTAGTTCAATTTCAGATTTGATGCCACCAACTGCATCAGACTGCTGCTAGTGTGTTATATTTTTTCAACCTTTCAGTGTCGATATATAGACGAGTCTATAGACAATATATCGCAAACCATGCTCGACCTCCTATCCTTCCCTCTGTGTTCCAAAACATGCAGTCAAAATGACCTCTGCGCTGCCAACAACGACGCCGGGGAAGTAGCGAAGTTTCGAACCAAAAAAATCTAAAATACAGTCGTACCAGCGAATGAGCGAAACGAAAAAGAAGATAGACAAAAATGACATGTTTTAAAATCCATCTAACCGTTCAGTTGCTTCGGGGGTATAAAAAATCCCACATACAAAGACATGGATACCGGTCTACGCGTGAAAAACATTATCCTGTTTTCGCACAGTCGAGTAATTACGAATATAGGTACTATGACTTCACGTTCCCATTAAATTAAAATGTCAATAGAATACACAGCCTCGTGAGCGAAACCGCGGGCACAGCTAGTTTTACAATAATACCACAGTCTTCATGACTCTGTTATTCTTATTACAAATTGGAACTGCAAACATAGACAAAACAAATACTAGATAATAATAATTGGAACTACATACCGGGCTTGTTTTCTTCGCCAGTTATGTTTATCTTGTTTAATAAAATTAAGCCCTATGTCATAGAGGGTGAGTACATTCTAACCTGACACACGAATCTAGACTCCAGGCTGCCAAGGCTGGTAGGTGTAATCAAAAATGGATAGTAACCCAATAACCTGCTACACCTGGGATTCGAGGCTTGCGCCCCCTAGATCGTGCAGCGATCAAATCTCTCGGGGTGTTATATCCAGTGAGGCCTCTTGTGTACGTTACCCCAGCAAGAAAGTGTCTCCTAGGGTTATAGGAGTAAAACGTATAATTTGTGCCCTAACTGCTGTAAATGTGCCCCCACATAAAAAATGTGTGCCCCCTGTCGTTTTGGAAAAAAACGGAAAAAACGATTCCTGCTGGGGTAACGTTTTTCTAGCAGGAAAATTCTAAACGAATGATCGGAGAGAGAAAAATTGTGCATGGCCAGAGAGCTTATATGTGTGCTAAAATGTGCCCCCAAAAATAAAATCTGTGCCCCTTCAGGTTTTCGAGATATTGCATTTCCTGCTGGAGTAACGTTTTGATGAATCGTATATCTCTACAACCATTGCATGTGCCCCTGTGGAATAAACACACACGAGTAGCTCTTAATGTGTGCCCCTATGTGCCCCCAATTAGATTTAAGAAAATATTTATAGTTTTCAAGTTATCGCGGTTTCATGAAAAACCGAAAAAACATCGCAGCGCCTAAATTAGACAAGGCACAAGTTCGCTGAAAACTGTATTCGGTCCTTCTTGACGCTAATAATAACCATACAAAGTTTCAAAACTGTTCATGCATGCGTTTTTGAATAATCTTGCTAAAAGTCAAAACGATGGTGTCATAACTTTGACGGCAAAATACAAGGAACCGGCTCAATCCCAGATGTGTAGGTGTAAACCAAAATCATGTGCCTTTATTCAAAAATATATGGTGAAAATATTCAGCTTAGAATGTTTCGTATTAAGTAAATATTAACAAAAAACCAAAATATGTAAGCAACGGCTGGTTATCCTACCAAATTTGAATGACTACTAAAAAGCGACGGATTCATACATATCGATGACCTTCTTTACTTTACTCACTAACCGGTTCACACGTGTTGTGCCTGAGTACACTGACTTAGAAAAGTAATAAGTAATAAAATAAAGTTGTTATTGGATGATCTGTGATTTTTTGTGATGCGAATTTACTAATTATATGTTAGACTTAGATGAAAAACTGATCTGTGATTTAAATAATAATTACTACACAACGTGCAAATAATTTCTAATATTTATAGGTAGGAACTTTGATCTGTGATTTGATGCAATAATTACTTTAAGAATTAAAATTAAGGGAATAAAAATAATAATTTCCACATCAACAAGCTGTTTCATTTATTATAGTCACAGGGTGCATTTAATATATTTTTTAATTAGCCCCCAAAACTTTTGAACGCGACTGTACGGACAACAGCTTAGGTATAATACGTCCAATAAAGAAGGTCATCGATATGTATGAATCCGTCGCTTTTTAGTAGTCATTCAAATTTGGTCGGATAACCAGCCGTTGCTTACATATTTTGGTTTTTTGTTAATATTTACTTAACACGAAACATTCTAAGCTGAATATTTTCACCATATATTTTTGAATAAAGGCACATGATTTTGGTTTACACCTACACATCTGGGATTGAGCCGGTTCCTTGTATTTTGCCGTCAAAGTTATGACACCATCGTTTTGACTTTTAGCAAGATTATTAAAAAACGCATGCATGAACAGTTTTGAAACTTTGTATGGTTATTATTAGCGTCAAGAAGGACCGAATACAGTTTTCAGCGAACTTGTGCCTTGTCTAATTTAGGCGCTGCGATGTTTTTTCGGTTTTTCATGAAACCGCGATAACTTGAAAACTATAAATATTTTCTTAAATCTAATTGGGGGCACATAGGGGCACACATTAAGAGCTACTCGTGTATGTTTATTCCACAGGGGCACATGCAATGGTTGTAGAGATATACGATTCATCAAAACGTTACTCCAGCAGGAAATGCAATATCTCGAAAACCTGAAGGGGCACAGATTTTATTTTTGGGGGCACATTTTAGCACACATATAAGCTCTCTGGCCATGCACAATTTTTCTCTCTCCGATCATTCGTTTAGAATTTTCCTGCTAGAAAAACGTTACCCCAGCAGGAATCGTTTTTTCCGTTTTTTTCCAAAACGACAGGGGGCACACATTTTTTATGTGGGGGCACATTTACAGCAGTTAGGGCACAAATTATACGTTTTACTCCTATAACCCTAGGAGACACTTTCTTGCTGGGGTAACGTACACAGGCCTCTTCGATATTTTCACTCTATATATTTATCTAGACACTTATGTATTTGCACAAATCTTATCGCATATGTATTAAATGTGAGTGACCAGGTTAAGAGGCAAGTCTAATGTAAACAATGGTTAGGTCATGTTTTTCCCATTTTCTCACAAAGCGCGGTAAGAACCTCAGTTTCCTCAAGACGCTGTATAAATACTCGCCTTCTAGCATCAGAGGTATCATTCCAAGACAAGCTTTCGTAAGCGACTCTTCAAAATGACGAAACTAATCTTAGTACTGTCAGTTTTATCTGTGTTTTTGATCGCTGAAGCAACATGTCAGCGCCTTATTCATCCTACGTACCGCCCTCCACCCCCAAAGAAGCAGTCATGGATCTTCAGATCTCGTCGAGGAATTGACGACGAACCTCCGTCGCTGTGGCGAGGAGACGACATCAACCGTGCGCCCTCCACAGCAGACCATCCCTTCCTGCCATCAGTCATCGATGACATCAAACTGGACCCGAACAGAAGAACTGCGAGGAGTCTGAGCACTCCCAGTGCGTCCCGCGGAGGTGGGAGCCGTCAGTCCTCGAGCCGAGACACCGGACCCACTCACCCGGGGTACAACCGACGTAACACGAGGTCGCTGCCAGGGTACCACGTTCCTCTGCCAAGGCTGCCACCTTACAACCCGCGTCCTAGCTACCCCTGGGATGACAGTCGCAGCCGTTATCCCATTTACGTTTAAAACCAGATAGCCATGATTTTGTGTGGTCCACTGGGATAAGATATTTAAGATAGGATCTTTTTATTTTAGCCTTTATTGTCCCACTGCTAAAAGTGCCAGTTATCTCACTGTGCTGTGTAACTAACATCATACCTACCTACTCTGTTATTACTTTCCTTCGAACTGTTAATTTGAACCAAAAATGTATATAGATCTATCTAAATTTTCCAATAAATATTTGTGCGTGAGGCAATGGTCTCAAGAATTCAACACAAACTTTATGTTATTGTTACTAAGTAAACACAAATTAAGTTTAATGTTGTTAGGTAAATACTGAAACGAAAAAAAGGTCCCACGACTATAAGGTTAATTGTTATTAATTCTTTTAATTGTGTATGTTTAATATACGTTATGTAGAATACGTTGTTTCAATTCATGTGATAACCTTACTGCCACACTGTGTATATGTAGGTTTATTATATTAAATACATATTTTAACTAGGTACCTATCTATCTTTTTGATCCTGTAGTTGGCACTTACAACCTTTAGTTTTGCGTGTCTGTATCGCCAGTCACATACGTAGCGTGGCAGGTACCATCACGACTTTATTCCCGAAGGGGTAGGCAGCAATTCAAAATTCAATTTCAAATTATATTTTGGGACAACTAGATCCACCGGTTAGTGTACAAAAAACTTATTAATATTGTTAGCAATGAAGACTATAGTTACTTTAGGTAGGTACACCCTCATTCAATGCAGTTATGTTTGAATCCCATTTTCCCCCTTGAGCTGGACATGTCCACCGCACAGACAGACAAAGAAAAATGCGTTTATTGGCATTACACAAAATTAATACTCCCTAAAACTCTAACAGTGACAACACTAACTGTGCACACAACTGGCACTAACCTATAGCACAAGCGAAGCCGACAACAAAATGAGCTTTTTTCGACATCCGGCTTCTGGGTCTTCAGGAATAAGTTCTCTAAATGATGGTGAAAAGGGCATCAACACCCGTTGCGAAGTTTTGATGAACAACGCGGTCACACAGACAGACGAAAAGGCACTTTAATTAGCTTAGATAAAATTCACATGCATGCATTATTTTTCTGTAAAGCATGCAGTCATAAAAACATAGGTGGTACATTACACTAGCGAGACGAACATATTATAGTAGATTATCCACTAAGAGGAATAAAGCCGTGTCTTGGCGCTACCTTGAATCCTGAACGCAACGAAGGATCGTTGCGTTCAGGACTCAAGATGGCGCCCCTAGGGCTCCCGTTCTAGGGCTCTCGAGCGAAGCGAGGGAGCTCTGAGTTAACTCCTCAGTGCAGCGAGCAGAGGAGAGTACATTTTTATCGCGTTTCAAAAAGAGTTTTGGGTCATTGATATAAGGTTGATTTTTTCATGTCACTGCGCGTTAGGTCGGCTAGAAGTGAAACGATGAAATCAACCTTATTTCAATGTCCCAAAACTCTTTTTTACTAGCTGGCTGGCACTTGGCTTTATTCAAAAGCAATTTACTCCTTTATTTTTTAATGAAATTGTATGTTGCTACGAACATAGTAACTTTGAACCCATAGGTTTTTGCAATGTGTCGCATTTCATTGTTGTTTTCGTTATTTCACGCAAAAATCGCTATTGAAAGTGTCCAAGTGTTGACATATTAGTGCTCGTGACTCTACACTGAACGGGCATCTCACTGTTCTCGATTCAGGATTAATAAAAGAAGATATGCTGTACACAAAAATATTTATTGGAATATTTAGATAGATCTATATACATTTTTGGATCAAATGAACAGTTAAAACGAAAGTAATAACAGAGTAGGTATGATGTTAGTTACGCAGCACAGTGAGATAACTGGCACTTTTATTTTGTTGGTCCGATCTTAAATATCTTATCACAGTCGATCACACAAAATCCTGGTTAACTGGTTTCAAATGTAGATGGGTACTGAATACGCGGGTTGAAAGGCGGCAGCGTTGGCAGAGGATGTTTGTGCCCTGGAAGCGACCTCGTGTCACGTCGGATGTACCCTGGGTGAGTGGGTCCGGTATCTTGACTCGAGGACTGACGGCTCTCACCTCCGCGAGACGCGCTGGGAGTGCTCAGACTCCTCGCAGTTCTTCTGTTCGAGTCCAGTTTGATGTCATCGATGACTGATGGCAGGAAGGGATGGTCTGCTGTGGACGGCGCACGGGGGATGTTGTCCCCCTGCCACAGCGACGGAGGTTCGTCGTCAATTCCTCGACGGAATCTGACGATCCATGCCTGATTCGTTGGTGGGGGAGGGCGGTACGTAGGATAAATGAAGCGCTGACATGTTGATTCAGCGATCAAAAACACAGATAAAACTGACAGTACTAAGATTAGTTTCGTCATTTTGAAGAGTCGCTTACGAAAGCTTGTCTTGGAATGATACCTCCATTACTAGAAGGCGAGTATTTATACAGCGTCTTGAGGAAACTGCGGTTCTTATCCCGAGACGAGACGTCTTGTGAGAAAATGGGAAGAACCTAACGAACCGTTGTTTATTTATATTAAACTTTCCGTATCGGTGTCAAGTGTCAATGTAGACACCAATAACAAATTAAAAAAACATTTATTTTATTTTATTATTTTATTACTTATGCGAAATGGAATTGTCTATCAGGAATTTCTTAGAAGCAGCCCGGTGCGGAGTTTGGATCTATACCCGGCCCATAGAGGAGAGCATTTTATGCTTCTTTAAATTATTGTGAACCAAAACCAAAATTTGGAAGCAGTTAACTGACGTAGCGTTCAAAAAGACAGTTAGAAATTTCCAGCAGATAAAACCTATTGTAATGTAAATGAATTTTTTGATGAGAGATTTTGACCATCTTTACTAATTTAATTATCTATAATATTTTTAATGTAATGGAATGTAATTTTTGTGTGTGAGTTTTTATTATTACCATGCCATTTATTTTGAGTGACATTATACTTAAATTTTATTAATATTTGCATCCCAATTTTTAAGGCAAACTGTGCTATCCCTACTTTTAACACCTCTTGCATGCTGACAATTTGTGTTGTATGTATTGTACTCATGTTTGAGCAAATAAATAATTATCTTATATCTTAAATTAATTAATTTATTAATTACTATCTTGCGTGAGTGTGCGTGACTGTATGAACATGTGTTTGTGTGAAGATCGTGAGACTTTTTGACTAAAACCATTTACGTAAAGACGCCAGCACATCAAGCTACTACAATCTGTCAAATTTCTTTAGTAGATTTTCAACTTTATCGCTAAAGCATTAAGGTTCAAGGTTGATTGGGGAAATATAACAGTTTCGGGTAGCTTGACCTGCTGGCGTCTCTACCATAGTTTTAGCGCGTGGCTAAATAATAAAAGCCGCACAGGCCGAACGAACAGGTTAAGCTACGCTAGCCGCGGTTGATCCGTGGATGTGTGGTCATCTTTACATACCAAGACCCCTCCGTGCCTCGGAAAGCACGTTAAGCCGTTGGTCCCGCCTGTCATTCGTGGATCTTTGACAGTCGTTACGACTACTCAGAAACCCGAAAGTCGGACAACCAGTCTTACCAAGGGGCATTGTTTTACCCAGTAACTGGGTTGTGGAGGATGTATATCCTCAGAGACCATATAGAGCACAGAGACCACATATACCTACTTACAAAAATGCTGTAGTAATGTTGTAAAATTGTTACATTTTGTAATAGAAGGTATAAACAGTGCTGTTTAACCACAATAATATAATTGATGCTAAGTGCATAATAATAACTTGTTTTCTTCAAAATATGTTTAAGCCAGTCCAGGCCGAGACATGTAGATCATAGCTCTTTTATTTATTATGACCATTGTTGTACGCACGGCTACACATCAAACTATAGGTACATAACCGGTATAAACTGAGCTCTAATTGTACGAAAAATATATACAATGCGAGGTCAGTTAGAACTGGAGAAATAGCTAGTTGTATCACCGCGTGTCATCATCATCATCAGCCTATAGCAGTCCAGTGCTGGACATAGGCCTCTCCTATTGCACGCCATTCAACTCGATTTTCGGCAACTGCGAAGATCGTCGCTCCACCCAGCCTGAGGGCGTCCCACCTTACGTTTGTGTACCATTGTCTAATCAAATCAAATCTGATCAAACAACACTGTCTGCTTCGTAGGTCTATTAGTCGCAAGCGCTACCGCTTGAGCATGGGTCCTGGGTTTCATTCCCAGGTCGGGCAAAGTGTTTAGTCGTGTTATTGGGTTTTACTATCTGGAAATTCTCAGTAGCCCGGAGTCTGGATTAATACTCGCTTGATGGCAATAAAAAATAAAAAAGGGGTTGCACTCTTGGAGCGCCGGCAGAAGTGAAAACTTGAATATTAACGTAGTGCATTTTTGATATTTTGAAATGAGGTCTACTCTCCCTCCTCTTCGTCTATGAATTTTCGATCAGGTCACGTGTCCTGACGCGAGTTTCACATTTTTTGCCCATCACCATCACAAAAAAGTGCACAATGCCGCTAAAGAAGTTTTCACTTCAAAAAAAAATCTTTATTGAAATAAATTAGTGATACAAAAACCTATGAAGCCTCTGAAACCCAAACTAGGTAAAAACCTATTTGTCAGATTTTTACGCCATACCGCTGCCGGCCGCTGCCGTTCCGGTGTGAATCGGCCCTAAGGGCTATTCCTGCTTGCAGCGCATATCGACAAGTCGACTAGGATCCTCTTTTGTTTTACTTACGGACGCAGCTGTGGTCATCATGTGCACGGGATTTTGTTTTCAAAATGGTCAGATAAAGGTTTTGGTGATAGTACATCTCTGCCTAAATAAAAAATACGTTTATTGCAAAATAAAAAAATACGTTATTTAAAAATACGTTTATTGGAAATATACGTTTTATTGCAAATACTTAATAATATTCTATTATATTCAAATAGATACGCCCAACTACAATTCACTCTGGTAGAAGATATACATTGGGCTTAGAGGGTTTTTTACTGACTTTTTTCAATAGCAAATACATAAAAAACATACAATACTAATTAAGAAGTCTATATCTACTTATACATTACACTAGCGAGACGAACTTTTTATGATAAAAGGTCTCAATTATTAATAGAGATATCGTTAACGATTTTCTATCCCCGCTCTTGATTTTCAACTCTCGGTGTTGAGCCGAGCATTGAGAATCCAACAGAGCCCAACCCCAGCGCGCCAAAAAATCACACTGTTGGATTTTCAACTCTTGGCGCTAAGCAGTGTGTTGAAAATCTAGTGCACGATAAAAATCGCCGAGTTAAAAAAAGGGCAGCCTGTACGGGATTTCCCTAGGCAACAACTATAAGCAAGAACGTTTGTCTTGCTACCATGGATATGATCTATGTCTATAATAAAGCTAAAGAGTTCGTTTGTTTGTTTGTTTGAACGCGCTAATATCTAGAACTACCAGTCGGTTTTTTTTTTTGCGTTTGATTGCCCTGTCCTTGAGGATGGCTACAGGCTTCTTAACATCACGCTAGGACTCTTAGAGGCCGAGGAAATAGAAAAAAACTGGCCAAGTGCGAGTCGGACTCGCGCACCGAGGGTTTCGTAGGTACATACAATTTAAAATTATTCAAAATATTTTTATTATAAATTATGAAGTCACTAAAAATTTACGGTTTTCGCAATTTTTCCTTTATCTGTGCTATAAGACGTTGCTTTGTACCAAATTTCAAGATTCTGAGTTCACGGGAAGTACCCTGTAGGTTTTGATTCCCATGAGTGTCGAAAATTTGCGGAAATTGGCAGCATAAACGGCTGTATCTTTTGATTGCGTTGGCTTAGAACTTTGATTTTTTCACAGCTCCAAGGATCAGTAGACCTGAGTATTTGATATACATTCCAGCTTGATACCTCCACGCGTTCCTGAGAAAAAGGGTCTTGAAAGACAGACGGACAGACAACAAAGTGATCCTATACCTAAGGGTTCCGTTTTTTTCCTTTCGAGGTACGGAACCCTAAAAAGTAAGAACGCTAAGCGAAAACGAAATAACAGCGTGGGGAGCGATGCAATGCGACGGGGTGGGGTGGGGGAGCAAGAAATCTCACGCGGACGAAGTCGCGGGCAGAAGGTAGTGAATTAAAAAGGCAGGAGATTATTTTGAGTAATTTATTGAAATAAGTACATAATACTAACAATAATTACTTACATTTTTGGTAAATAAAGTTGGCACACAAGTATGAAGTACCTACTTAATGCATCAGCAAGTACAACTTGATGAACTTGTACTTGAACTTGTGTGCCACTTAATGATGTACGAGTATTTGTAATTTTGTATACACAGTTAACACAGTGAAACAAGATGGCACTTTTAATGTTGGTCTGATATTAATAATAAAGTTCACTCAGACCACAGACACCTGGCTTATTAGGTAATTAGTTCACGGAGATGGGTTTGGCACGAGGGTTGAATGGTGGCGTCATACGCACAGGCAATTTGGACCCTGGCAGCCTGAGCGACCTCGTGTTACGTCGGTTGTACCCCGGGTGAGTGGGTCCGGTGTCTCGGCTCGAGGTCTGACGGCTCCCACCTCCGCGAGACGCACTGGGAGTGCTCAGACTCCTCGCAGTTCTTCTGTTCGGGTCCAGTTTGATGTCATCGATGACTGATGGCAGGAAGGGATGGTCTGCTGTGGACGGCGCGCGGGGGATGTTGTCTCCTTGCCACAGCGACGGAGGTTCGTCGTCAATTCCTCGACGAGATCTGAAGATCCATGACTGCTTCTTTGGGGGTGGAGGGCGGTACGTAGGATGAATAAGGCGCTGGCATGTTGCTTCAGCGATCAAAAACACAGATAAAACTGACAGTACTAAGATTAGTTTCGTCATTTTGAAGAGTCGCTTACGAAAGCTTGTCTTGGAATGATACCTCTGATGCTAGAAGGCGAGTATTTATACAGCGTCTTGAGGAAACTGCGGGTCTTACCCCGAGACGAGACGTCTTGTGAGAAAATGGGAAGAACCTAACGAACCGTTGTTTATTTATATTAAACTTTCCGTATCGGTGTCAAGTGTCAATGTAGACACCAATAACAAATTCATTGAATCGTAAATAATTACGACACGGTTGGCAGAGTGGTTAAGCGATTGACTGCTGCGCTGCGTGTCGCGGGTTCAATTCCCGCACGGAACAAATATTTGTATGACCTACATGTATATTTGTTCCGAGTCTGGGTGTTTTTCTATCTATAATATGTATGTATTTACAAAAAAAAAGCATTCGGTTGCTTAGCTTGGGACAAATGGTACTGTGTGAAATGTCCAGGGATATTATTATTATAATAGTACCTACCTATGCGATACAGGATAGGTAGGTAAAATACGAGTATATTGTCCGAGGATTTTTTCAAGGAATATTATGTCAATTGTTTCGCTAAGTGATGCAATAAAAACTTTACAATCGTTTCTGTTTACAAAGTTTGCTCAATTAATACACTAGGTTACACTATGGCAGGTAAGTATATCCCTATCCTAGTATGGAAGTTAAGTACCTACCCACCCTGACTAGACCCCCCCCCCCCAGACCCTGGTCTGGCCCGAACTAAGAATGAAACGATACAGTTGTCCTTACCTCCTCCCTATGGCTCTTTGCATAATAATAACTTGTTTTCTTCAAAATATGTATATGCCAGTCCAGGCCGAGACATGTAGATCGTAGCTCTTTTATTATGACCATTGTTGTACGCACGGCTACACATCAAACTATAGGTACATAACCGGTATAAACTGAGCTCTAATTGTACGAAAAATCTATAAGCTAAAACTGGAATCACCATCAGCTTATAGTAAGTCTCACCTTTTGCACGCCATTCAACTCGATTTTCGGCAACTCTCATCCAGCTGCTACCAGCCATCCTGCGAAGATCGTCGCTCCACCCAGCCTGAGGGCGTCCTACCTTACGTTTGTGTACCAGTGTCTAATCAAATCATATCTGACTAAAAAACACTGTTTGCCTCGTAGGTCTATTAGTCGCAAGCACTACCGCTTGAGCGCAGTGGCGTAACTATACCCTTTGGGACCCGTGGCAAATTCATGAGATAGAGCCCTCCCTAAATGTAAAGAAGCTGAACCAACGTTATAATTTTTTTTTTTTAATTGCTGGCACTTCGCCCGTGACCTCGCCCACGTTAGATTTCGTAATTTCTCCAACAAAACTGAATAAGTACCCTGCTTCGTTGGTCTAGCGGTCGAAAAAAGTTTGCATTTCTATACTTATGTTGGGCCGGGGGCCCCCTCCGACTGGGGGCCCGTGGCATTTTGCCACTCCTGCCACCCTATTGTTACGCCACTGGTCCTGAGTTCAATTCCCAGGTCGGACAAAGTGTTATTGGGGTTTTCTATCAGGAATTTCTCAGTAGCCCGGAGTCTGGATCAGTACTCGGTTGGGGCAATATTAGACTTGTCTCCTGTTACAAGCGACGTATTAAAACATACCTGGCGAAATGTGAGTGTACTATTGGTATTATCGCCAAAATCTATATCTGACCACCGTCAGGGCCGATTCACACTGGAACGGCGGAAGCCGGCAGCGGCCGGCAGCGACGCTAAAATGCACCATAATGATGTTCGTGTTGCCGCGAGCGGCCGCGAGCAGACGCTCGTGGCCGCGCGACCTTTTCAATCGATACTGGTCTTTTAATTGTGTAGATAAAGTTTAAAATTATTTCACACTGAAAGTGCTCGCCGTACCGCTGCCGGCCGCTGCCGTTCCGGTGTGAATCGGCCCTAAGGACTATTCCTGCTTGCAGCGCATATCGACAAGTCGACTTAGAAAGGATCCTCTATTGTTTTACTTACGGACGCAGCTGTGGTCATCATGTGCACGGGATTTTGATTTCAAAATGGTCAGATATAGGTTTTGGCGATAGTACATCTTTGCCTAAATAAAAAATACGTTTATTGCAAAATAAAAAAAATTCATCATCTGCCTAGCCTTTTCCCAACTATGTTGGGGTCGGCTTCCAGTCTAACCGGATGCAGCTGAATACCAGTATTTTACTTACATGAAGCGACTGCCTATCTGACCTGCACAACCCAGTTACTGGGTAATACGATACCCCTTGGTAAGACTGGTTGTCAGACTTTCGGGCTACTGACGACCCGTAACGACTGTCAAAGATCCACGAATGACAGCCGGGACCGGCTTAACGTGCTTTCCGAGGCACGGAGGGGACTTGGTATGTGAAAATGGTCAACCATCCACGGACCAACTGCGGCAAGCGTAGCTTAACCTGATCGATCGACCCATGCGGCTGTTATTACTTAGCCACAAGCCCCGTAATAAAAAAATACGTTTTAGATTCAAATTGATACGCCCAACTACAATCTTCACTCTGTGTATAGTATAAGATACATTGGGCTTAGAGGGTTTTTTACTGACTTTTTTCAATAGCAAATACATAAAAAACATACAATACTAATTAAGAAGTCTATATCTAGGTACTTATAGATTACACTAGCGAGCCGAATTTTTTATGATAAAAGGTCTCAATTATTAATAGAGATATCGTTAACGATTTTCTATCCCCGCTCTGGATTTTCAACTCTCGGTGTTGAGCCGAGCATTGAGAATCCAACAGAGCCCAACCCCAGCGCGCCAAAAAATCACACTGTTGGATTTTCAACTCTTGGCGCTAAGCAGTGTGTTGAAAATCTAGTGCACGATAAAAATCGCCGAGTTAAAAAAAGGGCAGCCTGTACGGGATTGCAAGAACGCTTGTCTTGCTACTATGGATATTATGATCTACCTATGTATGTCTATAATAAAGCTAAAGAGTTTGTTTGTTTGTTTGAACGCGCTAATATCTAGAACTACCAGTCGGATTTTTTTTTTTGCTATTAGATAAAAATATTTTTATTTTATGATGTAACTAAAAATTTACGGTTTTCGCAATGTTTCCTTTATCTGTGCTGTAAGACGTTGCTTCGTACCAAATTTCAAGATTCTGAGTTCACGGGAAGTACCCTGTAGGTTTTGATTCCCATGCGAGTGTCGAAAATTTGCGGAAATTGGCAGCATAAACGGCTGTATCTTTTGTTTACGTTGGCTTAGAAGTTTGATTTTTTCACAGCTCCAATGATCAGTAGACCTGAGTATTTGATATACATTCTAGCTTGATACCTCCACGCGTTCCCGAGAAAAAGGGTCTTGACAGACAGATGGACAGACAACAAAGTGATCCTATAAGGGTTCCGTTTTTTTCCTTTCGAGGTACGGAACCCTAAAAAGTAAGAACGCTAAGCGAAAACGAAGTAACAGCGCGGGGAGCGATGCGATGCGACGGGGGAGCAAGAAATCTCACGCGGACGAAGTCGCGGGCAGAAGGTAGTGAATTAAAAAGGCAGGAGATTATTTTGAGTAATTTATTGAAATAAGTACATAATACTAACAATAATTACTTACATTTTTGGTAAATAAAGTTGGCACACAAGTATGAAGTACTTAATGCATCAGCAAGTACAACTTGATGAACTTGTACTTGAACTTGTGTGACACTTGATGATGTATGAGTATATACACAGTTAACACAGTGAAACAAAATGGCACTTTTTATGTTGGTCTGATATTAATTAAGAATAAAGTTCACTCAGACCACAGACACCTGGTTTATTAATTAGTTCACGTAGATGGGTATTTGGCACGAGGGTTGAATGGTGGCGTCATACGCACAGGCAATTTGGACCCTGGCAGCCTGAGCGACCTCGTGTTACGTCGGTTGTACCCCGGGTGAGTGGGTCCGGTGTCTCGGCTCGAGGTCTGACGGCTCCCACCTCCGCGAGACGCACTGGGAGTGCTCAAACTCCTCGCAGTTCTTCTGTTCGGGTCCAGTTTGATGTCATCGATGACTGATGGCAGGAAGGGATGGTCTGCTGTGGACGGCGCGCGGTTGATGTCGTCTCCTTGCCACAGCGACGGAGGTTCGTCGTCAATTCCTCGACGAGATCTGAAGATCCATGACTGCTTCTTTGGGGGTGGAGGGCGGTACGTAGGATGAATAAGGCGCTGGCATGTTGCTTCAGCGATCAAAAACACAGATAAAACTGACAGTACTAAGATTAGTTTCGTCATTTTGAAGAGTCGCTTACGAAAGCTTGTCTTGGAATGATACCTCTGATACTAGAAGGCGAGTATTTATACAGCGTCTTGAGGAAACTGCGGTTCTTACCCCGAGACGAGACGTCTTGTGAGAAAATGGGAAGAACCTGACGAACTGTTGCGTCATCAGTGTCAATGTACCGATAACAAATTCATTGAATCGTGACAAGACATAACGTTTAAATAATTATCGATAGTATGCGCACGACATGTTAAGTATATTGGGCACAGTCGCGCAGGGGATTTTCTCGAGGAATGTTATCTCATTTCTTGCGATAATAGTGATGTAATATAAACTTTACAGTCGTTTCTGTTTACACAGTTTGCTCAATTAATGAAGGTACGATACGATAGCATGTAAGTATATCCCTATCCTAGTATTGATGTATGTACCTACCTACCTACAACAAATAATAGGTTGATCTATAATGTTGCACCGTAAAACTCGTTCCGCATGCGCTATTAACGCCCACTTTCTGGAACAATGCGATTGGCTGTTGATAATTAATTTAACCAATCACAGCAATTTACGCGCGCTTGACAGTTTTTTAGCTAATTTTGGGTCGATTTTCGTTTCAGAATAGAATAGAATAGTACACCATACAAATTACAGAACATAAGTATAATTATTCTGAAACCAGGAGGTCTACCCCCTACGCACGAAATCTGTAGTTTCTGCCGAAGTTACGAGCGATTATATTCCAGCTCTGGATCACCTACGAACCTAAGATTAGTTTGAGGCCCGAACTAAGAATGAAGTCACCACGATTTGACAGTTGTCCCTACTAAGGATGTGGTTTAGTCCGCTCAAAAAAGTTAATTAATCAGGTACCCGCCGAAGTTCCGAACAGCTTTCAGATGGACCCGTAACTTCGTTGACGACTTACCAGGCGTTAGAGTAGATACTTATACAAACTCAATTGATGTGACGCCCCTGGTCGAGTACCGAAACTTTTTTGCTGCGATATATTAACTTATCAGATACCTGTTTTAGCAAGTTCCGTTCGCAATGTTCAAAAGCAGTTTGTATGTACCATCAGCGGGGTCAGTTGCCTGAGGCGACAAGCAGGTAACAGGCTGCAGGATCTACAAGATACACACATCAAAAGGGTCCAGGGATCAACCACGTTTTTGCTAATTACTAAAAATCTTGGTTTTTAATTAGATTTTTTTAACTCCTATGGTTTAGTAAATACCTACTTATAATAAAGTAAGTAGATTTCGTCCTTTTTGAATTTCAGTCAAAAGATGAAAATCTTCTGTCGAGTCGTATTTCTATTTAATCCTGAACGGGTTTGCAGCTAATGAAGTGGATAAATGTATAAACTACTAATGTACAGACGCCAGCAGGTCAAGCTACCCGAAACTGTCAAAAATTCCCAATCAACCTTGAACCTTAATGCTTTAGCGGTAAATGACAGATTGCAGTAGCTTGATATCGCAAAACGCATCCCGCGAGCCAAACAATTATACATTCTTCGATTTTGAACTCTCGGCGCTAAGCAGTGCGTTGAAAATCTAGTGCACGATAAAAATCGCGTAAGGTCGACCGGTACGGGATTTCCCTAGGATATGTACTTTCACTGCCACTGATTTGAGATTCTACGTCAAGAAGCAAGAACGTATTTGTCGATTTATTTGTTTTTTTAAGTATTTTGTTTGTATTTCTATCAATGAATAACTTATATAAACTACCTACCTATCCGTTTATAAGTAGGTAGAAGTACCTATTTATTCATAGCTTAATTTCAAAAAGAGATTTCGAGGCTTCTACTCAGTTTACCTTTCCTCTCTCCATATATTATATGTTCTCTCGTCTTCTCTTTTCCTTTTCTTTCATTTTTTCAAAGTTTATGTGTATGCCAAGAGATTACCAACATTTTTATGACAACCTTCCTCATAATAACTAAATTTGAATCGCGACATATTCGCCATAAATGTAAACAAATATGTATGAGTTTATGGAAAAATAACTTTAATTCCTACACGATAAAGTTCAATTTACGCTACCACTTTAAACATTTTCATAACTTTTATGCTGCAATAGTGCTCGTCACTCGGAAATCAACTTAGTCACAATTAAAATAAAGTTGATATTGGTTTAACTTGAAATAACGTCAACATGAAACAAATAAAATTTAAATTTATCGGGCTGATTTTTCCAACGCCAGATAATTTTATCCGAAGAATAATTTTGAATTTTTGACAGTTCTTCCATACTAAATCTATCAGACGTCCATTTTATTCCTCGAATAAAAATTATTATCTGTCGATTGAGAAATCAGCCCTAACTCTGCATAAAGTAGAAGATAGGTTACATTGGGCTTAGAGGATTTTTTCTAATACATAGTCAAAATACGAATCTGGTGAATTGCTCATGAGCCAAAATAACATACCTACAGTCCTACGTCATCTATCTAATTGTTTATTATTAAATATTTGCATGCCATCATTACATGGCTGAATGTGTTTTTGCACTGTTTTATATATCATCTTTTGTACGGTGTACAGTCACGAGCAAAAGTATGTATAGGTACACTCGGCTTTATTCAAAAGCGATTTACTCCTTTATTTTTTAATTAAATTTTATGTTGTTACGAACATAGCATTTTCGAACCCATAGGTTTATGTAATGTGTCATATTTAAACGATGCATTCGTTATTTCACGAAAAAATCGCAATTGAAAGTTGCCAAGTGTTGACATATTGGTGCTCTTGACTGTACCTACCGAATATGCAAATGAACGATTTTGATTTGATTTGAACGTACTAGCGAGACGAATAAATGATTAATAGAGTTAGCGTTAACGATTTCCTATCCCCGCACTGGATTTTCAACTCTCGGTGTTGAGCTGAGCATTGAGAATCCAACCGAGTCCAGCGCGCCAAAAAACTAGGTACACTGTTAGATTTTCAACATCTAGTGCACGATAAAAATCGCCGAGTTAAAAAAATAACACTTTTTTATGAATTCAACTGCCATCATCTGAGATACCTACATCAAGAAGCAATAAGAACGTTTGCCTTGCTACCATGGATATCTTTATCTATCTATACTAACAATAAAGCTTAAGTGTTTGTTTGTGTGTTTGAATGCGCTAATCCCTGGAAATACCGGCCGGATTTGAAAAAATATTTTTGCATTTCATAGCCTAACTAGCTTCTGCCCGCGGCTTCGCCTGCGTGGATGTCGGAAGTTATCCCACAGGAACGTGCTACCAGGATAAAAAGTATGTGCTTCTCCAGGATGCCATCTATCTCTTTGCCAAATCAGAAGTTCGATGGTTTAGGCGTGAAAATGTAACATACAGTTTCAAGTTCAAATCCTCCCCTAAAAACCGAATTACCCCTTTTTGTCCCGTCAGGGGTCTTTTTAATTTTCAACAACTTTACATACCTACTTATTATTAATTATTTTCTGTCGAAAGTATCAATACTTACTGAGTTTCGAGTTAATCGGACCGCGCATTCAATTTCTTCCACATAAACTTCGTCACCCCTATATCCCTAATTTTAAAAAATCATTTGGGATGTGTTCATAACTTGACTCAAAGATTATTTATACCAATTTTCGAGTTAATCAAGCCACGCTGTAAAATCCTCCCCTGTAAAATTGACTACCCCTTTTCAGGCCGTCTGAGGTAGATTTTCGATAAAACCCTAATACACATAATCTTTCCTTTCAATTTTAGGTATAAATACTGAGTTTCGATTAAATCGGACCGCGCAATAAAATTCTTCCATACAAACTTTGGAACCCCCCAATCCCCTTTTAGGGGGTAGTTTATAAAAACAAAAAATGCCCAACTTCATAATTTACTTAGCTAAGTATTCATGCCAAGTTTCAAGTTTATTAACTCAAGGAATAAGATTTTTCATACAAACAAAATCCCTCCGTTTCACCCTCTTAGGGGTGGAATTTCGAAAAGCCCTTTCTTAGTGGATACCTACTCTTCACGAAGAATACACCAATATAGATTCTTGCGAAAGGCTATAGGCTACTTAACATCACGCTAGAGACCTTAGGAGCCGAGCAAAAAACAAAAATAACGCTGGGCGGATACGAAGTAATAGTGCTGGCAAGCGATGCGATGCGATAGGGTGGTCGTGCTAAGTAAGTTGTAGGCAGAAACTAGTGAATTAATAAAGCAGCAGTTTATTTTGAGTCATGTATTGAACCAAGTACATATTAATAACAATAATTAGTTACATTTTTTGGTAAATAAACAGTTGGCACACATACATCATCAAGTACAGCTTGATGAACATGAACTTGTACTTGAGTTTGTGTGCCAGTTGATGATGTACGAGTATTACACACAGTGAAACAAGATGGCACTTTTCATGTTGGTCTATTAATAATAAAGTTCACTCAGACCACAAACGCCTGGCTTATTAATTAGTTCACGGAGATGGGTTTGGCACGAGGGTTGATGGTGGCGTCATACGCACAGGCAATTTGGACCCTGGCAGCCTGAGCGACCTCGTGTTACGTCGGTTGTACCCCGGGTGAGTGGGTCCGGTGTCTCGGCTCGAGGACTGACGGCTCCCACCTCCGCGGGACGCACTGGGAGTGCTCAGACTCCTCGCAGTTCTTCTGTTCGGGTCCAGTTTGATGTCATCGATGACTGATGGCAGGAAGGGATGGTCTGCTGTGGACGGCGCGCGGTTGATGTCGTCTCCTTGCCACAGCGACGGAGGTTCGTCGTCAATTCCTCGACGAGATCTGAAGATCCATGTCTGCTTCTTTGGGGGGCGGATGGTAGATGGTTCTTCACGACATGTTGATTCAGCGATCAAATACACCGATAAAACTGACAGTACTAAGATTAGTTTCGTCATTTTGAAGAGTCGCTTACGAAAGCTTGTCTTGGAATGATACCTCCGTTACTAGAAGGCGAGTATTTATACAGCGTCTTGAGGAAACTGAGGTTCTTACCCCGAGACGAGACGTCTTGTGAGAAAATGGGAAGAACCTGACGAACTGTTGTTTATTTATATTAAACTTTCGTCGTGTCAATATGTATCGATAACAAAGTCATTGAATCGTGTCTTAACGTTTAAATAATAACCGATAGTTTGCGATTGTATTGGGCACCGGGGATTTTTAATTATTTTGCTAATAGTGATAAATACTAAGGTCGTTACTGTTTAAAAACTTTGCACAATAACACACCGTAAGTATTTATTTATTTATAGTTCATTAAAGCGGTATAATACCTATTACTTGGGGCACTCGATAAAAAGTAAGATTGAGTTTGTTATAATAAGGTTTTTTTAATTTTATGACATCACCTCGCCTTTTTGTGTAATACATTTTGAATACCTACTTCTTTTCTAAACTTAAAATTACTTTCCTAAAGCAAAATCCAGGCATACTAATTATAACTGAATTGCCGTTAGAAGCCCCTAGCTCGTTATTGCAAAAACAGCTTCCAAAATGTGGGTGTCCAAGCAATAGGTTTCGAGATATAGTAAGTTTTGTAAAGTTGGGTGAAAAAAATTGCATTTCGCGACTTTAATTGATTATTAATAAATGCTCAAATTATCTACAATTTCATATAGTAATGTCTGATAAAAAAAATATGTGCCAGTTTTTGAATAATTTTTCAATCTTTAATAGGTACTATCAATTGACTATTCTAGATACCGAATCTAGTCTTAACTCAATACCCTTTTTGCTTGGACGCCCACATATAATGGTGCTAAGCTTGCCGCGGTCGGTCAGTCGATGGGTGATCATCTTTACATACCGAGATCCCTCCGTGCGTTGGAAAGCATGTTGGTCCCGGCTGTTGTTCCTGGATCTTTGACAGTCGTTGCGGGTAGTCAGAAGCCAGAAAGTCTGACAACCTGTCTTACTAAGGATCAGTATCGTGTTACCCAGTAAACTGGATTGTGGAGGTCAGATAGGCAGTCGCTCCATGTAAAAGACTGGTACTAAGCTGCATCCGGTTAGACCGGAAGCAGACCCCAACATAGTTGGGAAAAGCAGGCAGATGATGATGGTGTGTTTTCTTAGAGAGCGTTTTTTGACCCCGTAAAGTCAAACCCCGCTGCCATCATTTTCATGACGGCCTTCACTGCGGCGTTATGTGGCGGCCACCGCTCTTTATTTTACCGGAATGCGCGACGCAAAGGAGTGGTAATGTGTTTATCAGCCTATGTATGTATGTTTGTATGTTCCTTTGAAGCACTATACAGACCAAACGCCTGGGCCGATTTTTATGATTCACACGTCAATCGATTCCTCTTAGTCCGGCGAGTGTCACTAAAGACATGACGTTAGTGAAAAAAATGAAAGTCAACAAATTTGTCAAGTGGGGTATCGTTGAATAGGTATTTAAAAATCATTTTTAGTTTCCTGTCAACATTTTTCGATTAGACTGACCGTTTAGGATCTATATCGATTATTATCGATTTAAAGTTGCGTAAAAACCATTCTCACCTAAAGGTTTTTAGACTTACATTACGAGAACTTAAATCCCAGTGCAATTGCGATGTAGTACTGATGCTGATAGGAAATCCAATCTGGTAAATAGCTAGCTAGGTACCTACTCATAACTAAAAAGTATAAAATAACAAATTTAAAAATCAAAAAACCCGACTGCGTAAAAAGTGAACATACATAATAAAAAAAACTGAAAAGAAAAAAACGAGCACTCAAATGTCCGGTGGTCTAGAATTCTATAATACACAATTATTGAATGAATAGGTACAGGCGGCGAGCAGCTCCCCCTCCCCTGCCACCGCACCCATATCTGCCCGAGCATCCACCGATCCCACTAACATATTATTTGCATGTTTTTAATAATATAGTATTTTTTCGGTTTCTGGCCGAACCATATTATACCAAGAATAACTTTCAAAAAGACACTTTACGTACGGCTGAGGACACGAACCCGCATCATCAGACGCCAGCCGATCATTTAGACCGTGCCTTATACCACTAGGCTATTGGCTCAGTTATCAATCTCAACGAAAATTCGAACAGCATTACTCCTTTTATCGAACAAGGTTGATAACGGCCTAATCTTCGAGATATTATGGTTTAAATTTCAACTTCCACGTAACTCCTCAATATTAACTAAAAGATAAGGTTGAAATTAGCATAGATTTCTTGTTTGGTTGAATAGAATGTGCTTGATTCCAATTGTTGCACTACCGTCATTTTACTTCAGAAACTTAACTGCTGTATGAACTGTGAGTTAAGGTTGAATTTAGAATACTTCTTCGCCTTATTTACTAAACTGTGATTGAGGGTATAATTACTTTACAAATCGTTTCGTTTTCGTGCCGATCCGCTTGTGTGTAATATTTTCGTCGTAATATTATCAGATTTATTAAGTTTTTGAACAGTCGATTTTATTAACCGATAGTATGGTGCGATTAACAACTTTTTGAAGGCTAAAATTGTTGTTCTCTGGGAACAGGAACAAAGTATAAAGAAAATAGCACGAGATATGGGCATAACGGTAAGATTTATTGCACTATTACTTGCAAGTTGATTTTTTTTATGTATTTCTAATATTATCATTTTCATTACAGAGAAAAACAGTTCGTAGATGGATTCAAAGGTATCAAGCGACGGGTGATGTGAAATGTGATCGCCAAGGCCCTCGCTCAATTGCTTACACTAACGAATCGGAGCGACACCGTAACATTGTGGAAGTTCACTCGATGGAACCCTTTAAAACATCGCGTTCAAGTGCAGAAACTTTTGAAGTGTCGCTTAGCACTGTTCGGCGACATCTACACGCTGCGAACATCCATAATTATAAGCCAGCCAGAAAAATTAAGCTTACTAACGATCACCGCACCAAAAGAGTAAATTTTGCTACTCGTTATTTAAATTTCGATTGGGAAAACGAAATTGTTATATTTACCGACGAAAAGTGCTATAAGTCAGATAAGGATGGACGAAAAATTTTATGGAGAAGACATGGGCAGAGATTTAACCCTAAAAACGTATTAGACTTGAGAACAAGCGGGCGGATAACACTAGGTAAATAACATTCTTATTGAAATTATGTTTATTTCTAATTATTTTTGTTGCCATTTACTTGGATTACATATTGCAACAGATTTTAAAAGGTTGACTGTTTTAGGTTACTGGGGATGGAAGGGATACCTTGAAGTGTTGAAGGACGTAATGCTGCCGTCAGTGCGGGTCGCATATCCAGAGGGCCAAATTTACCTGGTTCAGGATAATTCTTCGGTGCATCGGTCCCGAATCGTGCAAGACTGGCTGAAGGCCCAAGAAGACATAACGGTGTTTGAGTGGCCGGCTAAAAGCCCGGACCTAAATCCTATAGAAAACTTGTGGGGTCAGATGGTTTTGAACTGGGACTCCAGTGAAATAAAAAAATAATTTGGATAAAGAGGTAAACAAAACTTGGGAACTAATACGAAATAGTGCTGCATGCTTCAATATGGTTTCGGGCATGAAAAGTCGACTTCAAGAAGTGATAGACAGTGACGGTCATCCTCTCCGTTATTAATAGGCATTTTACTCAGCAGATTCATTGTGTAACTTATCTGATAAAATTTCATTGGAACATGATCAAGTGTTAATAATTCCCAATATGTAGTTAATCAAAAATAAACAACCTTTATTAATATCAATCCAGTTACTCCTGTTTACAAGTAGTCTTATAATGTGTTAACGATGCACCTGACCTCACATATTATTCTAATGTTGTGTTAAAAGGGTTATCAGAAAATGTGATAAAAGAGAAAGATGTATATTGCTATACTGTATAGTTTGGCATATTGGTTCTTCCTCTGTAATTCACTGGCACGAATGACAGCATTTCATTTTTTTAACAAGGGTTTTTGTCCTGTAAGATCATACAGAGTATAAAAAATTTATGTTTTCACAACTTTAAATAAATAAATATTGTAGTTATGTTTCTAGAAATATCTATAAACGAACCGTTATACCTCACCCAGGGTATCTATTTTGTGTTTAGCTAATATTCTAAGTAAATTACCCCAATCTAACACAGATAGAAATATACTTACTCAACCAGGAAGTGGATTCCATGAAGTCCTAGAAATGTAATTAGAGAAATAAATGAATAGGTATAGTTTATGCAACATGCCTAGCGTTCCTAATTTAACATTTGATTTCTTAAATAATAATTAACGAAAATTACATAATCACCTAAAAAAAAAAAAAAAAAGAACTTAAAATAGGAAAAATTTCAATCAACTCATTCGCGGATTTGAACTAGTGACCATCGCATTGCTAAGCCGCAGTCTTAACCACTAGACCAACGCGCCATTTATGATACAAAACAAAAAACTTAAACGGTTTGATGTCATTAACAAAGGGGTTCCTTTTCTCTGGAGCCGAGTGTACTATTGAAGAAAATAAAATATATTCTAATAATGGAACATAACAACTGAACAGTCGGGATCCATTATTCGACAGCCAATCTAATTTTTCAATGGATCCCGACTGTTTAGTCGTAGTTTGGTTCACTTTTCACGCAGTCAGGTTTTTTGATTTTTAAAATTTTTATTTTTTTAGAAACCGTAACTTTATGGAGTAGGTATTTATATTGAACGATGCAGGAGATGGCGGTAAAGGGGTCATCAGTCTCCATGTCTGCCAAGTCCGACTCCGACGAACTTTAAATTACATATTTTCGACGAGGACGGCTACACAAACCTTCATTTCATAATATTTCCAGGTAAGTACCGCACGGTTTTCGGTTTTTGGAAGTTTGTCGAGGCATTCAATAAAAATCAAAAGTAATTTATTCAAATTAGGTTGAGGATCAGCACTCTTCGAAAGTCAAAAATACATAGATAGTCCCCAAAAACGCCCGCCATTTACCTACTATTTCCTAGTGCTTTTACATGAATACTATTTTAGTGTAACAAAACGAGTGCGAGTACAGCTGATCAAGAACGGCATAAAAGTAACAGCATTCGTGCCCCGGGATGGTTGTCTCAACCACATTGAAGAGATCGACGAAGTGCTAGTGGCAGGCTTCGGTCGTAAGGGTCACGCCGTTGGTGACATTCCCGGAGTCAGGTTTAAGGTCGTGAAGGTGGCCAATGTCTCCCTCCTAGCCTTGTACAGACGCCAGCAGGTCAAGCTACCCGAAACTGTCAAATTTTCCCATTCAACCTTGAACCTTAATACTTTAGCGATAAAGTTGAAGTGCTGGCGTCTGTACAAAGAAAAGAAGGAAAGGCCACGTTCGTAAGCGTGACTTACACTGTGATAAGTGAACAACTGCTGCTGCAAAGCTGTGTTGTTTATAAGTGTACATTATAAAATGAAAGAGTTAGGCAGAAGGTATACCAACAGTACAGTCACGAGCAAAAGTATGTATACACTGGGCTTTATACAAAAGCGACTTACTCCTTTATTTTTGAATAAAATTGTATGTTGTTACGAACATAGCATTTTTAGGTTTATGAAATGTGTCGTATTTCAACGTTACATTCGTTATTTCACGATAAAATCGCAATTGAAAGTTGCCAAGTGTTGACCATTTCGCCGTTATATTTAAGTCACACATGTAATAGAGGCGCCTATTACCATCCACCGGGTGTAAATGCAGACTCCAAGCTGATCGAAAAACCTAACACTTTGCCCGACCCGGGTATCGAACCCAGGACCTTATTAGTACCTACCACCAGTAGTACTACCAGGCTTAGAAGTAGCGGTTGCGACACTACACCAACGAGGCAGTAATTTAACTCTACCCCTTTTTCGAAGAACTTGTGCGAAATGGCCGAATACTAAACACGAATGTGGCTCGGACGCAATAATGGTCGGTCAGGTTAAATGTAAATACCTAGGTATTTTTTTTTTATATTTGAACCTGCTGCGGGGACGGGACATGAGACGAGTCGCTGCGCAGTAACTAATTCATAGATAAGCGGGGGTGAGGGGTGAGGTACTGCGCAGCGAATAGCGCACTTCAGAGCAGCCTTATTGCGTAACAGACATACATATTATAATCGATCGCAATACCTTTTGAAATTCATTGTTTCATTAGTTTGAAAAATTCTTCTGCTCATCCGTATCAAAGTTATTTTTTAAAATTGCATATCAAATCACGAATGGTGCTATTTGACCCCTCACTATCTTGGGGCCTAAAAAGGCCTATTTGGCAGAATCATAATAGGATAACAATATGAATCATATTAAAAATCGTAAAATGGTCACAAACTGGCATTATTTCATAATATGATCTGTGTGCAATTCATATCACGCAATTCACCTGTTTGACAGCTTTTTGTATGGAAATTCGTAAAATGGACCCCAATGTTTACACCAAATAATGTATTATATTAACTATTATGAGAAATTGCTATATTAGAGGAATTGCTAATGATCTGGGAATTCAGGAAATGAACAGCTTTTAGAGGTATTGCTTAAAGTGGCCTTTTTAGGCCCCCTTATCAGAATGCATTCGTTCACTTCTGACCTCTGCCACCCGATAAGTGCGGGGAACACCAATTTCTAGGACGTACGTACCGTATCCACCAGTAATACATAGGTCAGACTTTATCTTATCTAGCTATTTTATTATTGCGAATTGGCAGAATTTAACTAACAAAGCGGTATTTTTTTACCCTTTCGCACTAAAACAGCTGACCGGATTTGGATTAATTTATTTATTCAGTAGTACACTTATTTTATAAATTTAAGTTGAAACTGAATGATTATTTAAGAGCTGATTTTTTTTATAATAGACTAGCTGCGCCCCGCGGTTTCACCCGCATAAGTTTCGATCCCGTTGGTATATCGGGATAAAAAGTATCCTCTAAGTTAATTCTGGTTAAACAATTGTAGAACAAATCTGGGAATTTGTAAATAAATATACATATTAAAAACTAAGGCCCTTAAAGTGCGGTCCCTCAGTCGTCACACACCATCAGCCAGCCACACACACACACACCATTACATACACCATTTAATCTATACTTATAATAAGAATGTAAAAAAGTTGTGTCTGTACATTGAATATATTTAAAAAAGAATAATTGAGGGGGGTTAAGAAACAGTAATAGAACACGAATCTAATAAAAAAAGTCTGTCTGTTTGTCTGTTTATCTGTTTGTCTGTTTGTCTGTTTATACACGCTAATCTCCGGAACTACTGGACGGATTTGAATGAAACTTTTTTTGTTATCTAGCTACTAAACCTGGGCAACATATAGGCTATAATTGATTTTGGAAACTGGAACACCTGATGCAGAACCGCAACAGACCAGCTAAACTATAAGAGTTAGAAAAATGGCGCCTTAAAAAAAAATTGCGTCTGATGAGCATTTTCTGCTGCGAGAATAAAATTGAAGATCCGGAACACCTGATGTGGAACTCTTAGAGCACAGCTAAACTATAATATATATAGGTTTGACATCTTAGCAAAAGTTATTCAGTCTGATGAGCATTTTCTGCTGGGAGAATAAATCTCGAAGATTGGAACATCTGATGTGGAACTTGGAGAGCACAGCTAAACTATGGCATATACAAACATGACATTTTAACAAAATTTGTTTGGTCTGATGAGTATTTTCCGCCGAGATAATAAAAAATATAAAAATCGGATCAGGAACATGATGTGAAAATCACTTTTTACAGATGAGATTAACGCCTCATTATAACATTCGTATCTATGGCCTCACATACAAAAGCTAAGATTAACAATAAAAATGAGAATAAGCCCAGCTTGGTGGTAATTCACATGCCCAAGAGTTTTCAGAAATATTATTAAAAGTTGGAGAAGGTCTCCTTCCTGCTCAGGTCTGGTGACTGTTCCTGATATACTTGGAAAAGTTGTTGCCTCCGAAGAGGAACTTATACAATCAGTATTTGGGGAGATTCAGAGCATAAGAAACCATGAAAATTCGTGGTTATGTGAACGCGTTATATCGACCCCAAAAAACGAACAAGCTGCATCAATAAATGAAAAAAAATTGGGGGAAATTATTGGAGATGAGGTCGTTTACACTTCTTTTGATAACGTAGTCAATCAGGACGACGCCACCAATTACCCAGTTGAGTTCCTCAATTCACTCACAGCGAGTGGTCTCCCTGCTCATAAAATAAGACTCAAAGTTGGTGTTCCGATAATGCTGATGCGAAATTTGACACCGCCGAAACTGTGTAATGGAACCCGACTTATAGTTGAGGTTTTACAACGCAATATTATTGTAGCTGTAATTCTCACTGGGAGTGGTGCCGGTGAGACTGTGTTCTTACCACGCATACCACTCATCGCCAAGAATTTCCCCTTTCAATTTAAACGCACACAGTTTCCTGTGACTACATGCTTTGCCATGACAATAAATAAGTCACAGGGACAGAAACTGAAAGCTGCTGGGGCTGATTTGAGAACCGGCTGTTTTTCTGATGGCCAACTTTATGTTGCTTTCTCAAGGGTTAGCAACGCTTCCGGGATTTATATTCTGGCACCCGACGGAAAAACCAAAAATATAGTTTATAAAGATTTTTTTTAGAATAGTAATGTTAACTAATTGATATTAATTTCGCTTCATAATTTCGGAATGAAAATAATTCTACCTTTGTATTTTAATGAAGTTATAACCTACCCAGTCTACAACACTCAATCTAAGTTATATCAAACTTAATCGAAATCCTTCATCGTTTTGATTGATTTATTGTCTGACATATCGACGCACAGTTCAAACTCTTGCCGAAATTCCTATCGGAACGAGAAAGGGACTGGATCCGCGTACGAAGTCGCGGGCAGAAGCTAGTATAACATTAAATTAACCGAACAACCTTGTTTTAGTTTCGTCTATTGCTATATTATATGAAGTATAATAGTACCGTCTACATTTTGTTTCATTGTGTGGTCACAATACTCTATCTATTTTCATAGGATTAAAAAAGTAATATTATTTCAGCTTAGAGGTAAGAAATACACAATTTTAGATACCTATTATTTAGTAGAAACTTTCTACTAAAAGTTAAGTCCACTAGACTTTCTGATATTCCTCTATTCTAGCAAATAGTACATGCGCATAAGTCAGTGGAGGTGAGGATTGAGGGACCACATTTAATAATCGCTATCTTCAAATTGCGTTGATATTTTTTTTTCCATTTCTGTTTTACAAAATGTGTTAAGTCTCCTACTAAAACTCTATGTAGAAAAAGAAAGATTTTATTTATTTGATTCGGTAATATTCACTAAAATATTTATCTTTCTTGTGTGGACTGAGGGACCACAGTTTAGTCGTTGTATATTTTTTATCTTTGATTCTTTTGTGATCTGTTATTCAGTAAATATCTTTACTAAATATCTGTAGTCACAATACCTTAATTTTTCAGATACTTTCCGAGATCTGGCTGATGGTGTGTGACGACTGAGGGACCGCACTTTAAGGGCTGTAGTTTTTAATATATTTATTTACAAATTCCCGGATTTGTTCTACAATTGTTTTAAGTCTACTACTAAATCCTACGATTTTTATTTCCGAAATACCAGTTTGGTCCCTCAGTTCACACGCACAAAATTAACACATTTCCCTTAAAACTTGAACATAAGCGTTTATTTATTTATTTAATTTGGAGATACGAATATCCGGTCACGGTAGCCAATATCCGGCTGATTACTATTAGTTTTAGAATAAATTGCAAAAAATAAGGCTTGGCTCATCATAAAATCGCAAGTTTTACAGAATCTAATAAACAAATAAAACGCACACATTAGTCATATGCTTATATATTTACAGTGTCTTTAATCAAATAAACTTATACTAACATAATATCACTCGATGATATAATTTTTTTACAATACGAGGCCGTCCATAATATAACACATCAAGTTTAATAAAAAAAGTTCAGTTTTGTAGAACGTCGTCTCTATTACTTATACTTATGGGACAGTGTCTTTCTTGAGATCAATGCGTCTTATTTATGGCCGGATACTGTAATATTATTGTTTTTGACGAAGTTTAAGGGAAACTGAGCAGTCCGGGCGGTGGCTCCGGTGGCAGGAAGTTTGGTAATGATACACTGGGTTCTGTGGACAAATAAATAACGCTTTAAGTAAAGTAACTACAGCTGTTTATGGAGTTTAGAAGGTTTCAGGACCCGTTTAAGCGGCTTGTGTTTTCAAAGCTAATATAAGGTACCACTAAAATTACGGTGAAATGGTTAATTCGTAGTTAGCAAGCATGGTTAGTGCCCGTCATTGCGTCGTTTCTTCTTTGCATGAGCAAAGATCTTTCTCAGCAGTAAAAAAGAATTACAGACGGTATTGATTGACTTGAGAATCTTCGCCCAGTGCGTCATCATCAGTTCAAATCGGTCACTTAAAATTAACTATTAATAAAATAAAACTTTATTACCACTAACCCAATTTCTGGGGCATCGAGAACGGAGGCGTAGGCATCATAGACTTGACACCTTGTTGCTGCAACATCTGCGGCTGTTGCTGTAACATCTGCGGCTGTTGCTGTAACATCTGAGGAGGTTGCTGCAACATATTCGGTGGCTGCGGTTGCAACATCTGTGGTTGTTGCTGCAGCATATTTGGGGGCTGTTGCATCATGTTAGACTGTTGCAACATGTTAGGCTGTTGCAACATGTTAGGTTGTTGCATGATGTTAGGGGCTTGTAGCATGTTGGGCGGCTGCATCATCATCATCTGCGCCTGCACGGCGAGGCGCAGGCTGGGCGGCGGCGAGCCGGGCGGCGGCGGGGGCGGCGGCAGTGCGTCCCACAGCGGCACGTGGTCCGCGTGCGTGGCCGGGCAGGGCCACGCGCAGCCGTTGCGGCGGGGCTTCTTCTTCTGAGAGTATAAAAACTAGAAGTTAGCAAAGTGTTCAATGACATTTCTGGATTTTATGAAGGACGATGAGCGCGCACTTGTTTAGGTCGGCACATTCGATTCAGCAGCATTTGCGAGACGATCTGGACGCGTACCGCGAGGGCTGGTTCGACGTGACGCGGGAAAAGAGGTCCTGAAAGGATTTGGGGGACGCCTTTGCCCAGAACAAAAAAAAATACAGACTTGTTTAGACTAGAGTTCAAGGACATAAATAAGTTACCTTTTTAACAGGCGGTTCTTCCACGTCAGAGTCTTGACCAGGTTTGTATCCGTCGGCAAAGCTCACGCGTTTCGCGCCACGACTCTCAGGGATTGCTTTACTGCAAAAATATAAACATTACAACATACATTATAATAAATATATTTGTGCCCTGTAGTGGAAAACAGGCTAAACATAATCCTACTAAAAACGCGAAAGTTTGTATGGATGGATGGATGTTTGTTACTCTTTCACGCAGAACTACTGGACGGATTTTTATGAAATTTGGCACATAGCTGCGCACCACGGTTTCACCCGCATGACTCTTTACCCCGTGAGAATATCGGGATAAAAGTACCCTATGTCCTAATCCAGGTCTACCCGTGCACCAAATTTCATCCAAATCCGTTCAGCCGTTTTAGCGTGAAAGTGTAACAAACAAACATACAAAAAATCTAATCTTCAATCTCAATCTTTATAACATTAGTTTAGGACTTACATGACCAATATTCCTTTCTCCGGGCCGTCCTTATCGCCGTCTACCTCATCAGAATCTTTAGCGACGTCACCGAGAACTGTTAACATTAAAATATGATATGTATTTTATCTAAATCATAGCAATAACTTTAATTCAATGAGTTTAGGAAACGTGATTAAAAAAACGTGGTGACGACTTATTAAAAAAACGCCCAAAAGTTTTACAAAATATAACCTACAAAAGTATTGACAACGTCATAGGTAAATCAATTTTAAAAAGCAAAAGAGTTTTTTTTTATAAATAGACTGTCAGTTATATTTAAATGAGGTTTTATTTCAAACCAAATTTTTTAAGGGCTTTCCAATCGACCGGCAATTTTTATTCGTGGAATAAAATTGACGACTGACAGTTTTTGAATGCAACACATTTGTCAAAAATTACAAAATTTACACATTTTCACGACAGTTCACAGCCTAAGAAGAGAAGTACCCTCGACAGGTGCTGTTTGAAAAAGCACTAAATCTATGAAAAAACCGTAATTAAAAAAACTCGGATTTATTAGAATTAAGATCAAATTAAATCAATTCAGACAAGTCTTTCTCGTATCAATCAATCAGGTCACCGCTGGATATAGGCTTCTCCTAAGTTGTTACAAACCCGGCTCTCCGCCTTCCATTTTTGGCCTCGTTAAACGGCAATAATCAGTACGACATACAGGGTGGCAGAGACATCGACGCGTAACCTGTTACCATTGATTCAGGATGATTCTGAACGCCCCTGCGTCGAAATTTTTCGACAGTTTTTTTTAAATTAGCTGTTCCATACATTTTGACCTCGTAGGGCACTTTTCTACAAAACAGTATTTTTTTTTTGATAACCGACGTTATATATCTACACTACCTGATACCAACTGAAGGCCAATTCTCGTAATTTCAAACGTTCAAAATCTAGTCGCAGTCTCATCACGGCGACAAACAAATGTCAAAAACTTGTCAAAATGTATGGAAATTAGAGGTATCTTTGACAGATTAAGACAGAGATCAGACTGTGACCGTTCTTAAAATTAGGAGAATTGCCCCTCTGATACCTGTTGATGCCACCTGCATTTTACTTTAAAATTTGGGATTTGAGTTTCAGTTTGATACTGTATTTGTTTTTAATCATATGAACGGATGCTATAGCACGAACGCGCGACATAAACGTAACGTTAATTCGAGTTTTGGATTTCCTATTTATGTTTTTTTTTTTTTTTTAAAGAGAAGTACAATAATTATCAGCCATAGATATGATTAAAGTTATAAAACTAAATAAATATTATGTCCGAAACTAGAATTTTCAATTTTATTGTCGTTCGAATTTACTCCAAGCGCTTGTGTTATCCACCAACCCGCACTGGGCCCGCGTGGTGAATTATGGCCCACTCCCTTTCACAGAGCGGAGGCCTGTGTCCCAGCAGTGGGAAAGTTATAGGCTGATAATGCCTGTGTTAGGGCCCACAGAGGGATGTTGACGTAACATCTCGACTTTTTACCGTAAAATATCGAACAGGACACCGCCATGTAAACGGCTTCTTTCATTTATATTTAACTTACCCGTTGTCCTCAACGCCTGGTCGATCCTTTGATCCAGCGAGCTAATATGTATATCTTCTCCATTCTCCACGGCGGTGGCAGGTTCGATGTCCGTGTTGAAACAGTCGCCGTACTGCAGCCGATCTGACGCGCCGTACATGTCTTCGTACGCTTCATCGTAGCTTCTGTACATGGGAGGAGAATTTTGTGAGGTAACAATAGATTTCACAGGAAACATTGTAGACAAAAAACTACTGTAGCTTATTTCCATTATGAGAACATTTTACTAAAATCAAAACTGGTGGGGAACCGACATGTTCCTCACCGCTCAAACCAACAAGAGGCCTTTACTTTATAAGCGCTTTTATTAGCTTTTTTTAAAACTCCTGTTCATGGCAACACTTAACATTGGTACTATACGGCCTGATGTAATCTGATAATGAATTAAGTTCTATGAAGGAGTAACAGAGAAAAACAATACAGAGCATGGATTAATTTATTTGCAAATATGTATGGGTAAACAATATGCAGATGTTTTACATTCATCTTATAATTGTATATCACAGTCTTGGTATCACCATATTTTACTTTTCGTCATGCAAAATACATACAAATAAAACAAAAAAAAAACCGAGGAATAATATTGAATTTTCGACAGTTGTTCTATACAAAATATGTCAGACGTCAATTTTATTCCATGAATAAAAATTATCTGTCGATTGAAAAATTAGCCCTAAACAGAATAAAATTAAGAATCAGTTTAAAAATAAATCATATCGTTTATCCTTCAAATATTCAGATACACTGTAATAAGCTGTATATATAAAAAAAAAAAATTATACAAACTTATTTGTTTCGCCTAAGATAATGATAAAATAATAATAATAATAATAATAATAATATCCCTGGACATTTCACACAGCACCATTTGTCCCAAGCTAAGCAACCTAATGCTTGTGTTATGGTAACAAGATGGCTGATAAACTACTTATATAAAAAAAAAAAAAAAAAAAAATCAATGATGGTGAACATACCCTGAGCTGTTGTTCTCGCTTCTATTAGCGATGGTCTGTATCTTGTACACTGGCTCCTCACTACGAAGCGAGTAGTCGTCGCCTCCTGTCAGCACTATGTTCACTTCGCCTGGCTTTAGACCTGGAGACAAAACTGATAATATCAAGAAATAGTTAATTACATTTATGTACTCAATACTTTATTGCATTCCATATGTACTTACATAATATGTATTTATGTACTTTTTCAATACCCAGTAATATGCTTCCTACTAATACTTTGCACCTATTGTAGTATAGTAATATTATTTCTTGCTTAAGAATTCTTTTATTTTTCCATAAATCTTTTTATTCATATTTTTTAAATAAATTTACTTTTTAATCAAAGCAGTTAATATATTACAAACGATAATAAACTCTATGTTTGAGTGTTAAGGTTTATAATCAAGTTATATGCAATCGCGGCTACTTGAGCGATGTGATTTTGTTCCTAATGCTTAATTTAGTGTAATTATTGATCGAAGCCTTACCCCATCTAGAAGGTCGGTGGTTACTGCTTGGTACTGGTGTGGTGGGCTCATCCCCTGCTCGCCAGTCGCATTTGATCTCGCCTCTTGATCTCGTTCGTACTACGGTCTCTATTTTTTGGGAAACTTGAGACACGAAGAATGGGTCTGCGTCGGTGGATGGCGTGGGCAGGGAAGACTGGTAGAGAAAAATACAGGCTTGAAACGTTGTATCAATATAATAAACTACTTAGTTCTGAAACAAGACGCATTTTGGCTTTTTACTTCGAAAATAGACAAGCTGGATTTATCATATGAAAAATAATAACATTCACTGGCCAATGACTTGCTAACTTTGGTCTTTAATTTGTTGGTTGCTGCTTTTTGGTGTCTAAATCGTCTCGAAAATCAGCAATGAAAAAATAATAATCATGCCTTGCCTGACAAGTCCATTTTCTCTTTACAGGGAAAATAAAATTGGGTTCATAAAATGTCAAAACCTTCGAAAACCAAAATAACTAGGTCTATTAGTGCTCATACGAGCGGCACGACACGAAGAGAAGCAACTGCAGCCGTCGACACTCATCGACGGCAGCCGTAGACGCGTCGGCGGCTGCAGTTGCCTCAGTCGGCCACGCGTGCTGCTCGTGTGTGCACTATCATTACAATCACCCAAAAACCCATCAACAAATCCAAAAATCATAGACAAACCACCAACCTGTTTAGCCACATCACTCTGATACGCCATAGCCAACTGCTCATACATCTCATAGTTCCCCTGCTCATACTCCTGGAACTTATCCTCCTCATCTTTCTGGTAGTTGTGACTGGCGCTTATGACGTCATTGAAGCTGTAGTTGGAGTTCTGGGACGAAGGTCGAAGGTGGCTGTCGTCTTTCTCGTAAGGAATGTCTTTGCTGGTAGTAGACTCTTGGGATGAGCACTGGGATAGGTTGGATTCTTCGGGCAATGGGGTTAATTGTGGCGGTCGGTGTTCTTGAGGTTCCTGTAGATTTTATTTTTTGTTAGTTGGCGTTTGTTTTTTATACATAATGAAATTGAACAGGTGCGACAAATTAAAATATGTAATTCAGCGTGCTGTAAAGTCAATTTAGAACATGTTATTAAGGAAAGGGATGAACGACGTTTCCGTAGCCGAGTGATTTGGCAACGTCGCGCGCCCTTTTTTTCGTAGGACAGTCAAAGTTATGTAAATACCGCTAATTCAACGCGTTGCCAACTTGCTTCATGTTGTGAACTCTGCGGTGAATGGATTGCATATCGGGCGCGCGCTAAAATTGATACTTAGGCGCCTTCCTCACCGGATCAGCGCGTTTTCGTTTCGAAACAGATTCTGTACCGAGCGCATACACACGTCTCTTTACCGAGTACTACCGAACCATTCGACTGTATCTACAGATTCGGTACAGGTTCGGTTCATTTAGTTTTGATAAATTTGAAAAAAAAAAGAATAAGCACTGAAACGACGATTCGTGTCTACTTGAAAGCAATAACTCAGTTTGCACTATCTAAGGCGATAACTACGTGATTTTTTTCAAGAATTTAGATTTTGGAAATGAAAATTTATTATGATTAGATTTACTGCACCTCCTATTTCGATTTGTCGCAAGTTTTCAATTTCATCCTCTATTATGGTGCAAGCAGTTTGAATCCATGAACATTATTGAATCAGTTACGATTGTTTGCAACACAGTGTGACTGCGAAGCGTCAATGCTTGCTTAAAAAGAATATTGGCAATCAAAACGTGCATTATTGGAACGAAGTTCTTTCACGCGGCTAGCAGTAGAAGTAAACTGGTATAGTAACCGGCATGAGTCGTGAGCACAAACTGACACCTGCGCAGTAGTGCATTTTGCGGTCTCTTTGGCGGAATGAAGAAGGCGGGGAGCACCGAGGCTGCACGCGATTGGTTCGTCTGTCGATGCTCGTCGTCTATTGGACTCTCACATGTCATTCGGCTACTGTACACTTTCGTGCACTTTAATGACTTACGTTTTTAATTTTGAAATAGTTTATTTTTATTAATTCGTATTTGTTAAGTCAAAGTAACGGTTAAATTGGTTTCTTCACAATTTTAGCAGTTACTTGAATGAAGAAAACATTTGCTGTACTATCAGTAAAGGTCAAGTAAAAGTTAATACTTTGACTGATTGTGTTGATGAAGAAACTGGCCGTAAGTCACAAAGGCCTACAACATTACTGTATCAAAGTAAAATTTCAAGTACCACTAATATTTTAATTATATTGTATTGTAATTTGAGCAAAAGCGGTACTTACTAAATAAATTTGGCCGAAAGTGTACAATGCGCGAGCTTGCCCCCACTACTGCCCATCTGTGCTCACGACTCGTGCCGGTCATTATAGAAAGCTCCATGCGACTTTCTCTCTCAAAACAAATACATAACTCAAAAAACTAATATCTATCGAGAGATAGTTTTCATGGTTTTCGAGGGTGCTGAAGCCAATAGTTAGGTTATAATGAAAATCCAAAATGGCGCCTGCGAAAAATTTAGATTTTTTATCATGGGTCTCGTTTTTGTGTTATTCGAGGGTGCTGAAGTCAATAGCTGCGAGTACCGCGAAAGGAACTTCATTCCTGATGGGGGTCGTCCGACCGCATATGTTTTTTTATTACTAGTTCAGTATTCGTGTTAAAACATTCGTTTTGCCATTCTAAAATCGACCTTATCATCATGTCGTAATGAAATGAGAATAAGGTTGATTTCAGACGAGGTAGGTTCGCAAAAAGAGTTGTTTTGCCAACCTGAGATAACGCCTATTTGTTTAGTATTAATTTTCTATTTGTAGGCTACACATGCAGATTCATGCATTATAAGCCCAATGGCGAACAATTTAAATAAAACAGGTACGTACTTTGTCTAAAGGAGGTGATTCAGGTAGTGAAGATTCAGGTAGTGATGGTTCAGGTTTGTTTATGTCAACCTGCTTTGTGAGAGGGCTGGGTTCAGAAGTCGTCTGAGGAACCGGGATATATAATTTTTTTTTTATAATGTTTGTGAACAGTATTAGTAGAGCTGGATTCATATTTTTGATGCCGTGGCGTTATATACATATATTATATGAAAATTATAGTGAAGCTACTAATAGTAAATACGAAAGGAGATCATTCATTTTGGGCTAAATTATGAAACTGGCCGAAGAATTTAAAAGTGATATTTCGAAGTCATGTAACTTGACGGAGAATGCATAATCAGCCTATAATGTTCCTACTGCTGGGACACACGCATCCTCTCTGTGAGAGGGAGTGGGCTGTAATCCAGCACGCGCGCCCAGTGCGGGTTGGTATAGATATCACATGTTTTCGAATTTTTGGTTCTATGACTATGCCGGTTTCCTTACGATGTCGATGGAGAATGCATGGATGAGAAACCTTACAGGTTTGGTCTCATAGTTAAGAATGAACAGAAAAACGTATTCTTTTGGAATAAAACTTTTTCTTTTGTTTGGCACGTTCACATTCGGCCAATAAATGTACGCCCGTGAATGATGTCCCTCGATACGGATGAGATGACGCCGTAACGCATCAAGACACACAAAAAAAAATTGAATTCAGCTAAAATGTGACTTACACAAGTGAAAAGAAAAGTGTTATACAGATATTTCTGGTTATATTGATCTTTTAGTGAGGTTTTAATTGTAATACCCTAAATCATATTTAATCTAAGAATACAACAGTTATAAAAACGATAAAAAATGCTACTTTAAAAGAAGATATGAACCAAAAAATAACCCACCACCTGTGGCAACATGTCATGAATTTTTCACGAATATTTATTTATTGAAGTGAAAAATTCTTTAAGCACACTTTGCGCTCTTTCAGAACGGTCAACGAAACTGAACCGCGAGCGTGACTTGGTCGGTGACGCTGAATCGGGTATACTCGGCTCCAGTCGGTCGGTGACTTTAAATTAAGTATACTCGGCTCCAATCAGTCGGTGACGCTGAATCGGGTATACTCGGCTCCAGTCGGCCGGTGACGAAGAATCGGGTATACTCGGCTCCAGTCGGTCGGTGACTCTGGAGTCGAGTATACTCGCCTCCAGTCGGTCGGTGACTCTAAATCAAGTATACTCGGCTCGAATAAGTTCTATCGTGTGGATAAACTCTTTTTAATTTTTTGTTCTGTTTTTTTTTTTATATAAGAAACCCCATGCAGATTAAGTATAAATACGTACTTTATCTACTGCTGTAGAGAGTGTAATGTTGTCAGGTAGTTTTTGAGCTTCGATCTGTTCTGTATCTCTGTGTTGTTCTGTCTGTGCCATAACGGGTAGCGGGATCTCCTAATGAAGGATATATGTTTGTTAGGGCTGATTTTTCAATTATCTGATAACTTTATTCGAGGAATAATTTTGAAATTTTGACAGTTATTTCATATAAAAAAAACTGTCAAACGTCAATTTTATTCCTCGAAAAAAAGTTACCTGGCGATGGAAGAATCAGCCCTTATTGTTGTTTGTGATAGGTATAGTTATGGATATGTTTCTCAGAATCAACATTCACGTCACAACTTGCTATCACATCAAGGGTATAGGTACATATATATACAGGGTGGCAGAGACATCGACGCACAAACTGTAACTATGAATTCAGCACATGATTCTAGACCCCAAGCGTAAAAATTTTTCGATGGTTAAGTATAAAAAAATTAATGCTGTTTCATAGAAAAATGCACCTACTGTACGTACGCGGTTAAAATGTACGGAATTGTTTTTTTTTTAAGAAAAAAAAAATTTCAACGCAGATGGTTTCAAAATCAAGTACTGAATCCATGGTAACAAGGTGCGCGTCGATTACAATGTGGAGACGACATCACGACAATAAATGAAAACACTTATGCATAACAAGAGTATATTGGAACTATTAAATAAATCCTAATACTTATTGAATTTAAAAAAGTGATATTTCCAAACAAACTAAATACTAGGCCGAATAAGTATCTGTTTCATTACAAAACGGGTTCTAATTTTAGTACAAACCTAAACCTTCGAGTCAGTTATTGTATTTTGAACTTTATTCCGACAACAGTAAAGTTCTTAATACAAAATTGCCAACTTACCAAAACATTGCCGGTTATCATGTGAAACTTTTGACGTTTTCATTTAAAATGTCTAATTATATCATAAAACAACTTCATTAAAAGTGCGTGTGAATAGGCATGACTCGAGTTTAACATCAGCTTTTGTAATTAGAACTATAATTTTGTCAGAATAAAGTTTAAAATACCAACTGGCTCGAAGGTATAAACCTGGGTGTAAAAGTAATGCTTGTTTTGTAATAAAGCCTTATGGGTTTTGCCAATCTTTGACTAGCTCAGTTACTAAACTATTGGATATATTTGGTTGATTTTTTGTATGCAGACTGAGAACGTCATTAGATACACGAAGTTTAATTTGTTGTCGTATTGTAGTCTCCACCTTGTACACAAACACAGTTATGGCGCTATCTATGAGTAACAGACATAGCACAAAATTCGATAGGAGATTTACAGCTGTCAAATTAGGTGGCAAAGGAGTTCATTCAAGTGTAGAACATTTTATACCCAAAAATTAAAGTACGGCCAGAAATAAAAGTACTAATTTCTTATGGGAAATAACATCTTGAGCATTTTTTACTATTACAAAGAAAGCCTCAAATTAACCCCCCGGCTGCTATTTGAGATTGAAAATGCCAAAAATCGTATTTTAATAACAAGTTTATAGTTAAAAAAACATGTTCAGAATGTTAAATTCAATTAAAAGTCGGTATTTTTTAATGTTATGCTTAAAACACTTGTTATAAAAATAATATTTTTGGCAGTTTCAATCTCAAATAGCAGCAATGGTACTTTTGTTGTAATAGTAAAAAATGCTCAAGAGGTCATTTGCCCACAAGACAGCAGTACTTTTTTTTCTGGCCGGTACTTTAATTTTTGGTAACGAAATGAACGATGTCCTTTAATTTGAGTCTGAGACCTTAGTGATAATTTTTGTTTCACCTAATTTGACATCTCTAATCTCCACGTTTCACATTTTAGTTTTATCTACAACAACAAAACAACCAACAACTATCAACTCAAATCTAACTAACCTTAAACGAGACCTCTTGCTTAATCTCCTGTACTTCCTGTACCTGTTCCTCCGTTACATCCGGTACTTCCGGTTCATCAAACTCATCCGGCACTTCCGGCGCTTTCTCCGTAGCGAACTCTCTCTCTTCAAGCTCAAAATCCGCCATTTTGACAACCTCATCTCTATGCACTATCTCTTCTATTTCCTGTTTTATATGAATATTATTATTACCAACAAAATCATTTTGTAATTCTTTCACATTTATAATCTCTCTAGGTTTTTGTCTCCTGGGCGAAAAGTCTACAAGACTTTGATTTTTTTCATCGTCAGTTAATCTTTCGGTTTTTATATTATTTAGTATGTTAACATCGAATAATTCTTCACTTTGTGCGGAATCAGAAGAAGACTTCTTCCGTTTTTTCTTCTTAACTTCTGTACTCTTCTTTTTCTTCTTTCTCTTCTCTGCTTCTGAGTCTGTTTCAGAAGAGCTACTGGATGTTGAAGATGATGATGAGCTGCTTGAGGATTTCGCTTTGGCTTTCTTTTTCTTTTGAGCCTTCTTCTTCTTTTGTAATTTCTTTTTGCGTAGCTTCTTTTCTTTCCTTCTGTTTTCTGTGGAAGGTGGTGATTTAATAAGACGGTCCATGCATAAAGAACAAAATTAACTTGGTACGAGTCAAATATTTTTTTTAAATATTAAAGCCTTGGTTTTCACCATTATCTCAACAGACGGTAGAATTATGCTGTCGACGAAACTACACGCTTCCCAAGAAGAACCTGCTCAAAAAGTGGTCGGTCTATTCTGGAAAAATATCACCCTCAAGACTTAGATGAATTGAGCAGTCAATAGTGTCAATCCCTAGCATCAGGTGGAATGTCAGCTCACTTCACCCAAGTTTTCAAGGCGAAATTTTTACAGAATAGACCAGCTGTTCTCTCGAAACTTGCAAACTCCAAAGTTATAGCCTTCTGGAAACAGACTCCAGTAGACTTGCACTACCTAGCTGTTTGCACAATGAACGTATTCTAACTTACCTGCCCTCTGTGTCCCAACATATGCAGTCAAAGTGACCTCTGCGTTGCCACCGACGAGGCCGTGGAAGTAGTTTTAGGCCAATAAGACATGAAATTCAGTCGTGCCAGCGTCACGAAGAACAGAAGAACTTACCCTTTTCAAGATCCTCATCTTCTGATACCTTTTTCTCCTTCTTCTTTTTCCTTTGTTTTTCTTTTAGCTTCTTCAAATACTTTTTGTTTAACCGACGACGCTTGGCCAACTTTGCTTTCGTCTTTTTGTTTTCCTGTAAAAAATCAATATTTGTTTCAAACTACAACATACTTGAGCGATTTAGGGCTGATTTTTCCATCGCTTGATAACTTTTATTCGAGGAATAAAATTGATGTTTGACAGTTTTTGTATGAAGTAACTGTCAAAATTATTCCTCGAATAAAGTTAACAGATGTTTGAAAAATTAGCTCTCAGTGAAGATTATTACTGACTGATTTAATAAACACTGACTAACCTGTCGAAAACTTAAATTATAGCGTATTCCAGTGTATACATATTATAATTGAATTAATTAATGTCTATAATTATTCATGTCCAAAATTGTTAATTGTTTCTTCATTTTATTCTTATTTTAGAATATTATTTTTTATTGTTTGCTGTACTCTGGAGTCCGTAATTTTACCTCAGCTTTACGCCAATGTAACCACTTACTAACATTATGAAACGCAAATAAAGATATGCTTATGAGAGTTTGAAAGGAAATTACTGCTGAAGTCTATTCAAACTTATGTTTCAAATTGATGTTATTTCAAGTTAAACCAATATCAACTTTATTATAATTGTAATTAAGTTGATTTCAGAGTGACTAGCACTATTGAAAAAGTTATAAAAATGTTTGAAGTTGTAGCGTAAACTTAACTTTATTGTGTAGTAATTAAAGTTATTTTTCCTTAAGCTCATATTTGTATACAATTTTGGCAAATAAATCGCGAATGCAGATTAGATTATCGGAGACACGAGAATGCTAGTTTTAACTAATACTAGCCCGTAAGAGAACAGTATCAGGATTAAGAAGATAACGCCCATACCTTAGCTTTTTTCATAGCCTTTTTTCTCTTCTTGGCGGCGTCATCACTATCAGAAACAGAAGGCGAGTGCTTCCTCTTGCGAATCTTCACCTTTTCGACTTTAACCTTTTTACTGGAATAGGAGGATCTTTTTATAATACATCTGTGGCGGCATCTACATCGCCACATGCGAACTACGTATCACACTGACGTCATGCAAAATCCTGCATCGCGCAAGCAGAGTTTGCCGCGCAACTAGCATATACAGGACAATTTTTAAACCAGTGCGTAAACTGTAACCATGATTTCAGTAGGTACATGATTCTAGACCCCCCTAGAGTAAAAACATCCAACGCAAGGGGCGTTGGAAATTTGTTGACGGTCATTTAAAAGAAAATTAATCTGTCATACATTTTGACCGCGTAGGTATTGAACTTTTCTAAAGAAAGAGCTGTTTTTTTTTTTTGAAAACCGACGATTAATTTCTACGTACGCGTTGAAGTCATGGTTACAGCTTGTGCACTGGTTAAAAATGTATCCTGTATAAAACAAACCGACATTAATCACCTTGCCCTTCTGGTCGGAGGACGTGTGAACTTCACACCCTGTTTCTCATGCCTCTATACATTTAAAGCCGCAGTTTTTGCAGCTTCACAAGATTTCGATTCCTAAGTCCTAAGTCGGGTCAAGTACCTAATATTGATGGTTTCTATTAGAAACTTTGCAGATTAGGCAAGTAGACGACAATGTGAAAACACGCTCACGTGAATAAATTTTTTTTTTCATCCCTCTGTTACGTGTATGGGGAGTCCCCAACTCTAATTATTTTTTACGCATTTTCACTACACCATTGTTTAAGTGTGTAAAGAAGGTGTATTGTGTGCACCGCTAGTGCAACACAATACACCTTCTTTCCAATTTTCATTTTTATAGTGTTTAATAGTCTTTCAGTTTAATAGTCTCCGAGTAGGGACGGACATGACGAGATTATAAGGGTTCCGTTTTTGCCATTTAGCTACGGAACCCCTAAAAGGTGATGCCCTTTCATTTCTTTTGAATTTAAATGACAAGAGTAGATTTTACAAAGGGTACTTCAAGTTTTCAGAAGTTATTTTTCAACATACCTCTTCTCAACTTCCTCCTCAATATCCGACTCCTGACTCCACCCTTCACTACTCAACTTCATCTTCTTGACTTTCTTCTTCTCTTCTGAATCCTTATCCTCTGCCTTCTTCTTACGAGTCTCCTGTCTGACTGGTGTGGTGCTGCGAGGTGTACCAGCTTTAGATTCGGTGGCCTCTGGCCATACTGCTTGCATGAACCTGAAGGAAGAATTTCTGAAATTGAATTTAAAAATCATGGAAAACCGGGAATTTTCTGGGAAAATTAAGTAATTTGTTTCTACTTTATTTATTTATATTATATACTTTATTGTATACCAGAAAATACATTAAAAAAACTACACTACTACCTAATACCACCATTGCGTACCACCATTATGTACCATCATGACATGTACCCATATTTGCAAAATAAAATATCTCTATCTATCTCTATCTCTATTGCTAAAAAGCTTTTGGGATTTGGTTCGAGTCTATCAAAGCTTAAAATAAAAGCCTTAAAGTTTTGCAAGATTTTTTGTACACACTGCGATTTTTTTCAGCGAAGCAAATTACTTCGCTACTTTAGCGGTAAAGCAAGTTAAAAGTAAACGTAAGCTACTGAATCGCTATTATCGCTACTGCATCGTAAATGAATCGCTGCAGAAGTGCTGCACATACTTTCCGTGTTTTACTGCCCTTATGCACAACCACACAGATCCGGGAGAATATGTTATAGATTTTTGTTTAAAAAAAAAGAGTTAAATGACTAGTAAGTCAGGCGGGTAAAGTGCGTCGATGGTTTAGTGCGTCGTTACAGCCATGTTTTTTGTGTAATTGAGAAAACCGCCATCTTTTAAAGTTATACCGCAAACTGAACTTTATGTGTGGGTATTAAAGTTGTATTTCCAAAAACACATATGTTAACATGTTTGTCGATTCCGTAGCCATACCGCCATCGCTTGGTGCACAACTCTGCATCTCCAAAGCAAACAAGACTAAGGCCCTTTGTACACGACACGGTTTCTTTACGGTACGGCGTATAAACCGCGTCGTAGAAAAAACGTGTGTGTAAGCTTCCATAGTGATCCATACAAGGGATACATTTAGGGATAAAGTTAAAAATCTATTAAACAAATTTGACAAAGTGTAGTAGCTTGATGCGCTGGCGTCTGTACACAGGGCCTTACAGCAACTATTCTAAAAAACAACAGCAACTATTCTAAAAAACAACAGCAACTATCTACAAGTCTCTTACCTACGTCCCACATACCTCTGATACTCCCTATCCAGGTATATTTCTTCACTACGCACTGGCGTGGTAGACCTCCTCTTATCCTTAAGATGAGGGGTTTCCGTCTGACTGTCATCAGCCTCCCATTCTGAGGCTGGCACCAGGGGTGGAACGGAACTGTTCTCCGTCAAGCAATTGGCGAAACGAGGGTACCAGGTGCGGGCTTTGGGTAGTTCTACCTCTGGGATCCTGTGAAGATGTTTTACACTGAAGTACGCTGTCTTATTTGTTAGTTTGGAAATTAGTGTCTGGTGAAATTAAAGCTGTTAGTTTGTTTTTACTTATGTAGCCATGAAGATGTCAATTTAATTAGGTAAGAAACTATAGTTAAATTATTGGTTTAGTTAACTAAATAATTGTACAGGAAGACCGGTCGGCTCAACTCCTAGAGTTAGAAATCCAGCGCGCGACAAAAAAACGCAGCGTTTTAAAACCGCCCGTGCTAATGTGTGCTAAATGAAATCACGCAAATATCGGCGCAGGCTAAAGTCCGGGTACCAATTAATTTGTTGAGGAGTTTGAATCAAATCAAATGAAGTAGTACTTAATTGGTTTTTGCTAGTGTCCGACCGAAAGTTCGGTTTCGGTTTCGGTTTCGGCCGAGTTTCGGCCAAAAATCAAGTTTCGGTGGGAGTTTCGGTTTCGGCCATAATTGGCCGAAACTTTTGCCGAAACCGAAACAGTAACAATTAGTGATTTGATTTATTGATAACTGATAAACATTTTGCTATGAGAACTTAATTTGAAAAAATATTATTAATATTTTCGAGAGACATGAAAATTGGAGGGTGTATTCTTCGTGAAGAGTAGGTATCCACTAAGAAAGGGTTTTTCGAAATTCCACCCCTAAGAGGGTGAAATGGGGGGATTTTGTTATGAAAAATCTTATTCCTTGAGTTAATAAACTTGAAACTTGGCACGAATACTTATCTAAGTAAATTATGAAGTTGGGCATATTTTGTTTTTCTAAACTATCCCCTAAAAGGGGATTGGGGGGTTTCAAAGTTTGTATGGAAGAATTTTAGCGCGCGGTCCGTTTTAATCGAAACTCAGTTTTTATACCTAAAATTTAAATGAAAGAATAATGATTATCAGGATTTTTCGAAAATCTACCCCTAACGGCCTGAAAAGGGGTAGTCAATTTTACAGGGGAGGATTTTACAGCGTGGCTTGATTAACTCGAAAATTGGTATAAATAATCTTTGAATCAAGTTATGAACACATCCCAAATGATTTTTCAAAATTCCACCCCTGAGGGGGTGAAAAGCAAAAAATAATCTTGAAAATTGGCATGAATACTCGCCTAAGTAAGCAATAAAGTTTATCATTATTAGTTTTTCAAAACTACCCCTCAAAGGGGGATATAGGGGTGTTGAAGTTTGTGTGGAAGAAATTGAATGCGCGGTCCGATTAACTCGAAACTCAGTATTGATACTTTCGACAGAAAATAATTGATAATATATAGTATAGTATGTAAAGTTGTCGAAAATTGACCCCTGACGGGGCAAAAAGGGGTAATTCGGTTTTTAGGGGAGGATTTGAACTTGAAACTGTATGTTACATTTTCACGCCTAAGCCACTGAACTTCTGATTTGGCAAAGCGATAGATGGCATCCTGGGGAAGCACATACTTTTTATCCTGGTAGCACGTTCCCGTGGGATTCCGACATTCACGCGGGCGAAGCCGCGGGCAGAAGCTAGTATTAAATAAATGATTACAACAAAATTAATATACCTACTGTGTTTCCATTTCATGTCTTAATTAATGCAGAATAATGGGTAAAATGCACCAAATTTCAGTATTTTAAGGAATTTAATACTTAACCACGTGAGTTTCGGTTTCGGTTTCGGTTTCGGCCGAAACTGAAGCCACGGCCGAATATTCGGTTTCGGTTTCGGTTTCGGCCGGAAAACCAGTTTCGGTCGGACTCTAGTTTTTGCTTACAAGAAAGGTAATTTAGCATTTATAATATTAGTATATGGATTTATTATCTACTAGCACACCCCATGGTTTCACCCGCAGAAGTTTCGATCCCGTGGGAATATCGGGATAAAAAGTATCCTATAGGTTACTCGTGATTATAAACCCTATGTGTGCCAAATTTCATCCTAATCCGTTAAGCAGTTTTTGCGTGAAAGAGTAAGAAACATCCATCCATCCAACAAACTTTCACGTTTATAATATTAGTAGGATTGGAAAGTAGGATATACTAATATTATAAATGTCAAAGTAACCCTGTCTATCAATTACCTTTTTACGACTTAACGACTGAACGGATTTTAATGAAATTTTGCAAACAGGTATGACCTGAGTTGAGATATACAATGATACTTTTTATCCCGGTGGTACGTTCATGTGGGATAATTTCCAACCTCCACACGGGCGAAGCCGCGGGAAAAAGTTACTAATATTTATAAACGTGATCAACTCACTGGTCGCATCCATACACGCGGTCGACGAGGTTCATCTTGCACGTCTCCAGCTCCTCATAAACAATAGCTCGATCCTTCACGCATGAGCACAGCTTGGGGTTCTCTGTGAACCAGATCTTAGGAGCTGATCGCGTCTCCCTGGAATGAAACAGTAGATTAAATAAAAATAACGGGCCAAGTGCGTGTCGGACAACGCACAGTGAAAGTTGCCGTAGTTATGATGCATATTTAAAAATGCATGAACTGTATTGATTGAAGCAAGTTTGTATTTCATAGTATTTTCGAAAAATCTATGAAAAACAAATTTATTTCTGCCGTTGTAACCGAAAATATGTAATAACTATTGACCTTAAAGCTTAAAGTTACAGTAGTAGTACATACTAATATGTAATTTCATCATTAAATGTTTATTTTTTACATTTAGTTAGAACAACATTATAAAGGATGATGGGCGCTTTGGGTACACTCAAAACAGCAATTATTGTAGTGTCATGTCGTTGAAAAGGTCTTTCCAGTAGGAACAATATTTACTATGACGACTTTTCCCAATTCACTGTCCGTTCGAAGTTATCCCGGTGGAACAATATGAACATGACATATGGAATCAAAATCACTTCCCACTTTTAAAAGGCTAAAGCACCATATTCAGAATAATGTTTGAATTGTAAGTCTCTTCTTTATTTTTATACTAGCTGACCCGGCAAACGTTGTTTTGCCATATAAATTATTTCTAGCTGCCCGGCGCTACTTCGTTCGCGTGGTGTCCTACCCCCTACCCTATCCTACCCTACTCCTACACTACTCCTACCGTAGGGTAGGAGTAGTGTAGGAGTAGGGTAGGGCTAGGGTAGGAGTAGTCCTACCCTAGCCCTACCCTACTCCTACATTACTCCTACCCTACTCCTACTATCCCCTACCCTACTCCTACACTACTCCTACCCTACTCCTACACTACTCCTACCCTACACCTGCCCTACCCCCTACCCTACTACTACCCTACTCCTACCCTACTCCTACACTACTCCTACCCTACCCCCTACCCAACTCCTATACCCTACTCCTACCATACTCCTACACTACTCCTACCCTACTCCTACTCTACTCCTACCCTACTCCTACACTACTCCTACCCTATTCCTACCCTACCCCCTACCCTACTCCCTACCCTACTCCTACACTACTCCTACACTACTCCTACACTACTCCTACCCTACTCCTACTCTACCCTACTCCTACACTACTCCTACCCTACTCCTACCCAACTCCTACCCTACCCCTACCCTACTCCTACCCTACTTCTACCCTACTCCCAACCTACTCCTACCCTATTTTTTAAATTTTTCTCTGCGTAAGAACCATCCTCGTACTTCAAGGAATATTCTAAAAAAAGAATCAGCCAAATCGGTCAAGCCATTTTCATGTTATGTCGTGACAACGGAAAACGGGTTTCATTTTTATATATAATATATAGATTACTTAATTTTAGTTCATAACCCAGCAAAACCGTCACCTATCTTAATTTTTATGTTTTTCTTATTAGGAGTGAGTAATTGATTTTTGAGTGAAATAAATTATCTTAAACTGTAAACTTATTTTGCATTTTTTTTTTCTTTTAGCGATTTCCCATCCACTATTTTCGCAGCGGAGATGTGATACCCCCCTTAACAATCGACTATCAAAAATTAAAGTTGTTTTTGACACTTACCTATAACACTTATTCCTGTCATGTCTAAACAGCAACGGCTGACAAATCTTCAGCACAAAACTCCAAGTCTCAAGCGAATCCACCGTTGACTTGTTCATCTGCTCAACCTCTTTCTCCATAGACAGCCTATAATTATCCCCTTTACTGTCCCCCGATTTGTAACTAACACTGGACTTGTAACCACTTTCCGTAGATTTGTACCCACTTTCCATGGACCTGTACCCGTCTGAGTAATCACTGCGGGATGACTGCAGGTTCATAAACATTCGGTCATCTAATTCTGGGGTTATTGATAACCGGGAATCTACGGGAGGACTTGAACTTTCCTTTGAAGGTGAGTCATATTCTACCAGCCCTTTGTCCTGACTCCCCTCATCACTCATATCTTCCTGCTTTATCTCATTAATCACCGATTCTAAAAATGTATCGTCAGTCAATGCATCGGCTGATTCTTTAGTATTCTGATCGAAATCGAATATTTTCATATCTATAGGAGAGTCGAATATGTCATCCTTTTTGCGTGTTTTCGTCGCGAATTTTTCTAATTCGGAGTTTTCATCGAACATGTCCAGTAATTCGTCATCGATTTCAAATTTGAATGAATCTATGACGGGTTTTAGTTTTTCTATCTTTCTGATAGGTGTGGTTTGTGGACTGTCGGTTATCTCTTTCTTAATTTCTATCGTTGTCTCTTTCGGTTTACTTTCTTTAGGAATTGGTATATTTTTTATCTTGTCATCAACTTTAGGACTCATGTTAGATTTGTCGTCATTGTCTAAGGACCAACTGTCGCATACTAAGTAATCACTTAAGTTCACGTCGGTTTCTTTCGTCGGGCCCTTATCGCCAACTTTTTCTACTTTCTTTTTAGCTACTGGTGTCATCTCTTTTTCTTTTCTCGCATCTTTCTTTTCCTCTATCTTTTCTTTCGGCTTCTCCCTGTATTTGTCTCTGTCATCTTTCCGTTTATCTTTATCATCTTTCCTGTGGCTTGAATATCTTCTTGATTCCTTTTCATATTTATCACCCTTCCTTCTTTCTTTTCCTTGATCTCTGTCCTTCACAAGCTTTCTGCGAACTTCTCTCTCTCTTTCTTCTGAAGACATCTTTCTCACTCTTTCCAGTTCCTCTTTCTTGCGTTGGAAAGGGTTATCATAATCAGGTAATATCTTTTGGTAGTCGAATTTGAATTCCCTACCTTCTGCTTTAGCTTTTTTAGCTTCTCTTATTATTTCATCTAGTTTGGCTGGGTCTGTAAAGTTATGTTATAACAATATTACTATTAAATAATAGATCAAATGACTTCTATATCGTAAGGATCATTATGACAAAGCTAGCAAGCAGCAAGAAAAGAAATGTGAAGAAGCAAGCATTATAAAAGATCCCGAATGTTTCTACGAGTATAACACGGTCCCAAGTATTGAATCAAATTATTTGTCATACAATTCAAGCATTTTACGTTATTTCATTAATAATATTGTCTTTATTTTCGTGATAATTTGACCCAACACTTGAAACCTATGGAACGAAACCAGGGTTTATTCCGACAAAGACCAACTCATAGCTTTTTGGTCTTTGTCCCCCAAGCTTGACCCCCGAATTAGAAAACCTTATTACCTTGTCGTTAAGCCCTATATTAATCAAGCATTTTTAGTCAGACCCTGGCCTCGTTCAAATATAAAAACAAAACAGATATACAAACTGTCTTTCAAGCAGGGGTCACTATCGTGGACAATGAGGTCACTTTGGCGGATAAAGTTGTCTCTAATGTGGTCACTTTTCAACTGGTGGATCGGCAGGGGCTTCCCATTAGCACGTGCACGCGTTTTGCGCGCTACATGCACATGCAGACACAAGCGAGAAAAGCACAATGAAGTGCGTTAAGGCGAGCGCACACATATGGTCTGTTCCAAAAGTATTTGATGAAAATGTAAACAAATGGATCAGAAAACGTACTATCGCCAAAACCTATATCTGACCATTTTGAAAATAAAATCCCGTGCACATGATGACCACAGCTTCGTCCGTAAGTAAAACAATAGAGGATCCTTTTTAGGTTGACTAATAATATGCGCTGGAAGCAGGAATAGTCCTTACGGTGGTCAGGTATAGATTTGCCGAAAGTAGGTACCTGTGGGTGCCATTTTTAGTGCCACATACAAATAGAGTGCTTTGATTTAATTAAACATGAAATTACATTTGATTACTTGAATACTTAAACCAGATTTTATTTTTATTTTATAACCTCAATTGTGTCAATGATTTTATAATAAGCATCATTGATGACTGTGTTACAAATTCTATTTAGTGAGTGATTGCGTCAGGATTTAACATAAAATAGGTTTGTTCACATTTCTATCAGATACTTTTAAGACAGACAGTATAGCCTCGACGGGCCGTCACCCATCGCATTACAACACCAAAAAGCGCAGGTAATTGCGTAACAAACGATCAGTAGAAATGGATTTTATTTTGACAGTTCAACAACATTAATTGCGTTAATGCCGTTGTTGAGCAGACACATTTTTCGAACATATGAAGCAATGGATTAGCAATGTCCGTCAAAATGATTCAGATTGTGATTGAAAGTGTATTACGCAATTAGGATGTTGTAGTGTGCAATGGTTATACAAAATGTACGAAAGTGATGTAAGTATGAGGATTCGTTGCAGTGCGGCCTAATGTGCGTCAGCCTTTGGTGCGAACTAATAAAACTGATAACAATAAAAATTACTATTTGTCATAATAATTATGTCAACGGGTAACAATTTCTTTTTTAAATAAAGTAAATAACTGTTTCCTCATCTATTTTGGGTACTACTACTATGCATGTGCACAACTGCACAACATGTGAGCCGGCTGTTCTATAAATTACATTCAGACCAGACAAACAGAATTGGACTTTACATGCTTACCCTTAAGACTCTGAATCAGCGTTTCTGAATTCTGAAGATTCGATTGCAAGATTTAAAAGACATGCATTTATCAAACAAAACATCAATTCAATACTAACTTTGTACTAAGGTTTGATGTGAAACAGCCGATCGATTCTGTAAAAATCTCACCGTGAAAAGTTAGGTGAAGTGAGCTTAGAGTGAGCTGTCAATATAGTGTCAATTCAGCTAATGCAAGGTGCATTAGTTGGAATGACAGCTCACTCCATGCTCACTTCACCTAAGTTTTCACGGTGAGATGGTTACAGAATCGCACTGCTGTACCCTTAAAAGTTAACAAGCTAAAGTGCAGTGTATTCTTTATTATTAGTTGTCAGGCAGATGCAGTGGTGTTATTTGAATCCCTTATTTTACCAAATTTGATTAATTTCATCAGTTTACCATAATGTCATTATGGAAAGATTTTCTACAATTGGGAAACGGAAATGGGTAAACAACGATTTTGTATGAAATGCGTACGCACTCCATACAAAATCGTTGTTTTCTATGGATAAAAGCTGAACAGAGCTGAATGAGTATGGTTAGTCCCTTACCTTGTACTGTTGATAAGGGACTAAACACACTCATTCAGCTCTGTTCAGCTTTTGCTCATTCAGCCAAATCGTTAGATGGCACAACTCGATACAAACTTTATGGCGGCTCGGAACATGAGGCGAGTCGTTGCGCAGTAACAAATTCACGTGTCAGCGGGGGTGAGGGGTGCGGTACTGCGCAGCGAGTAGCGCACTTCAGAGCCGCCATAAAGTTTCACGCGAACTACACGACCATTTGACCAAGGCTTACCACAGTAGTTTCTTAGGCACCTGTACTACCGCCGGTGATTAACGAGATGCGAGTAGAACTAAGGTCTATTCAAATTTATGTTTCCTATCGGTGTTATTTCAAGTTAAACAAATATCAACTTTATTTTAATGGTAATTAAGTTGATTTCAGAGTGACTAGCACTATTGAAAAAGTTATAAACATGTTTGAAGTTGTAGCGTAAACTGAAGTTTATTGTGTAGGAATTAAAGTTATTTTTTCATAAATTCATATTTGTTTACATTTTTGACAACTAAAACGCGAACGTAGATTAGCAATTAAAAACGACCAGCGAGTGCGCGACGGCGACGAGCCGATTACTCGTATGCGTATGTACTAAGCACGAGTCTCTCAGTGAGTGTTCTGCCCGCGAAACGGGCGTCGCTGAGCGAGTACTCTCTTTGATAGCTCTTTTCGCGGCGACAAAACGTGTAGGTACTCGCTACGGCGGCGCACTGTGTTGCCGAGGGCGGACAAAACCCAAATTTTAAAGTTGAAGGTAGATGAAAAACCATTACCGGACTTCCAAATAGAATATGTATGTTACAGGAATCCAATGGAGGGTAGTTTTCTAATAAAAATGACAAGATATCACTTGTCAAAGTACGCTGGCGACAACTACGGTTTCAAGAAGCAGTTTGATATTTATTGTTATTAGCATAATCAACAACATGGATTCTGAAGTTCAAGGTATTGTCTTTTAGATATGATAATAATGTTCTTGAAATATAAACATAATGTATGTATATACTCGTAGACAGTTCCAATTAACGGCCAAAAATACAACTAAAATAAAAATTCACAATGCTATTAATAAGTGTTTATAGAAAGTTACGGAACTTTCTATAAACGACGCCGGGTCCGCTAGTTAACAATAAATGTATTCTTATCAATACGTAAAAAAATAGGCAACCCAATGCTCCCAAACGTGCAGGACAATGATCTTGGATGCACAAGCAACTTAAATATAAAAGCGTAACATTCTTTTTTTGGGCGAACGTGTTAAAAACAGATAAAGCTGTAAGTGACAAGATGATTGGGACTTAGTCCAAGTTCGCTCGGGTGCGTGTTTCCAGCGGCGATATTTTTCGCGTACTTCATTTTCAACGCATTGCTTAGCGCCGAGAGAACAAAATCCAACAGTATGTTTTTTTTGACGCGCAGGGATGCGTTCTGTTGGATTCTCAACGTTCGGCTCAACACCGAGAGTTGAAAATCCAGTGCGCGATTAAATCCCGCCGCGATATTATCGCGTCCATGCGAACGTGGGCTTATAATTTTTGATATTCATGGACCATTGTGAAGAGCCCAGCTCAAGCATGATACTTAGCTTAGTGGAAAAAGTTAACACAAACATTTTATAGCTATAAATATCTGCCCAGTCTTTTCCCAAATTTGTTGGGGTCGGCTGCCAGTCTAACGGGATGCAGCTGTATAATAATTTCATTTCAATGCAAGAGGATTGGGTTATTGTTTCCTGAATCGTAAATAGTTAAAATCTTATTAAAACTTACCCAAAAACGTCTTAATAGGAGGCATAGCCTTCGTGGGCATAGCCTTATCGTTAGCCGAGCTCGGACATATTAGACCCAGCGGTATACCTAACTCAACGAGCTCCATCTTACGCTTCATGTCCTCAATCTCCGTGAGGGTACGCTTTTGGAGCTCTGTGTATGAGTCTGTGGAAAAAAATTAAGGGTTTAGAACAAAAGCAAAAGGATATCAGCACCTTAATTGCGTAACACTCTATCAATCACAATCTGAAACATTTTGAAGGATATTACTAATCTATTGCTTCATATGTTCGAAAAATTTGTCTACTCAATAACGTAAATAACGCAATGAATCAACAACTGTCAAAATAAAAGCTGAAGAAATACTGATAGTGTGTTACGCAAATACCCCGCAGGGTACCTAGTCCTCAAGGAAGGGAGCTATGCTCGCAGGCCATTGCAGTACCAATTCTTGGGTAGGATAGGAATATAATCAAGATCCGAAACTTCCAGTTTTAAGCACCATCATTTTTTTTTTTCTGAGCACCTGTTATACTTGGCCCATTGAGTGTAAAAAGATCTTAGAAACTGCAATCACCAAAAAAAACAGTGATGTGTTGCCAACTTCTGTGTAAGTCTTGATTTTTTTGTCCACCTGTCTCCTTTAAAGGGTTGATCACCTCTTTTGACTTTTGATAGTTGTAGTTCAAAACATGTCCAATATCAGTTCTGAGTCTCTGTGTGCCCTTTAGCAAAGGCATCCCCCAACCCCGTCCAATTCTCCCTGTTCCTTAGCTAATCACGCATTATTACTTTTTCTTGCAGGGAAAGGCCACATTAATGTTATCAAATCAAATCAAATCAAATCGTTTATTGCAACCCATAATGTACAGACGCCAGCAGGTCAAGCTACCCGAAACTGTCAAATTTTCCCAATCAACTTTGAACCTTAATGCTTTAGCTATAAAGTTGAAAATCTAATAAAGAAATTTGACAGATAGTAGTAGCTTGATGTGCTGGCGTCTGTACAATGCAATTATCATTATACATACCTTGTAAAATCTTTCTGGCCTGACCAGGCTTAGGGGGTTTCGGCGGCTTCTTCTGCTCGACATCTTCCGGTTTTGGAGTTACCTTCACATTGCTGAGCTTGCCGATGAATACTGTGGCGCCTGAAGCAATCATATTATGAAAATTAGACATCTTACAACCAATGATCCTTCAATATATATGCATGCCTTCGCATTTTATTGTTTTCCCAAATCATGCTAAGCAGTTTAGTATGGATAAATAAAATAGCAGAAAAAAAAAAAAAATATGGCAATTATATTTAGTAAACTCCAGAAATTATATTCTTATGAAAATGTAGTTATACTAATTATTTATATTTCCATACAGCAAATAACACTTGCAAAAGGCAGTCTGTAATATTGTTTTGTTTTAATATTTCAAGTTATTTTAAAAGGCATTCTAGATGAGCACTATTTTGGTTACAGGTTGAGAGAATGCATTCCTGACCGCTGTAAATGCGACAATTTTAGTAGCTAATAAAGATCAAATTCGCCAAAGACGTATTCGTTTGTATGTAACTGACATGTCTCAAAAACGCATTATCTCGTCCGCCGCACTGTAGTAGCACACACAGTTATTAAAATTTGATAACTCATTCAGACTGTACTATTTCATATTTTAGTAAAACTGTATCCTAGAGTAGCGTATACTTAAACAAGTATGGTTATAAGTAAAGGTACAACACAAGCACAGCTAATTAAATTCTATATCAGTTAGAATGATACTAATAAAATTATTATGAATGCCCCTATGAAAGCATCGCTCAGCATAATTCCGCACTCTAATTTTTTCCCTCCATTTCAATCATTTTGAAGAATATTGTTAATCCATTGCTTCATATGTTCGAAACATTTGTCTGCTCAACAACATAAATAACACAATGAATGTTGTTGAACTGTCAAAATGGAAGCCATTGCTACTTTGAGTGTGTTAAGCAGTAACTCTGCAGGACACTTATTTGCATTTATATCATATAAAAATATAGAATAAACAAAGAAATATGTACTCACTTCCTCCGCTAGGTCCTTTAGTTACTGTAACCGGAGTGAGGGGCGCCTTCTTCTGAATAGAGAAAGCTCTCAATCTCTTCTTGGCATTCTCCACTCCTTTCAGTGATGGAGTTAACTTGAAACCAACAGTCGTTGTAGCACTGGGCTTAGGTGATAATGTCACTGGTTTAGTAATTGTGACGTTAGTCTGAAAATAATAAAATATAAGGAGTTGTTGATTTGAAAGACTTAAATGTTGGAATAAAGGGGTTACGGTAGACCCCTACGGTAGACCTAGAATATGGTGGGAAGAGCTGGAGAAAACAGACAACGAGTAGACCACTTCAGCCCTGGTTCAAAAGAGGTGGAAGTCATAGGGAGAGGTCTTTGCACAGCAGTAGGATGATTCAGGCTAAAGTAACAGTAAATATCAGATTATTAGTTATGTTTGAAAAATACAATCGATTATGTAAAATTACCTCTCATCAATAACATTTTTTCATTGTTATAATTAATTTGGAAGTTTCAGCCATTTCTTTTTTTGGTTTTCCCAGATTACATTTCCCATTTACCTAGCCATTTGGATTTGGACTAATTAGGCAAGATTTACTTTATCAAACATAATAATCCAACACTTTTCACAGTTCTTCACACTTTTCACATAAAAAAAAACCAATACTGATTGAAATGTAGAATTTTGAGCCAGGGGTGAATACAAGAGGTATCAATTTATTGTCTCTGCACTTAACACAGTCTTAACTGGGCATTACAAACTTATTACAATCTACATTATTTATTGGAATAGTCATTACACAAAAAACCAAATACAACAATGCAAGGTGCACAATCACCCTTATAAATGGCGCCAACATAAATTCTATACTTCCTATAGGGTACTGAAGTCTATTAATAAAACCAAAATCAATACTGATACCGACAGTAAGACATATCAATATAGATATATCAATGTTTGTCTATAATTGCAGTGTATGCATCGGCAATTCTGAATTATTTATGGGTCTCCAACTTACCTTTTTGAAGTCGGCCTTTGAGATCCCTGGTGGGGCTGGCTCATCAGAGTCTTGGGACTCCGATCCAGTCTTTATTATGCCTTCGTTATCCATTTTATGGATGAACCAAATAGGTTATCCTATAAAAAGTATTGCTAAAACTTAATCTATACCATTGCAGGTACTCTTAATTGGCTATATGCACATATTATAGCTGAACTTGTATTTTACGAAGCAATTTTTCGAAAAACACTATTTTAACCTCGAAAATATTTGACAATCTTGCAAACAACCAAACAAGATTGGAGATTTAGTTATTGTTTATGCATTTTGCATTACTTTTCTTATCGTAAAAGTGAGATGGAAGTCGAGATAAGAAAAATTTGCTTATGATTGAGTCAGGATGTTGACTTGCATGAAAGAGATAGATAAAAAATCATGCTTCAGGTTAGGTAGGCTGCTTTACTGGAATGATATTTTTAATTTTCATAGACAAAAACAACTTTATTTATTAGTCAACAGATACAATAATAAAATGGCTTCATTGTATAAAGTTCTACCAATTTTGAGTAAATATATTTTATTATCAGAAAGCAGTGGCCATTATGGTATATATTTTCTGTGGTAGCCAGACTAGACGCGTACCGTGAGGTTTGGTTCGAGGTGGCGCGGGAAGAGTTCTTGGCAGTTCTTCGGGGAGGCTTTTGCCCAGGGGGCTTACCATGAGCTCTTATAGCAGGGCAGAAGTTAAACTAAACTGTTTTTTTGTACTACGACGTCTTATTAGCAGGCCTGTTGCAGGCCTGCTACGTTGACGTTTACAAAAACTGTTCACCTTCTTTTTTGTATAGAATTTCATACCATGACCAGCAAATTGACAGCAACAAAACGAATATTGAACGTCTGTAACGTCAAAATAAACCATCTTGAATAAGTTACTATTAAACGAGCTTTTTCAACATTGTTTTGTAATGTAGTGCCTATACAACACTTTATTTTTATTAATTCTCTGTGTGACGAGTACGTAATATTTGTTTGGAGTGAATATCGAATAGAGAAAAGAAACCAACGGCGTCGCACTATGGAAATAAATAAGCCTTTTGAAATGAATACAGGGAATTATTAATATTTTTCTTATTTTGATCTAGTACCTACTCAAAATCAATATCCTATGTTGCGCATACTGCACATCAATGCTCTAGGATTGAAAGGTAAATTTCTCTAGCTACATATCTTATAATCTATTATAATTATAGGAAAATAAATACTTAACCCTTTTTAAATGAATAAAGGAAATTTGTAAATCAACCTTTTTTTTTATTTTGTCCTAGTACCTTCTAAAAATAAAATAATAGTTATCCCACATAGTAAATAAGTAGGTACCTAATGCCTATAAGTCCGCGCGGAACTAGTTGGCCGCGCCTTGCGGTGGGACGGCGGGGCCCCGCGCACTACGTACGTTGCATGCAACCCGCCGCCTCACCCCCGCTGTCCCTCCCGTCCCACCGCTCACATACCTAAAGGGCTATTACACTATCCAATTTTAAGCAATGCTAACTAGGAAATCGGCAGATGTAATCGCAGTAAGAACAGTTCTAACTGAACTGTTCTGTTACAGTGTTCCTAGTTAGCATTGCTTAAATTCGATAGTGTAATAAGCGCTTTAGGCGCCGCCAACTAGTTCCGCGCGGCCTAGTGCAATCTTATGCTCAAACAAGGATTCAATGGCCAATATATTTTATGGAATCAAACTCATAACCCTTGCTTCTTATTAGCCTTTTCTATCATGCATTGCTCTGATCTAGGTACTTATTATGTAAGCAGAAAAACTACACTATGAGAACATTGTAGTGATATGGTAAAAATACCTTTGACCATTTGCATGCAGACTTAATCTGCTCCTTTGCCAGCAGAATGTAAAAGGAGTTTTTTTTTTGTTCAGCGATTAGGTATTAGGTCCTCCAAAAATGTTGGCAACTATTAATGAAACGCATGTTTATTTGTTCCCTAAGATGTCTAGATTACAATGGTATAAATTAAACTAACGGGAATACTGAGAAATACGATAGTTAAGTGAGTTGTTTGGCCTCGGTTTTATAATTAAGTAAAATAGTGGACTGTTTAACACGTTGACTGCCAACCTACGAGTATACTCGTAGTACTAGATCTGGGCCCCACTGCCAACTACGAGTATTCTCGTAGTTGATTGTATGCGATTTCTAACGAATTCTAGACAACTGGCAGTGAAAGGAGGGCGGGGTTACATTTTTTGGCATTTGAAGTAAAACATTATTTAATCAGAAAAAAAAGTTTAATAGAAATTTTTTTGGGTACATCACTGTGAAATCAATAAGGAGTGATACATTTTAAAACAATTTTCTACGCATAAGGCAGGTTTTTTAGGACATACCGGACAGTAATAAATTGTTTCTTTGCGTTTTTTTTCTTTTGTGCAGACACGACACGGTTTCGTCGGTCTCTGTTTTTTTTTGTGTGAGTGGTAGAAGCTCTAAATAATGTAGTACTTGTAATCCTTCTCGTTTTTTCTGCTCGTGATGACTATACTTTGCAAATGTTTAGCCTAAAAGATGTTTTATGACTTCACCTTTGAACGAAAGGGCATCCAATTTCTTTTCCGGAGGAAGTTTGGCTTGTTGGTTGTAGATCATGCAAGCGTTGTGAATGTAGATTTCAAAAATGTGTATCGCTAGTTTTTTGTACCAAAACAACGTCTTTCTAAGAGCTGAGTAATATGACAGCATTTGGTCTGAAAGATCGATCCCAGACATTCCCTTGTTGTAGCATTAGGTTTCATCGAAACCTAACCGTTTTTGTTTGACACAGGAACCAGAATAGGTTTATGCATATTAGAAATACACAAAACTCCCCTCTTATCCTTCCAGTTACACACATAAACCTTATCAGTTCTCTTTGTAATCGTTTAACCTTTTTTCAGTTTGGTGCTCAACAGAGTTTTAGGGTTACCTTTGCGATTTTATTGCCAAATTATCTACGACTATACTCGTAGATTGGCAATAGGTAATAAAAATCCTATCTCATTGCCATACTACGAGTTTACTCGTAGTTTGAACTAGGTTCCACTGCCAACTACGAGTATACTCGTACCTACCATTTTGTATGGTGGCAATGGGCATAAAAAAAAGTTACTACGAGTATACTCGTATGGCAGCCAACGTGTTAATAAATAGTAGACGTAAACGTTCATGAAATCAAAAATCACATAATTAGCTGAATATTTTTATTACTCTAAGTAGTATAGGAACAATTTCAACGTCAGACGACATAGAAGTAAATACATAGTATTTCATCTCAAATTATGCAGGTCGTTCCACTTCTCATCTTGATAACGTGTCCAAGATAAAAACAATAATATGTGTGTGCACAACAGCCAACAATGTCTTCGCACATTACGTTGAAATCTTACTAAACAATTTACACATCATCTTTCTGAAGTAAATGCTGTAGGTACCGTCTTGAATATTCCATATTCATTAACATCCTTCAATTACACACAGGAAAACAGAAATATCAATTTTATGCAATTCGAAAGAAACGGACTAAATGTATTGAATGAAGTGTTGTTGTCACAGTAATTGTCACTCACTTGTCTTTCCGACTGTGTCAGATAGTGCTGCAGTTTGATTTTATGTAACTCGATAATCATAATAAAATAAAAGCTTGAGTTAATTTTCTCTCAATGTGCCAGTTGATGTAGTCGCGATTAGATAAATATCACCAACATGACCAACACTGCCTGTGATTCTTAATTCTATTATTAAATACGTAGGTAGGTAATAAACTACTGCTAATAATAGGTAAATATTACCTACACTACACCAACAGCTTCTTTGTCTAATACATATATTTTTAAGTACTATAGATCACAATAGTCTCAGTCTTACACAATCGCCTTATTCGTGATGGTGATATTAACCGACATAATACTATGATGAAAATACAGCTCTGTGGGTTAGTGCTGTCAGTTGATAACGTGTAGGTTGTTATAATCAGGATCTTGCTATGATGATTCTTTCCTTTAAGTTCTTTTTTGTGTGTGTTTCAAACGTAAGAAGCTGCTAGGTTCAATGGAATAAATTAGATTCAACTTGAATTGAATTTTCGAACTATGTAATCGAGACAATCGAGTGCCTGACCGTTAATATCTGAGTAACAACACTAGAGCCAAACTGACAAAAGACCTAAAACTACAATCCGTTTCACGATGATTTTTACGCAACAGTAAGCAAACTTAAAAAATAGATTAAACACAGGAGGACCTGCTGCAGCGTCAATAGTAAATTGTTTTACTTAATAAAAATAGATTTGGTTACCACCTCAAACTGTAATTAGGTATATACTTAATTAGTTTCTTTTTTTAATTTCAATCGTTAAATACGCTTCAATATACGTATTTATATTACAATAACCACCATGTCGGGAATGAGTACATTATCAATACATTTTCTTTTTATTTCAATTTCGTGATCCCCGGTTATGGTATAATTAAAAAAATGACCATTTAAAAAAGATAAATTGATTACTTTTTTTAAGGTATAAGTAATACGATTAGACTTTACAATACAAGGGGGAGCAAAAATACTATTTTCTCTCTGCAGCCCTTTTCCACATTATCTTGCTATGTTCCCGTGCTTGGGTGGATTTGGTAGACCTAACTGCAATTTCTCTATGATTATTTAAGAACTCCCGGCGAAGCAGTTGGGTCATACTAACACGACGACTTGTTCGTGTTTCACTAAAAGTAAATTCACCACATTCATCAGTAATCTCTGAAGCGACATTCCTATTATAAATGCGTGAAGTACACCATTATGATATTTTCATGTAAGTAAACAAAGTTACGACATTGTGAAGAGGTATACAAACTAACAAACTTATAACATTTTATTTGGCGCGCAAAATTATATTTTTTTAAATTGTTGCCTGACTTAGCACACACGTTCAAAATCACGTTGAATCCTTCAAAGTTACAAAGTTGTTTTGAACGGGAAATTGAGCTTTGTAGTGCTTTTAGATAATGTATCAAGGTAACTTGTTATACATAATAATATTTAAAAAATGTATATACCCTAGAAACTCATGTTTCTATTATTTTCAAAAAACCGGTAAAGTGAAAATAGAATTAGATTTAAGTTTTTGAACGATGCCTTTTAAAAAGACAATGGCATTACAGCAGGCCACAGACAAGCATTACCACTCAACTTCGGTGAACTTCGTTCAATAGTCGTTCACTTTTATTACTCTCATAGTACGATTATTAGCAGAACTAAATTAGGCCTGCTTCTGAACTGAATGAAAATTGAACGTTTTCTTAAAAGGTCATAGTAAGCCCCCAGAAGTGGAATAGTATAGGCTATTTTTTTTTTAATTTTCAGCCCTATCAGTTCATCCACGGGAGAAATAGTTCCTAGTGTGATTTATACACAGCATTACTCTTTCCATACCACTATTAGTATGCACAGACGCCAGCACATCAAGCTACTACAATCTGTCAAATTACTTTAATAGATTTTCAACTTTATCTGTAAAGAATTAAGGTTCAAGGTTGATTGGGAAAATTTGACAGTTTCGGGTAGCTTGACCTGCTGGCGTCTGTACATTTATTTATTTAATCTCCAATAATTAGCAACTAATAACATTAAAGGAGCGTGGTCTTTTTTTTTATATGACGGATCGTCACGATGGTTTCAGCTACGATCAGCCATCAGGCGGGTTTATGTGGGTATCGTGCAAATAAATAACAATTACTTAGGCAAATAATCACTTTAATCACATAGAACACAACAACACAATCAACCACTATTATAGCTTTTACCCTGCTGTGAGACAATGGCAGGCAGGTATAAGGATGATGGATCAACAAAACGTAGGACAGTTCAAGCGTCTTCTTTCTTCAATTTGTAAACCTTGCCTTCACTCCCCTCTTGAACAAAAGATTGCGGCTGTTCCATATAAATTTCTTCACGCAGATCTCCATTTAGAAAAGCGGTGGTAACGTCAACATGATGAACGCTCAGGTTCTTCTCAACTGCCAGTGCTAGTAGAAGACGAATCGACGACATTTTGACTACCGGTGCAAATGTTGCAAAATAGTCTTCACTAGGTTTTTGCGAATAACCCTTAGCAACCAGCCTGGCCTTATGGCGCTGGTTGCTGCCATCGGCTCCAATCTTTAACTTGAAGACCCATTTTGTTTTAATAACATTAGCGTCCAACGGTCGATCAACTAATTCCCAGGTTCCATTCACCTTCAAGGAATTGAACTCGTCCATCATCGCTTCCATCTAAAACTTCTTGTCAGAACGCTCCATAGCATCCTTAACAGAAATAGGATCAGGATCTTCTGACACAAGGAAATTGTACACCATGTCTTTTTCCCGCTTCGGAACCCTATTTCGAGCAGGGTAAAGTCTCGAACTTTGCAAGTCTTCTGCCAGGGCGCTCTAAGTCGACAGGAGCTGAATTTTGCAAATTCTGAACGTCAATAGACTCGTAAAAGTTCTCTCCAGATTCCGATCTCGTCAGTGAACTAGCCCTCGCTGTACTAGATGCACTTCCAAATTCATCTTCATTCGAACTAGCCACCGGAACCCCCACTGCAACAGGACCAGCGCATTGCTGAGTACTTAGCCTCATGCGGAGCCCATATGACAGCACTATGTTCCAGATGACTCCTGACTAGTGCGTCATACAGGACTAGATCCCCGTAATATGACTGCGAAACGATAGTTCGGGATTCGGGAGTGACAGTAACCCCCAAATCCCGCACCTCAGACTCGTTGCATAGGCGCGCGCCCACTACGTACTCGTGCACTAGAGGGGCACGCGCGCGTGTGAAGCTCATCACCCAGCACTTTGACACGTTAATGAAAAGCCTGTTGTCCTGACTCCATCTACATACTTAGTGTCCCCAAATTGGTGGGACAGGGAACTACTACCAATACTACAGTATTGGTAGTAGTACAGTCAGCAGCAGCAGCAGCACCAGCAGCAGTCAGTCAACATGTCTTTTGACTTAGGGCTGATTTTTCCATCGCCAGATAACTATTATTCGAAGAATAAAATTGACGTTTGACAGTTTTTGTATGAAATAACTGTCAAAATTTCAAAATTATTCCTCGAATGAAGTTATCAGATGATTGAAAAATCAGCCCCCAATATGATATACTAGTCTATGAATCAGCCCATAGCAGAAACAAAAATGAGACAACAAAATAAAAAAAATAACATTTATTGTTATTATTTTAAAAAAAGTGTATTACTTAAAATTAAATTTAAACATCATTATTCTATATTTACAAGACCTTCATATTGAGTCTTCATAATTTACATTAAACAATAACATGTTTTTTTTTATCCCTGTTGTAGAAAATCCAGGTCTTCAATTTGATAGGTACTCAAACCGGATACTTAACGCCTATTAGAAACTCGGACAACTCGTCATTTAGTTTGATACTATGTTCCATTTGAGGCACCGTAACTGTAAAAAGGTATTAAGTGAATAAGAGTACAACAAAAAAAATTGGTCTAAAAACATGAATTCAGTTGCCTTTTGCAATACCTAACATAATCAGTCTATAATGTTCACACTTCCTCCCTTTTTGAGAGGCAGTGGGCCGTAATCCACCACGCGGGCCCAGTGCGGGTTGGTGTCTTTGAATTTTTGGTTTTAGGCTAGGCTTTTTTATGCCGGTTTCCTCGCGATGTTTTCCTTCACCGTTTTTAAGAGCAGTGGTGATGAAATAAATTACACAAAGTAACGTGCCTGACTGCGATTGAACCCTTGACGTACAGAAGCCAGCACATCAAGCTACTACAATCTGTCAAATTTCTTTACTAGATTTTCAAATTGATTGCTAAAGCTTTAAGGTTCAAGGTTGATTGGGAGAATTTTTCACAACAGTTTCGGGTAGCTTGACCTGCTGGCGTCTGTACAACTCTTAAGTCGGGGCCGTTCCTCCTGGACCGCCACGGCTCCCCCATCGCCAGGCCCGTTTTTTATGTGATCCGCATCTTACGCCTTTTGCAATAGTCACAGGAAAAATGCGATTCCCCAATAAAAACAACAGCTGGATTAAGGGCAGAAAGCGGTACTTCTGGACACCGCTCGTATTGTTAGGAGGTTCTTCTATCTGGAGCCATGACCGCCAGTAGCTTGGACCCTGTTCCCGATACCGGTGGGCTACTACTATTTATATTTTTAAATGTTTTTGTATAGACTTTTAGAAGTGAAATAAAGGAAATAAATACAAACCTAAAGGTGTTAGTGTATTTGGTATTTCATCCTTATTTCCTTTGATATCATTGACATCAGCAAAGACCACTTCTGGTGCAATGCTTTCCAGTTCCATAGTATCAACACACATATCAACTGATTCATTAACTTTCTTCTTCTTTGGAAGCCCTTTCTTCTTCTGTACCTTCTGCCTCTTCTTGGCTACTTCTTCTTCACGTTTATCAGGCTTTTTCATGTTTAGTACCCGTGTCACTTCATCACGGATCTTTGATTTCTCTTCTTCAGTCAAATCTATGCCGCTGTCATAATTTCTAGCGTATTTAGTTATCGGCACATCATCGTCGCTACTGCATTCATCTTTAAAAATTATCTTGCTGCCAAGATTTACATTCTCTGCTTTGAAGAATTTTCTCCATTTCTGTATTAAGTCATCAGCTACGGTCTGAAAAAAGTAGGTTGTTAAATTTGGATATTTATTGTAATCAATGATAAAAAAAACCTTAGCGCATCCCCCTTAATAGATAAGTGTTTATTATAAGTATTATACTAGTATCTAAATCTAGGCTAGGAGCGGGATCTCGGAGTACCGAACCTGGTTGGTACACGACGACCGCTGCGCGCCACGCATACCGTAATTTATCTAAGATTGACACTAGAGAGGAACTAAAATGTATGTTTTGAGGGATCTCATTCAAGCATAGAAGAAAGTCATAAATACATATATGGTATGGTATAACAGGCTAGTGTACGCAACTGCACATCTTTTTTTTTTTTTTAAAGAACGTTGCCCCACACTAGGAATTTCTCCTGTGTCGTAGGTGCGTTTACATACATATAAACTCACATACACAAACAGCCAGACCCGGAACTACTAATTGTAGGTCATACAAATATTAGCTCCGTGCGGGAATCGAACCCGCGACACGCAGCGCAGTAGTCAATCGCTTAACCAATGCGCCAACCGTGCCGTCTAAGCGCATACTTTGCATATGAATCAATACAAGCCACTTACAAAATTAACAGGCTTGGGTATCCTCAGCAGGTAATGTTGGTCATGTGCCTCTAACATCTCGCACTTGGAGCAGAGGTCATAGTCGGCGCAAGTGATGCATTTGTAGCGGAACCCAAGTATTGACTTGTTACAACTATTGCAGATAATGTCGCAGTGAGCTGATTGTTTCTTATCTATTTCATTTGAACCTGAAAAACCAACAGATTTCAAAATCAAAAGTCATTTATTCAAATTAGGTTGAGAATTGAATTGCACTTTTTGAACGTCAAAATTACAAAAGACAGTCCCCCAAAAACGCCCGCCCTTCACCACTTCCTAGTGCTATGGCTGGGAAGAAGAAGTGGCGCAACAAACTCCCCAGCAGCACAGCTGTCTGTTCAATTTAAAAAAAAAAACTTGATTGTATACAATACTAGGTACCTATGTTCGGTAATTAACATTACAAAACCAGAACATAAAATAGAAAGCATTTATTTACTTATAATGTAAGTATAAAGATAAGTTGGATTTTTTATATTAACAGGTTCCGTCACGGTAACCTAGACACAATAGAAGTTTTATTGTTATGACGGTAATAGCTGTACAGTGCCCTTGAAAGTGTACTGATACGTTTTACTTTACGGCATACAAATTTCCAAAAAATACAATAATGATTAATTATTAAAGTAAATGCTTTGCACATGAAAATTTCTACATTTATTAAAAAATGTTAAAATTAATAGAATGCATTCTTCTTCATCTTTGTGTAGCTGGCATGACTGTATTTAAATGCTGTTTTCCCAAAACTTTGCCACTTCCATGGCGCATTGTCAAATGTAGAATGCATTAAAAAAAATTGTATGTAATGGAATTTGGCAATCAATGCACCTTAAAAACATAAATCTAAAATCCATCTAATTCATGACATCTAGGTGGGCAAAAAATAGTATCTACTGCATGTTGGTAAAAGCTTGAAAAACTGTGAAAGAACTATATTTAATTACAGACCTTCACTCAGATTGTTTGAAAGGCTTAAAGTAGGGACAGCATCAGCACACAGATGCTTGTTCTTAATGCTTGATGGAGAGAAGTGGCGGGAACACACACGGTGTGTCAACTTCTTCAGATCCTTTTCTAGCAAATCTACTCTGCCTGCTGCTTCTAGCCATTGGACCAGACTGAAAAGTTAAAAATTGCATAATTAAATTTAGACATTAATGTGCTTAAAACATATCTATGTACCTAATTTAATTCCTGCTGTTCTAGGTACAATTAAATTAATGAACAGGGACAACAATTATGCGCAACCTGTGACTATTGATTGAGTAAATAATTCTGAACTCCTTGGTCTTAAAAAGAAAACATAAATGATCTACAAATTTTGATTGTGTAGGTATTGCACTTTACTATGAAACAGCATTTTTTTTTGTTAATTTTGAAAATATTCTACGTCAGGGGGGGTCTACATTCATGCGCTCAATAAAATTAATGGTTTTAATTTGTGCCATGCCACACAGTATATAAATAAAAATGAATCATTGTTTGTTGGTAAGCGCATCACTTGAAAATAAGTCAAAATACTATCTTGCATATATTTATATTGACAAAAGTTAAACTCAAAGTCAACTTAGCCACTATCTCACTGAAGAAGTCAAGAACTCAAGACCTAGGAGAGATTATGTATGAGACATCGAGGAGAATAGGCGCCTCAGCATTAACAGACGTTTTAAAAAGCAAGAATGATGACTACGGATGGATTTATGTGAAAAATTGTTAACCAAAGGACAAAATAGCATACCGGTGTCTTTCCTTTGGGAGACTGTAATAATAGAGATGTTTACTGGTTTTACTGTTCCTGCCGCATCCGTACACGCAACAATAGTTGACCATTTTAATACAGAAGAACAGAACAAGCCAGGAAATAAACTGTTACCTACAAACAAGAATCTAACATGAAACAAACCACAGAAACAAACATTCAAAGCAAGATTTGGCAAGATTGTTTTCCTAATGTCAACACAATGTGTCAACAAATAAATCATAGACTAATTTATATAAATTAAATAAATGTCATTTTTTTTTGGCTGAAATAATGTTGCTCAGTAGAAAAAAGAATAATCTACCAAACAAACAAACTCATAAAACCCCACGGCACAAACAGTGTTTTTTATTTCTAAAAAACACTAGATGGGGCTAGTGTTCTTTCTCTTTTAGCGCCATCTGTTATCGAATAGAAGTTCTAAGATGTTGATGAACTCTTGTGTTTTCTAGGTGTTTCTCGACAAAAAGTTTGAACAAAGCTAAAAATCAAGTGGAATAACAACACCCTAGCACAACGAAAAGCAGGATTGCTATTTGAATGTTAACACTCGTAATCGTATAGTTTCCTTAACTCTGAATTGTTTGTAACGTCATTTGTACATGACCTACCTCAATCATAGTCGACCGGCACGCGATTCCCCTAGTATACTACACAGTCAATGCGATTCCCATATTCCTTATCTGCCTTGCCTCCAATCCTCCTTCCACAATAATAGGTATAGGTATTATGAAAGTTTTTTTTTTTTTTAATATTTCTGACAGAAGCGGTATCCACCTAACTACGACCTTTGATCACCGCCTCCCATGTAGTAAGCATGGAGCATGGTGATTAAATCAATCAATTCAATTTCCCCTTTACCAATCATCATTTTCATCAGATTCAAGCGTCCATGTATGGCACTGATCATAATTATGATTTGTATGATGACGGGCTGTCAGTTGCAAGATTCGTATTCTATCAACATGGGTTTCATGAATGGTATGGTGAATGAATAGTACATACAGTGCAAGTACAACAAAACAAAGGAGGGAGACGAAGGCCGAAGAAAAGATGGATGGATTGTGTGAGGAGTGATATGAAATAGAAGGGAGTGAATGATAGCGTGACGGTTGACAGGGGAGAATGGAAGAATAAAACGTGTTGCGCCGACCCCAAGTAACGTAGGATTAGGGCAGAAAGATGATGGGGACCTGGATGAGGTTGGCACAAGAAAAGAGAGACGTATGTTTAGCAGTGGGTGAAGTCGGGCTGTGGATGATGATGATTATTATATTAAGTATGTTCATCAGTAGTTTCTGGAAGTGTTGTCGTTGAACTTACACGAAATGCATTTTGAAACAACACTACTGTGCCTCGGAAGCACGTTAAGCCTTTGGTCCCGGCTGTCATTCGTGGGTCTTTGACAGTCGTTACGGGTCGTCAGTAGCCCGAAAGTCTAACAACCAGTCTTAGAATAGAATAGAATAGAATACTCTTTATTGTACACCATACAAATTACAGAACATAAATATAATTATTTTTTTTACAAAGGGTGACACAATGGGCGGTCTTATCGCTAAAAGCGATCTTTTAAAGACAACCTTTGGATGGATTAAAATTAAGGAGAGACAAATATGGTAGCCGGTAGGTAGTTTGTGGTGTACCATTTACACTAAACAATTAATATTTTCATAAAGTACCTATATTTTACTCATCTAACCAAATATATACATATAATAATAAACATGAAACAAGAGTAATAATAAATAATAACAATATAATAATGATGATATTTAAGGAGAGAGGAAGTGCTTTTTTAACATAATTTTGAAAGTGGACAAAGATTGAGCACGCGTTACCGACACGGGCAAGTCATTCCATAACCGTACTGCTTGAACAGTAAAAGATTTGTCAAAGAAACTGGTGGAATGCATCGGCATCTCTAATCTCAGGTTAGGTCAGTCTTACCAAGGGGTATCGTATTACCCAGTAACTGGGTTGTGGAGGTCAGATAGGCAGTCGCTTCATGTAAAATACTGGTACTTATTCAGCTGCATCCGGTTAGACTGGAAGCCGACCCCAACATAGTTGGGAAAAGGCTAGGCAGATGATGATGACTAGCCCGGAACTGTGAGCAAGCCCTATGAATACGAATAGATGACAGCAATCGAGCAACACCAGCATCTTTCCGACTTACAAGAATTGGGTAACTCTCAACCTTAATCAAGTAATATTTCCTTACTCTTGAGTGAATCTCAGCAGTGGTAACGACTCCGGCTTACGAGTTGTACCCATCCCAGGCAGGCACTTTACTTTGTGTATGTTTTCATCACCACTGCTCTCAAAACTGTGAAGGAACATCGTGAAAAGTGACATCGTCTTAGAACCAAGAGTTCGAAGACATGCGACATCCACCAACCCGCACTGGGCCCACCTCCTCTCACAGAGAGGAAGCCTGTGTCCCAACAGTTGGAACATTATACGCTGGTTAAGCATGGGTGAATCTCGAGACTACGAAGTCCAAGCTTTAGTATTCTAAAAGCAAGTCAATTATTAAATTATTAATAGAACACATAAATTGATATGTCTCTCATTCATATCTGATATCTTGTGGTCGAATCAATGTCTGTGGTTTATCCGGCGCCTGAATTACTTATTGTGGTTTATATGAAACTTGATAATTGTGACTCAATGAGACAACGACTGCTGAATGAAATTGTATGCGCGTATTTTTAAGAACGTTCACATACTAATCTCAGTCTCAATCAATTTTTATACATTTTTGACAAGTTTTAGATATTGATTGTCGCTGAGATGAATTGCGATTCGATCGATTTTGAACGTTTTTAATTACGGGAATTCAAATAATGATTTAAAAGATGTACCTACCACATCTTTTGTAAAAACAACTGCATTACCTGCTAACTGGACTCCAATGACTCAAATAGGTTCAACATGGCTAATCATAGTGCCTTGGGTTCATGAAACCAGTGACGGTATTCCGTCCCACGGTTAAGTAGCAAATCTATTGGCCTTAACCGGCCACATATGTGGGACTCAAACTTTGAAGCCAAAGTACTAGTGCCAACTGATGATCTACTATCAATTTTTGCGGTCTAGGAATCGAACCCAGACGTCACACAGTCTGTGGCCCACTTGCTCCCTCTAATATGTAAATTAGATAAATGCCTACAATTCAATCATACACACATTTAGGCCTAGCTATTATATCAAATCAAATCATTTATTTGCATAACACAGGTTCCGAGGATGTTACAAAAAATTCATAAGGCACACTGTATTATAACCATGTGAGGTGTGCAAATATGTTATTATGAACATTATGACACAATACCTAATCCTTATAGTGTCGTCAATATCATAAAAATAAGTACTGCCTTTTTTTGTTAGCCTATATTATGTCCCACAGCTGGGCAAAAGCCTCCCTTTTTTCCTTCCAAACCTCCCGGCCTTGTGCGATCTCAGGCCACGTTGGCCCTGCAAACCTTAACAAATCGCCACACCACCTTCATCAATAAATTCTTCATCAGACCATCACAAGCGCGCCTTTATATGCATCGTCTTTACGTGTACTACAAAAAAAAATCTTACAGTTGTAACTAGGGAATGCAATCCGGACTATCCGTAATCCGAAAAATCCGGATATCCGCACATTTTTACTAGACTCCCAAATCCGGATTTCAAAATGGAATCCGGATTTTTGAATAATGAGAAATTGTAAAAAAAAAATCGAAACGAGCGAGTTCGCTGTTCGCGCGTCACGTCTTGCGAGTGTCGCGAGTGTGTGTTATTCAGCACGCGAGTCACAGACTGATTAAGTGATTATTTTAATAAGAATAAATAAATATTATAGCAATAATAGTCCGGTCAAATTAGACATTCGAAGTTACCTAAATTCCCACCAAGCTGAAAATCGGTAAGATTGTTTGAAATATCATTAAAAACAAAATTTGAAAGTTCCCCATCTTTCCCCTGTAAGGAAAAAATTTTATTCAAGGTCAAAGGTAAAAAAAAATGAGTTTTTCGCAATTTTCAGCAAAACGGTAAGTTTTATCATAAAAATATCTCAGACAAAAATTGTAGATCATAAAATTATCTACAAAAAATTAATTAATACTTTTTTTTCTACGAGCCACCGTTTTTGAGATATAACGATTCAAAAAGTTGTAAAAGTTGTAATCGTCATAATATGCACACGTTTCCTCGCCACCTATGAGGTAGTGTACTTAGCGCGTTTTTCGTGGTTTCCCCAGTAGGCCTATTCCACGGGTCAGTTTTGATCCTGTTTAATTTGAAACTATTGAAAAATAATGGATATTAGCAGAGATATTTCAAACAATCTTACCGATTTTCAGCTTGGTGGGAATTTAGGTAACTTTACTCTTATTTTTTGGTCTAATTTGACCGGACTATAACACCATAATTATGGTATTTAATGATGATAGTTTAAATAATTCCAAATACTTAACAAAAAAAACAAACATAATATTAACAAACTAATATGGGTAGATTTGTTTATTTTCATGAAAAATCCGTAAAATCCAGATAATCCGGATTGGACCAAAAATCCGTTCTTAAAAATCCGGATTTTAAAATAGAACGGATTTGCATTCCCTAGTTGTAACAAGTCGGACATCGGAGCGCGTCATAATAATATGCATAGTATAGCAGGTCAACCACCTTTGTACTTTTCAAGGTTTTAGCCTAGAATGTAATGGAACACGTCCGGCTCCCAGACGATCAATATCTCTATGCTCACACAGCCACGCCATCGGGTAGATTCACAACACCCTACGGTACGCACACATCTTCAAAATCGCGATGCAACTCGAACACTCCCGACATGTCTCGTCGCCAATCGTTCAGTATATAAACTAGCCGGCCGGTGAAACAGTACGTCATTCCTAGAGTAACTGCTCGGTGAAAACAAGCTTGTTTACTTAAACATTTAACACTCCAAACAATAATAATTATGTCTCTGCTACCATTCATGCTCGGAGCCGCCCCTCACCGCCTCGCCGACCAGGATTTCGGTTTGGGCATCACTCCCGATGATCTCCTCACTGCTGTGGTCGCTCCAATGCTGGCCAGAGAGTACTACAGGCCGTGGAGACAGTTGGGCGTCGCCGCCAGGGACTTGGGTTCCACCATTGTGTCTAACAAGGAGAAGTTCCAAGTCAATCTAGATGTGCAACACTTTGCTCCCGAAGAGATTAGTGTAAAGACAGCTGATGGGTACGTGATCATTGAAGGGAAACATGAAGAGAAAAAAGACGAGCACGGTTTCATCTCTCGTCAGTTTATTAGACGCTATATCCTGCCTGAGAACTGTGAGCCTGCAACTGTGGAATCCAAGCTGTCTTCCGATGGTGTGCTGACTGTTATCGCTCCGAAAGTCTCTTCATCGGCGAAGAACGAGAGGTCTGTCCCCATCTCTCAAACTGGACCAGTTAGGAAGGAGATCAAAGATGCTGCCAGCCAGCCAACCCCCCAGGCCGACGCCAACGGAACAGCTAAGTAATCGTCAAGTGACTGTGACACCAAGAAGAAAACAGCTCTATGTTGCTCGACCTTTGCTTTGCAAACCTTTTTATATTCTATTACATTATGATATAAAAAAAATACTGATTTAAAATGTGTGTGTACATACCTAGTAATTTGCATCAGCGTTAGCAATTTCAATTAGTGTTAGTAATTTTTTAATAAATTTTCCTATGGCCGTATTTTGGAATTTTATTTACTGTCTTGACCAGTCTTGCTGGCAATTAGACCCGTGCTAAAATTAAACCACTGAAATCCAATTCTGGCTACCCACGTGGTCTAGCACTATAGCCGACCTATTCTGTAAAAATCTCACCGTGAAAACTTAGATGAAGTGAGCTGTCAATAGTGTCCATCCCTAGTATCGGTGAAATTATAGTTCTTTTCAAGCTCACTTAACTTAACCGGAGTACTACTACAAAGCTATACTTACACTAACCTAAGGATGTGTGTGACGTCAGTTGTGAAGCGTAGCTCGTAAGTGGCTTTGTACACACGGCTACACATCAAGCTATACATAACCAGTATAAGCTGCCTTCTGATTGTACGAAAAACCTATACAATGAGAGGTCAGCTAAAACTGGAAATGTATAGCTTGACGTGTAGCCGTGTGTACCTACTTACCACTGTCAAAAGTGCCGCATTCATTCATCATCAAGGCCCGGTATCCACCAAAGCGGAGAGGAGAGGAGACGAGAGGAGATGTGCTGCGGATATCGGGCCTCAGGTTCGTGGCATTTCTTGTAGCATATATACGGAACCAACTCTAAGCACGACGAGATGTTGTACGTCTTTCCTTCGGTGGACAATAATAGACAATTTTCTGATTTTTTCCACCGAAATAAGTGCCCCAGGCAATTGACAAGTCGGCTAGTGGAACTCCTGAAATATAATTAAAATGAGTTAAGTTATGAAGTTGGAGTGCCAAGCAATACTATTTCTCAAGTAGAGAAATTGTTTGGTTTGGTTAATTTGATTAATTAACTCCGCTTCTTTTTTTGTTTTGCAGAAATTCTCATAGGGGACCAGACAACTACAACCACGCGGTTCTACATCAAAACTCAGAGAACGAGAACACTAGCACATTATAAATTCACACTCCAAGCAAGTATTGACTCGCCGTTATTTAAAGGTACCTAGGTAACGTCAAACTCTGCGGCCTCGGGTAAAAATAATTTAGTTATGGAACCCTAAAAATCCATAAGTCACAGAATAAGAAACCGCGCTCAGCGCGCTATGGAGCGAGCTATGCTCGGAGTCTCTTTGGATGATATTGAATGATAAAATCAGGAATGAAATTATCCTGAGAAGAACCGGTGTTACCAAACCAACATAGCTTGCAGAGTAAGCAAACTGAAGTGGCAGTGGTCTGACCATGTTTATCGAAGGACCGATGGCTGATGGAGCATAGGTACGAGTGGTCTCCACTCGTTACATGCTCCATCAGCCATCGGTCCTGTGCGGTGCGGTGCACACGATTTACGCGCGTATTTTAAATTCGCGCGATGTTTGTGAACAACGCAATGTATTGGTGACCAATATACCTCGCAACGCATGTATGAATGAATTCTCGCGAAAGGATTCGTAGCGAATTCGCCCTTTACGGATAAGGTTTTAGATATACAGAGATGTAGGTGTACCCATGTAATGCCTCTGTCTGTCATCTTTGGGATTGGGAGGCGTGCTTATAATGTAGTTGAATTGTGTGTTGTTTCTTTAAATTAAATGTATTTAAAATAACTAAGTTTTTCTTTCTTTTAATAGGTATGAGTACCTATAGTACAGACGCCAGCAGGTCAAGCTACCCGAAACTGTCAAATTTTCCCAATCAACATTGAACCTTAATAATTTAATAATAAAGTTGAAAATCTATTAAAGAAATTTGACAGATTGTAGTAGCTTAATGTGCTGGTGTCTGTACCTATTATAATTATCCATGCATCTGAAGGGAACGTTTTTATAGTTTATAAAATAAAACTAAAATGTTTAATTATTACAAATTGTTTATTGAAATAAACACCTATCAGTCTCAAATATGTAATTATAGCCTTAATTTGACTAGTAATTAAAAATAATAAATAAAGGAACCAGGGAGAAAGTTAGTTACACCTTTGCACACGATTGTTGCTCACTGGCTTGACAAGACCCATCTACCTCTTCCTTGGTCTCTTTAGCTTCTCTACGAACTGGCCCAGTCTGAGAGATAGGTACCACTCGTTCCCCGTTGACAGGCTCCACTTTTCTAGGCGCAGAAACCGTCAGGATACCGTCACTAGAGAGCTGAGAAACCACGTCCTTTGACTCAGTACCTGCAGGCAGAGCATACCTCCTTATGAACTGACGGGACACATATCCATGTTCATCTTCCTTCTCCTCATGTTTAGCTTCAATCACCACATACCCGTCAGCGGTCTTCACAGATATTTCTTCCGGAGAAAAGTGCTGGACATCAAGGTTGACTTGGAACTTCTCTGTGTCAGTCTTAATGGTTGATCCCAGGTCTTTGTTCAGCTGCGACAGGTGCCTCCAAGGCCTGAAGTAGTCGTGCAGCGTCCATGGCGACATCATGGATGTCAGGAAATCGTCGGGAGTCAGTGCTAAGCCGAATGATTGGTCAAACAGTCTGTTCAAACCACGATTTTGACGTTGAGGAGAATGAGGACATTTTTCTTCAGCCAGTACGTATCTTGTTCCGATGCCGAAGAATATAATTGCGATGGTCAGGAAGTATGAGAATCCGCTGAAAGTCTTCATTTTGACGTGTAGATAGTTTATTTCTTTGATTCTTAGGTGTGTTCAATGTGATAGCTTGACTGAATTTCACTGACAGTCGGCGCGTTGCCTGAGTTTATATACGTGCCCCGACATCTAGCGGCGAGTGGATAATTCTGGAATTCTCTACTGAGATCCGACGTGCTGGCATTGAAAATAACCACGTTTGTTGATGTTTGTTATCTTCAAAACATTGACACAGTGCTCTCTGATTGGGCCAACAAACATCAGAATCAGAATTGGATTGCATTATCACGAAACTACACAATAATAATGACTGATAATACGGATTATTTTATCAGCATAGATTGGAGTAAATAAGATTGAGCAGTACCTACTAATCATTGGGCTTACATAACAAAGAAAAATATGGACGTATTGAGAACTTTCTACAAGTTGCTTTTTAATTATTGTAGGGAGATTGTGCGCAGGAGCTCCACGACCTGGGGGCCTATAAAGGCCACTTTAAGCAATACCTGTAAAAGCTATTCATTTCCTGAATTCCCAGCAGATCATTAGCAATTCCTCTAATTTTCGTTAAGTGTTTAAACACGGTACTTAATAGTTTAATCACCTACAATTATTTTCATATCAATCATATTTGTTGTAAACATTGGTGGATCATTTTTACGAATTTCCATACAAAACAGTCAAACAGGTAAATTGCCTGATATGAATTGCATTATCATATCGCCAAAGTGGCCTTCCATCGCCCTTTTTCTAACGGTCTACCAATTGTAGGTACTGCAGCGTACCATCCACACTTGGTTGATATCCCGACCAGTGGTACTCGACGCTTCTCCTCCACGTTTATTATGCGCACAGCTAAAGTGTGGAACTCTGCCGGTATCTGTGTTCCCTTCCACATTTAACCTTGGGCATGCGTTAAATCATACACCTTATCCATTGCTTTTCATCAGGCGTGATGGAGATCAAGAGCTGGGGGTGTACTCCGAAGTAGTATCGGCCGAATGTTCGGCCGTTTCCTGCTACGAAGTTACTATTTGGTTCGGTCGGATGCGATCCTACACTCCTACACTCTTTCGAATATTGACTATGGTCCCGACCCAACTGAGCCGATCCGAACTTTTTTCGCATTTTTCAATAATATTCGGTTCGGCCATGTGTCGGTCCGATCCGAACATTCGCACTTTGCACTTCGGAGACGGAGAAGACCCCCAGCCACATTTAGCAAAAAAAAAATGTTACGGAAATAAAATTTGGTTTTGTTAACAGTGCTATCTAGCGGGGAAAAGCAGCAGTAAAAATGAAATTTGAATAGTGAGAAGTGTCACTGCCCTTTTAGAACGTTATCGAATACCTGCCGACTTGCATATACATTATTTCCAGGATTTTTTTTTTTTATGAAACATTAGAACATAACTTTTGGCGATTCTCAGACCTACCCGATATACAGACAAATCGGTCCAGCCGTTTCGGGAGAGTTTGGTAACAAACATTGCAACACGAGAATTTTTAATTTTTTGATAATAAATATTAGAATATTAAAAGTATAAAAACATTAAAAAAATAGTAGCCCACCGGTATCGGGAACAGGGTCCAAGCTACCGGCGGGTCAGGGCTCCAGAGAGAGGAACTTCCTGACAATGCGAGCCGTGTCTATAAGTACCGCTTTCTGAATCAAGCCCTTGATCCAGCTGCCCAACGAGAGTCTCCTCAGGTGTTGGTCGAGGCTCTTCGCTATTAACCCATTGGCTGTCCTGTCACCGACTATCGGCACAATGATTGCTGAGTCCACATGCCACATGACGACAACGTCGCGAGCCAAGTTACTCGTAAGATACTTGATTTGTTTATCTTTCTCGGCTTTCAAGAGGTTCTCATCATGCGGGGTGGTTATTATTATTATTATGTTATTGGAATTTACATTTAGTTGCAGTTTCTACGGTAGGGCTCGAGTTTTTTTTTTTTGGCGTGGAGGTTGTGAGGCCTGTCGGAGTAGCGGTGAATGCTTGTGCGAATCCCGCACCCCGCGTCCATAGGCAGAGATGGAACACCGCGGTGGTCTTAGCCGGTAAGAGTCCGGTACCCCTTTGTCACCTCCACGATGGAGGAAGCCCATGAGGATTCCCATCGAGCACAAAAAAGGGCTGGAATTTTACGAATCATTTATCGTCACATTCCTATTAGCTAAATTCTTATCAAATTTCGTTTTCATAATAACTTTTCGAGAAATAAAAGCCATATCTTCTAAATATTGGTATATTTTCAAAAATATTGTATTACATGACTTGCTTATCTATTTACAAAAATAAAAACAAAATTATAATTAATATTAAATCAGTTTTACAACCGCCAATGCTTTTCACTACAATTAAATAAACGTCTAAATATCATTGAACCAGTTACAAAGGGGTCCCCGCAGGTAAATAACTTATGTTATATTTACAAAATAACAAGATTGCGTTTGGGCACAATCTTGTGAATAATTTGAAAAATAATTTTGATTATTTTTTTATCTTTTGTAATATGTATATTGCATTACGATTTAGATAGGAAAATACTGTTTTTCCTTTTCTTATTTTGTTAACTAAACCACTTTGAAGTTTGTACAGAACATTATACATATTACAATGAATAGAATATTGCCTTATAGTGTTTTTATAACAAGAGGCAGTGATGATATAATAAATAATCTGTAGTCATTGGGCAGATTTTCCTCTCAACAATCAAATATTTTATTTATTCAGTCAATAAATGTTCTCATTATTCGTCAAACATTACAATTTATAGTCAATTACGTACTTATATGTTCTTTTTTAGGGTTCCGTACCCAAGAGGTGCCAAGGGGTCCCTATTACTCTCCGCTGTCCGTCCGTCCGTCTGTCAGCGGACTATACCTCATGAACCGTAATAGGTAGACAGTTTGAAATTTTCAGTGTGTATTTCTATTGCCGCTATAACAACAAATAATATTGTTAAAAATTAAAGGGACATCCATAGAAAAAACGTTTAGCCTTGTGGTACGGAACCCTTCGTGTGCGAGTCCGACTCGCACTTGACCTCTTTTTTATAACCCAGTGCCTCTTGTTACCGCGTGTAAGCCCCGTTTAATATAAAAAGCGCACAATTACACCATGTAGAAGCGGTCTGAGCTTGTATTTATGTGTTTTATAATAAATTTCGATCTCCAAAATGGAGTTTGTATAAACAACGGTTGATGCAAGGAGAGATTTTTGATAATTTTCATTACTATAAATCTATTTCAAGCACACGTTTATTTAAATCTAGTAGGTTTAATATCTGTTTTTTTTTCCTAGTCTATGAACACTGATAGATCTAGACATGCTAACTTTTAATTCATTGGCAATATTTCAGGAGATAAAAAGTACCTAATCATGAAAATAAAAAAATATTATGGGATAAATTCGGAAACGTCAGAAAAGTATTTCGTACAAAAATGCAATTCTTACTAAATTAAATGGTATAAAACAGATGCTTATGGTATTTCAGAGTTCGTCCTAAATTTACAATTATATTCACGAGTATTTTTTCTTCTAGAAAAATTGCCAATGATTACAAATGTAACATGTAGGTATGTTCTAAGAGCCTTGTTTCAAGCTTGAGCATAAAATTATGATAAGATAGGATGGTCAGTGTTTGAATAAGAGTATACGCAGTCTTGGCAGTTATTGTTGAGCATTCAGGCATTTTTTTTCTCTTAATTTTTAATTAGGGACTTTTACACCACTGTGTATGCCAGTCCCATCGTACCTCATACAAAATCCTAATTAACTAAATCGTAACTTAGCGAACTTAAAAACTTTGAAGGCCGCCTCCGAACTAGGTGTAGACAATATTTGTTGAAATATACCCACATCATATCTATTTAGCTCTAATTGATTAATTAAGTCTTTTCTTTCAGACCGAAATTGGACACATTCCGTCAATAAATTTAAGACATCCTCCGGCGTTGCACACACCTCACAGTTGGGTGAATTCGTCTTCTTCATCAAAAATCCAAATTTATTGAGCGGCATGTGCCCAGACCGCAGTCTGTGGGCGACCACAACAAGCCCTCTGTTTAACTTAGTGTTACAAAACCATGGTATATGAGGAGGCTCCGATACCATACATCTATACCATATTCCTTTATTCTTCGATCTCTCATCGAAATATTCTTTCCAAAGATCATGACACACTTGTATTTATATTTAAGCATTCAGGCTTAAAACTAAGCTCTACAGAACTTTCCCCGCGTTTCCACCAAGGTCTCTAGGTGCATACCGTTTTCGTGTACTAGTCGTGACTAGCTGTATTCAAAACTTATAGAAAACTTGTCAAAAATATGTTATCAAAATAGTAAACAATACCAATACAAGTCTGAAACAACGTCAATACATGTTTTAGAAGCAGTGGTGGCCCAGTGGTATATAGTGGCCCCGACTCACGAGTCGGTCGTGAGTTCGAACCCAGACAAGCATTTTACTTTGTGTATTTAATTTCATCACCACTGCTCTCAAAACGGTGAAGGAAAACATCGTGGGGAAACCAGCATGTCCTTGAACCAAAAAATCGAGGACATGTGACATCCACCAACACGCACTGGGCCCGCGTGGTAGATTACAACCCACTCCCTCTCACAGAGAGCCTGTGTCCCAGCAGTGGGAACATTATTAAAGAAAATGCTCTATACCTACTCATTGTTTTCTTAACTTAGTTTGTAGTGTAATATACTAACATAGTTTTAAGACCTTTGTAACTAACAATTATTATGGATGTGTAAGTTGTGTGTGTATCTACTAACAAATTGGATTTTATGATCTGGAAAAATAAATGAATTGAATTATAGTCTGATTATGCATGACATGTTTTTGACCAGTCTTTTACAAAACTTGTTGAAAACAAGTATCACAACTTGTTTAGGGTTGTAAACGCGGGGTATATTTATTAGGCAGGTATAATAGTTTTTATGACACACCAATACTATTGCTAAAGTGCAAGTTTCAGAATACATACGTAGTGTTTAGGCTTGTGTATCTATTCTATTTTAAAACTATTAGCATATCTGTACAATCAAGGAATATTTTCGGGGGTTTTATGTACATTTTTTAGAATCCATCTTGCATCAATCGTTGCAAATCTGATTATGTCTAGCCTACCTTACTATCTAAGTTTTGTTTATAAAAAAATGTAACATTCCTACGGTTTTTTTTTTATATATAAAAAAGCTAAAAAAACACACAGTTTTCAGTCGCTCTTGGGACCCGCACATACTCCTAAGTTACGAAAACTTAAATAATTAAAATATTGAACACAATATTGAGGGAGATCGCTTTGCGGTGAGTTTGTGTTTGAATGACGAACTTGTTGAACCAATAAGTTATTAGGCAGATGGTTTCAAACAAATTCCCTTTATTTTTTAATTATATTCGTGTCTGTCCGACTCTTATTCTTCTTACTATTGTTGTCTGAAACATTTTTTGTTATTTTATTATTTTTGTATTTTGTGTTTCACGAACTGTGTCCAAATAAACGTTTTTCTTTCTTTCTTTTCTTTCTTTATTTTTAATACATTTAAGATGTTATTGTTGCATTTATGTCAATAAAAGATTTAGTTCTTTCTCACATAGTTGTGATGATAAAGTTTCGATTGAAGATGACTTTAAAAATATAATAATAATTAAAAAATAATGTTTTTTTTTTAACGTAATACCTATAAATATATAATTTAGTTAATAAGCAAGATGATTTTCAGTCAAAGTTTTTTTGCATTACTACTATGCAACTTTAAACCATCTTTTGGTCATTCAAACGTCATAATTTTGGATTCATAGCCTTGGTAGAGTAAATTTAAATAACACAAAGACCTGTATACTTGTAATATTATCTACAGATTTGTTAATGCAAAACTGTAGACGATTACAAGTATTGGAATACTGTGCAAGTCCCCCTAGTACAATACTTGAATCAGAGATGGTTCAATGTGGTACAAAAATGGTATTTTCTGAGAGATAGGAATATGTCTAAAACCACGTTCGCACTGACGCACAAATATCGCGCCGGGATTTTATCGTGCACTGGATTTTCAACTGTAGCGGTATCTACAACGCCACATAAGAATTAAGCGTCATACTGACGTCACGCAAAATCCTGCATCTCGCAAGCAAAGTTTACCGCACAACTAGCATATATACAACTGCTCGACATGAATCAATGGGCAGTTGCCCGCCAGATACAACACCCGTCTGGTTGGAGGATCGTCCCTTTTCTGTGGAGGATGAGTGAACGTTACACCCTGTTCTACAAAGACCACTCTCGTTGTTGAACCGAACATTGAGAATCCGACACGAAAATTTTAACTCTCGTCGCTAAGCAGAGCGTTGAAGATCCACTGCGCGAAAAAATCCTGCCGCGATATTTTTACGTCTGAACGTGGACTAACAAAGAAATGAAGAGGATTCCGATATGTAGGCTGGGGATGTGTTGTAATGATCGTGAAATTATTGCGATGAACTTATTTCTAGTAAAAGTTTATTTGAATTGATTTGAACAGTTTTTTATGTGAATGTCACGGAAGCTCTTTCTTATTTAAATGTCAATAAAACATGATGATTTAAAGTAATTAGGCGCGATTGCAGTCTTCAGATTAGGGGAGGGTCAGCTTGCAATGGGGAAAGGAGCATTGTAACCAAAAAAGTCTGATGCTGTCGTTCAACATTGCTCTTTGGGAATTTTGGAGAGAAAACAAAGCCACACATCGTCATTTGGTCGCCAATGCGGAGGCAACACAGTCGCATTGGCGACAAAATGACAATGTTACTCATGCATCTTCTATAAACGCTAATATTTGCGCAAATTTTGAGCATCAACGACGTTAATAGGCCCCAAAAACTATAATGAAGATGAAACTTCCTCTGTACCTACAGAACCATCTCTGCATTTCTCAGTCATCCGAGTGTTCGGCAGCATCCTTCATCTCGTACTATTGATATCAGTGGACGATACGTACTATTCGCGTGTTCATTTTGATTTTACAGAAAAAGTTAAAACAATTTATGGCTTTAAAAACGAACTCTTCTTGAGTTCGTTTTTAATTTTAGGCAACCTTTGCATCTCGTATAGCCGTACCTCGAGCGTTTACGCTGCGCTAACGCGACGATAGTTTCGATACAAACTTGTCTACTACACAAGCGCATCGTCTACGCAACGACAAATGCGAAAAATAAATTAATGGAGAGCAATGTACATTTCAATTTAGTCTACGTAAATAAAGGCAAATTCAGACACAGAGACTAACAGACTTTTTGTCTAAAAAATAGACGTACATTCTAAATTTTTGTACAACATCAGGCGAAGCTGGCATTACTTTTACAGGGTGAGTACCTTAGTAAGGTAATTTTCATAAAAATATTTTTTTTAAAATTGCGTTTTTTTTGCCTCTTATCGTACATGAACTCCTAGTACAAGAGCCAGGGCTACCACTGATGTTTATGCCTGAAGTGAAAATAATTATTAATTCGATAATATCAAAATGAACATGCCAACAGTATTCACAAATATAACCACAGTCAACATCAACATTGTATATTTCGTTTAGCTCATACAAAATCTAAATATACAGCTTAGCCTACATTACAAATAGTTCGACAGTCGTACAGTGCGGAACTACCGGCATCCCTCTCCCTCATACTAAGTTAAAATGAAATAAAACATAGTAAATACGTCGAAAATGTTACACTGAGGTGCTGTGACGGTCGGTTGTGCTGTTTTCACATAGAAATGGTTATTAAAATACCCTAAAATTCGCACAATGAGCGAAGCCGAAATCTCCTATAACGGTAGTTAGGGTTGGGTACGGTTTTTAGTGCCACTGATGGTCTTCGATCATGAGGGACTTGTGGCTAAGTAATAACAGCCGCACGGGTCGATCAAAGGTTAAGCTACGCTTGCCGTGGTTGGTCCGTGGATAGGTGACCATCTTTACATATCAAGACCGCTCCGTGCCTCGAAAAGCACGTTAACCCGTTGGTCCCGGCTGTTCGTAGATCTTTGGCAGTCGTAACGGGTCGTCAGAAGCCCGAAAGTCCAACCAAGGGGTATTAACCAAGGGCGATTACCAAGGGGTATCGTATTACCCAGTAACTGGGTTGCGGAGGTCAGATAGGCAGTCACTTCATGTAAAATACTTGTATTCAGCTGCATCCGGTTAGACTGAAGCCGACCCCAACATAGTTGGGAAAGGGCTAGGCAGATGATGGTAGTCTTCGATCGACAATAGTACTAGATTAAGGATTAGAAACAGAAACACATCGCTCAAGGACCGCGATTGCATACAACATGATTATAAGCCTTAACACTCAAACATAAAGTTTATTATCATTTGCAATATTTACACTAACTAAATAGTCCGTGTTTAGAGAAAATAATTAAGGCATTTCGAAAGAACCGATCATAAAGCCCATTTTCAGCAGTGGACGTCAATGGGCGGTCGTGTATGAATGAAATTATTATGGTTACTGTCGACATTTTCCAATAATGTTTCAAGGACCAACAATAAAATCGCCATTTTCTATGTGAACGCAACAGAACCTTATATGAAAATAAACACAGTGCTTGCTTTTAACGTACAAAGAGTATTTACACACACATTCATAACTCACGTCATAAAGTTCGCACACACCTCATTTGTATTAAAAATTTGTGCTAACTTGGGGTAATTTTTTCATATCATTTTGGCCTCCTGTTAAATTTTTCAGGTTTTTACAAAACACCGAAATATAATTTGCATTACTAGCCGTCAAACTTAAAACCGTTAAAAATGCAGTCAAATATGGCCTCTATTTTATTTTAATTATCAAAATAAATACGTAGATTTTTTCACATTTATTCCATGATATTTTTTTACTTCTTAAACACCTTTCTTTGGACACGATTTCAATTTGGTACGATTTATACCAAAAATAATAATATAATTACAATTAATAATAATTAAAAATAATACGGTATTAGGTTATAACGACAGATCTATCACTAGGGGCATGTGTAATATAGCTAATATAAGTTTTCTGAAATATTTTCGGCGTCGAGAGGAAATCGGATTCAGTGATGATTAACGCGTCATGACGATCTTCACAGTGTGGCTGGTAGCAGCTAGATGAGTTGCCGAGAATCGAGCTGAATGGCGAGCACGAGGCCTATGCCCAGCAGTGGACTGCTGTAGGCTGATGATGATGAAAGGCGTCATACTATCCCCCGATTGCCTGGTTTGGGTAGTTTTGGCTATACACACCTACGTAAAATCGAATTTATATTCTACTCATTGCATATTTAAATGCGCATACGTCCAAATCATTTCTTCAAAGCCTACGATCAAAATAATTCAGAAAACTTAATATTCATCTGTAAAAATTACGATTCGTCAACATATTAATACAAAATCGTAACTTTTTTAGCGTAAATTAGTCCAAGCTGAAGCGTTTTTTTTTTAATATAAACATTATAAACCTATCTACTAAGTATAGTTAAAAATAATATTGAGATACAAAAAGGTAGTGATCATTCATTTGTACATATATTTAAAGTAACAATAATAACATAAGAACTAATAAAAAGCATATTAAATATTTTCGTTGAACAATAAACAAACTAGTTTTAATAGCATAGGAATTATTATAGGAAAACGTCTACTACGCCTTTATCATAAAACAGGCGTTTTAGGGCATTTATAAAGTACAACACTTTAGGAGGTATGAATACTTGCCAAACACACAAACAAGTCTAATTTAAAATTGTGCGTTTTTTTTATTTTAAAAAGTACCCTCTCATCTTTTGATATAACATAATTCAACGTGCAATTTTGCTCTGTATATTCCTCCATACTAATTTCTATGCTAGTAAAATATTAAATAAAATATATAAATTCGTACTCAAGATAAACTTGTCCAAAATTTATAAAAAGCACCTACAGTGAGCAGTAGGGATAGTTTCAAACTATGTATAACACAGACGCCACCACATCAAGCTACTACAATCTGTCAAATTTCTTTAATAGAGTTTCAACTTTATCGCAAGAGTATTCAGAGGTTCAAGGTTGATTGGGAAAATTTGACAGTTTCGGGTAGCTTGATGTGCTGGTGTCTGTACATATAGTGTTCCTAGACACATTGTCAATCACCATTCACACGATTGACGGCGATTGATCAATCTAAAAGACTACTTTGATTGATAATCTTGTTGATTGATTCAAATCTACAAATCGCCGTCAAAAAAATAGGTATGTAGTTCTGTAAATAAAAAACACCAAATATACAAAATGTATACTTAAAATTACTTTTTAACTGTATATTGTTCGATAGATCCCGCTTACTAGCCCATCAAGAAAATTAGACACGTTCAAGATCTGTTAGTATATTCCCTAAGAACGATGACACTGACAGTTCTTTAGATAGTTTAGATGTACTGGGGGCTTACCACCAGCTTTTATAGCAGGGCAGAAGTTGAACTGCACTGCTTTTTTGTACTTATTCATAGAACAAAGCAGTGCAGCTCAAATTCTGCCCTCCTATATGAGCTGCGAGAGTAAGCCCCCTGATCGCGTCAAGCTTCATTCGTAAATCATTAATTCATCGTCATTCATTAATTGGTAATTCATTAATTTAAAGAATGAAGCTGTCCGTCAAATATATGACGATGGTGTCACTTTTGACAGCTGTCTAATTATCTTGGTTTGCTACAAGATGGCGGGCGAGATTGTCCCATACTCCCGTATGGTAATAGGCCTTATAGTCCATGCTGTTTATAAAATAAGAAGACACTTCAATACGCAAAGCGTCTGACAAGGGGTTGGCGTGGTTTACCATTGATATATTATCTACAGAAGAGCTCTTTTGTATACTTTCCTTTTGTATGAAAAATTGTGTATAGTGTATTTTTTCTAAAGTAAAGAAAGTAAAGTAAATTTGGTAAACAAACACGAGACGAAAATTATGAGTTTTCGTATCAATCATACACTTGAAGTTAAGATTAAACGTCTTGATCTTTGTAAAAATACACGTTAGTTATGAATTACATAAAAACATGCTTCGGAACACATACAAAAGTCTCAAAATCTAAATATTAGTTCGCCGCATTTGTTTACCAAATAAGACAAATAAAAATAAATACACTATTTTAAATCAAATGCCTCATATTTAAACACGTTATTGCCTCTTTCAATTTTTAGTTAATTTTTTGGTACATTTTCCGCTATTTCTCTTCCAAATATACTTTCCTCGTGTAAAATCACATGTTTTTAATACAAAAGAGTTCTAAATACCTAGGTAGTGCTAAGAACCAAAGGTCATATACATTCAAGATCTATTCACAGGACCTTTAGAAGGCGGAGCCCTAAGTGTCGGTACTTAGGACGTACTAAGATAAGGTATAAACAAATCGTGCTTAACTGTCTTCGAGTAGATTGTGTAGCTCCGCGTAGTTCAGTATGGCACGGTACAGGAATTCGTATTGTAACTGTGGAAAGAAATAAAAGGTGTTTTCAAAATGTACCAAGATGCGATATCTAATTTGATGGAGGGAATTTCACGATAGAAATGGTGATATGATCATTAAATTTGCCAAAATCCAGTGACATACACTTCAACGCCACAGTTTTAAATTAAATTGAATTAATTATTCATGGACTCCCTCTTGCCTGATGGAAAGCGACGGATCGCGGTCTATTAGAGACCATCTGCCTAGCCTAGCCTTTTCAACAATATTGGGTTCGGCTTCCAGTTTAATTGGCTGCAGCTGAGTACCAGTATTTTACATGAAGCGACAGCCTCCGGTCTGACATCCAGAACCCAGTTACTGGGTAATACCGCGGTCTATTAGAGGCTATCACAGAAAAAAGATTTAATACGGCTAATATTGCGAGACTCTCTGTTAAGTAGGTATGAAACTAGCATGAAATAAATTTTAAACCAAAATTAGCTCTGCAAATAAGGTTCACTATCGCCTGTAATATTTTCGTTATCATTTTGTAAGGGGACGAAGTAAAACATGAGTAATATTTAAATAGTAAAGACGGTGTTGTATACTTACGAATGTATCAATAGTGCGCGCACGTTGCGACCTGACAGCGCGCGCGGTCGCGCTCACGTCCACGCGTCGTTCCACGCGCAACGCACGGATCAACGTGCATAGTGCGACGAACAATGGAGACCGTTCTGTTCCAAATCTGTAATAAACATTAATGGTTAGTCAATAATCGTGATTTTTTATTGTATGCTATAAAATAAATAAATATCGTGGTGTGCTACATACTGGCAGTGTACAAGCATGGTGCCCTGGTGCACGTGCAGCGCGGCGGGCGCGTCGGCCAGCTCGGCCGCGTCGGCCAGCTCGGCCACGTCGGCCAGCTCGGCCAGGCCGCGCGTCACCTCGGGCACGTGGCCGCGCGCCGTGGGCCAGCCCTGGTACTGCAGCTGGCGGACGCATGTCACTTCACCGCTCTAGAACGCAACAAAATTTGTTATAATTTAGTAAAAAAAAGTTAATTCCATTAAGGTCGACTCTCGATACAACGCACAGATACTTAAAACTTGAACTTTATGTCTATGAGTCTCGCATCATATAGACGCTCCCTATATTAGTGCGAACAGTGCGCGTCTATGCAGTTCCAATTGATTTGTATTTGTAGTGTTCTTGATTTGGGTCTACTGCCACTTTTATTGTTTTCTATAGTCTTTAACTGTCGTATGTCAATGTCATGCATACCAGAAGGCGAATTCTCGTAATTTAAAATGTTCAAAATCTAGTCGCAGTCTCATCTCGGCCAATTGCAAAAACATGTCAAAAATGTAGGGAAATTAGAGGTATTTTTGGCAAATTGAGACTGACATCGGACTGTTGAACGTTCTTCAAATTGCAACAATTGCCCCTCTGTTATTTGTATGGTTACTGAAATGCCAATTTTAACTGTTATTCGATTCCTAGACCGTGTTCTTCAAGGATCTTCCTTCATAAATATTGCCGAATTTAATGGTATTACCTTATCATTAGTGACCCTGAACTGTCTCCTGGTGTAGTAGGGACAAGACTCGCTCTCCTCATACTGAACCGAGATGTGTTCATACTGGATGGAGCCGTCGTCCCAGTACCGGGGACATTTGCCGTCGCCCAGCTGTAATAGAAAAATTTTGGTTAGCAACAGTTTGTCTATCATACTATTGCAAATTAAAGAAATATATACTTTAAAATGTACCGAACTAAGTTCATTTTAGAATGACAACAGTATTGTAAGTCTCATTATTATTTTATATAGTTAAAACAAAACCTTATTTAACGGAGTTTAAGTTTAATAGATCAAATCAAACCTTACTAGGACTTTTCGTCATAGTAACATGTGTATTGAATATGAAATACATATAAAAATTTAATATCTTACCTCACTGAGCATGACGATGGTGCTAACATTATGTTCGGATACCATCCGCCAGAAGTCCATGATAGTGTTCTGTAGAGGATCTTGCGTTATTATGAACCCTTCTGAGTTGTCGTACGCTGCGAAAAAGAAACAAAAATTGTATTGCTGAGTTTTACAAAGTTACGGTTTCCAGTTACAGAGTTGCAGTGTTCCGACAACGTCCTTGTGTCTCAGATGGCTCCTGCGATGTATCGTATCGGTATTGCAGAAGTCCATAGGTGACTTTTTGTCTTTATGTGAACTCCCATGTTTGTAAACCACCTCATAAAAGCGAACATGTCCAAGAAGAATTTCATGTGGAGGCTTTTCTCCGATTCTCTGCTTACCTTCAATAAACGAGGCGTTGATATACGTAGAGAAGTCCCTCCCAGGTATGGGCGTGAGTATAACCCGGTTCCTGTCGTACGGGAGGCAGTCGGGGCTTCGGTTGCGCGCGCGCAGCTCCTCGCCCGCGCCGGCGCCCTGCGACTTTAGGGGCTCTGCTACTGGAGTGTTTAGCATTTTCTGTAGGGAAAATACAGATATAAAATACTAATATTTAGCATTGCAACACTATAGCGTTAGGAGGTATCCATAACGTTATTGTAGAAAAAATAAATAAAAAAGTGTGTATGTCTTACTTTCTACAGCTAAGACACTGAGTAGACTATTGCATATTAATTTGGCCTGACAGCCATCGTCTTTGATGGCTGATTGTCTTGCTGTGTCCTGCGGTATTGACATTACGACGCAATATATAATGCTGAGTCGGTAAAACAGATTCTGCCGTGCAATGAGCAGACAAAAATTGCCCTTACGGCGAAGAACATATTATGGCTGTGAATATATTTACCTCAAACTCGATCTCCATAAGACACTTGTCGGCGTGGTCGGGCGTGTTCCGAAGTTTGTCGACAGCGGGTTTCAGTCGAGATGCGCTTATTTCTGTGTCGCCATAGTGCGCGTATTCTACTAGTGCGCGGTACACGAACACGTATTGTTTCTGTGGACAAAGACCGTATGATTATAGTATCATTGTCATTGAGCTTAAAGAAAGAAAGAAAAATAGTTTATTCCGCACAAACAAAACGCACATTACAAATTTTAATTACAAAAAAAATAAAGCCGTCCGCCGCGGACTAAAGTGACCAGAGGGGTTTTTCAATTTTCAATTCTCGTAATTTTAAGAACATTCACAATCTGATCTCAGATTGAAACTGTCAAAAATACCTCTAATTTCCCTACGTTTTGACTAGAGAGAGAGATTACGAGAATTGGCCTTCAGTTCTGTACCTCCCGCATCCATCGCTGAAAAGGCATCCGCATACGGATGCCTTTTCAGCGCGAAGTCATCACTTCAAAACTTTTCGGCCCAATGGACTTTCGTTCGACCAACAAAGTGCCCCGCCCATTTTGAGTATAGTTCGAAAAGTTACCCAAACCCGTTTAAAAACTGCTATTGTTTACATGAAAACTCCTCACCCGAAAACAAGAACTTTAGCAGTTTGTGTAACGAACATTCCCTTTTGTCATCGGCTATGTCGAGAAACTTGTTGTTCTTGAAAAATGTCCGAAATTCTACTTTGAATTTTGTGTTTATTAAGATTAATAAGAGGTAAAAACTCACCAACGACTGCACCAAGAAGTTCCTTTGCCTCCTCAGCTCAGCGACAGTGTTGAAGACAGCCACTTGCCCGGTGGCTCGAAGCTGTTCCAGTAGACAGTCGAGTGCTACTAGCGTACCAGTGCGGCCGACGCCGGCGCTGCAGTGGACTACGACTGGACGCCCCACCATGCTTGTCCAGGCTTCGTTTACCCTCTGGTAGGAATAAAAAAGAAAATTAAAATAGTATAAAACAACCTAACAATATGATTCAAGTCTAATGTCTTGGTCTAATTCCTTGAGATTTGAACATAATGAATTTACATAAAATAAATTAAATTCACCAATTCATTTTTTTTCTGCTTTATAGTGTTAAAAATTTTAGTTGGTATAAAAATATAATGTAATGAATTCTCCCAATTCAAGCGCGCGCTGAAATCTGACATACATGTTTTTTACCTAGTTTCGGTTACAGAGGCTTCATAGGTTTTTGTAACTCTAATTTATTACTAATTACACAGAAACAAAAACAAACAACATTGATTAAAAAAAAAATTACATAAATAATAACTAAGAAACATGAACTTAAAGGTTTGAAATTGTTTTATCCCTTGCTAGACCATACATTACTTCTAGATGAGAGATAAATAGAATAAAAGAAAAAGTAAGTAAGTAAAAAGTATTAAAACACTACTGTATTGTACCAAAGGTACTTGAAGGTAAAATTAACTTAATGGACTGATGGTGTGGAAATGAAGTGAGTGACGCGGCCCTTGTTGGCTGTAACGAGAACGCCTGGCCGACTTGATAGCCCAACGCGAACTGAACTAATTATTATGAGTTGAAATGAATGTGTGGCGTGAACTGCTGATTTGCAGAATGTGTTGCGGTTGCACCGAACAGAAATGGACAAAATAGTGAGCATAACTTCAATGCACATTCTATCTTGCATGAAAAGTGGCCAAAGTGGCTTGTGCACAATTTACTAAAGAATTTTTTTTTGGACGGATTCGCATGCTTGCTTTATTCGTCAGTTCGGCAAAATAAGTGAGCAAACAGCTCATCTGAATGAAACTATGAGGCACACTGCACAATATTATTACAGTAGTTATAGATAGAGGTTTCCATTAATATTTACTAAGTTACTTTTAAGCTTGAAATATGCCCAATAAATGCATGAGTCTGTACATAAATATACATTACCTTAATAAACTTGAGTATGGAGTGAGGATGCTCGGGCGCGGCGAAGTCCTTCCACATGAGGAAGTGGTACTGGCGCACGACGCGCGACTCGCCGTTGTCCTTCACCTCACGGGGAGATGTGGGCGCGCTGGATTCTGACGCTTCTTTTATGTCTAGGAGAGAGTTATGGGTTAGAAGAGGATAGTAATATGTAAGAGGCCTTATGAGTGGCAGCTGGAGTTTCTCCAAAAGTAAAATAAGAGTGGAAGTAATATCCCAATAGTCTCTTCTCCCTTACTTGCAATGCAAACTTTCGGAAGCTAAAATTGACACGTTACTTAATTAATTTACGCTGTGGAAAACGTATCTAACTAGCCTGGTATAGTCCCACTGCAGGGTAAAGCCCCCCCCGCCCCCTCTCCCTTATCCACACAATTCTGTCTTTTGTGAGTGCCGGCCAGTTCCTACCGTAGGAGTCAAGCTCGACCTTTCATCTTCGTCTCGGCCTGCCGCCGTCGATGGCCTCGTGAGTTCAGTGGGAAACTTAGTGTCGAAGTAAAACGAGTAAAGCTAGTTTCAGTAACTAAAAAGTTTCACTAACGCAAATGCAATGAATGTGAATGCGGCGTGGCAAACATCTGCCCGGTCGGCGTTTAGTTTTCGGCGGCGACTTTTACTCGGCTAAAAGCTGTTGAATACGCTGTATTGCGGAGGGGGCTTGTGGCTAGGTAATGACAGCCGCACGGATTGATCAATCAGGTAAAGCTACGCTTGCCGTGGTTGGTCCGTGAATGGATAAACATCTTCACATACCAAGACCCCTCCGCGCCCCGGAAAGCACGTTAAGCCGTTGGTCCCGGCTGTCATTCGTGGATGTTTGACACTCGTTACGGGTCGTCAGTAGCCCGAAAGTCTGACAACCAGTCTTACCAAGGGGTATCGTATTACCCAGCAACTGGGTTGTGGAGGTCAGATAGGCAGTCGCTCGCGCAATAGATAAACAAAAATAGGTTACGTATCACTTAAGTAAAATAGCTTATATTTTTTTTTCGGATGATTCCGCTACCCCGGTTTCTTTCGTCTTATTGCAGTTCTACAAAACCTTTTTTGATTTTTTTTTTAATACTGGAGAACATATTTATAGGCAATAGCATCCAAGCTTTTTAATTTGATAGTGAAACTAACTGGGTTTTTCAGTTTTTTGGGATGTCACAGAGTAAGTTTAGTGAAAACTTGAATCACTTGATGATCGTCACGTCGCGATGATCTCGCTGTCAATGTATTACCTCCATTTCTCTTAGCGATGCCGTTATTCTCAACTATGGGCTGTCCGTCTGAGTTGGTGGCCTGTTTCGTGATTTTCAGCTCTCGTACTATGTAGTCTGAATATCTGCAACAATAACATTTAATTTGAGCTCCACGTAACACTAATCTACAATTGTTTACACTTATCAATCTTTTACGAATGCATTTTTTTGAACTAACAAATATTTTTAAAAAAATCCTCAATGCGATCTTCACTCCACGTTGACTGCCAGACAAAAGACACAATAGAAAATCTATTGTTGGCGGTCACCGGTGACCGCGGTGGCAGTCAATGCCTTAAATGGCGCGGACAGGTTAAATTAACACAAAATAAAATGGCGAAAATTACAAAGTTTTTTTTTCTTCTTATAAACTGATTCGTGAATGTTAAATTATTTTATATTTGTAAGTAGGTTTGTACAAACACGTCAATCATATTTTTTTAAATTAGATGAGGTCGGCGTTTCCTATTTTACTACTCTGAGAAGAAAGGCTAAACAAACTCAGAGGTCACGTGTGGTTGGATACACCCATTTTGATTTAAAGTATTATAAAGCCTTTCTGCTGCTTCTGCCCAGCTGTTCCAGGAATTACTCCTCTAGCCCTTAAAATCCACTTTTGCCATACCAAACAACATTTTTTTTTTTAAATAATTAAGCTAAGATTGCTGAGAATCAGCAACTGGCTATTTGGCTTCGGCTTAGAACTTTTCCGTAAGACAGTCCCCCAAAACACCCGTCCTTCACCACTTCCTATTGCTTTAGTTGGGTGGGAAGAAACATTCTCCAAAATAAACTAAGTCATTTACCTCTTCTCCCCAACATGATGCACGGTAATATTCCCGAAGGCTCTCGACGCGCGTTCCTCAGGCCAGTACTGGGAGCACTTGACTTTGGAGTACTCCTCAAGGTTGGTCAGCATCACGATGAGCTCCAACCCATGTTCCCATATCATGCGCCAGAAGTCATTGACGGTTGTATCCGTGGGGCCTTGCGCGCATATGAATTGTTTGCGCTCCTGGGAAAAGTGGTTGGCCGTTATTTATATTTTTATAGAGAAGTTTGCTGAATAAAATACATTTATGCCTGAAATTAATAAAACCAATCCTGAGACAAATTTTGACATCTACAGGCCGACCGCTTGACTGAGACGTTGTCTGAGGTAGCTGCGCGGTGCGGGAGGGGAGATAGTCGTCACAAATTGACGAATCACTGAGCTCTCGCATCACGTCACCACACCCCTCCCGCACCGCGCTGCTACTTCACGCAACGTCTCAGTTAAGCGGTTGGCTTATAGATAGACCAGATCCATAGAATAACATTGGCTTGTCCATATCTTTGAGCAGGCGAATAACTGAATAAAGATTAGAAAAGTACAGTTTGCGTAAGCCAAAACTCAATAATTATTTTGACATTGGGATTGCCATGTTGAGTTAGGGTCTACTCACACTTATTCAGCTCTGTTCAGCTGATCAATTCTGTAAAAATGTCACCGTGAAAAGTTAGGTGAAGTGAGCTTAGAGTGAGCTGTCAATAGTGTCAATCCCTAGCATTAGTTGGAATGACAGCTCACTCCACGTTTACTTCACCTAAATTTTCACGGTGAGATGGTTACAGAATCGCACTGCAGCTTTTGTCCATAGAAAACATCGATTTTGTATGGAATGCGTACGCATCCGTTCAGCTTTACGACCGCGTACGCATTCCATACAAAATCGTTGTTTTCTATGGACAAAAGCTGAAAAGAGCTGAATAAGTGTGAGTAGTTCCTTAGTCTTCATACATACACGAGCGGCACGCGTCTACGGCTGCAGTTGCCTGTGCCTTTAACGCGTGTCATCATCTGCCTAGCCTTTTCCCAAAAATGTTGGTGTCGGCTTCCAGTCTAACTGGATGCAGCTGAATACCAGTATTTTACATGGAGCGACTACTTATCTGAACTCCACAAGCAAGTTACTGGGTAATACGATACCCCTTGGTAAAACTGGCTATCTGGATTGGTCTGCCTTTGACGCGTGTATAAAGATTTATTGGTGGGCGGATAGGAGATCGTTCAAACGATATGCAGTTGTTAAATTCGTGGTCAAGATTGAGAATGAGATATATTATTAATTTCAGGCCTTACAGGTCGTGCTGTTGAAAACTATTGAAGGTAGCAATAGTGTTTTGTTTCGTTAAATTTAGCTCGGACGTAGTGAGATCGTTCTGCCATTTATTTTTTTTTATTTTCAGAAAGTGCAAACCAAATTGCTGCATGCAAGCATGTTTATAATTTTGGTTTTCGTTTGTTCCTATAACGATAGTGCTTTACAAGTGCGCATATTATACATGACAAAGAGTGCATTGTAACAATAACAAGGAAAACACAACACAAAAACGGACAGAAAGCTGTGAACAAAATAAATTGATTCCACATAATTATTAATAGCATTAAAATGTAGGTAAATATTTCTTTTTCCTTCACAAGTAAATCATTAAGTAACAAAGAGACCGTTACAATTGCCCGTAACGTCTAAAAGACGCGTCAGTGCGGCGTTTTAATTGCCAAAGAGTTAAATTGCTAGATTTGTCGCAAAAATAATGTGTCTCCACTGAGAAGAGTGAGCTCACACATACCGTCCATAGCCTTTCCATGGTGACTGCGACATTGTGTATATCAGAAGTGTCAAAACGAAATAGAAACTCGACCCCTTTTTTCGAATCTAATTATTAAAATCTTTGCCAGTTGCAGGATTACCATTTTGATCAGAACAGACATCTTTGTCGACTTGATAGATCACAGCATATATCGTACCGCTAATTGTGATTACAGCCAAACTGTAGGGGAATGCGCCTGCTAGCAACAGTGAACGATGCTCGCCTGTTATTTTTCCACAGCGAACTACATTTTGAAATGGGCTATTCTCTTTTATTTTACTATCATTGTTTGGACAAAAACTACCTTGAAATGGTCTAATAGAAATAGAATATTGACTTGATGAATCATAACATCACGGCTTGTTCCCCCGAGGATTGGGCACAAGTGTACCTATAGTTCACCCACATTTCACCAGTTATGTGTAAGTCCCATGTATTAGGGGCGAGCCTAATGCCATTAACCGGGCACAAATCCAGACAGGGATGCTACTGAGAAATTCCAGATGGAAAAACCTAATAAAACTTTGCCCTACCTTGGAATCGAACCAAGGCCTCATGCTCACCAGTAGCACTTGCGACCCCAAAACCAACGAACAAGTACTTGATGAACAATGTGGGTTCCTTATGTGGGTTTTAGTTCTGTAGTATGTGGAATCAATTTAATTTCGCATACGTGCGCGCGGTACCTGGTTAGGCTCCGAAGGGTCCTTAGAAAGCGGAGGACAGAAGACGAACACAATTTTAGAACATGTCCACACGTCACACAGAAGGAACATATGTGAAAAACTACTTCTAAGAGGTGTGGCAGGGACATCGACGCGCAAACTGAAATCATGAATTCAGCACATGATTCTAGAGTAATCGTAATCTGCGTTCGCATTACTTGCCAGACATGTAAAATAATATGAGTTATTGGAAAAATAACTTTAATTCTTACACCATAAAGTTCATTTTACGCTACAACTTCAAATATTTTTAAATAATGCTAGTCACTCTGAAATCAACTTAATTACCACTGAAATAAAGTTGATATTTGTTTTCATTTTTTACAAAATGTATGGCAATTTTTTTATTAATAACCGTCGAAAAATTTCAATGCAGGGGTGTTCAGAATCATGTACTGAAACCATGGTACCAGGTTGCGCATCGATGTCCCCGCAACCCTGTATTAACTACTTATGTTAAAAACAATTGCGGATACAGGGATGTTTTTGTAATGATTTATGTATGTAATTGGTTCCAATCGTTCTATTTTAGAACCAAATAAATCGTATAAGGTAAACAAGACAGGGAAAATGATATTTGGGGATAAAAGCGTCTATTAATATAATAATATCAGTCAAAGTATGACACAACTGATTTTCCTTGTTTCTGTAAACCCCAAGGGGCGGTAAGCACGGGCCAGTTTTGTACTATATTTTACGGTAAAAAGTTGGGGGGGGGGGGGGGGGTACACGTCAACATCCCACTGTTCAAGCGTGTCCTTCACCACACCATTCTCACTTTTGAAAACTTCATCAAAATAAATTTTGAACTATTTTTTGGGATTGAAACCAAGTCGACACTCCCAGCCGTTTGGTTGCACTAGAGGTGAAGATTGTGTGGAGACGTTCACCACACAATCCTCACCAACTTATAGCTATAACTTCGGAATCATAATGCTGCTATTTTTTTGACTTTGGTGACTATTTATGACCATTTCTTGACTATTTTTTGGCGTTATCAAAATTGATTTTCATGAAGTTTTCAAATGTGAGGATTGTGTGAAACGTTAAATTAAATTGTGAAACGCATGACGCATGATTATTGCGTTTAAAAACAATGCAGTATGAAACTGTGATCCCAATAATATACAGTAAAATATCGTACTGACGCCGTAAGAACGGGGCCTAAATCTGAAGGCCTTTCGGAATATAATGATGGTTTTTTGACACTGCTAAACTGTACGTCTTGCAAATTCAATAATTCATGCATTTCTTACACTAGCCGTTTTCTGTAGAAGAAATGCAAAGAAACCTAACTTAATCAACTCCTCACAGGGCTAATATTGCTAGCATAATAGCATAATGACCTTGGGTACTAAACGACTTTGACCTTGAACCAAAAGTGACCTTTTAAACTAATCTGATATTCAATAACATAGTTCGCGTTGATGTAATCCGATCCAGCTATGATATCAATCTGCGATAGTTTGGCCCTGGTCTGATCGTATGCTTTTTTTAGATGTTTTAGCCAAACTTAATTTTATCTGACTGCAACTGAACTAACATTGCCTGAATAATGGTATATGACAATGACTATACAGCACACACAAACACACATATTTCACGTGATCTTGATTATTACATGTCCTTGAGCATAAAGTGACCTTGAAAGAACTACTAGAACTGATATCCCATAAAAAGTTGATGTAATAGGAACCCGTAATGCCGTCAATCTATAGGTCAGTTTGATCCTGGTCTGGTCATATGCCTTGATTTCTGGCTAATTATTTTTATGTCAGTGCTATCTAACCTAACTTTATCTACGCCTGTCAGATATAAAATACCCAGAACAATAGATCATGACAATGAACCCATAGCACACACAAACACAAACATAAGGCACGTGACCTTGAACGTATAAAGTCTTAATCTTGAACACAAAATGACCTTTGCAGAGCCAACCTTTGCCCTGAAGTGACCTTGAACTAACCTGATATCCCATAACATAGTTCGCATTGATGTAATCGGAGCCTGTAATGCTGTCAATCTGCGACAATTTGACCCTGGTCTGGTCATACGCCTTGATGTCAGGATATCTGTTTTTGGGTTGATTCTCTCTGGCTTCGGAAGCGTGTGTCGTACGGTCGGGGAAGCATTCGGGTAGCATCTGCAACAACTTGGTAATTTGTGAAGGAGGGGGTTTAGAATTATTGGAAATGATGAATGATGTTTTAAATGATGAATTATGTCATGTAAGTGATGAATTAAACTAAGTTCTGCGTAGTATTTATGTCAAATACCGCTTAGAAACAACTGAACAGCTAAACATTCGAAATTAAACAGGCGAAATTGCCATTGGCACTACACTTAGCACAAATAATGGTGATCATTCTTTAGCGCACTGGATTTGCAACTCTCGGTGTTGAGCCGAGCTTTGAGAATCCAACACAGTGCATCCAGCGTGTCCAAAAAAATACTGTTGGATTTTCAATTTTCGGTTCTAAGCAATGCGTCGAAAATCCAGTGCTTATTATTATATTATATTAGGAAAGCACTGACGCCTATGCTCCGAGAGTGAATGCTTACTTCCCATAGGGATAACATGAGGTGCTTTTGTGTAAGCTCTTTTCCGAGTTATTCTCTGACCGAAATAAAACAGACAATACCACAAAATTGTCATCACTCCAACAGGTAACTGGAAAAACTGGACAGCTCCACTCAAAGCTGTGTGGTTCCTATCACAAAAGACCATCTCTGAAGCTTACCTGCATGGTCCTCGCACGATTTGACCAAGATAATGGCGCCGATTCCCTTGTTCACAAACTAAACTTAATTTAAGTTAATTGCATCTTTTTCTTTCTACTTCATTAAGAAAAGGACAGAAGATAAATATTAGTTTAGTCCTGTCAAATTAGTCAGCGCCTGACGTAAATTGACGTATTTTTAGTCGCCATGTTTTTAGTCACGTCTAAACTGTTGGAGTATGTAATTTGACAGGACTAATCTAATATTTTATCATCTGCCCTTTCTTAATGAAATAAAAAGAAATAGATGCACTGAACTTAAATTTAGTTTAGTTTGTGAATAAGGGAATTGGCGCCAATGTCTGGACTTTAAGAAAGACTGTGGCCTCTGAGTTAGTTTCGGTGTTTCTTCTCAGAGACAACCTCTTCTTCTCAAACCTACTTACAATTTTTTATTTTTTTATTTATCATGATGAATTAAGCTCTGAAAATACAGATCTACAAACAATGAACCTGTGGCAATTAGGCTACTAAATCACTTGTATAAAATAGCTACTTACTTCGAATTCCTTCTGGAACCCATAGTCGGAGTCGACTTGGCGCTCTGCGTACGCACTGGCCAGGTCTTCTTTAGGTATGGGAGGTATGTCCGGAGGTACGGTGGAAACTAATGGCTGACGACCCCGGATGCTGTCCCAGTATCTGGAAGATAACATAAATTAAACGACATCAAATAAAAAACGGTCAAGTGCGAGTCGGAGTCGCGCACGAAGGGTTCCGTACCATTTTATCTATAAAAATTACGTCTGTTGTATGGGAGCCCCCCTTAAATATTTATTTTATTTTAATTATATTAATTATTATTAAAGTAAAAATACCACTGAGTATTTTGTGAATATTTCAAGTGCCTACCTGTTGCCATTATTGATATCGAGCAAAAAAGGGCAAAAAAATCGCGTTTGTTGTATGGGAGCCGCCGTTAAATATTTATTTTATTTTGTTTTTAGTATCGCGGTTCTTGAGATACAGGCTGGTGACAGACACACGGACAGACAGCGAAGTCTTAGTAATAGGGTTCCGTTTTTACCCTTTGGGTACGGAACCCTAAAAAGAAGCAGGTGCATGTGTTACCACGATGCATAATTTTTTTTTGTCACTTCGTATTTTCTTCAAATAATCAAACAATAAACCAAATCCAAGGCTTCCACAGCCGAAACCTAAAAGATATTTATTTCTGTAAGTACGTTTTTACAAACACTTTTAGACGTCAATAAAGAGAGTTGTTTGAGTGTGAGAGAGAGAGAGATGAAGCTATACAGAACGAATAGCACGATCCCTCTTCCACAATGGAACAACAATTGCTTTAACAAATCATAGTCCCCTCCAGATCACCCATCTGGCTGTTGGTCTGCCAACACTCCTCCGTCCATCGTCATCAGAATAATACAAGCCCTTTTTTTGTTATGCGAATTTCAGCTCTAAGCTAAGGTAAAGCTTAAAAGTGACAGTGTTGTCCACAAAACCTTACCTGATAGCCGCAGTAATAGGGTTGTGCAATTCCAGTTGTGCGTGGGCAGGCATCTTGCGGGTGCGTCGTGTTTGCATGATGCAGAAGATGATCATCAGTAGCAGGATCACTGCTGCCACTGCGCATGTTATCTAAACGACAAAATATAGGTTGATTAGTGTTAACTTCGTTGTTTCTGTGAACTGTAAGATTTCTGCTTGATTGAAACGACTTGCTGATTATTGTAACTCTTTTAATGATCACTGTTAGATACAGATACAATGCCGAGTTGCCGACACGCACGCTTGCCAGCGGTCAACTACAGACTCTCTTTGGACGTTTACATGCCATAAAACACAGACTAAAAACTTTGTGTTGCCATAAACAATTAGAACAGGTTTCATATAAATAAAAATAAATAAGTACTTCAGTTGTTTGTGTATATTGTGATAAATAATAATAATATGGCTAAGTAATAACAGCCACACGGGTCCATCGACAAAGTTAATTTACGCTTGCCGAGGTCGGTCCATGGATGGGTGACCATGTATTTCAAACCGAGACTCCTCTGTATCTCGGAAATCACGTTAAGATGTTGGTCCCGACTGCAATTTGTAAACTTTGACAGTCGTTACGGGTAACCAAAAAATCGAAAGTCTGACCACCAAATTCTATCAAGGGTTAAATTACTAAATAAATGGGTTGTGGAGGTCAGACAGGCAGTCGCTCCATGGTATTGAGTAGCATCCGGTTAGACTGGAAGCCAAACAGACAAAGTTTGGAAAACGCCACAATGGGAAAATAATACCAGTATATTATTGTCAGGGCCCGCTCCCTCTCACCGAGAGGAGGCACGTGTCCCAGCAGTACATTATACAACATTATAGGCTGATTATTTATCGTCATGGGAAAGAACTCTTCTCATACACACATAAATCATGTTTCTCATACAGGAATGTGTTTACATTCTCCATGTAAACGGTGCTTTAAGGCATTTTCAGCGTCAGGCACTAGTTGTCTGTCATTTTTGCTGAACTGGGCCTTTTTGGCGCAGCCGTGAGGCACACTTTCCTGCTAATTTCATACATCGGACTTCACACTTTTAATTTAATCTTTTATTTTATTGTTGATGTATGTATAATGACCGGCACGAGTCGTGAGCACAGATGGACAGTAGTGGGGGCAAGCTCGCGCATTGTACACTTTCAGCCAAATTTATTTAATACCGCTTTTGCTCAAATTATTGATGGCACTTACGCAAACTATAATTAAAATATTAGTGGTACTTGAAATTTTACTTTGATACAGTAATGTTGTAGGCCTTTGTGACTTACGGCCAGTTTCTTCATCAACACAATCAGTCAAAGTATTAACTTTTACTTGACCTTTACTGATACTACGGCAAATGTTTTCTTAATTCAAGTAACTGCTAAAATAGTGAAGAAACTAATTTAACCGTTACTTTGACTTAAGAAATACGAATTAACAAAAATAAACTATTTCAAAATTAAAAACGTAAGTCACTATAAGTGCACGAAAGTGTACAGTAGCCGAATGACACGTGAGAGTCCAATAGACGACGAGCATCGACAGACGAACCAATCGCGTGCAGCCTCGGTGCCCCCCGCCTTCTTCATTCCGCCAAAGAGACCGCAAAATGAACTACTGCGCAGGTGTCAGTTTGTGCTCACGACTCATGCCGGTTACTATATCTGGTGTATTGTGCGTCTTTTAGTTTGTGCCAAATAAATGTATTTTCTTTATTTCTTTTTAAATTCCTAAGCAATTGCAATAAAGTTCATAATTACCTGTAATGCTATCTCGAGTGCGGTAGAAGGTACAGGTATGGGCGGGCTCGGCGCAGGCATTAGGAATGGTGTGTAGTCGCTGAATAACGTCTCGTCTGGGTTTGCACTCGCTAGATACATGACAAAAAAAAAAGTTAGGAGAGATTTATGAGAAAACTAGGCAAGCTTCTGCCCGCGATCTCGGCCGCGTGAAATTTCGGCCCCCGACCCATCGCGTCGCATCCCATCGCTCGCTACTACTTTGTTTTCGCTTAACATTCTTTTTGACGTTTTTTTTACCTTTTGCTCGGCTCCTAAGGGTCATAGCGTGATGTTAAATAGCCTTCAAGCTTCCTCAAGAATAAGGCTATCACATGCAAAAATATTTTTCAAATCTAACTGGTAATTCCAGAGAATACCCCCCTACATACAGGCAAAATTTTACGTCTTTATAATACTAGTAGCAAGTTACATATCTATATATGTAACTTGCGGATTTATTCACAATGTATTTAACAAACTCATTGAACAGCTAAGCCGCGTTTAATCAGCACAGATGGGCTCAATTTTAGGACTCACGGACATGTCTAAAGTTAAGATTAAAAAATAAGTATGCAAGGACAGCATACACGATAATAATAACTACCATTGATCGTATTTATTTTATACTAGCTGCGCACCGCGGTTTCACTCGCATGTGTCGATCCCATGGGAATATCGGGATAAAAAGTATAATATGTGTTAATACTGGTTATAAACTATCTGTGTGCAAAATTTCATCTAAAACTGTGCAGTAGTTTTTGCGTGAAAGAGTAACAAACATCCATCCATCCATCCATTCCTACAAACTTTCGCATTTATAATATTAGTAAGATATTTATAATATTACTGGCAGCCCGGCCCAGCTTCGCACGGGTGCAATCGTCGAGTGTGGCGACATGTCAAAACATAGATAAATATTTTAATGTACGTAATTACGTTAGCTGCGATCGGAGGATCGAAAAAAAACCGAAATGATTTTAAATAAATTTAATTACTGAATTAATATTACAAAATTAATCCTATGAATGATGATTCCAGGTCGAAGTAGGACAATAGAATAATCATTCTTACAATTTATTAAACTAACAACAACTTGCGAAATCGATTGACGTCATAGGTGCATCAGCGATTAAGAAATTGATAAGTGTCGGCGCGGATGCAACATCAGCGATCTTCATATAGTAGCGCTATGTAATTCCTCCCCCTTTAGAATGGCGACTATTTTAGCACGTTCAGTGAAAATGTTGCCGGAAGTTCGCCAGAACTTTGATTCTCTTCCAGGGTTGCGGCTGGTGGTTGCTGATCCTTTTTCGTAGTGTTCGTACATCTGCGTAGGTAGCGCCGAGTCATTACGATGATAATGAGTACGCTTGCACTCAATAGTACTCCATAGAAAGGGATTGTAGTGTGGTAAAGTGCGTCGGTGTGCAGGTTCTCAAGTTGAACTGGATTCTGGATCATAAGTTGGTCCTGGATGCTGTGTAGTCCTTGGAGATCAATAGAGTTCAGGTTGACGTGGGTAGCTGTGGTGGCCTGTTTCTCAGAGTCATAGGGTATCTTCATTAATTTCAAGGGTTGGCCGTTAACTTCATCGTAAACGTTTGCAATGGTGAACTCTTCAGATTTCAGATAACACCCAGTGGGAATCGTAGCAAGATAACTACCCTGAAGCGATGTGTAGTCTTTCTGGTTACAGGTTAGTTGTACCTTCGTCTCTTGAGGAAAGGATAGGACGTAATGTTGGTCGTCGAGCTTCTCCATGGCTTCTCTCGTCAAGGTGATTGTGGTAAACTTGCAGGAGTCTTGTAGAACTTGGTTGGTGATTAACTCCTGGACGCAGTCAGCTTTGGTGCGAGTCTGGTGGGTAATATCCTTCTCACAGAGGTACCAGTCTTTCAGCTTCGGGCATTCAGCCTCTATGTACACATGTGACATCTCGTTAGTTGCAAGGAAGGGAAAGGGTGGAATAAGGGCTTGTGCATGTTTATTAGGTACCACGGAGAGTTTATAAAAATCGTAACTATTCTTAGAAAAGATTGGAAATTTAAATACGAATACTATCTGCTTATCTACATAATATGATCCCGGTTTTATAACATCATAATAATCTCTGAGTTCTAGATCTAAAATTTGCTCTTCGGCGTAAATAGTCTTAAGTTTTCTTACCATTGACTCCAGTGTTTCTATGTCTATCATAGAGTGGTGTGTACTACTCGCACGAACAAAAGCTAAACTATTTTCTATCCTAATTAATTCCTGAGTTAAATCCTCTACGTTGTCGCTTAAAACTTCTAGTAGTTGCGCAAAATGAGCATATTTTATTAAACTATTTTCACTTAGTGCATTACTTTGTAATATAGTCTCTAAGGTAATGTTAATTTTATTCTGGTTTTGTGCTATCTGTGTAATTACGCTATTATATTTAGACATCCACTCCTTACTTATACTAATATGGTCATTGAATTCGGACACCAATTTGTTTTGATTGCGTTCTAGGATTTCGATTACCTGATTATATTTTAGTGCATCCTCGTGATCTAGGTTCCCGGTTAGGCTTTTTATTATTGAACCTAGTCCGTCTACAAGACCTCTTTTAGCTCTGTTGGGTTCTAAGGATCGTAATTGTTTTAGGACATTGCCAAGTTTGCTAGCAAGATACTCTAATTGAATTTCGTATAGTGCGTAAGTGTCATTAGTCATTTGATTTTGACAGTTCGTTAGTTGGGTCTGTAGGGAGTGAACATTGTTTTCGATGTTACTTAGTTGTACGTACTGAATGAAGGTATGATGATGAGTCGTAATTTTCATTTGTCCAAGTTTAAAGGGTAGAAGTCCTGGTCCGTCGTCGAGGCTTTCAAGTCTTATCTCCTGAGTTCGCGTCATTGGAAGCATTGTTATCAGTAGAATCCTGTAACAATTTTGCTGATTTAGGTATACGCTTAAGTCTTGACTTCGCTATGGGGCCACGTTTTTTCGAGGTATAAATGTGGATCGGCAGGTCTGCTAGAACTGTGTCCTGTGTATATCGTGGGGCAGTCTTTTGTCGACTTGCGAGAGGGTTTGTTATAAATACTTGCTGTTGGGGGGCGTATTCTATCTCGGGTTCCCGGGTTTCATTTTTTTTCTCTATTATCGCGGTACGATTAGCAAGTGATGACGAGTTAATGATGTCATAGACATGTTTCATTTTATCCCTATGGACTTGCGTATACTGTTGTAATAGATGCTGTGTAAGGTCAATGTCTTTACAGTCTCGGGGGTCAAAATGACCAGTCAGTAAGTCAAAGGGTCGACATCTTGTGAAACTATGTATAGAGCTATTATAAGCTATTAGAGCATAGGGCACAAGGTTAATTATTGGTTCGTCTTTATGCTGTAACTTAAGGAGTCTAAGATGTTCTAGAAGGGTTGAGTGTAGTCGTTCGATATTTCCGTTGTCGTTAGGTGAGTGAGCTAGTATTCTATGATGATTGATTTTATGAAGCCTTGTAAATTCCATGAACAGTTGGTTTGTAAACTCAGTCCCATTGTCTGTGATAATAGTCATAGGGACGCCATGGTGGGTACAGTACTGCAAAAGGGCTTGTAATATGCTAATAGCTGTTCCGTCACGTAGGTGATAAGCTTGACCGTACTTTGTGAATACGTCGATAAATGTTACGTATTTTTCACCTTGTACAGTGAATAGATCCATGTGGATTGTCTCAAACGGCTTGGTGGCTGGTGGTACGATGTTAAATTGGGGTCTTATCGGGTTTCTATCGTACTTGGCCTGACCGCAAATCGTACATTCGTTTATAAATTTAGTTATCTGGTCTTTCATCTTTGGCCAGTAATATTTACGAGATAAGGCTAAATGACACTCGGTAATCCCACGATGGTTAGTTCTACCGTCATGATAGTGTCGTATTATCTCCTGTTGTCGAAGATAATCCTTGACATTTTCCAATTCAGATTTAGCTAAAACGAGATTTAAGGATGAACTTTTGAATTTGTCCTGTATAATCGGTATAATTGAATACATGGCTAGAGGTGGGTTAACTAAAATAGCTGTCTTAACCTTGGGGTTAATGTACTCTTTTACGGCACAGATCACATCTTCCTCTAGGTTAGATTCAGATAGCTGGATACTTATACGTGTGTGGGTGTCAAATGGTCTAGTAACTACAGGTCGCTTTTTAATGTCACTTACAATGGTGAAACATATCTGTCTGTTGAACTTGTTTAGTGGCTCGTCAGTTATGGGGATTTCTAGAATTGGGTTCTCGACGCTTGTGTGTGCTGTTTCGGTTGAGGAGTTTGGTTTGCCAAGGATGGTTTCTGATGGATTACCCATTAAGGAGTTGAGTTCATCGATTTCCTCTATTAAGGACATGGCTTCTTTAGTGTGAATTTCAATGCGAGAAAGGGCGTCAGCATTTGTATTAGATTTCCCTTTTTTATAAATAACTGAAAAGTCGTACTCACTAAGTCTAAGTCTCCACCTGGTCAGTCGGGAATTTGGTTCTTTCATGTTCATCATCCATTGTAGTGGTTTATGGTCAGTGAGAATCTTAAATTTTCGTCCAAATAGGTAGGGTCTGAAATATCTCGTAGCCCAAACTATAGCAAGTAATTCCTTCTCTATGGTACTATAGTTCATCTCGCTCTCATTTAAGGTTCGGGATGCATAACAGATAGGTTTGTCTGAGTTTATAGGTCCTTGGGATAAAACAGCGCCGATGGCTACATTCGAAGCGTCTGTCGTCAAGTTGAATTCTTTACTGAAGTCTGGATACTGTAGGATGGGGTCGTTAGTCAGGAGGGTCTTGCATCTTTCGAAACAATTCACGTATTCAGGGTCAAGGGTGATTTTTCGCCCTTTTTTCAAGCATTGAGTAAGTGGTTTTGTGGTTCGGGCAAAGTCAGGAATAAATTTTCGATAATAACCGAGGAGGCCCAGAAATTGTTTGATTTCTTTCGATGTTTTTGGAATGGGGTACTTCTTAATTGCAGATATTTTATCGGGGTTTGGCTTAATGCCGTCTTTACTGATGATATGACCTAAATAAGCTGTTTCAAGTTTGAGGAATTCTGATTTGTCCATCTGGATTTTAAAGTTGGACTCTCGAAGTCTCTGGAATACTTTCTCGAGATTAATTATGTGTTCCTGAAGGGATGTACTGAAAACAATTATGTCGTCCAAATAGACAAGACATATCTCGTTTTGGAGTCCTCTAAGGACATTGTCCATCACACGTTGAAACGTGGACGGCGAGTTTTTTAATCCCATCGGCATTCTGAGAAATTCAAAATGGCCGTGTTCTACATTGAATGCGGTCTTTTCTACGTCCTGGGGGTCCATCTCGACCTGGTAAAATCCACTTGCCAAATCCAAGGTCGTAAAATAGTGGCATTTACCTAATTTGTCTAGAACGTCATTGATATTGGGTATAGGGTACTTATCGTCTAGTGTCTTTTCGTTTAACTTACGAAAATCAACAACGAGACGCCATTTTTGTCTTCCTGAGGCATCTAACTTTTTTGGAACTACCCAGATAGGCGAGCTCCATGCGGATTCCGATGGTCGTATGATACCCTGATCAAGCATTTTAGTTATTTGGTCCCTAACTTCTTGGCGGTGCACGAACGGATACCGGTAGCTTTTAGCGTGCACTGGAACATCATCGGTAGTTCTTATTCGATGCTTTATCTTATTTGTAAAGGTTAGTCCCTCGCCTTCAATATAAAAAACATCCGAGTAACGAGAACAAAGAGCTACAAGGTTAGCCCTTTCCTCCGGGTTTAGGTGATCAGTTCTTAAACGCGATACTACTTCATGAGCGCGTGTCGATGTCTGTTGAGTACTACTGCCCTCAATATTAAATATGTCCGCGTGCGCTGGGCGATCGAGTGAAAATATTACGTCGTTTAGAGTCGGATTTTCGACTTCCAAGTAGCCACGATTATTACTTACGGTGGTAATACATTCATGGATTATGCAATTGCAAAGAATTTGTTCCCGAATAAAAGCGTCGCCTTCTGGCACATCAATAGGGATTCGTATAACCTTAGTACTCCCAGCTGGTATAATATCTTCGTATAAATTTACATTACACGAGTTATACATTACAATAGGGTTTATCGCGGATCGAGTTACTAACATGTTTTCTTTCAAATCTATGCGAGCTTCCCAATCGTTTAACAGGTCTAAACCGATGAGGCCATCGAAATAATCATGAAATCGATAGATGAACAACTTCATGCTATTGGCGTCATTAAACTCCGCAAAACATGGTAAGGTTATCGAATAGTCGTTCCTGCTTGTCGCGTGTATGTTGGTTATCTCAAAAGGGTCGAAATTCAAGGGGTGTTCAGCGAAATATTTTTCGACAGCTTCGGGGCTGATGAAAGACTGATTGGCACCCGTGTCTATTAAGAGTTTTAAAGGTGGGTCTCTGACTTGTATGTAGGGAAGTTGTCTCTGCGTCTGAAGATTTAATTCTATTTTGGTTTTTGTGACGTCGTGGCCTCCTGAAAATCCTGCTGAGTATGGTCGGTTACGCCCGCTTGCGATTCATCACATACTTGGTCGTTCGTTGACACGTTATGATAAGTCGAGTCAGCGGCTAGACTCGGGTCAAAGACACCGTCATTGTAGTCAGTGTAGTAATTGTACACCGGTTCGTAGAAATAGTTGTAATACGAGTCGTCATATGTCATGCACTCATTCATATTCATTTCTCGGGCTTTAAAATAATTCGAGGGTGGTGGATTGCCAAACTTATTCCAGTCATGGGCTGCTGGCTGATTTAATGGAGGTAGAGGTTTAGGAGTAAAACGTTGAACACCACTCATCGGCTGAGGGCCTTGAGGTGCATTATTTCGGGGTGGTAATCTAAATATGTTACTACGGGGGTTGTAGTTAGGAGGTGCAGCACTGAACATTCTTTGTGTGTTCGTTGGCACACGATATTGGTGCTGTGCTGGTGCAGGGAATTTGAAGGGTTGAGGTGCGGGTCCCGCTGGACGCTGCCCCATGGGTACTGGCCAATTAGGTACTGGCGTTGGGAAGTTATGAGGTCGTGGGGTAAACGCTACAGGTGTTAGAGTGGGATGAGTGACTCTAGGAGGAGCTTGAGCTTTTGGGGTCTCACGTTGTTGCAAGTACATTACATTGAGTTCTTCCTGAACGAACTCAAGCGCCTTTTCTATTGTTGGTGGGCGCATGCAACGTATACGGGATCCTAAGGGTTCTTTTAACCCTCGGACGTATGCCTGCATGGTAACCTTTTTATACAAGTCGCGTTTCGCTTCTGTAGTCGTCGATACAGTCTCATGTAAAGTCACGTATGTCATGATCGTACTAAACAACGTTTGGCAATGATCATAGAATTCCTGTGGCGTTTTATTACCCTGAGTAGCTAAAGAGAGGTCGTTGTACAATGCGGTTTCGTCACGCTGATCTGAGAAATTATTAATCAAGGCAGTTCGAATGCCTAGCCAGCTCTCTGGTATTCCATTGGCGTTAATAGTACATGCCGCGGTCCCGGTTATTTTATTAAGTATCCCGTTTAGTAAGCACAAGTTGGAAAATTCATTGCCAGGTGTATTACTTAAGTACTGCGCAGCTAACGAATCGCAAACCTTAATGAAACGGGTAAGGATGTTTGGGTTGCCGTCAAACTCTGGAACAAGGCGAAGAGCCTTGAAGATAGTATCTGGGTCTTTCTGAGCTTGAGTCATATTGCCTAATTCTAAGTTATCCAAAGTTATATCTCTACTAATATCTACTGTACGTTGGCGAGCCTGTCGCGATTCAGGCTCCCGCACACTGGAGGCCCTTGGGTGGTAAATCTTGAGGTTTAAGATTCAAAGGGTGCAACACGAGAATGATTCAAGTGTACTTACAGGTATCTCATTTCTGGTTCCTCTCCGTGAATCGATGGCTGGATTCTCCTTCCGGTCTGCAGCAGGTCCGTAGGTTCAGGATTCCCGGAACGGTGCTTAATAGCCACCCGAGTGACTCGCGACGCGATTATCGATGTGAGATAGAGTCCCGATATCTCTCGCGGAAATCCTACCGACTGCGCCAATTACGTTAGCTGCGATCGGAGGATCGAAAAAAAACCGAAATGATTTTAAATAAATTTAATTACTGAATTAATATTACAAAATTAATCCTATGAATGATGATTCCAGGTCGAAGTAGGACAATAGAATAATCATTCTTACAATTTATTAAACTAACAACAACTTGCGAAATCGATTGACGTCATAGGTGCATCAGCGATTAAGAAATTGATAAGTGTCGGCGCGGATGCAACATCAGCGATCTTCATATAGTAGCGCTATGTAATTACGTAATATTATAATCATCACACCTTCCGAAACAAATGCTCTAAATGATGGTGAAAACCGCATCAAATCCATTGTATAGTTTAGAAGAACTAACGATTCCGCCGATTCCTATAATTTACGGACCGTTATTGGTTAAAATTCTCTTGTACCTTTATCAATAATAATGAAGCAAATACCTGAAGGTCAATTCTCGTAATTTAAAACGTTCAAAATCTAGTTGCAGTCTCATCTCGGCGACAAACAAATGTCAAAAGCTTGTCAAAATGTAGGGAAATTAGAGGTATTTTTGACAGATTGAGACTGAGATCAGACTGTGAACGTTCTTGAAGTTACGAGAATTGTCCCCCAGATAAAAAGTTAATTAAAGTTAAAATTTAAAAATAGTAATTAATGGTAATTTTTTTGCAAAATGTGTTTTTTGATCAATTGTTAGTTTATCTAATGGTTATTTTTGTAACTAGAGTTAATTATTTGACCATTAAAAATTATATAATATCATATGGTCACATAATAATTATAAAAATATTAGTTAAAAAAATAACCATTAGTGACCATTAGATAAACTTACAATTGATCAAAAAACACATTTTGCAAAAAAAAAATCCATTAGTTACTACTTTTAACAATTGGTTGCCTTAACTACGGATCAAAAAACCGGCCCTAAGTAACTAATGGTTAACTTACAAATTAGTTCCACAAAGAGTGTGTAGTTGGCGCTGGAGTCGAGAAAGCCATCTTCTACGCGGAAATCCGCGTCACCATCCTTATTTGCCATTGTTGGGTCAAGCCCATAGTCCCTGCAAATGTACATTAGTTACATAACATCACACACAGTTCGGATCGGACCGGCACATGGCCGAAACGAATATTATTGAAAAATGCGAAAAAAGTTCGGTTCGGCTCAGTTGGGTTGGGACCATAGTCAATATTCGAAAGATTGTAGGAGTGTAGGATCGCAACCCGCCGAACCAAATAGTAACTTCGTAGCAGGAAACTGCCGAACATTCGACCGATACTACTTCGGAGTAGAACCCCTGTAATCAATTCACCGAAGCGGTCGACAGACAGCTGTAAATAAAGTACACCCACATTTCACCAGTTATGATTAAGTCCCGTGGAAGCCCACGTACACACAGACGTAAAAATATCGCGGCGGAATTTTATCGCTCACTGGATTTTCAACTCTCGGTGTTGAGCCGAGCTTTGAGAATCCAACAGAACGCCACCCAAAGTGTCAAAAAACACTCGGTTGGATTCTCAACTTTCGGCGCTAAGCTGTGCTTGCAAATACAGTGCGCGCAAAAAAATCGCCGCGGGAAAAACGCGGCCGTTTGTATCTGGGCTAATAAATAGAAGGTGAGCATTTTCCAGCCTTATTACAAAACAAGGTTTATCTTCAGAACGAGTTTGAACCAACGAGCTATTTTTTACTTCCTTCTTGACGGGGTCCCCCGACCGCACAGGATTTTTTTTTTATAAAGTGTCTACACCATGTCAGGTATATTATGAAGTTTAAGGGAGGGCGCCCACGAGCAACATAGTTGCCCAACTTATTTGTCTTGCTCGTGGGCGCCCTCATTACGAAGACTGTCTATAAAAAAAAAACACGATACATTCATACAAACATTTATCATGTCATCTCATTTTTTTTTTACTGCGTATGGCACTCGTGGGTTGCAGCTGAAAATCAGCGTCAGGTGGTAGACCTTGTGTTGTCACCTGATGACCTGACATTATGCCGAGGCTGAGGCCCTTTGGCATTACGATTTTTGTTTTCTGTTTTTTTTTTTATAGTTTTAGGGTGTATTTTTTTTGGTTGTAATGCCAATAAACGCAATATGCGTTTCTTTCCATCAAAATACTTTCGATAAAAAGCCAAAACAAAGCGTAATAAAAAAAGTCTTACGGCATGCGATCAGAAGACCTTCTTGTCCTCTTATCAAGTTCAATGTCAAAACTCGGATCACCAGTCACAAATTCGAATTTATCCGAATCTATGCCTTCAGTGGTAGTGGTGATGGGTGGTGCTGGTGGCATTTCGTAGTGCTTTCTCTTCGGGCGCTCGAGACAACGACGGCATCTGTCTTGCTTTAGCGTCGGGTCTGTTCGGTTGAAGATTATCTTGTTATCGCCTAAAACCAGCTCGTTGTCACTGGGGAATCGGTCACTGGAAAGGTAAGTTTTTTTTTTAGATTACATTATGCCTCCCAGGGGCTCGTGGATAAATGATAACAGCCGCACGGGTCGATTGGAGTTTAAGCTACTATTGCCGCGGTCGGTTCGTGGATGGGTGATCATCCATTCAATATCGAGACCCCTTCGAGCCTCGGAAAGCACGTTAAGCGGTTGGTCCCGGCTGTCATTCGTGGATCTTTGACAGTCGTTACGGGGAGTGAGAAGCCCGAAAATCTGACAACCAGTCTAACGTCCACCAACCAGTCGCTCCATGTAAAATACTGGTATTCAGCTGTATCCGGTGAGACTGGAAGTCGACCCCAACATATTTGTGAAAAGGCTAGGCAGATGATTTAAACTTACTGTGAGAACACATCAGCAATGTATGCGCCGAACTTAGTCGAAGAGTCCTCGTACTTGATCACTTCGAGATCTCGCGGAGATGGCAGCCTCCCGTCTTTGTTGCCAGACGGCAGACGAACCATGTACACCCTGGAACCAATTGTAAGCCAGTTACTGTCTATTCAAATCCTTGTGTCCAATTGATGTTAGTTGCACGTAAACGAATATCAACTTTATGCCAGTGTTTATAAAGTTGATTTCAAAATGACTAGTACGCACGGCAACATGTACGGCAATGTACGAAAAGCAATGCGAGGTCAGCCTAAACTGGAAATGTGATATGTCGTCGTGTGTACTATTGAAAAATTAATAAAAATGTTTGTAGAACTAGGACAAACTGAACTTTATGTTTGGGCGTTTGAAGTTCTTTTACGAAAACACATTTGCTTACATATTTGGAAAATTAATCACGAACGCAGTATAGATAGTGGTAGAAATGGACGTCACAAATTCACAATAGCCCGCACCTTCACAATAGCATAAATCATGCGTTCAACCCGAGGGAAGGTTGTTTTAAAGGGAGCCTTTTGACCCCTATATTCCTTGACACTTATTTACGACACCGTCAAGTACCCATTCCTTGTCGGAAATCGGACAGCATACGGTAGCACTCCAACTACGAAAACCAGCCTTCCTGCTACGACATAACGCCGCTGTTCCCACGAACGTTATTATTATTATTGTAAGCCTGTTGTCCCAGTGCAGGGCAAAGGCATCCCTTCCCTCTTTCCACTTTTCCTGGTCTACTGCGATTATGGGCCAATCGTTTAAGGAGTCCAGCTCATCCCGCCATCTCTTTCTTTCTCTTTGACGAGCTTAAAAAGTAAATATTCTTAATAAATTACCTGTAACAGCATATGGGTCCATTTCGCTCCGAAATTCTTGGTAGGTACATTTTGAACATGTATGTGCTGTTTTCCAAGATCTGAAAAATATAGATAGAAGTGAGTCTCATGCTGCTGCACTATTCATTTCTATTGTTGAAAGAAAGACAGAAAAGGTTTTAAGGCATTGACTGCTACCGCGGTCACCGGTGACTGCCAACAATAGATTTTCTTTTGTGTCTGTTGTCTGGTAGTCAACGTGCCGATACTCAGCCTCATAATTTGAATTAACGATTTTAATTTTGGATTCATACCTTCCTCCATCGCGGTCGCGGTGGCGTGTCGGGCGGAGCGTATTCGGTCTGGCATGACGTCACGTTCTCCTCACCGCGCCGGCGAGTACGCGTCATCGCGCTCAGGCGAATCGTGAACCTTGTGTTCGGAGGCAAGTCGTTTACCCTGTAAAGGAAATTTATTTAATTATTTATTTTTGAAAAAAAAATTATCATCTTTGTTGTCGTCAATAAAGTGAAATTCTTTAAACATTTTACTTCAGTGATAAATAACTTGGCAGTTGTAGATTTTACTCTGAAACCCAGTGCTAGTGCTATTTTCATCGAAGACTTGGTGATACATTGGCGTCTACAATACAACTTGCTACGCAAAGAAACGCAAGTCAAGTTCTAGAATAAAAACTAAAACCAAACTACGACAAAAACGCCAACTAAAAAGACACAGACAAATAAAAACCCTCTCATACATGAGGTTTAGGTTCAAAACCCGGTGCAAGTATCACCGAAAGCGAAAGCACTAGGAAATTGTGAAGGGCGGGCGTTTTCGGAGACTGTCTTTTGTAATTTTGACGTTCGAAAAGTGCTGATTCCCAGCCTAATTTGAATAAATCGACGCTCCCAAGCAATAACCCGGTAATTGAAAAATCAAACTTTTACAGGAGAAAAGATTTACTGATTTTATCAAATATATTTTCAACAAGTGGGACTATTGAAGTCATTGATGTAAAAAAATACCTTTCATTTAATACATCAATGACTTCAATAGTCCCACTTGTTGAAAAGATATTTGATAAAATCAGTAAATCTTTTCTCCTGTAAAATTTTGATTTTTCGATTACCGGGTTATTGCTTGGGAGCGTCGAAATGACTTTTGATTTTAATTTTTTGATAATGTGACTTTTTTTATTAATTTGTACTTTCTAAGTTTATCTTGGACACCACTGACAACGGTGAGAGGAAACAATGTGGGTAAGCTGCGCCCCGCGGTTTCACTCGCATAAGTCGAAAATCCTGTGGGAATATCGGTATAAAAAGTATCCTATGTCCTAACCTAGGTCATGGTCTACTCATGTGCCAAATTTCATTCAAATCCGTTCAGCCGTTTTAGCGTGAAATCGTAACAAATAAACAAACTCATTTTCGCTCAGTTAGGACAGTTAGGATTAGCTCATCAGTCTGAAATCGCAAATCCACCTTGATCACTCATCACATGTGCATGGTGATAACTGCTCATGTCTTCACTGTAAGAGAAGAGGCCTTTACCCTGTAATGGGCCAGCGCCCACTGGCGGCACGGCACGGCAATGGATTTTTATGCGACGAACAGAAATATAACTTATATGTATGACAGTAAAATTAAATTTTCAATGATGATGCCAAAGGACGTCGCGGCATGCCTAAGGATACCGCGGCATCGTTGCCGATGAAATTTCAACTTTATTGTCATACCTTTGAGTTATATTTTCTATTCGTCGCATAAAAATCCTTTGCCGTGTCGTGCCGCCAGTGAGCGCCGACTCTAAGAGGCTGGAATTATTTTTAAGTGTTAACTTACCTGGTGCTAATTGAGTCATTTGTCATGAACTTGGACAGCGGGCCCCACGTCACATTCTTTTTCTCACCAGTGCGGTCCTTATACGTCATGTTACCAGTTATCTCCATCTGAGAGTCAAGACAAAACAAACGGTATCATATGAGTGGACCTCTGCGTACCTCTTCGGAAAATACGGGCGTGATGTTGAGTTAATGAAATGGTGTAAGTAGAATTGTCAGAAAGGAGATATACAGGATGAAATTGAAAACTTGCGACATAGAGGTATGAGGAACAGGGTGTAAAGTTCACTCATACTCTGTAGAAAAGGGAGGCCCCTCCGACCAGGCGGGTGTTGTGTCTGGCGGGCAACTGCCCAACGACTGATGTCGGGAAGTTTGTATGTATGCTAATTGCGCGGTAAACTCTGCTTGCGAGATGCAGGATTTGAGTGACGTCAGTATGACGCGTTGTTCGCATGTGGCGTAGTAGATACCGCTACAAGTGGATACTATGGCTTATTATGGTAGTTTCATTCACAAGTGAGCTTGTTGGTTTGATTCAAACATTGCAAGTGAATTTTGATCCACGTCCTCTTTGCCATAGTTGAAACTTTGTATGCTCGTTCCGTTCTGATGACAATACATTTTTATACAAGACTTCTAAACGGTTAAGGATAACAACGTGAGGAAACTGACATGTCTTCTTAGAACCTATAATTCAACAGGCATCTACCAACCAGCCCTTTTTTTTTGGATGGGAAGTCATCAAATAACTTCTCCCGCTCTGTGCGGAGCGGGAGGCCGTGTCAGACTTTTACTAACTAAAACCCACCTGTGTTCCTATAGTTGCCTGTGCCAGGGGCCACGGTAACTTTTTCGAACAACCCGCGACCCCGGCAGGCGTCCGCCCTAGCGGACCCCATCAGTTAGTGCTGACATCTCTTTGAAGCGCGCGTGGAACACAACGTGCAAGACCTGGTCCTAACCGGGCGAGCAACGGGTAGCTCGCCGTCCGCAAGCCCGCGCCTACGGTGGCCGGGAATCGGCTATCGATTTCTGACGCCCAGGACGTCACCTGCGGCGACTAGGGGCGTGAGGGCGCAAAGATTGCCTCTTCCTCACGCGCTCCGTACCAACCCGCCCTTGGTTCGCAATGATGGTTAATGGGCACTCCCTCTCAGAGAAGAAGCCTGAATGGGCTGATAAATGCTGATTTTATAGGCTGATAATATTATGTTTATGAGATCCTTCTGCTGAAAAGTTCTGAAGTTCACAGGAATCCGGTGGATGCGAAAAGCACAGGACGGCTCGATGTGCCGGTGCTTAGGGGAGGCCTACGTCCAGCAGTGGACGTCTTTTTTGATGATTATGATGAGAAAGAACCTTCTATACTCACGGTATATCCTTTAATCTCAGCATTAGGCCTGAAGGGAGCGTTCCAAGTAAGGTTCAAATAGTCAACATAACATTTGACGTCAACATTGCTGGGTACGCCCGGAACGCCATCCAAGGTTGCTGCTTCCATCTCGTCCGACCAATCGCCGCAGGTATTTGAGTAGTATGAACATGCTCGCACCTTGAAATTAAATGAAAAATATATTTGGTTGGTTTGTTTTTACCGGACTACGACAAAGCTAAAAGGAGGGTTATGATTTTTTAAATGAATGGGTGAGTAATATTAATGCTTGAACTACTAAAATCGCCTTTAATGTTACGAAATAAAGACGCTGGTACCATTGACGTGTGGTTTAACTGTACGCTACCGACATCGTCCTGCTTACCCAATTTTAAATAAATCAATTCAAGATGGACCAACACCTCATCAATCTGTGTCCAAACAAAAGGTTGCTAAAATAAGACACCAGTGGACCACTTGAGGAACTTACTCAAATCTTAAATATTGTAAAACATTTTAAAAGAGTAACTATGGAATTACAAGAAAATCGTTTCGTTTGATTTTGTTTTAATTTTTGACGTTCAAAAGTTCCTTTTAATAGCCTACTTAAAATAAATGATTTGGCTTTGACTTTACCTTAAACACGTAAGTACTGTGCGGCTCCAGATGTTCGAACATGTACGGTAGATTATCCTCGTTCCGCTCGTGACAAGCATTCAGGATCGCAGTCCCATTATCCTTTTTCCGAGCCTCCAACAAATAGTAATGTATCAAGTGTGCGATGTCTTTTGATGGAGGCTGCCAGCCGATCGTCACCGAGGTCGCCGAGAACCCGTTTATAGAAATATTCGGCCTAAAAATCGGCTCCTCAGACAAAGTCGTCACGTTTTCAAATATTGTCTCCTTATTATCGCTCTCACCATATTCAGTTACGACTTGCATCTTAAACGTATATGTCGTAAATTTTTCCAGACCACCCAAAACGAATGAGGTGTTCTGCGGATCAATTGTTGGGGGTACTCGATAATGTCTATACTGTGCGTCTCTCTCGTTTTGGTTGAGATACATTAAATAATATTTTTTTATAGGCGAGTTGAAAGCCTGGACGGTCCAGTTTATATACACTTCAGTGGTGTTTATAGGAATGACTTTATTTATAATGAGTTGCGGTTTAGCGATGACGAGGATTTCTATAGTTCCCGTATGCTTTTTAGAAGACACGGGGTCATCTAGCTCGCAGGAGTAACTGCCATTGTCTTCCGTTCCATGGATTGCTACTACACAAGTGCTAACAATACGCTTGTGACCTATCCTCTCAATTTTGGTACAGTTTTCTCCAGTAAAGTTTTTATTTTCACCATCTTTTGGTTTAAACGACCATTTTACTACCTTGGGTTTGTAGGCTGGTGGAAATTAAAATGTTTAATTAATTAAAGTGATTATACTCTGTAACATCACGGATTCGCGGCGTTAAAGCAGAGCACGTTTTAATCAAGCCCTGTATTACATATATTGTTTGTATATATTGTTTGTATATATTGTTGTATATATTGTATATACCGTGTTCTTCACGTTATCCATAAACTCTGGCAAACGCTTCTAAAGCTTTTACAAATCAAATCTAACAAAGGAAGTAGTATTTAAAAAGGCTTCGTAAGAAAGATATTTGTAATTTTTTTTTTTTATGATAAATCTATTAAATGCTTCGGATAAAGAGATAACGAGGCATGCATATTGGGTGATTTACGTCAAGGTATTAAATTTGTATGAAAATTAACAAAAAAATAAGGATTCATAAATGTGTCCATAAAGAAAAATGCTTATTTCCATGGTCTTGGCAATGGAAGTTTATGTATATAGTCCGGAAAACGGTTCATTGTTAACCAATGAAAGTTGCGCATCATTATTTTTTGTTACTGGCAACTCATACTGAATGAAATGTGCTACTTTTGTTTCTCATGAATATAAGACCTTTATAATAGAATAGAATACTCTCTATTATGTACACCATATAAATTACAGACATAAATATAGAAATTTTACATAGGGTGACACAATGGGAAGTCTTATCGCTAAGAGCGATCTTTTAAAGACAACCTTTGGATGGATTAAAAAGGGTACACACAATACTAACCTTCGAAAGTGCAATATAGATCAACATAAGCAAGGTTAGTGGAATTCTTCCTGATCGGACTGCTAGACGTGTTTAACAGCTTGGCTTCGAATCTCAGATCCAAGATCGCCAGTTTGGAAACATTGAAGTTGTCATGTTTGGCGACGCATGTGTAGTTCCCAGCATCGTCTGTGGTTGTGTTTGATATCGTCAATGTGGATACCAGCATGCTCGATGCACCGTCTCGTTTGCTGGTTTTCAAGTTTATTCTGTAATTTGTAATAATAATTAAGTATGAACCATGAAGGAATCATTTTTCCTATTCTATTTTTTTTACTTAATCATCATCATCTGCCCCTAGCATTTTCCCAACTATGTTGGGGTCGGCTTCCAGTCTAACCGGATGCAGTTGAATACTAGTATTTTATATGGAGCGAATGCTTATCTGACATCCACAACCTAGTTACTGGGTAATACGATACCCCTTGGTAAGACTGGTTGTCAAGAGTTTCGGGCTTCTAACGACCCATAACGACTGTCAGTCTTATCGACCCGTATTTATTTACTGAAACCTTAACCAATTAACTATGTATGGTGCAGACTTGGCCTTTGAGTAACATCCAGAAGTCCAAACTCAAAGTTTTATAGAAAGATAGAAAATTAAAAAACAGGTTGTACTTAATTGAAAAAACTTAAAACGCGTAAAACGATTTTGGATAGATTTGGAGTTCAATGACTCATTCCATGCCTCATTGAACTCTTAGATCTATCCAAAATCGGGAAAAAAATCAGCTGTTCCATACATTTTATCGGCAGATTTCTTTCCGCGGCTACTTGTAGGTTGCCGATGTTGCAGAAAAAACAGCCAGTTTGAAGTGGGAGTGGGCTGGCCAGGACGCATGAATGAACCCGGGGAGATGAGCAAAAATCGCCACTATCTGGACGCCTGAGGGAAAACATCGCTATCGAGGTAGCCCGCGGCGTAGGTGGTGTGACGTTCTGATCATGTTTGCAGAGCCAACATGGCCAGAGATCGCAAAAGACAGAGAGGTTTGGTGGTGGCACTAGTACTAAATACTAATTATTCTAATAGTTACCGATCTTTCTTCTCCAGCCGTTTTCCATTTAACATCCAGAAAATTTCAGCAGTGTGAGGAGTGGCTGAGCAGTTAATGCTAGATTTCGAACCCAACTCGCCCGTCCATTCCGATAATTGGATCCCCTCTTCATCACGAGCTGTAATGAATGACAACCGTATTATTGCAACATTTTTGTTGCCATACTTATTTAATTAAACCCAAAATCATTCCCATTTTGATATCCTAAAAACTTAATGGACACTATTATTGTGAGCCTCAAATGTTCCCATTTTGGAATCCTAAAAATACTAAATAGCCAATTAATAGTTTGAAGGACACTGAACAAGACAAAACAGAAGTTTTCTTGTTATAGCGTCTGGGGTTGTTTAGTGTCCCGCAAGTGTTAACTGCAAGCAACTTGGCAGCGCTCGTTCGGCTCGCGCGCGTTTGGTCACAGTTCTAACTTAACCCATTTGGTTGGGGTGCCTGGTAGTTAATAAAAAGAAGATATTTCTGAGTGACGCATTTAAACATACCAATTGTCACCACAAAGTTACTGTGGTAGGTACTAATTTAAATTTTCCTCATTACTTTAATATAGTGTTTTGAAATAATTCAAACATTATTGGAAAAGAGAATCTAATAATTTATTGTAAACTTATTTTTTAAAGCTTGAAAAAGTTTGAAATTGAAACATAAGAAACCTTTCATTACTAACAAAATACATAATCTGCGTCTGCGATTTAGTTGCCAAACATGTAAACAAATATGACTTTTTGTAAATAACAACTTTAATTTCTACAAAATAAAGTTCCGTTTATGCTACAACTTCAAATATTTTTGTAAAATTTTCAATAGTACTAGTCACTCTCAAATCAACTTAATTACTACTGAAATAAAGTTGATATTTGTTTAACTTGAAATAACATCAATTGGAAACATAAATTTGAATAAACCTTACAAAAATAGTACTATAAACTAAATCAACCCCTATTACTAACCACTAAGATATAAATTAGATTGCACATTCTTCTAAAAATAATAATAAGACTGACTATAAACACAGGCATGATCAAATAGCCAACATAATTCATCAAAAACTTGCCATTAAATATAAATTAATTACTACTCCTCCAGTACCTTACTACAAATATACTCCAGAAACGGTTCTTGAAAACACAACACACAAACTATACTTTGATCGAGCCATCCTCACAGACAGAACAACACATTATAATAGACCAGACATAACCATACTAGATAAAATTAATAAAACTGCGCAAATTATTGATATAGCAGTACCAAACACACACAACCTACAAAACACTATAGCAGAAAAGCTGTCAAAATATACAGACTTAAAAATAGAAATACGTCGAATGTGGCGATTAAGTAGCGTTGCCATTATTCCTGTAGTACTTTCAACCACGGGTATCATTCCCAAACAACTGCATCAGTCTTTAAAAACGCTGGACGTAGCTCCCTCCACCTACCAAACCCTACAGAAAGCTGCAATCCTGAACACTTGCAGAATTGTTCGGAAGTTCCTGCAGAATGACAATGATACTCAAATAGCACACCCACAAACATCATTAACCACCGCAACACAAAGTGAACACATTACATCATCACGTCGTATATCATTTTCATCATCAATTATCTCTTAGGTTAGTAGTACTCTCAGGGGTAGCACTTGGCTTTGGCCCGTGTTACCCTAAAAAACCGGCAGATCAGTGCCGAGATACAAAAATGTATACAAACAAATAATAATAATAATAATAATAATATCCCTGGACATTTCACACAGCACCATTTGTCCCAAGCTAAGCAACCTAATGCTTGTGTTATGGTAACAAGATGGCTGATAAACTACTTATATACAATTTTTTTTTGTAAATACATACATATTATAGATAGAAAAACACCCAGACTCGGAACAAATACATGTACCTAGGTCATACAAATATTTGTTCCGTGCGGGAATCGAACCCGCGACACGCAGCGCAGCAGTCAATCGCTTAACCACTGCGCCAACCGTGCCGTCCGTGTAATGTTGTTCTTCAATACATTGAGCTAAGTATTTAGTATTATCTGCTTTGTTTTACAAAACGGAACCAGATAATGTATCAGGTAATAGTAATGTAATAATATATAGATAAGAAGAGTATAATAATATTAAAGTTGTAAACAAACTTTTTGATTTTAAGTTCAAAATCCAAACATATTTTATTCACAGAATACTTACCTTTTTTTTAGAGTTCTATACTAAAGTTTCGTCATCAGTGGTATTTTTTTTTTTTTTTTTTTTGTGGATGGGAAATCATCAAATGACCCCTCCCGCTCTGGGTGGAGCGGAAGGGAGTGTCAGACTTTTACTGACTAAAACCCACCCGTGTTCCTTCCTTAGCCCTTTCTGTTCCAGGGCAGCGGTTAACCTTTCGGAAAATCCCGCCGCCCCGGCAGGCTTCGGCCCTATGGGGCCCCGTCCTCTGCTGACATCTCTTTGAGGCGCGCGTGGAACACAACGCGCCGTCCGGCACGGGCCTGGTCCTGATCGGACGGTGAGCTACCCATTACTCACCGCCCGCAGTCCCGCGCCTACGGTGGCCGGGAGTCGTCACGCGGCTCCCGACGCCCGGAGCGTCTCCCGCGGCGGCTGAGGCGTGAGGTTCTCTCCCTCAGCCTCCCCGCCACCTCCTTCGCTAGCATGACTGCTTCGCAGAAGGAGGTGACTGCCTCCCATTCTCTCTCGCCCCGGACCATGGCTTGCACCAGGGCCGGGCGCGAGAGGTCGCCGCCGTTGCCGATCGCCTCTACGAGGACACGGCGGGGCTCCGCCCAAGCAGGGCAGACCTCCACCGTGTGCTCCACCGTGTCCTCTGGGCGATCCTGGCAGTGGTGACACCCGGGCGTCTCCTCCCGCCTGATGATGTGCAGGAACCTCCCGAAACATCCGTGTCCGGAGAGGACCTGCGTCAGGCGGTACGTGAGAGCGCCGTGACGCCTCTCTAGCCACTCCTCAAAGAGGGGTCTTATCGCCGCTATCGCGGCGTGCCCTGCGCTGGGTTGCGATAGTCGCGCCTTCCATTCCGCCATGAGATCGCGCCGGAGGTCCGTCCGCTCCGCAGCGATTTGCCGCGGGTGCAGAGTTTCCCCCCGGCGTAGTGCCTCCGCGCGCCAGTCATGCAGGCGCGCGAGGACTATCGCCTCCAGATCCCATGGCGGCAGTCCGGCAAGGAGGCTTGCCGCCTCGCGCGAGATCGTGCGGTAGCCCCGGATTAGCCTTGTGGCTACCACCTTCTGGGGCGCGTTCAGGTAGTGTGCGGCTCGAAGCCGCAGTGAACGCGCCCACACCGGGGCCCCATATAGGGCCATGGACCGCACGATCCCCGCGTAAAGCCTCCGGCAGGAGGCGTTTGGCCCCCTCAGGTTGGGCAGGAGCCGCTTTAAGGCGGCCCCGGCCCGTTCCAGTTTGGGGGCCAAACGTCGGAAATGCTCGACGAAGTTCCACCGGCAGTCGAGGACGAGACCCAGGTATCTCATCGTTGCCTCGACGCCGATGTGAACCCCTCCTACCATCAGTTGGGATCCCGAAGGTGGCCCGTACCGGGGCCCATGAAAGGACATGGCCTCGGACTTGTGCAATGCCACCTCGAGACCCAACCGCCGGATCCTATCCACGACTATCGCAGCCCCGCGTGTCATCGCGTCGGCCGCCGCCTGATACGACCTCCCCTGCGCCAGGACTAGCGTGTCGTCAGCGTAGCAAACTACGCTGACGCCATCAGGGAGGTCTGCCCGCAGCACCCAGTCGTAACCGATGTCCCACAGGAGCGGCCCCAGAACCGGTCATCAGTGGTATTAGTGTGAGTTTTTATATCTATTTGATTGCGATAATGTAACCTTCAATCTATACATACATACAAATAGATAAAATTGAAGTGTCTGTTTATAATATCAAAATAACAGCTTTATACTAAATGCATAATTATGAAAGTATATACGGTCCTTATAACATTTTTTTAGTTTTGGCTGTTTGTTTGTTCCGGCTAATCTCTTAAACGGTTGGACTGATTTTAAACGGGACTTTCACCGGCAGATAGCTGATGTTATGGAGTAACCAGTAATTATAGGCTTTTTGTCCCGGTAGCATGTTCCCTGCGATACTTTTTTAAGCTAGTTTTAAACTGAATAAATGCGCTATCTGGTAACAATATCATCTTCATCTGCCTAGGTTTTTCCCAACTATGTTGGGGTCGGCTTCCAGTTCGGATGCAGTTGAATACCAGTATTTTACATGGAGCGACTGCCTATCTGACCTCCACAACCCGGTTACTGGGTAATACAATACCCCTTGGTTGGACTGGTTGCCAGACTTTCGCGCTTGTCAAAGATCCACGACTGACAGCCGGGACCAACGGCTTAACGTGCTTTCCGAGGTACGGAGGGCGCTTGGTATGTCAATATGGTCACCCATCCAGAGACCAACCACGGCAAGCGTAGCTTAACCTGATCGATTGACCCGTACGGCTGTTATTACTTAGCCACATACTTCTCTTATCATGTCAAGTAATAAAAAGAAGGTAAAGTATAATGGTGTCGTGGTACGGGAACCCTTAATGCAAGAGTTCGACTCTCGCGCACTTTGTCAGTTTTGAACCTTGCACCAAATGAAATGTCGGAAACTTGGGAAGAAGGGTTAGGCAGAAGTGTAACAGAACTATAGTGCACACCCACATTTTGCCAGTTATGTTTAAGCCCCATGGAGGGTACCATCAACCGGGCACAAATTCAGGCTCTGGGCTGCTACTGCATGCTTGCATGATGCATGATTTCCCATCCAAAAAAAAAAAAAAAAAATGGGCTGCTACTGCGAACTGCTAATTAGTTATTATATGTGCTAATTGTATTGTAATTCGCTTCTTAATAGAATATTTTGTTTGTCATGGATTTCTGCAAAGTAATGCCAGATTCCTTTACATATTACATTATTTACTATTAAATATGTTTAAGTTTGTCGTTTTTGTTTTATGTGGTGTACAATATACATGTGTACTATTTATCTATTAAACACTTTATTTAATAGATTTGTCGGAACAAACAGATGTAGACAGGCAGAAAAGTATTCAAAATTGTTTTTTTTTTTGTTATAAGTACAGTACACACTTTGATATGCATTTAGTAAAAATATGTTATTTTGATATTACAAAAAGACATTTCAATTTTATTTATTTGTATACTTCGATAAACATTAAAACTTCCCCAATCAAGTTCTTTCACAAATAGCTTTACTGGGGAGATTACTTTTAATAGTATTTCAACACATTGACCTTTCCAACAATACCCCCTTTAAAGGTTCACAAGGAAAGTAAACATCATTGTACAGCCGCCAGCACATCGAGCTACCCGAAACTGTCAAATTTTCCCAATCAACCTTGAACCTAATACTTTAGCGATAAAGTTGAAAATCTATTAAAGAAATTTGACAGATCGTAATAGCTCAATGTGCTGGCGTCGTCTGTACTACAGCTGCTGTTATCAGGGTCATATAAATAAAAGCTTGCAAGAACTGATAACATATCTTACTGAACTGTAGCTAAGTATTGTTCTATGAGAATTTATGAATGAATGATAACAATTGTGTTAGACCATACGTTTTCAATGTAGGTGATTGATAACACAACCTTGTGGGTGTTTGAGACTTTCAGGAGGGCAGTAGAAGACGCAGAAAAAAATTGTATATCTTGCGACTATATAATATTACACGTTTAAATATATATAATGGTGACAATAGCTGTTTCTGATTCGCGACAGAGGGTACGTAAAAAAAATTGGGGGCTCTAGAAAAAAAATATTCTCAAAGTGGATGGTGGGCAAAGTAAGTTTGAAAACCTGTGTTACGTTTTTCTTTGTAACAATATCAATCTAGCAAGCCTTTTCCCAACATGTTAGGGTCGGCTTCCAGTCTAATTGGATGCAGCCAAAATCAGGTGTAGGTATACTGTATATGTTCTATGAATACCTTGTTTATAATAAAATTATTATTATTATTATTATTTTATTTTTTAGAAGTGATGACTTTTAATTGGCTGTCAGTCTCACACACAATTTTTTATTCTGTTTGTTTTAGCTGTAAGTTATCCATAGTTAATAAATAAATAAATAATATTGGAGATGAATTAAAAACTACACTATACTACTTAGTTCATAAAGAAAAGAAGCAAATCATAAACAACCCTTTGACATAAAAAGGTGTAAAACAATTTATGTAGGTGAATCAATGTGTAGTTTCAAAGTGAATTTGTTGTATGTCATCATATGTATTTGTGGTCATTTTAGACAAGAGAAAACCATTTTCCTTAATAGATTATACATATGGAGCCCTGCATTATACACATTTATATTGTTAAATGTGTAGGTAGGTTACATTTAAATTAGACAGTGTTATAAATGTAGTCAAAAGGATAATGACAAAAATTATTATACAACACACGCTAATAAGTAACAATACAGGTATATCAATGCGCAACCTGTTACCATGGATTAGAGATGCCGCGAATATTCGCTATTATTCTTTATTCGGCATTACTCGATTTTTTTTTAAATTTGTTGAATACCGAATAATAGCTAGTATTATTCGACATTCGGCGAATAGTTTTCTAAAATAAACTTTTATTGAACAAAAAAATATAGACTTAAAAATAATCAAACTTTAATAATCAAGTTTTGATTATTAAGGCACCGACTGCCACCGCGGTCACTGGTGACTGCCAACAATAGATTTTCTATAGTGTCTGCCTGTCTGTTGTGTGGCAGTCAATGTGTTAAGTAAAATCAGTATAATTAGAGATTGATTTCTTTAATTTCATTGTTTTCTTTTCTCATAACCTTAGAAAATTTGTAGTTTACAGTATGTTCAAGATGACTACAAGCGTGATATTATTTTTTGATAACAAATAAATTATTTTTTATATTCCTTTTTTATGTAGAATAATAATAGAGAGTTATTCGACTGTTCGTCATAGGGAATGGCGATTAATCAGTATTTGACTATTTGCTATAACAACTATTCGCGGCATCTCTACCATGGATTCAATTAATGATTCTGAAGTCCCCTGCGTTGTAATTTTTTGTTAGTTATAAAAAAATAAGCTGTTCCATACAATTTGACCACATAGGTACTTATACTTTTCTATGAAACAGCAGTTTGTTTTTAATAACCCAGGAGAAATGTCTATTCTAGGGGTTCTAGAAACATGTGTTGAATTCCTAGTTACATTTTGCCCTTCAATGTCCCTGCCACCCTGTATACAACCAAGGCTGAATGGAACTCAAAGAGACGTCAGCACAAACTGATGGGGTCTGCTAGGGCCGATGCCTGCCAGGGCCGCGGGTTGTTCGAAAGAGATACCGTGGCTCCTGGCACAGGCAACTTAAGGAACATGGGTGAGTTTTAGTCAGTAAGTCTGACACACCCTCCGGCTCCGCCCAGAGCAGGGAGAAGTGATATGATGATTTCCCACCCAAAAAAAAGGCAGAATAGAAAATGTATAAATTAAATTTTAGTATTACAGAATCATTCAGTCTGACTTAGGAGTAGGGTTAAACTTAAACAGGGCAATAATTGTGCACAGAAAATGCACAGGGTGATTGTATATTATCAATTACTATCAACAATATCATCAAAGTCTAAAGTCAAGTCGGGATGCAGCTGTATATTTTGTAAGTTTATTGTTTGGCATACAATTTTGAAATAAAATTAGGATAAGGGACTGGGACCTGACATCCACATTTTTTACCTAGTTTGAGATTCAGAGGCTTTGTATGCTTTCTTTAATCAAATAATATTATGTCAAGAAAAAAATATTTATTTGTAAAGTCGTGGGAAATGCCGTGAAGAGGGATGACAGAACTGGGAAGTATGGCAGACAGGAAAGGAGGTATATACCCAGCAGTGGGTGATTCCAGGTGGATAAGATGATCTGGTGATGAACTAGTGTTGCAGGTACTGATTTCTTATAGACAACAGAGGCCCTATAAATAACAGTTACAATAATTTTGTTTTTTACTTTCTAATATTTACTTTGCCTGAAATAATCTGTGAATAACATGTAGGCCAGTTAACTAAATAAATATTATTTTATCCTTAATTCCTGTGCAGTTACACTGTGTTAGTTATTGTTACCTATTTATGTTCATTGAGGATGATATTTAGTTTTGCTACACAAAGCTAAGCTTTGTTTCCTAAATTATCTTCACACATGTAATCTAAAAAAATATATAATAATGTTCTTATCTTTTTTCTATTGGACCAGTAGGTAATATGTATGTTTAGAAATACCAACAACACTGACAGACAAGGAATGATTCATGATCCAGAAATATCATAAACCTACATAATATTATTTAAATTGTAAATTTCGTTATCCTCAATAAAACTTTGGTCTATTGCTAAAATGTATAATGTTTATAATGTTACACTTCGATCACTATAGACGTAAAAACTGTGTAAGCTTATCAGCCTAGACCAAAATGCTGATAATGACTCTAATATTTGGTTCCAAATCAAATATAAATACAGTTGATCTGTGTAAACATCATTTACATAAGGTTAACCAACAGGAATACGTTCATTGCGATGCTAAATAGCATCCGCTGACCGAGAATTTTGAGGAAACACATCAATTGAAAAAAATGCGCGTACAGGGACAAAAAATATTAGCCTGTTCCATGTTTCTATGGGCTAAACCGTAGTTATACACGTTGGATATTAAAATTCTTAAGCTCTTACGCTGAAAACAATCCAAAATTGTTTATTACTCACCTAAAATTGGATACCATAGTCCCATACACAGAAAATATAGAACAAGTGCCGCGGGATACTTCCCGACGGTGCTACCCATTGTCATGGCGGAAGCACCTCGATTTTATATAGAATACGCGCAATATTGCGACATTAAAGTCATCGCACGATTATTAAACCATTTTCTATTCACTTATACAACGATAGCACTGATTATTTCTATAATTATCACGCAAAACTACGAAGCGGCTGACACCCAAAGCCGAACAAACAATCTCACTGCGAGTATTGCCAGTTATTTCCTTCAATTAATTTTCCTGTACGAATCCATCATTCAACCAGTGTTATTTGTTTTAGTTTGAATTAAAATTAGGGTAATTTAAATTTGAATACAACAACAAAGCTGGAGCTACGAACAATAAGAATCCATAAAACCATAATCATGAAAAATATAAATAATATTATTGCTTCTAATGGTCTTTTAGAAACAAACTTACTACTTACTTGCTTGTAATTGTAAGTACAATTAACTAATATGCATTAATATATTTTTTTAACTGATTTATCCATAAAATAAAACCGAAGCAGTATCATACTGCAATTAATATATTATTAAAATTATATTGAAAATTTTATTTTGCTGGCGACACTAAGAGCTAAACTTTTGATTGTCTATCATTTAAACGCTATGCCATAGACGAAAATAGGACGTACTTTTTATTTCAGAAAGGGTGAGCAGAGGTTGCAGTGGATAGATAAGAGGACTCGGAGGACACGAGTATAACAAGACTATAATACAATGTGGATGTCATAAGAGTATTTTATTGTATATCGGGTTAGTGTCCGCAACTCCACGCCCACCCACGTTCAAATATACCCGCTGAATACATTCACAACTGGAGCCGTAATTCCAGTTCTAAGAGTACCTAATGTACCTAATGAAAATAACGAAAATTGCAGATAATATTAATTCGCTTTTATATGCGTACAGTTCTGCGGAAGTAGACACATTAGTAGCTCCTATTTCTATTTTAAATTTCTAAAGAAATCTAACCGCTCCGATGCAGGGTGCTAAAATTTTTTCGAGCTAGCTCAGCTTTCACCTGTTCCATACATTTGGTCGATTTATGTGAACGCAGGTAAGAAACAGCAGATTTCTTGATCAAGATTTCAGTAAAAGTTGTTTATAATATTATGAGTACAATAACATGTTTAAAAAAATATGGCTGTGTAAGTATACACATCAACACAATTTAGGGATATTTTAGTTATTTACGTATTGAAAAGAACCTACTTTAAATAACTTATAACACAATAATATAGGTTAGAAGAATAACACTAGCCCATTGACGATCTTTCCAAGCCAAATGCTAATTTACCCATTTGATTGTAATCGTCGTCCGCGATTTCCACGTTTTAGTGCTGTGGAATCCGAAGTGGTCTACGAACATGAAGGTTGACTTTGTGCGTCTCCTCCTTACCGTTTGATCGCTCACCAGCGGGGTAATTGCGATGCGTAAAAACTATCAGTAGCAATGCTTTTCATTTTGACAGTTCAACAACATACATTGCTTTGTTCACGTTGTTGAACAGACACATTTTTCGAACTTATGAAGCAATGGATTAGCATAGTTTCGCAATTAGGGTGCTGGTACTCCGACAGTAACTCCAAAACCAATTGCCAAGCTGTAACGGCTGCAGCAACATAAGGTGGCAACCCTGTACTGGCCTGCGCAGTCCCCGGATTTGACATCCGAGGTGTTTTTATAGATTGTTTCTGCTATAATAATATCTTGACTTGGCTCGCGAGGTTGTGGATGATGACATGTGGGATGTGGACTCGGCGATAGTTGTGCCGATAGTCGTGACAGTCAATTGGTTAATAGCCAAGAGCCTCGACCAACACCTGAGAAAGCTCTCCTTGGGCAGCTGGATCAAGGGTTTGATTCTATTCTGCTTCTGGATACGGCCCGCATTGTTAGGAGGTTCCTCTCTCTGGAGCCCTGGCCGCCGATCGGTTGGACCCTGTTCCCAATACCGGTGGGCTACAATTTTTTATATTTTTAAATATTTTTATATTCTAATACTCGTATTTAAAAATATGATTTATTATGTAAATAATGAAATAAAGAAAATAATAATAAATCATTTATTTCAGATTCATCCAAAGAGATTTAAGATGGTACAGACGCCAGCACATCAACCTACTACAATCTGTCAAATTTCTTTAATAGATTTTCAACTTTATCGCTAAAGAATTAAGGTTCAAGGTTGATTGGGAAAATTTGACAGTTTCGGGTAGCTTGACCTGCTGGCGTCCGTACAATAGAGAGGCTATGCAAAGAAATGTCATAGAAAAACTGTGATCCCATGTGGCCATTTTTTTTTTGCAATTGTTGGTTGCATTTCGTTTTTTGCAAAAATTTTTTTTACACTTTTGCAAATTTTTGTAAATCTTATTATATCGATATACGTTTACCCAAGGTGAGGTCCAAATGTCCGTGATCTATGGATAAATTCATGGGTCTGGCAATGTGGGGACGCTAAGTAGAAACTATGAAACCTGTGGTAGGGATTTTATCATTTAGATATATAGGTATCGATAATATTGAAAGAAGTTACAAGACTATTTTTTTTTCGCATTTGAATAGATTGAAAAAAGTTCCAAAATATTAGGAAAGCAATAAATTGATTAGTAGTTTCAATGTTTACAAGTTATTTATGTATAAAAATATTTTTACATACAAATGAATAAATTATCGTTATTATGGTCTAGTGATCCATATTAAATTCATTGTTTAGTACCCATAATACAAGCTCTGCTCTGCAAATTTGAAGCAAACAGATCAGTCGACCTTGCGTCCGTACAAAATATAAAAGTCAAAACACTTATATTGAGGAAATTACGGAAGTTCTACTCTGTGGTTCTACTTCAAAATCTTATACTTGACGATCGATCAAATAATGGAAGCGACTACCACCAAGCATCGCGTTCACATCGCGTTATTTTTGCTCGGCTTCTAAGAGTCCTAGCGTAATGTTAAATCTGAGCAAACAAACTCGTCAGCTTTAGTATTAGTATAGATTGTCAAAAAAGATTAGGTCTGCAGCATATGCCGTTAGAAAAAACCGTGATTTAACTGATTTAGAGATATCCCGTTTAGTATATTCTAGTTCGGTCGTACACACGGCTACACACCAAGCTATACATTTCCAGTTTTGGCTGACCTCGCATTGTATAGGTTTTTCGTACAATCAGAAGTCAGTTTATACCGGTTATGTATAGTTTGATGTGTAGCCGTGCGTACGGTATTCTGTTGTGGGGAAATGCCGCCGATATTCATACTATTTTTGATTTACAAAAAGGGCAATTCGTTCAATTTATAAATTAAGTCCCAGAATAACAGAAACCTATAGTTTCTGTATATTATATATATAATTTATTAACGAATATTACTTGTTCATTTATTGACATTTAAATAAAATGACATGATTATTTTCAAACAGAATTATATTTTAAGTGTTATTTATTATTTACCTTAATAAATATTATCGATAACAAAATCGAAAAACAACATCACATCTCTACCAGGCAGTAGTAAAACTACTCAGCAATAGAGGGCGTTTATTACAAAATTAGCAAATTTTCTAGATTTATTTAAGAAAATTATTTAATTTTAATTACTGAGTAAATATAAATAATTCCTTCGTAAGTAAACCGAAGTTAGGTCCAGTCTTTTTACTGTAACAAGATTTGCAATATCGTAGTGCGCAACTTGGCATACTTCCTTAGAAAATATTTTTCTTTTGGTGGACACGAATGCGTCTTGACACGCATGCGTACGACCATATACACTTTAGTTTATGCGTACGACACTAGACCGAGTCAAGAAATATATAAATAAAGTGAGTATAAGTATAATATTCCTAAATATAGTGTATAGTCTATGGACTGAGTGACTTTTGACCACTAGGACAAATAAATAAATAATAATAAATAAATATCCCTGGACATTTCACACAGCACCATTTGTACCAAGCTAAGCAACCTAATGCTTGTGTTATGGTAACAAGATGGCTGATAAACTACTTATATACAATTTTTTTTTTTGTAAAAACATACATATTATAGATAGAAAAACACCCAGACTCGGAACAAATACATGTAGGTCATACAAATATTTGTTCCGTGCGGGAATCGGATTACGATTTTGTTCGCAATGTCCTGTCTATTGTCAAGTAAATAATTTAATGTCTTTGGATTCATCCTACATATTTTGTTAGAATGTGTGTAAATAGAATGTTTAAAGCTACGGTTCCCGCGGTCGGTTCGTGGATGGATGACCATCCATTACATATCAAGACCCTCGGAAAGCACGAGCTGTTTGTCCCGGATGTCATTCGTAGATCTTTGACATTCGTTACGGGTAGCCAGAAACCCAAAAAGTCTGACAAGCAGTCTTACCAAGGGCTATCGTGTTACCCAGCTGTAACTAGGCTATGGAGGTCAGATAGTCAGTCACTCCAAGTAAAATACTGGTATTCAGCAGCTGCATCCGTGTTGTGTCTACAGTTAATTAAACACAGCGCAGCATAAATAACCTTTATTTGGTGATAAACAAAATATATGTGAGAAAAGATAAAAGATTTAAAAAGCGAACTTTGATGGACATACACACGGTGACATAGAGTAAAGTAATACACGGTGACAACCCTAGTCACAATAAATTTTCTTATCGTTCCAAACAACAGTTGTCAATTAAAAAAAAAAACAGTCTCATTATAAAATTCACAACCAGCCAGTCCACAAATTAATGTGACAGACATGAGGTTACATAATTATGTTTGCCCCAACAATCCGGCTAATAGACTGGAAGACGACCCCAACATATTTGGGAAAATTCTATTTTTCTTTGTAAAATACATATTATGAAGTAGGTAAATTTATGGGTTTTGGAGGGGTTTGGTTTGAAAATTATTTAATTCATTTTACTGTTTCTTTTTCAGTTGCTTCATGTAAAATACTGATATTCAGCTGCATCCGGTTAGACTGGAAGCCAACCCCAACATAGTTGGGAAAAGGCTAGGCAGATGGTGATGATGTTTCTTTTTGGTAGAAATAGTAGTAAATAAAAAGATAATACGGCAACATTAATTGTTTATTGACATGACGAATGACAGACGGCGGGGTCTTGTTCGATGGTAGCTCGATTGGTACAATTTAGACGAATTAAATGACTCGTTAAAGAGATTATTTCCGCTCTTATCCGATAACGAAGTGAAAATGTGTTTTATAAATACTGTTTAAGCTGTTTACGCACGCTTCTTACGTGCGTATTGTGTTATTAAGATGTATATTCATTACACCATAGGAGCCATTTTTATTGTATTTATTTTGTGCGTTCATTGTGATAATGTAGCAAACGACAACGAAATCAAGGAGATTTACGGTGAGTTAGCTGGTTTATTTATGGTTTTGTAGTTTTAGATGGGACTTATTTTGCATTTTTGTTGTTTTGTCGTATCACGCCTATGTGTGGCAGGTCGCCCACGAAGTGTTCGCGAGGTACAAACCGCAGGCTTCTTCAAGGCGTATCGCCGAACTTGCCGTAATTTTCACCGTCTCTGTTTTTAATTACTGTATAAACTTCGTTTTTGAAAGTCAGTTCAGTTGTTCCCACATGTGGGCAACCCACATGGACATTGTTATCATACTGGATGCTATTTTTCTGTTAGCTAATTGCTTTGATACAATACAACATTTATTTAAAATATTACAGAATCTATGTAGACAGAAGAATGAAAAACATTAATCATCTATTTCAGAAAATGTATTTTTATGTGAAGTATAAATTCTTATTAGAATAAGGTATACTTACTTAACTTACTGCTACAATTTTATCATGTACCATCAATATGAAGTAAATATTATTATTGCAACATGTGAGGCACAAAGGCAACTTTGCTTTGTTCATAAACATTAAACTGATTTTTTAATATTACCACTACCATGCAGGAAGCTTGATTAGACATGTGTCTATGCATTTACTTAAAGCATCAATTTCAAACTTAGCACATTTATTTCAATGAAATAATTTACAGAGAATTTTTATTTGTCAAAGAGTCTATCAGTTAGAAAGTTGAAGCTAGTTGCCCATTCCAAAACGTAGAACTCTATGGAGATCTCATCTGCTGCCAGCACCTTCATATTTCTATTAAGAAAAACATTGAGTATTAATTTGTCTATCAAAAACAAACCTTGGTAGTTTATCTAGCAGAAATATTTCTGTTTAAAAATTAATGATCATTATAAAATCACACATTACCAACTTTTTAATCAATCAACTAATTAATTTTATTGTTGGTTAAAACAATTAACAAACCCATAATTTCTTGGCAGTTAATTACTTTATCAATAGCAACACCGATTATTGACAGGATTTTCCTTGTTTAAAATTTCGGCCTGTATTTTTTGTTAGTATTGTTCCACTAGTTGCAATGATTAATTACTTAGATTAAGTGAACGAGTTCATTTTTTTGATTACATTTGGATGGATTGGAGATAATATTTTGTAACGGATATTCAGAAACCCAAAAGTCTGACAACCAATCTTACTAAGGGATATTGTGTTATCCTGTAAATGGGTTGTGAAGGTCAGATAGGCAGTTGCAGTCCGTGTAAAATACTGGTATTCAGATGCATCCAGTTAGACTGGAAGCTGAACCCAACCTACTTGGGAAACGGCTAGGTAGATAGACTTATTGGACAGTTAGGGTATTCTTTATTGCACACATAAAAGAGGAACTAACAAATGTATTTTATTAAGGGGGAATTCCACCAAGCTTTTATACCTAGAATAAGTCTTATCCTGAGATTTTTTTAAATTTTTTTGACAGTTTTTCCATACTAGAACTGTCTGACGTCAATTTTATTCCACACATAAAAGATGTCTGACTTTGGTAAAATCAGCCCTAAGGGGTACAATTGCCAGCCTGATCACTATATGCATTGTCTGTCAGAACTTAGGATGGACGGGTAAGGTGGTGTTTAGAGCTAGCTCAGTATTTGGATATGGGTTTGGCACCTTCAGTAGTGTCAATCAGCACCATGTGCAGGCAACCAGACACTATTTTGTTTTTAGTTTTCCTTATTATTAGAATTAATTTTATTATTCATTTAATTATCTGTTTGTATGCACGTGTTCCTGTGACAAATAAACCTTTCTTTCACTGGACATGATATTACGTTTTTTTTTTTAATTTATACTACTGTTTCACACTAAAAGTAATTGTATGAAATGAATTATCTTTATTTCGGTTTTTCAGAGGTCCAATAGTATATTCATGAGTACTCTCTCACCCGCTTTCTTTTAAGATTCCTTATGCTATGGAATCTGAATTCAGCCATGAAAAAAATAATTTCTCTAAGAATTTTTTACAATCTTTAATCAACATCAAACATCATTCTCCTGCCCTCATCCCAATTTATTTGGGGTCGGCGCAACTTGTCTTTTTCTTCAATACTTAAGTCGTCATTATCGGTAGTCACCCCCTTCCAGCCATCATCATCATCATCTTTCACACACTTCATCCATTGATTCTAAAGTCTGCCTCTACTTTTATAAATGATTTATTTTCTGTAAGTAGGTTTGTACAAACACTTACACGTCAATCATATATTTTGTAAACTAGATAAGTTCTGCGTTTCCTATCTGACTACTCTGAGGTAGAAAGGCCGAAACAAACTCAGAGGTCACAGTCTCTTTTAAAGTCCAGACATAATCTTGGTCAGATCCATTTTAAGACCATGTAGATTGGTATTTGAAATGGTCTTTTGAGAAAAGAACCACACAGATTGAGCGGATCTGTCCAGTCAGTGCACGCATTTGCCAAAAATCTTGCAGCTCAACTTTTCTTATAGCCATCTACATTCATACTCAAAACTGCTACAATCTTCACTAACATACAAAACTTTATCAATAAGTAAATATTTATTTACCAACTCATTTCACAGTAAGTTGACCCAAACAGTTATAATGACCGCTTACCACTTTAAGTCCAGTTAACTTGTCAATTATATGTGAGTCATCTAATTGTTAAGAGCTTGCTGCTCTTACTGTGTGGATTATTGTTATAACATCCCAGTTATAGTTTTTCATCCTTTTGAGATGGGTTTTAAGTATTCAGTTTTTGAGTAAGATTTTTGTAACTTTAGTCAACATGTAATTTTTTTTGTTAGCCTGTATTGTATCCCATTGCTGGGCTAAGAAAAGCTTCCCATTTTTTCTTGCAAACCTCTCTGTCTTGTTGGATAGCTGGCCATATTGGCCCTGCAAATATGACCTGAGGGGCAATTCTCGTAATTTTAAGAACATTCACAGTCTGATCTCAGTCGCAATCTGTCAAAAATACGTTTAATTTCCCTACATTTTGACAAGTTTTTGATCGTCATACAACCTTCGACGTGGTCTACCTCCACGGCGATGTCCTCCCTCAGGCTACATGTCATGAAATAATATAAATTTCAAACACCTGGGTAACTTATGTAACTTGTTGTGTAGTATTGTTATTTTTGTATTAGAAAACTCACAATTTTTTTTTGTAGGATCTTGCATCGTGGAGCCTGTTAGTACTCAAGCCAATATCATTTTTAATGATCCGACAGAATTACCTACCTCATACTTTAAACGGAAAGACGAAAGTCGCGGGATACACCTGGATGAGGGACACACGAAACCGGGAAGTATGGCTGAAAAAAAAAAGGGGGGGAGGTATACTCAGCAGTGGGTGATCCCGGGCTGAAATGATGATGATAGTCTCATCATTCTCCTGTATCCTTATCCCAATTTATTTGGGGTCAGCGCAACATGTCTTTTTCTTCCATACTTCTCTATTAGTCGCCATCTCGGCAGTCTCCCCCTCTCTAACCATATCATCATTCACGCAGCCCATCCATCGTTTCTTTGGTCTTCCCCTACTCTTATAGCCATCAACATTCACGACATGATGATGATGATAATTTTTGAATGTTAGTACTGTGAAGCTAACTAACCAACGTAATGCTATACTTTTAACAACATGTATAAGGATAATAATGGACATACCTAATGACTAATTGTTATCCTGACCTGTTAAAAAAACAGGACATTCCTTAAATAGGACGCTCATATCATGTTTCCTTATTATTAGGTGGTATTAATTCCCAGTAATATATGTTTTATAGTTACTGGGAATTGGCACATTAAACTCAGCGAAAATTGAATAAAAAATTGGGATCCTTCTCTCCTTAAAAACATTTTTACATACCTACTAGAATTATTAATACTGTCCTACTGCTTGCAAAGCCCTCGTCCAAATTCATCCAGGTACTCTTTTTTTTTTCTGCGCAACCTCTAACCTCCACGCTGCGCGTCAAAGTCAACTTGCCAATTCTTTCAAGTCCGACCTCGGCGACGCCGTGCATCATCAGGCACTCTTTATAAATTATGTTTATTTAGTTAATTGTTCTTCTTTTCGTGGCTATGGTACTCTTCTTCGATAGTTTATATTTTTTGAGCCCAGTAGGTGGCCACGTTGATTGCGGCATGAGTGGCATTCATTAAGTCATCCAAGGTGCAGGTGAACGGGCACTTAGGGCACTCCAGCAAGTGGGGCATGGTCTGATTAGAGGCACCAAACTCGCACTGGGTATTGGATGGGTCAGTAATCCCCCATTTCGACAAGTTGTGTCTGCAGCGCCCTACTTGGGTACGCAATCGATTGAGAGCTTTCCATATAGGCCACTGCAGATCACGGCCGAGAGGCAAATGTTCCTGGGGTTTAACGAAGCGAAGGTGGCTTTGTTAATTGATTTTAACCAACACTTTTTCGAAATGTTTAACAAATCTAGATAAGGTCGATGTTTCCCATCCGACTACTTACTCTGATATACCGAATCAAACTCAGAGGTCAGTCTCTTTTAAAGTCCAGACATTATCTTGGTCAGATCATGAGAGTCCTCTCATCCATGCATCAATATGACCACTGCGCGCTCTGCGGTCATATTCTACGGCTGATGATGAAGTGACCCTGGCAGCCTTTTTCCCTACGTTAATTACCCCATTTTGGAGTGCAGCGTTATGTTCCGCAATCTGTCTGTTTACACCCAGAAAGCCATGTCTGTGTTTAGATGTCTGTCTATGCAAATTAAACTAGATCGTATCTGACTTCGTTTGGTATTACGAACTCCAACCCCCAATAGATCCGCTAGTGGTTGAAGGATATCTCCAGTGGCTTATACTGTGCATTGTCTCTTACTCACCTCATGTAACAATACTTAATGGTACCTCCAGCGCACCCTGGGTCATCAGTCCCTCTATCAGATTGATGGACTGGCTCAAGTTTTCTCATTTAGTTCAGGCCAACATGAGAGTGGTAACCGCCGCGACTTACGAGTTGAAGGTCGTAGGTTGTAACCCAGATAAGCGCTTTACTTTATGTAAATGACTTCATCGCCACTGCTCTCAAAACGGTGAAGGAAACCAGCACGTCCCAAAACCAAAATTCGAAGACATGTGACATCTACCAATCTATTTGCCCTATTGGTGGATGACAGCCCACTCCCTCTCACCGCGAGGAGGCTTGTGTCTCACCCGTGAGAACGTTATAGGCTGATTATAGATGAGAGAAGAATATTCAGAATACTTGGTAGCAGCAGAGCTATGCATGACCGAATCCGAGAATCGAACTCACATCCCTTTGCATAGGAGGCAAAAAGTCCTCTAAAAGTCCAATTGTGCCAATTAAGTTGTCAGCTTTACATTTAACTTTTTATCAGTCCCGGCGGACGCGAAACGAGGGGATAATCTCGTTACAGCGATTGTTGTCACAAAGGGTACCAGTTATTTACTCTATAATTATGCATTGTTTAACAAAACTGGACGCGATTTAGGTAAATAATCCATTCAAATTCCAATGGAGAGCTTTATAGACAAGACTTCGCCTTGGAGTGTAAATGTGGTGCTGTTCCACAAACGATGGGACACTTAATATCATGTCTTGCGTATTCTGGCAGCTGCACGTTACAGGAACTGATGGACGCTAGTGATGGCGCCATACTCGAATTCTTGGCCGACTCCATTTAGATTGCCATCGACACTCTCAAGAGGTAGACATTCCAATATTGAATTTTCCAGCGTTTTGTGTCTACGGTGATGATGAAGTCTAATCTGCATTCGCGACATATTCGCCAAATATGTAAACAAATATGAGTTTATGGAAAAGTAACTTTTAATTCCTACACAATAAAGTTCAGTTTACGCTACAACTTTAAACATTTTCTAACTTTTTCAATAGTGCTCGTCACTCTGAAATCAACTTAATAACCATTACAGTAAAGTTGATATTTGCTTAACTTGAAATAACGTCAATTTGAAACAAATAAAAGGAGATTGCCCACGGCACTATGGACAAATGTACTGAATTTAACATTGTTGTGTCTTCATCAAATCATCTTTAAAATACTCGATGACATGTCTAAATACATCCTCAAAAAGTTCAACACAAACTACAATGGCATTACCGAGATATTTTGAAAAATTAAAATATTATTTTGAGGTTATGTTCGACCACAAAATTAATTGAAAAAAGCTATTTGAAGGGATCTGAATGGGTTTACGAGTGAGCTCTGTGCCTTTGAAGTACATTTGTGTAAAATATGTAGCGGTTTAGCTATTTTAAGTGGCCAGTTACTGGTGGCCTGTGACCACCTCACCAAGTCTTGATTTAGATTTGGAGCATCTTCGTGCTTCAAATTCTTATTCCCGCGTTTCATTCAAAATAATGCAAAGTATGGAAGAATCATTACTTGATAGTCAATCGCTCAGTGTTATATCTAGATCCTACTCAAATAAAAGATTGTAGTAGGTTTCATGAAATGGTCTATGTACGTAGGAAGGAATGGAAAACAGCTACACTAGGTACAATAAATGAAAGAATGATTATTCCGTATAGGTACCTTTATTTTAATCTTCCAAAAATATATTATTCAAAAATGGAGCTGGAACACTAACATTGTCGTAACGTGCCCAGCTCAAATACCACACTATGCACATTACATGCACACAATAACCTACGGTTCTTTTTCCTACAAGGCAAGAACAATAATATCCTACTATAGCGCCTAATGTATCTCTTACATTTTCGTCTTTATTTAAAATATAAGCGTAATAAGTTCTACTAGACACATGCCTCGATTTGATTCTTCCTCTAACTAAATAATTATTAGTTCCCAATATTAAAGGTAATTCCTCTTCAAACACTTCCGATACTTCTATATGGTATATACCATTTTGTCTTATATGCTCGCCATAGTAGGATCTGGCTTGTTTCAATTGGTACGAGCCTAAAACAAATCTTTTAAACTCCACTAGCCCTAGTTTTGGGAAGTTTCTTAATTGTGGTACATTACCATCTATAGCTGTAAATACAGCACGTCTTCTATTAATGTTTTTTTAGCTTTATGTATCTCAGAATAAACTAAACTGATAGAAATATACAATCCTAGTTAATAAGTTATGTTATTACCGACACAATAGCAGGTACCTATCTAAGTTATTAAAATCCATAACCCAACTAATGAGATGAGGAACTAACATACAGACATGGATTGCACTTATTGTCCTCTAAGATTTTCATATGGTACACATTATAAAAAGCGCAGTTCCTAAGTAAATAATATCAAAACGACAATATTAATCATTCTTACGCCGCGGCATTGGTGAGATCCAGACACGTAAAATGTTCATGATATTATTTGGAATCTCCGACAACATGAGTCTGCGCATAAGTGGAGTTAATCTCGAACAGCAGTTGAGACATCGCTCCACAGTCGCACTCGCCATGTTTAATGTATTACAACACAAAAAGTCCTGTTTTTAGTAATATACAACACACACGGTGCAGCGGGTTGGAAGTATGTTTATTTTCAATGGGTTAGCAGGAGTAACGGAGGAACTAAAAGGCTCAAATTCGACGCACAACGTACCAAAACCAGCAGAAAAAACATACTGGTTAACTTGACAATGTGTATGACAGACGGGCAATAAATGTCAATCAAGGTTGTACCCGTGCTGGTAAATGATTCTAAAACATTCGACTTTTAATCGATTTCCACAAATCACCCAGTGGTATTTCACGAATACAACTAGGCGCCTTTCCCACGGTTGACAACTACCGGCACTTACAAATACCAGCAAGTTACATGTGATTTAGAACTCTGTTGTTGCGTTGAGAACCTACTTATTTTGTGTTTAAGCTTCTTTATGCTTATTATAGGAAGAAAGGCAAACATATCGATTAGCAACATTAAAAAAAATAAAAACCATAATGCGATTTACAGGTTAAAATCTTTATTGTTTTTATTCAACGATTCCGATTTCAATATCAACAATAAATAAAACCAAAGCTAATAACCATACCAACCAAATATCTACCTCACCGCACACTATTGTCTCGTCTCATTTTCAATGAAAAGATAGATAAATCGAACAATCAATACAGAATCGATATTATTATGTATTTTTGTAGGCGGGTAGGTAGTTAGGCACAGTACACGAAATAGAAAAAATGGACACCCCTAGTTTTGACAGGCTATAGTAAAAAATGGCGTACCTTATAGTCAGAAAGTTAAAAGTACTAATTATTGTTCAAAATACTATCCCATTATAAATATTAATTAAGTCTTATTTAAAAAATATATTTTAATTTTAGATAGTTGATGCTGTTCAACTTTTTGAGACACGAGACAGTTATCAAGAGTACTGTGCCTGGGCATTCTCCTTTGAATATACGTTATATTATTAGTAAGTACTAGTTTCTGCCCGCGCCTTCGTCCGCGTGAAATGTCTTTCCCCCGATCCACTACGTCGCATCGCATCGCCTACCCGCGCGTTTTAGTTCGTTCTCGCTTCGCGATCTTTCTAATTTTTTTTTCGTTTTGCTCAGCTCTTAAAGGTCCTAGCGTTACCTTTCATTGACATTTTTTTGTTTTTGATTACTTACATAATATATATCAAATGCAAAAAGATTTCCCGACTGATAGTTCTAGAGATTAGCGCGGTAAAACAAACAAAAAAAAAACAAACTTCAGTTTTATTATTAGTATAGATTAGTACTTGGCTGCTAATTATTTAATGCTTACAATACAACAAAAATCATTAGCACACATAAGGATGTTCTTTTCTGAGAACCCCCATGGGTCATTGATGACCATCGGAGAAGCGATGAAGCGAGTGCCTATACGATAACAATTGAAATGTAACTGTAGCCAGTTTTATATGGCCCTTTAGTCAACTGAGCCCGCTCGAACTTATCCCGCGGGATGAGTTGACCTAATGAATGTTTTGAATCGGTCAACTGATCCCACTAATACAAGTACAGACTTGAACAAAGTGTTAGGAGATTAGATTTACAAAAACGATCAATAATATAATCACGTGAGGTCACTTGGAATTAATCTATATTTGAATTAAGAATTTGAGATAATTTGCAAATTATTGAACAACAAACTGAATCTCATACTCAATAAAGTTCAAATTCCATTGAAACCAAAAACTTATTAGGACTTTTTTGTTACAAATGGTCACTCATAAATCGACTATTAGAATACATTCTACTAAAGTAGATAATAATCTTCTATAGAATCTAGGTTCTTTGTCGTCTCATGGAAAAATGGCCAATTCTGCCATGGGATCCAAAAACCACACGTTTCGGGCAGTGGTCAATGCAATTTTTCTACTAGTAAAATAATACTAGGTATATCGATACCGTTTCGAAAACCGCAAATCGATGCACCCGTAAATTCACCATAGTGTTGATGCATCAATAATTCTATTGTTTGCGATACCATTGCAGCAATTTGAATAAACAAATAGAGCAAAAACCACAATCCGTCATTTTCTCTATGGTCTGTTATGATTCCCGCCATTTACAGCGCGGTTTTCAATTATAAATACACAATAGAGATCGATTTTAGAGTTTCAATAGCGATTGAATGACTCTTATTAAAAACCCTTTGTATAAATCTATAGGTACAAATACAAAAATGAATAAAATTTAAGTGTCTGTTTGGAATGTCAAAACAACAGCTTTATACTAAATGCATACCTATGAAAGTATATAATACGATATTTATAACAAAAAAACAATTTAAGAAATGTTTGTCTGGCGTTTCGTTTGTCGGCTAATGTCCGAAACGGCTGGACCTATTTTGACGGGAGTATCATTGGCAGATAACTGATTTTTAATTTTAGAAAAAGAATTAGTAATTATTGTTTTTCGACATCCACGCGAACGAAGTCGCGGGCACATCCAGTTGTATTTCAAATTGGACTGTACATAGTGGTAGATTTCTTGTGAATCAGTTTGCTACATTCTGCGAGTTCAAATTACCAATTGTTCAAGATGAATACGGATAATAACGGATTCACATTTTTTCGTCCAGCTATTCTCGTCTCTATGGTTTGTCTATCATAGATTCTCCGCAAATTAAAAAAAAAGTGTCCCCGCCCCCTTTCCCCATTCCAAATAACACGTGTCAAAAACAATAATTAAATACATTTCAACCGTATAATAATATAGTAGTTAAGTATACTACGGTCCATCGACGGTGCATGATTCCCGTATACCAGTGACTCACCGGCTAATGGATTTGACCTTACTCTGTGGCTCCATGCTAAGGGGCCGGTGCAACTGGCAGCGAGAAACTATCGAACAACGAAATTCTCTTTTTGAAATTATGTTTTTATGTTGTTTATGGTTTTTGAAGCCCCCCGTTTACATTGCTGGTTGCTTACTTGCGCGTCAATGACGCTACGACAATATATTTTAATAAATATTCATAGGCAGTTTTGTTTGTGATTTTGAAGGAGTTGTTTACATTGCTGTTGTACTTATTTCTATCTTGCTCTTCACTGAAGTCGAGTAAAGTATTTGCCAGTGTTTTGAAAGAAAGAAAACGTATATATTGAGACTTCCACAGGAATAGATATCACAAACTAAACACAAAACACTGCTGTTTTGCAATTAAACGTCTCATTAAATATGTACACTTTTTCCTTATATCCTTTTGCGCTTTAGTGTCAATTCTTATGATGTTGATGACTAACGCCACCTTAGCGTGTATAGTCCGTCCAATTTGTAGCTAAAACCTGTCCTGTTTTAGCTCAGGTATTGTTTTCGTAATGGCGCTGTTGGAAATAATAGCCCATGTCCATCCACGATCTCCGTTAGTTGTTCGTGTTGTGCTGGAGTTTCTCTTACTTGGTCCTTTATTTTTATTATGTTACCAGCACTAGTACGATAGTGTTCGAAAACTGGTCTTAGTTTCCGAACTTTAAGTCGTAGTCTAAACGAAGCTTTAGAAACGATTTTGAGGGACATCGAACTATGTTCGCGATTAGCTTTTTTTTGTGCATTTAAGGCATTTTGTTAGGTATTTTTCGAGGTTGGGTTTTGTGACTTAGACTTTTTACTGTCTCTAGGCCATGGTAGGATTTTTTCTGCATCCTATGCTTTTATCGGAAGACCCAAGATTAGCCAAAATCTATAGACTATATCCATCGCACCGTCCATTCATCCAAGAGCTTAAGTCGTGAACAATAACAGCGCTGCGACACCATGCGTCGTTGCTCTATTATGTCGAAGCATGGTTTTAAGTACGCACTGCTACAAATCAAGCTATACATAACCAGTACAAGCTGACTTCTAAATGTACGAAAAACCTATACAATGTGAAGTCAGCTAAAACTGGAAAGGTTTCGCCGTGTGTACAGAACTAGAGACGCCAGCAGGTCAAGCTACCCGAAACTGTCAAATTTTCCCAATCAACGTTGAACCTTAATGCTTTAGCGATAAAGTTGAAAATCTATTAAAGAAATTTGACAGATTGTAGTAGCTAAAATATAGCATTTATGATTATTCATACGTTACGATTAACATCACCATCGGCCCTCATATACGTTCCGTATTTGGTTCACATTATTATTTCGCTCACGGTTTGCCCTCAAGAGGTACACAGTGACATTGTGTTTCACTAATCGTTTCTTCTATTAACCGACTTCGCTAATTGACTTTAAAAAAACGTAACTCTTTAGTTTATGTTTTAACTAACGACCCACATCCGGGGTGCTTCGGATTTGGCTACATGTCAACATCGAGATGTCTTTATTATTATGCAAGTTTAACATTAGCATTTTGCAGTGTATGTGTATGGTGCACCTGTGCCCAACCCTTCCGTTAATACAGGCGTGATATTATGTTGCCAGCACATCAAGCTACTACAATCTGTCAATTTTTTTTAGTAGATTTTCAACGTTATCACAAAAGCATAAGGTTCAAAGTTTATTGGGAAAATTTGACAGTTTCGGGTAGCTTGATATGCTGGTGTCTGTACACTTAAACCTTCCGGAATAAATTCTCACAATTATGGTGTAAACAGCATCAAAATTCGTTGCGTAGTTTAGACGAACAACGCGGTCACACAGACAGACACGAAAAGCGACTTTATAATAACAACAATAACAACAATCATTTAACTTTTAATTAAGTATTTGCCACACGTACTGCTATTAATGTTCCTAGCGATTAGCTCTTTTTTTTTCTTAAATTTCTATGCCTACTTGTGGACAGCGTTGTGGGTTAGTTTATAACGAAATTGCTATTTTGTTAAACTAGTTGTAAAAAAGAACAACATGACATCACGCCTGTATTTCCCTAAGGGTTACCCAGAGGGGTACCAATAGTACACCTACATTTCGCCAGTTATGTTTTTAAGTCCTATGGAATAGGGTGCGAGCCTATTGGCTCCAACCTAGCACAAATCCAGACTCCGGCTTGCTACTGAGAAATTCCAGATTGAAAAACCCAATAACACTTTGCCCGACCTGAGAATCGAAGCTAGGACCTCATGCTCAGCAGTAGCGCTAGCGACCACTACACCAACGAGGCAGACTTTATAATACAAATAGAATTATACACCGTGTTTTCGGACGATATACATAAATTTCGATCAGATGTCCAGACCATGGAAGTAAGCATTTTTCATTATGGACACATTAATGAATTCTTATTTTTTGTTAATTTACATGCAAACTAAATAAGTACCAAAGTCTAAGTCAAATCATTTATTTCAAATAGGCGCAAAATTGCAAAGGTAGTTTTCGTATGGAGAAGAATGGGCAAGAAACTCCCGACTTGACGTAAATCACCCGATATGCATGACTCTTTATCTCTTTATCCGAAGCATTTGATAGATTTATCATTTTAATTGCACTAAGCGGCAACATAGGCCAAATTAAGACCGTTTCTTACGGCACAGCTCAATTAAATTTCATTAAATGAAATTACAAATATCTTTGTAGCGAAGCCTTCTACTACAATCCGTCAAATTTCTTTAATACATTTTCAACTTTATCGCTAAAGCATTAGGTTCAAGGTTGATTGGAAAAATTTGACAGTTTCGGGTAGCTTGACCTGCTGGCGTCTGTACTACTTACTTTGTTAGATTTGATTTGTAAAAGCTTTAGAAACGTTTGCCAGTTTATGGATAACGTGAAGAACACGGTGTATATATTACACAACTAGCTGACCCGGCAAACGTTGTTTTGCCATATAAATTATTTCTAGCTGCCCGGCGCTACTTCGTTCGCGTGGTGTGCTACCCCCTACGCTACTCCTATACTACTCCTACCCTACTCCTACACTACTCATACCCTACTCCTACGCTACTCCTACCCTACTCCTATACTACTCCTACCCTACTCCTACACTACTCATACCCTACTCCTACGCTACTCCTACCCTACTCCTACACTACTCCTACCCTACTTCTACCCTACTCCTACACTACTCCTACCCTACTTCTACCCTACTTCTACCCTACTCCTACACTACTCCTACACTACTCCTACCCTACTCCTACCCTACTCCTATTTTTCCTGAATTTTCTTTGCTATAAACCTCACGGAGCCCGAGACCTTTCCAACGAATGCAAAACCGGGGAAATCGGTTCGTGCGTTCTGGAGTTATAGCGTCAGGAAGGGAAACCCGACTTATTTTTATATTACACAATAAAACATAGAAGTTAAGGTAACATGTCACACCTCACGTTTCTTTCATGGGGGTTTTCCGATTTCCATTGTTTGTGCATTTATTACGTATCTTTTGTTCAACAATTTCTAGGAAACCAACCAATAGATTTTATTTATTTGACTTGGTTTATTTGCACGTAGGTCATGCATAAAGAATCTCTAAAATCTTTAGTGAATTTGTCCGTCTATTTTCAAACACCATTTTCAATTTCGATGTAGAATCTAAAATTTAGGTTTATTTATAAACGTTGCTTTAAAGTTAAGTAATGATTAGCGACTGTACAGACATACATTTTTAACCGACTTCTAAAAAAAGGACGAGGTTCTCAATTCGGATGTTTGTATTTTTTTTTGACGATGAAACGCTCCAAAACTAAGCTCTTTTTTAAATAAAGGAGTAAGTCTTGATCACTTAGTTTGATAGACCATTCAAATACATGTTGAATACCAAATCTTCCGCAACTCAATTCCTCCAATCTATTAATTCAGCATATCGCAGTCCACAGCTAAATACAGACTTCTCCCAAGTTGCAAGATACACAAAGAGTCCCTATGTCATGCAATTAGATGCAGATAAAGTGAAATGTGCAATAGTACTCAAACGCATGTGTTTCCTAACCAGTCCGTGGCTTGTCTAAGTACCTTATGTAGCACAGAGCATGGAATCGCACCGGCATCGACAGAATCTAGAGACGACTGTACTAATAAGAGAGCAGAGGTGGCCCAGTGGTAACATCCGCGACATACAAGTTCAAGATCGTAGCTTCAACAGGCGCTATACTTTGGTGTAAATTGTTTCATCACCAGTGCTCTCAAAACGCTGAAGGAAAACATCGTGAGGAAACCGACCTGAAGACATGTGACATCTACCAACCCGCACTGGGCCCGCGTGGTGGATTAGAGCCCACTCCCTCTCGAAGAGCCCTGTGTCCCAGCAGTGGAAACATTATACCACTGGGCCACCACTGCTCTATTGGACTTCCACGGTGCTCTGTGGTATTTTGCTATTAAAGTGCCGTACCTAGCTATCGTAGACTGATGATGACCTAGCACAAACCACTATCATTACATTCTCAGAACCAACAGTCCACATAACTTCCGTGGAAATAATGTAATTTATATTATAACGATCTCAAACTGTATCTTTGTCTCGGCTTTCGTTCGGATTTTTTCCGTTATTTTTATATCATCTGTTATTCATGAAAACGAAAATGTGGGTGTTGTAATATAAACGGAAGAATCAAGTTGAGAGGAAAGACAATACCTTATTCTTGTGGGCAGGTAACATAATATTTTGGCTGTATTTTTCGAATGTATAGGCAGTGGTGTTAGGACACCCACATTTGCGTCCTTAAGAATTCGTTTCGAACCTTTTGGTATTCAAAAAGAAGCTGATAATAATGTATTTTTGGCTGAGAGGTGCGTTCTTTCATTTTAGCTCTTGAAGGGGGTCTCTTACTGACTCGAAAACATTGCTAACAGTGTTCTAATCACAGATCATAAATCAACAAAAACGGCCAAGTGCGAGGTGGACTCGCGCACGAAGGGTTCTTTGTCACCAAAGTATTAAAAAAGAATATGTTTCTTGTATGGGGGACCTCCTTGATTTTTTACTTTATTTTATTTTGATTAGTTATTGTTACAATGGACATCGTAGTAAACAGTCTGTGACAATTTCAAGTGTCTCCATATTACGGTTCAAAAGATACATCAGCCCTATGATAGACGTACGGACAGCGGAGCCTTAATAATAGGGTCCAAATCCATTTTCAATAAACTGTCTTAATCTAAAGGAGGTGAGGTTATCTCTTTGTAACTTAGATCTCAGACTATTATATGAATTTAACACAGAGACACAAGTTTAACCGACAATTTCCCAATCTCCGAAGATATTTGATAACAAATCTAAATTAAACTGGTTGCCGATCTGTTGATGCAAAGTTATTCCGTACACGTAGAACCCTTTGCTCTTTGTGTATTTTATTTGACAAGCACCAGATTACAGACTTGCGCAATCCTCTTTATTATTCCAACTTTTACCCAATGGTTGAGTTGGGAATTTGGGAAGTCGTTGTCTTTCTGGTCATGTAGAAACTTTTTCAAAACATTTGGTGAGATTCGAGGTAATTTCCTCCGGGAAGTTTGTTTTGGACACCTTATGGTAATTGGAAGGGCACTGTAAAGTAAATTGGCAAAGTAGAAATGGATGCGCAGGAAAATATATCCTCAAAAAAGATTGTGATAACTTCTGTGTTATATAAGCTTCCTAGCTTGCTTATAAAATCCCATGCTATATGTGCTGCATGATAACTCTCCCGTCAGTCTCGTTGTCGCAAGCACGACTGTTGTGCGTGGGGTCCTGGGTTGGATTCCCGGGTCGGGTAAAGTGTTTTTCCATTGGAAATTTCTTAGTAACAGCCCGGATTTTGAAAGTTAGCGGTATTATACCCCCGTGCATCGGACAGCACGTCAAGCCGTTGGCCCTGCGCCTGGTCTCTCTCCAGTCGTGTCGGATTGCAGTCCCATCGGATTATGAGAGTGAGGAAAGAGAGAGTGCACCTGTGTCTGCGCACGCACTTGCACTATAACATCTCACGCCCACGCCGAAGGCTGTTCTCAGCTGAGATTGGTCGCCATGGCCGAAATTCGGTCTGCAGGATTTTAGTTTATATCTACTGTGAAAAGAACTCTCTTCCTTTGGTCTGAATAAGGTCCAGTCTTTGTCTAATCTATTGAACTCTTGCCCCATCTTTTTTACAGTGTCTCGACGCAGCTTTATGCACTTGAGAAATGACTATTTTCCTCCCAGAAGTTACCACTTCTACAGTACAGTAATAACAGTCATTGATCTAATCTCCCAAGGAAAGTGTTATAGTGCGAAAGTGGTTTGTCATCTTGCGTGAGACATAAAAGTAATTCAACGGTGACAGTATGTTTAACGATACATCAGCGGCTGTCATTATCGCGATTTGTGAGCCCAAGTGTAGATGCGGTTAACTTTCAACAGCGTTATGTGTCGCATTCTTACTTACAAGTTGGAGTAGTAGAAATTACGGTGTTTAAGGAAGGGAAATCTTACAATTCATGGAAAGGAGCTCATTCTTAGCTTTCCGGTGTCTAAGCAGTGGTGGCCCAGCAGTGGCAGTAGCAGTGGTGGTGGTAACGACCGCGACTTCCGTGTTGTCGGTTGTATTGTGAGTTTGAACCCAGACTACTTTCTGTAAATTATTTCATTATTGCTCTCAAAACGGTGAAAAAACATCGAGAGGAACGTGGATGTCCAAAAATTCGAAGACATAATATATGACATCTATGAACCCGTACTGGACCCACGTGGTGGATTACGGCCCGCGCCCGCTTACAGTGAGTAGGCCTGTGTCCCAGCAGTGTGAACCATACAGGCTAATTATGCATATAGCATGTGTCAGATAGGTGGTGGTACATTTAAGGGTGTGGTACAGACCATCAAACTTAACAACATTCTCCATGGGATCAACATAGTAATCATCGAAAAAAATTGTCAACTGCCCTATTTTTCGCGCTATATTTGCGCGAAAATTCCGTTGTTGCAGCATGGACATCGACGCGCAAATTTAAACCATGAATTCAGCACCCGATTCTAGCATAGAAATATTTCGTCCGTTATCAAAAAAACAAAATATTATGTATCATAGGAAAGTAAAATACCTACGCGGTCAAAATGTATGGCAGAGCAATTTTTATTAACACGTCTACTCCAACGGTTATCGGTTCCATGGCTTATATGGGTAGCCCATTGCCACTTTAGCTTGCTTATTCTGTGAGCTATGTCGACAACTTTGGTTCTCTGCCGGATCCGCACTCCAATTGCGTAACACACTATTGATCTCAATCTGAATCATTTTGAAGGATATTGCTATTCCATTGCTTCACATGTACGAAAAATGTGCCTGGTCAACAACGTAAATAACGCAATGAATATTGTTGAACTGTCAAAATGAAACCCATTGCTACTGACAGTGTGTTACGCAATTAACCCGCAGGATCTCGTTGCGGATTCGATCCCTCAGTGAGACTCCAAGCATAGCCCGTTCCATAGCTCGCTTCACCTTGAATTTATGGACCAGCCATACCGTGAGTGCGATCTTCGCAGGATGGCTGGTCGAGAGTTGCCGAAAATCGAGTTGTGTGGCGTGCAATAGGAGAGGCCTATGTCCAGCAGCGGGCTGCTATATGTTATAGGCTGATGATGGTGATGATGACGATAAATAGGCCAACCTGTATACAAACTAGTAGTTAGTTTTACGAGTATAACTCACAAAAACGCAATGTTATTGTATTATACAATGGGACACTGACCTCCATACTATACTATTGTTTGTGTAGCGACGACGTAACACTTAATTGTCACACCTAATAGCTAGGTTTTCATTCATTTTCCACTGCTATGTCGCTGTTATAGAAAAATAAGTGTTATTTTTTGTGTACTAAGTGTTAGAATAGATTGAAGTTTTTAGACTTGTCTGATGGGCCTCGGCGATCGTTAACACAGTTACCGCGATGTTGAATGCTGTTTGCCTTTGTAATTAAGGACGGAGTTTCTTTGAGAGCGATTGTTTTGGGTCGGGAGATAACTTTGTTTGAATTTGAACCATATCTTTGATGGAATAAGAAGTATAGTCCACCTGAAGTTGAACATTGGCGTAAATTCGTTGAACTGTTTGGAAGATATCAACGTCAAGCAAGATTCTTTAATTCCGAAAACTTCCTTCTTCTTGTACAAAAATGAATGAAAAAATTAGCGATTCAACAATGCAGTGGTCATTGCACTGCGTACTACATATCTATATATATAAAAATCAATGCCACTTTTCGTTGAAATTTTATAACTCAAGAATGGCTGGGCCGATTTAGCTGATTTTGGTTTTGAAATGTTTGTCGTAATCCAGGGAAGGTTTAAACAGAAAATATGGAAAAAGGAGTAGTGTAGGAGTAGGGTAGGAGTAGTATAGGAGTGGGTTAGGAGTAGTGTAGGAGGAGTGGGTTAGGAGTAGGGTAGGAGTGGGTTAGGAGTAGAGTAGGAGTAATGTAGGAGTAGGGTAGGGGGTAGTGTAGGAGTAGTAGGCGCCGGGCAGCTAGAAATAATTTAAATGGCAAAACAACGTTTGCCGGGTCAGCTAGTATGTATATAAAATTGAAGTGTCTGTTAGTAATGTCAAAATAACAGCTTTTCACTAAATGCATATGAAAGTATACATATAAAGAAGCTATAACAAAAAATTAAACTTTTTGTTCCTGCTAATCTTCGAAACGGCTGAACCGATTTTGACGAGACTTCCACTGGAAGATAGGTGACGTTATAAGAAGTAACATTAGCTACATGGGCCAAGACATAGGATAAGACTTTTTGTCCCAGTAGCACGTTTCCGTGCGATTATTTCCGACATCCGCGCGGGTGAAGCCGCGGTCAGAAGCTAGTCATTCAATAAAATTTTCATAATGAGTATTGCTGTTGTGAATGATACTAATGCATACATATGAATCCATAATTACTTACGGACTTCGCCATCTTTGTTTTCTACTTATGTCGTAAGTTAACATTACTGACAGAAGTACTTATTTCACACCTATTCATATTGTGACTAGCTTCCGCCCGCGACGGAATCCCCGTGGCATCGCATCGCCTGCCCGCGCGGTTTTTTCTGGCTTTTTTTCTTTTTGCTCGTTTCCTAAGGGACCTCGCGTGATGTTAATAACCTATAACCTTGCTCAAAAATTGGACTCACAAATGCAGAAATACATTTTCAAATCCGACCGGTCATTCCAGAGATTAGCGCGTTCAAACAAACAAACAAACTCTTTAACATTATTATTAGTATAGATTTAGGGGTTTATTCATAAACGATGACTAAAGTTAAGCAACGTTTAAACGTCAAAAATGTATGGTTAAACAGTCGCTAATCACTGCTTAACTTTAAGCAACGTTTATGAATAAAGGGGTAAATAAATAAATGACCCGTAACGAATCGGACTAAAACACACACACACACAAAGCGTGTTGGAAATGACGTCCAAATATTGGGGAATATTTGGACGTCATTTCCAACACGCTTTGTGTCGGGCGTTGACAGGATTTGCGACCCCTAGACGAAATTACTTTCGGCATCGGTCACGAAATTGAAGCTTAAATTTTTGGACTATTTCGTTTGACTTTATGATGAATGGTGTTTACTATGCCAAAGAGTGTTTTGTTTTGGGCACGAATTCGCTTTGCATTCTGTCAACACTTGCTCGATTTTTTTTTTCGTAACTCATGCACACTCCTACACACTCACCCACACTGCACACTTAGCAATGCTTAGATGGTGCTAGCAGTTCACTTCATTCTGTATGTTTGTTTCTGCTGCATGTATTGTATAGCTATTAAATTGTAAATCCGAGATAAAATTTCAAAGAGCTGTGGATTATGTGAATAACAAATAAGTAAATTAATCTATTGTTTTACTGGCTGGTCAGTATTGGGTGTAGAAATCAACGGAATGAGTGTCAATCAATTATGAAGATGGAGTCACTGTCTAACAGGATGCGGGATACTCGCTCAACTAACAAAGTGTTGAAATTGCTATAGACTTTAATACGTGATTTATGTAGTTCAACCGATATAAATAGGTAATCTTTGGTCACTCGGGATTCGTTCTTGATAATCTCCAACTTGAACGCCACTGATACTTCTATAGAGGTATGAGGAACAGGGTGTAAAGTTCACTCGTACTCCATAGAAAAGGGAGGATCCTCCAACCAGATGGGTGTTGTGTCTGGCGGACAACTGCCCAACGATTGATGTTGGGAAGTACATATGTATATATGCTAATTTCGCGGTAAACTCTGTTTGCGGGATGCAGGAATTGCGTGACATCAGTATGACGCGTTGTTCGCGTGTGGCGTTGTAGATACCGCTACACTGCTATTAAAGTAGTCACTATTGGGCCCTAAAAAGTACCATCTACTCGAAAAGAAGAAGACACGATATATGGTAACTTCAAATCAGAAAATAAATATGAAACGAAGAAATCATTGGTCTGAAAAAATGTTATCATCATCTGCCTGGCATCCAGTCTAACCGGATGCAGTAGAATACCAGTATTTTACATGAAACGACGGCCTATCTGACCTCACCTCCACAACCTAATTACTGGGTAAAACGATACGTCTTAGTCAGACTTACGGGCTTCTGACTACTCATAACCACTGTCAAAGACCCACTACCACCTATTGGGCCCAAATAATAAAAAAGTACCATCGACTCGAAATGAAGAAGTGCTATGCGAAATACACACGGCGACATATCATATCAAGCTATACATTTCCAGTTTTAGCTGAACTCTAATTGTATAGGTTTTTCGTACATTGAGAAGTTAGCTTATACTGCAAATGTATAGCTTGATGTATCGCCGTGCGTACAACTGTGTTTTAATAGAAACACAGTTTTCATAGTTCTGAAAAAGTATAGACGTTATTGGATAGCGTTTTTTCCACTCTACGTTTTTGCCGAGTCTTCTCGAACGGCTTTTTTGCGGATTTATTGGCATTGTCACTGTAATGCGAATTAACATTGAAGCGCAGTAATTTAACTGTGAAACCTGATTAGTTTCAGTATCATTGAGCCGTGAATCGTGATTGTTGATCGTTACGGATTTCTCCTTTAGCACATATTTAAAGTGTTGTCCGTTTGGTTAAAGGCTTCCGCAGATAGGCGCGACGCGACTGTACGACGCGATTCTGTTAAAACAATTTCCATGAAGTGTTCATGGATATTGTTCTTCTAGAGTCGCGTCGCGCATGTTTGTAAGAACCTTAACGCAGCTATGGATGGTTTTATACTTCCTGCATTCTCTCGTTGAAATTGGGAACTTTAATCTGGGCTACGTAGGTATATAAATCTATTATTGGTTCGTTTGAGTCTTTGCTAGTGCAGTTGCCTATTGGTAACGACTGCTTATTTCGAGCACACACTCGCATCTTCGGGGACACAGGCCTCCTCTCTTTGAGAAGGAGTGGGCTGTAATCTACCACGCGGGCCCAGTGCGGGTTGGTAGATGTCACATGTCTTAAATTTTTTGGTTCTAGGACATGCCGATGCTTCACGATGTATTCCTTCACCGTTTTAAGAGGAGTGGTGATGAAATTATTTACACAAAGTAAAGTACCTACCTGGGTTCGTGATGTATGACGTGCAGCCTTGCTTAATTAACTGTTCTGTAACTAGAGGCGTGGTCATCCAATCTACCTAACAGTTTTGCTGGGCCAATACGCAATAGGAAACATGTAATCGCATGTTTTATTTATGTGGTATCCTTTACAATGGAAGCTTAATTATTTAATTGAACGTTTGCAAGCATCGACAACTGAGTACGTTTTGGAAATAGAAATCTTAGTGAAATCAGACGTGCTGTTTTTGTATTTAGTACGCTCGATTGTCTTGTGCTGTTGAGCATGAGGTCCTGGGTACGAATCCCGGGTCGGGCTGTGTTAGTTTCTCCATCTGGAATTTCTTAGAAGCAGCCCGCTGTCTGGATTTGTGCCCAGTTGAGGGCAATAGGTTCCTCACCCATACATGGGACTTAAACATAACTGGCGAAATGTGGGTGTATATGTAAATTCAAATTTTATTTATGTTTCAAATTGACGTTATTTCAAGTTAAACCAATATTAACTTTATTTTAATCGGAATTAAGTTGATTTCAGAATACTATTGAAAAAGTTATAAAAATGTTTGAAGTTGTAGCGTAAACTGAACTTTATGTAGTAGGAATTAAAGTTATTTTTCCATAAAATCATATTTGTTTACATTTTGGCGAATATGTCGCATTTTAAATAATATACAGGTACTGTGAAGCTCTCTAGGAGCTTCACGGTACCGGGAGGAATAAAATCAAACTACGGTTTATAACGTATGCTCAATAATTATTCCTATAAAATATACTACGTATTTTACATCTTAATTCTTTTGCTTGTCAGCCAAATCTGAAGGCCAATTCTCGTAATTTAAAACGTTCAAAATCTAGTCACAGTCTCATCTCAGCGACAAACAAATTTCAAAAACTTTTCAAAATGTAGGGAAATTAGAGCTATTTTTGACAGATTGAGAATGAGATCAAATCATGATCACATGATCATTGTTCTGAGATCTGACTGGGATCTTAAAATTACGTCTTAGTTAATCTCAGAATTACCCCCCTATCTTAATCTTAGAATTACCACCTCTAACACCTAATCTCCTCTAATCTGATATGTTTCTCTCGTATTTCATGCCAATCACTTTTAACAACTCGCGGAGGTTGCATGTAAGCACCAAATATGCCATAGTCTCTACAGTAAGTACTTACACCTGTGCCTGAACCTTTGGGGTATACAGCCGTGTTGTTACGTTATGTGTTCTAAGAAGTACACTGCATTATGTTTCTAAGTCTTCTAATTTATAGACATGTCGCCTACCGTAATCCGCTTGTAAATCCTGCGATGCAAATACATAACCCAGTCAGCTTTATCAGCTTCCAATTCAATCCACTAAAGTTTTAACATCCAATCTACAATAATGCGAAAATCTGACTCTATGTTACCTTTTCACGGCTTAGCTGCTGGAAGGACTTAGATTTATCTAAAGGACAACATTAATTTCGTACCCAAAAACAAAAGCCGGCCAGAAAAAAAACTATGCGTTTTTTATGGAAAATAACCTTTTGCCCATTTTTACTTTTACAACGAAGTCTAAAATTAACCCCCCGGCTGCTATTTGAGATTGAAAATGCCAAAGTTCATATTTTTATAACAAGTTTATATAGTTAAAACATGTTCAGGATGTTCAGTTCAATTAAAATTTGGTATTTTTTAATGTTATGCTTAAAACACTTATAAAAATATGATTCTTGGCAGTTTTCCATCTCAAATAGCAGCCGGGGGATTAATTGTAGATTTCTACTGTATGAAAATGCTCAATATGTTATTTCCAATCAGAAAATAGTACTCATTTTATTCTGGCCGGCTCTTAAATTTTTGGGTATAATTAATAAATAAATAAATAGATTGTTTGACACTTTAATGATGTCCTTTATATGCACAACATTACATAATATAATCCCAGTGCGTTGTACAGACGCCACACAATCTGTCAAATTTCTTTAATAGATTTTCATCTTTATCTCTAAAGCATTAGGTTCAATGTTGATTGGGAAAATTTGACAGTTTCGAGTAGCTTGACCTGCTGGGGTCTGTACGTAGCAATTTATAAAATACAAAGTGACACACATTACCTACAGTAGATTATGTAGGTGAGAAAATATTACATGAAATTTGGCACACAGGAAGACCATTACCAGGGAATAGGATTAGACTTATTATCCTGGTAGTGCGTTCCCGTGGGATAATTCGACCCGCCGACCTCCAAGCGGGCGAAGCCGCGAGCAAAAGCTAGTTTTGCATAATTGACATTCTATGTTGACGTGACGTCACAGATAGAAAAAAAAGTGTAGTCTTTGACTGACCTATACTGCCTTTTCATGATCTCTTTGCGTTGTTGTTTTTATTTATAGGCATTTTTGTCGGCATGGCTAATCTAGCGACAGTTGGTTTTTGCTAGTTATATCATAGTTACGGAAGGCTTTTCATTTATTATAATGTGAGACTACGCGGTTAGTGGTGCTTAATGGTTTAAGTAGTTATACATTGTAGGATAACTTGTTATATCAACCGGAAGACATCCCCTGCTGGACGCAAATCAAATAAATGTCACACACGAGAAATTATCTTGTGAGTCGCTAGTATGGGCACCTAGTTTTGTCCTATCCCAGTGGCAGGAGGCCTGTTTAGTTTCTGAGGAGGTCATCCATGAGTGCACATGGATATCACGTAACATCACGTCTGTAATTTCCATAGGGTTAGGTAGAGGTGTACCTATAGTACACCCACATTTCGTCAGTTATGTGTAAGTCTCATATAATAGGGGGCGAATCTAATGCCTGATATGGATATCAATGTATCGTGAAATAAACTAGCCTGGTGATGGACGCGGGAATCCGCCGGATGCGGGAAGTACAAGACCGGTCTATGTGGAGACACTTGGGAGAGGCCTTTGTCTAGCAATGGACGTCTTTCGACTGAAGGATAGATATTATGGGGTTTATTTACAAACGATGATTAAAGTTTAGTGACGTTCAACTTCAAACATCAACAATGTATGGTTAAACAGTCGTTAATCACTACTTGAGAAACGTTTATGAGTAAAGGGGTTTACAACATACAGAAGTAGTGTCTTACTTAACGGATGAATGCCGTAATTACAGAAACAATTAAAACACCATTATAATTATGTCTCGCGTGGATCCACATTTTGGTATACTAAGGGTTAAGCATAGGTCCTCTGGTTTCCAAAATAGGTTCATACCTGTGACTTGGGTGTCAATGGCGCCGATTCCCTTGTTCACAAACTAAACTAATTTTAAGTTCAGTGCATCTTTTTCTTTATATTTCATTAAGAAAACGACAGAAGATAAATTATTAGTTTAGTCCTGTCAAATTAAGATACTCCATAGACAAATTAGACGTGATTAAATACATGGCTACTAAAAATCCGTCAATTCACGTTAGGCGCTGACTAATTTGACAGGACTAAACTAATATGTATCTTCTGTCCTTTTCTTAATGAAATAGAAAGAAAGAAAAGGACTGAACTTAAATTTAGTTCAGTTAGTGAACAAAAGAATCGGCGCCAATGTTCCTCCAATAAGAGAGTCATAAGTCGTATGTCCTCGGGTATTCAAAATGTAGTGAAAAATAAAAGAAGGAAAAGGATGATTTGATTGTTTACTAGCGTGGAACATAGTTTCTGTTAGTGTCAATGAAAAAGAAAAGAAAGAAAAATGGATGATTTAATCGTTGCACTTACTCGTACTAGCGTGGAACATAGTTTCTGTAGGTGTCAATTTTATTGTTCACAAACTGCGCAATTATGCTTTGAACTGTCATAAGAAGAAATGGTGACAGTGTTAATATACATTCTATGAAGTACGATAATGTAACTGATGCTCCAATAATAGCTTTCTCTTAGTCACAATCAACTTTGTAAAGGTTGAAAGTTAGAATTTAACGATAAATAGTGTCACACGGAGGATCCTGTCAGTTGTGTGTACTTTGTTAAATTGATTGGTTGTTTGTCTGTACCTATTTTGATTATGTGGCGGTAATGCAGTTTCATTGTTTGTTTTTTTTTGTGTGGGAAGTCTTACAGGCTATCTTATCAAAAAAGGATTTCAGGCCTCATATCAATGCTTCATCTTCCATGATAGTGATAACTCATGAATGAACGTCGTGTTTTTTTTTTATAGTGCTTATGTCAAATAATGAGATACAAAATCAATAATATACCATTTTTCGTCTTTTCCAGTTCCGTCCGCGCCTCAAAACCTGACAGCAAACAACGTAACAACAGAGGAAGTCCACCTCTCATGGGCCCCGCCATTGACTTTCACACTGCGCACCCTTCCCAACACAGACCTCGACCCTAAAAGTCAAACTTTAATACCAGATGACCCAATCAGGACACATAAGAAACAAGAACCGCAGGGTGACGAGCCAGTCAACGACGTCTTGAGTCAAGATCCGTCTCCAGACGCAATCGACCCAGAAAGGCAGAAAGACTTCGAATACAACTGGTACAAGAACGACAAACAGAAATACAACGACGACTACTCGTCTCATCTACTTATCGACGACAATAGGAGTAAAAGAGATGTACGATCACGCAGACACAGAAAGAGACGTCAGGACAACGGCACAGAACCAAAACAGCACGACGAGAAAAACCTGCAAGTTTTAGTTTATCCAATTGAGCAGAAAGAAGTGGTCAAGAAATCGTATGGACAAACTAAACATAAGGATACAACAAAAGTGGCGTATGTCCTGTATTATGAGCAGGGGGTTCCAAGGTATGACGTGAACATCGTCAACGGGACACAGACGTCAACTGACGTGAAGAGAAAGAATGTATTTCCAAGTGATTTGGGCATGGAGGACTATTCGAGGGCGACGAAGAATTTGACGCTATTGAACACTTCCGGGAAGGTGACGAAAGTTGTCGGGTTCCGCTTGAGAAATCTAAGTAAGTGGGGTTTTGAATTGTTCTCTATTTTTGTGTAAGAGTTGGTGGCTAGCGCCTAATAATGGGGTTTGAGAAATTGGGTGTCGTATTTTAATCCGTGACTTAATCTTTTTCTACCTCGAGTTTAGAGTACAGACGTCAGCAGGTCAAGCTACCCGAAACTGTAAAATTTTCCCAATCAACCTTGAACCTTAATGCTTTAGCGATAAAGTTGAAAATCTATTAAAGAAATTTGACAGATTGTAGTAGCTTGATGTGCTGGCGTCTGTGCCTTAATCTCGACTTCATCCTCGAAAGACAGAAAATGGCTAAGCACACAATGATTACAGATTGAAGGCCTATTAGACTTCCTGGAAGCGCAGCCACGATACTAACCTTCAAATTAGGTTATAATTATTGCATCTTTACGCCCTTGTTGTTGAAGAAGTGGAGTTAAACTTTTCACAAAGCGCCTTCGCTTGTTCTTTTCCGAGTCGGAACGTTTTGATAAATTCTGACTCAGGTAAATCACGAAACGGATCTACACTGAGTCTCATTGTAGCTCGGGATTTGCGACGTTGTCGAGCCAATTCTAATTGTCGTCGAAGGCGATCATTAGAATTGGTTAAAGCCAAAATACGCCAACGTAAACTTGGTGATGGCCTCATTCTTATTTTAAATTACTAAAATTATACAACAATTTAAACGCTACGCGTAACGATCTATTGTTGTTGAATTGTACTTCAATGGTAAGATTGTCATTGAGACACGATTCACATAAATGTCAAACAAACGTCAAATAACGAGCGGACTACCAATAATTGTAAGATCGAGACACAACTGTGACACGATTGAAGAGCAGAATAGCAAATTGTTCAATGGCGATTGAGTGGCAGTTCGATGATATGTCAATGGAACACCATTGGTCTCAAATAAGTAGTAGAATACCAAATGTGCCAAACTATTCAATCGAGATGCAATTGAGATTCAATTGAAGCATTTGTAAATTAGCAGACTTGGGGCCCAGTTTCATTGCATTATTTGGCTTTCGCGACAGACTTGCAACCAGCCGATCTATTCTTTAAAAATCTCATCGTGAAAACTAAGGTGAAGTGAGGCTCGAAGTGAGCTGTCAATAGTGTTAATCCCTAGCATCAGGTGGAATGACAGCTCACTTCACCAAGTTTTCACGGTGAGATTTTTACAGAATTGGCCGGCTTAAGTTGACTTGCTGTGTGTTTGGCTATTCAATTAAACTTTGTCAGTGGATTAAGCACAAAATATCTTAATTATTCGTCTCTTAATTTGTGGTAAGTACTGTTCTTTTATGAGAATGGAGGTGTTAATTTAAAAGTCGTAACGTTTCTTTAATTATCAAGCTGGCTCAATCAATTAAGACCTCGACCTTCTACTGAAGAAGTGTTTGAAACACAGGCGCTCATCCAATTAGCAGACAGAATACCTTTAGTCCGTCCTAATTGTCTAGATTAGTTACCGCATTTTGATGTCTTCGGATAGTTCACGGTTACAAATGGTAGGATTAGCAAAAAATGGTAGTTTGGTAGAAAACATTATTTATTGGGGAAATCATTTTGGGGTGCGTACTTTTTATTCAAGACAATAGATAGAATTAATATTTGTAGACTTTAAAGGTATACAGTGTGGCGGGGACATCGACGCGCAAACTGAAACCTCGAATACAGCACATGATTCTAGACTCTCTAGTCTAAATTATTTTCATCGTTTATAAAAAAAAACTGCTGTTTCATAGAATGCAAGTGCAATACCTACGAATTTATGGAACGGCTAATTTCGGTTTTAATAATCAACGAACCAGTTCAACGCGGGGTTTCAGAATCATGTACAGAATCCATGGTAACAGGTTGTGCGTCGAGGTCCCTTCCAACCTATATAGCACAAATGTTTAGCATTAAATAAATAGTATGCATAGTCTAAACTGACGAAAATTATATTGCAACATTTCCATTTAGGGAGTTTTAAAATTAAGGAAAGGTGCCCCTAAAATAAAACACATGGCAACATAGTATTTGATATTACATATGTTTTATTTTTATTCACTCAATAAGGTAGTTTAAAATGACTGTTCTAAATACTATATAAAAGTAGTGTAATGTTTCGATCAGTATGTGATTCTTCTCTGTTTAATCCTTTGGGGATTACATGCGTGATGTTATGTTATGTAATATGATTTTATGCAAAGTAATATAAAACCTTTTTACCTCTATTTCAGAGCCCTTCACGCCATACAAGATCTGGGTGCGCGCCTTCTACAACTTCTCACTAGATGGCGTGCAGTCGTCCGATTTGTTGGACCGACTGGGGCCCAAGTCCGACCCTCTGTACGTGTTGACCGACGTCAGCCCGCCGTCCTCGCCCATTATACTGAATTTGACTTGTGATCAGACTAAACGTGAGTGAAATGTTTAAATAACTTCAATATTTTAAATTGTATTTGAGAAAAAGTACCAACGTACAGGCCCCAGCACAGCAAGCTACACGACTCTGTAAAATTTTTCCAATCAACCTTGAACCTAATACTTCAGCGATAAAGTTGAAAATCTATTAAATAAATTTGACAGATTGTAGTAGCAGATGTGCTGGCGTCTGTTCTTAACCTTCGTACACCTGGGTGCTTTTTTTATTCGCGCACTGGATTTTTAACGCACTGCTCAGCGCCCAGAGTTGAAAATCCATCTACGTATTTTTTGACGCTCAGAGGGCGTAGTGCGAGTTTTTTACCTACTCGATCGCGTGAACGTAAACGCAGATTTGTACGGTATTAGAGCAGCGCCATCTAGTGGAAACTCGATAGCACTGCTTTCATTCCATACAAATCTGAGTTTACGTTAACGCCATCGAGTAGGTAGAAAAACTCGCACTATGCCCTCTGATAAGTTAACGCAAAATCGAATTACAAAAATATTTATTTATTAATATCTATTTAGCGAAGGTTTTCTCTGAATTGACAATTACTACTTGCTTAGTACCAAATTCGGTCACATGACGCTGTTATAATTTCTGTACCAAATATGTGGGTCGCGACACTGTAATGATGACTATATTTATTATTTTCCTTACTAGGGGAATTCACTAACGTTCCGTAATATTAAGCTTAGTCCCAAAACGTCTCTAGCTCTCAAAACAGTAAAGAAAAACATCGTGAGGTAACCGGCAAGTCCTAGAACCAAAAAGATTCGATCACATGTGACATCTACCAATCCGCGCAGCGTGGTGGATTACGGTAAAGCCCACTCTCTCTCACCAAGAGGGGGCCTGTGTCCCAGCAGTAGGAATATTATAGGTTGATTATGCTAAGCTTAGTTCCAGTCAAAACCAATAGATAAATAATGTTGTATAATTCGCAGGTACTCTGTACCTCCAATGGCGCCAGCCTCTGGAGTACAACAACTCTTTAGACCAGTACGTAGTGACCCTGAGGAAGATTCCTGAGCAGCAGCCGCGGACGAGACTCACACTACCCACTAATAAGAATGATATTGAAACTACCATACCAATTGTAAGTATCCAATTTTATTTTGAACTGAGCTGACAGGCGAGGTTCTGTCCAAAGAATCATGGCGAGATCCTTACATTAATTTGTACAAAAAAAACAGTTCATTTATAGGGTTCAAAATATGTTCAAATGTGAGAGATTAGACTACATTACCAGGAGTAGATTGATATACTTATCATATTTTTTAAAAACGTGTGCGTCTCGGGACGCCCGAGAGAAGTGATAACTTAAACTAATCTATGGTATATGTCTATCGCACACTAAACACTGAGTAGAGAGAGGGGGAAGCGTCTGTTCGAAATACGACTAGCGCTGTGGGTTAGAGTGAGAGAGGAAGAGCATGCCTACCGCTACCGTATGCGTGAGAGAAAGGAAAGCCAGACAGACTGGCGCCGTAACGCGTTACGTTACGAAGTGGTTTACCCTCTCATAAGAAGTTATCACTTCAATATCAGTTTTTCGTTTCGTCTCGTTGCCCGTTTTGTATTTATAAAATAAATTGACAGTATTTGACATTTAATCACACCGTTAAGAAACCCCGCCCCCAAAGATTTAAATCGCTAGATTTGTCCTCACCGTACTTAGTCACAAGAAAAAGTGTCCATACTGAGAAGACTGAGCTCCCACATTATTAAATAGCGTATCTATGACAATCAAGTATAGTCACTGCGTCATTGTGAATCAGAGGTGTCAAAACGAATTAGAAATACGACTATGGTTTGACGCGGTAGGGCGATCTAATGATTTAAATCTTTGCCACTGCTGTTTAAACTGACAGCCGCCGTTTCGTTCTGAAATAATGAGCTCCTCATTAAACTATTTACTTTTAACATTACATTTTTATTGCGGGGTTATAAAAATATTGTGAATACCTGTGGATACTGTTTAGGCACCCAAGAATTAGAATTCCAACTTCTCTAAACAATTTTATTTTTTTGCACAATTCCTGCCATGATTCTTTCAATGATTCATTAAAAATTCCCATAGAAAAGGCACTTTAGGTTTTCTCTTGCTTGCTTTAAGCGAACAAACCACGTTTCATTCTAAAAAAAAAAATTTAAGCACACATTTAATACGTTTGTTGGTAGGTAAATTAGAAAATGTCACGTTCACGATAAATCTATACTAATAATAAAGCTGAAGACTTTGTTTATTTGAATGCTCTAATCTCTGGAATTACCAGTTGGATTAGAAAAAATATTTTGACAATTGGATTAGAAAAAATATTTTTACAATTAGAAAAAATATTGGATTAGAAAAAAATATTTTTACAGTTGGATTAGAAAAAAATATTGGATAGTTGGATTAGAAAAAATATTTTTACAATTGGTCAATTCTTTAGGAAGGCTATAGGCTATTTAACATCACGCTAGGACTTTTAGGAGCCGAGCAAAAAGGAAAAAAAAGTAAGAAAGAACATAAATAAAACCCAATAACAACTATGCACAAATAAGGAAACTTACATAAATATAGGACAGATATCAATATAAGGAAACTTGAATAATGTATAGAAATAGAGGTATTAAAGGTTACAATAACATTCAGTTGTGATTTAAATCACGGTGTGGTGGATCAAGGCACTTATTCGAGGTAATTTATGTATATTTATATTTAAATTAGAGGGGCTTGTGGCTAAGTCATCACAGCCGCACGGTTTGATCGATCAGGCTAAGCTACGCTTGCCGCGGTTGGCTACGCTACGCGGCGGGTCCGTGGATGGCTGACCATCTGTACATAAAAAGTGCTCCTCCGTGCCTCGGAAAGCACGTAAAGCCGTTGGTCCCGGCTGTCATTCGTGGATCTTTGAAAAGCCCGAAAGTCTGGCAACCAGTCTTAAAAGGGTCCAAGGGGTATGGTATTACTCAGTAACTGGGTTGTCCACAACCCAGTTACTGAGTAATACGATACCCCTAAAATTTTACATGGAGCGACTGCCTTATAAGACCTCCAGGTCTGATAAGGCAGTCGCTCCATGTAAAATTTTGGTATTCAGTTACATCAGGTTAGACTGGAAGCCGACTCCAACATGGTTGGGAAAAGGCTAGGCAGATGATGAGGATGCTTATATTTAAATGATTGCTAAACGATCTTAGATTGAGTGCTAATGACCGATTGCTGGAAAAAGATAACGTTTTTTTTTACAATGTCGTCAAGTAACAAGCAAAAATAAAATATACGTTAGGTTAGGTGTTTATTGAGTGTGTACCAGCACAATAATTGCGTAACACACTATCAGTCACAATCTGAATCTTTTTTAAGGATATTGCTAATCCATTGCTTCATATGTTCGAAAAATTTGTCTACTCAACAAGGTAAATAACGCAATGAATGTTGTTGACCTGTCAAAATGAAGGCCATTTCTACTGTTAGTGTGTTACGCAATTACTCCGTAGCACCTAAACTTCGTTTTATATTGACCATTTTACTGACACTTTTATCTAGATATAAGACGTACGAGTGTCTGATGTGATTTCCCATCGGCAAAAATTACGAACTTCTTTACAAAATTTCATCAACTATTTTTCAAAAATCCATCCTTTTTGCTCACCTTCGATAAATAAAGAACTCTTGTACAGACGCCAGCACATCAAGCTACTACAATCTGTCAAATTTCTTTAATAGATTTTGAACTTTATCGCTTAAGCATTAGGTTCATGGTTGATTGGCAAAATTTGACAATTTCGGGTAGCTTGATGTGCTGGCGTCTGTACATGATTTTTTGCTTTTAGACCCAACGGCTAATGCTGTCTTTAAATGGTTGTCTGTCAGAGAATGAATGAATTTAATATTTTTATGAACTTGCAGATAGTTACAATAATCTATGTTTAATTTCAGGAAGTGGACCTGTGGAACATGACCAGATACGAGGTAAAAGTGTACGCAGTAACTCAGTCCGTTGCCAGGGAAAAATCGTTTATAAACGGCTACGAATCCAAACCAGAGGTAACTATTAAGAATTATTACTTTGAAACTCAAACCATTTATTTCAAATATACCAATTAGAAGCCCTTTTTAATTGTCAAGGGATCGGTTAGTCCTAGTTGCCCATTCCAAAGCGCAGGTACAGTCAACAAAAGAAATAATTATGCAGGGTCGTCGGATATAGTTGAAGTTTAGTAGGTAAGTTACACGACTACAGTTAACGGTTAATGTCACTTGGGGCAAATCGTTTTCCTCGTCCATTTTCCGCTTTATTTGTGTTTATGGCCGCAGCCCAAGTCTCCATATTTAGACTACATGCCGTGTCATTGTGTTACTTCTTCTTCACGTCGATGGTACGTATTTTAAACCTAATTCAAAACTTCACCACGTCCTACTGTCATAGATGTTTGACTAGATGTATCTGAGTAATATAAATGCAACATGTGATAGAAGTGCATACAGACTCGCGCATTGATGATTTTCGGCGCATTACACTGACGATCAGCGATGCGCGAGTCTTATTAAGAGCGTTGACAACGTACGGCATTTCATACAAACTTTTAAGTCCTTGTTTTTCGAAATGCATGAACCGATTTTAATGAAACTTCCTACGCATAAGCAGGATATATAGGTCTAAAAAGTTAATTGAGAACATTTTCGAAAAATAGTGTTACATGTAAATTCGACCGATTTTAAATTTTCCATAGAAACAGATTTCCAATTATCTTTTTTTAAATAAGACATTTCGAAAATGTTCTTAACTAAATTTTTAGACCTATGTATCTATGCTTACGCGTATGAAGTTCCATTAAAATCGGTTCATGCCTTTCGAAGAACAAGGACTTGAAAGTTTGTATGAAATGCCGTACGTTGTAAACGCTCCTAAACGTCTACGCTAATCCTACGCGACGTTTAGACCTGTACAATCTTCATAGATCGATCTATGTTCGGTGTTCATCGTTTCGAAAGTGTTTTAATGACGCACAGAAGAGATTTTACATTATCATGCTGTTTATAACGGCATGCAATGTATGTCTACCGGTTTTGTGTTCTGACACTGACTTGTAACGCCTATATTTCTCTCTCAGGAGGTATCAAGTGAATGGTGTGTGGCCCACTCGGAGGCGATGTCTCCCGGCGACGCGCCGGTGGCGGCGCGTGGCGTCAGTAACGCCGCGCTGCTCGCCGTCTGCCCGCTGCTGATCTTCGCCGTGGCAGTCGCTGTGTTGTACTGGAGGTGAGTTGGACATATATTATGCTGTCTATCTTACGGCTGAGCCATACAGGCTCGCCTGGATTTGTAATGCCCTCGCCCTTTCTAACGCTTATAAACACTCGCCTCTAAAGAAATGCGATGCTGAAGAGCGCAGGCATTCGCAAGCAATCCTTTCTTGCTTAGGCGTTAGTCGCCAAGATTCGTAAGAAAATGTACTTAAAAAATATTGAGGACTTTTTTTTTAGTCGCCATACTTGGAAAACCGACTAAACATTTCAATAATTATGTTGTTATGCACGCATTTGAAAATGGCGCCGATTCCCTTGTTCGCAAACTAAATTAAATTTAAGTGCAGTGCATCTTTTTCTTTCTATTACATTAAGAAAAGGACAGAGGATAAATATTAGTGTAGTCAGCTTGTTTAACAATTAATCATAATTAAGGTTTATCAAAATAAAATTCTACTAAGATTTGTATTAAGTAGAAACAACGACTGCGGACCTAGAGATGACTAGGGAATTTATGCTGATATCTATATTGTTCACAGGTGCAGAGCTCGTCTGAGTAAATGCATCAGTGCTGCGTACAACTACTTGGAGGAAGGTGGCGAAAGGGCGGCAAGGGCACCCCTCAACTCTTATAAAAAGCCTGGTGAGTAACTTGTCGTTAATGTTATGTTCGCTATGGATTTTTAACACTTTTAGTGCCCAGTGGTCATATGCCACATATATTTATTTATGTGTAGGACGCGGGAGGCGAGTTGGCACGCGAACGAATTATCGTTGTACCTGTCAGCCGGGTGCTGGACACTGAAAGTGTTAAACATGGCTATAGTAGAGTTGAAATAGTAGTATAGCAGTAACCTCGGTGTTCAGCTGCTTTAAAGGATTTTTGCACAGTATTTCTAATGACTAAATAAAGATAATCCTGGTGAGAAGTCTACACTTCGATTTGTTTAGCTAAAAATAACTTATTTTCCTGTTCTAATAGCACTGTTTGCTTACAACACAACGCAGTTGCAAAAGTTGACAGGAATAACTATGATCATTTGTTTGTAATGGCCGTGAGTAATAAAATAAAATGAATATGTGTCATGGTTACTAGGGAAAATAATATGTAAGTGGCATTATATTGTTTCAATGACAGATCTTTGTTCGTTTCAAAGCTTTATAAAAAATAAATAAATAATAATATTATCTTTTCTGTGTGGCAGTAGTGAACTGTTCGCCGCTCGTGTCGTGCGCGTCGGGCGCGGCGGCGGGCGCGGACGCGGGCGCGGGCGCGGCGGGCGACGCGTGCGGGCCCTCGCGCCCGCCCCGCATGGCGGGCCGACAGCAGCCCGCCGTGCCGGCGACCAGCTTCCCAGCACATGTAGCGGCTTTGCATGCTGACGGGGATATTGGATTTAGGTAAAAGCTATAGGAACTTGAAGATTGGCACATGAGGCGCAGCTCAGCAGTGGACAAAGTCGAGCTCTGGATGATGATGATAAATAAATACGAGCCGTGAAGATGATGAATTTTCAACTTTTTGGCGCAGCCGTGAGGCACACTTCCTGCTAATTCCCTACATCGCACTTTACACTTTTTGGGGTTCCGTACCTCGAAAGGAAAAAACGGAACCCTTATAGGATCACTTTGTTGTTCGTCCGTCTGTCTGTCAAGACCCTTTTTCTCAGGAACGCGTGGAGGTATCAAGCTGGAATTTATATCAAATACTCAGGTCTACTGACCCTTGGACCTGTGAAAAAAATCAAACTTCTAAGACAACGCAATCAAAAGATACAGCCGTTTATGCCGCAAATTTTCGACACTCACAAGGGGATCAAAACCTACTGGGTACTTCCCGTGAACGCAGAATCTTGAAATTTGGTACGCAGCAACGTCTTATAGCACAGATAAAGGAAAAGTTGCGAAACCATAAATTTTTAGTTACATCATATTATAAAAATATTTTTAATAATTTTAAATTGTACGGAACCCTCGGTGCGCGAGTTTGATTCGCACTTGGCCGGGTTTTTAATTGATTTAGGGCTGATTTTTCAATCGACAGATAATTTTTATCCGTGGAATAAAATTGACGTCTGACATTTTTTGTATGGAAAAACTGTCAAATATTCAAAATTATTCCTCTGATAAAATTATCTGGCGTTGGAAAAATCAGCCATTTGATTTTTTTTTTGCTGTATATTATATTGAGTGCCGTTTGTTAAATGTATTTAAATATCTTTGTTATATAGGAGATTTATGATAAGAATATTGCTGTATGTTGAAAATAATATTCATTATTTTTCCCGCCTTTTTAGCAAAGAGTACGAGATCGTGGTAGCGAAATCTGCCGCGTTGGGTCACACCAGTCACCATAGTCATAGGCCTGAGAATAGACTGAAAAACCGCTACCTGAATATTACTGCATGTAAGTTATTGATACTTTATATAAAGGGTGTCCCGAAACTCAACGATAACCTGGTACTGGGCGAGAGGCCAAGGTATACCAGTTATGAAAAAATAAAAAAACAATTCCTTGTTAAAAGGTGATCTCCAGTAACATGTATCGAAATGCCCTTTGTAATTGTTTTTTTTATGCTTGAGCTCATATACTATGTCATAACCAAAAGCTTCGCAACTGCCAAACACGTACCCAAATTCTAGGCACACTCTATACAGATTGCCAGTGACATGCGACGGAGAAGAATATCTCACGAGTCTTGAATGATAGAAGTTATGTGGTCCCCCAGACGACCACTCGCGCGTGTGCGTGTCGGCGGGCGCGCGCTGCGGCGCGGCGGGCTGCGCGGGCGCAGGGCGCGGCGCGGCCTGCGACTACGTCAACGCCAACTTCATCGACGGCATGCTGCCGCAGCTGCAGCCGCAGCACATCGCCAGGATACGCAGGAAGCTGGAGAGGAGGAACAGACCTCATCGGTAAAGATCTTCCTGTCTAAATTACGTTTAAGATCTTTGACATTCAAAATAAAATGTCATCATCATCTGCCGAGCCTTTTCCCAACTATGTTGGGGTCGGCTTCTATTCAAAATAAAATGTATAGAGGCGAAAATCCCTCGCAATTCATTTTGTGAATATTACTGCATGAACACATAATTTATTTTGTGTTTCTGATTTATTTTGTGTTTCTGATTTATGTCTTTGATTTGAGTGTTGTAGTTGTACTCTACAAAAGTTGATACAGACTTGTAGATATCAAGGAAGGTACAAATTACAGCACGTATGTTTATTTAACCAAAAACTTAATTGCTTAAAAAATTGACATTAGTCGTTGGTAAGCTCAAATCCCTCTAAGTTCTGTAAATATGTTACAGGGTTTGGTTTCCGTACTTAGTCCTTTAGATGGACCATTGTGCGTGGGCCATTGTGGTAGGTGGCCTCCTAGCCTGTTATGAACTCGAATCCCTTCATTAATGCTTGACTTTTTCCTGTCTATCGGAAAACCGACTGCGGTCCAATCGACTTAACTTTTTAGAGTTAAAATAAAAACAGTAATATGTTTGCTCGTTCTTCCACAGACAATCTTCAGTAAAACCAACGAAGCCGCCTCCCAACCTAGCCGAAGGCATAGAGTCAGCGTTCCTCAACATAGAGTTCTCCGGTATCGTGGAGTCGGACGAGCAGAACTCTGACTCGGACAGCGACAGGAGCGATTCTGACTCGGAACTGGACGACGTGTACGTTGATATTGGTGAGTGATACCCAAATAATTGATGTGGTTAACACAAAACGACCAGTAAACTAAACAAGAAAATCATTAAATTGTATGAGTATCTTGTCATTCCTCGGATGACGTACAATACCTTCAAGTATACTACAGTACTATAAAAAAGTTGATAGAAAATGTTGAGAGGAAACCAGCATGTCTTAGAAACTCAACCCAAAATTCCAAGAGATGCGACACCTACCAACCTGCACTGGGCGCTGGTGGTGGGCCAACTCCCTCTCACGAAGCATAGTGAGCCTATAATGGTTCCACAACTGGGACGCACGCCTCCTCGCGGTGAGAGGGAGTGGGGTGTAATCCATCACGCGGGCCCAGTGCGGGATGGTAGATGTCACATGTCTTCGAATTTTTTGTTTTAGGACATGCCAGTTTCCTCACGATGTTTTCCTTCACTCTTGTTTCTTGTCTCACGAAGAGAACGCTTGAACCTCAGGAGTGGGTGGGAATGTTATGGAGTGATTATGTTATACTATATAACTTTTTTACATATTGAGCAAACTCTCAATAGCTTTGAGGTATTTTATCAATTCCTTTTTTATTTGTCACAGACGGCGTCCCAACCAGGGTGAAACTAGAATGGCTAGTATGGCGTCGTCGATACATCGCGACACAGGGGCCCACGCCGGCCACACTGGACGCGTTCTGGCGCATGATCTGGCAGCACCGAGTGCACACCGTCGTTATGATCACCAACCTTGTGGAGCGGGGTCGGGTACGTATTTAGCTATATAATTATAATATGAAACATCTGTCTTTGTACTCGATAATAATAAATAAATAAAGTTCTTCAGACCGTATTCCGGCCACTGCGGCCAATCTCAACGGAGACTAGCCTTTGACGTGACAGATATTATAGTGCAAGCGTGTGCGCACAGACACAAGTGCACTCCCTCTTCCCTCACTCTCATAGTCTGATGGGATGGCAATCCGACACGAGCGGAGAGAGAGACCAACGGCTAAACGTGCCCAATACTATTTATTATGTCGTATGTGTATCCATTTTTACTGTGTATTTAGGAGAGAAGAGACACACGCCTGTGACAGATTTTTTTAAATCCATTCCTTCATATGTTTCAAAATTCGTCTGCTCAACAACGTTAATAACACAATGAATGTGGGCGTACTGTCAAAAGGAAACCCATTGCGATCAGTTGTCATTTTATGTGTATTAAGCAATTACACTCTGGACCCTGTTCTTATTTTTGTTAGAAACTGAATACCATAAAACCGTGTTCACAAAAACTCCATACATAATGTTGTTAAGCTTAGAAACAAGATAAACACGGTTTTGTGGTATTATGGTAACACTCAATCAACTGCAGAAGGAAGCCATTCAATTCCTATTTTGCCTTGTTTTTTTATCCATGAACCGATGCTATAACAACCATCTTTGTTACAGCGCAAATGCGACATGTACTGGCCGGCGGGTGGAGCCGGTAGTTCCGCGGAGTTCGGCGGCGTGCGCGTCACGCTGCTACACGAGGACGTGCGCGCTGCCTACACCGTGCGTCACATGCGCGTGCACAACCTGCGCACCGACTGCAGCGAAGTGAGTCAACAGAACTAGTACAATATTTGTGTGAAATTTAAAACGTAATAGAAAATGGCCACAGTTCAGCAAAATCCATGCATATTTTTTTCTTAAAAATTATATTATACATGGTGTAACAAGACCCATCACATGGTCGACAACTACGTATTCTGTACATCAAACTAACTAACATTACACAAAAAAATATCCCAATAGCGGGGAGAAGAAATGAGCCTCGGCTTCGTTAATCGTCTTTTTACACCCGTTATTATATTTTATTCCTCCAGGGAAGTTCACCAAGCAGCGGCGACAGTTCTGGCACCAGCAGTGAAGGTCGCAGCGTGGTACAATACCATTACACAGTGTGGCCTGACCACGGCACGCCAAGACACCCACTCGCTGTGCTGCCGTTTGTGAAGGCTGCTGGAAAACATCCTTCTACAGTATTAGTGCATTGCAGGTACTTAATACACTACTACTTGAATTGGGCTACCTCTTGAAATTCAAATTCAAATTCAAAATCATTTATTTGCTAATATGGGTAGTTACATTATGTTGTTAAAAAAATAAAGTACAGTTCAACCATATTACGCCTGAAGGCATGCAAATTAAAAGCTTATGATAATTACATTTATTATAACATTTCTTACACAATTTCACCGTGGCAAATAACAATTAAAATAATAATTAAACATTTAATAATAATAAAATTGATCCAATGATAATGCCAGTAAATTATTTAGAATTATAATGTCAAGAAATGTATTGTCCATTAAAATGTCATGTCAAAAGATGATGTCAAGATAAATTTTAAAATAAATGTCAAAGTAATAATAATATTAATAATTAAATTAGTGCACCAGTCAAATGTGACATTAACAATATGTCTTTACGTCCTCCATTAAATAATCCTGAATACTATAATAACATTTGCTTAGCAAGAATTTTTTAAGTTCTTTCTAAATTCGTCGATCGATGGAGTTTCTAGTATAGATTTTGGCAAGTGATTGTATATACGCGGTGCCATACTGAAAATGCTATTGGAATACAGGGCCGTCTTGTTAGGTTTGCAAGAAATTTTATCAGTATGCCGCTTACTTCTGTACTTATCAAAACGATGTTTGTTAGTTCTTGCAAAGCTAGCAATCTCAAAAATGTAGACACACGGCAATGTTAATATATTATGCTCGACAAAATATGGTCTACAGCTATCAGTTTGTTTGATATTAAATATACCCCTTATACACCGCTTTTGTGCCTTGAAAGCCATATCCTTATTTGTGGAATGTCCCCAGAATATAATGCCATACTTTATTATGGATCCCACATGCCCATGGTATGCTGCAAGTACAGCAGCGGTGTTAACCGTTTTTGCCAGCATATGTAGGGCGTAGGATTGTTTATTTAATTTTTGATTCAAAGCATCAATATGTGTCTTCCAATTCAGATTATAGTCAATTGACATACCTAAGAATTTTGTTGTTGCTATCCCATTTATTTTGTTCCCTTTATAATTTATGTTAATGTCATTAAATTTGGCTTTACGATTGCGAAATATCATAATTTTAGTTTTGTCAAAGTTCATTTTCAAACTATTATTAGTTAACCATTTCATAATATCACTTAGTGTATTGTTTATGTCCTGTTCTAGGGGTACCTTGTTCTTACCAGTAAAAACTACAGTACTATCATCCGCAAAAAGTATAGTGGGATGATTGGTTACTCTTGGGAAGTCGTTTATATAAATGATGAATAACAGAGGGCCCAAAACACTTCCTTGTGGGACGCCTTGTTTGACTTCTCTGTATTCCGAAGTGTAGTTAATTTCTTTCCTTGTTTTAGTGCATACTCGTGTAACCAATGTGGACTGTTTTCTGTTGGCAAGATAAGAAGCTATCAATTCTAAAGAAGTACCCCGAATTCCGTACTTGTATAGTTTATTTAATAAAATAAAGTAAGACTTCGATCTTGTCTGGTGAAAAGCCATGGATGAGGTCTATGATGCAACGGGCGTGCCCAGAAGATGCCTATTCACTCTTGCTTCGAAGAGATTGTTGAATAACTGGTATTTTAAGTAGGCTGGCTTTAGAGGCATGTTGCTTGTGTTTATAATCTCGTAATACCAATTTTCGTAATTTAAAACGTTCAAAATCTAGTCGCAGTCGCATCTCGGTGACAAACAAAAATGTCAAAAACTTGTCAAAATGTAGGGAAATTAGAGGTATTTTTGACAGATTGAGACTGAGATCAGACTGTGAACGTTCTTAAAATTACGAGAATTGCCCCTCTGAATAAGGCCAGAATAAGATGATTTTTTATGTATCATTGTTCAGACTTGCGACACGAGTGAGTTGCAAGTCTGAACTGAAGAGATCATATTATTTATTCCATTGTGATTCATGTCTCATATAAGAAAAGGTTGTATTCAATATTTTTATGTTATAGTTATGTTGAACAACTATCAAAACAACAATCTACTACAAACTCTTCCTTTATAGTGCCGGCGTCGGCCGTACAGGCACATACATAGTCCTGGACGCACAACTCAACCAGCTCAAACTAACCGGCACACTATCCCCACTCGGCTTCCTTTGCCGAGCCCGAACTCAACGCAACCACCTCGTCCAAACCGAAGAACAGTACGTATTCGTACACGACGCCTTACTAGAACACGTACGATCTGGAGACACCGAAGTAGAATTCCCTAAAGCACGACAATACCTTCGCAAACTCCTAGAACCAATCTCCGACGAAGAACTTGCAGTTTTAGACCTTAATCCGTCTAAGAATAAGAGCACTAATGACTTGTCAAATGGCGTAGAAAACGGTGAAACATCAAGTATCAAGTCCAGTCAAAATCCTAGTGAAAAGGAAGTTCTGGAAAATGGTAGTCAAGTGTCGATAAAGACAGATGATTTGAACTCTGAGCAGTCAAAGTCTGTTAAAGATTCGGATGGAACTGATGAGCCGAAGGAAGGATTGGTGAATGGTGAAGAGAGTGAAGGGGTGTACGATTTAGCGCCACGTTCTACTGATACGTATAGCAAGAAGATGCAGGCGTATAATAATATGAGTGAGATGGAGAAGGAGGAGATGAGGAGGTGAGTTTTGTTTTGTTACGTAATAAAAAAACTGCAGCTTATAAAGGATACATAGACACGCGCGAAAAACATAACATAACACTCTCTGCTGTCGCACAGTCGGGCAAAAAGCACTAATCGAGGTATAGAAAGAGATAGTTACATGATTGAAAGAGACGCTCTACAATGTCTTACTGTTACTGTCTTAAACTTGATGAGCCATATTATTGACCACATACTGTCATTTCTTTAGTCTGTACTACCGCCAAGTGTCACATTTTTTTAAAGATTTTAAATAAAACAATGAAATCGAATAAGGATTTATTTATGAAGATTATACTTAGCAATGATATATTTTCTACTCTTTTACCTCGTACTTTTAATTCGCCTATAAAACCGTTTGATTAACAATATACTTGTTTTCCAGAGCGAATCGTGCAGAAAACTACGCGTTGTTAGAACGCATGAGGTCGTTAGCGAACAGACATCACACGTACCAAGGTCCGCCGCCCGTCAACTTGCTGGAGAAACAGTTTCTGGTGAGTAATGATAAAGCATACCTGCATAATTAATTAGAACTATGAGTATTAAGAAATATAGATGTTTGAGGGACTCCGATTACAGTAAGGCGCCAAAATTACGTTGCATTTGATTTCATATAATACAAGCATACGAAAGACTTGACGTAAACACTGGTTACACTTAAAAACACGTAAAACACTGGTTTTGTCACACCTGAACACTCCGATAAAGAAAGAAAAATATTTTGTTTGTTACACGCGTTTGTTACAAACTGTAAAAGAAGATAGAATTTACAACTAACATTAAAAACAATAAAAAAAGACCTGTGCCGGGCCAAAAAGGCTATCTCAGCATAATGCTGCAATATACGAAAAAATAAATACCACAGCGCTGTTATTCCGATAGGGCCCGCCGATGACACCGATAATAATGAAATGGAATTTAGAATAATAATTATTATTATTTTCTGTTTATCATTTTCTGCGACTTGTATTTAGGAATTAGAGGATGATAGGATTGCTATCATCCTCTAATTCCTAAATACATAAACCCTCTCCTAAAACTCCTTATATCCTAAACGTAAATATAAACCTAATTGGACTCTTGTTGCAGCTAATAACCCGATCGTGCGTGGAAGCGAGCGTGTGTGCGCGCGCGCCTCACAACGCAGATAAGAACAGGCCTGGCGGTATCCTACCGTCAGACTCCGCAAGAGTCATGCTGGTACCAAAACCTGGTGTTGAAGGTTATTACATAATTGAATACTTACTGTAGATTTTTCCACTGTATAAACATATTTTTGCTTTCACAAAATCGTGCCGGCTTTTTGTGAAACCAATGCCAACGAAAACATACAAAAATAAAAATAGAGTGGACTGAAAATGGAATGGACTCCTTGACGCATCCTAAATAGGCTACTTCTTAGTACATACCTACAGGCTTACACTTTAAAAAAAAATCCGTGAAATGCATTGAATATTCACGATTTTACATCACGTTCGTATATACATATAGCATAGTCAGCCTATAAAGTTCCCACTGCTGGGACACAGGCCTCCTCTCCGTGAGATGGAGTGTGTAAACGCCGTAATCCATCACGTGGCCCCAGTGCGGATTGGTAGATGTCAAATGACTTCGAATTTTCGGTTTTAGATCAATATTAAGTTTGTAGCGGTATCTACAACGCCACATGCGAACAACGCGTCTTACTGACGTCACGCAAATGCTGCATCTCGCAAGCAGAGTTTACCGCGTAATTAGCATACATACAAACTTCCCGACATCAGTCGTGGGGCAGTTGCCCGCCAGAAACAACACCCGTCTGGTCGGAGGATCCTCCCTTTTCTATGGAGGACGAGTGAACTTTACACCCTGTTCCTCACACCTCTATAAGTTTATAACACAACATCTCTTTGTATATCCAGGCAGTGAATACGTGAACGCATCCTGGGTATGCGGCAGACGACGAGTCCGCGAGTACGCGGTCGCTCAACATCCTGCCGACTCCGCAGCCGACCTGTGGCGACTGCTGTGGGACCATACTGCTCAGCTGGTGTTGTTGCTGTCTGACACTAATGATCCGGTAAGAGATATGATTGAAAATATTCGTCAAAAATTATCTTGATAATGTTTAGTAGTGTTTAATCTTACGTAGCTGTTTGTCACAAAAATTAATACTTCTATCCAAAACATTTTCACTATCGCATTCAACTCAATTTATTTTTCAGGAATGTGAAATCTTCTGGCCAACAGAAGAAGAGAAAGAGCTATTCGTTGCCAACTTCAGAGCGAGTTTCGTATCAAAGGACACGTACGTAGCTCATCGGAAAGCCGACAGAAAAACACCCGCAGAGTCCCCAGTCGAACCAGAGACAAACGGGTACAGACGACAGGAGAGCAGCGATTGTGCAGACGACGAACGACTAATACCAGAAAATAGTTCCCCTATCACCGATTCAGAACCAGCATACCGCTTCGACAGAACAGAACTTAGATTAGAACGACTCAGCACCGGTAACAGGGACTTATCAGCAAGAAAATCGATAGCGAACGGCGATCTGTTCTCCTCCTTATCAGAAAAGAAAAACGGTCCAAAATCGCCCCGATCTCCCTCAAAAATGTCTTTGAAAAACTTCAAATTAAGCTCTCCAACTAAGTTCAAATTCCCTGATTGGGGGAACAGGACGGCCGGGTCTCCTCCAGACACGGCCCCGCCTCCACCTCCCGTCGCGCCGGCGCTAACGGTCGAAGAAGAAGCGGAACTACGACGTCCATGCTACTTCTTCGAAAAAGTAGATAAAATACCTGATGACGTACCTTTAGACAGAGTTATCGAAGTCACAAACGTTAGTGTACATTCTTTACAAGACGATTACCAACTTAGTGTAAAGTTTATCAAGTGTAGTAGGTGGTTGGATGGTGATACCACTGATTATCTTCAAGGAAGGCCTGATGATAATGAATATGTGAAGGGTGTGAGACAAGCGGCGAGTGAAAGTGAGAGGGAGACAGCGATAGATAGGCTGATAGAGCCGTATAAGGACTCGTTTGCGTTGGTCGAGTATGTTGCTGGCTGCCAGATGGAGTATAAGAATGGACCGGTTGTTGTTGTTGATAAGTGAGTATATTTATTTTTGATGTATTTTTTATTAGTATGCAACCGTAAAATATTGTAGATAGGAAATTGGATAGATTACTAGAGAGATTACTATTTTAGTTGACAATAATTCTCTATATTCATTGGATCCAAGACATTTTAGCCTAATTTTTAAAATCAAGCTGTGTTTTCAGCCGTGTAATTGCCAAATTCAATTGATAAAATAATGATAAATGATTTTATTTTGTAAGATGAGGGCGTTTCCTATCTGACTACTCTGTGAAGAAAAGCTGAAACAAACTCAGAGGTCACAGTCTCTTTTAAAGTCCAGACATAATCTTGGTCAGATCATATGAAGACCATGCAGGTCGATGTCTGAGATGGTCTTTGAGGAAAGAACCACACAGATTGAGAGGACCTGTCCAGTCAGTGCACGCATTTGTCAGAAATCGTGCAGCTCAACTCAAAACTTAAGGAGCTCGACGATTCGACGAACAATACCAAAGAAAGGACATTTGGGTAGGCCACATTAATTACTCAAACTGCCAGACCATGACAAAAACTAACAGAACAGAGAGTAAAACTAAAAATAATATAAATAAAATGACCCACATAGTCTTCACATTCACAATAATTAAAATAATAGAATACTTTACAATACTTTGCAAATGTCATAGTATATATAAAATTCATTAATGTTGAAGTGTATATAATAAAAAAAAACAAAAACAAGACAGAAAAAAAATAAAAATAAAATCATTCAATATGTAAAAATTGGAAGCACCTTAATCCCAAGCCTTTTTGTCCTCGATATAATCCTTAACGGTATAAAAGGCTTTCTGGCACAACTTACGTTTAATGAATGATTTGAATTTATTAAGGCTTAGATCTTGAACGGGGCTTGGAACTTTATTGTAAAAGCGTATACATTGGCATCTGAACGAGCCACCTATTTTCTTGAGCCATGTTATAGGTACAACTAATTTGTGTTTGTTCCTATTATTTATATCATGGATATCACTGTATTTTTTAAACAATTTTATATTTTTATGGGCATATAAAAGATTTTCATAAATATACTGAGAAGGCACAGTCATAACATTGATCTCTTTAAATTTGTCTCTGAGCGAGTGTCTCGGACTTAATTTATAAATTGATCGAACAGCTTGCTTCTGCAAAACAAAGATAGTCTGAATATCAGCGGCATTTCCCCACAATAGACCGACAGTACCGTACGACATTACACTATGAAAATAGCTAAAGTACACTAAACGGGCTGTCTCTATATCAGTTAAATTACGAATTTTTCTGACAGCGAATGCTGCGGAACTTAGCTTTTTTGACAATTTGTCTATATGCGGACCCCTGCACTGAAGCTTAGCATCCAGTTATGCCCAAGAATACGGTGCTGTCTTCAGGATTCAATTCTTCGCCCTTTATCAACACATTAGTTTTCACCTGCCTAACGTGAGGTAGCGTAAACTTAATGCATTTGGTTTTTTTCTCGTTTAGAAGTAAATTATTAACATTGAACCAGCGGACTACTTTAGAGATCGCGCTATTTACATCGTCAGTAGCCTGCTGCTGACGTTTAAGTTTGAACAAAAGTGAAGTGTCATCTGCAAACAACACTATATCATGATTATCCTTTATGATGTACGGCAAGTCATTAATATAAATAAGAAACAAGAAAGGACCAAGAATTGAGCCCTGTGAATTACTAGCTTTGCTAGACTAGATATTAGACATTTTTTCCAATGATATTTCTGGCTTTTTGTCTTCAAAGAAAACAGTTTTGTTTTGAAATACAATATATAGTTTTATTGTGTGTAGATATATGCCTACCCTGTAAGGATAATAAGAATGATGGTTTTAAACAGTAAACGGTGTCCAGCTCCAGTTAACACTAGGCGACACCAAAATTATGCGTAAATAAAAACACGTAGTTCGGTTTGCAACATTCGGCGGTGAGCCGAGCGCAGGCCTCTGTCATTTTTGAAGTACTTAATGACGTATCGGTGTGTCCTCAGATACGGCGGCTGGAAAGCCATGAACTTCTGCACCATGTCGGCGGCGTGCGGAGGGGCGCGCGCGCACGACGCGCACGAGCCCAGCGCGGCCTTCCTCGCGCCGCACGACGCGCGCGCCTCGCTGTACAGCTGGGCCGCGCTGGGGGCGCACGCGCGCACGGCGCCCAACCATGCGCGCGCGCACCACCACGCCGCGCTGCTGGCCGCCTACTGCGCGCTGGCGGCGTATGGACATCTGCTGACGAATACTAGTAGTAACAGGTATGTTTATACTTCCTCGCGCCGCACGACGCGCGCGCCTCGCTGTACAGCTGGGCCGCGCTGGGGGCGCACGCGCGCACGGCGCCCAACCATGCGCGCGCGCACCACCACGCCGCGCTGCTGGCCGCCTACTGCGCGCTGGCGGCGTATGGACATCTGCTGACGAATACTAGTAGTAACAGGTATGTTTATACTTCCTCGCGCCGCACGACGCGCGCGCCTCGCTGTACAGCTGGGCCGCGCTGGGGGCGCACGCGCGCACGGCGCCCAACCATGCGCGCGCGCACCACCACGCCGCGCTGCTGGCCGCCTACTGCGCGCTGGCGGCGTATGGACATCTGCTGACGAATACTAGTAGTAACAGGTATGTTTATACTTCCTCGCGCCGCACGACGCGCGCGCCTCGCTGTACAGCTGGGCCGCGCTGGGGGCGCACGCGCGCACGGCGCCCAACCATGCGCGCGCGCACCACCACGCCGCGCTGCTGGCCGCCTACTGCGCGCTGGCGGCGTATGGACATCTGCTGACGAATACTAGTAGTAACAGGTATGTTTATACTTCCTCGCGCCGCACGACGCGCGCGCCTCGCTGTACAGCTGGGCCGCGCTGGGGGCGCACGCGCGCACGGCGCCCAACCATGCGCGCGCGCACCACCACGCCGCGCTGCTGGCCGCCTACTGCGCGCTGGCGGCGTATGGACATCTGCTGACGAATACTAGTAGTAACAGGTATGTTTATACTTCCTCGCGCCGCACGACGCGCGCGCCTCGCTGTACAGCTGGGCCGCGCTGGGGGCGCACGCGCGCACGGCGCCCAACCATGCGCGCGCGCACCACCACGCCGCGCTGCTGGCCGCCTACTGCGCGCTGGCGGCGTATGGACATCTGCTGACGAATACTAGTAGTAACAGGTATGTTTATACTTCCTCGCGCCGCACGACGCGCGCGCCTCGCTGTACAGCTGGGCCGCGCTGGGGGCGCACGCGCGCACGGCGCCCAACCATGCGCGCGCGCACCACCACGCCGCGCTGCTGGCCGCCTACTGCGCGCTGGCGGCGTATGGACATCTGCTGACGAATACTAGTAGTAACAGGTATGTTTATACTTCCTCGCGCCGCACGACGCGCGCGCCTCGCTGTACAGCTGGGCCGCGCTGGGGGCGCACGCGCGCACGGCGCCCAACCATGCGCGCGCGCACCACCACGCCGCGCTGCTGGCCGCCTACTGCGCGCTGGCGGCGTATGGACATCTGCTGACGAATACTAGTAGTAACAGGTATGTTTATACTTCCTCGCGCCGCACGACGCGCGCGCCTCGCTGTACAGCTGGGCCGCGCTGGGGGCGCACGCGCGCACGGCGCCCAACCATGCGCGCGCGCACCACCACGCCGCGCTGCTGGCCGCCTACTGCGCGCTGGCGGCGTATGGACATCTGCTGACGAATACTAGTAGTAACAGGTATGTTTATACTTCCTCGCGCCGCACGACGCGCGCGCCTCGCTGTACAGCTGGGCCGCGCTGGGGGCGCACGCGCGCACGGCGCCCAACCATGCGCGCGCGCACCACCACGCCGCGCTGCTGGCCGCCTACTGCGCGCTGGCGGCGTATGGACATCTGCTGACGAATACTAGTAGTAACAGGTATGTTTATACTTCCTCGCGCCGCACGACGCGCGCGCCTCGCTGTACAGCTGGGCCGCGCTGGGGGCGCACGCGCGCACGGCGCCCAACCATGCGCGCGCGCACCACCACGCCGCGCTGCTGGCCGCCTACTGCGCGCTGGCGGCGTATGGACATCTGCTGACGAATACTAGTAGTAACAGGTATGTTTATACTTCCTCGCGCCGCACGACGCGCGCGCCTCGCTGTACAGCTGGGCCGCGCTGGGGGCGCACGCGCGCACGGCGCCCAACCATGCGCGCGCGCACCACCACGCCGCGCTGCTGGCCGCCTACTGCGCGCTGGCGGCGTATGGACATCTGCTGACGAATACTAGTAGTAACAGGTATGTTTATACTTCCTCGCGCCGCACGACGCGCGCGCCTCGCTGTACAGCTGGGCCGCGCTGGGGGCGCACGCGCGCACGGCGCCCAACCATGCGCGCGCGCACCACCACGCCGCGCTGCTGGCCGCCTACTGCGCGCTGGCGGCGTATGGACATCTGCTGACGAATACTAGTAGTAACAGGTATGTTTATACTTCCTCGCGCCGCACGACGCGCGCGCCTCGCTGTACAGCTGGGCCGCGCTGGGGGCGCACGCGCGCACGGCGCCCAACCATGCGCGCGCGCACCACCACGCCGCGCTGCTGGCCGCCTACTGCGCGCTGGCGGCGTATGGACATCTGCTGACGAATACTAGTAGTAACAGGTATGTTTATACTTCCTCGCGCCGCACGACGCGCGCGCCTCGCTGTACAGCTGGGCCGCGCTGGGGGCGCACGCGCGCACGGCGCCCAACCATGCGCGCGCGCACCACCACGCCGCGCTGCTGGCCGCCTACTGCGCGCTGGCGGCGTATGGACATCTGCTGACGAATACTAGTAGTAACAGGTATGTTTATACTTCCTCGCGCCGCACGACGCGCGCGCCTCGCTGTACAGCTGGGCCGCGCTGGGGGCGCACGCGCGCACGGCGCCCAACCATGCGCGCGCGCACCACCACGCCGCGCTGCTGGCCGCCTACTGCGCGCTGGCGGCGTATGGACATCTGCTGACGAATACTAGTAGTAACAGGTATGTTTATACTTCCTCGCGCCGCACGACGCGCGCGCCTCGCTGTACAGCTGGGCCGCGCTGGGGGCGCACGCGCGCACGGCGCCCAACCATGCGCGCGCGCACCACCACGCCGCGCTGCTGGCCGCCTACTGCGCGCTGGCGGCGTATGGACATCTGCTGACGAATACTAGTAGTAACAGGTATGTTTATACTTCCTCGCGCCGCACGACGCGCGCGCCTCGCTGTACAGCTGGGCCGCGCTGGGGGCGCACGCGCGCACGGCGCCCAACCATGCGCGCGCGCACCACCACGCCGCGCTGCTGGCCGCCTACTGCGCGCTGGCGGCGTATGGACATCTGCTGACGAATACTAGTAGTAACAGGTATGTTTATACTTCCTCGCGCCGCACGACGCGCGCGCCTCGCTGTACAGCTGGGCCGCGCTGGGGGCGCACGCGCGCACGGCGCCCAACCATGCGCGCGCGCACCACCACGCCGCGCTGCTGGCCGCCTACTGCGCGCTGGCGGCGTATGGACATCTGCTGACGAATACTAGTAGTAACAGGTATGTTTATACTTCCTCGCGCCGCACGACGCGCGCGCCTCGCTGTACAGCTGGGCCGCGCTGGGGGCGCACGCGCGCACGGCGCCCAACCATGCGCGCGCGCACCACCACGCCGCGCTGCTGGCCGCCTACTGCGCGCTGGCGGCGTATGGACATCTGCTGACGAATACTAGTAGTAACAGGTATGTTTATACTTCCTCGCGCCGCACGACGCGCGCGCCTCGCTGTACAGCTGGGCCGCGCTGGGGGCGCACGCGCGCACGGCGCCCAACCATGCGCGCGCGCACCACCACGCCGCGCTGCTGGCCGCCTACTGCGCGCTGGCGGCGTATGGACATCTGCTGACGAATACTAGTAGTAACAGGTATGTTTATACTTCCTCGCGCCGCACGACGCGCGCGCCTCGCTGTACAGCTGGGCCGCGCTGGGGGCGCACGCGCGCACGGCGCCCAACCATGCGCGCGCGCACCACCACGCCGCGCTGCTGGCCGCCTACTGCGCGCTGGCGGCGTATGGACATCTGCTGACGAATACTAGTAGTAACAGGTATGTTTATACTTCCTCGCGCCGCACGACGCGCGCGCCTCGCTGTACAGCTGGGCCGCGCTGGGGGCGCACGCGCGCACGGCGCCCAACCATGCGCGCGCGCACCACCACGCCGCGCTGCTGGCCGCCTACTGCGCGCTGGCGGCGTATGGACATCTGCTGACGAATACTAGTAGTAACAGGTATGTTTATACTTCCTCGCGCCGCACGACGCGCGCGCCTCGCTGTACAGCTGGGCCGCGCTGGGGGCGCACGCGCGCACGGCGCCCAACCATGCGCGCGCGCACCACCACGCCGCGCTGCTGGCCGCCTACTGCGCGCTGGCGGCGTATGGACATCTGCTGACGAATACTAGTAGTAACAGGTATGTTTATACTTCCTCGCGCCGCACGACGCGCGCGCCTCGCTGTACAGCTGGGCCGCGCTGGGGGCGCACGCGCGCACGGCGCCCAACCATGCGCGCGCGCACCACCACGCCGCGCTGCTGGCCGCCTACTGCGCGCTGGCGGCGTATGGACATCTGCTGACGAATACTAGTAGTAACAGGTATGTTTATACTTCCTCGCGCCGCACGACGCGCGCGCCTCGCTGTACAGCTGGGCCGCGCTGGGGGCGCACGCGCGCACGGCGCCCAACCATGCGCGCGCGCACCACCACGCCGCGCTGCTGGCCGCCTACTGCGCGCTGGCGGCGTATGGACATCTGCTGACGAATACTAGTAGTAACAGGTATGTTTATACTTCCTCGCGCCGCACGACGCGCGCGCCTCGCTGTACAGCTGGGCCGCGCTGGGGGCGCACGCGCGCACGGCGCCCAACCATGCGCGCGCGCACCACCACGCCGCGCTGCTGGCCGCCTACTGCGCGCTGGCGGCGTATGGACATCTGCTGACGAATACTAGTAGTAACAGGTATGTTTATACTTCCTCGCGCCGCACGACGCGCGCGCCTCGCTGTACAGCTGGGCCGCGCTGGGGGCGCACGCGCGCACGGCGCCCAACCATGCGCGCGCGCACCACCACGCCGCGCTGCTGGCCGCCTACTGCGCGCTGGCGGCGTATGGACATCTGCTGACGAATACTAGTAGTAACAGGTATGTTTATACTTCCTCGCGCCGCACGACGCGCGCGCCTCGCTGTACAGCTGGGCCGCGCTGGGGGCGCACGCGCGCACGGCGCCCAACCATGCGCGCGCGCACCACCACGCCGCGCTGCTGGCCGCCTACTGCGCGCTGGCGGCGTATGGACATCTGCTGACGAATACTAGTAGTAACAGGTATGTTTATACTTCCTCGCGCCGAACGACGCGCGCGCCTCGCTGTACAGCTGGGCCGCGCTGGGGGCGCACGCGCGCACGGCGCCCAACCATGCGCGCGCGCACCACCACGCCGCGCTGCTGGCCGCCTACTGCGCGCTGGCGGCGTATGGACATCTGCTGACGAATACTAGTAGTAACAGGTATGTTTATACTTCCTCGCGCCGCACGACGCGCGCGCCTCGCTGTACAGCTGGGCCGCGCTGGGGGCGCACGCGCGCACGGCGCCCAACCATGCGCGCGCGCACCACCACGCCGCGCTGCTGGCCGCCTACTGCGCGCTGGCGGCGTATGGACATCTGCTGACGAATACTAGTAGTAACAGGTATGTTTATACTTCCTCGCGCCGCACGACGCGCGCGCCTCGCTGTACAGCTGGGCCGCGCTGGGGGCGCACGCGCGCACGGCGCCCAACCATGCGCGCGCGCACCACCACGCCGCGCTGCTGGCCGCCTACTGCGCGCTGGCGGCGTATGGACATCTGCTGACGAATACTAGTAGTAACAGGTATGTTTATACTTCCTCGCGCCGCACGACGCGCGCGCCTCGCTGTACAGCTGGGCCGCGCTGGGGGCGCACGCGCGCACGGCGCCCAACCATGCGCGCGCGCACCACCACGCCGCGCTGCTGGCCGCCTACTGCGCGCTGGCGGCGTATGGACATCTGCTGACGAATACTAGTAGTAACAGGTATGTTTATACTTCCTCGCGCCGCACGACGCGCGCGCCTCGCTGTACAGCTGGGCCGCGCTGGGGGCGCACGCGCGCACGGCGCCCAACCATGCGCGCGCGCACCACCACGCCGCGCTGCTGGCCGCCTACTGCGCGCTGGCGGCGTATGGACATCTGCTGACGAATACTAGTAGTAACAGGTATGTTTATACTTCCTCGCGCCGCACGACGCGCGCGCCTCGCTGTACAGCTGGGCCGCGCTGGGGGCGCACGCGCGCACGGCGCCCAACCATGCGCGCGCGCACCACCACGCCGCGCTGCTGGCCGCCTACTGCGCGCTGGCGGCGTATGGACATCTGCTGACGAATACTAGTAGTAACAGGTATGTTTATACTTCCTCGCGCCGCACGACGCGCGCGCCTCGCTGTACAGCTGGGCCGCGCTGGGGGCGCACGCGCGCACGGCGCCCAACCATGCGCGCGCGCACCACCACGCCGCGCTGCTGGCCGCCTACTGCGCGCTGGCGGCGTATGGACATCTGCTGACGAATACTAGTAGTAACAGGTATGTTTATACTTCCTCGCGCCGCACGACGCGCGCGCCTCGCTGTACAGCTGGGCCGCGCTGGGGGCGCACGCGCGCACGGCGCCCAACCATGCGCGCGCGCACCACCACGCCGCGCTGCTGGCCGCCTACTGCGCGCTGGCGGCGTATGGACATCTGCTGACGAATACTAGTAGTAACAGGTATGTTTATACTTCCTCGCGCCGCACGACGCGCGCGCCTCGCTGTACAGCTGGGCAGCTGGGCCGCTGGGCATCCCTCAAGTACTACGAAAATATCTTTAACTAATACTGCACATAAAATCAGCTTTTTAATAGAATAAAACAAAAAAAACCGACACTAAATAACTGACTTGATACAACGATTGTACGGAAATTTATTCATAAAACGAAACTGCATAAAAATAAAGTAAATTAACAAACGAAACTGCACTGTAATTTTCCCAAATCACAGATTAAGTCTTTCAAAATGACAAAAGAAAATACCCAAAAATTCATAACCTGTTAGGGTTAAAGGAGGACACTAGAGGAAAGGCCATTATAAGGATTTCAATAATACATGTGTTTACTTATACTCTTTTAGATTTGTGCGACAATACTAAAACAGTTTTTTTCTTTTACAGGTTTCCCGACACACCCGAACAAGAGTCTCGGTAATACACCACAGCACATCACATGTAAGTAATACTCAGCGCGTTGTGTGTACGTCCGTGCCTACCCCGCCGCTATGCGTCGTGAACGTTGCTCCACAAGCCATGCACGACCATTGTATACCAGGATAGGCCAGTGATCACTTCGAAAGCCTCCTATGGTTGTGTGAGCCTTTCTGGTCCTGCCAATTACGATAAAACTGCCTAATATAGCAAATATCTCATAGATAAGGCTGTTTGAATGCTACAGAAATGTCAGTTAATAGTTTGAGGGTCTCATGTTTATATGAGCCTTTCTAGACCTGTATCTCCTTGTAATACAGCCTAATATGAAAAATCTATGTTTTATCATTGATAAGGCTGTTTGAGAGCTACAGAAATGTCAAGGCCAGTAAATAATTTGAGAGTCTCATGTTTATATGAGCGTTTCTAGACCTGTATCTCAATATAATAAAGTCTAATATGGAAAAATCTGTTTTAGCATTAATAAGGCTGTTCAAGAGCTGATAATAGCAATAAGGCCAGCTTATTTTGAACAAAACATTCATTTTCGATGGGAATTTGGTGGTTAGAGATCGATTGGGACGTCGCATGTTCATTTAAGCCGTTCTAGATCAGAACATCTTGCAATAAATTGTTGTAGAAATAAACAATTTGGGTCTATCAGACCTTTGTAGATAAATCTATATATCAATAGATCGGCCTATTTCAACAAAACGTCAGTTTTCCAAAGATTTAAATCGTTAGATTCGCGTTTTGACGCTTCTGACACACACAGTGATGCAATGACTTGACTGGATTGTCATGGTAATGCTATTAATAATGTGTGAGCTCACTCTTTTCAGTATGGACTAAGTACGATGAGGGAAAATCTACCGATTTAAATCTTTGAGTTTTTCTGATGCGTGGTAAATCAGATCAAAGTTTATGTAGATATTTCTAGAGCAATGTGAACGTTTTTTATATAATTATGTTACTCAAACAATAATAAGTGTATTTCTTGTGAATGTCTCGTAAATTGTTAATGTAACTTTATAGTACACATGTTTTCATGTACTGAACAAACACGACTTGTATTGCTCTATGGTTTTAGTAACAGAGTTTCAAGTGACGGCGGGTAGTTATATAGGTACCGTTCCAATTACATCAAATGATGAGGACTTTGTGTTGATCAGCATAACATTTCACGACAGGTTACCGTGTTGAAAATGACACATTTTCGGTTACCGGATTTTTATTTTTACCGAGAACCACTCCGTCTCACAGAGAGGAGGCCTTTGTCCTGAGTGAGTAGTGGGAACAGTGTAGGCTGATTATGGAATAGCAAATAGTTGTCGGCGCCATTTTGAAAAGAAAAAAAAAAACAAAATGGAGGACAGGTAGTTTTCAATCCCCTTTCGAATAAATGTAGTTGTGATGTTTTATTGTTATTTAAATAAAGTTTAATAAGCTTGTTTATAATCATGTTCAGAGATTATTGGGTTTTACTAATATTTTCTTAGAACACAGTTACATAATACATACACGTTTTTTTCTTTAATATACACAAAAAGTATCTTCTACCCGCCCGCCGTTGCTTAGCCCCGCCTTTTATATACACAGTACCCAAACCAAAACCGTAATTCAATTCTATACAAAAAACTGATAATATACACATAAATAATAACTAAGCAGAAATTAAGAATAACTAGAGTAGATAACTTATAATCGTATTTTAATATGTACTCAACATTGGTGCGTCAAAATTCCTATACATTATAGATTTTTTTGTATAGAATTGATTTACTGTTTACTTAGTCGAAGTATCCAATAGTTTAGTTCATAGTGGGCTGTTTCGGACTGTATGCTCAAATAACAACAATAAAGTAGCGAATGTCGAAGGAAATTATTACAAATGTAATGCTTTCTCTTATGAAATAAGATGTGGTTGTGTATTGAGATATTAACGAAGGATTCAATTGCTTTTTGTAGTATTTTTTTTTCTATGCCGGCCATGATTCTCATGACTTGCATGCTTTAGAAAGTTTGTTATCGAGTTGAAACTTTAATGTTATAGAATTAACATAAAAAAAATCACATTGTCAAATATGCAGGCAAAAAACAGGCCTGCGCAGACGACGGACTTTTCTCCGCGGCGGAGAAAAAAGTACGCTCCTTAATTACTACTTAAAGAGCGTACTTTTAATCCCTCATTTGCGTTACTCGATACCCTGTAACATAAAAGTTTTAATTCGGTAAAAATATGATTGTAGTCCAAAAATTCGTTTCAGTAATAATACAAACTACTTCTTGTCAGTACTCGGAGCAAAAATGTTAAGAGTCAGAAATTATCACTAAAGGTCGAATTTTCGAAGGCAACTTAAACTTTAAGCCGCACATATGTTTAATGTTGTCTCTCTCAATTTTAGGTGTATTGTACCGATGACGGAAATACTACTAAAATCGAAAGTTATACCCTGCCCATTAAGTTAACCGCTTTTTGACAGCTGTCTTAGAACGTACATATTCCAGATTAAATATAAATTAAATTTAAAATGCGTAATAAAATAAATTTATAAACTGCCTTATCTTATTGAATCATCTTATTTATGGCTTCTTACAGACATTATAATACCGTACGTGTATCAATCAATGTATTGTGTGTTGCTGCAATCACTAGTTCCATCTGTCAAAAAACGGTTTACCTAATAGATAGGGTATAGTTTTCGTTTGAGCAAGACACATGTTCCATAACCAATGGCGCATTTACACGGGTTGATTTTCGCTGTGCTAGCCGCATAGCTAGTCCATTGAGACAGTTGACTGAAATCGCAAGCTACTTTGTCTGCATCACTGTCAACAGGATATGTGCCAGAAGACTTTCAGCATTGCCACGTTGTATGGCAAAGCTAATTCTTAGGCCAAAACATAGGCCCTCTGATCATGAAGAGCCGACTAACCACTGGGCCATGTCTAGAAAATTCAATTCAATTTTGTTCAGGAACAATTCACATTGTGTTTGAAATTATTAAAATTATAAAACGAACACATTCTTATTACAACAAATCATAGAAAAAAAAAAACAACAATAACATTACAAGCATACTAATATTACCCAGTCTCTCATTAACTAATATCAATTTTTTATAACGTGGATATTATGTCATCCTCTATTGAATACAGACATTTCCCCGATAGGAACACTTGAAGTCTTGACTTGTATGGGCACTATGAGCTCTTGCAAATTATTAAGTCAAATGGCCTGTTAAAAACCCGCACTGGTTGAGCACTATGTTGAACAATATTCAGTTGGGGTATTATAATTATAAAAAGATTAAACTTTCCACGTCGTAAGCTGCCGGCAAAAGTCGAAGTCTACTCAAAGTAATTGTCCTCTGCGATTTTAGACACCTACTATCCAGTCGATTTGCTATTTACAAATGGTCGAATTTTACCGTGCGGCCTAATCGTGCGAAGCAAATTGACCCGTGTAAAAACCCCATTTTATTATGAAAATCACTGACATAAAAAGATTCGTCATTTCTGACCTTAGCATTCAAAAAACCCCGAAAAACGTTTTCTATAGCAATTATTTATAAAATTTAGACGCAGTGCAATAGATGTGTTACGCATTTAAAATAAATATATTTTTAAATATTTTTTCTCTAGCAAAGTATTAATCGTCTATGGAGATATTTTGACAACGTCTGTGTTTTATTTTCTAATTAAATTATATAGGAATGTATTGTGTATAGTTGTATTCGTCGGGACGACGAGTGATATAGGCATATATTGTTTTAGCTGACTGTACTTGCATGTGTAATGTAGTACAATTCGGTTGAAAGATGAATTAGCAAAAATATAATTTAAAATTTTGCTCAAATTATGAATGTCTGTAGATGGTTTTCAAATACTTTTTAGTTCAATAAAAAAAAATTAATTTATTAATAAATTATCCTGTGTGACTAATCAAAGTAAAATAACAGTTATCGTAATGGAAATAAAGTACATATTAGAAATACTATGCCCACTCGTCCCTCCGACACGTGTAATTCCTATTAAATCAAGTTATGGTCCAGTATTTTTTATTATAATAATTGTAATCTAGTTATTATCGATATAATTGTGAAGACTGCTTATTAGTGGTTCGTCAATTAAGATGTAATCGGTTCCGTTTGGGTTCTGTCGTGGTATTACCAAGATTTGAGGATCTCTAGGACCGTGGTCGCAAGTTTCTGCGACCAGAAGTGGCGGTCTGATGTCTGCGAGGTCCTTAGTGTCCCTTCACACGGTCCAACATAAATATTATTATGTTGTGTGTTGGCGTTGGGTTCGTAACCGTCTAGAAAAGTTGTGAAGTGATCGAGATAGAACAAAGTAATAATTGTACATTTCCCTATTAAGTGTTCAACACTTATCCATAGAAATATTGTAATTTAGTTTTCCCATAGTCATAGTCGCTATTGTCGTAGCTCAAAAAATTAAAAGTTTTTTTTTAATATTTTCGATCACTCCACAAGGGAACGAAAAGAAAGTTAGAGAAAAGTAAAAGTAAATGTATTTAGAAGGTGAATATGGCGGGTTTTGTTTGTGCGCTAAGGTCCCGTGCGTGCCATTTTAGGCTTAGATAATTATAAGCATAGATAGTTTCAATTATATTGCCCTATAGACTTAGGTAGGTATGCTGGATTTTATTAGATACGTTTTCCCCTTCATTTAAGCCTTTTAGAGCAAGTGTGACATATTTTACTTTATATTTCTGCCGGTCTATTCTGTGAAAATCTCACAGTGAAAACTTAGGTGAAGTCATTCCGTCTGAAGCTAGGGACTGACATTCATGACAGCTCACTTCGAAGTGAGCTGTCATTCCGCCTGAAGCTAGGTATTGATACTACCGACTCCATGCTCACGTCACCTTAGTTTTCAGGGTGAGGTTTTTTATTGATCTGTCTGGTCATATTGTACCGAATCCCATGCATTTTGATGGTTATCACGAACAATTTAATTATTTTCAGTTAATTAAATTTTTATAGAGCAAGTACTGTTTGAAAGTATTTGTAAGCGCATTTATTTTGCATAAAAAAACAGATTGGAGAAAATGTTTTTCGCGCAAACATCCCCGCCTATCGGTTAACCAAAGATGCGCGTATGTATAGTATTTAACAATGGTAGGTGAACGTAGGCAACTGAGTGTCGCAGCTAATTAGAATAACTAGATTAAGGTTATCCTACTCTGTAATTAACTGTTATATTTATATGTGTGGGGCGTAGGTTGTGGTCGGGGTATAGTAAAAAATAAAGATCATTAAAAAAAAATGTGTTGATAAATTTTTATAGACTGATGTAACAGATTATAATCATTATTGTGTGAAAGGATAAAAAATATAGTCTGAATCTTTTTCTTTGTATCGATGGTGCGTTATTCTTAAATAGTCTGAATAGTTAACAATATAGTAGCGCAGAAATAAAGTCGATTTAGATTACACGTGTGATACCTTTGTGGTTTTGCCAGTTTGATTTTTCAATACCGGGTCATATTAAATTAGCTAACTTAATCGATATCTAAACATGACAAAACTAAAATAAATAAATTTGATGGTTTTGGTTTGTAACAACACTATCAGCGGTCGTTGATTTGATATTGATACCCTTCTGCGGAGTTTCGCTAGCTAATTTAATTTGACCTTGTATTCATAATCTGCAGCCCAATCCGAATAGACTTAGATCATTATATTTTTTTACTATATCCTGTCTAACAGCTGAACTCACGTAAACATTTGACATAATATCGTTTAGATTTAATCTTCGGCTCAATTTCATAATCTTTTAGATGCAACACTTTATTTAAAAAATTAAACTCAGTCATACACTTGCACATTATGTAATGTTTATTTTCAACATTAAACATTTAACACTTACGACAAATTGTTGCAGGGTATTGTCATGCAATCATGGAATGTCATTTACGATATTTTCTAACGTGTCTGGTTTGTGCAAGTTTTGAAAATTTGCTTTTTTTTAGAGTCTAAACAAGCTAGGTTTAAACGACCCTGAATCATTCTCTCACTAACATAAACGTTTATGTTAATGGATTATGTTGGTGTGGGACCGTGAGTTCTGGGCCTAACTTCATTACGACTATGTGTACTGTGTGAGTGTAGTATGTAAATTTTTATCACTCATATTGTGTAGACTAAGCCCTAATACACTTTATATCGATATACCAAGTATTAGTTGACTTTATAACACAATCATTAAAGGGTTTATTTATAAACGTTGCTTAAAGTTAAGTGACGTTCAAAAAATGTATGGTTAAGCAGAGTTAATCATTGCTTAACTTTAAGCAAAGTTTCATCAATAAAGCCCTATATCAGGTGGTTTGACATCTTTTAAGAATTTCCTATTCTGTATTCTAGAAGCTTGAAACAAGCTTGGCAGTCGTTAAGTCAACTAATGGTTAGTAAATAACATAATATTTATATAATTAAAAAAAGAATGCTAGAGTAAAAACTAAATGTTCCATGTTGTACGTATGCCCGAGAGAAGTGTTGCTGTAGCTTTTAAGATGTAAAAATGTTGCAAGGTTTTTAATAATGATGATATTAAAAAAAAAGTAATTATTATTATCCGTAATACCGCCTTCTTAAGAACTGTATTGTGCCAATTTTTAATACTTCCCTGTCCAATTGACGCATTCCATGGTTTTGTTTTTTTATTCGTTTTCCATGTGTATTGTCCCCAGTAAATTAATATTTTTGCAGCAATCGTTTTATTTTTTTTTATGTTTGCAACATTAATTGATACGTTCCAAATTCGTGGTTATTATACGTAAACCGACGAAATATTGCGATTTTCTATATTTCAGTTTCTTGGATTGTTGTGACGAAGAAGGATAGTTTACAGTTTTCAGGACATCGACAAGAAATCTATGATACACTGTACTAACACAAATAGTTCTTAATTTTGTATTTAGTTTGTAAGCAAAGTGATTGTACTGTTTAATTTTTGTATAGAAAGTGCATGATGACACATTTTTGAACAAAATGATAATCGATATTTCCCATATTGTTATAGTACGCTTCCCACTACTCCGTAACCATGACCTGACTGGAACGACACCCGAAAATACAGGGTGGCAGGCAGGACCGTCTTTACCTGGGGGTGCAAGGGGTGCGTGGCACCCGGGCGCAGGGTCTTAGGGGACGCAAGCCGATCGCCTTGTAACCTACACATGCCATGCGTAATCACTGGTTGTGATTTAAAAATGACTGAACAAATATTCATTACATCTTTAAAAATATAGGCAGATATATTGTTTGAAATTATTTATATACGCCTCATGCAGTTTTCGGCACGAGTTGCGAAGTACAAGCCCCTTATTACTACAAGAATTCATCCCAACACAGCAATGAAAATAACTTTCAAGTAGAACTTTTGCTACTAACACGACTTTTGCCGATTGTTAGTTCGGTGTTAATGAACTAAATAGGGTTTTTTTTGTTGACTAGGGGAGCGCAGGCTGATTTTTGCACCCCGGCGCCCAATATGGTTAAGACGGCTCTGGTGGCAGGGACATCGACGCGCAAACTCTAGCCATGAATTCAGCACATAATTTTAAACTCGCTAGCGTAGAAACTTATCATCGGTTATCAAAAAAAAATCTGCTTTTTCATAGAAGAGTGCAATACCTAGTGAACAGCATTTTTTTTTTAATAACCGACAAATATTTTCACCGTATTGGGGTTTTAGAATTGTGTACGAAATCCATGGTAACAGGTTGTGCGTCGATGCCGATGCTACCCTGTATATTCTTTGCATGGAATAAAGCCTGGTTTTCACGATACGATTTAATTTCATACCATAACTAGAAGCGTCAATAAAAGTTGCACTGTCTAAACAGTGTTTCTAGAAGATACATGTCATTTGTTGCTTCAATTTCATGGTGTCACATGAAAGAAACTTGCATCGTGTGAATTGGGCTTCAGAGACAACGCTCACTAGACTGATTTGTCAAAGAATCCGTGGAGCTTTGGCAGCATTCTTGAGTGTCTATGGTACGGTATAGTGGGAAGCTATCTTTATAATGAAAAACAATGTAAACTGGTCGTATTCATTGATACAGCACTAATAGTTACTAGAAAGCACAAAATATGTTTTTATTGTAAACTTTGAGTACTATTTTATACATAGGTAACACTTATGCGTTTGCGCTGGATCGCATTTTTTATGTACAGTCAGCCGCAAAAATTGACTGTCTACAAGCAAAACAAAACTTATGAAAATAATGATACTATGCTTGCAGTACTTCTATGTATTTTGTCTTTATTTGTCGAGTTGACTGTACTCAGTTTTAGTTTTATTGGAAACGATCATGTACAGTTTTTTTTTTATCGAAAATTGTTTAATTTTTGTACACTTTTGTTTAAGACATCACACTGTAATGTAAATCTTACGAAGACTTATTTATTTTTTATGTAACCGCCTGTATTATTTCAATTGTAAAAATATATAAGAAATTATCTATATTTCTGTTTTATTTATTGCTTTTACAAGATTTTTAATCCTTAACTCAAATATTTCCTGAGGTCACGAGATTAGGTCGCAAGCGCTACTGCTAAGCATGAGGTCCTGGGTTCAATTCCCAGGTAGGCAGTGTTATTGGGTTTTTGCAGCCTGGAATCTGGGTTTGGGCCTGGTTGATGGTCACTCCTATAACATGTGTGTGACTTAAACATAACTGGCGAGATGTGGGTGTACTATATGTAGGTACACCTCTGCTTAACCCTTCGCGGAAATACATGCTTGAAGTTATTTAATCTTTGCATGGACGGAGAAAAGATATTATAATATGACATGTAAAACTGACTATCTAATATATAAAATTCTCGTGTCACAGTTTTCGTTGCCATACTCCTCCGAAACGGCTTGACCGATTTTGATGAAATTTTTTGTGCATATACAGTAAGTCTGAGAATCGGCTACTATCTACTTTTTTTTTTTTTTTTCAAACCCTTAAGTGATAAGAGATGTCCACCCTAGGGTAGGAGTAGTGTAGGAGTAGGGTAGGAGTAGTGTAGGAGTAGGGTAGGAGTAGTGTATGAGTAGGGTAGGAGTAGGGTATGGGGTAGGACACCTCGCGAACGAAGTAGCGCCGGGCAGCTAGAAATAATTTATATATGGCAAAACAACGTTTGCCGGGTCAGCTAGTAATTATATATATAAACTATCCTATTTACAGAATAAACAATTTCATTAAAATTTTCTCTGTGTACAGTCACGAGCATAAATATGTATACACTTAACTTTACTCAAAGGTGATTTTCTCCTTTGTTTTTGAATGAAATTTTATGTTATTACGAACATAGCATTTTCGAGCCCATAGGTTTATGTAATGTGTCGTATTTTAACGTTGCATTCGTTATTTCACGCAAAAATCGCTATTGCAAGTTTCCAAGTGTTGACATATTAGTGCTTGTGACTGTACTCGGATAAAATGTGTCCAACTACGCTGAAGTAACGCATTCATTCTGGAAAATTAACTTCTAGTAACTTTTCCAATAAAGCCTCTTTGTAACTTGTCGAGGTATAGATACTACAGACTGATGTTGCATTTCACAAGCGCTTCGATCATTCCAGTTTGTACCTTATTACAATTACATAAGAGTCAATTGACGGGCTGGTGAATTGCATTATCTATACTTATAGCATGTCATAGCACGGCGATTTTTTATGGACTTTATTTCACGCACCGGATTTTCAACTCTCGGTGTTGAGCCGAGCATTGAGAATCCAACAGTGATTTTGACGCGCAAGGACGTAGCGCGTCAAACGATTTTCAACTTTCGGCACTAAGCAGTGCGTTGAAAATCCAATGCGCGTTAGAAATCCGCTTGGGTACGAGGTCTAAAGTCTGTTAGATAAATAGCTAGGAAGGCTATCTAGTATCTCGGCTATAGTTTTGTACTGACTTGCACCAAGTTTGAACTCCTGCAGTTAGAACTTGTCTGAGGAATGGAAGCTGTCTAGAGGAAGTGCGTCTGTGTGACTTATCTAGTCACCTTGGCAGTTAGTTATTGAGGTAGAAAAGGGCTACATAAGTTTTAATTGAAACTCCAAACGTTTATTTCAATTCAGTTATCCATTTACAGGGACTTTTGAATTGCTAAAGGAGTCTGTCAGCCAGAAAGATGAAGCTTGTTGTCCATTCCAAAGCGTAGTAGGTTCGTATGGAGTGGAGAAGAACGGGCAAGAAACTCCATGGACACTGAACACTACTTACATTGGTACAAAATATAGGTTTCATCATTAACTCTTAAATTTCCAGTGGGTTTTCGTGATTATTTTATTGAATTTAAACCAAAGTAACCTGTAATTACGAGGGCAATATTGAGTGACGATGTCGATATTTTTGAAAGTAGTCCCGAAAGTCTGACAACCAGTCTTACCAAGGGGTATCGTACTACCCAGTAACTGGGTTGTGGAGGTCAGATAGGCAGTCGCTTCATGTAAAATACTGGTATTCAGCTGCATCCGGTTAGACTGGAAGCCGACCCCAAAATAGTTGGGAAAAAGGCTAGGCAGATGATGATGTCGATATTTTTGAAATTTTAGCATAACATGACGTTAAAATTGTACACGTTAAAGGACATAGGGCAAAAATGTAGACTTGACTATTCAGTTCATAGATATAGTTTCTATGATTCAGGTTCCCATTGTGGACATTTGGACCTCTTTTGAAAGAAAATACATTTATTTAGCACTAAAAGACACAATACACCAGATACATAGGTACATCTGGTAAAAACAAAAAAATAAAATAAAGATCAAATAAAAAGTGTCAGTCCGATGTAAGAAATTAGCAGGAAAGTGTGCCTCACGGCTGCGCCAAAAATGCCCAGTTCAGCAAAAATGCCAGACTAGTGCCTGACGCTGATTGTCTTTTACAAAATTGCACACTTGTACAGACGCCAGCAGGTCAAGCTACCCGAAACTGTCAAATTTTCCCAGTCAACCTTGAACCTTAATACTTTAACGATAAAGTTGAAAATCTATTAAAGAATTTTGACAGATTGTAGTAGCTTGATGTGCTGGCGTCTGTACATACCTTCTTACATATTTTATCTTAAAGCGGTACTTACCTACCTACTATGTATACCTACTTCCTTCGAACGAAGTTTCTTTTCTTTTCCTCGAAGCTGCACGGGTCGATCAAAGGTTAAGCTACGCTTACCGCGGTCGGTTCGTGGATGGGTGAACATCCATAACATACCGAGACCCCTCCATGGCTCGAAAAGCACGTAAAGCCGTTGGTCTCTGCTGTCATACGTAGATCTTTGACAGTCGGTACGGGTAGTCAGAAGCCCGAAAGTCTGACAACCAGTCTTACAAGGGGGTATCGTGGTGCCCAGTTACTGGATTGTGGAGGTCAGATAGTCGCTCCATGTAAAAGTTGACCCCAACAAAGTTGAGACAAGGCTAGGCAGATGATTATAACATCAACACTTTTATGTTTCAACTCACCAAAAACGCAGAACTCCGTCTCCATTACATTCAACACGATACAATCTTAAATCAGAACTCAAAGCACGTATTAAAACTTTTAACTCACTGTTATCTGGGCAATCGATCTGACGTTATTAAGGCATCAATCAGCTACAATATAAGCCCAGCCAACTAATCAGACTTGAGGGGAACCGAGCCCGAGGGAATCGGGGAAAATGAGCGATTGCGTTGGCAAACTTTCACCTAGCCAGAGTTTTGTATTGGCGTGAAGTTCAGTTTTAATTAATCTCTGAGTCGAGCACGAATGCGCGGAGTAGGTAAACTTTACGCAATTTCGAACGACTATAAACTTTACGCAATTAGGGTGCAGTTTAGTAGGTAATGGTATGCTTCCCGGTTACAATAATTAAGACGCGCAAAACCAATTTATAACTGTAATAACAATTTTTGACGGCACGGTTGGCGCAGTGGTTAAGCGATTGACTGCTGCGCTGCGTGTCGCGGGTTCGATTCTCGCACTGAACAAATATTTGTATGACCTACAATTAGTTGTTCCGGGTCTGGCTGTTTGTGTATGTGAGTTTATATGTCTGTAAACGCACCCACGACACAGGAGAAATTCGTAGTGTGGGGCAACGTTTTATAATAAAAAAAATTAAATGCTTCGGTTGAACCGCATTCTGCCGTTGTCAGATGTTTTACCGGCGATTTGTTGCCGCACACAAGAACAACAACTAACACAGGTACCTAATTGCGTAACACACTAACGGTACCTAGCAATAGCTTTCATTTTGACAGTTCAACAACATTCATTGCGTTATTTACGTTATTGAGCAGACTTTATTGAGCATATGAAGCAATGGATTAGCATATATCCTTAGATTCAGATTAAGATTGATAGTGTTTTACGCAATTAGGGTGCAGTTTAGTAATGGTATGCTTCCCGGTTACAATAATTAAGACGCGCAAAACCAATTTGTAATTGATGCTTCGGCTGAATCGCATTCTGCCGTTGTCACAGGTTTTACCGGCGATTTGTTGCCGCACACAAGAACGACAACACAGGTAATTGCGTCACACACTAACAGTAGGTACCTAGCAATAGCTTTCATTTTGACAGTTCAACAACATTCATTGCGTTATTTACGTTCTTGAGCAGATACATTTTTCAAACATATAAAGCAATGGATTACAGGATTAGCATCAGATTGTGATCGTGTTACGCAATTAGTTTACTGATTCGGGAAAAAATTAAATTATACAAATAGTCGAATTCATTGTGTCGTTTATTATTATTTTTTTTGTATGTATCTTTTAGTTTATTTTATTTTACAAAATGTGTTTGGAATAGGTTTAATTATAATTAATTTGTGCTAATCCATAACTTATAAAATCACTAATTGGTATGCTGGAAGCGTGGCGATTATTATATTATTGTCATCGACTTTGGCAAAGGATCAATTTTATTGTCACGGCACAGCTGCATAATGAACATGAATTCATAGCATGTAAAATGATGGTACCTAAAAATAATAATACCAGCCTATAATTGTCCAATGAGCTGAAAATAACCACTACATGGAGCTCTGGCACAGCCAGAAGCGCGGCAGAACCCGTAGAAGATGGCGGGATGAGCTGGAGAAAACAAACGACCAGTGGTCCACTTTAGCCTTGGATCGAAAGAGCTAGAAGTCATGGGGCAGAAGAGGCGTTTGTCCAGCACTGGGATGATTTTGATGATGAGTACCTAACCGTAACAATATAATAGGGTAATTGCCTGAGTAAAAAAATTATTATTTTATTTAGTCCGTCAGTTAGATTATAGAAAAATAATGGACACGTATTTTTTCTTTTGTCAATCAAACAAAAAATGACAAAGATAAAGCGCGTCAAAATTTGGGTGGGGGGGGCCCCGGGGTTGGGGTCGTGACGTCACTTGGTTGCAAAAGTGAACTTTAACGGGGGATATCTTCATCATTTTTTATACGAAAGAAAAAATAGGGGTTCAATATTTTTTGATAAGTAATCTAACTGACGATGAACGGAAAATAGCCTATTGTCCCACTGCAGGGCAAAGGCCTCTTTCACTTATTTTGTAGTGCTGTCATAATTCGTGAGTATCCCTTATTTTAAAATTCGATAACCAAGCTTCACACGTAACATGTAACATTGAATACAATAAATACATATGTACAGATAGCTGGCAGGATGATTTACTACAACGTGATAACAATTTGAATATTATACATTTGAACATAAGATCACTCAGAAAAAACTTTAGTCAACTACAAGTAATAATAGACAAATGCAAGGAAAAACTGGATATTATTGCATTAACAGAGATTAACATCAGAAAACATGAACTATGTTTATACACCTTAGAAGGATATGACACATACATAAATACAAGGGAAACTAGAAGGGGAGGTGGGATTTTAGTTTACGTAAACAACAAGTTAAATTTTACTGCCACCACAATTAAATCTAATTATTATGAGATGATACACGGACAGCTTTTCCAAGATGGAAGTAAAATTATTCATATTTTGGCTGTCTACAGGCCGCCAAATACAAACAAACATGGTTTTGTTGAAGAAGTGCATAGACTGTTGTCCAAGATTCCCTTAGGCTGTGACGTAGTTATGATTGGTGATACAAACATAGATTTGATGTGTAAAACCGGCAGCGTAATCAATAACTACACAGATAATATGAGTGAGTTGGGCTTGGAATGTGCTGTCCGTGACGTAACGCGAGAGGAAATGTACGGCGACACAGTGACGCGGTCGTGCATCGACCATGTGTGGGTTCGAACTCAACGTGCAATATCTGCGTATGTGTTAACGGTAAAGATATCAGATCATTATGTTGTAGGTGTGCGCCTCGCTAGTAAATTGGTTGTGGACGATGTTCCGAGTGCATTGAAATCTTATAAGACTATTATTTGTGATAAAAAGGTATTAGAAAAACTGGAAAATGTTTCATGGAATGAGCTGTTAAATTGTGAATGTCCAATAGACTTGTATAACAGATTATGTTCAATTTTTTCTGATGTTTATAATGAAGCTAAAATTAAAGTATTAGTGCGCAATACAAGGAAAAGTAAACCTTGGATCACACAAAAGCTTAAGAAAATGATATGTATTAGGGATAGGCTGTTTAGAAATTGTAAAAATAAACCAGAGGATATGAATTTGCGTAGACAATATAATAGATTTAGAAATAGATTAAATAAATATATAAATAAAGCGAAAAATAAATACCGCCAAGAAGAAATAAAAAAATGTAAAAAAAATATTAGAAAGATTTGGACTAAAATTAACTCATGGATAGGAAATGAAAAAAGAAGTGTCGATTCTGTTATTTTAAAATATTTGGGAAAATTAGAATGTTCGGTCGATAGCATATGTAATAAATTTTCAACAACATTTACCAAAGAAATATTAGATATAAAACATGCCTGTAGTCATAGGTTTTTGGAAAGATCTAGCTATGTTGTTCCCGGAAATGTTTCATTGCGGTTTCAGAAAGCTTATCCAATAGATATAGATAAAATAATAAATTTGCTAAGTTGTGATAAGTCTGAAGGGGTAGATAAAATTAGAGTTAAAGAAATTAAATTATTAAAAGCTAAGTTGAGCCCTGTTATTGCTTTATTTATTAATTTGTGTGTTGAAAAGGGGTTATACCCCGATAAATTAAAAACAGCATTAATTAGACCTATTTTTAAACAAGGTGCACATAGTGATTACTCAAACTACAGGCCAATAGCTTTACTGTCAGTTATAAATAAAATAGTAGAAAAATTTATTGTGAATCAGGTAAGTGTTTTCTTGGAAAAACACAATATTCTGACAAATGCACAACATGGTTTCCGACGTGGGCGGAGCACGGCGACGGCCCTGGCGCAGTTCGCGGACGACGTCAATGAGTGTTTGGGTCAGAGGAAGCAGGTGGTGGTGGTCTACATTGATTTCAAAAAAGCATTTGACACCTTGGAACACCACCAGCTGCTTCAAGCCATGGAGGAGTGCGGGGTCGCGGGACCACTGAACAGGTGGTTCCGTGCCTACCTCGCAGACCGGACACTGCGAACGTTCATTGACGGCGTCGTCGGAGAGTCCAGACACGTCACGTGTGGCGTGCCAACCGGGTCCGTGTTTGGTCCCGTCGGATACATCATGCATGTCAACAGCATGTGCAATGTGATTCGTAAATGTCGCACATATATGTATGCTGATGATACTTGTCTAGTTTATGCAGATAAAGATTTAAATGTAATTGAAAGTAACATTCAGGAGGATTTCACTAATATCATCAAATGGGCTCACGACAATGGCATCATAATTAATATAAATAAAACCAAATGTATGCGTATACAATCTCCTTACCTTAAAAAAATCGAACATCCGCCGCGCATAGTGGGGCATAGCTATGAGTGTCTGCACAGTGGTGGACTGACGTTGTGTGAGTGTGCAAACATTGAGGTGGTGGAGGAATACAGGTACTTGGGTTTAGTCATAGACAACAGCTTCTCGTGGAAAACACACATCACACACTTATGTGACAAACTCAGGTATGTACTTGTAAAATTCCACCACCTTAGTTTTGTGTTGGATAGGGCAACATTGTACATGGTCTACTATGCGCTGGTGGACTCGCTGCTTTCTTATGGGCTGGCGTGCTATGGTAACACATTTAAAACTTATTTGGATAAAATAAAAAAACTGCAAATCAGATTCATGAAACTATTAGTAGATAAAAACACAAAAAACCGTTGTAAAAGTAGTGATTATGAAGACTTATTTTTGGAATGTAAAATGCTGCCGGTCCATGAGAGGGTAGTGATGTCAGTAGCTTTGGAACAGTATTGTAGCAATGAATTTAAAAACAATATTATACGCACAAGATCTCAGAGGAACAATAATATGAGAAGATTTGTAGTGCCCACTTCTAATAATTATTATGGTCGAAGGTGTAGAAATTTTTTAGTCCCTACTATTTTTAATAACCTTCCAGACGATATAAACAGTTGTGTCACAAAAACCGCCTTTAAAAATAAAATACATAAGTACCTCTTTAATGTTTTTTGTCAAAGCCTCGCTATAGAGAATAACTGTACCTAAATAAAATAAAAATGTCTGTTTTTTTTTTAAATTTAAGAATTCAAGGAATAGTTTTTAATTACTTGTATGTGAAAAAGTGTCAAATAAATATGATAATCACTATTACACAGTTACAAAAAAGGAGCTACGTCTGCCAACAAACTGTTTTGCAGTTTGGCGGAGGTAAATATAATAGGTAAAAAATTGTTTTCTGTGAATAAACACTTTTCATTTCATTTTTTTTTTTTACACCTTGAAGGGTACGTATTTTACACGGAGCGACTACCTATCTGACCTCCACAGCCCAGTTACTGGGTAATACGATATCCCTTGGTATGACTGGTTGTCAGACTTTCGGGCTTCTGACGACTATACCTATCAAAGATCCAAGAATGACACAGCTAAGGGTCCGGGACCACAGTTAACGTGCTTTCCGAGGCACGGAGGGGTCACCCATCCACGGATCAACCGCAGCAAGCGTAGCTTAGCCTGATCGATCGACCCGTGCGGCTGTTATTACATAGGTAGCCACAAAAATGCCCGATCAATATCCGTAAGAAATTATGGTTGCTCATCTTAAAATGACTTAGGATACAATAGTAATAAGTTGCAGGCCATGTACAGACGCCAGCAGGTCAAGCTACCCGAAACTGTCAAATTTTCCCAATCAACCTTGAACCTTAATCCTTTAGCGATAAAGCTGAAAATCTATTAAAAAAATTTGACAGATTGTAGTAGCTTGATGTGCTGGCGTCTGTACTTATGTAACGTGTCACTCGCTTCCCTGAGCACCCGCGGAAGTTGTCCTTGTTCTATTTTTAGGAAGTGACCACATCGTAAATGTTGAAATGGCCCTGCACCTGGACCTGCATCTGTACCTGTTGCCAGCAACTGCCTCGCGTCTACCTCCTTAGCTCCAACTGGATCTCCACCTCAGCCTCCTCAACCCACCTTTCACGCATCGTCATCCATACACCACACCTCCACATACTACACACCACTCTTCAGTTCTTCTCCATCTTTTTATTGCTTGTAATTATATCTTTAATTGTTTTCTACCTCTCTTTAATTTCATTACCTCTAATTTTATAGTTAAGCTTTCTGGTCGCTACACGACATTTTGGCATGGGAAATGATCCAACTGTCTCACCAGTACGATAGACTTGATTGGCTGTGAAGTTGTCGGCATTTTGTCACATGTCAATGCAATTTTGTCACATATCTATATTATTTTAAAGTATAAATCCACTTTAAAGTTTCGTTCCGATTCACCCCTGCAAACCTATTCACCCCGTTATACCGTTACCCTTATTTTTACCGGTACAATGTCCACTGTGGACCTTAGGCTGGGCAGTGATGTTACGGGCACTATGTAATTGGTGTTGGTCCAAGAAAAAGGACAAGGAATGATTCACATCTCTGAGAAGGCCAAAAAGGGTGTTTTGGTAAGTAGCTTATATGCATAATCAGCCCGTAATGTTCCCATTGTTGGGACATAGGCTTACTCTCCGGTTTTGTTTAGGTACTAACTCGCGTAGAAATCCATGATTCATTCATGAACCTAATTTATTTAGTATCTACGTACCTACCTAATTATCTGGAAGGCTGGTTTTAGAGTTCCTAGGGAAAAGGTGCTCCCTTGCCCATATCAGAGTTTAGAGGGATTACGAACGAATGAAAAATAATCAGACAATTATGCTCAGGAGTATGTAACTATCTTTATTTCTCAAAAAAACCACCAATTAATATACATTTTAAAACATTAATTTATCAATGGATAGGTTAAATTGTATACCTACTTACGGACAGGCGCGGTCTTATAATTATTATTAATATATTAACTTTATAGTCACGCATGCAACGCGAATTTATTGTCCAAATTACATATTTTATTGTCTGTACAAGACCGCGCTGCGAACTATAAGTGATTACCTACTATGTTAAATATTGTCTTATTTTCTGAAATATCGAATGCATATCTATAATCTGTAAAATTGACAAGATAATTGAAGAATATAGCTCATTGACATTTTTTTTTTTACTCTAGTGCGAGTATCCGAAAACAGCGCGCGACGGTATTGCAAGTGTTGCAACAATGAAAGGTTTTCCCCGATTTTGGGGTATTGAATCTTGACTCATGTACTGGCTGTATGCATTCGATAATTCACTAGAATTATTTTTATTAACTGATATGGCTAAGTTAGTTCATATGTATTAGTTACGTCTGCGATGCAATCGCAAGGATATGTAACTGTGAAGAACTACAATTAGGTTTTGAAATGTTTCCATATATTTTCCATTAGTTAAACACCTATTTTAATTAATACGCATCCAATAAACACTACTCAATGTATTATCAACTAACTAACTATTAATGACTTTAAAAGACAATAAAATAATTTGTAAAATTCTACAGAAAATTGTTAGAAAATTATATATAAATAAAAATATGTATAGATATCTCGCTAAATCGTAACATGTAGGATACGGGACGTCGTAAGACAGTCCGCGTTAATAAATAGAAGATTAATGAATTCATTGACTTCTTAAAGCCACAATATATGACGTGTAATATAATTTTAAAGCCAAATTTTATAGTCTGTGAGTTTATGTCGACTGATCGTCGATACTTATATGTCGATAGTTGATTAGATATAATAATATATATATAGTACACAAATAGGTAACAACTTCCTTAGAATTACAGCCTTCACTTTCAGTGCGATTCCGATTAATTTATACAGTTTAGCACATCTGCAAATGCCGGTTGAGATCACGTTAGTAGTTAACGAAGTAAAGAAGTTAAGTTGTTCTTTACATAAGATAAAAATGAGATCATTAAATGAAGAAGAACATCAAAGCCTGTTGGTGTTACTCCTTAACAGACCGGTACTCGTCGCTCCGAGGCTGCGTCATTCCTACATTAGAATCCATTAGTACACAAATATTAAATAAGCCGCGAGCGGCGCATTACTAATTTACAATTATCTATGTATTACAATAAACATGAAACATTTAAATGTAGTTAAAGCATTTTTCTGTCGGGACTCGGTTGCGCATTCGTATCACTCGAAGTTTGACGGAGTACCGTCTACCGCAGCCGAAGCCCACCTAGCCGTCCTGAAGGCTTTTGATTTATAATACATGGTAACGATATACTTAGCGACTAATCACAACAATTATCAACTATTTCGGGAGATAACTGAATACACAAGACAGGTTTTAATATAGTCAACGCTAAATTATATTTAATATTACTACGCATTAATACTGTTAAATTACACAAATTGGAACGCAATTTTGTCATATAGCAGAAAATATCCATTATATGGCAGTCGATTACTTAAATTATGATACAAAAAATAACATTCAAATGATTTTCATAAAGATAAAACCACTGAAATAAAAATACAAACACTGATTACAAGTAAATATATCGTTTTAGATATCTACAGAGTATGAGCAAGTGAAGGGTACTAAAACTATTTCTTTGAAGGGCGAAGGTAGATGAAATATTTTTCGCTTCGATTCTTCAGAGGTCGTCGGGCTCGGACTGTACCTCATGTTAGTAAAAATATTTTTTATTAAGAAAGGAATATGGCGAATACTTTTATTATATCATAATACTGCGCACAAAATCTCAGTAAACGAGTAGAATCGAAGCGAAAAGCAGATAATAAATTCCAACTGGCTAGCCACCGACATTATATTCAAATACTCCTTTATTAAACTCCTAATTTATAAATGGATATTTCCTCCTCACGCTTATAATTCTACTAAACATCAAATTGTAAACATCCATACAGTTTATTGTCAGATTACATTTTTTAAACATTTTTATTGTCACGATTAACTTAGTTGGAATTGACGGCAATTGAAGATAATTGCTCAAATCGTATATATAATGTATTATTATTGTCATAATCGGAAGTACCGTATAACATTAATTATGTCCGTTCGACCTAGGGACTCGAACTTTCCAAGAAGAAATCCTCCTAAATCCTTAAACCTATCGAAAAATACAATGCGATTATTCAAAAGGGGGTATATTAAAATTCAGAGATCGCATATCTACATCGAAAAAATCTCGGTATTATAAATATAAAAATATTGAAAGTTAATGCAGAGAAAGCTCGCATTTAAGTGACGAGTGTCGTCTAAGCGAAAGCGTTAAAGATATGCTTTCGATATGACATTTTAATATTGATATTTGGAATTAAAGCACATAAAGTGTTTTGTACAGTAAGGGAGATAGTCCCCGCAGTAGTTTCTAGAACGTGGGTTCGTCCTGTGGGTCCGAGTGCCCGGATAGGGTTCAGTAGAAGGGGACGAATTCGGGGGCTGCGTACTCGAAGTAGGGGTGGTACATGGCGCGGCGGGAGGGGGGGAGCATCACATCGGAGTAACGTGAGAACTGTGAGATCTGGCGACTTCCCGCTGGCGGTTTCCTAGAACAAAGGTAATAAAAATAAGCAAAATTTTCTAAAAATAAGAGTAAATACTTGACCTTTACAAAATACTTTTATTCTTAAAGCATTTTCATAATTAGAACATTCTTTAGTCGCTTTGTTATAGAATGTAGTAAAAAAAACAAATGCTTTGTTGTAAAGAAGCCCACATTTTAAATGTCAAGTCCTAAGTACTCATTATGCTTTACTTTATTTAAATGTAAGAGTATTAAACTTTACTACACGCTTTTCTTATTTATTTGATATATAGGTAAGCGAAAACAACGAAAACATTTGGTGTGTAAAACAAGGATAAGAAGTACGGAGTTGAGAAACTGTAAATAAAGTGACTTGGACCAAACAAGTTACTTTATTGATTTGAGCTACAGACTCAATGGAATTGATATCAAACATATTATCTTCTACTTATTCTTGTCGTCATTTGCTAAATGACACATTTCAGCTTTCTCTGGATAAAAACGATGCTACAATGCCTCTGGTATTGCAGAAGTCTATAAGCAGTGATGAATTCTCGCCATCAGGTGGGCTTGCGCCCTAATTGCGTAACACACTATCAATCTGAATCATTTTGATAGATATTGCTAATCCATTGCTTCATTATGTTACAAAAAATCGACTGCTCAATAACGCAATGAATGTTGTTGGACTGTCAGAATTAAATTCATTGCTACTGATAATGTGTTACGCAATTACCCCGCTGAGGCTTGTTTGCTATACAACAGCATAAAATATTACCAGAAATTTAAAAGAAAACAGTTTGTAACTTACTTGGAATGCCTGGTAGTGGGGTCATCAGCAGGGTACTCCATCTGCAGTGGCTGTAGTCCCCGGGGCTCCTGTTCGCCATATGTGCCGTATACATAGTCGTCACCACTGCAGAAACATAAATTATTTAGCAAAGTTACTTCCAAAAGTACGGATATTATGCTAATTAGTATAACAGGCGACGCGACGGTCCCTCAGTTATGTAATATCACGTGAGTTAGGAATCGTGCCACTAAGGGAAACATGGCGTTCCTTTTTAAAACCTCCAAACATTACTTTTTAAATATTGAATAGACTATGTAGGTACCTACAAACTGTTTTTATAAATAACGTCAGGATAAATTATTATAAATGTCGTCTACTCGTAAGTAATTCCTATAAATATCTAACTAGGTCACCGGTTTTCATTTACATTACAGTAAGATTTAAATCAATCGTTTGAATAGCATCCGTTCGCCTAATAGCATCCAATAAAACGGATATTTCAACTCCAATAAACATATAAATTAAAAAAGGAAAACAAAGACCTCAAGCGAAAGCAACCTCGCCGAAATAATGACACATCGTACAAATACGAATGAATGCCTTGACAGATTTAATAATCAACGGAACATGAAGACGAGAGGAAATCCCAACATTTAGATACTCAAGATTATATTTCCCTTTGCGAGCACTTTTAATTTTGACTAAAAATCTCGCAATAATTCCTCGGTAGGGTCGGATTAACATGAACACGCCCAGACGTTTTTAAAAGATTTCCTTTCGCTCAACAGTTTGTGATTCGTGTTTTGTTATGTAAAAATGTAAGGCTTCGGTTGCGCGACCGCGGCAAGAAAAACACTTTTCAAGTATGGGGTAATTTTTTGAAGTAGTTAGGCAACACTGAATTGTGTAATCGGTTAGCAGATTAAATTTATTTGAAAAGTTTTTTTTTTGTTTTTCGGAGTTCTTGTAACTTGGAAAAACCAACAATCAAAACTTTGTGATGAAATTTTTTAGATTTCTTGAGTTAGATTAATTTATAAGGTTCCTGAGTTTTGATAATTCACAATATCTTGGCCCAATAATATTTTGATGAAATTGTAAGAAATTCTTTTACAGTTTCTTTTAATAAGAGGTAGACGGGTTATTATTTAAGGGTTATTTAATAGAATTAAAAGCATATAAATATTGGAGCATACCCGCGTCCAGAAGTCAAGTCCTTGAGCTCCTGCTTTTGCTCAGCTTCGTATTTCCTCTGCAGTTCACGCACGTGTTCCTGACGGATCAACTTCTTCAGAGCTTCGAACCTGATAAAACAATATTTATTTTAACAAAGACATTTTACAGAACGCGACGTCGCAAAGATTTTAAAAGGATCAAATATCTAAAAATAGAAATAATGACATAACGTCGCGCTCTGCCCGAACTGGTAAGTACAATATATTTTTTACGCTTGCTGGAAAATAGAACGTTCTTTTTTTATCAGCTTTTTTCAAATGTTGCCAACTACTTATATAAAAGTCGCGCTTACATTCTATTGTCTGTACATTTTGAAGAATACTAGAAAATATAATAAACTTTCTTAAAATCTTCGTACTAAAGAGGCATGAAATATTTTTTAACGAGATTACTTAGAAAAGTCCCAGTGAGCTCGATATTACTCGATTTAATTAATAAGGGACAGCCTCTCCCATATTTCATTAGAAAGGTAAATTAAGTTTAGGCATTATGTCTTAATTTTCTTACTTTTACCTTTAATTAGAGACGATATTTTTAGCGTAGTCTCCTTGTATGTACCTAAATATAGGTAAGAAGGCCACGTTCCATATTTAAATAAATAGGTAGAGAGGTATTGGTACTCGGTTTTATAGTCGTGGTTTTATTTTATTTGACTCAAAATCTGCTTGGGCTTTTTGTCAGTGGCAACACTAAAGATTGGGCATAGACCTTGGGCTTCTGTAAATTATTCTTCATAACCCCCACGACCCCCCCCCCCCCATCGGACCACGCCTGTTCTGTGAGAGGGAGTGGGCTGTAATCCACCACGCGGGCTCAGAGCATGTTGGTAGATGTCACATGTCTTCGAATTTTTGTTCTTAGCACATGCCGTTTCCTCACGATGTCTTCCTTCACCATTTTTGAGAGCAGTGGTGAAGAAATAAATTACACAAAGTAAGTAAAGCGTCTGCCTGGGTTCGGATCCACGACCTACAACTCGGGCCACCACTGGTCACTGCCCAACGTAGTAGGAAGTTACAATAGACTAAGGTACAGCTTACCTATATTACTTATAAGAAGGCTTACAGACTAATTACAAATAAGGGGCTGTTCATTTATTACGTAAGACAATTTTGACCACTTTCTGTCTTATTCTTTCTTACACAAGGGGAGGGGGGGTCCCTCCCCTTGCGTAAGAAAAAATAAGACAGGATGAACCCCCTCCCCCCTTTTTAATCTTACGTAAGATCAGTATCTACCAAAATTGCAAAGAAAAAGTAGCAAAAAATTAAAAACTTGTAGTTTTTGTTTACTTTTATAATCTTACGTAAGAACAGTCTAGACCCCTACTCCACGTAAGAAAAAAAAAAAATACTTGTTTGGACCCCCTCCCCCCTCAAATCGCCTTACGTAATAAATGAACAGCATAAACAACAGGGGGGCTAAAAAAGCCACTTTAAGCAATAGGTACCTCTAAAAGCTATCATTTCCTGAATTCCCATCAGATCATAGCAATTCCTCTAATTTTCGTTAAATGGTTACACGTAATAGTTTAATCACCTACAATTCATTTCATATTTGGTGGACCATTTTACGAATTTCCATAAAAAACTGCGAAACAGGTAAATTGCGTGATGTGAATTGCACACAGATCATATAATGAATTGTCAGTTTGTGACCATTTTACGATTTTTATTATGATTCATATTGTTATCCTATTATGATTCTGCCAAAGTGGCCTTTTTAGGCCCCCAGGTAAGTAACAACAACACATTATCAAGTTGCTAATAACAAGCCTCCACAGTTATTTAGTTACCACTGACTTGCAGCCTATACTATCTTTAGAAGCTAGCTCACCTGTCTCGCTGCGGAGGCACCATGAAGGTGGGTCCACCTCGTGGTCGTGACGGTCCAGGGTACCGCAGGATCTTGCCCGATGTGTGTGGCACGTTCAGCATGCCGAACATCTACGACAAATTAGGTGTTATTAACATTTGATACTTCGAGATGGCGCAGGAAAAGAGTTCCTGAAAGGATTTGGGGGAGACCTTTGCCCAGTAGTGGGACAGTAAAATGATACCAAAAAAAAACTGTATCTTGGTTTGTAACTCTACTTTACAAACCAAGATACAGTTTTTTTTTTGTTGTTGTGAGAGAGTTCAGAGTTTCCTTAGAGTTTCTTGCCCGTTCTTCTCCATAGGATCCTACTACGTTTTGGTACTGGCTTCATCTTACTGACTGACTCTTTGACGACTCAAAACTACCAATTTTGCTACCTGTACATACAGGTGGTAGGTGTATTTTCAGGTAGCATTAAGTTTGGAAAAATTGGCTGTTTGTTAAACGATGTTATAGGTATATTTGCTACTTCATTATTTCCGGGATTTTGTAAGGATTCGGATTTTCTTTTCTTTTAAGTTTGTGTATAATTGCCTATTTATTATTTACAAAGGGCCAGAATCCAACAACTTTGCAAGTTTCTTTCAACATTTTCTGCATTGTTAAACAACACCTGCAGTGCGATTCTGTAACCATCTCACCGTGAAAACTTAGGTGAAGTGAGCTTAGAGTGAGCTGCAGTGCGATTCTATAACCATCTCACCGTGAAAACTTAGGTGAAGTGAGCTGTCATTCCAACTAATGCTAGGGATTGACACTATTGACAGCTCACTCTAAGCTCACTTCACCTAACTTTTCACGGTGAGATTTTTACAGAATCGACCGGCTGTTAATAGTGTCAATCCCTAGCATTAGTTGGAATGACAGCTCATTCCACGCTCACTTCACCTCCACCAGATCGGCTGGCGTCAAAATGTGTGAATTTTGTTATTTTTTGCATCAACCATACCTATTTATATCACATTATCATTTATCGTAGGTATTATTTTTATGTCACCGTGTTTTGTACCCATAATTGCAAAAAAAAATATCTTATCTTATCTCCTACCTACTTATATTAAAATTATATAGGGCCTTGATATATTTTCCAAATTATACATAGAAGAAATGCGTTCAATAATGTTTTAATTAAAACCTACGTTAATTTACTAGGTACGCAACAGTTTTCGCTTCAACTTGATTGGGTACACTTGGGTAGGTATTATTTATTTTATTTTAATAAACCATTTATTTACAACACTTCCACTAGTTTAGACCCTTTTTATTTATTTCAAATTAGCATTACAAATATTTATTCCATAAAAACATAAATAAAGTTCCCACTACTCGCCAACAGATGGCGCTGTTACAAAAACGAAAATTCCCGCGAAAAGCCCGCATTCCGCATTCTTATTACAGACAAAATAAAGCAGTGTCTAAGATAAATGCCTGTATTAAGCGTGGGCAGCCACTGTTCATAATGACCGGCCATTTCGCAAAGGTCACAAGGACGATTCCCAATGAGGCACCAAAGTTATTCTGTGGAAATAGGGTTAGGTACCTACTGTGCACAATAGCTGTTCGTTGAGGCAAAAGCAGAATGTTTTCTGCCTAGTTTACCTTTTTTATGTAATTTGCTTTGAATGGGCTTGGAATTGAGTGTTATATTTTTAGGTGTTACCTAGCAGTTTTTATCAGCGGTACTTCACTCTATATGTACTTACTTAATTAATTAAAGAACCAGGGGACATGATAACTTTTAATAAATTTATTCGTGTTTGTAAAAATATTTTAAGTCTACAATGAAAAAAAAAACAACTAAATGAAAACGCTTTGTGTAAGTCACGGACAGTCAGTCAAGGACATGGCTATCTTTTACAAAAAAAAAAGTATCAATAAGTATCTAATAATTAAATAAGCTTTTTCTGGGAAAAATTTATTACGCCAATATCGTAAGAAAATTGAATTAATTATCATAAATTGATTCTACGACGGCAGCCTTTTAATTAATCAATTACATTTCACATCAAAGAGATATGAGATTTCTTGAGAAGCTTTTATCATTAATTTGATTTACTTTTACGTAATATTGAATTCTATGAAGTAAGACAGAAAAAAACAAAAACGGTAATTTTGCGACCCTGCCAGGATTCGAACCTGGAATCTTCTGATCCGTAGTCAGACGCGTTATCCGTTGCGCCACAGGGCCCGATAGCAATGTTGTTGAAAATACTCGTTACTTCCTATTGCTCCGTATCGCGATGACGTCACAAGATGGAAGAACATTTTTGTATTATTTTTTATACATGGAACGCACGTGGTTTGGGTTGAATTATGCTTCGAACGTCAAGGCCGTGCGATGAACGGACATCATAACATTACATAGTTAGAGTTTACATATATTATGTATGTAGCTAAATATGAACAATAAATCAATTACGTAGGTAGTAAAATAAACAATGTAACGTAGATAAGTGGGATCTACAGGGACCTAGGATTTCATTTATTCAGTTTCCCAAATAGAGAGGTACCTACTAAATAGTCAGGTTTAAAATGACAGTTGCACTTTTACAGAGGCTCCCGCTAAGACAGGTCGAAATAGTACCGTTTTAAATTTAATTATAGAGGTGAAAATGTTAATTTACATGAACATTAAAACTGGCCAACAGCGTGTCAGGCCACGCATAGAATTGGGTTCCGTAGTTACACATAATGGCACGTTTCGAAGGCGGGGTTGGTATTTATTACTATGAATACATTAATTGAATAAAATGGTTTAACCATTATTGTCCGTAACGCTTAACAAGTTAGGCCTCTATAACTCCTGAACTAACAAAGTTATCTAAGCCGTTATAGTTTTCCTTCAAACTTCATCTACCATCATGATTTTTTTCAGATTTTTCGAGCCAGCCGTTTAGCTTTTAGAGGGGAGGACGACGCCCTATTTTAACAAAAAAATGCGCTTTAAAGTTTAATATCTTGCAAATCCCTAAATCACCTAAATCAAAAAATCGTCTTAGCAACCTCTCAATGTTTTTAAAAGACCTATCTAATGATACCCCACACTATGGGGTACACGCGAGAAAAAAATCATCCCCACTTTACGTGTAGGGGAGGTACCCCAAAAAATATATTTTTCGTGATTTTATTTTAGCACTTTGTCCACTGACTTAGTAAATACACATATCCGTGCAAAGTTTCATCTTTCTAGCACTAACCGTTTGGAAGGTAAACCGAGGACGGACGGACGGACATGACGAGATTATAAGGGTTCCGAGACGTGAACTACGGAACCCTTTTTTTTTTGGGTGGGAAATCGTCATATGACTTCTCCCGGTCTGGGCGGAGCGGGAGGGCATGTCAGACTTTTACTGACTAAAACCCACCCGTGTTCCTTCAGTTGCCTGTGCCAGGGGCCACGGTAGGTATCGCTTTCAAACAACCCGTGGCCCTGACAGGCATCGGCCCTAGCGGATCCCGTCAGTTAGTTCTGACATCGCTTTGAGGCGCACGTGAAACACAACGCGCCGTCAACCCGGGCCTGGTCCTCGTGCAGGGTCGTGCGGCGACTAAGGGGCGTGAGGGCGCAGAGATTGCCTCTCCCTCAAGCGCTCCGCCTCCTCTTTTGTAAGCATTATACTGCTTCGCAGAAGGAGGTGACGGCTTCCCATGCACTCTCACTCCGTACCATGGCGTGCAACAGGGCCGGACGCGATAGATCGCCGCCACGAGGAAGCGAGGAGGAGGTGCTCCGCTCAAGCCGGGCAAACCTCCACCGTATGCTCCACTGTGTCCTCCGGGCGATCCACACAGTGGTGACACCCTGGCGTTTAATCCCGCCTTATCCTGAACAGCAATCTATCAACACTACCGTGACTGATGTGGAACTGCGTCAGGTGGAAGGTGAGGGCGCCGTGGCGCCTCTCCAGCCACTCCTCAAAGAGGGGTCTTATCGCTGCCATTGTGGCGTGCCCAGCACTGGGTTGCGACAATCGCACTCTCCATGTCCATGAGGACAGAGATCCAGCCGGAGCTCTGTCCTCTGTACCGTGATTTCTCGCGGCAGCGGCGTTTTGCCTGCTCTCGACACTCCCTTATGTGGGCGAGGACTTTTGCCTCCAGATCCCATGGCGGGAATCCGGCAAGGAGGCTCGCCACCTCAGCGGAGACCGTGCGGTATCCTCGGACTCCGACCAGCCGGACGGCCATGAGCCTTTGTGACGCGTTCAACCGGCGGGCTGGTCGCCGCCTCAAGGAACGCGCCCACAACTATGGAACCCTAAAAATGCATATTTTATGCCCAGACCGATATTAAAAATTATAAGCTATTAATCACTTTAATCAGCCCTATTAGACAACAAAGTTCCAATTTATAGGACAAAACACTTTTTACTTAACAAAAAAATTAAACGGCCTCAAAATTACTAGTTATTAAGGTTAAATAAAAAAGGTTTATTATTTTTTGCTTTTCAGTTTTTTCGGCAGTTTAATTTTTTTGTTAAAAAGTTTTTATTTTATAATTTTTTGTGGTTATAATAATCTACTAATTGTTTGCCAAAGGGCAGGCATATGTGGCACTGAGTAGAGTAATAATACACAACTCAGTATTCAAATCTGTGAGTGAACAATAAATCACTCCTATTTTCCAAAACAAAAATCCAACCATAAGGGTGCTTATGGTTGGATTTTTGTTTTCAAATTTATATGGGACCAACTTTGGGGTATACCCTTTCCAATAAAAAACGAATTATCAAAATCGGACTACTCTGTAAAAAGTTGTACGTGGTCATAAATAAAAAAAATATATATATAAGGTCCCATTAAAATAGGTGGACAAACTTTTAGAAATCATTCAGACCACCAAAATAAGTACAATGGTAAAAAAAAATATAAGAAAAACGCATTAAATACTTACAATTAAAATAATCAGCTAACAAAAATACATTTATAAATGTTGGTTACCCAATGAATAAACACTTTGTTATATACAGAATGATGTAAGGATGTAACAGAACTGACTGTGTACCTACTTACGAGCATGCGCGCAGCGGGGCGCCAGTGCAAGTACATTATATCAATAATGGATGGATGTGATGTGTATTTATTATTTAAGGTCAAAATAAAATCATTTTAATCAGTGTTTTTTTTTGCTTGGATATCTTTGGTTAGACGTACTGAGCGCTGTGGTAAAATTTGTCCATCTATTTTAATTGGACCCTGTATATACGCGTCGACTTGAGAACCACCTCCGTTTTTTTTTCGTCGGTTAAAAATCTAACAAATGCATTCTGTGTTATAAAAAAGAAAAGGTTATAAACAATAAATTATATATAAACTCGTCATTGGTTATAAAGGTTTAAATGTACCCAGTATCAGAGGTATGTATTTCAATGCAAAAGTGTCGGGACCTCAATTATCGGTAGTAGAAGTTTCTCACATATCCAGGGCTCATTTAACCAGGTTAACTGTATCAGTGTAAAAATCAAGCTTATCAACAATACAGCCAGTAGGTAACAGTGCAATTTGGTATATACCAAACTAAATTCCATTTTTGCAAAAATAAAATAAATTGACAAAAAACAAAGTCCCATTTAAAAATAAACTTTATCCTGAACATCTGTTAACAAATCTTTTTTTAATGGTACCTACGAAAGTTGAAAGACTAATTGGCGAACAAACTGAATGAAAAAGAAACGTTATTCAATGACTAAAGCTCTTTGAAACATTCCTTTGTTTCAAGCTTTCTCCATTGTATGCTTTAGAATGAATTCAGCGCCCCTATACGGCATTGTGCCGAACATAACCAGCATATATTGGCATACGGCGAAATCGGGAACTAAATACAAATTTCGTATTGAATTTGACAGATTAGTAACGCTTTCCTTGACAAGCAGCGCCACCCCAAAATTTCAAGTTACTGACCAGTTTACATTCTTTTTTCAAATGAACGTTGTTATTGGCTGTATTACAAGGTGTCTTGTTAGATAAAAAAGGTAAGTATTTCTCAAAGTAATCAAGGTTCTTACAAAGTATTTTCTTTATTTTTAGACACAAAAGTTGTTGCTTTCTTTCAAGTTTTTTGGTTTTGTTGAATATATTATTATTGGATCTGAGAAATAAATGTTAAAGTTCGGTTCTTGCTTTTTCAAGGTGTATTTTTAGATGATAACAATGGTACTTAATTATGAATCCGAAATGGAATCCGTAGATGTGTTTTGAATTTGGATTATTTTAGGAGCCTGTCATAGACAAAAATTTTCATGAAATGACTCCATTTTAAAATTTGGGGTTTCCTCCGGTACCATTTGTGTAAAACGATTTTGAACTAAAATTCAATCTGATCATTTAAGTAGGTATCTCCCTAATAATCCTACTAATATTATAATCGTGAAAGTTTGTATGGATGGATGGGTGGATGGATGGATGGATGAGTTGGTTACTCTTCCACTTTCTTTTAAACTTTACAGTAATAATAATAATAATCTTTTATTTCGACCAACAGTGGATCATATTAGTACAAAAAATACAAAATACAAAATAAATCAAAATAAAAACACAAAATAAAATAAAAAACACAAAAACAAAAACACACAATAAAAACACATACAATATTAAAAAGACAAAAGATTACATATCTCGATTGCCTAGTATGTGAACCATACAGCAATGGTTCAGGTACTGGCCATCGAACCTCTGCGCGAATGCCCTCAGGATGCTGCTGGAGCTAGCCCGAACCCTGCGCACCAGGGATGTGCACCGTTTTCGCATAGTAGTATAAAAACAGTCTACTTGCGATTCGGCGAACATACCTGATGCGCTACAGAATCGGGGCAGCTCCATCAGCACCCTGAATGCATTATTGTATTGCACACGCAAGGCGTTGTACTGTCTGCGCGTGTATGAGACCCACAGGCTGCTCGTGTAGAAAGATGTACAATATGCTCTGAACAATGTAGTTTTCACTTCAGTGGTACAACGAGCAAACCATATATTCGCCCTAACAGACAACGCCCTGCGTTCTCGCTCTATGTCTGCATCATCTTTCAGATCAGAGGACATCATATGTCCAAGATATTTAAAATGTTCCACCCTCTTTAGTGGCGTTCCACATAATTTTATGGCAGGTATTGTTGTTGGACATTTTCCTCTGGCCTGAAAGACCATGCATTCACTTTTTTTGACATTATAAATCAAGCCATGGCTGTGAGCGTAGTTTTCACAGATGCTCAACAGTTTTGAAAGGCCACATACAGAAGCACTCAGCAGCACCATGTCGTCCGCGTAACTGATATTATTGAGACATACATCATCAATATGGCAGCCGACACGGGTGCTGCTGAGCTCCTCTATCAGCGCATTGACGTACAGGTTGAAAAGTTTGGGAGAAGTTAACCCCCCCTGCCTCACCCCACATTCCAACCTGTACGGATCGGAATATGCACTCGACCATCGCACGACATTGACCTGGTTATGATACCAAAATTTAAGGAGCCTGGTGAGCTCTGTTGGCAAGGATATATCTTTCAGTTTCTGCCACAAGATATCGTAGTTGACCAGGTCAAACGCCCTCGACAAGTCGAGAAAACATGCATAAATTGGCGTTCGTCTTTCGGTGTAGTACTTGATAGTCTGCTTCACACACAAGATGGCTGTCTCTGTTGAAAGTTTCGGCCTGAAACCGAACTGGTTGTCACTTATGTTCAGGTATTTATCTAGCTGATTGCTAAGCAAACTATCAAGCACTTTCGCTACCGTAGTGGCAAGTGAAATCGGCCTGTAGTTGGATTTTTCAGAAATATCACCCGTCTTGTTTTTCACAATTGGCACCACCACAGTTTTCATAAGCGCAGGAGGTAAGTACGAATGTCCTATACATAGGGTATAGAACATCGCGAGCACTCTAGGCAGGTGAGGGCCTGCGTGTTTGAAGTGTTCGATGCTGATGCCATCATGGCCAGGAGACTTCCCACGTGACATAGCTTTAATAGCTTCTTTAACATCTTTAGCTGTAATTATAGCTCCAATCTCCTGACACTGCTGCCCCACATCGTTCCCCCACTGTGATGGTCTCAATGGTGATTTTACAAATTTTATTTTTTAATATAGCCAAATAATAAAAATAAAAATTTATCAGAATAAAACAAAAGCTACTTTTTATCCCTATATTCCCACGGGATCGACACGTATATACCTACAGTAAACACACGGCGTCTTCTCATGGCGGTAGGCAGAAACTACTGAACTCCACTTGCCACGATCCATATAGATACTCCTTTTGTCTCGTTAACGTTCATACGCCACGCCAGTCGTGGCGCACCTAACCTTTCCAAGATAATTCCTTCATAGTTATCTGTTCATATTATCTTGTCACTCAAGGACCAAAAAGATCTATAAACGGAAGCGGCGTAGGCCGCGAATTGTGAACCGTTACTCGAGTGATTAGCCCTTAATAGATTCCTTAGATAACATAATGGGGTCGTAATTAATTCTATGACACCTACGCTTCGGAGGGAGAACCCTTTTCGTGTTATGGTGTAGAAATAATAACAGCCGCACAGGTCGATAGATCAGGTTAAGCTACGCTTGTCGCGGTTGGTCTGTGGATAAGTGACTATCTTTATTTAATAAAATAAAATAAATATGAATATATGATAAGAAATATACAACATGTCCCGGAATTAACGCACACCACCAGACACCCCAATTAGAACATTATGTTATAATCATAATACATACGCAATTTTTTTATTATTGTGTAAAAAACATTGTTTTTTTTTAATAAATTTGTTATACTGATTGTGGGAGAAAATTTATGGTCACATTACAAACCTACACATGCACAAAGTCGCACTCGTATAAGGGTCTAGCTTAGTACGTAACGTATTTCATACATTTTGGTTTGTTTCTACAGTACAGCGGAAGTGTGACAGTAATTTTCGTAGTTTTAATTATTTTTGGTATAAAATATTACCTATATTAAATATGACAGAAATCGATTCAGTAAACGATTTTGAACCAACTACTTTCATAATGTGCATTAATTAAGTTACACATTGTATATGGGATCACTCCTGAGGCATACCTTATCCATTAAAAAGAGAATTTTGCAAATCCGTCTGGACCTATATGACAGTTATGCCCGAAAATACATATAAAAAAAATATATAAACATCCGAATTGAGAACCTTCTCCTTTGAAGTTGGTTAAAAATGCAGTGCGTGAATAAATAAATTTATAAAAAATAATTAATTAAAAATAATAAACGGTTTAAGATTTGAATAAAATACGCCGCGGGAGAAACGCGCCTGCGCTAACCGGGGCTTAGGTACGCACGGCTACACATCAAGCTATACATAACCAGTATAAGCTGACTTCTGATTGTACGAAAAACCTATACAATGAGAGGTCAGCTAAAACTGGAAATGCATAGCTTGACGTGTAGCCGTGTGTACATGGGCTACTATGTTCTATGCCATCCTCTAGGACTAAGCTGAACAAGTTTGCACCCTTGTCACGCGCCATAAGATTATTAAATTTGATTTCATTTGAGGTAGATCTATTTCACAGCAGCCTGATGAAGTTCACAGGAGTAGCATTGAAGTGCATTGAAAATGTTGAGAAGTGCTAATAATTGTACGAGTATTTAATACATTTAATGGTATTCGTAATTGCATTTTTTAATTGTTTTTTTTTATTGTAATTTTGATTGTATTTTTAATTGTAAATATGATGGTTTTTTTAATTGAATTCTTGGGTAGTAACATCGCATTGGCGTTATAGCTGTTAAGGTGTTATTTACGACATTTGGTAATAAATAAATAAATGTTGGGGTCGGCTTCCAGTCTAACCGGATGCAGCTGAATATCAGTCTTTTACATGGAGCGACTGCCTATCTGGCCTCCACATCCCAGTTACTAGGCAATAATAATAATATAATAATAATAATAATTCATTTATTTCAGGTAAATATAACCCATTAAAATCAAACACATATTAAAATCAAATAAAATCAAATCAACACAAATCAAATTAGAATAAAATAAAATAAAAATGATTAATAATAATAATAATGATTAATAATACGCCTGCCTCTGAGTCATTTGCTTGTTTGTCATTACATTAATCATATAACAATGGTTAATGTACTGACAATCAAACCTGTTCGCAAATACGCTCAGGATAGTGTTGGAGGTGATCCAGAGCCTGCGCCCCAGAGATGTGCACCGCTTTCGCATCGTCGTGTAGAAACAGTCGACACGGGCGTCGGCGAACATCCCCGACGCGCTGCAGTGCCGGGGCAGCCCCAACAACACCCTGAACGCATTATTATACTGAACACGGAGAGCGTTGTACTGCTTCTGGGTATATGACCCCCACAGGCTGGCTGTGTACAGGGACGTACAGAAAGCTCTGAAAAGAGTTATTTTGACGGCCCCCGAGCAACGAACAAACCTGCGGGCGATCATATTGGCCCTCACAGACAACGCCCTCCGCTCTCTATCGATGTCCGCATCGTCCCTCAGGTCAGAGGTCACGATATGCCCGAGATATTTAAACTGTTGAACTCTTTTTAACTTGACACCGTTCAACGTAATAGGTGGAACAGAATCCGGGCAGCTCCGACCCCTGGCCCGAAAGACCATGCATTCACTTTTCTTTGCGTTATAGAGCAAACCATGATCCAGCGCGTAACGCTCGCAGATGCCTAACAACCTGGACAGACCACACACCGAGGCGCTCAGCAGCACCGTGTCGTCCGCGTAACTAATATTGTTGACACAAACATCGTCAATATGGCAGCCGACACGGGTACTGCTGAGCTCCTCTATCAGTGCGTTCACGTACAGGTTGAAGAGCTTCGGCGAGGTCAGCCCTCCCTGCCTCACCCCGCACTCCAACCTGTACGGCTCCGACAGAGCACCCGACCATCGAACGACGTTGACCTGGTTAAGATACCAGTACTTGAAAATGTCTACCAGTTCGAGAGGCATTGAGATGTCATTTAATTTTTGCCATAAGATGTCATAGCTAACCAGGTCGAACGCCTTCGAGAGGTCAAGAAAACAGGCGTAAATAGGTGTGCTCCTATCGGAGTAGTCGCATCCTTGACAGTTTGCTTCAAACACAAGATAGCTGACTCAGTAGACAGTCCCGGTTTAAAACCAAATTGATTATCGTGAGTGTTTACATACCGATCAATCTGTGTATTAAGCAAACTGTCAAGAACCTTAGCAATCACTGTTGCTAGTGAGATTGGCCTGTAGTTGCTTGTGTTGCTTAAGTCCCCGGTTTTACTCTTCACAATTGGTACCACCACGGTCCTCATCATCTCTGCTGGTAAATACGCATGTCCTATACAAAATGTATATAACATGGCAAGAACTCTGGGCAGGTGGACGCCAGCACTCTTTAGATGCTCAATGCTCAAGCTGTCATGGCCAGGAGACTTACCACGCGACATTGACTTTATAACTCCCCGAACATCCTTCGCTGTGAATCTGGTGTTTGTCTCCTGTCCATGTGACCCTTCTACACTGAATGACCGTGATGGCCCCAATGGCGATCTCACCATAAAGTGATCCTTAAATATGTCCGCAATACATTTCGGTTCACTCACACCGTTGACGCTCACGGGTAAGCCCGGATTATTATTTAGCCTACTAGTAGTTTTCCAGAAGTTACGAAAGTCATTTCAGTCAGTCAATACGATACCGCTTGGTAAGACTGGCTATCAGACGGAACCAACGGTTTAGCGTGCTTTCCGAGGCACGGAAGGATCTTGGTATGTAAAGATGGTCACCCATACACGGACCAACCGCGGCAAATTATGTTTTATACTATGTATAAGTACTTATATTTTTTACGTACGGTCACCAAAGGAGATAAGTAACCAGGGCCGTCGGATATAGTTGAAGTTTGGCAAGAAACCAATGGATTTTTTCGAATGAAATTTAATTTCATTAATAGAAAACAAACAGTTTATTTATCAAATTAAATTTCATTAAATAATATCCAACTGTTTCTTACTAAACTTCAACTATATCCGATGCCCTGGTTACTTATCTCTTTTGCCGACTGTACCTAACTGATAAAACATGACCCTCAAAATCAAATCCGCTTAACTACTTATTTAAGAAATCCTACTAATAATATGTATTATTTAAACGCGAAAGTTTGTATGGATGGATGGATGTTTGTTACTCTTTCACGCAAAAACTCCTACACGGATGGCACACAGTTAGTTTATAACCAGGATTAACACATAGAACTTTCTATCCCGATTTTCCCACGGGATCGTAACTTATACGGGTAAAACCGCGGGGCGCAGCTAGTAAATTTAATAAAAGTCACGTGTATTTTACATTCCAAAGAACACTTGATTGTTGTAACATTTCGTATTTACTCCTTGACTTAGTTTTTAACAATTTGAGTAGCTGAAACCATTGGAAGTTTTACTGAAGCCTCGAAACTTCGACTTGAAGGGAGGCGAAACGGTAAAATGTAAATTATCGAAAAGTTTACGAGATTAGGAAATAGGAAAATAAAGTTTTTCGTTACTGCGAGTTTCATATTCGCTGTGTATTGAAATTTGAAGGGCGTCGTCTTAATTCTAGGTAATTTTGGAAACTTTTTAAAAGAAACGAATTTACAGTTTTCATAAATTGTTTTTCGACGCACAAGTTTGCTGACTAACAAATGGTATTTACAAGCCAGATGTGCGCTGGAAAAGCCGGGAGGGGAGGCCCTGTGACTTTTATTTTTTAAATGTCGAAGCATCATGCCTTTTGGTTCGTATAGGAATTTCTGTTTAATTGTTCCTTTTGTTACTTTTTTTTTATATCTTTTATTTTTTTATTTTTGACTGTGTTTAGTTTACTTTATGATCTTCCTGTACGAGTCGCAATAAATACTGTTTCTTTCTGTCCCTAGGTGGGCATATAGTGTTCTTATTGGTGATGTTTTTCAGAAAGGTTAGGTGCGTAGTAAGTACTCGCAACCGGCGTGCGTGTATAACTAGATGTATGAATGTAAACGAAGTAAAAGGAGTAGGTATGTAAGGATCACAGCTGGTGGCGTCCTGTACTTTCCACCTCACGAGAAGAAGGCGTGAACTTTATGTATGTACTAAATAATGTACAATTTTGCTGAAATCGTTATAAATATTGAATTTCTTGATAGATATAACATTGACGGACCAAGATAGTTCGTCCGAGAACTTAGGACAAACTAGTTTAGTCTTGGAAAACTATCTGGCCACAGTAGCCACCAATATTCTAATGGGAATTTGGACGTCGGACCTAGCGTTAAATTGCATTTGAGCTGGCTCTACAGTAAACTGATCAGAACCCTAATTGCGTAACACACTTACAATCACAATCAGAATAATTTTGAAGGATATAGCTAATCCATTGCTTCATATGTTCGGAAATTTCGTCTGCTCAACAACGTAAAAAACGCAATGAATGTTGTGGAACTGTCAAAATGAAGGTCATTGCTACTATTACCCCGCTGAAAATATTCGAACAGACAGCTAATTGAAGGAAAGCAAACGATATTTTTCGCTTTCAGCCAATGGAATACCTATAAAATTGACGCAATGAATGTTGTTACGGTCACTGTAACTGTCAGAATTAAAGTCATTGCTACTGTAAAAGTGTGTTACGTGATTCTAGCTCCTTTAAACACTTTTTAGCCTAGGCCATGAATAGTTTTAAAACTCATCTGGAGATAATAGGCGCTCTTAGAAAAAAAAAAATATTCACGGTTTTTTTTACCCAAAAAAAGTTGATTTTAAGTTAACTGGTAACATTGAAGCTCGCGTTGTAATAGATACGGCCGTTACCATTACAATTACCGTTACAATTTGAATATAACCATAATTAAAGTACATAAATTATTAACTATTTGTAGGAATTTTAGATAATACTTATGTATAAGCACTTGAGTGAGATACCTGAGATACAGGTTTATTCCTAGTTCAGGTAGAATCCAATAATTTCTTCCCTACCTCCAGTTTTAGGCCCAATTTTGTAAATATTTATGTAAATCAATTATTTCAATAAACATCATCATCATTTTCCTGCCCTTATCCCATGTTACTTGGGGTGGGACCAACACGTTTTCTTCTTCCATTCTCCCCTGTCAACCGTCACGCTATCATTTACTCCCTTCTCTTTCATATCATTCCTCACACAATCCATCCATCTTTTCTTTCAATTATTTCAATAAACAATCATTATTATTATTACCACTGGGCCACACCACTGCTCTCATGTGGTGGCCCAGTGGTGGTTTTTGGTGTGTGCTGACTGTGATATTATGGTGATCTTACCTCATCATAGTCGGGAGTGCGGACCACGTTGGGGGGTGCCTTGGTCACCACCCTGCCGTACGCCTCGCGAGTGATAGCTGGGTATTGGTATCTGAACCTGATGGAAGAAAGGAAACATTCTTATTGTATTCATTGTTAATGAAAAACTGAAACAGGTACAAAAAACTTTTTTACAAAAAAAAAAAACAACCGACTTCCATAAAAACACTACAAAGTGAAAAATAACTTTAATTTCGGAAGTCGGTGTCTTTGGTTTTTGTATTTCATTTTTCGTAACCGACTTTTTTCAAATTGGTTGGCAAGCGACGGAGTTATGCGCGAACAAACATAAAAAAAAAAAAAAATACAAACACCCGAATTGAGAACCTCCTCCTTTTTAGAAGTCGGTTAAAAAGGTAATGCTTTAGAAGAACATGTTGGTGATACCTGTAACCTCACTGGAAGAAGTCATTGGCTCCTGAAATAATTACTTAGGTACTCTTACCTAGGTTAGAGTACGCACGGTGACAGACGACGACATATCAAGCTATACATTCCCAGTATACGCTGGCTTCTCATTGTACAGATGCCAGCGCATCAAGCTACTACAATCTGTCAAATTTCTTGTACATTTTCAACTTTATAACTAAAGGATAAGGTTCAAAGTTGATTGGGAAAAATTGTCAGTTTCGAGTAGGTTAATGTGCTGGCGTATGTACGAAAAGCCTATATAATATAATATATATATATTTCATTGTTTATCAGGATAACAAAGATCCCATTGGGTTAAACAATAACCTTAACCTATGTTAGTACATCCATTGGGTTAGCAACAATAGTCAACAAACAATCAACAAAAAACTGGAAATGTATAGCTTGATGTGTCGTCATGTGTAGGTACCTATGGGTATTTTAGGTGCTAATGACTGGAACAATGACTCCAGGGGGGTACTTGAGTAACACACCATCAGTGGCGATGGGTTTCATTTTGACAGTTCAACAACATTCATTGCGTTATTTAGGGTTTTATAACATATGAAGCAATGGATTAGCAACATCCTTCAAAATGTTTCAGATTGAGATTGATAGTGTGTTACGCAATTAGAGTGCTGAGCTAGTTTTGGAATCAAGGGTTTTTTTTTCTAAAACCCAGTTTTCCAATAAATCATTTATTTATGACCCTTGAAGACACAAACAGATGTTACAAATAAATATAAAGCACACTGTATCATTACCTAATAAGGTGTGCAAATATGTATGTTATTAATCTTATTAAATCCTACTAATATTATAAACGTGATAGTTTGTATGGATGGATGGATGTTTGTTACTCTTTCACGCAAAAACTACTGAACGGATTCGGATGAAATTGAGCACACAGAATGATCGTTTATAAGTAACCAGGATTAACTTAGGTACTTTTTATTCCGATATTCACACGGGATCGAAACTTATGCGGATGAAACCGCGGGGCACAGCTAGTAATTATTAAATGAACATTACAAAATTATTATAATAAATAAAAACCGAATACTACAAAAATGTCAAAGGTTCTTCGTGGTAATCCCATTCATTTTCAGGATTCATTTTCTACGAAAACGACAATAGAGAAGCCTTTTTCAGGGATTTACAATGTGAATGAAATACCTTCTACATAATATTTGCCTAACATTTATTGGCATTGTCATTGTACTTCGAGTGATTCACACCCAAGTCTTTAACTCTTTACAAAGAGATTGTTTGAAAAGAGGGTACTTGTTTGTTTACGTTTACCCTCTAACTCATTGACGTAACAATGGGTATATATTGTATTTCGTATTATTAAAAGCCTGTGACGTTCCACTGCAGGGCAAAGGCCTCCCTGCTCTCTTTCCACTTCTCTCTGTTTAAAGCTGCGACCAGTTCTTGTTGAAGGAGTCCAGCCGATCGATTCTGTAAAAATCTCACCGTGAAAAGTTAGGTGTAGTGAGCTTAGACTAAGCTGCAATCCCTAGCATTAGTTGGAATGATAGCTCACTCCACGCTACTTCACCCAAGTTTTCACGGTGAGATACACAGAATCGCACTGCAGCCGATCGATTCTGTAAAAATCTCATAGTAAAAAGTTAAGTGAAGTGAGATTAGAGTGAGCTGTCAATATTGTCAATCTCTAGCATTAGTTGGAATGACAGCTCACTCGAAGCTCACTTCACCCAAGTTTTCATGGAGAGATGGTTACAGAATCGCACTGCAGCTCATCCCGCCATCTCCGTCTGGGCCTGCCTCGATGTCGCTTGCCATTATTTAAAAACTTTGATTTAAAAGAGTGTCCATGGAGTTTCTTGCCCGTTCTTCTCCATAGGTATGGTTGCTTTGGAATGGGCAACTAGCTTCATTTTTCTGACTGACCGACCCCTTGACAATTCAAAAGTGCCCGTAATTGGTCTAATTGAAATAAATACTTTGAGTTGAGGTGGGAGGTTTTTGGTTTGAGTTTGATTAAGAGGGACCCATTGGGTCGTAAGTTTGGCCCATTGGTCGTCTGACATGCGGCAGATGTGTCCAGCCCAATTCCATTTTGGCGTGGCAGCTTTCCAAGTGACATCAGTTATTTTTGTTATGGAACGGATGGTCGTATTCCTTACCCGGTGTGTTAGTTTGATACCCAGAATACTCCGTTCCATAGCCCTCTGACAAACCTCGAGCGCGGACCTCTGCTGATTTGTCAAATATTATTTTGTATACTTTTATAAAACGTTTATAAAATACTAGCTTCTGCCCGCGAATTCGTCCTCGTGAAAACTCTTATTCCCCGACCCACCGCGTCGCATCGCATCGCCTGCCCATGCTATTAGTTCGTTTTCACTGAGCGTTCTTTCTGCTCGGCTCCTTAGGGTTCTAGCGTGATGTTACATAGCCTATAGCCTTCCTCAAGAATGGGGCTATCAAATACAAAAATATTTTTTTCCAATCGGACTGGTAGTTCCTTCAAAGTGACACTTTGAAGGAACTATCTCAGATAAACTTCAGGAGAGCTGTCTGCGGTGGTACCGACACGTTATGAGGCGACCACATGACCAGAAAAGTGCTGGATATCAAAACCAAACCCCGAGGACGAGGAAGACCCCCAATCACATGGATGTCCGTAAGTAATTAAGAACCTCAACGAAGCCTAAGTCAATAAATACTCGTAGACGACTCAGGACCGAGCTACCTGGAGACGCATGACACGGAGGGCCGACCCCAAATAAAATGGGAAAATGCCAGGCAAAGAAGAAGACTGGTAGTTCCAGAGATGAGCGCGTTCAAACAAACAAAAAAGCAAATATATAAAATTCTCGTGTCACAGTTTTCGTTGCCATACTCCTCCGAAACGGCTTGACCGATTTTGATGAAATTTTTTGTGCTTATCCGGTATCTATGAGAATCGGCCAACATCTATTTTTCATCCCCCTAAATGTTAAGGGTAGTCCACCCCTAAATTTATTTTTCTATTTTTTAGACAAAATTTTTAATTTCTGTTTTGTTATGATACAACATACAAAAATACATACAATCCTCAATTTTCACCCTTCTACGATCAACCCTTATTTTTTAATAGCCATTTTAGTAATTTAATCATTTTTCCTCTCCGGTCGAAAACTGATCAATCGTCATTTAATTAGTTATCCCCGCCAGATGTCTACAGGTGTCACTTCTGACCCAGTAAACAGCACGGAGTAGGGATGAGAACGAAGCCGGTCTCCTTTCTTTCTCACTCCCTACACAGTTGTGGTAGGAGTAGGGTAGGAGTAGGGTAGGAGTAGGGTAGGAGTAGGTTAGGAGTAGGTTAGGAGAAGTGTAGGAGTAAGGTAGGAGTAGTGTAGGAGTAGGGTAGGAGTAGTGTAGGAGTAGTGTAGGAGTAGGGTAGAAGTAGGGTAGGAGTAGTGTAGGAGTAGGGTAGGGGGTAGCACACCACGCGAACGAAGTAGCGCCGGGCAGCTAGAAATAATTTATATGGCAAAACAACGTTTGCCGGGTCAGCCAGTATTAGTATAAAGATTATTATACTTGACGGTGCAGCAAGTGGCGCCATCTAGTTTTGTTACGAAGTTACTAGAAACCACCGAAGAGGTCGGTTAAGAGTGACACTGGCTGATTACTGTCACTCTAGCAGAGCGTCGCATCAATGGTTGCGTGGCGGCTATCTTTCGATGACAGATGATGTCAGGGGAGCTGCTGTCGGACCACGGCCACGACGAACTGCTAAGTATATTTTGGCACAGTCCTGATGATATTGAAGCTGTTGAACTACTAATACCACAGAATAAATAGTACAAGCCCAATACGATGACTACTTCTGGTAAAGGCTATGCTTTGCCTCTGTGCCGTTATGCTTAGCTTTTTTGTTAATTATAGAAGTTGGTAGATTCCTATTCTCTTGTAAATCCTGTAACTTTATTCTACTTAAAAAAAAAAACTCTTATATTCTCGTAAACAATACCGAGGGTGAAAGCACGTATAGCCATCCCAGCTACACATAAACAAACAATGTACGGAAATATTTTCCATTTTCAAAGTCAACATTTATATGTATTATAGGGTGGGGGCACATGTTATCTTACCTTGGGGCGGCTCGCGGTATCGCGGTATAGACAGGCCACTCGTTGTACATCAGGGGGTCGCGGTAGGTGCTCACTTCATTCATTATCTCGGGTGCCCGCGCTTGTCGCTTCGAGAATCTGTGGGCAATTATGTAAATTAGTATCAAAATAATTGAGTCAAATGAGAGATAGGAAGGTATTGTCTATGGTAGATAATTTAATTATGTTTTGAGTCCTGCGTAACACACTATCAGTAGCAAGGCTTTTATTTTGACAGTTCAACATTTGATTCATTGCGTTATTTACGTTATTGAGCAGACAAATTTTTCCAACATATGAAGCAATGGATTAGCAATATCCTTCAAAATGATTCTGATTTTGATTGAAAATGTGGTACGCAATTAGGGTGCTGGAGGAGAAGAATGTAAGTAATAAGGTAATGGGGATAATGTTGTAAGTGTAAGTAACTGTAATGAAACTAGGTTTGAAGTTGTTCGTGAAATCGTGAGCGACACGATTTTTTTAGGCTTTATTTATTTATTTAAACTTTTCGCACAAAAAAGGTACAAAGGCGGACTTAATGCCTTAGGCATTCTCTACCAGTCAACCAAGGGTGGTGTAGAGATTAGATGGCAGGTGCTTAACAGCTCCTGCCATCCGTCCGTCCTGCCTGGTGGTGGCTTTGCTTAGACTTTGTAACCAAAAAGAAGTTACATACGTAGGCACCTGATGACATGATTCCGATAGATTATACGACACTTGCTTACAGATTTTATTATATTACCTATTATCTTACTTGCAGCGCCCCGCAGTTTCACCCGAATAAATTTCGATCCCGTGGGAAAGTAGGGATAAAAAGTGTATCCTATGTGTTAATCCTGGTTTTAAACTATCTGTGTGCACAAATTTCATCCAAATCCGTGCTGTAGTTTATGCGTGAAAGAGTAACAAACATCCATCCATCCTCATACACTTTCGCGTCTATAATATGAGTAGGATTTTCGTATAAGTCTCATAAACTTGACGCATTTCGTCGAAAGAGAAAGGGTTTGTTTCTATAACTTCTCAAACAGACTTTGAAATATTATTTACAACCTCTCCAGGAATTTGAGGAAAACCATTTTCAGCGAAAACTAAGCGTTAGGTACTTAGGTACTTTATGTTGTGTAATCCGATTATATTTTACAAAACTCACTTCTGAAATATTTTAACACTGATTGCTTCAAATTAATTAATTTCCAAAAATAAAGCTTTAAATACGCTCTATGAAGAGATTAGCCAACGATAGCCCTCTAAGTGCCAGTGACAGCTTTACATTTTGTCTGGCTTACCAACTGTGCACGCTCAACTGAAGCTTAAAATCCTATTATTCAAGACCACTGGACATTTTTTGGTGCATTCACCCTAATTGCCAATGTGTTTGGATATTTGGTTCGATTTTTAAATATTGACCGTTTAGAAAGGTTCTTTTTGCGAATTTAATTAAGTTTTCAGCTTTTTTTTTTAATTTACTCTAAGTGCTCATTTTATTTTAATGTTAGATCATTTCATGTCCCATCGGCCATCATCATCATGGCGTAACGAGCTGGAGCAAAACAAACGATTAGTGGTCTACTTTAGCCCTGGATCTAAAGAGCTGGAAGTTATGGGCCTGGCCTGTGGCCCAGCAGTGGGAACACTATCTCACTCCCTCTCGAAGAGAGGACTCTTCGAGAGGGAGTGGGTTATAATCTACCACGCTGGCCCAGTGGTAAGATGCAGGCTAACAGTAACTAGTAGCATTTAGATCATTGTAATCAGTCAATTTCAGTTTATAAGTCCTTTAAGTTTTAAAGAAAGTTATTAAAACAACAGCGAAATTTTGCCAAAGTGGCCAACTTTTTAAACGCACCTACTAAATAAACAGACGCTAGCAGAATGGCCGACAACGGACCAGGTGCCAAAAAAAAAAACTAATAATTTTAGGATGTTCCTAACAAACATGTAATGTGTTACACGGTCTTAAGGGTTATCCTTTATGTAGTTAAAATTAATTACAGCCAAAAATAGCCTGCTCAGTGAGTTAGTTGGTGGCCGAAGTCGTTCTGTTCTAACGTTAGAACGACAATTTATTATGTTAGCTATAAATTACAAAGGGCGTTGATAGGGACAGGGTGACAGCTAAATTGGTCTAGATATTATTTATAGAACAGCTAGCTTCTGTTCGCGGCTTCGCCCGCGTGGATCATCATTCATCATTCTCCTGCCATTATCCCACTTTATTTGCGGTCGGCGCAACATGTCTTTTTCTTTCATAATTCTCTATTAGCCGTCATCTCGGTAGTCACCCCCTTTCTAACCATATCATCATTCACACAGTCCATCCATCGCCCGCGTGGATGTCGGAAATGATCCCATGGGAACCAGGGGGTCTACTCCGTAGTAGTATCGGCCGACTGTTCGGCCGTTTCCTGCTACGAAGTTACTATTTGGTTCGGTCGGTTCCGATCTTACATTCCTTACACTCTTTCGAATATTGACTATGGTCCCGACCCAACTGAGCCGATCCAATTTTTTTTCGCATGTTTCAGTAATATTGAACATTCGCAATTTACACTTCGGAGTAGACCCCAAGGACAAAAAGTAGCCCAAGTCCTTCCCCAGCATACCATCTATCTCCTTGCCAAGTTTTATCGAAATCCGTTCAGTGGTTTAGGCGTGAAGAGGTAACATACCAACCAAATTTCTTTGTATTTTATAATATTATGAATACAATTGCTACATCTAGCCTTTACACCAGCTGGGTGACGTTGTCTAGTTTATTTTAGTGTTTATGGTTTAGTATTTGGATTCAAAGTTTATACGGGTTAGTGTTGATGAAATATTTGTATTTGTTCTCAATTGTGTGTTTGTCTACTCAAATTTGTTTGCAATCGATGTTATTTCAAGTTAAACAAATATCAAATTTATTTTAATGGTCATTAAGTTGATTTTAGAGTGACTAGCACTATTTAAAAAGTTATAAAAATGAAGCTATAGCGTAAAATGAACTTCATTGCGTAGGAATTAAAGTTATTTTTCCATAAACTCATATTTGTTTACATTTTTGGCAAAAAAATCGCGAACGCAGATTACACTACAGTCGACCCACGAAAGTATGTGTTCTTGACACCTGTCTGTTTCAAACAAACGAATACGTGTTTTGCCAATTTGATCTTTATTTAGAATTGTCGCACTGACAGGTGTCAGGAACGAATTCTCTCGACGGTCGGACTGCAGTCATGTATTTTATCAGAAAACGAAAACCACTTAATAAACCACTATCACCAACTTCTCATTTATTTAACTAAACCAAAAGACAAGGGTTGAAGCCACAGGTACCCTTCTCCATTAATTTGATTAATATTAAAATGCAAGATGCGTGTCACGGCGACACGGGTGAAGCGTGGGACGAGCAACGTGGATCTGACAGACGGCGGCCATGACAGACAGCTGGCATTTTTGTAACTACCCTCAAAGGTTGGCATATTCATTTTGTTTAAGGAAAAATGGACACGTGCTGACATAGCTTGCAGAGTAAGCAAACTGAAGTGGCAGTGGGCTGACCATGTTTGTCGAAGGACCGATGGCCGGTGGAACAGACGAGTCCTGGAGTGGAACCGTGTAACAATGCCCCCCAGCTAGTTAGGCCGACGTCCATAGGAAAGGTGGCTGGGACTGGGACAGACTGGATGCGGAAGGCGGAAGCCTTTTCGAAGAATTTCTGAACAACGTAACCAATATTATTAATGTTGCGCCAGAATACTGAAGCTCCTGAAAATACAAGGTAATTGTTTATTTCAGGGATAAAAACAAGATTGATTGCACTTTCTGTCAATATTTCTCATATTCGATTCTGATTGCAAATAAACATTTATCAATTTATTTTGTACGTTTGTTTTTGTACACTTCGACAAACTCCTGGGGTTAATTGCGTAATACACTTGCAGGGTAGTGATGGCTTTAATTCAAAATTATTCAGATTGTGACTGTAAATGTGTTACGCTACACGCTACAACAAGTTTCATTTAACTTGTGGTTCAGTTTCTTTGTTTCTTTGTTGTTGTGTTTTAGTTAACCTGAGCCGACAGACTTGTCGGATTCAAACTCGAGTCTGGTCAGGTTTCCGCCATAGCACCTTCCTCCACAACGCCTCTAATGACGCGTGGAGTGAGGAACTTTTCATGCATACACAACATGTAAACAACACACACACACATACAAAAACAACACATAACATGTGTGTAACACGTGTGTGTGTGTGTGTCACATTTTTACATGTAAAAATGCAACCCTGTCCTCAAGCCCACATATAAAAAGGCACTTTCTGTTTTTCCCGAATTTTCCGGCCAACTTTCAAATTCGTTGCCCTAAAAACCTTATTCGGACTATTATGATCATTAAAAAAAAATATAGTTAAATCGGTCCAGCGGTTCCAAATTGATACGCTTACTAACGAACAGCATTTCATTTTTATTTATAGCTGACATCATCCGAGCTACATATTCTGCCAATCGATTCTGTAAAAATCTCACCGTGAAAAGTTTGTAGAAGTGAGCTGTCAATAGTGTCAATCCCTAGCATTAGTTGGAATGACAGCTCACTCCACGCTCTCACCTAACTTTCACGGTGAGATGGTTACAGAATCGCACTGCTGTACCAAACTCACCGTGAAAACTTGAGTGAAATGAGCTTGACATGTGCTGTCAATAGTGTCAATCCCTTTTAGCATTAGGAGCAATGATAGCTCACTTCTCCACTATCACCTAGGTTTTTACGGTGAGATTTTTACAAAATCGACCGGCGGAAGGCCAATTCCCGTAGATTTAGAACGTTTTTAAACGTTCAAAATGAAGTCGCACCCACATCTCAGCGACAATCAATGTCAAAAATGTAATCAATGTCAAAACTTGTCAAAAATGTAGGGAAATTAGAGGTATTTTTGACAGATTGAGCCTGAGATCAGACTGTGAACGTTCATAAAATTACGAGAATACTCATAAAATATTTTAAAACCAACAGTCAATATGCTGTCTTCCACTTTATCTAAAAGAAGTAAGTAGAGTCTAAATCAAGATAATATTTACATAATATAAGCTAACGAATCATAGGACCTGAAAAAAATCGTATTAAATTAGGTTCGAGCCGTTTGGGGTTAAAACATTAGGGCCATGGATGGGGTCCGAGTGTGCACTTGGTATTTCGACAAATCGCAAAGAGGTTAGTCGGCTCTTCACGTGACCAGAAGGCTGGCCAAATAATTAGCATCGCCATACAACGCGGCAATGCTGCTAGCCTTTTAAGCACTGTTTCTGTTGACAGCGATGCGGACAAATAAATACTAGTCTTAGATAATTACCAAGCATGTAAGTAAATTTAGTTACATTATTATTATTGAACACAAAATCGAATATGACACCATATTGTGGGTTGAAGTGCACTTTCATACACTCCCCGACCGTTTACCGACAGAATAATGTGCTTCGATGACTAAGTGCCATTTTTTGGGCACTATTCCAAGCCGGGGCTATCGAAAATCGAGAAATTGAACCACACAATGAACTACTTGCACGGTATTATTTGAAAAGATAGATAAGCCATTTATTTAATGAACACAAAAGACATAGCAAAATTCACAAACGCTAAATGATATCTAAAAAATTACATGAATATATTAAAAAACAAAAATGAAAACATACTTAAAGAAATTACACTGACACATAAAAAAAATCAATAGATGCAGTAATAAGCTGAAGCTTACAAAGAAAGAAGACAAATAAAATACGTTTATTTGCGGTAAACATGACGCAGCGAAAGAACACAAGCACAAAATATGCGTCACATCCACGCAAAACGGCCATCAAAAAGAAAATGCGAACTTCTTTTAGTTAAACTTTTCAGTAAACACCAAACTTTTAACCGAGAAATTAACTTTGACTTTGAAAGTAAAGATAAGACAAGTGAATTGTGTGAGACATGAGATAAAGAAAGAGGGAACGAATGATAAGACTGGCAAGGAAAGATTGAAAAGAAAATCATTTTGCTCCGACTCCAAGTAATTCTCCTGTTTTTTTGGGATCGGCGAAAAACTTCTAATTGTTGGACTAAGGCAGGCATAAAAAGAAAGGAGGAGGAGTACTTTGTCATGGCATAATAAGCCTATAGTGTGTGACTGACGCACGCCCCTACACACTTTCCCCACATACACACTCACTTAGTGTGTGAGTGTGTATGTGGGGAAAGTCCTCAACACTCACACCCTCATATACTGCTACAACTATTATTAACAAATTAATGTCTAGTTCTAGTTTTATTATTATTAATGCTTATGTCTAGGTTCTACCTATAACCAAATTTGTTGTTATTGGAACTCAGTGGTCTTTCGCTCCCGGAGTGGGCGCTAATAACTGCGACACAGTTACTAAACTAAAGCAGTATTAACGTACACAAAAATTATAGTATGTGTTTGTTCCAATAAAATATTTGAATATTTGAATTTGAATTGAAGTGTTCCCACTGCTGGGACACAGGCCTCTCTTCGAGAGGCTGTAATCCACGCGGGCCTAGGGCGGGTTGGTAGATGTCACATGTCTTCGAATTTTTGGTTCTAAGACATGCTGGTTTCCTCACGATGTTTTCCTTCACTGGTTTGAGAGCAGTGGCGATGAAATTATTTACACAAAGTAAAGCGCTTGCCTGGGTGGGAACCTACGACCTACAACTCGTACGTCGGGGCCGTTACCACTCGGCTACCACTGCTGGTCATAGGCTAAAGATATTCCATAATAAAAGTCCATTTCTCAACAAAATTATAAAGAGTTAATTACTATCAAACAATTGAAAATCGATCTCAAATGTCCCAGGTTTACACAAAGCATCGCAAATTCTGTTATACGAATAATATTCCTTCAAAGTGACATTTAATATCGTCCAATAACTTGCCAAATTAAATCAAGTTCGCAGGGCTATACGAAACAATTACTATCAAAGCATCAATTTATCTGTAGATCTAGCCTGAGAGGAGCCTCCGATATAGGCCATTTAAATTCTGGCCGGGGGATAGAAATGGCAATTATGTAAATGGTTAAGCAGATGATATTTTATCGACATACCGGAGGCCTATTGTTGAGACTGGGAACTTTGGGCCTTTTGTGAAACTTGGTGAAACATTCACAAGTAACCTTTGATATCGAGTAGGGTTTGTTTCGACTAATATTTGTTGGTTTGTTTGTTCTTGTGTGTGAGTTTGGGGTTGGTAGAAAAATGTTTGTGACCAATATTTATGATACGGAAGTTTAATTGAAGTTTTGTGTTTTGCTGCACATTTGGCTTTTAAGTTGACGAATTCTTGGCAGGTATTTTGTATTTAACTGTTTGGGAGTTCTACAAGTTTTATGTTTTCATTACTGTTTAAATAGCCGCGAAACTCCATTATTTATTGAGCTAAATAGAGGAATATTACTAGCCCTACTGGCTAGCCATATTTCAGCACATTGGCCGCTAAATATCTACCTGGCAACCTGGCCACCCTAGACCCGGCCCAGCCGGGCGCGTTGGAAAGTCCGCTTCAGACTAGTAAGGAAAATCTTCAAATGTTTAGTTTGAAAAGGAGTGTTTCTTACCTCCACATCGCTTTCAACTGATCGCAGGTCGGCTCGTCCGCTTTAGCGAGCTCGCGGTCCCGCACCCGGGCCGGCCGCGGCGACAAGATGGCGTCCTGGTCCAAACGCTGCGCCGCCACTGCGCACGCGCAGGCCAACACGCTCCACGCGCGCCACAGGGACCACATGCTGCGAAAGAAGAGGTTAGTTTAGTATGCTGGGAGGGTTTATGAATTGATTAACAAAAAACTTAAACTTCATATAATATAATAACGTTCCTTATTCCTCCCTGAGCTTCCAGGTTAGCATAAGCATAATCAGCCTATAACGGTCCCACTGCTGGGACACCTCCTCTCTGGGAGAGTGGGCTGTAATCCACCACGCGCCCAGTGCGGGTTGGTGGATTACAGCCGATTTGGTCGTTGAATTCTTGGTTTTAGGTCATGCTAGGTTTCTTTCACCGTTTTGAAAGCATTAGTGATTAAATAAATTGCACAAAGTAAGTTCCTTGCTTCACTGGGATCGAACCAGGCCCGGATTTAAGGACCCAGGGCCCCTAGCCAATTGACATTATAGCCCCCCCCCATCCCGAAGCCATTTTAGACTAATTTATACAGTGATTGCAGTTACTTTGTAGACTTATGCAGAAAAGCTGAAGAAATAAGAGAAGTTATGATGCAGGAGCTATCGAAGCGAGCTCGAAATTTTTTTGCGTCACGGCATTAAAAAGCCTATTGCGCCGACTCTAAATAAATCGGGATAACGGCAGGAGAATGATGATGTCACCTCAAGGATGACTCTGGCTGGCACGGCGATTGGGAACCGCCTTAATTAAACTGAACTGTCTTTTATTCGCAGTTTAAACTATACAGAGCCCTAACTTAATATAATTAAAACTTAAATTATTTAGACATTTCTTAATGATTAAAGTTAACCACTTAAACATAAAGAAAGGTCTTCCAACTTTCTGACGAATTCTCGTTTGTTAGATACTAATTAGTTTTTTTTTTTTAATTTAGTTTATGTCTGTTAAATACTTCTTTTTTTCTTTCACGCACGCTTTTATGAGGTCGACCTGTATGTAACTATGTTATGGAATCTAAGGTAACTAATTTAACCATCTTCCAAGGGTCGTAGCGTAATGAAAATTGGCAGATGTATGTAGTTCTGATGACAATACAATAATATGGTACTGTCGAACTGATCTGATGATGAAGCCGGAAGATAGCAACTGGAACTTCATGATGGAAAATCGTATCATAGCTGTTTTGGATTTCTTAGAAAGTCTTGTAATGTTTTTGTTTTTACGTGCATTTATAAAAGCGTATTTTTCTAGTGTTTTTAAACTATTAATTTTTATTCAGTCACACCTTACTTATTTGGCAAACTTTGGTATTGTGAATTGTGATTTATTAATTAACAAAAATAACAAAATTATATCCTAACTTAACTAAAACTATCCACAAACTAAAATATAGCATAGCAAAAAATTCATCCGCATCGCTGTCGACTGGTAATGTACCCAAGAGACAGGTGGTATTACTTCGTTGAATGGCAATGCTTAGCCTCTGGCCAAGATAAAAGCCAGCCCTTGAGTCACGAGAAGGAGAAGCATAAGCTTAATCAACCTATAATGTTCCCACTGCTGGGTCACAGGTCTCGTCTCTTCGAGAGGGAGTAGTGATCTGTAATCTACCACGCAGGCCCAGTGCGGGTAGGTAGATGTCACATGTCCTCGAATTTTTGGTTGTAGGACGGTTTCCTTCACCGTTTTGAGAGCAGTGGTGATGAAATTATTTACACAAAGTAAAGCGTCCGCCTGGGTTTGAACCCGAGACCTACACCTCGTAAGTCGGAGCTGAAACCACTGAGCCACCACTGCGACCAGTTTCCATAAAAATAAGCATAGTTAAAAACTTCTTGTTTTTGTACCTTTTGTTTTTGTATTGTCTAGTGCTAGTTGCACTAGAAAATACAAAAATTTTGTATGCCTTAAATGGCAAAACATGTAGCCACTTCATATTAATTATAAGACCTTCATACTGTACTCATGTTTTACAAAGTAAATATTATCTTATCATGTTTGACCTTTTTTAACACATTATTCATTGGCTAACTCTTCACAAACTTACAGGGCAAGTTTAAATTAAGTTAGCAGGAAAGTTTCCAAGCATATTCAATGAAAGCTAGCCAGGAGGCTAGAAAGTTTAACCAGAACATGATATAAAATACAGACTAACAGAAAAATTGATATTTAAAAACTATAACGGCTATCGGCGACTTCGCAAACTTTAGCCCCGAGTTTCGAAAAAAATATTACTTAGCTTCCTATACCCAGTGGCGTGTATTGGTTTTCAAAATAGGTAGGCAGTAATTTAATGTCGTCGTATTAATTTGAACGAGTAAAGACCAATGACAAAAAAAAAATGTATACAGGGTGTCAGGAGAACGCTTCCGAAGCCAGAACGTAGATTATATACAACCTTTATGCAAACGAATACCACTAACCTTTCGCCTGAAATTGATTATTTTCGCGCGTCACGTGGACTTGGGGTCGTCAGCCGCACAGCTGTCGGCGAGCGCGCGCGCACTTTGAACTTGAGGTCACGCGCAAGCGTCAGATGATATTTATTTACGAATACATTGCTTGTTAGAGTTGTAAAGAAAAAAAATGTGTTTAATAGCAAATAATGGTTTAATTTAACTGTTCTCACAGAATAGTGTACGAAAAATGCTAAAAAAAATAGGTAAAATTGTTCATTTTTTTTTCTCATTTTTTTATGGTATCGTATCGAGAATCAGTAGCCCTATCACCTGTCTTCGTTTTCGGAAGCGTTTCCCTGCCACCCTGTATAAGTAGTTTATCAGCCATCTTGTTACCATAATACAAGCATTAGGTTGCTTAGCTTGGGACAAATGGTGCTGTGTGAAATGTCCAGGGATTTATTATTATTATTTATTATGACAATGTGCGAATAGTACGGGAGCCGAGTAGGCCGTCTGGCGACTGTCTACTGCCGCGCGTGTTTGTATGAAGATTTTGTTTTTTGTTAGGTATGATAATTTAGTGAGTTTCCTAACTGTGGGGCACACACACTAAAATGTAATTGACAGGATTATATAAATAAATAAATAAATTATGGTGATTTTTCGAGGTAGGCACTGCTTATATGCCTATGTTCCTGACGTCACATCGGGCCACATACCACACCGCTATCGCGAGCTTCCCCACTCCTGCCACTCATTCGCCGACACCTTGAGCGTGCGCACACAATCGGTCGTCTCCATATTTTTTTGTAATCAGCATCCAAATAAAGTCATTGTAATATCGTAGTTTTTTTATTACCGAAGTCAAGACCACCAGCAGCACACCTGGAGCTTGACACTCAACACCTATAAGCAATGCACTCCACTGCCTATAACTAAGAGCGGTGGCCGCCACATAACGGCAACCAGTCGGTTATCTTCGTGAACATATCCGTCAGAAGTTGGCCGTATCTAACATCCCAGCGCTGATTTGCTGGATTCGTTTTCTCGTCTACCGATCATTTTTTCTCTCTCTTCAGTTCATTTCATTTATATGTACCTATGCATGTATGTATCTATCTATGTATTAGTATTTATTCTTGTATTTTATAGTCATTTCCTAGGTATTTATCCCGTACGTTGCACCTGCCATGTTTTGTCTCTGCATTACTCTAAGGTTGACTGGTAGAAAATGCGTCAGGCATTAAGTCCGCCTTTGTACAGTTTTTTTTACTTGTGCATTCATCATCATCATCTGCCTAGCCTTTTCCCAACTATGTTGGGGTCGGCTTCCAGTCTAACTGGATGCAGCTGAATACCAGTATTTTACATGAAGCGACTGCCTATCTGACCTCCACAACCCAGTTACTGGGTAATACGATACCCCTTGGTAAGACTGGTTGTCAGACTTTCGGGCTACTGACGACCCGTAACGACTGTCAAAGATCCACGAATAACAGCCAGGACCAACGGCTTAACGTGCTTTTCGAGGCACGGAGGGGTCTTGGTATGTGAAAATGGTCACCCATCCACGGACCAACCGCGGCAAGAGTAGCTTAACCTGATCGATCGACCTGTGCGGCTGTTATTACTTAGCCACAAGCCCCGCCTAAGTTTTAATAAATAAATAAATAATAAAATTATAGCACCAGGGTTTGCTTACTTTACGCTGTCAAAGCTCTTTAGAGAAACACATCAACTTACTTTCACATGTAACTTTTCAGTGACGTCATTCTCGGTAAATTGCGAACAATATGCGGCGGTCACTGCCACACTACACACAATAGCCGGAAGGTCACATTTCTATTTTCTCAAGATTCATCATCAGCCTATAGCAGTTCACTGCTGGACATAGGCCGAGAGGCCTATAAGTATGTAAGTGAGTTGCCGAAAATCGAGTTGAATGGCGTGCAATAGGAGACTATTGCAATTCGATTTTCGGCAACTCTCATCCAAAACTGCTACCAGCCATCCTGCGAAGATCGTCGCTCCACTAACTTTTCACTAGATAAGGCTCATTAGTTTTTGTCTCTCATTGTATCTAACACAGAAGAATATCGTTGTTATTTACTTCTACATACAGGGAAGCCTTGAATAAAGACGTGTTGGTGGCTGATCGGAACATGTTCTTTATTTACTTGTCACAAATTGTTCCAAGCGCGACTGCGTGACTAGTTGGACATAGTTGAAGGAAATACCTGTTACGATAAATACTAGTTCTATGGAACTGGTATGGATATATTATCTATTATAGTGATGTGGTATTGAAAGTTTGTGAGGAACTTCTTACAGTTGTGAAGGTAAAATAAAACGTGTGTTGATTTATTTTATGTTGAAACATCGGGGTAATGGTGTAACATTGTGTGCTGTGTGTCAGTAACAATATGTTTAATTGGTGGCTGGAAATAATAATAATAAGTTTATTGATCCAATAGACATACATAGACAAAGGTTGTACTCGTATACCTAGTTACATGCTAAGACTGGACTAACTCAACTAACAATGAACACAAGGGAGAAACAATAATTGTCTTTGTTAACAAAAAATTAAATTCTGCTTCCTAAACTAGGGATGGCCTGTATCTTAGGAGACAGTGATTCGATCGAGCTGAACGGTAAACTAATGTTGGGCCTTTGGTTTCGAGTGTCGATGTTAGATTTATTTGAGCATGGATGCAGGTATGGAGAAAGAGCGGGGGTGTGACTGGGAGAGAGGTGTGTGTGCTCGTGTTCGTGAGTGTGTTCGTGTTAGTTGTGTTGTATGGGTGTGTGTTGTGTGTAGTGTTTTGTATTCCTATATTTCCTATTGAATAGTGTTATTTGTTAAGCGATGTTTGCCAGTAGAGATTCGGTGTATTGTTTTGTTTTGAAAATATTCTTTGATTTATTACGATAGCTGTTTTGATTGAGAATGCCTTCTCACAAACTTAAATTACTACCAAATTAGGTACTGGCCAGTATTTTTTCGTTTTTACACAGGTACATAAACTCATGCCTTCCTCCCATGGGGGTATGCAGAAATTACAGTATTTTTTTTCTTTCTTCTTACAGAACGCCACCTACAGCGGCTACGATCCTTACATACTAAATAAATAAATCCCTGGACATTTCACACAGCACCATTTGTCCCAAGCTAAGCAACCTAATGCTTGTGTTATGGTAACAAGATGGCTGATAAACTACTTATATACATTTTTGTAAATACATACATATTATAGATAGAAAAACACCCAGACTCGGAACAAATACATGTAGGTCATACAAATATTTGTTCCGTGCGGGAATCGTACCCGCGACACGCAGCGCAGCAGCCAATCGCTTAACCACTGCGCCAACCGTGCCGTCAATACTCCTTTTGCCTCATTTACGTTCATACATCTCCCCTCTAATTGCACTATTTATTAATCAACTCTGACAAAACTGTCAAAATGAACGCCATTCTTACTGTCGCAATTACCCCACAGGTCTTTTTTTTGGGTGGGAAATCATCATATGACTTCTCCCGCTCTGGGTGGAGCGGGAGAGCGTGTTAGACTTTTACTGACTAAAACCCACCCGTGTTCCTCTACCATACATTTTGACCGCGTAGGTATTGCACTTTTCTATAAAACGGCTGTTTTTTTTTTGATAACCGACGAAACTTATCTACGCTTAGGGGTCATCAATCATGTGCTGAATTCATGGTTATAGTTTGCGCGTCGATGTATGCCACCCTGTATGTATTATGTCCTTATTTTCGTTTTTGTGAAAAAATAAATTGTATGTGTTTTGTCGGTTAGTAATTCTGAAAAACTTATATTTGTTGTATTTTTTAATATGTCGCGCTTTTATTTACTTAATACGACACAGTATTGTGTGCTTTTAATGAAGGCTGAAGGTCCATTAACTTACAAAACGTTCAAGTTCAAGTCGCAATCTCGTCTTAGCGACAATCAATGTCAAAAACGTAACAAAAATTTTGATATTCAGTAGTTTTTTTGACAGATTGAGACTGATATTAGAACGCGAACGTTTATAAAAATACAGAAATATGCTCCTCTGATATCTTAACAAAAATCAACGACAGGCACCCACACAACATCACCACTAACGTTGACGTAAACCTTCAACCCTTTTCCACCATAAGTACATCCAAATATTTTCCTGCCATTTCGCTCAAGTGACAGTATGATCGAAATCGCCTACGCCCACTCCGCTCCATTGTGTGGATAGGGTTGCCACTGTGAAGTAAACTACATAACTAATTCTCAATTGTAATTCAGATTAGTTCTTTTTTTGTGAATGATGTGCATGCCTATAAAGTAACTTATTTACACAGAATCCCATCGTAAATGTCTGTACATGTCTTATTTGTAAATAAGTGGTTGGTTGCCTATATCAAATAAATAGGTAGCTTTTCAATCATGCAGACTCTCGACAGCTTGAATGATTGGGGGCCGGGGGGGGGGGGGGGCATGACCCCCCCCCCTCGGACCGCGCCTGGATGTAATCCTATTGATTGATATTTCAGTGAAATAGTCATTAAATCCTACTAATATTATAATGCATGGATGGATGTTTGTTACTCTTTTACGCAAAAACTACGGAACGGATTTGGATGAAATTTGGCGCCCAGACCAGTTTATAACCAGTATTATGATCATACATAAATTATCTTTTTATCCCGATATTCCCACGGGATCGAAACTTATGCGGGTGAAACCGCGGGCCGCAGCTAGTAGGATTATAATTTACGAACTTAGAGGGTTGTGTTGATGATTTTATTGATTATAATTCTGTAAATGTGATGTGTGTGTGAGTTGTGTGATGCAATATGTTCTGCTGACTGGTAGAAAATGCCTAAGGCATTAAGTCCTCGTTTGTACAGCATTTTTTTACTTGTACATAAAGTTTTAATAAATATATAAATACATACTTGTTACGATCGCGAATTATATTTCGTGCAACATACAATCTGACACTGTCATGCAAATTGACAAATACAAAGAAAACGTAATAAAAATTTAATTTTGCGGGCTAGCCTGGTGCTATTAAGTTTTGAGAAGATATTTCTCAAAGATTTTTACCTACGAACCTACCAACGAGTTATCTAAACGGAAAGAAAATGGCCCGACTGTCTGCCTAGTAGAAACTGTTTTGCGTCACCAACATTGTTGACCGATGTGTTTAGCGAAGAATCGGCCAACAAATTGATAACGTATGAGAGAGAGAGAATTGACAGTCCATGAGATAGAACTAGTAACAGTTCACAATAAACTTTATTGCTAAATCTTCCTTGATCAATGAAATACCTTATTTTGTGTTATTTTTGTACCTTTTGAACGATTTCATTAAAACACCGAAAACTACTTTTGCGTAAAAAGCAAAGCACACCCCTTTGTTTACATTGAGTGGGCCGTAAGCCGACAACCGGTGCGCTCACCCTGTTTGCTCAACAGAATATTCACGGTGAAGCGGCCAAACGTTTATATTGAACTCGCTGATGTGTTACAAAGTGACGGCAGAGGGCGCTGATGACGTTATTTTGGGTTGCCAGGTTTAGTTAAGGGCCCAAACTGCACAACAATTTCGTAACACACTTCCATCCGAAGAATATTAAAAGACATTGCTAATTCGTTGATTGATTTGTTTGAAAAATTTGTATGCTCGCCAATGTAAAAGGCGCAATGAATGTGGTTCCATTGTCAAAATGAAAGGCGTTGTGCTATTATAAATGTGTTATGCAATAACCTCTCTGGATAAAAAAAAATACATCGAGATCCCTAGGTACTGTAGAGATAGCCAATTTGTTGCTTAAATGCAATCTTTATGAATATTTTGGTAATTTAACAACATTCGATTGATTTATATTTACTGTTACTGTTAGCCTGGATCCATAGAGCAACACGGGCTGTTGCTCTATGGCCTGGATCATCCCACGGGCAAAGGCCTCTGCCCACGACTTTCAGCTCTTTCGATCCAGGGCTAAATTGGAATTCGGTCGTTTGTTTTATATAGCTCGTCACATCATCTTCTACGGGATTTATATTTAGACGGCGGAAAAAGCAGTAGGAGTCAGATAAGCTGACAAGCGAAGCCACATTATGTATAACAAATGTAATGAACGTAGAACTGTTTATAGGAGTAATTATATCAAAGTATTTCGACATACTTGTTTAATTCATTCATCATGGTACCGTGAGCTCGCAGTACCTACATGTTTTCGACAGGCAATCAGCTGATACAGAGATTTTATTTAACAACTACAAATTTACGATTTTCGGATTTTTTTTTACATGCTTCATGCCAAGTTTCATGATTCTAGGTCAACGCGAAGTAGCCTATAGGTTTTGATTCCCTTGTGAGCGTCAAAATAAGCGGTAAAAACGGAGCATAAAAGGCCGTATCTTTTGATAGCGTCGACTAAGAAGTTTGATTTTTTCACTGCGTCAAGGGATTGCAGCCCTGAGTATGTTTGTGTATGTTTGTAATATCAAAATAACAGCTTTTTTCTAAATGCTTTTATTACTACTACATATGTACAAAAAAAAAAGAAATTGTCTGTCTGTTTAATCTGGAATAGTTACGTTCTAAGACAGCTGTCAAAAAAATGGTTAACCTAATGGGCAAGGTATAACTGTAAGTCCCTGGTTTTCTCACGATGTCTTTCCTTCACTAATGTCAGTAATGTTCAAGATAAACTCAGAAATAATGAAAAGGTCATAGACATTACAGTATTAAAGATTTCATCAGATTAGTCGCTTTTCTCTGAATTTCTAACGATCACACAAAAGTTTCACTTTTATAATAACAGCCTCTCAAAAAAGTTCAAAATCTGCTATCATGGTTCTACTAATGTATTTTTTTACAATGATTTTAGTTTTTTATTTTAACTGATTATTTTTAAAGTAAAAACTTCTTTAAGTGCACTTTGCACTCTTTCTGGCCAGTGGACGAAACTGAAATTTCGGGTCGGAGACGCTGAATCGGGTATACTCGGCTACAGTCGGTCGGTGACGCTGAATCCGGTATATCGGTGAGTATCTAGTATCGGTGGTGAGTATATAGTAGGACAAAATCAGGAATGGAATTATCCGGAAAAGAACCGGAGTTACCGACATAGCTTGCAGAGTAAGCAAACTGAAGTGGCAGTGGGCTGGCCATGTCTGTCGAAGGACCGATGGCCGATTGAGCAGACGAGGCCTGGAGTCGAGATCGCGTATCGGCAAGCGTAGTGTGGGACGCCCCCCAGTTAGATGGACGGACGACCTTTAGGCTGGGACAGACTGGATGCGGAAGGCGGAGGACAGGGTGTTGTGGCGCAGCCTGGGAGAGGCCTATGTCGTCCAGCAGTGGACTGCGATAGGCTGAATTAAGGGGAAGACCAAAGAAATTGGGGATGGACGGTGTGAAAGATGATATGGCTAGAAAGGGGTCACCCTCTTTCTAACCATATAATCCTACCGAGATGACGGCTTGTAGAGTAACATGGAAGAAAGAGACAATGTTGCGCTGATCCCAAATAAATTGGGATAATTGCAGGAGAACGATGATGTGCCTTTAGGAAATTTTTAATTTTCTAAGTGCGATGCGTCGATGGAGCGAAGTTTCAAACACGTTTCGCTAAATTTTTCGCTTAGATTCCTTGCCGTACCGTCGTAAATTCAGCTGGATTTTACGCTCGTGTTAAACGTGCCTAAAAGACACACACCTGCTACATAATGAAAAGTTTCTCGAACAGTAAATTCTGCTCAGTTACATCTAGAACTAGTACGAAATTAATTGGATGCCTGCTATTGTATAAATTCTAATTTAAGTAGCAGCCGAGATAGCTAGCTCAAACCATTAATTATGAGCGAGACACTTAATTGTAATTTTAACTTGTTGGGCAATTTTTTTATGGTGAAAAATGAGTTCTTGTTGACCATGGCATGGTTTTATGAATTCTCAATTATGATTCTGACAAATTTTCTTGCTAAATTATATTTACGCTCCGTTTTCCTCGAAAATACTTCTAAATAAGTGAGTGGAAACGCTAGAAGGACGTATAGTGACCTTGTTGGAGATGTTCTTCAGAAAGGTCAGGTGTGTAGGACTCGCAGCCAGTGTGCCTGTATGACTAGATGCTTGAACGAAAGCGAATGGAAAGGAGTATGTAAGGATTGTTACAGGTGGCGTTCTGTAGTTTCTACATACCCACACGGGAAGAAGGCCTGAGGTTACATATGTATGTACAGCACCCCAATTGCGTAACACACAATCAATCGGAATCTGAATCATTTTGAAGCAAATTGCTAATCCATTGCTTCATAAGTTCGAAAAATTTGTCTGTTCAACACGTAAATAACGCCGTCTTTTACTTTCTATTTCATTAAGAAAAGTACAGAAGATAAATATTAGTTTGGTCCTGTCAAATTAAGATACTCCATAGACATGTTGGGGTCGGCTTCCAGTCTAACCGGAATCGGCTGAGTACCAGTATTTTTCATGGAGCGACTGCCTATATCTGACCTCCACAACCCAGTTAATGGGTAATACGATACCCCTTGGTAAGACTGGTTGTCAGACTTTCGGGCTTCTGACGACCCGTAACGACTGTCAAAGATCCACGTTTGACAGCCGGGACAAACGGCTTAACGTGCTTTCCGAAGCACGGAGGGGTCTCGGTACTCTCGGTTTGTAAAAATGGTCACCCATCCACAGACCAACCGCGGCAAGCGTAGCTTAACCTGATCGATCGCGCCTGTGCGGCTGTTATTATTTAGCCACGGGTCCCTCTTTAGCCACTCTTTTCTTTTAACGAGGCAGTCTTTAAAAATCTTCTCGTACAATGTTTTTCCATACATTTTAAATTATCCTTTGATAACAGTGCAAGTATCATTAACCAGCTCGCGTGTAAGCAGCACACTCCATTGGTTTCCGATTCATCTACAAAGAGGTGATACTACCCGCATTGTCTTGTTTATCTCGGTTCTTTGAGCGAAATGTTGATATTTTGGTACGAGTATTTACGTATTTAGTATGATGAAGGGGTTCAAGATAGAATGCTTTGTGGTTGATGTGAAATCACAGGCAGATAACAAATAGTTTTTATTTATTTTTCTTCTGCTTTGTTTAAGAGAGTGCAATCCACCAATCAATATATTTATAGTATGCAGTGATGGCCAAGTGGTATCAGCTTCGACTTACGAGTTGTAAGTCGCGAGTTGTTGAGTGATTAATATAATATAATGTAAACTGTATATCCCTGTAGGATCACTTTGTTGTCCGTCCGTCTGTCTGTCTAGACCCTTTTTCTCAAGAACGCGTCAAGGTATCAAGCTGGAATTTATATCAAATACTCAGGTCTACTGAACCTTGGAGCTGTGATGAAAAATCAAACTTCTAAGCCAACGCAATCAAAAGATACAGCCGTTTATGCCGTAAATTTCAGCAAATTTTCGACACTCGCAAGGGAATCAAAACCTATAGGGTACTTCCCGTGAACTCAGAATCTTGAAATTTGGTACGAAGCAACTTCTTATAGCACAGATAAAGGAAAAATTGCGAAAACCGTAAATTTTTAGTTACATCATATAATAAAAATATTTTTAATAATTTTAAATTGTACGGATCCCTCGGTGCGCGAGTCCGTCTTGTACTTGGCCGGTTTTTTAAATTTATAACTATTTAAATGGCAATGCCTTAACAGGCAACTAAGTTCTAAGAACCTACTTATTGTTAACATCTTCAAATTTCTGTACACTTAGTTCGCACTAAAGAATTTGAATTCGAGTTTGAATCCAGGCAGGCAATTTACTTTGTGTACTTATTTAATTTCATCACCACTACTATTCTATACTCCATTCGGAACAATATTAGATATTTAAATAAACCTTTCTTACAGTCCGATCAAACAATTTTGACTTCTATTGTGTTGGTGGCATGACAATAGTTGGTATTGTAACCACAGTCTGTTTTAAAGTTCATCAAAATGCTTCGATAACGCAATAAAGGAAATTGCACCCTAATTGCGGAACACACAATCAATCCCAATCTGAATTTTGAAGGATATTGCTAATTCATTGCTTCATATGTTCGAAACATGTGTCTGCTCAACAACGTAAATAACGCAATGAATGTTGTGGAACTGTCAAAATTAAGGTCATTGCTACTTTTACCCAGCTGAAAATATTCAAACAGACGGCTAATTGAAGGAAAGCAAACAATATTTTTCGCTTTCAGCCAATGGAATACCTATAAAATTGAACAGCGAAAGCCGATTGGAACTCGTCTTTCCTGTCTCACTCAATATCCGCCGGCGGATTGGTAGCCGACTACATCCGATCTCCCACGATAAACACCGAACGCTTTTGAATACAGAACTTGAGAATCGGATTCGAATTATTGTTTTTGAAATGGCAATTCAGATTTGAATCGATGAAAGATTCTTTTATTTGTATGGAAATATCTTTATGGAAATATAAATCAATCTTCCTCGTGGATTTATGAATGATTCTTTTGATGTTTTGAACTTTGAAAGCCGTTTGACTTTTATTATTCCCTTTTAGGGTTCCATACCTGCTGTGTGTCCGTCCGTCAGTCCGTCTGACTGTCAGCGGGCTGTATCGCATGAACCGTAATAGGTAGATAGTTGAAATTTTCTCAGAGTGTGTATTTCTATTGCCACTATAATAACAAATAATAAAAATTTACAAGAAACTGTTTATCAGCTTTTTTATCAAGTATGTCTTTGCCCGCGACATCGTCCGCGTGAAGCAACTTTCTTAATTTTTTTTCCGTAAGAACCTTCTACAAAGTATTAGAAAACATAAAAAAAAAGATGGATGAAATCAGTGAAGTCGTTCTCAAGTTATGACGTGACCAAGGGAAATAGGGATTCATTTTTATATAATACTAGCTTTTGCCCGCGACATCGTCCGCGTGAAGGAACTTTCTTACATTTTTTTTCCGTAAGAACCATCCTCGTACTTCAAGGAATATTCTAAAAAAAGAATAAGCGAAATCGGTTCAGCTGTTCTCGAGAGTTGCGCTTAGCACATTCAGCAATTCATTTTTATATTATAGAAGATAGATAGATTGACTGCCTCGTGTAGTGGTCGCAAGCGCTACTGCTGAGCGTGAGGTGCTGGGTTTGATTCCTAGGTCGGGCAAAGTGTTGTTGAGTTTTTCCATCAGGGATTTCTCAGTAGCAGTCCGGAGTCTGGCAATAGACTCGTATTACATAGAACTTAAACATAACTGGCGAAATGTGGGTGTCCTATAGGTGCACCCCTGCCTAACCCTAGACGGCACGGTTGGCGCAGTGGTTAAGCGATTGAGTGCTGCGCTGCGTGTCGCGGGTTCGATTCCCGCACGTAACAAATATTTGTATGACCTACATGTATTTGTTCCGAGTCTGGGTGTTTTTCTATCTATAATATGTATGTATTTACAAAAAAAAAAAAAATGTATAAAAGTAGTTTATCAGCCATCTTGTTACCATAACACAAGCATTAGGTTGCTTAGCTTGGGACAAATGGTGCTGTGTGAAATGTCCAGGGATATTGTCCAGGGATATTCCCCTTTATTCATAAACGTTGCTTAAAGTTAAGCAGTGATTAGCGACTGTTTAACCATACATTTTTGACGTTTAAACGTTACTTAACTTTAGTCATTGTTTATGAATAAAACCCATTATGTCCAGGGATATTAACCCTTCGGGGAAACAAGGTGTGACTTTTGATGACGACGTTTTAGTTTGTGCCATAACGTTGTAAAAGAAAAGAAAGAAAATACATTTATTTGCGGCAAACATGACGCATAAAAGAGAACAGACACACAAAAAAAAAATAACAAGTTGGGGGTAAACATGCGTCACATTCACGCAAAACGGCCATCGCTCAGCATAATGCTAAGACCCTATACGAGACAGAGCCCCAGCGCTGGTTTTCAGCGGCAGGCGGCGTTGACGTAATGACGTCAACCAGTGCAGCATGCAATTATACATAAATAAATAAAAACAACAATCAAAACAAGGAATAAAATAAAATAAACATACAGGAAAAAAAGATGAAATATAATAAAAAAAATCATAATCTTGTGAATAAATTAGTCACCCATCCACAGACTGACCGCGGCAGGAGCAGCTTAACCTTGTCGCGGACGATCCGCGTAGATTTTATGTCTTTCCTTCATTGAACACTTTACTTATACAAGGAATTAAGGTACTTATCAAACGTCAACCTATCAACATGGCCTGGCTTCACTCTCAATTACCTGAGAAGTAATCAACACAAGTCGGTATCATTAATAAACCTGTCCATAATCTAACCTGACATGTACTTGTACGTTTACTCGAGTTAAATGGAACCCTAGCTTAATGAATTGCTTTAAGATGTCTTGAGTTCCTGTTCAAATTAATTGAATGAATAAAGGTAGGTACACTATGATATTCAAATGATTTGTCAGGGTTTCAGGAACCAATGTGGTCGTAGAAAATAATTAATTTGTTTGCGCTCATGTGCTATCGTTCTGTCTACCTGAGAGCAGTGGTGGCTTAGTGGTAACGATCCTGACTTACGAGTTTTAGGTCGTGGGTTCGAATCCGAACCCAGCCAGGCAGGCGCTTTACTTTGTGTAAGCAATTTCATCATCACTGCTCTCAAAAACGGTGAAGGGAAACATCGTGAGGAAACCGGCATGTCTTAGAACTAAAAATTCTAAGACATGTGACATCCACCAACCCGAAATCGGCCCGCGTGATAGATTACTGGCCATCCAACCAGCATTATAGGCTGTGGCTATACGAACAGACCATGAAACTGAACAATTCATGATTTGTATGGGGCAGTTGAAAATAGAGCGAAAAAAGAAAAGAAAAATAATAAAAGATAGCCCTTAACACGCTCAGCGCCATGTGTATCTTTTGCGATACACACTGTCTAAACACTTGTGTATCCTTTTTGATACACAAGCACCATTCCCGTCTAAGCGCCGTGTATCGCTAACGCGCACACTTTCCATACATTTTGTATACAAAAAATGTTGCCCTGGCCTAGGGAATTTTCCTGGTGTGTTTGGGTTTTGACATATGGGGCTTGGCGCTGAGCGTGTTAAATATGACTACACCTTTCTGATACATGCTGTATACAGAAACGGGCAGTACCCACCAGACACAACACCCGTCTGGCTGGAGGATCCTTCCTTTTCTATGGAGGATGAGGAACTTTCAACTCTGTTCTGTATACTTTTAAAAAGCTATCAGTTGGAGACAAATGTCAGGCAGATTGTTAACCCAAGTTGGGTTCCTAAGTTCCACCCAAGTGGGGGTTGGGTGGGGTAAGGAAGCACTGTCTCGCCACAGCTTCAGTTTTTCTTTTGATCATTCGCCAGTTCGCCACTTTAAAAAAACTGTTTCGGCTTTTCAGCCTATGTGGCACAATGATGTTGAAGCCCTTGCGACTGTGGCGTCATCTACACTGCAAAATGCGAAATACGTATCATACTGACGTCACGCAAAAGATTGCATCGCGCAAGCAGAGTTTACCGCACGACTTGCATATTTACAACAGCCCGACATGAATCATCGGGCAGTTAGCGACGGTCGGAGGATCCTCCCTTTTCTAAGGAGGGTGAGTGAACTTTACACCCTGTTCCTCATACCTCCAAACGACCACTGGACTAACGAGTTACCAAGTTTCTCCTTAATCAATACAATATTGAATTACCCTTGACGAGATCTATTTTGGGATATAATGTTGTTAAGCTCAGCAACAAATTGCCTTCGATACGGGAAAGTTGGGAGTATTCCACCCTCTGAGGGTTATTAGTATTCTTTCGGCACAGTTCCGTTCCCCAAAATGTTCGGATGCATAGTATGTATAGGCTTAAACTTATAAAGAAGTTGAGGAAGAATTTGTAAGAATATTGAATGGAAGGTTTTATTTTTTATCATCATTGAAAAGTTGTTACGTTGGGAAACATTTTACTTAAAAGTTTACTGACCAATTCTTATTTGTTGTTCACGTGTTGTTATTTTATTATCTATATAGTATACTTATTCTAATAATAAAGCTGAAGAGTTTGTTTGTTTGAACGCGTTCATCTCTGGAACTACCAGTCGGGTTTGAAGAAAACAATTATGTTTGTATTTAAAAGCCCAATTCTTGAGGAAGGTGGGGCTGTGCTATTAAGCATCGCGTTAGGAGCCGAGCAAAAATAAAAAAAAGTCAGAAAGAACTTTTCTTTCTTTTCTGTCTTTCTTTCTTTTCTTTCTTTTATTTCTTTTCTTTCTTTTCTTTCTTTTCTTTCTTTTCTTTCTTTTCTTTCTTTTCTTTCTAAACGATAGCGCGGGTGTGCGAGCGATGAGAAGCGACCTCCACGTCGCATCCCATCGCTCGGTCGGGTCCGAAAGGTCACGCGTTCGAAGTCGCGGGCAGAGCTAGTCAATATAAGTATTCTATTTGAATAGGTACCTACTATGATTTAAATGTTATTTGCACTTGCGGAAACTTGATTGATTCAATTGTCCAGCGTTAATAGCACACAACCAATTTTTATTTCTTTTTCTTTAAAACAACATCGTGTACCTGAAATCGAGAAATCTTAGTTGAAGTGAGCTGTAAATAGTGTCAATCCCCAGCATCAGGAGGAATGACAGCTCTCTTCAAGCTCACGATGAGATTTTTACGGAATAGACCGGAAGATTTATCCGGATATTAATCACATTTCCTACATAACAGTCAACGGCCATTGCTCTGTTCTGGCATATATACATATGTATATAATACTATACAGGGTTATTTGTAAAACACCAGCAACCTCTTAAGAGGTCATTGTACTCATCATTATGAACAACTTTTACTATGGGACCAAAATTGAAATCGCGAAAGAAAAATCAGCTGTTCCCTACATTTACGTTCGCATAACTCGTCAAAATGTAGGGAGCAGCTGGTTTTTTTTTCACGATTTAAGGTTTGGTCCTATAGTAAAAGTTGTTGTGTACCTATGTTTTGTATACAATAGGTCAGGTCAGGCTGTATCTAAAAAAAGAACTAAGTTATGATTTGTTTTGTTGTCAACAAAACTGTAGGGAGCGACAGTTTGGTGACTATTATTGTGAAAAAAGGTTTTTTTTTCATTTTGCGCTCTAAAAATATTATTGAAAACTAATATACCTAATGACTGGACGCCCTCCAGCTAGATGGACTGGACGGAAGTCGACGACGACGATGTTGTAAACGATTTTTTTTATTTTTTTTATATATATGTATATTTAGGACCCTTTAGTAGGATTATATGATGTTCACAAAAAGAGCCTCAATCATTATATTCAATCAACTCAGCCTATCCTAGTCCACAGCTGGACATAGGCCTCTCCCAGATAGCGCCACAACACCCTGTCCCCCGCCTTCCATATCCAGTCTACCCCAGGCACCTTCTTTAGGTCGTCCGTCCATCTAGTTGGGGCGACACTACGCTTCCCGATACGCGGTCTCCACTCTAGGACTCGTCTGCTTTAGCGGCCATCGGTCATTCGACAGTCATGACCAGCCCACTGCCACTTTAGTTTGCTTGTCGGTAATTAAAAACACGCCAAAAGAAATTCTTGTGTACAAGAGAACTTTTGATTGACCGATCATAAAAGTTTGATTTCCATTACACACGAAAACGATATAGAAAGTTCATTATTCCGTACAACAAAGAAACATTTTATTAATGGCCTGAAACTCCGGCATCAAAATAAACAGTCTTTTGTTAATATAAATGGAAATTGGAAGATGTAATCTTTGGCAAGAACTCCTTAAACCTCTTGCATATTTACAACCATCCGGCTATCGTATTGAGAATGACACATTTTGATAACCTGATTTTTCTTGCCCTCGACATCAAACAGCTGTTGGAAGAAAAGCGGACGTTTATTTGATTTAAATTGACAACATTTTCGGGTTTTGGACTTGTGAATATCGCTTAGAGGACTCCTACGATTTCGTATCCGGGCACAAGTTACCGTAGCCTACTTGGACAACTCTAAATAGACTTCGCAACCAAGTAGGCCGCAGCAACGACAACTTCCATAAGTGGGGATCATGGATAGCTCAGACTTCCGGTGTGTATGCGGCGTCTCTCCAAAGACAATGGCTTGCACCACATGCCTTGGCCTGTCACCTGCACACGTGAGGGCCTAATGCTGCGTCTGCGAACGGTATTCGTGTAGGGCCAAACAAAAAACTGTATAACATTTTTCGTGTTATTTTTGCCATCTACACGCTAAAAAGAAAGGAAATTGTTATTATTACGTGCCAACAGATTAACGTGTTTTCCGAGGCCCGCAGGAGTCTGTATGTAATGGACGGTCACCCATCCTCGGACTGACCTCGGCTTGTTTGACTACGGAACTCTAAACAAGATACCTACATTTTATGTACGGACACTTTGATTGAAGGTTTCAGGTCTTTACTTTCAACTCTTTAGTATAAGGTAGTCATGTCACTTGGTTTTAATAGGTTTTTATATTTTATCTGTCCTTTTGATGGATTCTTCTATATTTTGTAAATGTGAGGACTTTGTAGGCCTTGTAGACTTTAAATCTCTAGATCATGTTTTATTTTATCAAGTACCTGGTACTTGTTGACAGGCCTAAGCTGTCCTCCGATAAATACTGTAATTTGAAAACATTGTAAAAGCCAATTATTTTTAAAAGAGTAACCGTGGAGTTTCTTGCCGGCTCTTCTCTATAGGAAACGACCAATTGGAACCGTGCACCTAGCTTCTGAAGTTTCATAAGTGCCCATGTTGGTTTATGTGAAATGAAATATTTTGATTTTACTAGAAGATGATAGGATGATGCGGATGATATTATGGAAGAAGAAATATGGGCATATACTATATACTGAATATCATGATAGTCCAGTACGTATGTCGGCCATGGCGACCAATCTCAATAAAAAAAAGAAAGAGGAGAAAGAGAAAGGAGAGACAAAAAGGAGATCAGCCTTTTTAGGCCCGAAATCCAAAATGGCCGGCCAGCGAACGTGACTGGTCTCCTTTCTTAATTGCCAGCCTGCAGTGAGATTCTGTAACCATCTCACCGTGAAAACTTAGGTGAAGTGAGCGTGGAGTGAGCTGTCATTCCAACTAATACTAGGGATTGACACTATTGACAGCTTACTCACCTAACTTTTCACGGTGAGATTCTTACAGAATCGATCGACTGGAGTTTGGAAGTTGGTGGTGTGATATTTTCATAATACCCCCGACCACATACTTAATAGGTAAGGGTCAATAATACCCTTGTAGGTCAAAATACCTATAATAATAAACAAAAGCATGATGAAAGCCATAGATTTGTTCTAAACATAGAACTTTCGATAGTTTGCGAGGTATTGATCTAATTTTAGACCAAAGTTGAAAGGAACTTACCTCGAAGAATTAAAGTTAAATTGTTACTGGAAACGGCTCAAGCACGTCCTGGAATTTAAAACCGGACTTTATTTAGAACATTTTGGACTTTATTTTTGCTTTGGGTGAATTTGAAAGAATAGCACATATAGAATTTGTTATGGTATCATTGGAACTATTTAATTTTTAAGTGTACTTTTATATCGCATTGGGTCTAGTCTAGCCTGTAAGGAAAATATCCTTACACAATACGAAGTCAGCTCAAACTGGAAAATAGTTTGATATGTCGTCGTGTGTACAAGATCAAAAAAAAAAACATTAGCCTAATGAAGTCACAAGTTCCGACAGTCTATTTTAAATATCTGTTTTTAGAATATTAAAAACGAGAGGAAAGTTCGTATTTAAAAGTACATTTACTTTGAAAAAAGCTGGCATTTACTTTCAGCTTTGCACGTGAGGTAAAAATTTTTGTGATAAGTCGTTTTTTATGACGCGAAGAATTTATTTTCGAAAACCATTAGCGACTTTTGATGAAACGTTTTATAAAATTCTTACGAAGGGTTTTCTTGTGAACACTCACAACTAAAAATGTTGATTTATTATTTTGAAGAAAATACCGAACGAAAAAAAGAAAAAAATATGTTGTTTTTTTCCAAATTGCTTTTAAAGATAAAAGAGGTATCTATACCTAGGTGCTTTTCACAAAACCGCATTGACAAAGATAAACAGCAAAGGTGTACGATTGGCACGCGTGGGTCGATGTACCTATTTATGTGAACGTGAAAAGCTTCGGTAAAGACGTTAACAGAAATACTTTGTAAAAACCTGCTAGTTATTAGTAACAGCGTAAAGTTCACTCATCTTCCATAGAAAAGGGAGGATTCTCAGACCAGTCGGGTGTTGTGTCTGGTGAGCTGCTTCCCGACGATTGTATAAGTTGCTAGTCCCGCGGTAAACTCTGCTTGCGTGATGCAGGATTTTGCGTGACGTCAGTTTAATGCGTAGTTCACATGTGGAGGATGCCGCCCCAACTTTCTAGATTTACGTTATATTTGATTTCGTACTTTTTCAATCAGCTATTTCACATCGTATTTAAATAACTTAAATTTTAATAAAATGATTTAAGTATTTTCTCTCTCAGTCACTTAAGTTTAACTTAAACCGGTTTTTCCAGCGACTATTCCATTTTCCCTAACTCCGTGCAACGGCAATATAAAGCTATGATTTATGACCAAGTGCGCTGTGCGGTCCGCGTATAATGTTTTGTGACCACAGTAAAATGGCTGCTTGGCTGGAATTATGTTCGAAGTCTGCGCTGACTTCAATGTTGAAGACTTTAATGTTACCCAGAGCTTTAATTATGTTATTTATTTCTTCATTTTGAAATCGTTTTGAGCTCTCTGTTGTGGTTTGGTCTGAATGTTATTCTTATGAACCTACTAGCAGCGCCCCGCGGTTTCCCCCGCATAAGTGTCGATCCCGAGGGAAGATCGGGATAAAAGTATTCTATGTGTTATTCTGATGTATAAGCTATTTTACTGTAAAGTTTCATCAAAATCCGTCCAGCAATTTTTGCGTGAAAGAATAACAAACATCCACCCACTCATCCTCATAAACTTTCGCGTTTATAATATTAGTAGGATAGAATATATTAAGATGTACATTTTGTTCAGACTGCCACTAATATATAGGACCTGTCGGTTTTCTCACGATGTTTACCTTCACCGTTTTGAGAGCGGTGGTGATGAATGAATTAACACAAAGCAAAGCGCCTGTCTGCGAACGTACTTGCACCTACAGAAAAACCACCTACCTAAAAAAAAAAAAAAACTCGTAAGTCGCGACCATTATCACTGGACATAAATTCGAAGACTTGGGACATCTACCAACCCGCACGGGGACCGCGAGGTGGATTATGGCCCACTCCCTCTCGAACAGAGGAGGCCTGTGTCCCAGCAGTGCGAACATTACGGGCTGATTGTGCTACTAATATCACAAGTTCTGGTTTCTGTTTCTGGTCCTCTTGACAACCATGAAGTTGCTAATTTTTATCTAACAACTTTTAGTGACTAATTAAAGTGTATGATAGTCCTATGATATCCTGATACCATACGATGACCTTTAGAATCTGTGTAGGCACACGAGGCATCGATGAAATATGGAGATCGTTACTGTCGCAAAATTTGAGAAATCACTCCTCCCGTGGGCTCATAAAATCACTAAGGTAAGATACTTATGGCTGATGAAAATTTGCATTATGAAATGAAATTGTTACCACGCCGGTAGATCTGCTCATATCCGCTTATTTTTCATATTCATATGAATTTTTCATAATATTTAAAGATCTTACAAACAATTATACCCTGTCCATTAGGTTAACCCGTTTTTTGACAGATGGAACTAGTGATTGCAGCAACACACAATACATTGATTGATACACGAACCGTATTATAATATCTTTAAGAAGCTAATTAAAATAAGATAATTCAATAAGATAAGGCAGTTTATATATTTATTTTAATACGCATTTTTAAGTTAACTTTTACTTAATCTGGAATAGTTACGTTCTAAGACAGCTGTCAAAAAACGGTTAACGTAATGGACAGGGTATAAGAACCCCTTCTAACTAACTAGTCTTAACTTTAAAAACAAAACTGCAAAGAACAAACTCATAAAAGCAGCCAACAATGTAGTAGAACACAAAGCTGTACTGGACGTTAACAGTTCGTTTACGTCCACATACGTCCAGCGTGGGCGAAGCAATACAAACAGTATATTTATCAACGTCCACACTACACTGGCAGGAAATATTAACCCTAGGAACGAATGAAACGAACACTTGCGACGGACTTCAGCTTTGCTCGGCAGTTTTCGGAAAATGCTGTGAAAATGGAAATGCAAGATACATTTTTAACCAGTACCTACGCAAACTGTAACCGTGAATTCAGTTCATGATTCTGAACACTCCTGCGTTGAAACTGTTGGTCGGTTATTAAAAAAAAATTAGCTCTGCCATACATTTTGACCGCGTAGGTATTGCACTATTTTATGAAGCTGGGAAGAACCAAGATGAGGATCAAAGTAAAAGGGGGCGGGCTTATCAGAACTAGTAACAGTGGAAACAAAACGCACCGTGTGCGGGATCATTCGGCGCCGTGTACCCGGCATCTAGGTAAGCTACAAAACTGTCAAGTGGACGCCAGACCCTAATTATAGAATAGAATAGAATTGTCTTTATTCGAGTAACAGAGACTCAACAAGATTGTTAGTAAAACTTACGACTATGTTAGTAAGCACAGACACTAAACAAAAAACAAGGAAAATAATACAAAAACAATTACACTTACTTGTCTTATATTACTGAGAAGTTAAGGTAACAAGCAAAATGGATTGTTCTATAATTTCAAGAACGTTCACAGTCTGATCTTAGTCTCAATCTGTCAAAAATAACTCTAATTTCCCTACATTTTTGACAAGTTTTTGAAATTGATTGTCGCTGAGATGAGATTGCGACTAGATTTTGATCGTCTTTAGTTACGGAAATTGGCATTCTGATCATAAAATAAAGGTACACATCGAGGTCTTAACTTGCGAATTAATATATAACACGACTTAGACACCAATGATAATTAATATACACATCTGAAATATAACCCAAAAAACCTGCTATCTTCATAAAAACGTTTGATCCTCCAAGATTTCGTCTACAATGACGCATCAAGCTCAATTTATCACGCGGGACGAATAAAAGTATTGTTTTGATCCTAATCCTATATTCGGGACACGTATCCAATAGGGTTCCGTGGAAGAGAGTGGGAAAACCCCTTTTGTTTTATATTTGGACGGAGTTTTTCGCCTCAGGCTTATACTTGAAATGTACCGTGAATTTCTTTGCAAATCTTTCTTGCAAATCTTTCTTGCGTGTTTATATTTGGGTAGGAAATGGTATACAATTGTTTAATCTTAGAAGGGATTGGTAGGTATAATCATATTTGGCTGATATTAGGTTTCTCATAATAGGAGACCTTTTGTCATTTATCCTATTTACAAGACAATATAAGTTTTCTTGCAGAAAATTCCGGTGATATTAGATCAAATGAATCTGCCTAGCTTTTTCCCAACTATGTCGGGGTCAGCTTTCATTCTCACTGGATGCAGCTGAATGACAGTATTTTACATGGAGCGACTACATATCTGACCTCTAAAAGTTTCAGTACCGTTTACTGGGTGATACTATACTCCTTGGTAAGACTGGTTAGACGTTTGGGCTACTAACTACCCGTAATGACTGTTAAATATCTAGGAATGATAGCCGAGAGCAACGGCATAACGAGCTTTCCGCGTCACAGAGGCATATGTAATGGATCCATCCACGAACCGACCGCGGCAAGGGTAGCCCTAATCTTCGATCGACTAGTGTATCTGCAGTGCGATTCTGTAACCATCCCACCGTGAAAACTTAGGTGAAGTGAGCGTGGAGTGAGCTGTCATTTCAAATAATGCTAGGTATTGACACTACTGACAACTCACATCAAGCTCACTTCACTTGAGTTTTCACGGTGAGATTTTTACAGAATCGACCGGCTGTTATTATGTAGCCACGAGTCCCTGTCCGATGGTATTATGTGCGTGCCAAAAATGTGGCAAAGGAAGGCCAGTGCGCTCCATTGGATACATGAGGATTAACAATAAGAACAGAGAAGATGGACCTACAAGCCCATTATCTGATCGTTGAACTAACGCATGAGGTGCTTATTTTATTTGTGGTTTGTGACCTTACCTAGCTGTGCTCTTACATGCGATAGTTTGGCTAAAAATATTGAGAACGAAACGTATATCGACAGAGCAAGTCAGAAATCGTGTACCAATCCAGCTATATTTCAAGTTGAATGCATAATTGTCCCAAAATGAAGATATATGAGATTCATATACTTACACTAGCTTCCGCCCGTTACTTCGTCCGCGTGAAATTTCTTGGTATCCCTACCCTCGCCATCGCGTCGCATTGCCGTGCTATTACTTCGTTTTCTTCTGACTTCTGAGTTCTGTCTGACATTTTTATTTTTACTCGGCTCTTTCTTTTAAATAGCTGTCCTCAAGAATTGGGTTATCAAATGTATAGAGGACTGAAGAACAGGGTGTAAAGTTCACTCAACCTCCATAGAAAAGGGCGGATCCTCCGACCAGACGGGTGTTGTGACTGGTGGGCAACTGCCCTACGATTGATGTTGGGAAGTTTGTAATTGTATATATGCTAATTGCGCGGTAAACTCTACTTGCGAGATGCAGGATTGGCGTGACGTCAGTATGACGCGTTGCTCGCATGTGGCGTTATAAATACCGCTACAAATGCAAAAATATTTTTTTAATCCGACTGCTAGTTCCAGAGATTAGCGTGTTCAAACAGCGAAACACAAAAAAAAACGAACAAACTCTTTAGCTTTATTATTAGTAACGATAAAATTCTATAGATAGTAAGTTTTGTGACAACATTAATATAACCCACGACATTTAAAAAATCACTTGGCAAGCGTTGAACTCATAAAAGCTTCGGCTAACCATGACATTAATCTTACACTCACTCTTCTCACCGTATAAATGAGAGAATATTTCTTTTAGCCCGGCTTTAGCAGGCGAACCCCAACATAGCAACTTGTTGCGTGATTTACATAATGCTTTACTTAACGCTGACCAGCAACATTGACCTTCCCACACCCTGGATCATTTAACATTAATTATAAAGGTACATTTAAACAGGGAGAGATTTTCGCCTTTATATGCGCGATTATCGGAGATATAAAAGTTGACGCGTGTAAACAGGGGTAATCCCCGTAATTTTAAGAACGTTCACAGTCTGATCTCAATCTCGGTATGACAAAAATACCATTAATATCCCTACATTTTTGATAAGTTTTTGATATTGATTGTCTGAGATAAGGCCAATTCTCGTAATTTAAAACGTTTAAAATCTAGTCGCAGTCTCAATTCGGCGACCAACAAATGTCAAAAACTTGTCAAAAATGTAGGGAAATTAGAGGTATTTTTGACACATTGAGACTGAGATCAGACTGTGAATGTTCTTAAAATTACGAGAATTGCCCCTGAGATTGCGACTAGATGACTTTTATTTATTTTTATTTCCTACAAATCCCCCCCCCTCCCTTTTCCTTTCTAGATTTTGAACCTTTTTAGTAAGTAATGGAGGCCTACTTGAAACAAATGATTTGACTTTGAATTTTGACTTTCTTGAAGAAAACAGGCTGCTTGCAATGTAAAGCACATTACAAACTCGTCAAACAGATTGTGGGTAAGGTTAGGTCAATAAACACAGGAAATGTGAAGGAAGAAGTTGGTTTGTTTGTCTTCTCGGCAAGCGAGAGATTTTGCTCATGTAAACGATCGGGAGTGCTTCATAGCCAAGTAAGGTCCGTGTAGTCTGAATGTCGCACTGAAGTTTAGATTTATTTATGCTAATAACATGTCTAGATTAATTTGATGTTGATGTATTAATTCATTATGATTACCCCTCGAGATATGGCGTGTTTTAATTATTGTTGAAGCATTAGGACGGAAACGAATCGCTTTTCTGGAGTGATATCTCCGCTTTCATACAACACACAACAATATTGATATTGATTTGAGCAATATTGTTTTGACAAAACAATATTGCTCAAATTATATTTCCTTGTACATGAATTTGGGTTATTTCACGCAAATTACTTATGCATAAAAAGTTTCCAACAGTTTACTATCTAGTCACAAGGTCAAATTAAATTAGCAGGGGAAACTTCGCATGCGTGATGGGTTTCGATATCGAAACATGACTAAAAAAAAGGAATTTTATTTGTGGGGTGATCATACAGGTCCAGACTCTCGCTAGCTAATTTGACCCTGTATACTTAATTATTATGAATTAAAGTCGCTTTTCGTGTTGGTCAGTGTGACCGCGTTCTTCTAAGCTACGCAATGAAATAGTATATGGTGTAGTGGATAGTAGGGGAATACCAAACAAACGATGGATGGTCTGTGTGAATGATGATATGGTTAGAAAGGGGGTGACTACCGAGATGACGGCTAATAGAGTAGTATGGAAGACAAAGACATGTTGCGCCGACCCCAACTAAATTAGGAAAAGGTCAGGAGAATGTTGATGATAATTAAGAAATAATAATATAATAATATCCCTGGACATTTCACACAGCACCATTTGTCCCAAGCTAAGCAACCTAATGCTTGTGTTATGGTAACAAGATGGCTGATAAACTACTTATATACATTTTTTTTTTGTTGTAAATACATACATATTATAGATAGAATCTCAATGTTTTAAAACCGTGCGAAGTAACGGGTGACAGTTTTTTCCCCACAAAGGCGAACCTAGCTCAAGCTTAAGTTTCCCACCAGCTAACCTTAAGTTAACGAGTTTTTCTCAATAACTTAGTAAGTACCTAACTAATAATAAAAGCTGCACTAATGACTTCCCGACGTAATGTCTGCCGCTAATTACACTTTTTTCATGAAAAACGTCCTGAAACGACTGGAATTTCAATGGCTTTCTAATAACTTAGAAAAACTTGATTACTTAGCAAATGAGACCGGTCGACTAACCGCTTTTCAGTTAATCCGTCTAAATTTTTACGTAAAGTATAATTTTGTGCAACTGTGAAAGACCTTACGTACGGGCTCTGCATCCTAATTGCGTTATCACAATCTGAATCATTTTGAAGTATATTGTTAATCCATGGCTTCATATATTATGTTCGAAAGATTTGTCTTCACAACAACGTAAATAACGCAATGAATGTTGTTGAACTGTCAAAATGAAAGTAATCCTTCTGTTAAGCGTGTTACGCAATTACCCCGCTGGGTATCGCAGTTTCCAGGTTGTAGGTTCTAGACCTGAGGGGCAATTCTCGTTATTTTAGAAACGTTCACAGTCAGAGGGCGTAGTGCGAGTTTTTTACCTACTCTATCGCGTGAACGTAAACGCAGATTTGTACGGTATTAGAGCAGCGCCATCTACTGGAAACTCGATAGCACTGCTGTCATTCCATACAAATCTGAGTTTACGTTAACGCCATCGAGTAGGTAGAAAAACTCGCACTATGCCCTCCGATCTCAGTCACAATCCGTCAAAAATACATCTAATTTACCTACATTTTTGACATTGATTGTCGCTGTGATTAGATTACGACTAGATTTTGAACGTTTTTAATTACTGGAATTCGCCTTCTAGTAAGTGTCAAAGTTACTATTTCAAATAACACTTGTCAGATTCATATTTTAGAGAATTTTAAGTTTAAAAACCTGATTTCTAAGTACTTATTATGCTGCTAAGTGCTCTTGTGACTTGTCTTATGTCATATGCATGTCCGCTAACTACTAGTCGTAGACTCCAATATATATCAATATTTGAACAATTGTGTGTGATTTAAAAGAGTCTCCATGGAGTTTCTTTCCCGGACTTCCCTTAACCTCCTACGCTCTAGAATGGGCAACTAGCTTCATCTATCTGACTGACCCACTCTTTGATAACTCAAAACTGCCTCTAAATGGTTTATTAAATAACTGCTATAAGAACTGATTTATGGTGGAGTAAACACCGTAAAGCAACATGTCAGAAATTGGCAACACGCCAACGAGCAGTGAGCAAGCGTTGTGATAAATGCTCGTTCTTTTCATTCAGTGACTTTATTTCTGTAAGTAAGTTTGTACAAACACTTTTACACGTCAATCATATTTTAAAAACTACATAAGGTCGGCGTTTCCTATCTGCCAACTCTGAGAAGAAAGGTCGAAACAATCTCAGAGGTCACTGTCTCTTGACATAATCTTGGCCGGATCATGTGAAGACCATGTAGCTTGGTGTTTGAAGTGGTCGGAAAGAATCACACAGATTGAATACCAAAAAAAGGACATTTGGGTAGGCCAACTGGTAAAACGAACTGAAAAAATTAGGTATAAGTAGAGGCATTTTAATTTGCACCCATAAGAGCAGTGGGGAGTTGAAGTGTCTTTGGCAAATAAGTAATATTATACTGTAATTTCTTCAACCCTCTTAAAGTTAGTCCTAAAGTTTAATAACTACAATTGTAATGACTGGAGGGGAGAGGAGAGGGGAGAGGAGAGGAGAGGAGAGGGGCTTGTGGCTAAGTAATAACAGCCGCACGGGTCGATCGATCAGGTTAAGCTACGCTTGCCGCGGTTGGTCCGTGGATGGGTGACCATTTTCACATACCAAGTCCCCTCCGTGCCTCGGAAAGCACGTTAAGCCGTTGGTCCCGGCTGTCATTCGTGGATCTTTGACAGTCGTTACGGGTCGTCAGTAGCCCGAAAGTCTGACAACCAGTCTTACCAAGGGGTATCGTATTACCCAGTAACTGGGTTGTGGAGGTCAGATAGGCAGTCGCTTCATGTAAAATACTGGTATTCAGCTGCATCCGGTTAGACTGGAAGCCGACCCCAACATAGTTGGGAAAAGGCTAGGCAGATGATGATGTAATGACTGGGCCATCTTCAAAATATCTTCAGTTTTAGCACTGCTATAACTCTCAAATACGAAATTTTTGGGATCCGCAGGCACATTTAATGTTTTGTGTTTCGTAATGTTAATTTCTTAGTATTGTATAGAATCAAGTTCTTCTAACTGAACAGCTGTGTTGCTGGGGAGTTTCTTAAGCCACTTCTTCTTCCCAGTTATAGCACTAGGAAGTGGTAAAGGGTGGGTGTTTTGTCAACGTCCCAACATTAACCAATTAACCATCACCAGACACAGCACCCGTCTGATCGGAGGATTCTTCCTTTTCTATGGAGGATGAGTGAACTTTACACCCTGTTCCTCAGATTTCTGTAATAATATGGACGATTTTTTCTATGGAATTAAACATACTCTCCCCTCTTAACATAAGTAGTTAATATACGGTCCCCATTTCTCTCTATTTCCCGTGACCACAGACAGACAGTATGGCGGAGTAACAATTTCCACAGGCTGTTGCAGTGATATAATTTACTATACCAGACTCGGTTTCCTTGTTATATTTTCCTTGTGTTTCGTGTTCGGGCTAAAAATAGACTAGGTGTTGGCCATCTTTTCTTATGAGAGAAATGAAGATGGAAGTGGAGTTGTAGTGTTTCGGAATCTAACCGAAACGCTACATGTTGAATGTTGGAGTTGGCAAAAGGAGTAAACTGGTAGAAATCGTCACGTGCCAAAAAAGCGTTATGCGACTTTCTTTAATTTAAGTATAATAGAAAAAGCGAGAGATTGTTTTCATGATTTTCAAGGATGCTGAAGCCAATAGTGAGGTCTAAACGAAAATCCAATATGGCGACTGCGAAAATCTTAATTTTTTTTTTCATGGTTGTGTCGTTTTCATGGTTTTAAAGGATGCTGAAGCCAATAGTGAGGTAAAAATTAAAATCCAAGACGGCGGCGGCTGCGAGTATCACCTAAGGAACTTTGTTCCTGACGGGGGTCCCCCGATCACACACGTTTTACTAATCCTTTTTTAAAACTAACCAGGTTCTTAATAGTTTATTACAATCTAGCCTATTAGACTAATAATTAATTTTAATCTAACTTAATTATTACGTGATAATTATTTAAAAACTTCGTAGTGTTGATTGTACTTTACACAAGTCCGTTCCACTGTCTTAGAGTCTGATATCTCACACACACACACACACACACACATTTTGGTCCTTTGTTATATGTGTGTCATTGTCACTATTATTTCTACACTTTAGATTCTGGTCATAAATTCTCGTAGAACAATTCTCTGAATTTTTCATAGGAACTGTTCAATTAGAGTCGCGTCGCGCCAGTCTGCGGGAGCTTTAAAGCCTATTTCTTTTCTCACAAATATAGATATTAAAAAAAAAACATCGTCCATTTCAATTTTCCGACATTATAATGGAGTATTCACAAATACAGCGACATCTCAAAAACATCTTTTCCTCTTCAAGACAGCAATAAGATAGGAACCCATAAAACCGTCAAGACGTAGCACTCAGAATAACGAAGGCGCTAAAAATACACGTCTTTACTTTTGGTACCGCGGCGGGGACGACTATTGTTTTAGTACCACAAAGCAAGATTATCTTCTTAGAAACTCGTATATGGAGACATTTTCTGATTGAAAGGGATGATGTAGATGATGTTTTTGAAAGGAGCTATATTTGGCTTTTTATTGTCTCTTTTTTTAAGAGGACTTTTGGTTGGTTTCAGTCGAGGATGTAGCAAAATGGGAGAAAAAAAACAGTGGTTCTCTTAGCCCATTTTTCTTCTGACATGCGGCAGACATATCCAGCCGAGTCCCACTTAAGCTTAGCGGCGTTCTGGGTAATGTCTACAACCCAGTTACTGAGTAACACGATATCCCTTGGCAAGACATGACTGATCTTTTTCAACACCATCTATTTTTAAATAAAATTTTCAAAGACACACTAACCCAATTCCAACTAGCACAAAAATACCAAAATCCACAAAAATATCCAAGCTAACAAGCTATAATTATCGTCATCTGCGCGGATACGTGGAGCGAGCAAAGTGAAGCTGTAATCCACTTGCTTCGCTCAGGATTAGAAGGCAAACTGTTGCATGGTCTGTTTGCAAGATTTTAGTGCAATGCACCGGATTTAGAAAAGATTGTTGTAGTGGAAATAGAAATCGGATTTTGAAAGAGGATTTGTGCTGGCTAATTTTAGAATCGTTGAAGATTTTGGAGGTATGAGGAACAGGGTGTAAAGTTCACTCATCCTTCATAGAAAAGGAAGGATCTTCCGACCAGACGGTTGTTGTGTCTAATGGGCAACTGCCCGACGATTGATGTCGCAAACTCTGCTTGCGCGATGCAGATTTTGCGAGACGTATTAGTTTAGTAGAAGTAGAATTAAGTATTAGTTCGTGTTATTACAATGCTTAGTTCGCATGTGGCGATGTAGATGCCACAAGGTTATTTTATTGGTAGGTATATATTAAAAAAAAAAAATTGCAAAAAGGACCTCGATATCGCCTGGTGGAAAGCGATGGATAAGGTCTATGATGGAACGAGCAAACCCTGAAGAGGGCTATTCACTCTTTTTTGACGGGTTGTTCGTGGAGGGGACACAGACGCTGGCAGAGTCGACTCAGAACTGGACGAGTTTTGGGACAACAAAATCTAATTCACAGTGGTGCAACATAGAGCAACACGGGCCACCGGCTGCCCGTGTTGCTCTATGCATAGACACGATGATGAAGCGCTTGCATAACTAAAACCACTTCTGGTTTGCATTTGCAAGTAGGTCCTAATTGATATTACATCTACCCTCGGAGCACGATCTCGCCGCGCCGGCAGCGACTAGGGACGCCTCTGTGATTATTACGCGTGTCCGAATTTTGTGCGGCTATGTGAAAGCTAGCTGTCACAGGGAAATGTTAGAATTGTCATGGGCTGTCAATTTCAATGAGTAAACGGTGACGTTCACTGACACAGTTATTTATATGATAAGTCTTGGCAGTAGGTATGCGGATCGGCTTCCAGTCAAACCGGATGCAGCTGAATACCAGTATTTTATATGGAGCGACTATCTAACTTCCACAACCCAGTTACTGGGTAATACCGTTGGTATGTCAGACTTTCGGGCTTTTGATGACCCGTAACGACTGTCTAAGATCCACGAATGACTGCCGAGACCAGCGGCTTAGTCTGTTTTCCGAGGCACGGAGGGGCCTTGGTATGTAAAGATGGTAACCCCATCTAAAGACCGACCGCGGTAAGCGTAGCTCAACCTGGTCGATTGACCCGTGTGGCTGTTATTACTTAGCCACAAGCCCGTAAAGCCTGCTAAAAGATTAAAATAAGCTCAGATTAAGGGTGATAAAATTCATAATCAAAAACAAGAAAGATGTACCCAATATGCGCTTTTATCATTTCTTCCCGGATGATATTATCGTGGAAAGAAAAGAAAGAAAGAAAATATATTTATTTAGCACAGACTAAAAGACACACAATACACCAGATACCTACAACCATCAGACAAAAACATATGCATAAAAGATCAAATAAAAAGTGTCAAGTCTGATGTAAGAAATTAGCAGGAAAGTGTGCCTCACGGCTGCGCCAAAAAGGCGACGGACGTCCACGTTAGTATCGTCAGGTCATGTCATATGATGACAGGTCGCGTACACCTCTATTAATGAAAAACTGTAGGTACAATTCGCCTGTCTTAGCGAGGGCCTCTGTAAATAAGACAACTTTCATTTTAAACCTGCCTATTTGGGAAACTGGGTAAATGAAAAGCCTTTTTAAGTTATAAATAATCCTAGGTCCCTTGAGACGCCACCTGTCCAGGCTACTCTGTAATACAAGATCTTCTGTAGAATCTATTCCGTGGTATTGTCGAACAAGTGAATTAATTTGCGTAGGTAGTTGGAATGCAAACTCTAATTTGGACTTGTAAAGTAAGTGAGTGGGAGTGCGGTTTCAATAACAACTGGCCAAATTGGTTCGAGATCCGTAATCGGATACGCTGTGTGGCTTGGTTTTGAATTTGGCCTGTAGGATGGGAATATTCAGGATACTTTACTTTCCGGGGGTTAGAAGACGAGTGGCGACTTTATTGGTAATGCCCTTCAGAAAGGTCAGCGTAGTACAGACTAGCAACTGACGGAGAGAAGGAGTGTGTACGGATCTTACCAGGTGTCGTTCGGTAGTGTCTGAAGAGACGTGAGTTTATGTATGTATGTAATAAATAAACAGATAGTTTGCAAAATTCAGCCATCAATACAATGTGATAAGTCTCATTAGTGCAGTAAAGCTCACTCACAGAGTAATTAGTTAGTTCGGTTCATTGACAGCGAATTGATTATAATTAATTCGTTCGGACAGCCCTGTGAACACTGCACTCGCCAACTAAATGGTTCCTGGTAAACTGAGGATTTTGGTAATTGGTCGGGAACGTGTGGTTTTCACACTGTCGGATATAATTCGGCGTACCTAAAGACCGACGTGGAAACCGTCCGGCTTTAATCAGGCTTGTCGCTACTGTATCGCCGAGAAGGGCTTGTTGCCTTAGCAACAAGCCCCTTAAGCGTTAAGCGTAGCTTAACTTATCGATCGACCCGTGCGGCTATTACTACTTATAGTAACAGCCGCACGGGTCGATCGATAAGTTAAGCTACGCTTGCCGCGGTTAGTCCGTGGATAGGTGACCATCATCTTTACATACCAAGACCTCTCCGTGCCTCGAAAAACACGTTACGCCGTTGGTCCCAGCTGTCATTTGTAGAAATTTAGCAGTCGTTACGGGTCGTCAGAACCCCGAAAGTCTTACAATCAGTCTTACCAAAGGGAATCGTATTACCCAGTAACTGGGTTGTGAAGGTCAGATAGGCAGTCGCTCCATGTAGAATACTGGTATTAAGTTGCCGATCCGGTTAGACTGGAAACCGACCTCAACATACATAGGTGGCAAAAGGCTAGTCAGATTGATTGCTACCGTATCGCGACAAAGCTGACTAAAGCAGGATTCATATTAATGTGTTGTGTCGTGTCGTGAACCCTTCTGACACAGTGTTAGCCAAACAAAACACGTTGTAATTTGATATAGTCCTGAACAGATTCGTTCGATTAGTGTATCTCGAGTCACGACACAATATGACACAGTTGTACCGGTATCTACAACGCCACATGCGAACAACGTGTCATATTGACGTCACGCAAATCCTGCATCTCGCAAGCAGAGTTTACCGCGCAATTAGCATACATACGAACTTCCCGACATCAGTCGTTGGGCAATTGCCCGTCAGACACAACAGCCGTCTGGTCGGAGGATCCTCCCTTTTCTATGGAGGTTGAGTGAACTTTACACCCTGTTCCTCATACATCGCGTTCTTCTAACTTAACAGACAGCTGTGCTGCTGGGGAGTTTGTTACACCTTCTTCCTAGCTAAAGCATTAGGAAGTGGTGAAGGGGCGAGCGTTTTCGGGGACTGTCTCATGTAAATGTATGTAGGGTAATGTTCAAAATGTGCTGATTCTCTGTCTAACTTTAATAAATGAGTTTTGATGTGTGACATACATAGGTACGATGTGACTTTGGACAACTACACCTGTGTGGGGAAGTCTTAAAGACACCACATGTTTTAAGTCTATTGAAATCCGTAAAAACCTCAAAAAAAATTAATGAATTTTAAAATTAACTGAGTCTTATTTTCATTAATTCCTTTAACACTCGCTTTAATTTCGTATAACAAACCAATTTTTGTTTACAACGGATAAATTAATCTTTTAGTTAAGTGGCTCTGGTACCTTAATTTTTGTTATAGAAAATCGCAAAACACAAATAACATAAAGAAGTAAAATTCATCAAAAGATATTTTAAATTTGGGTTGTAAATTCCAATTAGCATTCATCGTTAGGATTCATGAAAGCTTATTGTATTAAATACCCTCCTACGCAAGTAAATTCATTGCATCACACCCAAGGGAATTATCCTCAGAGGATTCATTCCAGTGCATTCAGCAGTCTGTAGTACACTGACTGCCGAGATTAGGCACTGGTCGCATCGTTTAGCAGACCGTATCAAGGATTTACGGAATTCCGGCGATAGGAATTGAATGTGCTCGTTATGGGCTTGACTGTGTGATTCGAACGTCAAGAGGTATTTGCTAAATGCGACAATTTAATTCTTTGTTATCTTGTTTGGTTTTAAATTCTTTCACTAATGGAAAATACATTATCCCTGAATGTCATAGGATATAAAGGGTTTATTTTCAAAGACCAGCCTAATTTAAGGGTTTGGAGGTATGAGGAACAGGGTGTAAATGTTGTAATACTAGCTTAATAGAATTTTATGTCATTGAATTACTGGCAAGTTTTTATGTCTATGGTCTTTGAAAAGATTATGTAGTTAGAAGCATTTTGAATTGATTGTAAAAGAATTGGCATAGACGGTGTCATTCAGTCATATGGAGATATTTGGATAGCAATGTTTAATTTTTAGTGAATTTAGTTTATTATAAAAGATGATATATTGTGTGGTATGAATTAAGAAATTAAATGTGATGGGGTAATAAAATTGGAGTTTACTTGAAGGTTCCTATATTCTCACAACGTGAACAAGAAACTAAGGTTTCAACAGGTTATGGGCCCAGGGGCAAATTGAACTCATGTTGTGAGAAAGAAGAAGAGAAGAGCCTGGAAAATATCTTGGGGTAAAAGCTAAAATTATTCGAAAAGAAATTATTTTAAAAAAAATTCGCTGAAAATGACTGACGATCTGAAATTGTCAAAACTGACAAACGAGTCAGAATACATTCTTTGGAAACAAAAGTTAATGTTATTTTTGACAGCTAAGGAGCTGGATTCTGTTTTGGATAATGACGCAGAATCAAAGAAAGATTTTACTAAAAAGGATGCGAAAGCAAAACTGTTGATTATATGCGCTATTAGCGATAAGTATATGGTCTATGCAATAAATTGCAAAACAGCTAAGGAAATTTTGGAGAAATTTGATTTATTATTTCTCGGACATGAAGATACTCAAATTTCAAGATTATTAGAGGAATATTATAAATTTAAATTTGAAAACAGGGATTTAATGACGGACATAGCAGAACTTGAAAATAAAGCAATGAAGCTAAGAAGTTTAGGATACAAATTTGATGATAAACAAATAATAACGAAAATTCTTTCAAATTTACCGGAGAAATTAAATCATTTTAGAACAGCATGGGAATCTACATCATCAGCAGATAAAAATTTAATTAATTTGATATCAAGAATAAATCTGGAAATAAGGATGAGACAAGAATATAAAGATAGTTTTGAATAACAAAAACCTACAACATCTGCTAAATATGACAATGTAGAACATACAGAAAATAGTTTTCATGTAAGGAGTTGCTTTAGATGCGGGAAGAAGGGACATATTGCGAGATTCTGCAGAACAATTAATGGTGACGGTAAAGCTAATAACAACATAGCTCAATGTTATAAATGCATGAAGAGTGGACACAGACATGTAGATTGCAACACAAAGTTTAACTGTGTGAACTGTAAGAATGACTCACATTTTACAAAGTTCTGCCTAAAGCAAACTGTAAGTAACTACTATGCAAATAATAGTGCAGAAGCAGAGGTTGAATTTATAATTGATTCAGGTACCAGTAGTCATATTGTGACATCTGATAGTTATCTTAAAGATACGAAGAAGATTAATTATCAAATTATGACTGCAGATGGTAATATTCACCATGTCAACACTATGGGCAACATTTATACTAAAAATATTACTTTCAAAGATGTTTTATGTGTTCCCCAACTCAAGAAGAACTTAATATCTGTATCTAGATTAGCTGATGATAATTATTTACTAAAATTTTTCAGAACGAGTTGTCATATCGAAAGTGAGGGCTCTGAATGCATAGAGGTTGCTGAACTGAAGCAAGACGGTCTGTATTATTTGAATGTAAATACAAAGCCAGTTGTATGTTCAAGGTCAGTAAATATCTTTCAAATAAATGCTGATTTCTGGCATCGTGCATTAGGTCATGTACCTATTAACAGGACAAAGGATCTTGTCCGTGGTATAGATAGAGGCCTGGTAAAGGAGATTGACATCTGTGAAGTCTGCACACAATCAAAATTATGTAGAAAATCTTTTAAAACAAATAGACACAGAGCTAGTAAGCCTTTAGAAATTATTCATAGTGATATTTGTGGTCCTATTGAAACAGAAACATGGGATGGTTACAAATATTTTATTACATTCTTGGATGATTATACTCATTTTATTAAAGTTTTTCTAATCAAAAATAAAAACGAGGCATTTTCTAAAATAATTAATTATATTAATTTGGCGGAAAATCATTTTAATACAACAGTTAAAACATTCAGATGTGATAATGGGGGTGAATATACTAGCAAACAATTTAAAATGTATTGTAGTAACAAAGGTATTAATATTGATTATACTATTCCCTATACTCCTCAGCTGAATGGTAAAGCTGAACGATTAAACAGGTCATTAATGGAACGAACAAGAGCGTTGCTTTTTGATATGCAGCTGCCACATATATTATGGGGCGAAGCCGTTTTAACTTCTGCTTATTTATTGAATAGGAGTGCAAATACAATAAATGTTAAAACACCAGCTGAAATGTGGTTTAATAGAATACCTAATTTAAAACATTTGAACATTTTTGGATCTTTAGCATATTATAAAAATAATTTTCATTTACATAAACTTGACTCCAGGAGTAGCAAAGGGCTCTTAGTAGGGTTTACTAACAACGGTTATAAGATATGGGATCCTTCAAGTTTTAGAATTGTTTATTCGAGAGATGTGGTGTTTAATAATAACAAGAGTGATGTTGCAGATTATTTGAAAATGTGTAATTGTAGAGTGAAACAGTGTGATTTAGAAAATTTATTTAAACAGGTTAGTGTCGATATTGGTGGTGAACGTGATGGTTTTCGTGGTGAAGGTAATGTTTTTCGTGGTGGAGGTGGTGATGATTTTTGTAATGATAGTGGTGACGGAGCTGTTGGTGATAAAGTAGTTTTTGAAAATAGAGCTGAAGTTAGTGATGAAGATGCTGAGGTTTTTGAAGGCAGTATTGAAGATGTTATAGTTGGAGTTAGTGGTGAAGATGTTGAAGTTAGAGGAGTTGGTGTTGAAGATAATGAGATTTTTGAAGATAGTGTTGAAGACATTGGAGTTGTTGTTGAAGAAAATAATAGTTTGAGAGGGGAAGTTAGAGATGATACAGTAGTTGAAATTAGTGATGAGTTTGAAGATGCAATTGAACCAGTTATTAATGAAGGATTGCGGATTTTACCGAATAGGGAAAGGAAATTGCCATCTAGGCTGAAAGATTATGATTTAGAGACTTCGTTTTTGACTTATACAGATGTTTTTAATAGTTTTGATAAAGATTTATGGAAACAAGCAATGAATGAGGAAAAAGATTCCTTAGAGAGAAACAAGACTTGGGAAATCGTTAACAAGTGTGAAGCAAAAAATAGGAAAATAATTTCGAGTAAATGGATATTTACTATAAAGCCTGGTGGAATATATAAGGCTAGATTAGTGGCGAGAGGTTTTCTACAAAAATACAATATTGATTATAAGGAGACATATAGTCCGGTGGTAAATACAACTAGTGTTAGGTTGTTGTTGGCGATTGCAGCTCAAAAAGGTTTTAAAATTAAGCAATTTGATGTAAAGACAGCATTTTTATATGGAGAATTAAATGAAGATATTTTTATGGAAATACCTTTAGGATATGATATAAAAGATAAAGAGAATAAAGTATGTAAATTAAAGAAGAGTTTGTATGGATTGAAACAAGCACCACTTAGGTGGAACAAGAGATTAACGGAATTTTTGAAAAAATTGGGTTTTTTACAATTAAAATCAGATCCATGTGTGTTTATAAATAAAGACAAAGAAATATATTTGGCTATTTATGTAGATGATGGCATTTTGATTGGTGAAAATGAGATTGATTTAAATAAAATTATTAATAAATTAGAAACAGAATTTGAAATGCGGAAATTTGATAAGACTGAAAAGTTTATAGGGTTTGATGTTAAAGTAGAACGGAACTCTATTAAGATTTATCAGGAAAGTTATATAAATCAAATTTTGGAAAAGTTTAAATATGAAAGCTTAAAAGATAGTAGTCATCCAGATATTTTAGTCGATACACATCAAGAGGGGAAAGTGGGAGTTGATGATGTGCATCGGTATAGACAATTGATTGGTTCATTGTTGTATTTGGTTAATAAAACAAGACTGGATCTGGCTTTTCATGTTGGTTATTGTAGTAGACATCAAGAACATCCTAACTTGAATGATTTTACAAATATTAAGAACCTTTTTAGATATATTAAAAATACAGTCAGCAGTGGTATACAGTATGTTCGTGGTAACGATTTAACTTTAAAAGCGTATTGTGATGCAGACTTTGCAGGTGATCCTGATACTAGGAAAAGTACGACTGGTTTTATTATATTTTATGGTGGTGGTCCAATTCATTGGTGTTCACGTAAACAGTCAGTCACTGCTCTTTCCAGTACTGAGGCTGAATATATTTCTGCAGCCGAATGTATTAAAGACCTATTATACATTCAGAGTTTGATCTACGAGTTGACAAATAAATTACCAAAAACACAGTTGTTTGTTGATAATCAATCGGCTATAGTATTGATTAAAAATGGAATTCTGAATAGAAGGAGCAAACATATTGATGTTAAATATCATTTCATTAAGGAAAAAATAGATAAGAATTTGTTGGAAATTCATTATTGTTCGACTAAAAATAATTTGGCAGATATATTAACTAAACCACTGGACAGAACAAAGTTTTTGAGATTGAGACAGTGTATAGTGAGTGATACGTAAAGGACATTATGTAATGTGATGAGTTATGTAGGTTTATTAGAGTATAAGGTTGTTTGAGAATTAATTTGAAATGTTTAATGTTTAAGTTAGTTAAGTAAGGTGTTTAGATTAGTTAATTCAAAAGTTTGTTTGTTGTATTTAGTTAAGTTGGGTGGGTTAATTAAGATGGGTTTTTAAATGAGTTGATGGGAGTTATATAAGAGATGTTATTCTAATTGTAATAAACATAAAATTCAGAGGGGATGTTGTAATACTAGCTTAATAGAATTTTATGTCATTGAATTACTGGCAAGTTTTTATGTCTATGGTCTTTGAAAAGATTATGTAGTTAGAAGCATTTTGAATTGATTGTAAAAGAATTGGCATAGACGGTGTCATTCAGTCATATGGAGATATTTGGATAGCAATGTTTAATTTTTAGTGAATTTAGTTTATTATAAAAGATGATATATTGTGTGGTATGAATTAAGAAATTAAATGTGATGGGGTAATCAAATTGGAGTTTACTTGAAGGTTCCTATATTCTCACAACGTGAACAAGAAACTAAGGTTTCAACAGTAAAGTTCACTCATCCTCCATAGAAAAGGGAGGATCCTCCAACCAGACGGGTGTTTTGTCTGGCGGGCAATTGCCCAACGATTGATATTGGGAAATTGTATCTATGCTAATTGCACGGAAAACTCTGCTTGCGAGATGCAGGATTTGCGTCACGTCAGTATGACGCGGTATTCGCATGTGGCGTTGTAGATACCGCTACAAGGGTAATAGAAAACTTCAATACCTACTCGACCTGAACGTATGGGAAGACTGAATTTTTATTCACGACTAGGTGTTGCCCGTGTTAGATTATTCGTTATATACTAGAAGTATATATATCTATATACTACCCAAATAACAAGCTTTGAATATCAGAATGGTTACTAGTTAATTATTTACTGTGTATGTAGGTTATTATTGAATATAGTTTGTAGGGAAAGGGTTTTATGAAGTAAAGCACAGACAGACAAGGCTAAGCATTTATTTGAATTTAGGCTTGTCAGTAATTAATCAGAAAACTAGTCGTCCGTTCGTAAAACTAGGTCATCATGGAGAAGAAGGACAAGAAACTCCATGGAAACAGTATTTAAGTATTCTATCAATACATTTCTTACGTTGTCATAAAATAACGTTATTTTTAAAAACAATTAATTATATCTCTTGGACAACGTTCCAAGATAATTCAAATAATAGTAACATAATAACAATAGCTAGGAATATTGGTAATCATATGATTTACAGAACAACATAGTCATATCAAATTACTTAACTTACGTGACATCTGGTCGATCTATTCCACATAATAACGGCACTAGAACAAACCAACTGAACATCTGCCAAGCAACTGACTCGATAACGTTGTTACAATCCTTTTTATACACTACCAACGTCTTTTACGTCAAACATCTACACAGATCATCATATATTTTGGCTTAATATCTTCTCACACAATTAGTAATAAACAAATCTTATATAGTGAAACCGTTTTAAAGCATTACAAGGTAATTAATCAATTTAATAAGAGTCGATTCTTAATTCTAAGACATCATCAAAAAGTATATCAACATAAACTGACAGTATTGTGCCAATCATTTGAAACAACCTATTATATTAAAATAGCAATATAAAATCTAAGATATACTACAAGTATAATCAAATATTAATTAATCATTTATAGTAATAACATTTAAGTGTTTTTTACAAGTTAAGACTGTTGTTTTTGGTAAACACAATATCTAGTCAAATTAGGTAGGTACTTCTGAATGTGACGGATGTCACTATCCAATAAACAATATTCTAATATTATAATTATATCAAAATGAAATATCTAACACCCGCGACTTCGTCTGCGATCCAGGATGAAAAGTAGGTAGCATATATCCTTCTCCAGATCATGGTCTACCCATGTGTCAAATTTCATCTAAATCCGTTCAGCTGTTTTAGCGTAAAAGCGTAATTCTTAAATTTTCTAATTTCCTGCGCAACTTTCTTATTTTTTTTCCCGTAAGACCGACTTTCTAAGTACCTATTAGAAAACTTAAAAAAAAGATGGATGAAATCGGTAAAGTCGTTCTCAAGTTACGGCGTGACCAAGGGAAATAGGGATTAATTTTTATATAATACAGATAGATTACGATGTTGGTCCATGGAGAAAGCTGTTCAGTCTGATGGTCTGTACCACACCCTTAAATTTGCTGGTCTTTGAAAACTAACCCTGTATATTATGTAAACACAAATTTTACGCGGACGAAGTCGCAGGCGGAAGCTTGTATACTCATTAATAATAATAATAAAAATATAACTTTATTGATACTAAATACCTTTTGTTACAATAAGTAGTAAATCTAAGTTACAAAAACAATTTGCTGTAAAAAGGTGTCTGGAATGGTGGAAACCCCTGCCTCCTAAACTAGGGGAAACCTGTACCTTAGGAGACAGTGTTCTACTGTTACTTCGTGCACAATTAGTCCTTTTCATCGCACCTTGTTCATATATACATGAACGGTGTAATAAGAGAAATAATACATTGAGAACAGAGTTTACTCAAAATGACTGGATTCAGCCAGATAATATTACAGTTTGTAACTACACCTGCTGTTATATTCTTGCAAGAACTATGAAAAGGTTGCAAAATCTTTTTTACAGATCTAACCCAGTTTAAAAAAAGCGTTCCACTGTAACTTTTAAATCTAAAAAAGTAACGAACGAGTAAAACAGGGTGTCAGGGGAATTTATTAAGCTGACTCGAAAATGGGACCGAAATAAATCGGTGTCAACACCCGGGAAATTCGCGCTAGCTTATTAGCTTTATCCTTCATCATCATTATTTCAGCTGAAAGACGTCCACGGCTGGACATAGGCCTCGCCAGTTCACCCGGTTCTGTGCTTCTCGCATCCAGCGAATTTCTGCGGCCAAAGGCAAGGCAAGGCAAGGCACAAAGTCATCATCATCAGCCCCATCAGCCTATCATCGGTCCACCTTGTGGGGGGGCTTTTAACGCATACGTCTTCCGGTACGCGGTCACCACTCCAGAACCCTTCGGCTCCATCGGCCTTCTGTTCTGCGAGCAAGGTGCTCTGCCCACTGCCACTTAAGTTTGGCAATTCTTCGGGCCACTACTTACTCAAACTAAAGAAAGAAAAGAAAGGAAGAAAAAGTATTTATTGCGACTCGTACAGGAAGATCACAAACTAAACTAAACACAGTCACAAATAAAAAACCAAATTATATTAAAAAAAAAATGAAACTGAAAGGTCAAAAGGCTCAAAACATTAACACCACCATGTTTTCGAACTAAAAGCATTTATTTCAATTAAACACGCACTTTTGAATTGTCAAGGGGTCCGTCAGCCACAAAGAGAAGTTAGTTGCCCATTCCAAAGCGTAGTAGGTTCCTATGGAGAAGAACGGGCAAGAAACTCCACGGACACATCACGGATCATTATCTACAGTGGTCATTGTATTCACCAGAAGTTAAATGGTACACCACAGACTATGTGCAGTATTGTCTTCCCTTTCTGCCGTTATCCATCCAAAGGTTGTCTTTAAATATCGCTTTTTAGAATTATTTTTCTAACGCCAGATAATTTTATCCCAGGAATAGTTTTGAATTTTTTACATTTCTTCCATAGAAAAACTGTCAGACGTCAATTTTATTTCACAGTTAAAGTTATCTGTCGATAGAAAAATCACCCCTAAGTGATAAGAACGCCCACTGTCTCCCTTTGTTATTGCAATTTTTTTCATTTACATTATGTAATTGTATGGTATACAAAACAAAGAGTATTCTATATAAAATAGCTTTAAACACAATAATTATACTTAATTCTATCATCCGCTCCATTTGATCGACCAACGCCTGCAATTCCTGCTCCCAAACGCGTGGGTTTGATGAAGCTATTCAGATTCGACCCGCCCACTCCAACGGCAAACACATTACGTATGCAAATGGCGACCGGCGTGTGTGTACACCCCCTAAGCGGCCAACCGCTGGTCTGTCCACCGCCTAATTTGGTGATGGCACCGTTTTAGTGTAATGTTGGTTTGTGATTTTATTTCTTCATTTTTGTACTTAGTGGGGAATTATTTGGTATTTTGGTCTAGTTTTTTTTAAACGGCCTCGTGGCCGCAAGGGTACCTCGAAGGTTAAGCTACGTTTGCCGCGGTCGGTTCGTGGATGGGCGACCATCCTTTACATATCGAGATCCCTTCGCGCCTCGGAAAGCTCGTTAAGCCGTTGGTCCAGGTTGTCGGTCCTCTATTATTTTTGGCGCAGCCGTGAAGCACACTTTCTTCCTAATTTCTTACATCGGACTTTATTTTTTATTTGTTTTTTATCTGATGTATGTATCTGGTGTATTATGTGTCTTTAAGTCTGTGCTAAATAAATGTATTTTCATTTTTCATATTACACGGGACTTAAACTTAACTGGTGAACTGTGGGTGTAGGTACACCTCTGCTTAACCCTTACAGGCGTGATGTTGTGTTGTTTAAGATAAGCAAAACGTATTAAATTGGTTGTGTGGATAGATATTTATACTTTCTACTTGCCAGTAATTACTTTCTAATAACTTTTCAAAGAGGTAAAGTAAGCTTACACCTACAGTATTTTACAGTTTTTCATTTTGTTTCTACCTGAAAATTATGTGGTTTAAAAGAACCTACAATACTATTTGATATTTCTTTAACCTAACCATTGAATGTACTCGGTCTTAAGGCAAAAGCGGCAGGGTAGCCTGCGAAATTCAAAGTTTTCTTACGTTTATCTTAGTTTGCAGGTCAGAACAGGCTGTATGTTGATCTTTATATGATTCGCAACCGTAACAAATATTTATTTATAGAATTATCATCACAGTTTGGACATAATTAGCGTGTGTAAGAATGTCGTTTAGAAATTAGGCTTCTGCAAATAATTCATTATACTACCCCATTTCCATTTTCCCTCCATTTCGATATACAAAATAAAAATTTCAAAAGGAACTCCAACATTCAAATATGATAATGGAAACTATGATTTTTTCCCTCCTCGTCGTCGGGCAAGGGTATTGTGGCGCTCTGCCTCGTTTTGTGACGTCAATACCAAGCAGCGGGGCGTCGATAACTTTTAGGGGACTCCATAACCCCTATGACAGGGATAGATAACCATTGGCACGACATCTATAAATTGGTATCTATAGGCAACATGACACCAGAAGGCCAATCGCCGTAAATAAAAACGTTCAAAATCTAGTCGCAATCTTATCTCAGCGACAATCAATGTCAAAAACTTGTCAAAAATGTAGGGGAAAAAAAATTGCCCCTCTAGAATCCCCGGAACGACAGGATATATTCGATGCCATTCACATAACAACTTGTGATGCTAATTTTTGTCAAAAAAAAAATGTCGTGTTTAAACTTGTGTGTTTACTATTAAACTTAATTTTAAGTTATTTTATGTAATGGTATTCAGCTGCATCCGGTTAGACTGGAAGCCGACCCCAAAATATGTAGTTGGGTAAAGGCTAGGTAGATGATGACGTAATTGACGTTGTTTCAGACGTGTATTGTTATCTATTCAGCTTGTAGAATATTGTATACCCTGGTGTAGGATAACACCAACATTCGGAGGGCTTTTGTGTCGGCTGATGTCTCCTGTTGGAGCCTCCGGGTCTGTGCAGGACGGACGGTAAGAGGCCGGACGGGCTGACCCTGGTGCCTTGGAGGAACGGCAAGTGCCTAATTTGGGACGCAACTTGCGTCAGCACTGTTGCTGCCAGCCACCTTGGTCGCACCGTCCACTCTCCGTCAGCAGCAGCGGAAGACGCCGCTGAGAGGAAGAGGGTGAAGTATGCACCGTTGGTGGACCGCTATCATTTTGTGCCCATTGCCGTGGAGACCATGGGTGCTTGGGGCACTGAGGCCAGGAAGCTCATCAGTGAGATTGGGCACAAGCTTCGTGACAAAACGGGTGACTCTCGCTCCCGCTCGTTCTTGGTGCAAATGTTAGCCATTGCCATCCAACGTGGCAATGCAGGAAGCGTTTTGGGCACCTTTGCGCCGAGAACAGTTAGGGGCGGGTTATTTGACTAGGCTGACGTGTTGTTATTTTATTAAAATGTACATTGTGTTATCTAATTCAAATGAGTTGAAATAAAAACAGTTTTCATTTACTAGCTATTTAAATATGTTCATTTATATATATCAATAGGACTTGTCGTCACAGTGATGCTAATTTATATTTTGATTGTAATCAATTCATTACTTCAACACCAACATTATCAAAAACTATTATCACTGTAGAAATAATATTATTATTGTCACGTAAATTTCGAGAGACCAAGAGATTGGTTCAAGGGTGCCGCGATGTACACCTTCCTAAGGTGTAAATAACCGAAAAGGTTCGGCATCCCTGCTCTGTGACGTAGGAATGTAAAGATTTTACAACGTTTGTGTTGTGATGCCTTCGCGACATTTTATTGATTTTATTTTTTGTGATTTCAGGTCGTTCAATATTCGTGGTACGTTCCGTTATGAATGGAATATTTTGCCTTTGTTATCGCGTGATTTGAGGCAATTACGTATTAACATGCCCGTTTCATTCTGTAAGAGACAGGAAAGAGGGCTTTATTTGTACTAGGGGCCTTAGTCTCTATGACATATGAACGAAACTGCGCGAAATGAACGTGATATTGGTGGGAATAGCTAAGGAATTGACTGGTTTCGAGTAAGGAATCGTTAAGTGTTCATAGTGAATTAGGGCCCTGTTCTTCTTACCCGACTGCGGTGGAGCCCAAAAAGAGGGTAATGTTTTTGTTTTAAAATATATTGAGTACTAGACTTCGTTTGCGTTAAACTTGTTCTTCCGACCCACCGTCGCCGTCGTCGGCGTCGCATCGTAACGCCCGTCGGCTCTATTACTTCGTTTCCGCTTAGAGTTCTTTTTGTTCGGTTCCTTAGGATCCTCGAGTGATACGTTAAATAGCCTTATAGCCTTCCTTAAGAAATGGGACTGAACTATCAAACGTACAAATAACGTTCAATTCCTACTGGCAGTTCCAGAGATTATCGCGGCCAAACAAACAAACCAACTCTTTAGCTTTATTATTATTATTAGTGTAGATAATATAAGTCATGGCGAAGACAAGTTGGGAAACGTCAAAAAGGATTACTATTCGACTGTACTTACGTTTTTGTGGATGTATTTTGTATTTTTCAATGTTAGTCAGCTAAAAATTCACCTGTAGCTGCAGTGCTTACCTAGAACAATCAAAGAAATACGTTAGTACAATAACTTTGAGATCTACTAAAATTTTAAAAGAAAAAGTAACCAGTCAGAGACCGTGAAAAAATAACTGCAAAGTAAAAATAAAAAGTCCGAACAAAATATATTTGACACGCAGCAAGTGGCGCCGTCTGTACGAAGTTACTGGAACCACCGAAAAGGTCAGAAAAGAGTGAAACTGGCTGGTGACAGTCACTCTAGCAGAGCGTCCCATCGATGGTTGCGTGGCGGCTGTCTTCAGATCACAGAAAAGGATGTCGTACGGCGCACCACGTCCACGACGAATTGTCGGCACAATCCTGATGATATTGAAGATGCTGAACCACTAATACGATTACCACTTCTGTTAAAGGTGTGGCGGCATCTACATCGCCACATGCAAACTACGCATCATACTGACGTCACGTAAACTAAACTGCATCGCGCAAGCAGAGTTTACTTCGCGACTAGCATATATATAGCGTCCCGACAACAAATCGTCGGGGCAGAAGCCCACCAGGCACAACACCCGCCTAGTTGGAGGACATCATTTTTCAATAGAGGATGAGTGAACTTTACACCCTGTTCCTCATACCCTGAAATCACGAAAAATACGGGTAACCCCGAACATGGACGTTAGCGCAGCCTTCGAGCAGCTAATTCGGCGTGATGTCACCATCATCTTTCTTTAAGCTTTCGAGCGGCCAGCCAGCACCCTCGGCTTCAACGGGTATCCTTACCACCAGCATGCAGCAGACGCGCATTCCTGGTCATCACCCTCAGCCCCATCTCTAAAAAACTCAACGCTTATAAGCGTAAAGTTTCTTAGATAGCCGTCCACATACCTAATATCATCCGCGAAGTCAATTACGTACATTCCACGCCACGCTGACGTCGCTCACATAACCGGTTTACGCGGGTTATTGTTAAACCGGAGACAAGCGGAGATAACCGGATTACGCCGGTCTAAACCGGTATGTGCCCACGCAAGTCGCAACGTGTGTATGTCGTAATTATTTTTAGATTGACGTGTCACGACACGCTGATGGAATATCCAGGGAATTGGGTTTTAAAATAAGGTAAGAGGATAGAAAAGGGATGGGAAGGCGGAGTGGGCATATGTGAGACAAAATTAGATGGTTCAGTGACTAGGGGTTTGATTTTCTAGGACATTATCTGGAGTTTAATTTCCCGCTCAGTGTTATGTATAATTATGTTGCAGCCAACTGAAGGCCAATTCTCGTAATTTAAAACGTTCAAAATCTAGTCGCAATCTCATCTCGGCGATAAACAAATGTCAAAATGTAGGGAAATTAGAAGTATTTTTGACAGATTGAGACTGAGATCAGACTGTGAACGTTCTTAAAATTACGAGAATTGCCCCTCTGGTTAAATTAGCCGTTTAGCCATCCACCTGGCCTTTGGAAGTAGTGCTTGCCTCGCTTCGCTCTCTCGGCTTGCACGCGGTGAAGGACAGTTCTAAACTAACCCATTTGGTCGGGGTCCTGGCTTAGTTACTGCGACCAATTTGGCTCGCACATGGTTGGTTGCAGTTCCAACCTAAACTACAATTCATTTAATATCATTCAGGCCGTTCGTCGAACCAGTTGGCTGCGACGTACTTATACAGTGTGGCAGGGACCTCGACCCATAACCTGTTACCATGGATTCAGTGCATGATTTTGAAACCCTTGCGATGAACGGTTATTAAAAAAAAATTGCCTTTCAGTACATTTTGACCGCGTAGGTATTGAACTTTTCTGTGAATCAGCGGATATAATTGAGAAATCTCTATGTTTTCTCAAGTCGTAAAAATAACTTGTATCTTAAATGATAAATGATTTTTAAATAGGTATGTAGGTATGCAGTTTTACAAGTCAATCATAGAATAGAATGCTCTTTGTACACCATACACCATATCCTACTAATATTATAAATGCGAAAGTTTGTATGTATGGATGTATGGATGTTTGTTACTCTTTCACGCAAAAACTACTGAATGGATTTGGATGAAATTTGGCACACAGATGGTTTATAACTAGGATTAACATATAGGATACTTTTTATCCCGATATTCCCACGGGATCGAAACTTATGCGGGTGAAACCGGGGGGCGCAGCTAGTATCATCATATTTTAAAAACTAGATGAGGTCAGCGTTTCTAGTCCGACTAGAAGAAAGGTCGAAACAAACTAAGAGGGCACAGTCTCTTTTAAAGTCCAGTTAAACTTAAGAATGTGTTGATGCATAACAGAAACCAATATCATCATCTGCATAGCCTTTTCCCAAAGGGAAGACTAAATATCAATGATTTTTGGATAAGATTGTTGGTCCCGTGGGAGTAAAAGAGATCACCATCTGCCTACCCTATTCACAACTATGTTAAGGTTGGTTTCCAGACTAATTGTATGCAGCTGAGTACCAGTATTTTACATGGAGCGACTGCCTATCTGACCTCCACAACCCAGTTACCGGTTTATACGAAATCCCTTGGTAAGACTGGTTGTCAGACTTTCAGGCTTCTGACTACCCGTAACGACCGTCAAAGTTCCACGAATAACAGCCGGGACCAACGGCTTAACGTGCTTTCCGAGGCACGGAGGGGTCTTGGTATGAAGATGGTCACCCATCCACGGACCAAGCGCGGCAATCGTAGCCTAACCTGGTCGATCGACCCGTGCGGCTGTTATTAGTTAGCCACAGAAAACCAATAAAAACATAGAAAAAAAAACCCTTTTTAGGGCTTCTACAAAACTCACTGCTCGCGTAGGTAGTTCACAATAGGTATAAATCCGAATCGAATCACTTTGCTACGCGCCGAGCTACGACGTAGCTCGTGCTACGAATATTTAAATACTAAAAATATACATTTGATGAATGCAAGAAATGCGAGGGCAGTTTAAATCCACTCCGTTCATGTAGTGGTTAATTTCTTCCCCATATACAGGGTGCGATTTTGTAAAAAAAAAAATCGAAAGTTTTGTAGCTTTTCTATTATTCTAACCTCAGTTGGTCTGGAAGTTTTTTAATCCTTGTACGATAATGCCGCGACGCCTTCAAGCTGTGTCAAGGCTCCACGTGGTGGTTATTTTGGCCCACAGCTTATTGGGAATACGCAGACTTAGCCAGCCCAGTCCCACCCTGTAGAAGATGGCGGGACGAGCTGGACAAAACAAACGACCAGTGGTCTACTTTGGCCCTGGATCGAAAGAGCAAAGGCCTCTCCCCATGACTTCCAAGTCATGGGGAGAGGCCTTTGCTCTGCAGTGGTATGATCCAGGCTATCAGTAACAGTAACGAAAATGCATCATTTGGCATCATAAGAATAAAACGTGAGACGTGACATTTTTCTAGCTGACTGTACATCATCATTCTCCTGTCTTATCCCTATTTATTTGGGGTCAGCGCAACATTACTTTTGTTTCATACTTCTCTATTAGTAGTAGTCATCTTGGAAGTCACCCCCTTTCTTACCATAAGATCCGATTAGTTACCGAACATAGGTTCCTAGTATTGTATACAATCAAGTATTTTTTTTTAATTGAACAGGCAGCCGTGCTGCTGGGGAGTTCGTTGCGCCACTTCTTCTTCCCAGCGATAGCATTAGGAAGTGGTGAAGGGCGGGCGAATTTGAATAAATTACTTTTGATTTTGATTTTGATCCAGTCACCATTCACACAGTCCATTCATCATTTCTTTGGTGTTCTCCTACTCTTTAATCGTCGACAATCGATGATCGACGATCGATGGCTACAAGAGTGAATGAAAAAAAATCGTGAATCGGGAATGAGGAAAATATCGTTAGGGAAGAAAACTTCCCTACAAAATTTTCCTTACTCCTCCGTATCACATGCCAATACCATGACCACCGATTTCCACACAAATTTTCAGTTACCGGCGCCACTTTCTGGGTGACTGTATTTTTTTCCAAAATCTGTGAATTAGTAATAACTTAGAAAGTTAGGGACAGTCTCCTAAGAACATTTTTCTGTAGCTACAACGGTTAAGGTAACTGCCCATACAGCCCGTTTCAAAAACCCACCCTGTATTAATATTGACATGGATAATCCATTAACTTTGTGTGTATTATTCCATTAACAAAAGTTTAAAAGCCTTTTATCATCAGAGCTTAAAAGCGTTTGTTGTTTATTTACGGATAACCGACGTGGAGAGGGACAGGTTTTAATAGCCCACAATAAACGCTCGTGTTTCGAGCACATAGCGTAAGGAATCTGTCCCACCGCTTACGAGGGAGCGACTAAATTTCAATGATTTTCTTGCTCAAGAAACGTACAAAAGATTGTTGGTTGGTTCCGTGGGAGTAAAAGAGATCACCATCTGCCTAGCCTCTCCCCAATTATGTTAGGGTTGGTTTCCAGTCTAACTGGATGCAGCTGAATATCATTATTTTATATGGAGCGACTGCCTATCTGACCTCCACAACCCAGTTACTGCGTAATACGATACCCCTTGGTTAGACTGGTAGTCAGACTTTCGAGCTTCTGAGGACCCGTTAATCAATCAATCAACTCAGCCTATCGCAGTCCACAGCTGGACATAGGCCTCTCCCAGGCTGCACCACAACACCCACAGTCTGTCCCAGCCACCTCCTTAAGCTCGTCCGTCCATCTAGCTGGGGGGCGTCCCACACTACGTTTGCCGATACGCGGCCTCCACTCCAGGACTCGTCAGCCACGTACAACAGCCGGGACCAACGGCTTAACGTGCTTTCCGAGGCACGTCTTAGTATGTGAAGATGGTCACCCATCCACGGACCAACTGCGGCAAGCGTAGCTTAACCTGATCGATCGACCCGTGTGGCTGTTATAACTTAGCCACAAGCCCCTAAAACAAAGCGGAGTAAAAGAGATACATGTATCAATAGTTATTCGTTGACTGTTCACTCGTCCAGCACTCCGTACTCGTTTGACTCGTGCGACAAGAGCTATCAGAGAGAGTACTCGCTCAGCGTCGCTCGCTGCTTAACTTTACTCATATTCAGACAATAATGTTCCCACTGCTGGGACGCCTAGGACACAGGCGTCCTCTCTTAGAGAGGGAGCGCGTTAAAATCTACCACGCTGGCCCAGTGCGGGTTGGTAGATGTCACATGTTTTCGAACTGTTGGATCTAGGACATGTCGGTTTCCGCACGCTCTTCTACTTCACAGTTTTGAGAGCAGTGGTGATGAAATTATTTACACAAAGTAAAGCGCCTGTCTGGGTTAGAACCCACGACTTACTCGTAATTCAGAACCGTTACCACTATATTAACCTATTTTCAATTAAACAAACAACAACAGATCGCTACTGATGCTAGCCAGTATACTCATAACTGCCAGTATAATATAATCATACTGATCGCTACTGATATAGATTATTGGGACGTTAAAACCAGAGATATATAGGTTTGTCTTCCTCCAGTATGCCAAAACTGGTGATAGATAGGTAATTGGGTTCGGCCGTTACTCTACCCGCTTCTGGTTGATCTCCGGCAGTGGGACAGTTGCCTTAAAAGCTGGGAACAATTGAGTAATCACTGAAGTTTTTGTCTTCACAATCGTATTTGTAGCGAAAACAACCCGTCTGATTATAAAGCCATGTTATCGTTATAAGTATGTATGTTCCTATTTGGTTTTGTTACTTTTATTATATATAATTTGTTTTATTTTTGATTGTGTTTAGTTTAGTTTAGTTTTATGATCTTTCTTTTTTCTTTCTTTCTTTCCTGACTCTGTTACAGCAAGGCAAGTCGTTTGGGTTAAGGTTACTTTACCGAATTCAAAAAAGTGGTGGTTCTCTATTCAAATGTATTTTTGTTTGTATATTATGGTGACTCACTGGAACCCTGACGGAAGACATCGCCGTCGAGGTAGACCACGTCGAAGGTGGTGTGACGATCTAACGAGGTGAGCGATTTCTGGCCATTTTGACCCTGCAGGTCAAAATGGCCAGAAATCGCTCAAGACAGGGAAGGTTAGGAAAAGCCTCAGCAGTGGAACGCAATATAGGATAACAAAAAAAAAACAAAAATATGGTACGCGATATCTTCGGAAATTTGTGGATCGATTAAATTTTATTTGTTCGAGTTAGCTTCAATAATACGTATTTTTTCGACTTAGTGTAAATTGAAGATGTTATAATAACTTCCTGTCACTGATATTTATATAGCAAGTAGTATATATATTATAGCAGCAAGTAGTATGTTATACGAATCTGTGTAGGGTAGGTCTGTACAACTAACAGGTGAAAAATTGAAACTTTTACAAAACTTCCAAATCGTAGACAAAAAACGAAAATGCGGAACTAACAACACCGACTTTCGAAATGAAAGTTATTTTTCACTTTGTACTGTTTTTTTGGAACTCGGTTGTGTTTTTTCGTGAAAAAGTTTATTGTCCATTCGTACATAAACCTACGCCTTTTTCCCATGGGAGTACTCAGGAACTACAGAGCGCCACATGCCACCATCCTTATACGCTTTTTCCTGCGAATTTTTACAACTACTAACTTAATACGTTTTTTCCTTGTCAATTTGTAATAATAGGGGTTAAAGTATGAAATTGCCGTTTTATTGTAATAGGTACTTCGAATTGGCATAGAACCTTCATGGTTAGAGATTTTTGAGTGAAACCTTTTTCACATGGTACCTATGAAGTTCTTCTTTTAAAAAATGTGCAACATTCGATTATCGACTTTCAGTTGTTTTTTTTATTCAGCTTAGACAAGAAATATGGATACTTCGAAAATTCGAGTTATTTTTGAATACGAGTTCCAACGCGGAACTAACGCGGCAGAAACAGCTCGCAATATCAATGTTGCGTTTGGAGAGGCTAATGGACGCACTGTGCGATTTTGGTTTAAACGCTTTCGTGATGGAAACATTGATTTGAAGAACGAACCACGTGGAAGACCGCCCACACAGGTGAATAACAATGAATTGAAAGAGATGGTGGAAGCCGATCCGAGCCAAACTACCCAGGAATTAGCGGCATGGTTTAACGTTACCTTACCAACAATATTGACTCATTTGCGTCAAATCAATAAAATAAAAAAATATGAGAAATAGGATGCCGTATGATTTGACTGATCTGCAGAAAGAAACGCGTGTTGAAACTTGTGTTGCCTTGTTGAATCGATACAGAAATGTAGGAATATTGGATCGAATTCTAAAAACTAGTCAGTCAGAAACTAGTCAGCGCCGTTGTGATCGGCTACAAACAGTTGGATCCAGAACTGCACTTTATAGAAACAGTATTTTTGTAGTGGCTCCGAAGGTCTATAATAAATTACCAAAATGTTTAAGAAGTGAAGATAGTGTCCGCAAGTTCAAAAGTAAATTGTATTCATTTCTAATAGATAAGACGTATTACTCTATCGAAGAATTTTTAAATGATAAAATATGACATTACCAGCACTTTAATATAATTTACAATTGACATGCATGTAAAAATAAATTATAATTGACTCATTATTAATTAATATTACATTTAATTGACATTATTTACAATATGATGAAATACGACATTACTAGCCCTTTATTATAATTTACCATTGGCATGCATTTAAAAATAAATTATAATTGATTATTGTGTATTAATAAAACATTTAATTGAAATTATTTACTTGAACGTGACTTTGTATATTATAGATTCAGACGTATTACTGGATAAAACGAATATTTGTACACCAATTTTATTGGTAGGACATAGAGCTCGACCAAAATGTATATTTAAGATCTTATTGTAATACCTGTGTTCACAAATAAATAATGATTGATTGATTGAATTGTGACATGTGATGAAAAGTGGATTCTTTATGATAACCGTAAGCGAAAAATGCAATGGCTGACACCAGTTCAAACGCCGTAACAGTGTCCTAAAGCAAAGCCTACCAATAAAAAGGTAATGGTAACTGTTTGGTAATCTCAGCATGGTGTTATTCACTATTAATAGTTGTCTCCGATCTGGTCAAGCAATAACGGCAGATGTCTACTGTGTTGAACTCCGAACAATGATAGCAAAACTAGCAGTGAAACAGCCCCGACTCATGAATCGATCTTCACCATTATTGCTCCATGATAACGCGAGACCTCATACAGCAGTTTTAACTCTACAGGAACTGCAATTAGAAACCATTCGTCACCCTCCGTATTCGCCACACCTTGCTCCAACGGACTTTCACACAGTTTGTCGAATCTAGATCACGAGAGTTCCATCGCAAAGGCATAAATGACCTTCCTATTAGATGGCAGCAATGTATAGATAATAATGGTAATTATTTTGATTAAATAAATATGTTAAAAAAAACGAATTTCAAATTTTCAGGACAAATCGGCAATTTCATACTTTAACCCCTAATATATATTTTATGTTATGTTATCTGTTTCATTATCATGTCGGTCTGGTTGAAGAAATAAATAAACATTGGAAAGGGAAAAACAACATCGTGAGGAACCCTGAAAATGAAATAGCTACATGCAATAAGCAAGTGTAAGTCAATGCTTGTTTTTTTTCCGTGAGAAAAACAATATTTGCCCTCTGTAAAGCGGGTATCACACCTTCACCGTAAAACCGCAGTTCCACCATGACTTGTCCTTTTTACGACAAGCGAAACGGCCTGTTTTAACGCACAGATTCGATTATGATTCTATCTCTTTCCCGCGTGATTTCGCCGACCTGCAGTACGATTCTGTAACCATCTCACCGTAAAAACTTAGGTGAAGTGAGCGTGGAGTGAGCTGTCATTCCAAATAATGCTACTTAGAGATTGACACTACTGACAACTCACATCAAGCTCACTTCACTTGAATTTCCATGGTGACATTTTCACAGAATCGACCGGCTGCTCGGAAGCTAGTTGCACCTCCGCACTCAGCCCGTTATTTAGTTGCGGTGCCGCGTTTGTTTAGCACGTATCTGTGGCAGTCGACAAGTTTATAAAGCAAAACTAATTTTTTTGTAAATTGTTGATTTTTAAAAACTATGCTAAGAGTTCCGAAGATGACGTATAGTGTCGTATTTACTAAGTCAAAACCGACGACATTTTGGTACGGTTGCTACAATTCAACTGACTCTCATGATGTTCCGCTACTCGAATCGCGACATAATGTAGTAATATTTCTTAGCGGATTTCGTTAAGCGACTTTCCATCATTATTCATTCGCGGCGGAGGTGTGCTAAGGCTCTAGTCTGTCCCAGCTGAAAACGTATCATCACGACTGTATTCCCCGAAGGGTAAAACAGAGGCACCCTCATTTTGCTAGTTATGCTATAATCTACCACGCGGGCCCAGTGCGGGTTGGTAGATGTCACATGTCTTCGAACTTGTGGTTCTAGGAAATTTTCAAGTTAGTTTCTAGATAGTTTCCTCACGATGTTTTCCTTCACCGTTTTGAGAGCAGTGGTGATGAAATAATTTACACAAAGTAAAGCGCCTGTCTGGGTTCGAACCTACGACCTACTCGTAGGTCGCGGCCATTACCACTGGGCTACCACTGCTCTAAGTATGTTTAAAGTTTTACTATGAAGTAAGGGGTGAGTCTCGCTGAAAAATATGTCTTTCTGATTTAAAATAAAGAAACAAAGTAAAGTCAAAGTTAAGCTTTTTACAAAACAAGTGCTTTTTCCCTTCGTTCTTTGACCACAAAAAGTGTTTACGTGGTCGGACCTTACTGCGGTACTAACTCTAAACAAACAGAGCTGTGGTCAATCTCATCGGAACTTGGAACTAAAATATTGGTTTTGAATACTTACATATTTTATATTCTGAGGAAGTTGGTAAAAGATTGATTTATAATGAAGCAGTGCATTGAACTTTGGTGGTCTGGATTCCAATTGTTACAATACTGGTTTTTGATAGCAACGAATCTCCATTAGAACTATGTTTTTTTTGGCTCTGAAATGGAATAAATTGTTTGAAAGCTAAACGCATTAATTTCATTATTTGCTTATTTGGAATGTGCGGCACCACAATTTTAATTTAACATTGGGAATAATTAAACTAAATACTAACTGTGACTTGTGGTTAGGTAATAACAGCTACACGGTTCGATCGATGAGGTGAAGCTACGCTTGCCGCGGCTGCTCCGTGGATGGGTGACCATCTTTACATGCCAAGACTCCTCCGTGCCTCGGAAAGCACGTTAAGCCGTTGGTCCCGGCTGTCATTCGTGGATCTTTGACAGTCGTTACGGGTCGTCGAAAGCCCGAAAGCCTGACAACCAGCCTTACCAACGGGTATAGTATTACCCAGTGACTGGGTTGTGACAGTCGCTTCATGTAAAATATTGGTATTCAGCTGCTGACGGTTAAAATGGAAGCCGACCGTAACATAGTTAGGAGAAGGCTAGGTATATGGACATCGAAGACATGTGACATCTACCAACCCACACTGGGCCCCCGTGGTGTATTACGGCCCATTCCCTCTCACATTGAGGAGGCCTGTCCGAGCAGTGGGAACATTATAGGCTGATTATGTGGGTATAAGATGATTCAGTGAATGCCACTTTGGTTTCGCGGTCGCAATCGTGGCTACTAAACGTGAGGTCTAGGATTCGATCCTCAGTTCAGGCTAAGTATTACCAAGTTTTTTCCAACACGAACTTCCAAGCCCGGAGTGTGGATTTGTGGTCGGTTAAAAGCAATATGGTGCCTCTAATCAGACCATGCCCCACTTGCTGAAGTGTCTTAAGTGCCTGTTCACCTGCACCATGGATGACTTGATTAATGCCACTGATGCAACCAACGTGGCCAGCTACTGGGCTCAAACAATCCTACTAATATTATAAACGCGAAAGTTTTTATGCATGGATGGATGTATGTTTGTTGCTCTTTCACGCAAAAACTACTGAACGGATTTAGATGAAATTTGGCACACAGATAGTTAATAACCAGCATTAACACATAGGATACTTTGTATCCTGATATTCTCACAGGATCGAAACTTATGCGGGTGAAACCGCAGGGCGCAGCTGGTATAAAATATCGAAGAGTACCATCAACATGAAACAAAGAAGAAAGGCAATATGGTCGCTCCCTCCTACAAAGCATCCCCCCTAACTGTATTTCAATTGAGATCCAATATCACTTACGACACGAATTCGAGAAGCTGATTCGAGTCGACGATGGTTCGTGTAATCGCAGTCGCTTGTTCAGATGATCCCTTTGGCACGAGGCAAGTGTCCAGTCCATTCAATGTCTGTTCGGTGGTGCGACATAGCTGTTCATGTTGATCGTTTAGTATTAGTTGGGTGACCAGTTGAATCAACGGGCTTGTGGCTAAATAGAGCACAATTTATCTATCACAGAATTAATTTACCAGTCATTGCTTTATTTTAAATTCTTTCTGTAATTTTATTCTAGGTGCATCGTCTGCACAGATAATGATATGATTAATGTATACAAAAATAATGTAGAACATTTTAAAAATAGTAATGGTGGCGTTTCTTGCTCATTCTTCTACATACGAAACTACCTTTTGGAAGGGGCCACTAGAATTGATTCTATTTTTTTGTAAATTTTGACGTTTAAAGTACCTTTTATGTGCCTATTTGAAAAAAAACTGTTGCGCGGCTGTCATTTGTAAATCTTTGACAGTCGTTACGGGTAGTGAGAAGATCTTAGCGATAAGC